>OX382334.1:7659133-9012606 GCA_947507615.1 Hemithea aestivaria | reverse complement strand
GGGGGAGGGGGGAAGGGGGAAGGTGGGAGGGGGAAGGGGAGGGGTGAGGGGGAGGAGAAGGGTTAGGGGGAGAAGGGACGGTGGGTGGAGGAAGGGAGAAGTGAGGGGGAAGGGGAGGAGGGAAGGGGAGGGGGAAGGGGGAGAAGGGAGGGGTGGGGGAGAAGGGAGGGGGAAGGGGTAGAAGAGAGGGGGAGGGATGAGGGGGGAGGAGAAGGGAGGGGGTTATATATTTTGAAAGCGCTGCGTTGAGGTTTTTTTTTAATTTTTAATTTAATACACTTGTTGCTATAGTAAGCTAGCTGTGCGGCGTGCGCATGTTTCTCTGTTTGTCTCTCTCTCTCTCTCTTATAGAAAGCAAGCCAGATATTTTCATTTCTATTTCGCATTGAACAGTGTGGTGTCGCGACGATTATTTTTGTTGAGTGTATACAGGTTTTTTGTAAATAATAAATCGTGTAAATCGTGGGAACCTCGTTCCATCCGGGTGTCCCTTGACACCTCTCAAGTTTTTTAAAAATGTATGTGTTCTCCTATCTACTACAATATGTATGAGACGCACTGTTACCCGCGGCACAGTTATTGCCGATAAAACTTGATTATAATAATTTTGGCCAAGTGGGGTAACGGCGAAGATTTTTGCCAAGTGGGATCGATGGCGAAGATAAGTACATGATAAGTACGCTGTCATGGAAAAGTCTTTCTGAGATATTGACATATCAAGTTTGACAGCTGTCATCTGAAATGTAGATTTCCTCAAGATCTTTCATTTCTTCCATGACAGCGTACTTATCATGTACTTATCTTCGCCATCGACCCCACTTGGCAAAAATCTTCGCCGTTATCACACTTGGCCAAAATCTACGCCGTAACCCCACTTGGCCAAAATTATTATAATCAAGTTTTATCGGCAATAACTGTGCCGCGGGTAACAGCGCGGGTCGCAGCTAGTATAATAATAAAAAACTTGAGAGGTGTCAAGAGACACCCAGATGGAACGAAGTTCCCACGATTTACATGATTTATTATTTACAAAAAACCTGTATACACTCAAAATAATCGTCGCGACACCACACTGTTCAATGCGAAATAGAAATGAAAATATCTGGCTTGCTTTCTATAAGAGATAGAGAGAGAGAGAGAGAGACAGAGAAACATGCGCACGCCGCACAGCTAGCTTACTATAGCAACAAGTGAATTAAATTAAAAATTTAAAAACAACCCCCAACGCAGCGCTTTCAAATATGTAATTAGCGGTTTTTTGGTGGCGGCCATCTTAAATTTTAAATTTATCATAGTGCGTTGTATTCTACTAGTTAAGCCCCCCATCCCCCTCCCCATCCCTCATTCCCCTCCCCCTCACATCCCCCCATCATCCCCCATCCGCCCTCATCCCTCCTATTCCCCCCTTCATCCCCATCCCCTTCCCTCACCCCTCCCCATTTCCCTCACCCCTCCCCTTTCCCTCCCCTCCCCCTTCTCCCCTCCCCTCCCATTCCCTCCCCTTCACCCTCCAATTCCCCCTCTCCCTTCCCCCTCACCATCCCTCCTCCCCTCTCCCTTTCCCCTTCCCCCTCCCACTTTACCCCTCCCCACCCTTCCCCCTGCCCCCCTCACTCCCCCCTTCCCCCTCACCTCCCTCCCTCCCCCTACCCCTTCACCCCTCCGCCTCTCTTCCCCCTGCCCCCTCCCCTCCCCCTCCCCCCTTTTCAAAAAAGGGGAACTACTGAGAAAAGAAGTTCCCACTAGATCCACTAGGGAACTAAAAGGGAATGATCCGTCGTTTTTGCGTCGGGGGTTAAAAACTTATAACACCCCGTCGTTTTTGCTTCGGGGGTTAAACACTTATAACACCCCGTCGTTTTTGCGTCGGGGGTTAAAACTTTAATACCTACATATTGACTTAATGATTTCAACAAATAACTTGCATTGCATAGGATCAAGACATTTTATTCCAAGCGACTACATGTTGTATTACTCGGCCGCGTAAGTGATGCATTGGTGTGCGTCGCGCTCAGCTAATATACCTAAACTTGACCGGGCTTCCCTCACTATAAATCCTCTTAATCGAGAGTGTTCTTAGCCATGTTTGGTGGAAATCGGTCCAAGATGGGCGCCGCTACAAAATGGCGGATCACATATTTATATAGTGGTTGTATACAAGGGCGGATCCAGGATTTGGTTCTGGGGGGGGCAAGGTGCAGACAGCCAAAAATATTATAATTTTGACCAGAAATATGTGCAATATTCGTAATTCTACAATGCTTCTGGGGGGGGCCTTGGCCCCCTGCCCCCTCCCCCCTAAATCCACCTATGGTTGTATACCCAGTCCTGGATTTACACTAGGGGCATTCGGGGCGAGTGCCAAGGGCGGCAAATTTGGGGGGGGGGGGGCAAATTTTTCAGGGGGCGGCAAATTAACTTAACTGGGGGTGGCAAATTTTTTAATCTAATGTAATCGCGCACCTCCAAATCCCCCCCCCCCTCTCACCCCCACCCCCGCGGTGGAGGGGGCGGCATTTTCTCACTGCCCAGGGCGGCATTTATAATAATAATAATATATATTATATTATTATTATTATAAGTATGTATATCATTATTGTATATTATATTATTATGTTTATAATATATGATAAGTATTTAAACACTGTATTTGTAATATCCTGTATAATTATTATTTTATCACACCACAAATCCATGTGAATAGCAATATTCTCCTCTCCCTGCACGGTTGTCTGGAAGAGATCGCTTTTAGCGATAAGACCGCCAATTGTAACACATAGATTATAATATTGTGTTTTACTTTTAAGTTTATTTCTGTATATTTTCTGTGTTCCAATAAAGAGTTATCTATCTATCTATCTATCATTTTGGCTAAATCCGGGCCTGTGTATACCGCTATTAAATAAATTGTCGCAGCAGCAACACACTCCACGTCCATCTTGTACGGTGGACGATCAACAAAGTGATACCCTCACATATACCGCCGATAATGTGGATGCTTGCACGATGTACGTGCCGTATATAGGCGGACACACGGATAACGAGCATCGGCGCTAGTGAAGAGGCTGCATAAAAACCAAACCTATGCAATGGTAGATAATAATAATATAACTATTACCAAGCAAATACCTAAGTAGATAGGTACTTTATTGTATACCTAATACCTATATATATAAGAGCAACTGCTGCTGCTAGAATTACAAATTTTATATAGATAAACTGCGAGCACAGTATTAAAATCCCAGCGAACGGCGCCAGCCACAGAGTAGTAAAATCAGAAAGAAAATATCGTTATATATTAAATTTCTCGTAATATAATACGGAGTTCATCCCCGGTCAAAGTCACAATTTACAAAGATGTTCATTAACCTACTACATTGTGTAGTAGTTGTACGGTTTTATGCATAAAAACATTTATTATTGTTACATTCGGTTAAAAATATGCGTGTTGTTGGCTAGTCTGTGACCGTGATTTCTTTTTGTATGACCACGGGCGCGGAAGCGGGGTGAAGGGGGGCGAGGTTATTGTTGATTCGATCGTTCTGGTGAATGCGGCGACTGGCTCACTGGCTCATAAGTTCCAGTCTGACAGTCTGAACCTGGCTGTGGAAGCGAACTTGGCTCGTCTGCCAATCTAATGGAATATCGCTTCTACGAGCAAGTGTGTTCAGTAGTGTCAAACATTCGTCACAAGCGCGACATTTGTCGTAAACAACAAATCCTGCTCCTGCTATTATGTTGTTTAAACGGATCATTGAAGGAAAGTCCATGTTGAACGCAGCCGAGGGTAAGAACAAGGCCCCGAAGAAATGTTCTAGAAGACGATCGGAATGCGACGGCTGTATCGAACATTCCACGTAAGTTGGGGCTAACTGCGCCTGAAATATTAAAATTAAAACAGCTTTTATGGTGATGGGATGTACCTAAATTAATATTGTAAGGCACTTCCATGCCAGGAAGTGCTTTTATTTTTTACTTTTCACATAATTCTTCGTAAAAATTTAATTCCGAAACTTTTTTATTTTTATCTATGGCAATAAAAAAAAGAAATGATTTATATATCGAGAGCCTACCCACATAAATAAAAAAAGTTGATAGATGTCCCTTAATATTATGTTGGAAGACGAGGCACTGCAACAGGTAAGCATGGTGTACATACATTACGTAGAAATAATAATAAATATCAAAGGTTCATGGTCTTTTTCTACCAGAGATCTATAAAATGAATACCTACTTATAATATATAAAATACATTCATATTAGATATTATATTGCACTTCTACACACCAATTAGTTTACAATAGCCATAACTAGGCCACCTACTAAGCTATCGTTAGTACTATAGTACCTATCTAGATTTTACTAAAACCGCTGCGGAATCTAAAGGCAAACTAGGACGGATTTATGTTACGCGTTGTTTTACGATGCGGCTTGTCATCGTTTGCGCCAGCCTTTACGCGAAAAGAATATTATTTATTATTTTAATAGTGTGAAAGGGGCGATTATCATCTAAAAGCTGTCTGTGGTCTTCCTTCGCCTGATGATAGGCAATATTGTCGGGGTCGGAACACGACAGTCTCATGTTATCTAGATCTTCAATACCAGGTACAAACCCTGCACAACCCTCGTCATTTTGAGGTCCCTTCATTTATATGCTCTTTAGATGATGATGAGATGGTTTTAACGATGTTCTACACGGTATAAATCAAAATAAATACCAAGCTACCTTATTTGCGCGGTTTTATCCGTGTCTAGAAATCCTTCCTTAGCGGAGACACGTCGTAAAACCTAATCCAAATTTCAACCCGATCTGATCAGCGGTTTGTGTTTTGATAAATCTGTAAGTCAGTCAAATCAGTTTAATAATATTTTAAAAGACACCTAAAACGTACTTATCTACCTAGATTGGTATTTACTAATTTACCTACCATCATCTACATAGGCATAGGCGGATTTAGCCCCCCCCCCCCCCCCCCTTCAAGTCAAGGCTCGGGCCAAGGCCCTCACCAGAAACATTGTAGAGTTACGAATTTTGCACATACCTATTTCATGGTCAAGATTTTTTTTTTTTTCTCGGCACTCGCAGCACGCTCGCGCAATTATTATTAAGGATATTTGAACTTTCTTACTGTTCAGAGTGAGCTAAACACACACTTTTCGTAGTAAAAATTATAATATTTTTGCCCGTCTGCACCTTGACCCCCCAGGACCAAATTCTGGATCCGCCCTTGTACATATAGGTAGTGAAAGGCAAGATTTACTGTCTGATTAAGATAATGCAGCCGAATTGCCCACCTGTCACCTGACCGTAACATTTTCCGTGAATTCATTATACGATTAGATTGCATACAATACATGTTTATCAAATTGAAAAAACATCTTTACGATCCTAAAAACATACCTAGAAAACTCAATATACTTACCTACCTACCTAGAAAAAATGTTTTCCGAAATTACCACAGAAAGAATTTTCGAGACAAGATTTCGAAAATTTCGAGTGTGATATTGAATGCGCTGAAAACACCTTCCCGTGTAGATGGGACTTGGGACCTACGCGTAATATACGAGTACCGACAAAAGTGCGAGAGAATTTAAAAAGAGCTGAAATTCTAGGCAAAAAACTAAGGCTTTTTTGGGTCAAGGCACACATTGGGGTGGAAGGGAATGAAAGGGGCGATCAACTTGCGAGGGACGCCGCACTCAAACTCGAGAAGTTGCCTGATTATGACAAATGTCCGATTATCATTCGTCAAGCGACAGATTCGCCAGGAGTCGCTTGATGAATGGAGTCGTAGATACACGACTGGAACTACTGCTGGAGTAACTAAAATGTTCTTCCCGTGCGCGGTTGGAGCGTATAGAATTGTGAGGAATCTAAAGCTGTCGGGAGTCCTAAGTCAAATACTGACTGGGCACTGTGGGCTCTCGGAATACCTGCACCAATTCAAATGCAAGGAGAGCTCATCGTGCACATGCGATCCCGACAAACAAGAATCGATTCCTCACGTTCTATTTGACTGTCCAGTCTTCGGCCGCCAACGGGAGGATCTTAAGCAAAAGATTAGGATGGAAGTGACAACAAGAAAAATAGTAGACATAAAGGAAAAGAACGCGAAGATTTTTTGACTTATGCGGAAGAAGTAGTAAGAAAAGTGAATTTAAAAAATAAATAGCGATAGCGCATATTAGCGCAATGAAAGAAAAGGCAAGAGGATGAGGATAAAAAAAGGAAAATAAAATCCCTGTCCCCCCACACACGGGGGAAAAATAGAGCTAAAACTATAAAAAATATATATACGAGTACCTTCCCATTACATCCAATTCTGACAGATGAATAAATACGAAGCCCATAATGTTTACAATTTTGCGAATTGTAGGTAATGTCCCATATCCATAGGCGGATTTAGGGGGTGGGCCAGGGGGCCAAGGCCCCCCCCAGAATCATTGTAGAGTTACGAATTTTGCACATATTTCATGGTAAAGATTATAATTTTTTTCTCGGCGCTCGCAGCAAGCTGCTCGCGCACATATTATTAAGGATGTTTAAGTTTTTTAACTGCTCAGAGCGAGCTAAACTCACACTTTTCGTAGTAAAAGTTATAATATTTTTCCCCGTCTGTACCTTGGCCCCCCCCAGAACCAAATCCTGGATCCGCCTATGCCCATATCTCTAACAATATATTATTCCATAAAAGGTACTCGTATTTTATATTTTTAGAGACATGGACGGCCACACGTGATTCCAACTACCTATTGTAGTACGATTGGTTATAGGGGGTTCCTGTAACAAACAACACTCCAAAAATATGCAATAATAGATATTAGTAACAATGTTTTATCTGCCCCGTGTTTGTTTACCCGTCTCTTCATTTATATTTTCAATACAGATTCTGATAATACCTTCCAATAATCTACCGTCCGAGCGTTCAAAATACTGATAAAGATTAGCCGTGTACTTACCTATTACGTAGGATAAGTGTAGAGCACAGTGTACAGGCATTATCATCACGAGTGTCAAGGGGGCTCGATCCAACCGGACACGCCTTCTGCGGCTAAACTTGTGACGAAACTTGTTTATCGTACACAGTTCCAGAGGCCGCATTATCAAAAGGTCTCCAACGATAGCCTCCCCGTTGTAGGTCCTCATAAAACTGTTTGTTCCCGCATTAACTGGTCAGTGCTACGCCAAACTCTAAACATAGAAGGTCTGTGATGGTAGTCAAGATTTCTTGGCGTTTCGTTATCTCTTAGACAAATTACGTAATTATTCAAATGAGGTACGTGGTCACCATAATCGTTTTGTTTTGTTGCAGTATTGTCGAGGAAATGACGAAGATGGTGTGTTACGGTGTTGTGCTGTGGGCAGCTGTCGCATTTGGAAGTAATGTGGCGCCGTACCCGTTGAATTTAATAGTTTCGTCAGGTATCTACCTCATTTAATACTTTGTATTTTATGCACGTTTATGTTTTCTGCTTCATCGGCTAATGCTGCTTTTAATTACAGACATAATTCACCCACCACCCATGTATGATTTCCCGTTTCCGAGCGCGGAAAATCTGAGGAGAATACCACCAGTGACAGTGTCTCACACCAATAAATCAGTAGATCTTAGTAAATTGGAAGTTTCAATGTTACAACGATTTGAGAGTAACTTGGAAGCTGCAGGGATAACTCCCAAGAAGGGATCTGCGGCGCAAGGCTTGGCCATCCACGGCAGTGTTTCCAAGGAGGCTACGCGCTATGACAAGTCGTCGTATACTATTACGAAGGCTTCTCAAAATCTAGTCTACACCAGATGTCGAAGGTTTGTATTCTTAACACATTGATTAATGTTGTATGTTTTATACAGATACACATACATTGATTAGTTCGTGTTGAAGGGAAAGCGTATTCGTCTTTAGGTCTAACGGTAATTTGTTTGTTTACGCAGATACGGTTTGCCTAATGATGAATGTGCCAGTTTCATCAGTACTTTGAATTTGCGTGAGAGCGAATTTGGCGGGGAATGTGCTGCTTTGGAGCGTTTCACTTGCCGTACCAATAAGATGTCGAAGTATAGGACATTTGACGGGTCTTGCAACAATCCCGTACGTTCATCCTGGGGTCAATCACTCACTGGATACAAGAGGCTCCTGCACCCGAGATATGCTGACGGCATTGAAGAGGTTTGTTTCTTTTATTCATAGTATTATTAATTCCACCTGCATGTTTTCTCAATCGACACTAATCTCTTCGAACAGGAAAATATTAATCGCCTTTGTGTGACACAACGTTTCAATGCAAAGGAGACATTATTGTTTCCGCTTCTTTTTTATGACATAAAAAAACAATTACCAAGTATTGCACATGGACTAACCATGGTTAAAACTTTTTTTCCTACTATTACAATTTGTTGTGCAAAATCTTTTAAACTTTGAGATAATATTACGTTATGTTGCATAGGGGTCCAATGTCGTAAAGTCTAGAATAAGATAAGAAGTGGCCTTTGGATTCATAACATATTTAAGACTATCAGGTTTATTTTATCTCGAAATTCAGTCATGCACTTGTTTCTGGGGAGATGAGATCGGGGCAAAATTTCAAGGAACCCAATATCATAATTAAGTGGGACTTGTTTTTCTCAGCCTCGTCGAGCTTTGAGCTTGAGTCAGCTGCCTTCAGCGCGTCTCATCAGCACCAAGCTTACTGACAACTTGGACAAACCCGATGACTCGAGGACTATGGCTCTTGCAGTGTGGGGACAGTTCGTATCTCACGACTTAGTGCATACTCCTGTGAGGAAAACAGGTGAGTTTCTACGTATTTACAGCAGCTTTCTTCGGCTCGTCTCAGTCTCAACCGGCGACAAATCTGATTAATCTAGGCCCATAAGTCTCATTAAATCAAATAAATATCTGGAGTGATTCTTTAAAATTTGCATTTGGTCATATGATTTTGTGTCGTCAGTCAAGTAGTGCCAAAACTGGTATGCGAACTAGAAATGTGAATAATAGAACCAGTTGCATTAGAATATTAAGTTCGTCAGCCTGGGGAAGTCACAGAAAGCGGATTATGCCTAATATCTAAATATTGTGTAAGATTTGCTTAAAATTTCTCACTCTAAAATTTCTCAGCTCTTGGAATAAAAGTTACTCGTGATTTTTCAACGGGTGATACTGCAGGCCCAGTTACTTGGACTTCTATTTCACTGTAGGTGGTCTTTGACGTAGATCAATCCTAATGTTCGGTGACAATGGTATATGGTAGAAACCTTTACCTAGATAAAGGGATATATTTTTCTGGCTTAACTAAACGTTTTGATAAAGCTATAGCTTCAAATCAGGCCACGATCTCAACTGAACTTGGTATCTTTGTCTAATTGGTCTTCTCTGCTGATTCTAAGGTTAATTTTGTAATCTATTTCTTTAGTTCACTCAGAGGGCCTATTGGCTAATTCTCACCCACTACGATTGATGACAACTTCAATGTACGTTGCTGCGTTTGTTGTTTTACTCATACCTTATTTATATTTATTTACCGGGGGTAGACTTCCTTTGCAGGAGGTCGTCTAGGTGGGTACCCCAACAGTGCCAGTTATTCTACCGCCTGAGCAGTGATGTGCAAACATTACTGTGCTCCGGTAGGAGGGCACTGTAGCTAGTGAAATTACTGGGCTAAAGAGTCTTAACATCTTATGACTCTTGAGTAAGAAGCGTTGGTGCAGTGCTCCTAGAATTCACATAATTGTGAAATCCTAGGTGACACTGTACTGATTATGGGCAGCCGTTATCTCTTAACATCAGGAGAGCGTCTTGCTCGTCTTCTACTTCATCACATAAATTAAAAAAAAAAATATTAACGAGGAGGTTTAAGCAAATTAATGTACGCTATTTTGTCTATTATTCTAGTGTTTTACGTGTCGTTTGCCGATACCCAGTAAGGCCTCTGTTCTGATTCAATGATTAAAATTACCATTTATTTGTCCAGTTCACACGGACCAAGCGATCCGTTGCTGCGACAACTCAGGCTCGCCCCTGAGACCGCGCTACATCCACCCGAGCTGCATGCCCATCACCGTGCCCGACCAGGATCCTTACTTCAAGGACAAGTACACCACTTGCATGGAGTACACCAGGTCCGTCACCACTTACCGAGGGGACTGCACCTTTGGAGCTGCGGAACAGGTGAGTTTCTTTTTATATCTAGACACGCGGGAGCGTGTCAAGCCAAGCTCAAGCAAAATAACTGGCGACCGCACCGTGTGTAATATTACACGAATCGTTTGAAGCGCGTTTTGATGACTTTTTACACCCTCGTTACACAAAAACTATTACACATAGACAAGTCAAATTTGGCACATATACTCCAATATACGAACTACACCTGTGTTCCAAATTTCTTAAACACAGATCAAACGGTTATTTAGATATAAACATCCGGTATTCAATAAAATTTAGGGGTATATATACCTATAGATTAAAATTACATCCCACTTCCAGATGACCTAGAAAGTTCAAATTTGGCATCCAGATAGGTAATGCCCTAGTAACAAAGGAAAAAATGAGAAACTACTAAATTTTGATAATTTTATAATATTTTTAAATTAAAAAAAAATTATTAATGTTAAAGTATGGCGATAACTTGCAAATTAAATATGATCCACTTTCCGGTTTCCGATTAAGCTGAAATTTGGCATGCATGTATAAATAGGATGACAATACAATATTATTATGACATGGAGCTGATCTGATGATGGACCAGGAAGGTGGCCATATGAACTCCGTAATTATATGACGCAACCCCATCGAGTTTGGGCTCATTTGATTTGTCTTGACGAGTACTTTGATACTATATAGTAACCAGGGTCTGATGATGGAGCAGGAAGGTGGCCATAGGAACTCCGTAACTGGTATAAAAAACTAGGAGTTATATAGGTACACTGTTGTAGTTATATACTGAAGTACTTATATACAAATTGTGTGTTATTTACAATGACAACATGATATCAGTGGCGACACATTTTGGTCAAAGCAGTTGTAGGGTTTACTTTACATAATATAAATTATAGCCAATCGACTCAACAAAAAGAAGAAGAAGAAGTAGTTATATAATAGCTCATTTAGACTCGAATAGAAGAACAACAAGTAGACGAACGACTGGTCTGCGGGCTAATGCGATGTTTGGAGGCAGTCTTTACCCAAAAGTTGGGCATATAGACTAAATAAAAAAAATATATATATATATCAGTTAAGAAACCTTATGCTTAGCGATAACTTCAGCTAATGAAGTCTCTAGTTTTGTCAAGATATTTCACAATACGTAACTTGTTTCGAGATTAGATATGTGACATAGGAGGGCAGTTTCTCTTCAATAGTCTTCTGTTAAATTCCACATCTTTTTCGAGATCATTTATCATTTAACCTGCTCTAGATTGTTCTGAGTGATCAATGATACTGACTAGGTATAATTATTTAATGTGTTCTTATTAATAATGTTATTGATAACGAAAAGTGGGTTGGTAGGTAGGAAGGTCCATATTAATCTTAATAGTAGACCACATTAATCCCTAAATGAAATGTGTCTACAATCCAAGTTTTTGTGATTATCTGTGGACTTCCTCTTGAGGAATTTTCAAAAAGTTAATTCTATGAATTTTTATTGAAAAATGTATCAAAAAAATGTATCAGAGAGCGTCCAGCTGAATAAGCGCTTTAACCCATATATGCCCAGGAGTACGAAAACGACCCAAGCGGACATGTTCGATTAAAAACAGCTTTAAAAGAAAACTGTTGATTATTCTTTGAGTTTAATACTATCTATGTGTTGTTCGAAGACCAATGTAAGTTTTTAGCAGAGTGCAGGTACCCTTCTAAAACGATGTCATGTGAAAAAAATGTGGGTAAGTTTGACTATATTATTTTTAACAAAATTTGTGAACCACCGGTAACAAAAATGTAAATATTTATTTATTTGGCTGGTAATATGACAAGTATTGCTTATAAATTAGGTATAGCGTATTATTATTTCAGTAATGAATAAATACATTTTTTTCGGGACTGTTTATTTTTCATGATATTGCAACCAAAAATTGGAAGTGTCGAAATCGACCCCTTGGGCAAATATACTACATCGGATGCTTCTTGTTTCAAGAGTCATTGCGTATTATCTACTAATGAAATAGCTGTGATGTTTTGGAGAATTTGGGTGACGAAGACGACATCGGCGGAGTTGACGTTTATTTGGAGCCGCCCTGCAGAGGAAATTATATCTGATGGTGAATCATCCCCTGAATCATCAGGGGATGAAGTTTGCAATGATATTCACCGCCATCAGCTTCTTTCCTCAGCTGGATGGTGTCACAACACTTGCAAAGATCAGAAGACAATGAAACAGAAGATTGTAACTTCCTTACTCCTGAGAATGACGTATCTTTGGAAGTGACTCCTAGCACTAGGCGCAGGCAAAATCGTTATACTGGTCAAATTCGTAATAGAAAATGGATCAAGCGAGATTTTCGGCAGTCAGGAGAAGAATGGTCGGTACCACTACCTACCGCGAGCAGTTATAACGCTATCGGCTGAGGTGAGCCTATCGAGTTCGTCGTGACATTTTTATGTAATAAGTTTGAAGTACGACCTATCCAAAAAGCAGAGATATTCGGCTGCTCTAAAAAAAAGGTAGAAATCGATCAGCCTAATGTCATCGCCCAATACAACAGGTACATGGGTGGTGTGGCCAGATTGGATGCCAACGATGCGGTGTGTACCGTATTGCCATCATAATCATCATCATTGTCAGTCCATATCGTTCCACTGTTGGACAAAGGCCTCCTCCCCTTCGTGTCATGCAACTCTGCCCTAACCAGGTCGCATTGCCATTAGAGGAAAAAATAGTGCACGTCTCTACTGAAGTGGCTGCTAATTGATAACCTCTACTTTGCTACTGACCAGGTCTAGGAGCCAACGTAGATTATGCTGGAGTTTAGACGCTCTAATGCCAGATCTTTGAAGTATGGGACGGCAAGAACTCAACCTGGACTAGGTTCAAAGTGATATCGAATGTGCCATTTCCCTAGCACAGACATGCAGCTGACCGTGACTAGACCATTGTTTTGCAGACTAGAAAGAGGTGTGCTTATTATATAAGCAAAAGCAAGACAAAAAAACTGTGCCGATCATGTGTCATGTGAGTTTACCTCTATGACAAGTGCTTCGTAAAATTCCATGCCTAATGCTTCGATTACCTGAACTTTTAATGGCATGTTCAACTAAAAATAATAAGCTCCTGTTTTGATTATTTGTGTTATCTTACTTTTATAAAAAGAAGTATTGATTTTACTACTATACATGTTTCTTTATTCCTATAATTTGATGGACCATATTTTCCCACCGGGTCGTTTTCGACCCACTGAAAAAAAAGTACTTCCAGTTACTGAAACTGAAAATTTCTACTTTACCTATTAAAAGCTCGCCCTAAAGACGACAATATACGAAAATCATGAAAATCGCACATCTGAATCTTTCTGGGCATATATGGGTTAATAGAGATACTTAATGCTAACGTCATTGTTTAAATAATAATTTGTTTCGCATTGCTTAGTTTACCTCTTTTTCAAATAAGTAATAATTTCTCTGACTAGGCTATTCCTACGATAATATTATTACCTATAAATTCACCTATTTAACGTCTTCCTTGAAGCGAATGACCAATATAGTACGTCATGTCAATCGCAATATACATAATTAATGTTAAAGTCATACTTGTAAATAATTATTTATTTACCTCGCCAATGGCAATGGGCAATGATTAACTAGTTTCCATATTAGTATCATGTTGTTATCACGTGCTACTATTAAATTTTAAGTGACTAGATGACTCAATGGTAGGTAATAGGTAAGTCCAAGTCGCTGTTGTGCACTTGAATTTTGGAACGAAGTTCCTTATCGCGCGTTGTGAAAGGGGGCTAGACGAAAAAAATTCTTACGAAAACTTGTCACGACACTTTTTGCTATAGTAAGCTATTGTAAGCTGTGCGGCGTACGCATGTTTCTCTGTCTGTCTCTCTCTCTCTTATAGAAAGCAAGCCAGATATTTTCATCAATCGAAAGGAACTTCGTTCCATCCGGGTGTCCCTTGACACCACCTCTCAAGTTTTTTTTCTACTTGTAATTTTTTTTGTGTGGTGTACAATAAAGCTTTATCTATCTATCTACTCTTTGGTACATTACATAGGGTAGGGGTAGGTTTTAGATGTTTATGCATTTTAGGGGCAATGACAGCCTCAAAGGGCGGTAAAATTTTAAATGGGTATTTTTTGTAAACTGACAATAAATACTTACCTACATAATAATATAAATATTATAAAGCGCCTTATTATACGCACATTAATTATAAATATTAAGTGTACCTAACTTATTGTTAAGATAAACAATTGACGTAAGTGCCCTACTTTGAAGTGATTTATAGGTATATTTTATACATATTTTCGTTTACAGATTGTTTGCAAATATTTCCGGAAATACGTCTTTACTAATACTCGTATCATGTGTCTAATTCTGCGAAGATAATGATAACCTCTTTCATCTAAGAAAATAAACAAAATATCATACAATGTTAGGATAATACAATAGTTACGAGTATCAATATTAGGCACAAATTTTAAGTCTCTATTTATCATAAAACTACGGTTATTGTCTATTTTAGTCTTTATAAGTTACTTGAAAGTACCTATAAATATTTTTAAACAATGCACCCACTTCAAACTCGCTCTCAATAAGCGAAACATAAAATCTGTTCGATAAAATTTCTAAAAGACCACGCAAAAAAAGATTCCGAAAAATAGTGAACATTTTCTCCATTTGAAGACAGTTAAAAGGCAAGAGCACCTTGCTAAGTATAGGTAATAGTAAACACTAACTGGGTACATTATCCCTGAGTACCCTGAACCCTTAACCAGTTTGTGCTATTTTAAGAAAAGTCCAGCAGAAACTAGTATTCATATGCAAGAGGCAGGTTCTCTAACCATCGTGGACTTTGTTTGAATAATTTATTCTAGGATAATGAGCTAGATCATCACTATAAAGAAAGTCGCACCCCGCGTCTCTCTGTCCATATGTATGCTTAAATCTTAAAAACTATGCAGCGGATTTTGATGTGGTTTTTTTTAATAGAGTGATTCACGAAGAAGGTTTATATGTATAATACATGTATATAACATAATATAGTAGAGTAACACTTCCCGGGTCCACTAGTATCTAATGTATATAGTTTTAAATATTGTTATATGACCAATGGTGGCATTTTCCAGGGTTTTATTAAAACATCAATTTAAATTTATTGTCCCTCGTTTATTTTATTGGGGGCAATTGAATGTTTTCAACGATTTGTACAAACATTGATAGGCTAGATTGATAGGTCACTGACATTGCGAATAATTTTGCGAACTTTGATATCTTTCAATTGAAACAATCATATCAAGTTTTTTAAGGTCAGTCAGCAAATAAGTGATGTTGATTCTAAAACTATATACCTATACCTATCTACTTATTACTTATTGTTGTTTATGTTTTATCATATTCATAGAAGTAATAACTTACAATCGACTTATTAGGGAAAGTTCAGTAAATCCAATGATAAATATATAATCCAATAATAATATTTAGAATATAATATTGTCGCAACTATAAGATACTTTGTGTTTTAATTATATTTGTGCTTAGTGAGTTCTTCCTTACAGTTGTTGAATATTGTCATTAACAATAATATATGTATACCTATTATGGAAGAATAACTCATAGCCTATTTTTCTGGGGGTAAAACCGCTGGGTACGGTTAATTTTTTCAAATCTGATATAGGTACAGTAAACATCGAAGTAAGATCTAATAGTCTAGATTCTAGATCTATCATAACAAGAACCTAAGTATATAGACACACAACACACGTATACAACACAAGTCTGTTTACTGCAGTAATAGTTACACAACAGTTATCATGGCATTTATGTAACAGCTATGGTTCTCAAGGCTGGTTGTAACCGGGTAATCGTCATTGATTGAACAAATACGTCTTAATGAAACACAATGCGGAAATGGATCATTAGTGTCTGCGTTTTAATTATGGATGAGGGCCCCTTGTTTGTTTAGAAAAATATAACGTCTTAATAATGAAAGTTTAGTAGCCACGAGTAATTTAAAAAAAATCAAGCTTGCTTACAATACGTAAGGGACCCTTACAAGACCCACATTTTAATTCATAACTTGAAAACCATTCGAGCGATTTCTATAAAAATAACGATCTCCTACTATACAATGCAGCTGTTTGAAAAAGAATCCAACAAAAGACTGTGAGCTCATAATGTAACGGCATTTAATTTGGTGTCATTATAGTGTAACCCGACCATGTCGATATCTATTAAAACTAAAAATTAAAATAATCGGCAAACATAAAAAAAATGGTTAATCTTTTAATGAGGTCGGTGAAAATTATTATTTAAAGTATTTTTATATCGGATTTTATGTTCATATCTACGTAATCATTCCTTGTCATAAATAGTTTAGTGACCAAAGTTATTTCTAGGATATTGCATGTAATAATAGACATTTTATCGATTATTTGCCTTTGTTTTTCGACCTTGCGTGATGTACTGATGAAATGCAACGCCTACTTTAGCTAATTTTATACGAAATCTGCTGGAAATTTCTTGCAATGGAATGTTTATTTACTTCTAGCTGTGCATAACGGTTTTACTCGCGAAACTAGTGGCCTATGTATCTACATACAAATCAAATTTCTGTCCAATCGGTCCAGTGAATCATAGCGATTAACAAAAAAAAAACGTCTATCCAGATAAAATTTATTCGCATATTGTTAGTTGGATCAGAATTATTGTTGACTGGAATTCCATAAGTGTAATATTTCAAGGTTCGTGGGGACTAATGATTTTTTTTACTAAGATCTCTTAAGCCATAAAAAAGTGCTTTTTTTGCTGGGGTAAATTGGACAATGTCATTTAGCAGCAAGTAATACTGGGCATTGTTAGGTAATTAGGTATGAATTATGAAGAAGTTAATTAAATTTCTATAAATTTATTAAACTCTAAAGTAGGTTTTTTATTATGTTGGTGTCTAAGTAATTGCGTACTTTCTGTCAGTTATTACTTCGCTTGCTTTTTCCTGTACCTAGTTAAAATAAATGAAATGAACAAATTTTATTGAATAATATTTTAAGAATAGATAGTGCTTATTTGCTGTACCTATCACTACTTACAAATAGAAATCTAGGATAATTAAAATAGCTGCCCTCTCTTGAACATATTATCATTATCAGTTTCATTTGATCTTGGACTTTGTTTCAACCGGGGTTATGTTTATATTTGCTTGACACGTTTTGGATTTCACATTATGCTTCGCAGTCATAACAGTTCTAAATTAGGTACGTGACCCAGTATTGCCTTAGGCGTTTTGAATGGAAATTTTTGAAGATGATTTTTTTATCACTTTGAAGTCTTATCTGATAGCACTTTCATTGTTTCAAGCATTTTTTTGGGTACGCTCAAAAGTTACGAAATCTAATTGTGTAGGTATCTGTATCTTTTTATAGGTGAACTAGCTCATGCTCATGCTCGCGGCTTTACCCGCGTGTAAAATCCTTTCTTGGCGGAGGTCTATTTCATAAAACCTAGGTATCTGTGCTCCAAATTTCAGCTCAATCTGTTCCGCGGTTTAGGCTGTGCGTTGATAGATCAGTCACTCTTTCCTTAAATATATATTTAGATTACTTAAAGCTGGCTCTCTACTTGGCACAATTAATGTTCACGCGAAATATCGAATTCTCTTCAAAAAAGGGCTTTTGACATTTATTTTATTTGTGAATTTTATATCTGCGCTAACATTTTCGTAAAGTAGGGTTAGCCTATTAGGATGCATAATAATTATTGATTTATAATTTATATAGATTATACTTTTCTAAGCTCCTTCTTAGTGATTTTCTAAGCCCCTGTGACTCTGTGATGCTCTTTTGTTTATATTTGTAGGTACCTAGGTACATCCTATCCGCATAATCACAAAATATGTATTTGTGACGTAATGATATCAGGTAACATGTAATTTAATAATGCAATGTGAATATGACATTTTTTTATTCGAATTCATGCATAAGGAATAAGTATTATAATGTCTAAAGTCCAAAACGTGATCACTATAAGAAATCTGTTTAGAAACTTGACCGTCTTAATTAGAAAGTTAAAATACATCACATGTTACGCAGAGTGACAATCATTATAATAGGCATGTTCACTAAATATTTTTTTGACTATCAATGAGATTATTTAAAAATACATTGTACACGTATATTTTTCTTTGTAAATTTGATAAAAAAACGTGTGAGATATAACTTCATATTACGCACTAAAGTTACTTAAACTTAATCGTGACGTTACCGAATACATTTTGTACCTACTAGAAAACACGTCCCCACCCAAAAAACTTATAAGCATTTATCTCAGTCATTTATTTATTACAAGCTTTTATTTACTTTCACCTGTCCGTTGTCTGTAGTCTGTCTGTCTGTAATCAAATCTTGCGAGTTTAATTTGACCCACTTCCCGGTTTCCGATTAAGCTCAAATTTTGCATGCGTGTATAAATCGGGTGACTATGCAACATTATTATGACATCGAGCTAATCTGATGATGGAGCTGGAAGATGGCCATAGGAACTCCGTAATTTAACTACGCAACCCCATCGAGTTTGAGCTCATTTGATTCGTCTTGACGGGTACTTTGGTGCTGGATGGTTAATAACAATAAAAGCTTGTTTTTAAAAAGTGTTTTTTTCAATTTCACTTGTTTCAATTTCTTCTCGATTGTTCTAGATGAACCAAGCCAGCCACTTCCTCGATGGGTCCCATATCTACGGCCCGAACATTCGCGTGGCTGCGTCCTTGAGGGCTCCCACTGGAGGGCTACTGAAGACTTCCACCATAGGAGACGAGGAGCTCCTGCCCTTGAGTGAAAACCCTACGGAAAAGTGCCTCGTTGCCTCTGATTCGGATACCTGCTTCCATGCTGGTGAGTAGAAGGAATCTTTTAAACCTTTATAGTATATCCTTTAGTTCCTATAGCCATATCCTATAGTTCTATTAGTTAAGGCAACAGCTAGATTTGCAAAGCACATTATCTCAGTGTTTTTTTAGAAATACCTATATCATTTAAATCTTCCTATTGTACCCAAATTACACATATTTTTTTTCTAATAATTATGTTTAATAATATCGGGTAGAGTACAGTAAGACAACACCTAGATTGGAAAAACACATTTTCTCATTATTTTTTTAACAATATGTTATGGATCAACCCGTCCTCTTGTATTAAAATGACAGATTAAGTTGCTTCTTTTATAATATGGGAATAAATAAAAGGTTCATAATAGGTGTTATAAAATATCGCTGTATTCGACTTGCCAGGACATTTTTACAGCTTTGGTTTAATCGGTATTTTCTATGATTAAAAAATACAATGATGATAAAATAATCTTTTGTCAAATAAAAAAATACAATGATGTTTATCTTTTGACAAAATCATTCCAAGTTAATAAAAGGAGAAAAAAAACGCCTTTCACTCGTGAACCGCGTGATATTCGGATGTTTACAAACTATATACCATGTGGTAATATTATTCTGATAACGTCTGATAAGAGTCGTTATCAGTGATAAGGAGATTAAATAGGATCTCGTATGATGATACAGTATTTGTTTGATAAGATAAGGCGCAAACGTGTCTAGTGCTAGAACTTACGTTTAGGTATTAATATTTTTCATTGAATGGAAAGTTTTTATGACAAGTTTTTTCACTTGCTTAATTTTATGCATACTTTTACTTGTATTTAGTTTGGCCTGTCCGATGTCTGTCACGAATGAAATTATTACAGGATTAATGTTTTTAATTAATCTAAAATAATTAAAGTTACATAATTTGTCAATCAAAAAATAATAAGTAGGTGTAACAAAAAGGAGAAGGCTACAAGATTTATACTTAATTAATTAATACTTACTTACCAATATTAATTAATATTCAATAAATTAAGTACCTACCTAAAGTATTAATAAGCATTGACTTTGGGACTTTCATAATAATATATTATGATTTGCTACAATTGCTGATCTTAAGCGTTTAATCCCTTAAATTTATGTTATTCGCCGTTGTAAGCCCATAATCATCCACTGTTTGCTGAACAAAAGCCTTCACTTATTCATTTATTTATAATATTAATTTGACCAAATTTTACATTATATACATACTTTAGGTGCGTTGATGTCTTTTCTTAGCTATATACTGATTACAGTATAAAAGGTATATTTTTAATTAAATTTACGTATAATTTAAAATTAAATAAGTAATATATATTCGTGCTTTATATCTACTATTTCGTATTACATGAAACACGTAGTAAATCAGTGACTGTTACGTAATTTTTACCTTTAAAAATAACCATGAATTCCGGTCAAGAACGGACGTAGCACATATGTATGTGTTATAAATAAAACGGTAAATATAGTTCAATCGACCTAGATATGTGATTATTGTTTCTTCCGTCGTGACTTTATTAAGTTTTCCGGTAAATAATATATGGTTAAGGCCGTCTTGAATGTGGACAATATTTGTAATTTGTTTTTTTTTTTTTCAATAAACCAGCTTTAAATCAGGTAATCAAGCTTTAAATAAAAAAATTAATTGACATTAAACGGGAATTATGAATTAAAAGAGAATTTTGAATGCGATTTACATACCATAACACTTGCAATCTCACGAATTAATATTGTCGTTAAAATTTTCATATTTATTTCTTAATATGCTAGCCATTTTCCTTTCTGTTTAATATATAGCTATTAATATAGTATATATATGTATATATTAGTATAGTATGTTTATATAATGTGTAGTGTATTCAATAATATGTATTTTAGTAGTATATTTATTTTATAATATCATTAGCATTATATGTATAATGTAATATATTTATTGATGTTATAATGTATATGATATGTTATACTGACTCCTCTACAAAATCACACACTACTCTTTAGGTTCAAACACTCCATGAAAAGCTGGTTGCCTTGAAGAGATCGCTCTAAGTGATAAGGCCGCCTATTATAGACCTTTATGTAGTTTAGTTTTGTCTTTTTTGTTATCTTTTAACTGCAATAAAGAGTATTGTATTGTAAATAAATAACCTACGCGCCAAGTCCCGATTAGTAAAATTCACATGAGATATTATGAATCATATAAAACCTCTGATTTAAGACATCTGATGGCCTTAGGTACTTCTAATAACTTATTTTCCAAACAACCCAGCAGAAAGAAGGAAATTAAATAAAAATAAAAATTCACATCAATCTTCCCCAGGTGATAGCCGGGCGAACATGCACCCATGGCTAACGAGCTTACACTCCGTGTTCGTTCGCGAACACAACCGCATCGCTCGTTCGCTCGCCACTCTCAACCCAACTTGGAACTCTGACAAGCTTTACCACGAGGCGAGGAGGATCGTCGTTGCTGAGTTACAACACGTCACTTATAGGAACTGGCTTACTGCACTCACTGGTTAGTATTACTGTAGCTTTTTATGTTTATAGGTGTGTCCTGAAAGAAACAGGTTTAAGCTATCTGCTTACCAAAATATCAGCTCAATAGGTCAAGGGGTTTAACTGTGAAGAGGTTATAAGCACATTAACATCCAAAAGCTTGCATATAATATTATTATGAGTGGATAGCTACAAAGCTAACCTAACCTAACCGGGGGTAGACTTCCTTTGCAGGAGGTCGTCTAGGTGGGTACCCCAACAGTGCCAGTTATTCTACCGCCTGAGCAGTGATGTGCAAACATTACTGTGCTCCGGTAGGTGGGCACTGTAGCTAGTGAAATTACTGGGCTAAAGAGTCTTAACATCTTATGACTCTTGAGTGAGAAGCGTTGGTGCAGTGCTCCTAGAATTTCACATAATTGTGAAATCCTAGGTAACACTGTACTGATTATGGGCAGCCGTTATCTCTTAACATCAGGAGAGCGTCTTGCTCGTCTTCTACTTCATCACATAAAAAAAAAAAAAAAAAAAAAGGGGAATAAAATATGATATTTCAAGAAATGATCATAGAAAGTTAAAAATCGCCTACTCGTCATTATAATTGAGTGCATCTGCAATAGCTGGACTGTCATAAATCTAATATATAAAATTCTCGTGTCACAGTTTTCGTTGCCATACTCCTCCGAAACGGCTAGACCGATTTTGATGAAATTTTTTGTGCTTATCCGGTATCTAAGAGAATCGGCCAACGTCTATTTTTCATCCCCTAAATGTTAGGGGTAGTCCACCCCTAAATTTTTATTTTATTTTTTAGACAAAATTTTTAATTTCTATTTTTTTATGATACAACATACAAAAATACATACAATCCTCAATTTTCACCCTTCTACGATCAACCCTTATTTTTTAATAGCCATTTTAGTAATTTAATCATTTTAATAACTTAAATTATAATAACTTAAGAATAATGTTTGCCTTTTGTTATTTTTATATTCCCTCATCGTTCACAGCGCTCCATGCTTATTTCACACATATACCACATTCTTACATACATACAATATACACATTCTAACATACATACATACTTACAATAAGTAAGCTATTTTTTGTCTACACTAGAAATTAATAGGAAATTATTTATATGGCAAAACAACGTTTGCCGGGTAAGCTAGTAATAATATTATATTATTCACTATCTAGAGACAAAAAAGAAGGGAGAAAACAGACCAAAAAATCATTCTTTGCCCAACCAGAGACTGGCCAAACTAAAATCTTGTTTTTCATTTAGTAGGTATCACATCATCTAAACACAAGTTGTAGATTCTAGTTGGTATGCGAATTTCGTGTTCAAATATAATCAAGCCTTATGCATACAAATGTTTGCTAAGACTCGTTTTTGTGCAAATTGAATTACCTACCTATTAGTATTATGCTCATATACCGCCAAATTTTTTGT
This sequence comes from Hemithea aestivaria, assembly GCA_947507615.1. Classification (NCBI taxonomy): domain Eukaryota; kingdom Metazoa; phylum Arthropoda; class Insecta; order Lepidoptera; family Geometridae; genus Hemithea; species Hemithea aestivaria. The sequence continues at coordinate 8,989,591 of OX382334.1, read as the reverse complement.
GATATGTTGCCGTTGTACCTTCGCATAAATCTGTAGATTTCGCGAAGTTTTTGTCAGCTTGCAGAGAATCACAATTATTATTATTAATATAATCAGTTAATAACTATTTTACACCCATATACTTCTATATTTAATCGAACAGTATTTATTGTGTAGGTATAGCCACATTAAATATACTAAGCCCTGTAGGTATAGCCACATTAAATATACTAAGCACTTTTTTTGTTGGCCCTGGCCAAATCCTTTAGGCATTTTTATATTTCTTCATCCATTCCACTCTATCACCCGTCATACGAGTATCTTCATTCACTCATCTAGCACGAATATGTTATAACCGCTTAGAGCCGTGTGCCATAACGTGGGGTTGTTCAAATCAAGAGTGAATAGGTTCCTACTGAACAAGAGTGCTACTACTTAGACTGCATCGTCACTTACCATCTGAGATTGCAGTCAAACGCTTGTTTAGTCTGCTACAAAAAAAAACAATTCAAACCTTTTTAGGGCGTTCCCTTCCAACATTTTGTAATTTAATAGAAAACTTAACTCCCCCAGGCAAAGCATTCGACGAGCTCTATGACAGCTACGACACCGGTTACAACTCAGATGTCGACCCAACCATCACCAATTCCTTTGCAACCGCTGGTTTCCACTTCATCAACACCATGCTTGATCAGGACATTATTATGAAAGAAGAGAACATTGTGACGTCACAGAGATTGGCTGATCATTACTTCAAGCCTGATGTGGTAGCCAAGGATGATGGACTAGAGAAGATCGTTAAAGGAATGGTCGAGCAGAAGAGTCAGTCTATGGACTTCAATTATGATGATGATGTAAGTGTTTTCATTTTTTATTTGACATCATCATCATCATCACTGGCCTCTTACATCTCTGAAAGATGATTCAAGCAATTATTTGACTTAGGTATAGTCGTAATAATTGACACTGAATTTTTTTACAACCACAATAATAGGTGGCCTGACTTCCATTATTTTCATCGTACATGAAAATGAGGTATCTATCAATCTAACAATTTCTCCATTTAATCATTTTATATGAGAAATTGTGGCACTGAAATGTGATCTAAACTAATATACAACAACTAATATAAAACTAAATAAACAACAATATTTTCTTATTATTATTTTGCCCTTGCAAATAACACCTCAGTCGTAATTTTATATTGTTTAATTAATATAAATCGCGTTTATTTATTATATTTTCATTGGACATATATTTTTTATAAAAATATTTTAATTTTTTCTAAACCGTTAAACAAATCATTACAAATCTATTGTTGTTAACCCTTTCAGGACCATAAGACTAGGAGAGGTAATGTTATGGTTATTTCTGTATAATATGATCTTTTTAATGTCTATAAAACATATTTTAAAGTCAAAAAGTAAAAACCTATTTTAGTTTTTTTGGAATTTTATGGTACATGGATGTCCCTATGGTCGTTAACGGTAAATTTTATTCAAAATTATTTATAGTTTTCTTTCAAGGCTAGAGGAATATTTAGGATCTAAACACTTATTAAAAACGCAAATTTACTACGTATAATCACTAATTTATAAGAAATGAGTCAAGGTACAGAATAAAACAATTAAATCGGTTGTATATTATAGGTGAACTCAGGGTTGGATTTCGTAGTATAATTATGCTATTTGTACCAGAATTTAATCATGTTTAGTATGTAGTATAGCAAAGCCAATATACTACGCGAATATACCATAATTTGATCATCAGACTTTTTAATAATAATTACCCTGAAATATCAGGAATTTATATATTTATAGCAATACCAAATGAGGCTAGTCGGTAATACCCCGATTTTTTAGTCCTTCTGGTAGGGTAAGATGGATTTATATAATTTTGATAGCTGAATTTTCTAAAATAACAAGATTTTAAGTTTATTATCAAAAAAAACATTGTGTCGTATTATCAAAAAAACAACCTTTCGTAGATTTATTTTTGTAGGTATAATAAAACAATAGAAATAATCAACGCATTTTGTTTCAATTCTAATCAAAAACACAAAAAAAAAAGAAATCCTAGTATAATTTTGGAAAAATAGTATAATTTTCATTTCCATAGACAATAATTTTCGGATGCTCTGAATCCAACCCTGGGTGAACTTTGCATATTATACAGGTGTTGTTAGTGCGATTATCTTTTAGAACATGCACAATACGCGCATCGTTTTCCATTTATCGTTTTTTCGAAGGATTGTAATAGGGTAGATCGTTTTACAGCTTAGCATTATATGGTAGGTACTTATCCATTTTTTCAGGAAGCCACAGAGACTTGCCTGATCTACAAACAACCAATCAATCTATTCTGACCGTGCTTCTCTGTGTACATGGTATATGCGTTGTTCACTGTTATATCAAAAAGGTCGAAGATATAGTCTTAGATAATATATCTAACTTCTTATTCTTATATCAACTTTGACCTGCGATCAAGCTCGTGTATTATATTTCGTTGATCCATTAGAACAATGCCACCCATATTTTTTGTAGTGTGATACGAAACATATTTAGTAAAATATTGTACCTAATCGGGCGTCACAACTTTACCATGGTAATTAACTGGAAGCTTAGCTGATAGCCAGCTTCAATAATTATTGGTATGACATGATTGACCATCACTTGGTGCACTTTTATGTAACCAATCTCACCCTCCAGTTTGGCTAAACAACGACCCATGCGCCCTTTCCTAACGGGAAAGTAAGAGAAGCTTTGCGCATGGGTAGAATATATGGCTCTAACGGTGTAAGTGTACCGTTAATCACCCAGGTAGAAAGTTCCCCCGAATTCACACGGATTTTTTATATCATACAAGAATGCATTTTATGACAACTACTATTGTCTTAAGGCTATCCTAAGAATCTAAATCGTTTTACAGTTGGCTGTTTCTACTCATTACACGATATTTTTAAAGGTTTATGACTTTATTGAAATCAGTTATTTTTCTTTTATTGATATTGCTTGGTAACTATTCGGTTTTTTAATAACTATCATAATATTTTGTTCATGTCGTCGTCCAAAAAAAGTATCCCTTCACGACCATAGGGACAGGACTGTCCCTTTTTATTTATGACTTTATAGCTTTATTAGGATCAAATTATCTAATAATGTACTAATTTATATAAATATAACATTAACCAGGCTATTGTTTTTTCATGAAATTAATTTATGATTCTCACTTTAACATCTTGTGAATCTTGAGAAAACTTTTTCATTTTCGCACCAGAAGATATGTTATCTTTTATAGATTATAGACACAATATAGTTCTACTTTTATGGGGCTGCTAGCTATGAATGGTTAAAATGTACATTTAAATATTAGAAAACAAAAAAATATTTGAAATTGGTCGAGTATTTATTTAGATTTTTACATTTTTGAGCTTGGGACTCGGGTGTACCCGTGGTCGTCAAAGGGTTAAATTACATTACAAATTACAGTAATTCAATCGTGTTTGCGATCTTATCGCCTTTGTTCTATACAACCTTGAATAATACAAAAGTTCATAATATATTACGTACGAATACTTACATACTTTTATTACTCATATTACGTGAATGTCGAATGGGTCAAAGTATGGTTGACAAAAAAAATGCTATTCGTATGGTTAAATATGATGTGAATTATTATGTTAATTTTATACCAGATAATAAAATAATACTTAAGAGTATTAGGGTACATTTTCACTAAAGCGTAGTGGAATAGAGTCAAGAGTTGGTTTTCTTGTCCATGAGTAGAACGGAACAGAATTATTGACAATGCTAAGATGTCAAAAAATTCAAGCTGTAATTCAATCTAGCCTACTCCTTTCAATAAAACAACATTGCATTCATAACACAACATTGCATTGCCTTTGCATTGTTTTTTCTTATAGCTTCTAATAATATTCAAGATAATGTTAGAAACTGTTTGAAATTGTATAAAAAATCGGTTCTACACGCAACTTAGTTCGATGCATCCCGCGTAAACTACGGTACAATATATATAACACTCTTGTGAAGCCTCACCTCTTGTATCTCATAGAGGTCTGGGGCAGTGCCGCAAAAACGAGAATGTCAGATCTCCAAATAGCTCAGAACAAAATTATAAAAACCCTCTTTAGATACCCATTTTTAACTTCAACTGCGAAAATATATAGTGACACTAAAATTATGAATCTAAATCAATTATATACCTACAGCACATGCATTCTGGTTAGGAAAATTATTACAAAAGCTGTCAAATCCAACATCACCTTCTCAAATTGGCATTCTGTTAGTAAGCGCAGTACGCGACGTGGTACTTTTTTGGTATTGCCGAAAGTCAGAACCAATTACGGTAAAAGAATGTTTACTTGGGAGGGAGCACAGTTATATAATAAGTTACCACTAGATATTAGAAGTACTAAATCCATGAGTGCATTCAAAACAAAACTGGCACAACATTTAGTATCACCAGATTTTGTCTAAAATTTTCACTTTTAATTAATTATAATTAAAATATTAAGCTTAACTCAAAGCTTCTGTATAACGTGGCGAATGTATACTTATATAATATAGTTAACATTAAGTTAGTATAGTTCTCATGTAAGCGACTAGTATAAGTCTTTAGTGAGAATAAAGATCTTTAAACCTAAACCTATAAAAACATAATATTAAGCATGTTCTGTATAGTTATTATAATATGTACAATGTACAGTCAACTACAAAGAGATGTATCTATGTTAGTCTTACAAAATGAAGGAACTTTTAGTATGCAAAAATTATTTACCCTTACTTCGTGACATTTTCAGTATCCACCAAATCTTATACTATATTCGATTCATTTTAAATGCTATTATTAATTATTATGTATCACCTAAGGAAAAGTAGTGGGATACATCATTGTTGCATATTAAACGAGTCGATGATAATATAAAGTTTGATTGCTACTAGAAATGTCACGAACCAAGGGTAGTTCATTGTGGCAAATGAAAATTTACTTCATTTTGTAAGCCTAACATGGATACATCTCTTTGTAGTTGACTGTACCTATACATAGTGTACAAACATTATAAAATTATAATTATAGTATTTCATGTTACACGCTTTGCTCGAGTTAAAATTATTACATTTAACGATGTGTTTACAAAATTATGTTTACCTCTAATTGGTATGACTAATGATTTAATTAGTAGGACTTTTGACTTATTGTGTAGGTACTTAATCTGCAATATTATTGATAAGTTCGCAATATTTATTTAAATAATATATTATGAAAAATATCCGATATATATCCAATTTATTAAGATATTGATCCTTTGAACCCTGCAAATTAGCTAAAAAAATATCTTTGTCTTTGAAACGTAGTTATAAGTATTAGGTTAGCAAAAAACTAACCTTTGGCCACAAAATATTTAGTAAAAGTTAATAAATAATATTTACTATTGGTTATATTAGAGGTATGTTATTGAGAAATTGGTATATTTAGACAGTCAATATTATTGTAAACGTGTTCCATTATCTATGTTTTATAGCTGCTAGTTAGTCTCAAGGACAATTTCACATTACTGCGTTCCGAACTGAAGGTCTATGTTGCCAGTGAAATAACTAGGCATGAAGATATTCGACAATCAATATCTCCAGGTTATAGGCAGTGCACTGCTCCGCAGAATTAAGAATTTTATTTTTGAGAATTTGAATTTATCAAATCACGCTGGTTGGCACTGTGTTTGGGATATGGGCAATCATGCTGCTTATCATCACTTGTCACTCATTATTTATCATAAAAGTGTTATGACTTACAATAATAATTAATTATTGGGGACAGTTAACTGACGGAATTAGGCATTACTTTGAATTATAAATCCATCCAGAATACGATTATAATTATTAAAATTTAATATTAATAATTAGAAACTTTTATTTAGGATAAAAGCGGAATTAACACTAAAACACACTATTTAATTAATAATTAGGTTTTCTTATTTAAATGTGGCCATCTAAATCAAAGCTGGGCTTTTAATCCTGCATATTGTTAAAAGAAGTTAATAATCTTGCATTTTCTTCCAGCTCCGTCAACATTGGCTAGGTGGTCTCGACGTACTGGCCATAGACATCCAGAGAGGTCGCGACCACGGCCTTCCTGGCTACACACAGTACAGAGGACTCTGCGGTCTGCCTGCCGCTACCACCTTCCAACATCTCGCTGATGTCATGCCACAAGAGGTAAATATTTTATAAGCGTTGATCTAGACCAGGGACTCCATACTTTGAAGCCTTAGGGTATATTTTTTTGCCTTAATCCAAGGGTCAAAATAACTTTAATTTTCTTGCCCACCTAAGCAAACATAGGCTTTTTTTGCATTTTAATTAATATTGATTGTGTATTGTGACACGTAACGACGTTGTGGGATTGGACTGACGGGTCGGATTTGGCCCGCGGGCTGTAGTTTGAAGCTGAGCCGTCGTCGCTCGAAAGCCCATGCACACATTATTGATGCTTGGCATGCCCTGCAAAATGTGGAATGAGCTTCCGCTCGCTGTATTTCCGATGAGCTTTAACATGGGACTCTTCAAAAGGCAAGTGAATAGAGTCTTGAAAGGTAGGCAACGTACTAGCGGTACCCCTGGTATTGCAGGTATCCATAGGCGACGGTAGCCACTCACCATCAGGTGGGCCGTCTGCTTGTTTGTCACCTATCACATAAAAAAAAAAAACACCTGATCTAGACGTGCTCACGCCTGTTACGCGATGTCTGCCTGTGATGAACATTTGATATTCCACTCAATAATTAACAACTGCTCACATATATCTCTAATATAATAATATATCTTTGTATAGTATCTGGGAATTCCATACTGTTTATAATTTACAGGTGGTTAGTGGTTAGTAGAGGTAATTCCAAGGGCAAAGTGTAAAAGTAATTATCAGATGTTGCATGTTGATGAGATGTTTTTCAATCTCTCTTATTTTTTAGATTTGTGGCAGTAATTGTACCTACTACAATTTTACTTTAAATGTTGGCTCAATATTTTGTTATATTTAATTGTTTGAATATAATATTGAAATTTTTACTTTTAACCTAATATTAATCAACATTTTCGGACATTTAGAGTTTTTTTTATTTTTTATGTTACAGACAGTAGACAAATTGTCGGAAGTGTACGAACAGCCCGGCGATATCGACCTGGTGGTAGGAATGATGGCGGAGATTCCACTCACCGGATCTAAGCTTGGACCCACTGCTACTTGTTTCCTAAGTAAGTTTATTTTACTTCTTTTATTTTCTGTGTCTTATGTGTTTTGACTTTTTTCTATGTCCTATGTATTATTATAATGACAAATAAAACTGACATTAAATAGGTCTTCTTGTTTTGTTTATTCATTTTTAAAAATACGTTTCATTTGAATCAACATGATCCTGGTCGTGTGGCCAATCCCCATTTAAATTTATCTTATATAATATTTATAATAAATTCGACTCGAAAAGCAAGAGAAGAATTTTCTAGTTCATCCCATTTCAACAGAAATATGAATAATTTTGTCCTTTTTTTTTATGTGTAGATATAAGACGACGAGCAAGACGCTCTCCTGATGTTAAGAGATAACGCTGCCCATAATCAGTACAGTGCTACCCAGAATTTCACAATGATGTGCAATTCTAAGTGCACTGCACCAACGCTTCTTACTCAAGAGTCATAAGATGTTAATACTCTTTAGCCCAGTAATTTCACTAGCTACAGTGCCCTCCTACCGAAGCACAGTTATGTTTGCACACTACTGCTCAGGCGGTAGAATAACTGGCACTGTTGGGGTACCCACCTAGACGACCAACGACAAAGGAAGTCTACCCCCGGTAAAACCCCTTAAAACAATGCTAATTGAACAATATTTCATCAACAGAGGAGCAACTATGGCGCACGCGCAGCGGTGACCGCTACTTCTACTCTCACGCGGAGGAAACCGGCTCGTTCAGCAAACGACAGCTGGCCGAGATCAAGAGAACCTCTCTCGCCAGGATCTTGTGTGATAATGCTGGACTTACTACCGTGCAGAAGGACGTCTTCTTGCCGGCTTCTGATAGGTAAATAATATATTTTATTATTAATAATAATAAAAAAATATATTTCAGGACATTTCACACAGCGCCACCTAACCCCAAACTAAGCAACTTAATGCTTGTTATTATGGTGGTTAGGATAACGGATATAATACTTGTATACTTTTCTTTTGTAAATACATACTTATAATAGATATTGAAAACCACCCAGACCAGAAACAAATGTCTGTGGATCACAAAAACATTTGTCCCATGCGGGAATCGAACCCGCAACCTTCTGCGTTGCAGGCGGGTATTAGCCCACCGCGCCACAGAGGTCGTTATTAGCTGAACCCAGCGGTTTTACCCACTGTACTGGCCTATGTGTTTTAGGTCTAGAAGTAAGCTATCTCTGTACCAAATTTCAACTCAATCGGTACACCCGTTTAGGCGTGAAGAAGTAACATACATTCATCAGTATCAAACACACTCACAAATTTTCGCCTTTATAATATCAGTGTGATGATGAGTCTGGCTCTTTCTGAATGGTAAATATTAATGTTGAAGTTCATTTATCTTTATATTTATTTTTAATGAGAATTCTGTAGTCTGTGATTTTCTTGCCAGATGACGGTTACGCTGACACGTTGGTACAGTGCTTTTCACGAAAGGAGTCCTTTTTGCGGGGCGCCACTATCGCACATTTTCAAAGTTAAAATATCATAACTTTTTAACGGCTCAATTTCTCATATTTAATTTCTTAATTAAACCCTTAATAGGTCTTTATTTTATCTAACAAATCTATCTTCATCATCATCATCTCAGCCATTGGACGTCCACTGCTGAACATAGGCCTCCCCTTTGGACTTCCATATGTACTGGTTGGAAGCGACCTGCATCCAGCGTCTTCCGGCGACCTTTATAAGGTCGTCTGTCCACCTTGTGGGTGGACGTCCTACGCTTCGTTTGCTAGTCCGTGGTCTCCACTCGAGCACTTTTCGACCCCATCGGCCATCCGCTCTGCGCGCTATGTGGCCTGCTCATTGCCACTTCAGCTTGCTAATCCGCCGGGCTATGTCGGTGACTTTAGTTCGGTTTTAGGATCGGTACTCGAAGTTGTGGACTCATATATCTATCTAGGACAAGTAGTCCAATTAGGTAGGTACAACTTCGAGAAAGAGGTCAACCGCCGAATCCAACTCGGTTGGGCAGCGTTCGGGAAATTACGCAATGTCTTTTCGTCCGATATACCTCAGTGCCTCAAGACGAAAGTCTTTGATCAATGTGTGTTACCAGTGATGACTTAAGGCACAGAAACGTGGTCCTTCACCATTGGCCTCATCTCGAAGCTCAAAGTCGCTCAGGGTGCTATGGAAAGGGCTATGCTCGGGGTTTCTCTACGAGATCGAATCAGAAATGAAGAAATCCGTAGACGAACAAATCTATACTATTATAAAAAATATTTTGAATATGAAGTCCAGTAATAATCGATAATGTTAAATTTGGTTCCGTTAAATTCCGCCGGACCTCTTTCGTGAAAAGGACTTTAATTTAAGCCTATTATGCGAGATAGATCTCTCCCAGCTCTCCAAAAATGATTAACATAATATGGACATATGTACCCTATATTAAATATAATTATTTTAAGGGTAGAGGGCTATTTACTAGTATTGAATAGAAAAATCGACAAATGTCGTAATGACGAGAAATGATGTGCCTTCTAGGTCGACTGGCTTCAATAAACATCTTGTCCAATAATAGCCCAATTTACACTACACTGACCCGATTCTTCGGTTAGCCTGTTGATTTTAGGTGTTTGAGGACCATTAAATGTACATTATTACATTTAATGGTCCTCAAACACCTAAAATATAAATAGTCCTCTACCCTTACACCTTTTCGCGCTGAAACTTGCTTGTACATTTTTTTGTTATTTTTCCTTCAAAGTATTGTGTTTATATAGTGTACAACTAAGTAGAAACGTCATCATGCATGCTTCTAATTTGATTGTTTTTTTTAGTCAAGAATTAAGAAAACGAGCTAGACGCTCTCCTGATGTTAAGAGATAACGCTGCCCGTAATCAGTACAGTGCTACCTAGGATTTCACAATGATGTGAAATTCTAGGTGCACTGCACCAAAATTTCTTACTCAAGAGTCATAAGATGTTATGACTCGTTAGCCCAGTAATTTCACTAGCTACAGTGCCCTCCTACCGAAGCACAGTAATGATATAATCAGAAAAGTCACATTTAGCTTTATGTATTGTCTGTTTTGACAAGAAGGCTTATAACTTGGAAAAGCTTCAAAACTGAAGCATTAAGAACTGCCACATTTTAGTAAGAACCGAATTAAAGGCGTATTTTATTTTTGTTACAGCAACCCCATCGTATCTTGCGAAGAAATTAAAAAGGTAAACTTAGACGCATGGCAAGACCCGGCTGAGAAACCAGATATACTCACTCGCACCAACAAATGGATCAAAAACAAAGTTATTACTAAATGAACATAGTGCTAAAAACTATAATCTGTTAATTTTGGCTCAGTGTTTCGCTATGTAAGTACTTATTTACTTTTTAATTAAGTGTAGGAATATAGGTAATTTATGTTATAATATGATTTAGTTATGTTAAAGCTGATGTAGAGTTATGTCACGGATATCTTAGTAATAAAGCAATAGAACAATTTACTGTAAGTTGATGTCAATTAAAAAGTTTAATTGCGTCACTTTTGCTAGCATTTGTCATTTCTATCGTTTTATTATTGAGATTATGTGTTTAAGGAAGTTTTTGGTGGAATTATGAGCCGTTGCAAACAAAATGTTTTTTTTACTTCAAATAGTTAATTTTAATGAACATTTTTAAGCATTTACTTTTGTAATAATTTTAAAGTAGGTAATAGTTATAATTTTGCAAAGGTTATTTCACCAAAAATAGGAAGAATGATTCAGTATTGAAGTGTGTTTAGTTTAAGATTACAACGTTCCTTGAAAGCCTTATGTAATTCAGCCCTGGCACGACTTATTACTATTGACTTATACTAGATAGCGCATTTTCGACTTAGAAAGAGACAGAATATGCATTATGTTCGTGCGTAAAAGAGATCGATATACATTTATCATACGCATGAAAATGAGCAACAGAAAATAGTGCGCAGACCTATTTACAGTCAGACTTTAGGCATCTTAAAACATGTCTTAAAATTAGTCTATTAAGTCATAAAAGTATCAAGTTATACAGAGGCTGTGATAAGTCGAAGTGGATTAATCCATTTAAAATGCTCTCTAGATCCATATGTTAAAAGATCTAGCTGAGACAATGAAATTTATATATTTCGATTTACTTAAAGCATCAAGACCTAAATTGTAGTACTTAATGTAACTTGTAATTTTAAAACTCACGAAAATAAAAAGAAACATTTAATAGAGCTTTTTGCCTAAATATATGAGGCATACAATGGTTCGTACACTATTATAGCAAAAATATTTTGTTATAATTTTTTTTATATCAGGTACCTATATTCTTAAAATTCTTTAAATTAGTAGGAGTAAGAATTTGTTTTTTCTTATACATATTATTATCTAAATCTTTAAAATGAAACGTGAATTTTAGTGAGTTTTATATATACAAGTTATAAAAGCATAGGTTGTTTATTGTAGTACATAGTATCACATCTGTGATATTATCTGCAATACGTAGTCAAAAGCATACAATAATTTAGTAAAATAAATAATACATTTACTCATTTGATTTTGGTCAATTTTTACTTGATATTATGACGATTTATTTGATAACTTAATTTTTAAAAATAAGAGAACATAAGTATCAATTAATCATTTGGTACGATTACGGGCATCACTAAGTTAATCTCTATTAAAACTTATAATAAATCAACAACAACAATAACTGTTTGCCACAAAAAAAATTCGAGGTTTTTTTCTCTAAAACTATTAATTAAGAACTACTACTAAACTTTGCACCGTCTATCTTCCTCGCAATTTTCCATGTTTTCTCACTTTATAAACTTTCCCTGGACTTCCACAAATATTTCAAGACTAAAATTAGCCAAATCGGCCCCGCCGTTCTTGAGTTTTAGCGAGACATACAGAATTGCAATTCATTTTTATCTAATATATAAAATTCTCGTGTCACAGTTTTCGTTGCCATACTCCTCCAAAACGGCTTGACCGATTTTGATGAAATTTTTTGTGCTTATCCGGTATCTATGAGAATCGACCAACATCTATTTTTCATCCCCCTAAATGTTAGGGGTAGTCCACCCCTAAATTTGTTTTTATTTTCTTTAGACAAAATTTTTAATTTCTATTTTTTTATGATACAACATACAAAAATACATACAATCCTCAATTTTCACCCTTCTACGATCAACCCTTATTTTTTAATAGCCATTTTAGTAATTTAATCATTTTTCCTCTCCGGTCGAAAACTGATCAATCGTCATTTAATTAGTTATCCCCGCCAGATGTCTACAGGTGTCACTTCTGACCCAGTAAACAGCACGGAGTAGGGATGAGAACGAAGCCGGTCTTCTTTCTTTCTCACTCCCTACACAGTTGTCGGCCATCATTATTGTTTATGCATCAAGTGTAGTAGTAACGTTGACAATTATTATTTTGATATCTAAGTGTAAATCTAATATTAACTTTTAATCATTCCTATTTTATCAATAATAATTAAATTATCAATTTTGAGTGTATTTTGCACGATTAGTTAATCAAGTGATTTTATAACCTCCAAAGTACTCAACACGTGACACGAGCTTTCAATAACAACGGATTTTGTGTTGTAAGTATACTTTTTTTTATTTATGAAAATGTTGTTGATCTTAAAAAAATGTAATTTTAATTTAATTTTATTAAAAAAATGTAATTGAACAATTAAGATTTTCATAGTTTCCAAAAAATCAATCATTATGAATATTTATTTTGAAATGTCAATGGAAATATTGGTTGTATGAAAAAATTATAATAGACAATGTTTTCATAAAATTTAATTTTTTACTTTTGTTTGAAATTTTTTTCCATAAAATAATGCTTATTTCACGCATATACCACATTCTTACATACAATATACACATTCTAAAATACATACATACTTCCAATAAGGCTATTTTTTGTCTACAGTAGAAATTACTAGGAAATTATTTATATGGCAAAACAACGTTTGCCGGGTAAGCTAGTTTATATATAAAAAATGATCACATTTTTTTCAAGACCTTTTTCAAGAAGAAATGAGTTAAAAACATTTTCTATATACATGGTGTGTTAGAAATATGAAAGTCTGATTATATCTCTAGTAAATAAGCACAGAAGAGATTCATTTAATCCCAGTATTGTACTTCTGGTTCTAAATCATCTTTTCTGTCGCTCGAACGAGTGTTGAGTGCGTCCAATTTATAAATGCATCTCTCAGCCGAGCGAAATGTTTTTGACGTTTTGTAAGATGAAGTGCAATTTTATGCTGGACGTTGTGTAATATTAAGAAAATAATTTTTAAGGTTGGGCACATATTGATGAGGGTTAAAATAACATCGAATATAATGGTAGTTCAGTGTGTGCCATGAATGCCAAAGACTGGAAAGCAATTTAAAGCTGCTATAGTGTGCGTGTTGCCTAAATCTTTTCATATATCTCCAGTGAAATATACCCTGTTGCTGATATTAATTAGTGGTAGAATATATTCGTATTCATACACGTGCATTGTATGTGTGAGTCACACAACATACGAAACGATACAATACAGTAAGATAACACATAGAGGTAAACTAACTTCGGTCTTGGGTAACTTTGAACTTTTTGGTCTAACTTTGAACAAAATTGTTAATATGGTTTACTAATTTGTTACGTGGAAACATATTAATAGTTGTTACAATAAAAAAAACTGCGATCCTTAAATATTCTAAATCTTTATTTTCTGAATACTTTAACGATCCGTCCATGTAGATAATAAATTACTAAACCATTTTTACAACCTCAAATTAAACCAAAATTCAAAGTTACCCAAGATTACCTAAAAATTATGAACATTGTGTATTGTAGAAGAGTATGTCTGTAAGCTAAAATTATTTTCCATTTAAAAAGAAACCATTTTAATTGCATATGTAATTATTTTTAAAAAAATACACTTTTGAACGACTATAGTTGTTTATGTAAAAAGATTTGGGCATTGATGGAATAGTTGGATGTATCGAATCTATTATAATATCTAATGTCAGTGTTCTTGTCGTTAGAATTTTTATTTTGAATGTTATTTTATATTGGTTATTTTAAATATTCTTTGGCAGTGAATTTTTAGTCAGGTTTTTTAATAGTTTTGCTCCGAACTTTTGTGGCACACACCAAATGCACAATTTTCTAACTAATTTATCAAGAAATTCAATTTTTTTGGATATTTTAGAATGCATGTTATTAAAGAATGTCGCAATTTGTTCATTTTCATTGTGTTGTAATTGCAATATTAATATTTGCTTCATATATTATGTTATAATTTTAATTAATGCACACTCCATGTTTTTTTATAAATATTATATTATAATTTTATTTAATTTGCTTATATTTCCGAACAATAATTGTTATATCAATGTATTTAAGTTTATTTTATACTCTGCCAATAAAATATAATTATTATTAAAAAACGTGTATTATTTTCATTTCCGAACTCATTGGTGAAAACATAATAGTCGAAAAATCCAAAATTCTCTCATATCGGAATTCCGTTTACTGAAGGTCTTTATTTATACATTATTTTATAATTTTTGCGATTAGCTTTGTTATGCGCTCATTAATTTTTCTCATTTCCTGGATTTGATGCTCAGAGAGTCAGTGACACTTCAGAATAACGACTTCATTTTGTAATGTTAAGAATAACATAGACTGAAAAGTCTTACTAAATATCCTCATTATTGTTAGACTAAACTCTACACAATCATTGTTTTTGGTATGTTCTCATCGAATCATACCAAATCCTGTAACTATGTTTTTTTTTTGTGATGAAGTAGAAGACGAGCAAGACGCTCTCCTGATGTTAAGAGATAACGCTGCCCATAATCAGTACAGTGCTACTTAGGATTTCACAATTATGTGAAATTCTAAGAGCACTGCACCAACGCTTCTTACTCAAGAGTCATAAGATGTTAAGACTCTTTAGCCCAGTAATTTCACTAAAAATGTGACTGGTTATGAAAATTATTCGTGTCGAACAACAGTGGTGACTCGATGCGAATATGTCGTATTCTCATCTAGTAACACTGCAGATTCTAGACGACGCGACGCGACGACGTAAAACGAAACGCCTTTTATTACCTATAAAACAAATATTTATTTTCAAATACGCCACCTTGGAGTTTTTACCGGGGGTAGACTTCCTTTGCAGGAGGTTGTCTAGGTGGGTACCCCAACAGTGCCAGTTATTCTACCGCCTGAGCAGTATTGTGCAAACATTACTGTGCTCGGGTAGGAGGGCACTGTAGCTAGTGAAATTACTGGGCTAAAGAGTCTTAACATCTTATAACTCTTAAGTAAGAAGCGTTGGTGCAGTGCACCTAGAATTGCACATCATTGTGAAATTCTGGGTAGCACTGTACTGATTATGGACAGCGTTATCTCTTAACATCAGGAGAGCGTCTTGCTCGTCTTCTTACTTCTCCACATAAAAAAAAAAAGTTACCAATAGATATAAAATCGTCCAGAATCTACATGCAGTGTTACTAGAAGAGAATAAATATTCGCTTCGAGTCACCACTGTTATTCGATGCGATTTTTTTCAACTAGTCACAGTGTTACAGGATTTGGCTCGACGAGAAAATGAGAACATACCTTGTTTTTCTGCAAATAAAATGCTTTAACTTTCGAAGTCTCTAAGAACAATTTATTTTTGGCGGCTTATAGTCATTACCAATTACCACCAATGTTAATTAGTCATTATGGCGTCAGCGAATAATTAGTACAACGTACATTAGTTAAGCACAAACATTTCTATCCTAAAAGTAAACAATATAAATCAGTTCTCCCACGGCATTCCATTACACAATTTATCAGTGTCCAAGGTGAGAATAATAATATAGACCAATATGAGGCTTTCAAGGTAACGATTGTGCGAGAAACAATTGGTTTAATGCCGATAGCCATAGGAAATGCTATTACATTACCATTAAGTATCCGTCGGCTTGTTCGTTCCTCTCGATTAACGTTTATCTAAATACATTGGTACCACAGATATTATGTGCCTTCCTACCTATTTTGATAGATGTCGTTCATGATCAATTAGTATAAAGATTTTGGATTGTGTATTTTACCAGTGTCAAGTTACATTATGATTAATCAGTCAAGTCATAGTAAGAGGAAGTCAAGAGTTTTAACACGCAATACTTCATCATTATCACGAATTACACACAATGTATAATGCTCAAAATGGATAAGAAATTTAGATCTTAGCCATCTTGATGGCGCTCTGCACGGGGAGTCCCACATAACCCTCCTATACCCCCGTATGGGAGGCGCATTTTTCCCGGTGAAAACAAAAAAAAACCCTTTGCCCTATCTTGTGCGTCTGACGTGTCACTATGACGTGTATATTATTGACCTACGCTGCTGGTTTCCAATTGAGATTTACAGGAAAGAAGTGCGAGTATTGCTCCACTTGCTTCAAACACGTCGATATCTATCCCGATACATGTTATTATTATATTTATACTTAGGTCGGTATCTAGGTTGTCTATTTCCCTTATTACATTCTACTGTGTTAGTTTGTGAGATATGTGCATAGTTTATTATAGTAATAATATTATTATATAGGTCGGTATACTAGGTATTCTATTTACCTTATCCAGCCTAGCATTAGCAATGATATTTTATACTCGAGTAAAATATCATTGAGCGTTAGTAAGATATCTTCTGAATGTAGATTATGTGCATAGTTTATTAATAAAATAATAAGGCTCAATTAATTTGTTAGTCCAAAGTTCAAAGCATTAATGGAACATTTCAAAATATTCAGCTTTGAAAAATTGATAAAGTTGTTGAAAACTTTTATTCGTTAGTTGTTTGTATTACAAGTTGTTAAATGTTGTTTTTCATATTGAATACTAAAAGAAAAAATATAATTAAATAGGACAAAATAAAACTAAAGATTCACACATAAATAATAACTAAACTATATACAAATAAAACTTTAAAAACTAAATCTAAAAAGGGCGGCTTTGTTTCCAAAATGCTGGCAGCATTACCTTTCTGGCTTGCCATACTAATAAGTTGACTCGTGGCCGCGGATGAGTGCTTCGGCGTACCCGCTGCCCCGGCATTATGGCGATGGCGTCCCGCAGGAACACCCCCAGTTTTTTTAGTGGGTATCCCCGCCGCTCCCATCTTTGGCGGGGGAGTCCCACATACCGCCCCGCGCCCCCCGGCGCGGGGTGATGATGCGAAACGCATTTTTCCTGGGATTAAAAAAAAAGTTAGGGTCACTGGTCACTCCGACCAATATAATATCATACGCCATACCTTCTGCTTTACGCCCGAGTCATCTACCACGATAAAAATAAACATTTTTACAGTGCCTCTACAACTTTACCGGGCCAGTGACCCCTACAGATCCTAATAAAATGAAATTTATTCAGGCGAATACAAGCAAGGACTGGGAACTACGAATATAAATCTAGAATATAACAGCTAATAAAACATCAAAAGGGGGTATAATGAAAATATCACAGGGGAAGATGCGTAAAGCGACAAGGTTTTATCTCGCTTTTTATGTAAAAATTATCTTACTTTTGCATGTAAATAACGTGTATACAGCGACATAAAATGATATAGAGGCCAGCCCCACTTTGTTCGAAACCGTGGTTGAGATAATCTCAACAAAATTGAATGCGTGAGTACAGCGGTGTCGTTTTTGTAATGACAAAAGTTTTTTTAGGGACGATTGGACTCATTGGACACTTTCAATGTATAATGGCCGCTCTACAATTACGCGCGAATCACGGGGCAAATCGCGGCGTGAATGTGGAGCGTAAAGGTCTACATTACCTACGTCGTTTCACGCATCTTGGCCCTGAACTTATTCAAGATTAAAATAAGCATAATAAGCATCATACACTAGAGGTAGATGTTTTTTATTCATTATAATAGGTAAGCCTTGCCTTGCCACGATCTCGCGTGAAGTTAAGTGACGATGCGGCCGTAGATGGCAGCAGACTATACCTCGAAGGCGGGATAAATCCCTCCCTGGCTTCACTGAACATCATGCCGGAACACGGATGACTGCCGTGTTTATTATAATAAACACGGACAGAGTAAGGAGATAGATCTCGTGGGAGACCACCAGCCCGATGGTCAGACGATATTGTCAAGTATTGATATTGTCGGCAGGAACTGGATGAGACTCACACAGGGTCGGAAGGTGTGGCGTGACCATAAGGAGGCCTATACCCTGCATTGGGTGGATACAGGCTGAATAGATAGATAGAATCACGTGTTGGGGCAGCTCCACTGACATACTAAGTGGAATAGTTTCATAATGACAAACTGTGTTTTAAAATTCATAATAAAGCTAAATATCATAAATTTAACAGCGTATTAATTAATTTAAACAAAATATAGTTAAACAATGCGATGGCAAAATAAAGGTACTCGTATGTTAACACAAAACAGTTCTTACTCGTAGCCTCGCAGCTGTACCTACCTATTTGCCTTATAATAATATGATATGTATGTAGGTTGGTACTTCAAGAAATTATTCAAGGTTAAAAAAGATAAAGGCAAATTTACAGCGACAATATAATCCCAGAAATGAGAAATAAATTAATTATTCTACAGAAGAAAATACATAATAAATAAATTTTCCTTTTTCTGCCCTAACCTAAGTAGTGTTGATATTATGCGTTTTTATTTTTTCCTTTGATAAGTCAGTCTCAGTCACCTTCAATATTCTCACTCGCAATATTCTTACTCACAGTTAACCAACACTGAAATCTGAAATCTTTATAAAACTACTGAACCGATTTTTATACATTTTTCATCAAAAGATAGTATGTATTTTCGGGAAAGAGTTTATTTATATGTTAATCATCATCATCATCATCATAGGAGCCTGTTCGTGATCCATTGTTGGATGTAGGCCTCTTCTCCTTCTATCCATTTCCGGCGGTCTTGTGCCCTCTGCATCCAGTCATGTCCTGCGTGTCTCCTGATGTCGTCCACCCAGCGTTGTGGTGGCCGACCCCGTCCTCTAGAGTCAGCTCTGGGTCTCCATTCTAAGACTCGTCTCGTCCACCGGCTCACATCCATTCGAGCAATGTGTCCTGCCCAAGCCCACTTCTTCTTCGCTATAACCATCATAATGTCGGTCACTTTCGTCTTGCTTCGAATCCATTCATTTCGTTTACGGTCCCTCAGAGTGATACCGAGCATAGCTCTCTCCATTCCTCTCTGAGCGACTCTGAATTTCTCTGCCGACTTCTTTGTAAGTGACATGGCACATAATCATCATGGTCGATATATTATGTTAATATCGACTTGTAAATATTGACTGCGATATTACGATGATTTGCAGAGGTTAAAAAAACGGGCGGCCTACAAACACATTTCCACATTTGCGAAGCCGCAGCTTAAAAATTATAATGCTAAATGTAAATAGAGATATAGCTAGAGAGTATATGTATAGTGCCTAATGTAAAAACAAGTTAACAAGAGAGTGAATGATGGAACTTCAAGCCTTGATAACAAAGCAATTAATCAAAGTGCAACTGTTAAAAACTGTTTAATTTAACATAAATTTACACTGTTTACGATTTGGTACTGGTTAATACACGTTTAAGTACATGTTAATTTCTTTATTATTCATTTGCCAAAGAAAAATACATATAAACATGCATTTAGTCATGCAGTTACAGTTTTGTGCAATATGGACAGCCCATTTAAAAGTAATTCTTAGTCATCTTAAAGTTATTTAAAGGTCGCCAAGTTTTACTCGTAGTCCCCAAAATAACCCTGCTTCTTTTGTATCAAAAACTGGAAAAAGCAAAGCAATTATCATGTAGCTTTAGTAAAATTCGAGTATTTAGCTATGAGTCAGATTCAATGGTATTTTGTAGCTCGATAAGCAATATATAATTGATTCTGCATCGGAAACTGTAATATCTAGTGTAATATCCTTGGATCCAGGCTATTTGAGAGAGGATTCACGCTTCAAAACCGTAGTTGCACACTGCACAGCAATGTCGTCACTAAGAGAATTAGGCCTGTCACAATATCACATAGCTGCGTTCTTTATGATCTGTATATTATTACGGCTCTGTATTGCTTTTGTAGTAAAAAAGAGTGGTTATTAAGTGTATACACTTTATAACCACTTTTACAACTGTTACAAAAAGGCGTACGCCAGAGGTGTAATCTATCTATCAAACTAGAAAAAAAAAACACAGAAACAGAAGAGAACAGAAATTTTAAACTAGAAAATACGAGTATAATTATTACAGAATAAAATTTACTATAATATGTAGAGGCTTGTTTTGTATGTATATTTGAAGATAACTTTAAATCTAGAAGATTATGATGATGATTAATATTAGTTATTTTTTCAATTCTGGTAAGTTATGTAATTTTTTGGGACAGTCATAATATTATTATCTTTTAGAGTAGATGGACAGTATGGGCTTAAGAAGAGCTTGTTAATAATATAGTATCCTAATTATAATATCGATTATGTTGCCTTTTTTGTAGGGTATATTACGAGTAATAACATTATACCTACTTGTATATGAAACTCTTTAACCCATATAATATTTAATATTTATACACCTACATATTTTTGTAACAATTGGCATTATAATACTACACCTTTCGGTATATAATTAATAATTATTAGTCCAGCAGTTTACAAAGATAATATTAATAGGGCGACTTTTAGTTTTTTTGGCTTAAACAGTTGTCCAAATATAATTAAAAGGTTTGTTAAGAACAAATAAATCAAAAATGACCCAGTTGTGAACACATTGAATTAAAATCTTCAAGTATTTTGTTATTCCTTCTGCCTACTAATCTTACTAATACCTATTATAAATGTAAGAGATTTGTCTAATAAAGCCAGCCATATACGATACGATTGATCATCTCGATCGATCGCACGCGATATCGTCAACGATCCATTGCACCAATCATGCCTGTCACATATATTTTACACGGTGCGATCGATCGAAACGATCCGTCGTCAACGACCGATCGAGACGATGGATCGTTAGTGTATATCGAGATCGAATAATAAACGATAATAACATACTAATAATACTACAGCAGTAAAGAACACTTATTTAACCAGCACAGCACGAATTAGTAATAGCATGAATTGCGCACCACCGTCTCTTAAAGTATGTTTTGTGCTTTTCCATTCCCAGGTTGTCTGTAAGAAATTGCCTAGTGCGATAAGACCGCCGATTGTTAACCTACTTATAACATATTATAGTAATAAGTTCTTTTGTATATATTTGGTTTGCAATAAAGTATTATTCTATTCTATTAACCACAGATCGGCCGCAAGCCGATCTACAAACGAAACGGTATCGTGTGCGTACAAGTTCATCGTTGACGATCTCGACATACGCTGGCGATCCATCGTTGAAGACGGATCGTTTCGATCCATCGTACCGAATGTGGCTGGCTCGGCTCGGCTATTATAATAATAGCTGAGAGTTATACTTCTCAGGTGCATTTCTAATAATGCACTGCACACAGAGATGATCGTCACTTAATGTCACATTGCAATTTAGATTTAATCATAGGATCTTATATAACTAAAGGACCGGGACACTAATAATAATAATGACACAGAAAATGTGCGAGATGAAAAAATATTATACATAACATTGCGTAATGGCAACGTAGCTGTGGTCATTCTTTCGACGAAAATGAACGCAATTTAATTGCCTAAATAAACAGAAGGTACCAGTGGTATATTAAACCGGTTCGTTTTACAGCAATTATTGTTGATGTGCAAGTGTGCAAGTATTACGAACATGAAGTAAAAAAGTGACATTACAACACTATTTCGACAATACCTAATTAAGATAATTACAAAGTAGACAAATAGGTCTAGCACTCATAAAAGCATTGTAATGAGACATGAAATATCAAGGTCTTAGAAATTTGTAATTTCCGTGGTCCGTGGTATAACGACGTTTTTTATCGGTGTGAATACTATTATGTTGCACGACAATTATGTATCTATATATTTTTGAAATATTTTTTTTTAAAAACAGGCCTTTATTATTATTACCATACGTCACCAAATAGGTACTCGTCAAGACGAATCAAATGAGCCTAAAGTCGATGGGGTTGTGTCGTTTAATTACGGAGTTCCTATGGCTACCTTTCAGCTCCATAACAGTTCAGCTCCATGTCATAATAAATAATATGGCATTGTCATCCGATTTATACAGGCATGCAAAATTTCAGCTCAATCGAATACGGGGAAGTGGGTTAAATTAAACTTGCAAGATTTAATTACAGACAGACAACAGACAGGTAAATAAAAGCTTGTATTAATAAAAACAAAAAAAGGAATTCTTTTTTGGCGTTTATATTACTTTAATTTCTAAATTTTATAATAATTGGGGTATAATATGTGTAGGTACTCCAACCGAGCTGTGCCCGAAGCTAAACGCGAACGGCTTGTGACTAATTATAATAAATGTACTGGAATTATTATTGTGGCGTTGTTCGTTTTTCCACAACGACTGTCATTCCCTTTCATTGTTAGTCACCAACATTTGGCGCTTTGCTAAAGGGTTTGGTTACCCTACTTACACACTGAAGTTGAAAAGGTCAATATTTTGAATATAATTTACAAAGGATAAATATGTGACCAATAATTTTTTTTTTAAATCTAGGTACTTGATGGACAAAAAAAATTAGGTAATATCCCTATATTATTATTATTAAAGGTTAAAGGTATTTAGCATACAACCGTTATCTATATTATGTGCACGGGAGCAGACTGAAAACCAGCAGTCAAGGTAGCCAGGGTTATCATGGCGTCACGCTGAGTCTGCCTTTTGGCTGCTGTTTATTTTTAAATTTTCTATGTCTAGTTTATAAAATTATCACTTTTGTTATTAATGTATGTCTTAAGTATGCCAATAAAACGCATTCATTCTCTTTTTTTTCAGTTTTAGGTTGACGAGATTCCTCCATGGCTTAATAGTATTATCTAACTGCTGTCTCATATGTACAATGTACCTATAAGATATTATAGTGGTATAACAATATCCCGGACCTATAGTAGGTATGTAGGTATCGTCGAGGCGGAAATTTTGCCACGCACTGAGATTTAATCCTATGGCCTCCGGATTAACACCGGGTGTATGCATAAATCCGGACGCTCTATATCTCCTCTGATTACATGGACTACGGCCGGCACTATCATAATTCCAGTTCAAAACCAAGTACCCATGTTACGAGTATAATGGATGCAGCGTTTACTCAATTCTGATGGACTTAAAAGCGCTGCAAGTAATGGTAGTAAGTACTTACATGATAGAATAGAATCCAAGAAGACACGCTTTTCAAACCTCATCTAGTGCAAAATATTATCTTCATATCTGTTACCTAGCTGTTAGCTTTCTTAAAATAAAATAAGGAGTGATAGATTGCGGGAACACGATAACGAATAACGATATAAATATTACGTACTTTAAAGGTAAAGATCATGTGCAAACCAAACATAAATTCAATGATGTTGAAAAGAGACATCTTAAACGGCATCTTTGATGATAAAATCTAAAGTCTCTACTTTAAAAGGAAATTCTTGCAAAGTTTTGCCTTATTTGTAACATGTCTGCGGAAAAACGGATGACTCAAATTAAAAACATAGTAATGTCGTACACATTATGAGAAAATACAATTATTAGTTTAGCCTACCTACTACTTTTATTATTTTTGTATGGATGAGAGCTGCAAGGGACAGTGGAGAATGGCACATCAAATGATGTTGATGCCGAATACCGATTATATTTTCTTCACTAGTCTAAAATCTTAAATATAGTTTAAGTCTTAAGTACTAATGATGATAAATAAACCTCAATGGGTTTAAAGTTTAAATACTCACAATAATAATAAATATTATTATTTATAGGTTGTGTGACCTGCCTATAATCTTAATATAGGAAAGAGTGACTGATTGACTGAATGATCTATCAACCCACAGGTCAAACCGCTGAACGGATTCGCTTGAAATTTGGAATGTAGATTGGTTTTATGATGTAGACCTCCACTAAGAAAGAATTTTACCACGCGGGCAAAGCCGCGAGCACAAGCTAATATTCATATAAAATATGTTATTATGTTGATGTGTGTCCTATATGTTGAATCTTATTGTTATGTAGTAATTACTCTTTCACATAAAAAACTGAAATAAACATAATATTTTAAAGTACGTACATTTCAAGTAATTCCGCAAGCATCGACCTTGTCTTTGAAGAATTACTTTTAAACCTCCTTCTTACAAGCAATATATCTTTGTACCTATCTAGAACAGCAAATAAAGTTTTGTTGAAATACCAACTGCTATCTTTAATTTATTTCTTCAACTTGTCAGTGTCAGGAAAAGCCACAAGTTCCTTGGAGATCAGGAGTTAAGTTTTAAGTAAACAAACAACTTAATAATATTATGTAGAGGCACAGATAAAAGAACACTAAGTAGAGGTATAAAATGAGTAAGTAAAGGTATAGTATGAGAATACTCCGAAAGTATTTAGAAACATAAATCTCTAAAATAGAAGTATATGAAACTAGCTTCAATTAGCGCTTTAACCTCTGAGAAATAGTTTATGACCTTATAACTCAGCACCTTCTGCTCAATCGGTTTAGTCCTAAGTACCCTGGATAACACACAAGCTACTTTTCCTGGCAAGGCTAGTTAATAATATCTGTTGGAAGGTAGTGGTTTCAGGAGGGTGGTGGAGCTGGTGTTGGTATCAGTTGGTTGGTTTTGTGTCACGCATAAAATGGGATAAAATGCTATAAGTCAGTGCTATACATACCTTTTTATAATTATTTTTTGATAAAATGGCAAATTAATGAAAACAGGAACGATACAAATGATTACTGAAATATTTTTTTAAAACAATAAACAAAAATAACGATAACATTCTTACATTACATTCACATTTTTCATTATATTTACCTTTTTTGTTATTGCATTTTAAATAACTTTCCTAAAGCACCAGTAGGTATTAACGTTTCTCTTATAACAACTCGTCAAAAGCGAATTCTGAAAAGATTTGCATTTTGTCACCGAGATGTTACCGCCGCGCCGGTGACTCGTCTTGGGTCCTCAAACAAATTGCTCTCGTTTATTTCAAAATATCCCGTATATAGGTACAGCCTTTCTGTATTTTATTACTTTTATGCCCGTTGTTTATGTAATCTCATTTATTTTGCTTGCGATGATGCGGCGTTTCGGTCTTTTACAATCTTATTCAATAAATCATATTTATTTGTAGATAGATAATGTATAGAATTGTTTTCTTTCACAGTCTAGCGAGTAATATGATTTAGACCAGAGAAAATTTATTCATCTTTAGTCGAAAGGTCACGTTACGCGAAGGGATGATTAGTTATCTAACTGTTAATTTATCCAAAATAAAGCGAATAAGTTTCAACAACTTATTCAGCGTAACTTAAAGTCAACTGCCATTTTTATTTTTTATATAGGTACAAGTTCAGATTTCAGATTCGCTTCTAAGGCTAAGTTTAAATAAATGTATAAAACTTAATGTTATTTTACTTTGCATAGGCTTGGTTTAAGAACATAAAATAGACATTGCTGAAATTAGGTTGGTTTCTGAAGGTTAAATAAAAACAAATCATGAAAAGTTTACATATTCGATCTTGATCATTCAGGCCTTATGGCATTAATAATTATATTATAAGATAAAGGAGCAAATTTTAATCGAATCTACGATATGAGTGGTACTGCGCAATGGCACCCTTTGAATATTAACAAAATAAATATATGTATAGGTACATACTCGTTTTAGTTCTAGGGTCTAAGCAATCTTAGAGCCTATCAAAAATATAAAATGATAAAGCCAATTTGTATTAAATCAGTTTCAGAGTAAACGATATCAACAACATGTAAATTTTACAACTAGAATGGGTTATGGCCTAACAATGGTCGCTTAAATTGTGTATTCAGTTAAACCCTTATAAATTTGAAAGTAGTATTTCAAGCCAGTGACTCCAGAAGATAAATTTGAAAAAGAAAGGATAGACTACCAAGGAGTAAAGTTTTTAATGATTATCCCCGCTTTAGTGAGAAAGCCTATAAAGTTTCGCTCTTTCCCTTACCGCGGCTTAGTTGTCGACGGTGTGCTAAGAGTTGCGCGGGCGCATTCACAGCGCCAGTTTTGACAGATCTCGTGATTTTGGATGTGATTGGTGGATGTGTTTCGGAGATTTGAATATTGGAGATTATTTTCAGGTATGTATCATGTATCTATATGACATAAATACCTATATATGAGTTATACTAATTGTGTTTTTGTTATAAGTTTTCTTTAGAATTGTTGTGTTTCAAAAAAGAGTTATCTATTCTTTTTTACTACACAATCTATTTTACTAATTAGGTATTTGTATTTTCCTACTTTTCTTTTGAAATTACGATATTAAATATATATAAACAAAAGTTAGTGAACTCAACTGCGATATTAGCATAAAATATTAAACCGAAAATGTTTTGGTTTAAACTTTCGTCTTCAATCTGATAATTTTTACAGATGCAATAATATTTTTGTAATTTGTTAAGAAGCTAGGTTTTTGGCAGAATAACGGTTGCGATAGTATGAGTAACTTATGCTGGTTTCAGAATATTTTTAGGTTTTTAGTGTAATTTAAGATGTTTAATTTAATTTGATAACCTAGATAGATTTGAATTACTGCATAAACAATAGGTATTATAAAAAATATTTTAAAAAATGCATTCTCAAAATACATTTTATACAATTCGGTTTCGAATCGGTGAATTTGAATACTAAGTTGAATTTTGGAATAGAAAGGTAATTTTTTTTTAATGCAAGTTTTTAAAATCGGTTTTCCATGACATGCTATTATATAATACGTATATACGTATTCATGAATATATTATTTTTAACCATTTGTCATTTGTTGTATAAACGTGTGTTTTAACCTCCGACATAATAAAAGAGAATAAACGTTTATTACCAACGAAAAAAAGAGGTTTCTCAATTCGACCTATTATAATTATTATTATACCTACGACCAAGATAATTTAATCCTTTGCTTTTATTTCAAATGTATTTTTTTTTAGAAAAGACAATAATAATTTTTTTTTTTCACACACTTATCCCTCCACCTTAGGATTAGGTTAAGTTTTTAAGGTTTCATTATACTTAAGTTTATTTTATATCTTGTGTTTACGAGTAGGCATATATTTCATAGCTTGTATTATGTTTATTATGTATATAGATACACATAATACAACATAATTATATGTTGCATTAATTATACTACAGAAAAAGTAATTTCAGTTCACTGAGCACTATTAAAATATCTGAAAATCGGTCAGTATAATCGATTAAATCAAATTATACTACGGCGTTACGGTCATTGGGAATTGACTCTTTAATGGTAGAGTGTAGAGTAGTTCGAACGTGAATTCATAAGTGACCTTGTATCGTTAACTTATTAATTGGTCTATAGTTGTAATCAGTGATAGTTTATCATGGACAATATACATGAATAGACCATTTTACTTTTAGTCTTTTTTTGGTGCCTTTATTAAGGAAAATGAATCAAACAATACTTCTACTATTACAGTACAGTACATTTACACACATGTCGTGAGCCTATTTAGGATCGCAGTACCTTCAGTACGGCTAAGGTTTCCTTAACCTCTATTCATGATTCCGCATGCATTTTTTTGTAAAATAAAAAAAATGATTAAGATCAGGAGTCAACTTATTTTTATTAATAATATCGGTTAAATGTCAAATTGTGCATATTTGGCGCTATTTTACGCTAGTTTAATTTAAATTTTAAAATCAAGTATATAATGGTTGTTTATTCAATTCATCTTTTTATGAGTTTTTTTTTATTATATTGACACTTGCACACAAGCAGAAAACCCACATGATAAACTCCTACCTAGATGGTTATAATTATAATAAGTGCTAAAAGACTGAATAATAATAGACTTTTTGTTACCGACATGTACCCTGGCGGTTATTCACCGTTAGAAAATCTGACACCGTTTCGCAATGCCATTACATTGAAACAATTAAAGTACACCATAGTAATTACCACCTGCTTAAGACAATGTCAACTACTTCATTTTACTACGTTATTGTTTGCATTTGTGAGACACATTTTACGATTCATACATTTTTTTAATTCATTACTAGTGGACCCCTTGTCGCGCTTAATATAAAATTATCAGTGTTCTCCAATTATATTATGCATATATTATACATATAAACCTTCCTCTTGAATTACTCTATCTATTAATGAAAACTGCATCAAAATTAGTTGCGTAGTTTTAAAGATATAAACATACATAGAAACATAACGACGCGGGAAGCAACTTTATTTTATACTATGTATTGGATACCTTTATTATGCTTTAAATCACGATCTCACGTGAAATTTAGCGCCGATGCGGCCGAGGCAACAGGCTATACCTAGAAGGTGGGATAAATCCCTACCTGGCTTCACTGAACATCATGCCGGAACACGGTCACAATGACCGCTTGGCGACAAGGTCAAGTTTATGTAATTTTATATTAAGCCCCATCCTAGCATTTGGTAAATAGGCTAAATTTTTGTGTGTCTTTGTTGCTTCGTTTACACAGAAATGGCAAAACCGTTTCAAATGAAAGTTGGTATGTAGGTAAATTAAAACTTGTAATAGCACTCAGGATACTTTGTATTTTGAATTTTAACGAGATCAATATTTACCCAATTGAAACCTTGGGGATATTTTAACATAGCCCTGAAGTAAAAAAATCATGCACTTAGCATTAGTAGGGCGTTTTCATTAACTTTTTAATAATACTTAATGTAGAGTGTAGAGGTACGCACATACAAAACCTCGCACAATAATAACTAATATCTTTAAGTCCTGCATTTAAGACAATGGAAGTTTTCTTCTATAGAACAGGGTTCGGTTCAAAAGGTTCAATTCTTACGATTCAGTTGGTGTTTTAGCTTCACAATGAGTAGTTTTTAATTCTCGCACGTTTTTTCTCGTTACGGCTCGGTGGAAAAGCCAATTGTTGTGAAACACTGTGGGTTCCACTCGGAGCTCTGGGTAAAGGACTTATAAATGGGATCAGTGAAAACTTGAACGAATATTGATTGGCTTGAATTTTAGTAGTGGTTTGACCGCAATAGAGCAATTCATCTGTTACTAGCGGACCCTTGCGCCTTTCGTTGCCCTTAACTCGCAAGCATGACTGTTCCTCTACATGTATTATGCACATAAACCTTCCTCTTGAAGTACTATATATATATTAAAAAAAACAGCGTCATAATCTGTTGCGTAGTTTTAAAGATCTAGCAAGTCGCTTCCAACCGGTACATATGGAAGTCCAAAGGGGAGGACTATGTTCAGCAGTGGACGTCCAATGGCAGAGATGATGATGAAGCATACATAGGGACAGACAGACGGACGGAGGTGACTTTGTTTTATATTATGTAGTGATTCGAGCTTTAGGCTATCTGCTACCTTCTAATTTGCTTATTTAAAAACTAGCTACACCGATTTTACTAGCTGAAAAGTGGCCTAAGTATAAAACCAGGGACTTTCTATATACATGACAAATTTCAGCGCAATCGGTTTAACAAACACAACACACATCTATGGACGTCTTGACGAATGCATTTCAAAATTTTGGGTTTATATTATTATTACTGCAATGGGTTGAAATTCTGGTATATATAGGTAGCTAAGACCCTATAATGGATGGGTCAAACCAGATCTATACATGCGGTTACGCGTCACGGTTACGCGTCACATTTTTCAGTTACGCGCCATCTTTTGTTTCTTGCCCCTACCACGGTTGGTTCAGACGAAGAGTACTTTCACTTTCTCCAATGAACATGAATTTAAAAAATTTATAAATTTAAAATTTAAATTTAATTTAATTAAAGAAGTTTCACTTCTTACGTGTGTAAACTAGTACACGCACAAATTTTTTTTTATACAATTTATTGCCAATGTTTATCTTTTGCTTTGTATGTCATGTCTGTGTGCATTAAAAATTGTTATTTAATATAACTTGAGTGCAAAGTTGCTTTTTAACCACACATGCTCAATTTTCATGACCGAGCAAGCGAAGTATTATAAAATTGAAACTAGCTAGGCGCAACTAGCAATTTCTAATCTTGCATAAAAATCAAGTGATATAATTCAAAATTCGCACACATAACACCTATACGAATTATGAATAATGAGAATTGTTAATTTTTCATTCACTCGTAGTCGTTTGAAAGGTTAATGGCAGGGTCAAACGTTTTTCACTTGCAAACGCCGCAACGTAACGCCAGGTGGTTGTTCAATTTGAATACGAGAGTGACTTACTGCGTGCGGCCATTCCGGTTGCTTAATTTATTCCACACTTCAAGTACTAGGATTCAACAATGTTATAATTAGACATTATTAGATTTATTGTTAACTAGCTGTGCCCAGGTTTTATACGCTGAACTACTGTGTGTAATATTATGTAGGCAAAAATCAAAAAACCATATATAGTACCAATAACTCTTCATTTTGCATACTAAATACAGGAAATAATTGTAAGTGGAGAATACACACAAGAGCATAGAAATTTCTGGGCATGGCGAGATTCAACAACTGATATTTTGGGGTGACAGGCGTAGTGCAGTATAGCATATAGCCGCAAATAATTTTGAATTTTTAAACAATATGGTACCCAAGGCAAGGACAGAGGTCTCGTGTCAGACCACCAGCCCGATGGTCAGACGATATTGTCAAGAATGTCCAAACGATCTGGATGAGACTCGCACAGGATCAGAAGGTGTGGCGTGACCATGAGGAGGCCTGTACCCTGCAGTGGGTGGATACAGGCTGAATAGATAGATAGGTGGCACTGTGTCTGGTAAAAGCAATCTATTTTAATAACATATTTCAACAAAACCTTGTTTTAAATCTCCAAGCGATTCGATAAATAGGATAGACAGGTATAATTACAATATTGTAATAGCTAGGTTACTTAGGTTATTAGTTATAATATTAGTAGGTCTATGATTACTTATTATATTACTAATAACATTATTAACAATGCAATACAATTGCATACTATATTAGACACGTTTTGGCACTTTTTGTTCTGTTTATTTTTCTTCATTGCCTTTGTATCTGCTCACGTTTTATGCAACAATTGGCTTTAAATAAGAGAAAGGTCGTTTTTAAATTGTTACCAATATTGCATGTGCTTTTATTAAAAATTGATATGGAACGCAACAGCTTTCTAAATGAACCGTCTGATAACTCCACATCGAAATGTATTGTTAACAGACTACAAAAAGGTTTACAAAAATTGTTTTTATGATTTATCGAACGCGCTTAAATCGATTTTTTTTTCAAAGTTCGCCTACTTTCTAGGCCTCAATTAAATTTTATAGAAATCAGTCGAACGGTTATTAAGTTGTGAATTAAAACGCGCATCTTGTCCTATTATCGAAATCCGATAAATAGATATTATATTTTTTATATCTTGGAACAATATCACAAAAGTAAAAAAAAATGTTAGTGAAAAAATAAGTCTACAAAAAAATATTGTTGCAAATTGGTATTACTTCATTTAAGGGAGTAGGCACCTAATTTGTTTGATGTCTGTAGTTTAGTTTATTGAGTATAACTTTTAGGAGGCTGTAAACTGACTCGATTGGGTTCTGGCACTTAGGTACTTTCTAACAATAAATGACAATAGGTCTTTTGTGTAGAGATGATACTGGAAATGTTGTAGATTTTGTATATAAGGAGTAGACCCGCGCGCACTTCGTAGCACCTAACAAAGAGTAATCAGTGTTTCTCTGCTATATACCTTCTACATATAAACCTTCCTCTAGAATCACTCTATCTATTAAAATTAAAATCAAACCGCATCAAAGTCCATTGCTAAGTTTCAAAATATAATCATATTATATAGAGACAGCCAGACCGGGAAGCGACTTTGTAGTGAAGCAAGATAGCAGGAATATGGAATATAGAGCCACAATATTAATGTTTGTTAGTTTGTATAGTATCGGACGATGTGAGTGTTTATATATTGCTTTTTGAAACAAAAACCTCTAAACTGATTGCAGTGAGATTCGGTACTTAGCTGAAAACCTGGAGAAGACAAATCTTTATTTTTATCTCGATGATTCTACATACACTGTACGACATCGAGATTTACGAAGTAAAGCCGAGGGAAGCATTTAGTTCTTCTTCTTCTTTTCGAGTCGTATGGCTTACATTTTTTTTAAAATTTAAGATTTAAAGTTGTTTAAGCCAGTACTGAGCCTTAGTTAGCCTTCTATTATTATGTGATCCCGCTGCAGGGTTAAGGCCTCCCTATCCTTTTCCATCTGTCTTGGACTAGAACTATGGGTATATTCGGATTGGTCCCAACGTTTTTCGTCCCCGGGTGGCAAGTGGGAATAAATACCCATTGGCCACCATGTGACGAATGGAAACTTTTGCCACCACATAAAATCGCTGTACTTTGCTACTTTAACCAGGAATATACCGTCCTATGGGTATATTCCTGGTTATGGGTCCTTCCATGTATGTGGGAAGGTCGTCTCTCCATCTTCTCCTTGGTCAGCCTCGTAGCTATCTGTGGTAAAGGCAGTGGTAGTGAGCTATTGAGTTGTGATTTTGCCCCAAAGTTCTTCCGGTATCCTCCGGCAGATATTATGTCCCATTTCAATTATATTTAAAGGTCATTTTATAAAGTTGTAAGAAATTATTTAATTCTCGATAATACTAAAAATACGCAGCGTAAGACGTCCACCTACAAAGTGGACAGACGACCTTATAAAGGTCGCCGGGAGACGCTGGATGCAGGTCGCTTCCAACCGGTATATATGGGGATCCAAAGGGGAGGCCTATGTTCAGCAGTGGACGTCCTATGGCTGAGATGATAATGATGAATACTATAAACTGTATTGTTGATATACACTTAATTACTTATAATTATATGTCAATAAAATCTAATAATTATATAAATGTTTAAAAACAAATATAAATTTATACTCTATAAATTATATTTTTAATTGTATTATAATACGAGTAAATGGTTTAAGCATCGTTAATACAGTAACTGTAACAATTATAATTAATTTATTATCTACTTTAATTTTAATAACTGTATAATTGTTATTTTAATAAGGATTTATGTACTGGTATAGCTTGTTTATGGTGATTAGTGGTTAAAAAACTGATATAACACTTTTAGATACTTTTTTATGAGAAGAATAAAGAAGTACGAAGACGAGCAAGATGCTCTCCTGATGTTAAGAGATAACGCTGCCCATAATAAGTACAGTGCTACCTAAGATATTACAATGATATGAAATTCTCGGTGCACTGCATCAACGCTTCTTACTCAAGAGTCATAAGATGTTAGGACTCTTTAGACCATTATTTCACTAGCTGCAGTGCCCTCCTACCGAAGCTCAGTATGTTTGCACATTACTGCTCAGGCGGTAGAATAACTGTCACTGTAGGGGTACCCACCTAGACGACCTCCTTTTACTTTCTGTACATTAATTTGTAAATACATACATATTTTTATTAATATACACCAGAAACCAGAAATAACAGTTTATTTATAAAATCATGAAACTTTACAAGGCATCAAAACAGTACCTACCCAGTTCGTAGGTATCCAATAACCTATTTTTCGTTTATCTAATTCCTAGGGTCTTAATCGGAAATCCTACCTTTGAAATGCAAAGCTCCATATGAAGTGAAATATTCAGGGATATGTTCCGGTCTCCCAGACGCACTATAAAGGATGTTCACCCTAATAAGGTTTCTTTGTGTAGAAATAGCGGACCCCTAACATCTTTTTTGTCAATTTACTTGATGCGAGGGCATGTGGCGCTAACCTAAGGTATTTTTATTCTTCTATATTATAAAGTTTCCGCTCCGTGTCTATTTGTATGTACCTGGTGAAGTCACAAACTAATGAACCGATTTTCATACAGTTTTTATCAGTATGTATGAAGATAAATCGCAAATTTTCAGTTTATGATTTACTAAGGTTTTGTGTATAAATGAACTTAAAAAATTTAAACCAATTTTAAAAAGTAAAAGTCAAACTCCGGACGGTCACTGGAGGTGGGTGGAGAAGAAAGACGGAGGACCGAGTTCAGTGGAGTGCCATGGGGGAGGCCTATGTCTAGCAGTGGACGAACATAGGCTGATGATGAAAAGTCAAGCATAAAAATAAGGCGGGCAGAAGCGTCTAACCTATTTGAACACATGAGTAAATAATCTGCAAGTAGATGGGTGTACAATTTTATGTATAATTAATTAATTTTGTTCCTAGGTACTACTTTTTTTCCTATCTCTATACAACGAATGTATTAAATAATAAATCATTAAAGCCATTATGAATATCTACTTCCTCGCATGAAAATTGTATACGAGTCGTTGAACCTCACACCATTCACAAATTGTTTTATTACTCTGTAATTTATGTTTTTGATATACATAAAGCTAGTTTATATACATAGATAAATATCTATGTTTATATATATTAAGCTAGGTCATGTATTCACTTTTTTGTATTCTACTAATCTTACTAGTATTATAAACGTGAAAGTTTGTAAGAATGGATGTATGTTTGTTACTCTTTCACGCCTAAACGGGTGGACGGATTGAGCTGAAATTTGGTATAGAGATAGCTTAGATCCTAATAACACTTAGGCTGTACAGCAGGTAAAACCGCTGGGTGCAGCTAGTTTGTTATATTTGTCAGATAAGAAGGTAAAAACGTTGCGGCAGTTTTACTTTTATTGGTTCTGGAAATGCTTTTAATGTGGACGGGGTCCGTGCAATTTTCAATAATTTATATAATTATTAAAACCAAAAGTTAATCATAAATATGTCTGTCTGATATGTATCCGCCTCCTGATTCAAAAATCCAAGGTTAACCACTATATTACCAGTATTTTTAAGGTTTATCTTAATAAGGCTTATCGAATATCTGGCTGTCGACATAATATATTTGTTTTAATGAATGTTAAAAAATATTAATTAGCAATTGCTTACATCTGAACCAAACAAATATAATAAGACGTTTTTTTTAAACAGAGCAATGCCAGAAATTATTTTAATAATTTATATCAATAAGTTAAACACTGGTGGTAAGCCTCGGCCGTGGCTATATAGTTACCACCCACTGGACAAAACCGTGTCCGCCAAGCGGTCATTGTGACCGTGTTCCGGCATGATATTCAGTGAAGCCAGGGAAGGGATTTATCCCGCCTTCTAGGTATAGTCTGCTGCCATCTACGACCGCATCATCGTTTAACATCACGCGAGATCTTGGTCAAAGGCTTACATAAATATAATGAATAAAAAAGGTATAGCTATATAAATTAATGATACAGCTATAGAGAACATTATTTACTTTATACTATTCACAGATCGGCTGATGTGCTGTGAAAATGTGTTGTGCGAGGATGTCTTTGCGTGAGCTGTGTTGTGAAAATGTGTGGCACCCCCGTCGCCACATTTCACAGCTTCGCAACGCATCCTCGCACCACACATTAAATGTGCATATTTACAGTTCCGCTACACATCCTCGTCGGCACATTTTTATCGCACAGCTTTGGTGGAAACGCAGCCTAAAGGAAACATATCTCAAACGTTTACGCATTATTTTAATTTTTCACAATTGAAGTCAATACGTATGTAGCTATACCTATTACAAAAGTCGTATAGACTTCATCATGTTACTTCGTATAATGAATGATTTCTCTTTAAATTAATTATCATGTTGCATTCACTGTAACTAGACAACAGCCATTTGAGTTATGAACTTTGCTCAGTAAAGTTGCAATGGCAAACAATTTTGGTGTCTAAAACCCCGAGTGAAACTGACTGCGCTCGTCACTCGTCACCCTCATAAGTTTATAAGCTCCTTACGGCTGTTAACTCTCTAGACTGTTTGAACCTTTGTACAGTCAACTACAAAGAGATGTATCCATGTTAGTCTTACAAAATGTAGGAACTCTCAGTATGCAAAAATTATTTACCCTTTGTGACATTTTCAGTATCCACCAAATCTTATACTATATTCGATTCATTTTTAAATGCTATTATTATGTATCACCTAAGGAAAAGTAGTGGAATACATCATTGTTGCATATTAAACGAGTCGATGATAATATAAAGTTTGATTGCTACTAGAAATGTCACGAACCAAGGGTAGTTCATTGTGGCAAATGAAAATTTACTTCATTTTGTAAGCCTAACATGGATAGATCTCTTTGTAGTTGACTGTACAGGATGACTTACAGTATACTATAAAATATAAGGACGTGTATGAGTAAATGTAGTAATGGATATGATATCTATTAAGATATCCTACTCGAGCTAAATATTGTGTTAAAAACGTCCAAGAATCTTACTAATATTATAAACGTGAAAGTTTGTAAGTTGTAAGAATGTATGGATGTCTTGGTGTATGTTTGTTACTCTTTCACGCTTAAACGGGTGGACCAATTGAGCTAAAATTTGGTATAGCGACCCTCACACGAACAACACATATGCTACAGTACAACCTCTGTGTGTGTTGGACAACCTCTGTGGCGCGGTGGGCTAATACCCGCCTGCAACGCAGAAGGTTGCGGGTTCGATTCCCGCATGGGACAAATGTTTGTGTAATCCACAGATATTTGTTTCTGGTCTGGGTAACTTTCTGTATCTATTATACATAAGTATGTATTTACAAAAGAAAAGTATATATAAGTATTATATCCGTTATCCTAACCACCATAACACAAGCAATAAGTTGCTTAGCTTGGGGTTAGGTGGCGATGTGTGTAATGTCCTGAAATATTTATTTTTTATTTTTTTATTTTAGTACAGCAGGTAAAACCGCTGGGCGCAGCTAGTGTATAAATGAGAAAAATATCGGACAAAAAGAATCAATAATAAAACAAATATATTTCGCTTTCTATCAGTCGGCTGAATCATTACGTATACTTAAAATCTTCTTAGTCCAATAAAATATCATTCACTTAGTATCTAATTCTAAACGACTCGGCGCGGCGCTTAGTTGACGCCGTGAAGGATGAAATGAGACCTATCAAACGACATGTCCACAACCGCTGAATGCAGGACAAGAAGACTGAAGGCAAGTAACAACTGGGCTGAAGAGTCTTAACATCTTATGACTCGACTCTTGAGTGAGATTTTTTCATCATAGTGAAATCCTGGGTAGCATTGTGCTAATTCTGGGCAGCGTTATCTCTTACCATCATGAGAGCGTCTTGCTCGTCTTTTTACTTCGTTGTATTAAAGTAACATAGCTGAGAAAGTAATTATTAAGAAAAATACACCTGTCAAAACTATTTGGTACAACCCTAGCTTTGGTGCAACCAATTAATTTGATGCCTTAGCGAGCAGTCAAGTTATTAATTTGCTTCGTATTGCATAACAGCTGTAATTGCCTTTTCCCATGTGTTCATACACGTTTCTGTACAAGCACTCAATTATTTCAAAGTTACTCGATGAACACACCTTATATGGCTTAATACGAACCAATATCAAATTATACAAAAAGGCGAAATAATATTGAAGTTGTTTTTGCATCACACTTTTTTCTTTATTATAATATATCAAGGGCAAAATCAGAGGGGCTGAATCGGCTTATTTTTCATCTAAAGATCGAACTGTTTGACCCGAAAAATGAACAAAAAAAGAATTAAAAATTAACCATACAGATGAATTCCTTCAACCATATTAAAAATTTCAAAGATTAACAAATGCTACTTAAGGTGTTACATCACCTTTTTGTTACTTATACAAATATTATTATAGTTAGTAGGTACAGGAGCGTTGCATGTAGTAGCAATAATGCGGGCGTTGCATAACTGCTTTCATGAATAAACTGACCGGCACGGGCGCAGTTTGTGGCTCACGTGATAACCTTGGGCTAAGGTATGTGCTCAAATTGTCATGTGATCGAAGAAAGTAAGAGTCCAATGTCATTAAGGCCGACGAGGTTAAGTAGGTTCACAGCCTTGACCAGATATGATTTGATACGGTTCATGTCGATCGGAAAATCTTGTTGAACTTTGGTGAAACTCTTGATATTTACTTTGATTGTAAATAATGATGATTGCCTCTAAAAGGTCCGAAATCTATAAATTTATATTAAAGAAAGGTGGAACGGAAATTGAGCTTTGACACGCTTATAATGATTGGTAAAAAATATGACATTAAGTTTTTTTATTCAAGTCATATTGTTACATATTTTTTTAACTTTATTAACATTTCAAATGAAAAATTTAACCAATTAACTGATCAGAAGTTCAGAGAAGATTCTTTCCTGTCCCTTCGGATAAATCGAAGAAAAATTATTACATTTAGAGTTTAACTCTGTAAAAGAGATTATGCAAAATTGCTTTTTATTTGAATTAATGGGAGATTACCAAAGTTTATCATAGATTGTTAAACACTTAGGTTGTAAATTGTATCATCAACAGCCTACATTCGTCCACTGGACAGGACATAAGCCCTATTATAGAACGCCACTCAACATGGTCCTTCGTCTTCCTCCTACACCCACAATACGAGTACCTAGCGACTAGCAACCCTCCGGACTATATCATCGTCCTACCTTTTTTTTGTTTACCCCGAGTAAAATGCATTACGCGTACCCATCCATACGGAGATATGGGAGGGTTATGAAGGACTCCCCGTGCAGGACAACTGCACGGTATACCCATTAAAACATCTCGGCGACATTCCTGCATTGTCTTTGTGACGGAGGACTGGGAATAGATGGCCGCTCTACACAACGTTTGCCAAGACTTGGTCTCGAGATCTCACGAGTAAATTGTATGCCATATTGCATTAAGAAAAGCCCTAGTTTGCTCATCGCGACAATCACTCGCACGTTACACCAGAACCGTAATCATCTTGTGAAATGAATAATACAGTTCCAATTTTGCTCGACTCTCGTTTATTTGTTTGTTAGACCAATAGTGTGGAATGGAAATGTCGTAATGCTAGTGAATGTTCTCTTAGGAGTGTGGAAACTTTATTACTTCCTCTCGAGACCCTTTACTTGTGTTTGTACTCCTTCGTGATTAACTTTTGTGCGATTACTACAAAGCTGAAAAAGCAATATTTGTTACTGTAGTTATTGTATCTTGTGTACATATTTAATAGTAACTTTATTCGTATTAAAGTTTACAATAAAATTACTAGAACTCGTCTTAAAAAGCACTTTAATTCGAGCACTTTAGATGACAGATTATAATCCTTTTAATGTTATAAAAATGCAAAAGTATAGATGTACGACAAGTCCTAAACGGTTGATTGATCTGAAATTTGGTAAAAATACAACCTCTAAACATAGTGACATAGCTAAAGTAATTACCTAATTGAAATGTATCTTATCTTAACTAATAAAGGTTAAAAATCTAAAAAATTACAAGTTTTCCTGTTGAAAAGTTTAAAGTAGCCAAAAGTATTTTTATCAGATAGTGACAAACAAAAAACAAACTCTGACACACAAACCTCGTTACATTCTCAGAGTAGTTTCAAGCCTTTGTAAGACTTGGTATAAATAATTACCGACGGTGTAGGGAACAAATCCCTTTAGTGAATTCGTCGAAAGATAATCCCGGAACTTAAGGGGAGGCGTCACGTCGAATATCCTTCCACAAGTCGTAAAGTAGCAGAGAAGTGTGTCAGTCAAGCCGGTGCTCAGATTAACTGAATCTACAGGAGTTTGAAATTATTTACATTCTGTTTTACTATGCAGCTAGGGTAAAGGTACAAAAAAGTAACAAAATCGTATCTTGATACCTTGACAATATAATTAAGATTATTTTATTACGAGTATTATCTATACTATAAGCCCGTGAATGTAGCCCACTGCTGGGTACAGACCTCTCTACCCTCGATCCACTCTTTGCGATCTTTTACGTTGATCTGATCTGCATCTTTGCAAATTAGATTTTTTTTAAATGCAAACATTTCAAATTGCACCTACTAGCAGGTGCAATTTGAAATGTAATGTACAAATAACATAATGTTCTTTATCAACCTCTATGGGAACGATTTGCAGTAGACTATAGTTTTTATTAAATTTACACTTAGACACAAAGAAGTGCAAAGAAACTAAAATAACGACTGTATGACTTAGTTTATTTCAGTGATTATGTATATTACGTAGACAAAATATTTGAGCATGACTATAATGGTAAAAGACAAAAGCCAGTTAATTAATAGAAACTAACATAAACCATCTCTTTTGTCTGTTCCTAAATAGACTCCACAACCAAAATAACACAACGGATTATATCAAGTGAAGTGAAGGATCATTATTCAAAGTCATGATTTTGTTATAGACTTCTATTTGTACACACATATTTGTAACACACATTAAGTATTAACTCTATTTTGTACGTCAGAAGCATAGATTATGTTTGAGCTAAGATGCCGCGAGTTTACTTTGCGTGCTTGTGAAGTCTTGCTCCATATAACATTTTTAATATCAGTGGCCTTGACACACGGGATCCTGACGAAACTTCAAGAGTAGAACTGTCATCCCATACATTGTACTTTTGTGAATGTATGGGATGACAGTTGACTTGACAGCAAGACAAGTCTACGCAGCGTCTGTGCTTGAGGGGCAACCGTTTTGACTGTTTTAGTCGTTTTTGATATTTGCTTCCATTTCAAGGCGAGTCAAACTGCATTACCTTCAATTCCAAAAAAGGCAGTATAAAAACACCCTTTTAAATAAATAACTTGCTTTTTTGACAAAACCATTGAGTGTCTTAAGACGACGTCACACAGATGTCGAAACGCGGGGGAATGCAGTCGCGAGTTTTTAATTTAAAATATCAGTTATATAATTGCATTTAAATGTCCAAAATTGTACAAGTACATAAGTTTTAATTCTTATTTTTATATTCATTAACGGAAATAAACAAATACCTAATTTTTGTTTATTTCCGTCAAAAAACATCTTCCAAATCAATCATCTATTAAAGACCGTTGAGAAAAGCAATGATAATTATGATGGGAAAAGTAGCCGGTAAGCAAAAAGTCGGTCGTAAAAGGAAGTCGTGCAACATCAGGGAATGGATCAGGATAGCGAGTGCCGCTAACTGTTCCGCCTCACTAAGGATAAGGAAAAATATGTTGAGCTGACTGCCAACTAGTTGGAGAGGCACCGAAAGAAGAAGAAAAAAAGCAATCTCCACTAATGTCCAAATTGTCTCACTTGCGGTATATCTCTCGATACACATTTGTATTAGAAGCTAATAGCTGTTATATATTTGGTAACTAAAATGATTGATTGACAAACCAGTTATTATTGTTATAGCACGTCCAATTACTAAGTTCACCTTTCACGGATCATTACCTTTTATTTGTATTAAACTAAAATTTATGTAATTTTATTGTTTAATATTAAATTCTGTTAGAAGTGAAAGATATTTCTAGTCGGACAGGTTCTTAACATGCAATTTGAAACTCTTACTCAGGGGCTATTGGCTAATTCTCATCCACTACGATTGATGGCAACTTCAATGTACATTGCTGCTTTTGTTACTTTACTCATATTAATATGGATCATATTATAGGTTTAAGCACGTATAATGTACGCAATTTTGTCTATGGATTCTAGTGTTTTACATGTCGTTTTGCGATAGCCAATAGGCCCTCAGGATGAGAATTGATTTAAAGGAGTTTATTTTACATTCTTTTGCTATGACAAGTATGTCAAGAAATTGTTAACGATCAATAATAATTAATTGTAGCGTCCGTGGCCCAGTGGTCATACCTCCGACTTGTAAGCTGGAGGTCCTGGGTTCAAATCTCAGTGTGGCAAAGATTTTCGCCTGGACACTACCGTATTTCGGAAGGCACGTAAAACTGTGGGTCCCGGCTGTTTCCTATAAGATATGTAGGAGGCAGTCGTTAGGTCATGTTGCAGGCCTTGTAGGCATCTCGGCGACCTGAAACTGCAACATATAGGTTCGCCACACAACCTATAATTTGTGATTTGACTCTGACAGTGTAAGTAGGGCAACCTGTTCTGTTGGAGT
This sequence comes from Hemithea aestivaria, assembly GCA_947507615.1. Taxonomy (NCBI): domain Eukaryota; kingdom Metazoa; phylum Arthropoda; class Insecta; order Lepidoptera; family Geometridae; genus Hemithea; species Hemithea aestivaria. Next base: position 8,947,224 of record OX382334.1, on the reverse strand, counting down.
ATAAACCCCAATTATTATAATAAAATAGATAATATTATATACCCCATTTCCTTCCGATATTATAAATGTGAAAGAATGAATGCTAAAACAGATAAACCGACAGAGTTGAAATTTGGCGAGTTGATATCTTAGTCCGTGTAACAACACATAGACCAAGTACTTCTCAGTGGGTAAAACTGGGCCCAGCTAGTATTACAATAAATATAAGTGGAAAAAATTACACAGAAGGTTCCTTCTGTGTAATTTATATGAGTCCTCCTCTTAACAAAGTGAATTTGCTAATCCTAACACCAGGGAATTTGTGGCGGCAATCTCGATAGAATTGATGGGAAGGGAAAAATCCTTGCTTCGGATTGCCACCAACCAATTCTATGAACGTTTTTTTTTATCTCGCGTGATGTTAAGCGACGATCCGTAGATGGTAGCAGACTTAACCTAGAAGGCGGAATAAATCCTCTATCTATTATATGTATGTATTTACAAAAGAAAAGTATATAAGTATTATATCCGTTATTCTAATCACCATAATACAAGCATTAAGTTGCTTAGTTTGGGGTTAGGTGGCGCTGTGTGAAATGTCCTGTAATATTTATTTCATTTCTCTGGCTTCACTAAACAACATGCCGAAACACAGTCTCATAATGATTATGAAATTATTCGTTTAATCAAATTCACATTATATCCACTGGTTGAATTACATACAAAGCTCAATTAGATTAATTTGATTGACATGCTCGCATTATACAGCTATTGGATTACGCGTGGTGAAATAGTGAGTAAAATGTGATTACATAGTCAATTGCGTGCATGTACTACTCGTAAATGCATAAAAGACCTGACAAAATAATGTCTAGCTTTTTTTTGTTTGACAAGTGACATGAATCATAGTGACAAGTATGAGGATAAGGACAACTGCAGAGTTTACCAGTTAGGCTGATCCCACATTGGGCATGACAACTCTCGAGAGTGTGACCGACGACATATTTAAGTGGTAACTGCGAAAACGCGACGTAATCTTAGTGAATTACCAGCGATCATCGACTTACATCCTTACACCGAAGAGCCGCATATACCCAATATGGGGTCAGCCTAAGATAATATAATCCACACTAATATAATAAATTATGCGAATGTGTGTGTCTATCTGTCAGGAACCTCTACACGCCTATGTATAGGTATATCACTAAATCGATTTAAATGCAATTTGGGGTAGAGGCAGTCTCGGGAAAATAGGATACTTTTTATTCCAATTTTTATTTCTGTCCAGTTTTATTACGGGCAACTATGTTGTTACAAGTACTATACGACGAATTCAAAATTGCATAAAAAATTGTGGTACAAAAAATATCTGTAATTGTATTTTTAAGGAGCCGGATCATTTAGGTATATACAATATACCTACTATTATACTATTTATAAGTGTAAGATTTGTGAGCTGAACAGACTTTATCGCCTAATTGTCACATTTTGTACAAGGCTTGTTTCGGCAAGCTTTCTTTTATGTCAGAGCAGTGAAACTAGACCACATTATGTAATCATGCGATCTTTTATGATAAGACATGTTAAGTGAGAATTAAACAGGATGTATGACCAGTTGTCGAAAGGAGGCGTGGATTCTAATCTAACTAGGTAATTATCAAGATAATTTTGGCTAGTGCGACGAACGATAACATAAAATTAAAAAAAAATAATTATACAACTGAAAAGGTTTCGCTAATCACACTGTCAGTGTACTTCTCAATTGAAGGTTATTATATATGGCTGGCTTTTATTTAATTAATTAATTATTCCGCACAAAGCTAGGACTACATAAATGCTAAAGTAGCATATTCTAACAGTTGAGTTGTACCTGGAGGAAATTCTGTTGCGCTCTTCCATTTGTCTTACGCTTTAAGTACATATTTTGATGACCTGGCAGGTAAAACTTTGTTCATTTACATAATAATGAACTTGTGAATATGTTATGTCAATAATAATATGTGGGCAGCTCATGTCCCACCCAACTAGGCGACAAAGAAAAACATTTATTATTTTTCTCTTTTGATCCATTCTACATATTTTAATAAGAATTGGATTCTTTGATCTCACTCGTATATGACAATAAGTACAAGATTAGGTTTTCGAAATGAAATAAAATATTAATAGGCATAATATACATATTTGTATATTTTGAAAGTACCTAAGGTACAAGGATTATATGTCACTTTCGCTTAGTAGGTATGCTCATGTTTAATGTTAATGTTTAAACGAGAAACACTTTTCAGTATAAGTGTAATTTAGAACTGATAGTCTAGAAGGAGCGAATTTGTCGCATATTGATTCGCTCGAATTCGCTCAGTTTGTCAAATACAAGGCACTCTTATATTGCATCCACACACACAGCATAACGTGAAGTGGACTCGCGAAGCTTTTTACTTTTTATTCGTCCGATGCGTGTAGATGCAATGCTACCCACATTGCCTTGTGCGCCTGAGAATGGCTAAGCACGAGTGAGGTCTTATAGATATACCAGTTGGTACAAATACAAAGGTCCTACTATTACTTAAACTGCAATGCATTCCTCATTTACAAACATATAAATCTTATGAACCCAGCTAATAGGCCACGCAGGGACTTTTGTATTATGTGTCCATCAATATATCATCATATGAGTTTTGAATAAGGAAAGGATTTATCCTGCCTTCTAGGTTTGTTTGATACCATCAGACGATTCATCGTTAAACATCAGTAGGGGTCCTGGTCCCTGGTGAAAGGCTAATGCGTTTGAATAGACTAATGCAACCGAATAGTAATAAAGTATTTATAGTTATTTCATTTACATATTAACATTAACCAATACATTATTAACCTTACCTACCATTTAACAACAAAGTGTTGATCTACGCACAAATGAGATAAAATTTAATTTACGTTTCGAAACGTGTGATTAAAGACGGTGCAAGTAAGCTCTGAGACTCATTACTTTCCACAATTACAACACACGCTGGTTAATACAGATTACGAAAAGCTCGGTTAGTTCCCTCGTAAAATAGTCCTCTTTCTAGAAACTTCTCTACACAGATTACACTTTAGATATCAACAGTTTGGGGAAATTAAAAAAGTAACTTAATTTCCTACTCAATAAACGATCTATCATCTACCAAAAAACTTTGAATATCCGAAAAAAATATTCTAAAGCAAATATTTTTTATGTACGCACTTACATACCTTTTCGATTTTTCCCACGAAGTTGAGTTTGACTGCTTTTAAATTGCAGGTCGTGCCCATAGATATCGGAACATATTGTTTGGTTACAGGCACAATTTCAAAATGGTTGAGCCCTAGTAACATAAGGTGTACTACGTAAAAAATGTTTCCAAACATCACAAAATTAGTTCAGTTACTTCCAAAACATTTCCTTATTCAATATGAGAATACAATAAGTCAACGATAAACTCAGCAAATATGTGCCAATTTTTCTTATAACTTCGGAGATATTATGCCAATAAAACTAGATAATATTACTTGTGTAAATATCCGCGTTGAATTCTGACGAGTATTGCAGGAAAATTATGTTTTTGTATTCCCCAGGAAGGGTTTGTATCCTCGTTTATTTTCTCTATCGGCTCAGTTTATCTTTCTTTACCCGGATACAATTGTGACCGATATTATTGTCGTATATCTAATAAGCTACTTTATTGTATTGCGCAGGAAGTGTACAGATTTTATTTGGGAAAATTCCTTAGTTTAGGTCTTTGCCTAAAAGAGAAGACAACTTTGTTAAACAAATGTATTTTAACTAGATATTATATTAAATTTATTTTGTTTAAAATTAATATTGTCGGTTCAATCGTACCATCGATACAATTGTACATAATCATGTAAGATGTTATTTTTAAGGCAATAGTTCTATGGAAGTTGTATTGTGCTTATAAAACCACGAAGCACAGCTAAATTATATACCAGACAAATAAAACTTTATTACAATTGTAACTACTCTTTGTTTATAAAAGCGACCTTAAGAATTTACTTGTTACTCGTATTATATCAGCTATGTATGCTTTTGAAAGGTATTACGTGGAACCAGGTCGCAGCTATTCGAAATCATGCTGACCCTTTGGTATTAAACCAAAGATATAAGGTGTATACATGTATAGCATGTAGGCTGCATTTAAATGCAATTACATAGCTTTGTGACATAATTTTATAGCGGCCTTTAGTGCTGTGTTTAAAGCTTTCATTAAGCTTCTGTATAACTTCCGATCGGAATTCGATTCGAGTCCGAGTTCGAGTCTATCATGACGCAACGGGCCGAATTCGGATATTGCGTTTACATTACCTCTGGTTCAACTTCGGTCTGCGCATTACCTCTGGTCCGAATACGTTATGACAAATTTTTCACAAAAAACTGCTGTAGCTACTTTCGGTTTGTTATTGGTCCATCATTAAAATAGTCTAATCATCATCATCTCAGCCATAGGAGGTCCACTGCTGAACATAGGCCTCCCCTTTGGACTTCCATATGTACCGGTTGGAAGCGACCTGCATCCAGCGTCTTCCGGCGACCTTTATAGGGTCGTCTTTCCACCTTGTGGGTGGACGTCCTACGCTTCGTTTGCAAATAGTCTAATGGCTGACAGAAATACAGGCACTTGGCCTGTAGTTCGTATCGTAAGCTACCGTACAAAATGTTCTAGGGCTACGCAACGCCGACTATGTTAGTAGTTTGTCGGATTAGGATAAGACTACAATTGGATGTAGTGCGGAATAAGTGTTCTTGTACTTTTAATTAAATAAAGTTTTAAATAAAGTAGACAAGTTTTTCCCGTCTTATATACTTACCTTCGATAGTAATTTTTTGGGGGACATTAAGCGTATTATCCAAGATTAATTAATTATTTTAAAAATATGTTAGTGAACAATTTATTATTACATAATAATATTATTATCTTTATCGTGTTACATGATACTAGCATATTCTCACAGTTTTGCACGCGTGACGAAATCCTTTCTTAACTTAAGATGTCTATTCCAAATTTCAACTCAATCCATCCAACGCAATGGTTTGAGCTGTGCGTTGATAGATCAATCAGTCCGTCAGTCGATCAGTCATTTCCTTTTATATATTTTGAGATACTACTAAATACAAAAATCTAACAACCTTACCCTCTAACAATCCTCTTTTAAACTTTGAACCGTTGGAATTTAGTGTTCAAATTTTTCCATGACATATTAAAATGGGTCATCATCATGTCTGGCCTCTTACACCTATAAAAGATGATTCAAGCAGCGTGTGTAATGGAAATGAATTAAAATGGAGTGATTAGTTAAAATGCCAAGAAACGAATCGTACTCGAATGTATAAAATGCAAATTTTAGCTCTTAGATTGTGATCTCCATTGCACAAAACGTGCAGCAAAGGTGTGCATGTCTGCGATTGTGGGAAGCATGAATCAGTTCTTGGTTCAATAACCTAACATGCATGTCTCTTATAAGTTAGATATAAAGCCACCAATACCAACTTATCTGTACCGGTGAGTAAAAGTGGAACTACAAATGCCCTACTACCCACGTGATGCTGCGATACTTTGCAAGAGAAACTAGCGACATAGTCACCAGACCCCATAATTTGGTGACATAATGTAATAAGCTTGCGTTGTCTGTCAAAGGTGCCGCGGTTCAACAATCGGTTAGAGATTCTCACGTATATCATTCTAATGATATCTGTTCTAGGGAATAGGGAAGCTGATTTCATTTCCGAAGACTAGATTTGAATATCATTTTTCTTTTAACATACGATATTGAGTATCTTTTTACTTAACATTTTGATTTTGACCACTTTAATAAACAAGTGAAATTTTAAAAATACTTTTTAAAAACAAGCTTTAATTATCATTACCATCTTGCATCATATAGTACTCGTCAAGACGAATCAAATGAGCCCAAACTCGATGGGGTTGCGTTGTTTAATGACAGAGTTCCTATAGCCACCTTCCAGCTCCATCATCAGATCAGCTCCATGTCATAATAATATTGCATTGTTATCCGATTTACACACGCATGCAAATTTTCAGCTCAATTGGAAACCGGGAAGTGGGTCAAATCAAACTTGCAAGATTTGATTACAGACAGACAGACAGACAGACAGACAACAGACAGGTGAAAGTAATATAAAGCTTGTAATGAGCTTGTGTCAGACAAACAATTCTTCAGACATTTTTCGACCTGAAATATTAATTTATACCTAAGAGTGATTCTCTTTATATTAATTTCGCCTTCAATAATTTCTAATTAATTTTAATATTCGTTGAAGCCTCTTCGTAGCCTTTGACCATGATTTCGCCTAATCCTAAGGTAGTCTGATCTGCTTAGAACGCGGGATAAATTTTATTTTCTTGGCTTCACTGATTATCGTGCCTGAATAATAACCGTGATTCGCGTGCCACAACGCTACACAGTACATAGGAACACATAAATGTTGTTCTATTTGACCTCATATTCGTTAAAGAAAACGAACATTAAAGCTAAGGCTATTTTATTAGCTCTAGGCGGTTGCACAAGAGCAGTAAAGTTCTCAGAAAGAAATCCAACTTTTCACTAATAGGAAACGAAAATGACGTGACCATTCTAAAGGAAAGAGCGGGAAGAGTTTTCTACAAAGAAATTTCTTGGAAAATTTTACCACAGTCCCGCTATGATGGTTACCATTTTTAAAACTTTTTTAATCAGTATTTGCCTCTGTTGGATTTTATATAAAAGCTAGAAAAAGTTTTCAATGTTTAGCATGGCTTTGATTTTCCTTCGTAAAGTGTTAACTTGATTATTTAGGACAAAGTAATCCTTCAGTAAGCAAAGACTTAACTGACTTCGATTTTGGGTTTCTTCCAAGCGTAGAGATAAGCATAAGAAAAACTAGGGTTGATTTTTCTTCAAACTTCAGATCAGCTTACTAGAGAACTGAAAATGTATATCCCATATGGATCCTTAGAGACATATCAAATTATCAGTGATTTTATATCGCTCTTCCGAGATCTATAAACGTGTAAAGATAAAATTGAATACCACTAGATTTTTTACAGCTTTACGCATTCGGAAGTTATTACACAAAACTAGTTTATATTACTTGTGCCTAGCTGATTCACTCACGGAAAGTACCCTATGTTTTCCTGGGTTAAAGCTACACATGAGTAATAAATACCAATACTCTGACCTTACGACATATTCTATAGATGTTATCTATTATAGTCTCATACCCAACGCTCATACCCACAGTTTAATGTGCCCTTCGAAACACGCAGTAGCGTTCAGACGACCACTGGTCCATGGACGGTTCTAGCTAAATATGTAAAAAGAAAGCGTGACTGACTGACTAATCTATCAAAACACAGCTCGAATTTCTTAACGGATTGGGTTGAAATTTGGAGAGAAAGGTGGGACGTTGAATGAAAAGGATTTTTCTATGCGGGCAAAGCCGCGAATATAAGCCAGTGTAGGTATAAATTACTTCCTTATTTTTTCGCCAGCCTTTCATTTAATATAAAAATTAAATAAATTAAGAGCAGATTTTCAAGACAAAATCTCTGAGAAGGAAAAGTTTAATGTGTAACGTTTCGCCTTGACCTTACTTTTAATTCAAGTTCGAAGATCAAAATCTTTTTCGGGGCGTGATGAATGAACACGAGAATTATCTTTGTGAGAATTAAATGAAGTGATAATAATTATCTAATATTTAGCCTTTGAAGTGTTTTAAATTGTCCATTGTTTATTTCTAAACTAAACAATTAGGTATTATGTAGGTATATATCTAAAGAAATCTTTGAGAAAAAAAAAACCGTTTTAAGCTACAACGGGAAGTTCCTTTTACACTTTTAACGAAACTAAAAGATATTTCTGAGTCATTCTTTTTTATTAGTCCTAAGGCTGAAATTGTGTATGTACTTAAGTGGCTCACACCCTACGAGTAGCCTACACCGTAACAGTGGCAAAACTTCTAGACATTTCTTTCGCAAATATCTTGAGTAAAATCTCACAGTAAAACAACTTAAGCCTTGATTGATTGCAATAACTTACATAACAATAAATACCTACATAAACGTGTTACATAACGGCAACCTTCGTTGCGTTCATGCGTAATTCGACGTTTTTTCACCCACATTCAAATGCATTGAAGCGGTGACGGCCATGGGGTAATGTGGTGCAGATGTGATTCTGGATCACTGACTTCAAATCCCGACCCGCACCATTGACTATTATATGTTATGTGCGGTTTTTCCACTCGCTATAATGGTCGTGCGCTTCGGTCGTGGGTAGTTACCATCCGAGAAGTGGTCAACATGACCGTAAGTATATATGCTGTTATTTAATTTTACCTGTCTGTTGTCTGTCTGTAATAAAATCTTGCAAGTTATATTTGACCCACTTCCTGGTTTCCGATCGAGCTTAAATTTTACGTGCATGTATAAATCGGATGAAAATGCAATATTATTATGACATCGTGCTAATTTGATAATGGAGCTGGAAGGTGGACATAGGAACTTCGTAATTAAACGACGCAACCCCATCGATTTGTAGCGTCCGTGGGCCAGTGGTCATACGTCTGGCTTGTAAGCCGGAGGTCCTGGGTTCAAATCTCAGTGTGGCAAAGATTTTCGCCTGGACGCTACCGTGTTTCGGAAGGTACGTAAAACTGTGGGTCCCGGCTGTTTCCTATAAGATATGTAGGAGGCAATCGTTAGGTCATGTTGCAGGCCCTGTAGTAATCTCGGCAACCTGAAACTGCAACATATAGGTTCGCCACACAACCTATAAATTATGATTTGACTCTGACAGTGTAAGTAGGGAAACCTGTTCTGTTTGAGTATAAACCCCAATTATTATTATTATTTAGAGTTTGGACTCATTTGATTCGTCTTGAGAAGTACTTGGTGCTAGATGGTAATAAAAATAAAGGCTTGTTTTTAAAAAGTCTATCAATCAAATAAAATAAATACATAAATTAGAGATTTATCTTATCTTATCGAAGCAATCATGATTTTTATTAAGATTAAATAACTTGGAAAACTTTTTTAAAATGCTTTGAATGTATAAAATTAATATTTAAAAGGTCCACAATGTTACAATAACTTTTTGTTAATAATAAGCTTAAATTTTATGAACTTTCTGCCTCTAGGTATGATAATATAATATGAAGTTGTATTCGTACTTTTTGCAACTAAAAGAAGTTGTTGAACTTTCCACAAAATAGGTACAAGTTAAATAAAATGTTCGAAATACATATTAATATTCTGCATCTGCAAGTGTATTTGATCTTTGATATTAGTATTTTGAATAATGTAAAATAGGTAAATATCATTGTGAACTGCAAATATAATCCTAAACAAATATAAATTACATTGAAAGCGAGCCATTTCAGGCGCCTTAGCAGAAAATTTTCTTCGTTTTGTATAAAAAGCCCACGCAAATATTTGAAAAACAGGTATTTATTAGATAATTATAAAATCTATTGCAAGATTTTTATTGTTAATGGTGAACGCACATATGTATTATATCCGCAGCGATGATGAGCGCGCTGAAAATTTGAATTCTGTATAATATGAAATATCATGAAAAACCTCGCCAGAGTCAAATCGTCCGAATCGGAAGAAAATTTTCTATACAAAAATTGTGTGTTCACTATAATTAGAAACTAAATCTGATTTAAATTTGACGACGTTAGTAGCTTTTCATTGGGTAAAAAAAAGTTGATTACAAATTGTACTTATACAAATTCGAATTTGGACAACATTGAAATAATAAACTTTTTAGACGCTTAGTTTATCGATTTGTTATCTACAAGTATTACTATATCTTTCATGCAACATTAAGTTATGCTTATAATAGCCCTTAACTACTCAATCAGAAACGAGCAACTGCAATATTTCGCAAGGTAATTGTATGCTGCTTTCTACCAATTTGATTCCAAACCAAATGTGCATGATACTAATGCAATTATATGATTTGAATCCGAGTAACTTGGTGTTATGTGCCTCTAATTAGACTATTGCAATAGACCATAACCATTATTGTTCATAATATAGCACGTTAAAGGTGTGTAAATTGTTCTTCGTGTCTAATTATGAGATAGGTAATCTTAGTGGATCCTATTTACTCGATTATCATAAGAAGTCAATTAAAACAAAGGTTACATAACAGGGGGTTAAAACAAAGGTTACATAACTGGAGGTTAAACTGGTTCCGACTTTGTTCGACTTTTCACTCGCCTTATAAAAAACTGTAAGGCGAGTAAAAAGTCGGGAAGATGCAGTAAACAAAATGGAAATACTCCTAATGTAGTTGTAAATGGTTGGGCCGCTTTTTTTGGGCAGTTTTATCCGCTGCCGCTGTAATAAAGTAGCTGTGTTAATTTCTTATAATATGTATAAGTTTGATCTACTAGGAAATTATTTATCAGAATAGAATAGAAAACTCTTTATTGCACACACATACAATATTATAATAGGTAATATAAGCTTAAAAATAAGATTACACAGAAAGAAGTGTTACAATTAGATCAGATCTACTTTGAAACCAGCAGCCTTCCAGTATTTTATATTATTTCCTCTCTCTGCACTGCTGTCTATAAGAAATCGTTCGAAATTCTAATAGATAAAATCGCCAATTGGTACTCCATTAACTATATAACAATAAAGAGTTTATCTTTATATTTCATCATGTAAAACCGCCGGGCGTATTCAAATCATTCTCATCTCCGTGTTTTGCTTGCGGATCATAATTTAGCATTCATTACTGGGCTGACCGGATCCAATCAGCATTCCGCTGACCAGAAAAGGCAGTGTTCATTAGTGTTTAAACTACAGTTCTAGCGCATATGAATGCTTTGGACGCCTCTAACTCTCGACTACATCTTCTTGAAACCTCGAGACGTTGCCCTCACGACTCCCCTACTACTTTCCTCACACGCACGAGAATCGTTGCCATTGTTTTTTTTTCCTAGTCTATACTGTCCCGCTGCTGGGCAAATACCTCCCCCAAAACCCTCCCCGCATCTCTATCCTGCGCCACGTCTTTTATACTCCTAATATTTTTCATGCCCTCAACAAGTGGGTGGTATATCAAGTAGACTTACCACTAATCCGTATAATATCCATTATAGCACGTGACAGACCTGCGAATATCTTTGTATCGATTCAATCAAAGGCCCATAAATGGGGTTAATTTGGCTTTCTCTCGTGACGAGGGTCCCTAAAATGTAACATTATCGCTCGACAAATTGTTGGTGTTTTATAAAAGGTATAAGGGGTATAATTCGACCATTTTTAAATTTCCGGACGTTCCTATAGACTTCAGGAACAGTGGGTTTGGTTTACGGGTGCAATATAAAAATGCGTTATATTTATCTACATATCGAATAATAGGTATTTTAGTTTTCAATTTTGTTTCAAATTACCGACCCATCTAAGAGACGCCATATTATCATACTTAACTATACATAATATAATTGATAAACAATAACAGAAGGTACAGTATTTAATTACACATGTGCGATATAAAAATGTTATTTATGAAAACCGGTACCTATTTCCCAATTCCTTAAAAACTGGTAGAGAATTCTTGCCTATAACAATATAAATTATATAATAATTTGAAATACTTGTCATAATTAAAAACGGTTGAGATCAATCTAATATCAGCTAATCCAATTTGGCAACTTTTGCTAATTAGATCACAAAAAGTGAAGGTTCTCCTTTAATTAATTTAAACTCCTACAAAAAGGTTCAATAGAAAACTCTAATCCGCTTGATGAAACTGAGTACAATTAAGGCTAGACAATAATTAATTGTAAAACACTAATAAAAACGTACGTAGGTTGACGTCGAATTAGTGGACTGCTGGGACGCGACCGCAGAAAATAACAAATGACTCTCGTTAAAAAAGTCAAAGCAAAGCTAACTAAAAATGTTCAGTAACGCCAGTGAGGGATTTATCCTATTTTCTTTAGGTTTTGTCTGTGTCCATCTTTGGCAGTATTGTCGCTTAAAATCAGGCGAGATCGTGGCTAAAGGCTACCAATAACGAATTAAAAAAAGTCCTAAGTTAGCAACGAAAATAGGCGATGTGACTTGTAACACAATGCCCTGCGATGCGACGCGCCATTGATTCTTCCATTGATATTGTCCTAACTGAGCGACGGAAAACAAAGCGATGCGACGCGACGCGACGTGATGCACGGCGACGAGAATCGACGCGGGCATTGATTTATGCATCCTATCGCAGATTTATTAACGCTACAAAGTAGATCACATAAGCAAGTACATACAACATTGATTTACTTTTCTAATTACGTCGATTTGCTGCATTTGTCGTTCATCTAGAATCTAGAGTAACAGGTTAACAGAAATTTGACCGCAGTATCAGCTGTGGGCAAGAGATGTTTTGATCTGTTATATCGTAGTGATATCTTAGTCTATTACAATAGCAATATCACGTCTTCAAACCTATTTATACCTAAACCAAATATTAAGTAAGGTCGTGATGCCCCGACCTAGAGGGGTTCTCACACCGGTCTAGACAAATAAATGCACTAGCTTTGCTTCATTTCAACACTAACTTTACTAATATAGGTACGTATAACAGATTTTATTACGATAACGAGACCTATTCGCATATCAACTCTATCAGTTACATTGCATCGGTGAGTAATTGAACCAAAAACCGTCTAATGTAGACTTCATTTGTTTTTGTTACTACGAGTACTTACATAATAATAAAATATTCTCACGCTGACGCATTACGTATGATGAATGCTACCAGTTTTTAATTGATGATCACTCCCATATACGTCAGGAATATTATGTTCATCCTACAGATGCAATTTTATATTGGCCTATCTCTCGTATCTAATGACTAATGATCAGCAATATCTTAAATGTTTTTACTTTTTCTAGCTTACATCCGTCATTAAACTAATAGACTAGTTCTAAGATGCTATATACATTTCTATCTACATATTTCCTACTAATAAAGTAATAGGAATTACGTCAAGCTTTCCAATGGTGGGTAGTGAGTAATATTATGTAGAGTTATCCAGCTGGTTTCATTACGGGTCTGATATTATATGAGTACCAACTAATGAATAAGTAAGTGGAGAATCGTTTAGGACTTTGTCTCATTGAGTATGATCATGCAGTTATGAATAAATACAACGTTTCACTTGTTATACGAGTATTTTGGGCAAGTATATTATTATGTATCCGTCAAAAAGAACTCCTTAAAGTTAGAAGTAGTTTAATACATATCATGTAAAAAGTCAAGTTGATTTTATTTTCAGGAAAATATCTAATATCCATTTTTAATTAATTCACATAAAAAAGAGGTACCTAGGTAGAGGTAGGTAGGTATTTAGAGTACCTTAATCATCGAAGTTAAGCAGTGTTATGCGCGTACGTATTTGGATGGGTTACCTTAACTTTTTGCTGACTTTTTTGGACGAAACCCACGGTGACAATTTCGACTTGCACTTGTCTGTTTTTATTTGAACCTGTAAAATCTTTGTATATAAAGTTAATATTATGAAAGTAAACTTTTCATACTATGACACAGTTCTAAACGCTGTTATTACATTTTATGTAGGTATTCAAATTACTTATATCAGAACAGATTATGAACATGCATTTACTCGCGTATGCAACACTTAACTGATAAGTAGTTATCAACTTGAAACCAAATCCGGTCTTTAGGGAGATTTTAAGTAAAAGTTTAATACTTTTAAGTGAAAGTGAAAATATATGCAATTTATTTATTAATATTCTTTTTGTTTCAGGTATTTACTCTATACTGGCTGAAATCAGCGATCATACTAGGTACAATGACTCTTAGTAAGAAGTGTTAGCGCAGTACAACTGAAAATTTACTTCATTATGAAATCCTGGGTATGCGTTATCTGTTATCGTCAAGAGAGCGTCTAGCTCGTCTTCTTACTTCGTTATATAAAAAAAAGGTTTATACATAACTCTTGCGTACTCGTACGTCATAAATGCCGATAAACCCATAGTTTATAATGGCTAATAGAACGCGTGGTAATGTCGCGATGCTCTATGCATAGTGATGCTGGCTCTACAGGTCGTAAACCTCTCATTACTCGGAAACTGCGTGTAAACTATCGATTTCGAGTGCCAGTTCAGATTTTGCAGTATGACTAGATAATTACCGGGGGTAGACTTCCTTTGCAGGAGGTCGTCTAGGTGGGTACCCCAACAGTGCCAGTTATTCTACCGCCTGAGCAGTAATGTGCAAACATTACTGTGCTTCGGTAGGAGGGCACTGTAGCTAGTGAAATTACTGGGCTAAAGAGTCTTAACATCTTATGACTCTTGAGTAAGAAGCGTTGGTGCAGTGCACCTAGAATTGCACATAATTGTGAAATTCTGGGTAGCACTGTACTGATTATGGGCAGCGTTATCTCTTAACATCAGGAGAGCGTCTTGCTCGTCTTCTTACTTCTCCACATAATAATAATAATAATAAGCCCCCTAAAACCCAACCATACGTCCTGATCGACCATCTGATCACGTGGGGGGCGGACACACGATTGATAACTTACTGGCGTGGCTAACATGGCAATGGTAACCCAACCTAATGGAGAAATGGAGTCTAATAGAAGATATAATTTACGGTCGCTGCCCGGGGGTCGCCGGGGCGCACTTGGAGCCATCGCTGAGTGCCACAGTTCGGGTAACGTTGGCGACGAGGGGTTGAGCAGGCGGGCCCCAGTCGATAAATTGACTACAGCCGCGAGGTCGCTGCCCGAGGGTCGTCGGGGCACATCTGGAGCCGATGCTGGATGTTGCAGCACGCGGGACATCGGCGACGGGGGGCCGAGCAGGCGGGCTCCCCTCGACAAGTCTACTACAGCCGAACTATCAAGACCACCTTCATCAGTCTCAAACTATTCACCAAGTGAGACACCGACACCAAGAACTACAACACCTACAGCCGTGGATGTTGTGCAGGAGGCAAGCGCCGACAACCCTGCACCCGCCAAGGCTAAACCCGCGCGTAAGAAATGGACAGAAGAGATGAACACGTTTATTATGCGCACATACTTTCTTGTTACCTTACTAGAAACAGAAACAAAATCTTACCTCCCGGAATTACACCAAAAATTCACTGAAAAATACCCTGAAATGGAAGCAAGCCGACAAAGAGTGGGATGTCAAAGAAGAATTATAATTCAAAATAGACTACTCTCATCTGAAAAACTTAATGAAATACGAAAGGAAGTAGAAACAATACTAAAAGAAACCTCAACGGAACCACATACACATACCCAGAATACTCCAATAGACGGACAAAGAAGAAGATGGTCAAATGATATGAATGAATTCATTTTGCGCACCTACTACCAAATCACAAAACTGGAAACCAATACAACAGCATACAGAAAATCACTACACGAAGCTTTTATTGCAAGATACACTAATTTCGGCCAAGTAACGGAGCAAAGAGTAGCTGATCAAAGAAACTTAATCGTTAAAAATAAATATATTTCAGATGAGAGGTTACGCGAAATCCGCGATGAAGTAGCTATAGAGATAGAACAAGAAATGCATGAAACACCTCTCTTACCAACACCTCTTGAAGAAAATAGTCAAAATAACAGTACCGAAGCGATTGATTCTTCTTTGACACCTCATGTACTTCAGGAATCAAATCTCATTTTAGAAACTCAACCTTCCACCCAATCAGAAACCCAAGGTATAACTAATCTCCCACTGGATTTGTGCTACCAAATTGAAGAAACCTTTTCGAAAACTATGGAGCTCCTACAAAATACAGATCCTATTTCCCGACCCCCCATACCTAAACAAAAAACTTCACGTAAATTTTCAGCAATTGTAAAATATATCAATGATATCCTGATCCCCAAATATGTCACTCACGATACTAATTTTGAAATCTTACACACTACAATTTACTGTGCAGGGTATACAGCTGCCACTCATAACGGAAGCAAGCTTAACAGGATTGATGAAACACACTTAGAAAATTCTAACATTTTTGAAAATAGTTCCACAAATATTCAATCTTCCTCACCACGAACAACAAAACGAGTACCACGCTGGCAAAAACGCCTGGAAACACGGTTAAAAGATGTCAGAGCGAAAATAGCAAGACTTACAGAGTATATAAATGGAAATACAAGCCTAAGATTAAAACGATATATAGATAAAATCAAAACTCAGCATAAAATTCACACCCAATATGAAACGGAAAACACCCAACTCTCTCATTTTTTAGATACACTTAAACAAAGACTAAGCGTTCTCGCTAATCGAATTCGTAGATATAAAGTAACAACAGATAGGAAAAAACAGAATACAATATTTAATAACAACGAAAAACAATTTTATAGAACCTTGAACACAGACAGCACTGAACCAAATGAAAATAATCCAACCGAAAAACCAGACCCCAAAGAATTACACGAATTTTGGTCTAACATATGGTCAATCCCAAAAATGCATAATCCAGCTGAATGGATCGAAAAAGACAAGAAAAATGTTGAAGATATAGCCGAAATGGAATTTGATGAAATTAGTCAAGATGTATTGAAACTCGTAATAGATAAAACTCACAATTGGAAAGCGACTGGTTCTGATAATATTCACAACTTCTGGTACAAAAAATTCACATATTTGCATCCAATCCTACTAAACCATATAAATTCATTTATAGCTTCCCCAGAAACATTGCCGCGCTTTGTGACTCTAGGAACCACTTACATGATACCAAAGGACAAAACAGATTTGAAAAATCCATCTAAATACAGACCTATAACATGCTTACAAACTATTTACAAAATAATAACATCTTGCATTAGTGAATTAATTTACAGACACGCAGACACTCAAAATATTTTAGCAGAACAACAAAAAGGATGTAGAAGACGTAGTCAAGGCTGTAAAGAACAATTAGTCATAGATACAATAGCGTCCAAACAAGCACTCTCCAAGAAACGGGACATTTACACAATGTATGTTGATTATAAAAAAGCCTTCGACTCAGTGCCACATAGCTGGTTAATATACATTCTTCAACACTATAAAATCAATCCTGCAATAGTACAATTTCTGGAAATCACTATGAACAACTGGAACACAATCCTCAAACTGAAGACAGGTGAAACAGATATTCAAACTGATCCAATACAGATTCGAAGGGGTATCTTCCAGGGAGACTCACTGAGCCCGCTCTGGTTTTGCCTCGCATTAAATCCTCTTTCAAGCCTCCTCAATAATAGTACATATGGATTTGACATAAAATACGAAACTTTGGAATTCACTCTATCACACTTAATGTACATGGACGACATCAAATTATACGGAAGTAGCTTATTACAGATAAATCACCTCGCTGACATTACGCAGTCATTCTCCTCCGATATTCACATGGAATTTGGTATAGATAAATGTAAAGTATTGTCAGTAAGAAAAGGAAAAGTAGAAGAAAACCAATATCTATTAAACACTGGAGAAACAATAGAGCCTTTAGACTTAGAAACGGGTTATAAATACCTGGGATATCAACAAACACAGCAAATTAATCAAAAACAAACTAAAATGTTACTCCAAAACAAATTCAGAGCTCGTATATGTCAAATCCTAAACACACACCTTAATGCCAGAAACACTATTAAAGCTATCAACACATATGCAGTACCAATCCTTACATATTCTTTTGGAATCATACACTGGTCGCAAAGCAACTTAAAAACCCTACAGCGAATCATAAACACCCAGATGACAAAACACAGAAAACATCACCCTAGAGCTTGCTTTGAGAGACTTACGCTGTCAAAATCGGAAGGAGGAAGAGCCATTATGGATATCCGGAACCTCCACAACTCACAAATTTTATCCTTAAGAAAATTCTTCCATCAGCAGACGACCAGATCTCCACTGCACACAGCAATCGTTAAGGCAGACACAAAATATACTCCACTCAACCTCAGTGATAATGCGGAACAGAAAAATGAAATAGTTATACCCCCAACTGAAAAATTAAACACATGGCTGCAGAAATCATTGCACGGAAGGCATCGCCGAGACTTGTTAGACCCAAATGTCGATAAGGTAGCATCGAACGCGTGGCTCAAGTTCGGCGAACTGTTTCCGGAAACAGAAGGGTTCATGATCGCCATCCAGGATCAGATCATAGACACCCGTAATTACCGTAAACACATAATTAAAGACCACTCCCTGCAAACTGATTTATGCCGCCATTGCCATAGTAGTTCCGAAACAATACAGCACATAACAGGCGCCTGTCGATCCATAGCTCAAACTGACTACAAGCACCGCCATGACCAGGTAGCCGCACTAATCCATCAACATCTTGCATTCAAACACAAACTTATAAAAGAGAAAACAGCCTATTATAAGTACACCCCAGAAATTATCCTGGAGTCCGCTGATTACAAACTCTACTGGGACAGAACAATACTTACTGACAAAACTGTGCACTTCAATAGACCAGACATCACATTGCATGATAAACGAAATAGACAGGTTTGGCTCATAGACATTGCAATTCCGAACACCCATAACCTCACTACAACACATACCGAGAAAATAACCAAATACACAGACCTTGCAATAGAACTGAAATCCCAGTGGAGAGTAGACCAGGTTAAAACAGTACCAATCATACTTTCATCTACGGGCGTCATCCCTTACACCCTACATAAATCTCTAGAAACCCTTGACATAAACAGATTCATATACACTCAACTTCAGAAAGCTGTCATATTAAATACCTGCCGTCTTGTCCGTAAATTTTTAAATTTAAACCAATAGTTTTATTCCCCTATTTTTGCTTGGTGAAAGCCCGTGAAAATAGGTGTAACCCTCGCTAGACGAGAGAACTAAAAATGTAAATCAAAAATAATAATAAAAATAATTTATCAGCTACAACGATATTATGTAAATCACAAAGGTGTTAGTTATTATATTTAGGAACCTTTTTAACCCCCGACGCAAAAACGACGGGGTGTTATAAGTTTGACGTGTCTGTGTGTCTGTCTGTCTGTCTAGAGTTAGTTGAGAGTGTTCTTAGCCATGTTTGGTGCAAATCGGTCCAAGATGGCCGCCGCTACAAAATAACGGATTACTTTTTTCTTCACGACCCCCTCAATATGGGTATTAAATGAAAGTACTTACCTATAGTACTATAATATAACAATACTATAATAACTTTAAAATCCAAGATGGCCGCCACCGCTAAATTAAGAATTACATATAGCGTTGGAGGTTTTTTATTTTTTTAAATATGTCGCTTGTTGGATATCATACAATCCAATTCCGACTCGAATCCGTTCAAAAATGGACCGAAGTAGGGATAGTAGTATTTTTAAAAATCCTACTTGTATTACCCATACAAACTCTTAATTTGAAATGTATACTGATATTATTATTTACTACTTACCAGAGAGCATACTAAAGGACAGTTCTACGTCTAAGTCGGAAAATCAATATATTAAATACACCAATCTTACAGCGCATAATAATAGACAAGTCACGGTTAAAGATCCTAAAAACTAAGGTGGCAAGTCATTTATTGGCATTCACCACAGCACTCTCATTTTCGGACCAAACACAAAGACATGTCTAATTTTTCTTCCGGCCCAGACCCTATGCCGAAGGTCGAGTATGTCTAGTCTACATTCTAAATTCTTTAGGTGATGGCGCCACCCTCTACGTATTAGAGGCGATACGATAAGGCGGAAGGTTAGTTCTATATTTCGACACATATATAAGATCTTAGATACATTGTATAATCGTCACGTACTGTCAGACTTGCCAATCACGTTTATTTACGACATGTTCCGGGTTCCCAGAATAAAAGTGACTCTTCACTACAGCAGTTCGATTTCCGGATGCTGCATTCTCAGCGTAGTTTTGAACTTGCTATGTGCTTCATTTCCCTATTCCCATCACCGAATGAGAACTATGTTAATTAACTTTACGTTTCTAAGTAAAGGAGCAAGGAATTTATAGAGTCTTGAGTAGTTGCAGTGGTAGCCTACATATCTGAGGCTGACTGGGGAAGTACCCCAACATTATTCAACCACCAAGCACCAAGCAGTCATGTCATACTGTGTTCCGTGAAGAGCAATGCTACCAGCGAAATTACTGGGCGTAATGATATTCAACAACGAATGTTTCAGGGTGTCAGCAAAAGTGCAGTTTCGCCTAGAATTTTAAATTTTAAACACTGGGTGAAACTGACACTGATATTATAGCCCCAATCATTATGCTCACAATCTCGCCCCTAATTTGCTCGTCTTGTCTCTCATCAAGTTTTTTATACACGAAGTAAGAAGACGAGCAAGACGATCTCCTGATGGTTAGAGATAACGCTGCCCATAATTAGTACAGTGCTACCCAGGATTTTACATAGGTAATATTCTGGGTGCACTGCGCCAATACTTCTTACTTAGAGTCATAAAATGTTAAGACGCTTCAGCGCAGTAATTTCATTAGCTACAGTGCCCTCCTACCGAAGCACAGTAATGTTTACACATCACTGCTCAGGCGGTAGAATAACTGGCACTATTGGGGTACCCACCTAGTCGACCTCTTGCAAAGGAAGTCTACCCCCGCCCCGGTGAGTTCGCCCATTACTAAATTGTACCGTTCTCATTGACGTCAGCATCGTTTTGTTGAACTGACAGGAGCATGTTAAAATGGTTTATCTCCACCCAATTATATTAGACAAGGATTTATTTACAGAGATCAGCGGGTCTAAGCGATTCGTGCCTCGTGCATTTTTACGATTGCGTGATCGATCAATCTGTTTGCATATTCTTGCAAACCTTAACCTTGCTGGTTCTCAATGTTATAAAGGAATAGTAAAAAAGTCGCGGTCCCCGTCTGTCTGTATGCCCCCATTTCTGCTTAGATCTTTAAAAATACATAACGGATTTGGATGCAGTTACTTTTAAAAGAAAATAAGATTCAATAGGAATGTTTATGTTATGTAGAGGTATATACCTCTACAATACATGTATATTATAGTAGAGCAACATTGATAATGTTCTGTCAGGCGCTACGAAGTGCGCGCGTAATGCGTTCACTATTATTTTTTGTTGAGATTATCTCAACCACGGTTTCGGATAATCACGATGTCAACGTTGGGTACTGCAGGCGTGAACTCCTGATGAAGGACATTGTGTTTGTCTAAAACCGTGGTTTTGATAATCTTGACAAAAAAATACGTGAGTACAGCCGTGTCGTATTAGTATTGGATAACACTTACGGTAGTTTCGAAAATTGTAATATAGAGGTACATAATATATACAAAATATGTATAAAGAGGTACATTGGTACATAAAATGCCTAGTATATAAATAAGGTAATAAGTGTGAGGACGTCCTTGGGTTAGTGCGACCATATTTTCCTTGAGAGATGATATTATTATATCCAATATTAAGTCGGTTTAATTTGGTGTGAACAGTATTAATATAGTGGTATATACTTACTTAGTGTTTATGAAAGTAAGGCTAAATGAAATGTACAAACGAAAACCGATAGGTAGAAAGGTATTTACCCTCCCTACTTAAGGCTCCCTAATTAATACATTGACAAAGATCAAAACCGCATCTAAAGCACCACTGGGTAATACCGCTGAAATAGCAATGGGCTGGTCACATTTGTCGTAGAACCGACAACCACTGGGGTACATGAGTTCTTGAGTGGAGACCACGTCTCGGTAAACGTAGTGTAGAGCGCCCATGGGCGAGATGGGGCGATGATATCCGGAGGGTCGCTGGGGGTGGTTGGAGAAGAAAGACGGAGGACCGAGTTGAGTGGCGTGCCATGAGGGAGGCCTATGTCCAGCAGTGGACGAACAAAGGCTGATCATGATGATGATGGGTATTACAGACGCCTATAGGCGAGGTAACCGCTCACCATCAGGCAGGCCGTTTCTATGTGTGTCGGTGTATATATAAAACAGTCTATGTAGAAAATAGGGTCCCTAAATTGTTGTTGAAAATTCACCATCGAGCTCGTTCTCTAATTTAGACTTTAAATAAGATCCATTTGAACGTAAAGCCCCGTTTGAGGCGTAATTACATAAAAGGTCAAGGAAGTTCTTAAAAAATCTTTTAACGTTTCCGCAACTCCTGAAACCATTTGAGTATTCTAAAAAGAGTTTGTACTGGTACTACCCGCATTTCACTCAAAGTAGCTTTTCCTAAAAATGTTTAAGAACTTACCTTTTCCAGCGTTAATTAAGTAGTTCTTGCCGTTAATTAAAAACAAAGCACTTGTTAGGACTTGTTGGGGAGATTATGGAAAAACAAAGTCGAGCTGCGTAGGCAGTGAAGTTACTTTGACTATTAGCAGCTGTCTCAAGCCTTTTACCAAATATAATAAATCATAATTTTATTTCGGGAAATCTTTTGAAACGGGTTGGTGTCTAGGGACTTGAAAATAGGTATAAAATTTTAAGAAAACGATCGCTATATTTTACAAGTCTCAATAAATTGTGCGCATTGGACGCTGTGCCAGCCATTCGTATAAAGCAAGGACTTCCTAGTGTTTTATTGATATTGGCTTTCAAGAGAAAAACATGACTGAAACTACGAGTAAGATAGTTCTCGCATTTCAGAGTATCCAACTTTAACCAAAGTGCATCAAAGTGCTGTTCAAACTTTTTATGAAACGAAGTTAGATTGAAATTTATTTTTGCAAGTTATTTTTTGTAAGCCAATTATATAAAGTGAAACTACTCAAAATAGGCGCATTACGGATGTGTACCAATTTGATGCGTTTTTGCACCTCAAAAACTTACAACCATAAAAATGTCATAAAATATAATTAAAATGATTATATTTAAGACCAAAATTCCATCAAGATTTCTGATTAAGATTATTTTATTTACGCGCAGTATTGACCCTGAAATAGAACAAAGCGAGGGCTCTAAGCGGATCAAACTACAGGGCATAGCTAGCTAGGTGATAACATTGAATAATTATGAAAATAATGACATAGTCGACCTTTGCCAGTCACGACTACAATCCCACGGAGACATATTAGGTTCCATTTGGCGCAAATATTCGCGTAAAGTTAGTATTTAAGGGACAGCCTTTTGTGCGCATATGTGCCAGTACCTATATACAAGCGTCAAAATGTAATATGCGTCAAAACGTGAAAATCATTTTTTGAACAAGAAATTAATTACTACCTTTAAATTAATAATATGAAATTATATTGTGAATGTTTGTAAGAATGTATGTGATGTCAGGTCTAGGGATTGCAATCCGGAAAACCGGATCCGGTAATCCGGCCGGATCCGGCACATTTAACGGTTACCGGATCCGGTACAAATATACCGGATCCGGAGACCGGATCCGGTGCTAGTAGTTTGTGGCAAAATAATATAGCTGTTGCATGCGTAGGTACTTTTAATGCGTGTGGTATTCATGCGTGCGAGTCTTTCGTCACCGAGAGTAAGGTATAACTATTGTATCTATTAAATACTACATAATAATTAATATTGTTACCTACTTATAAATAAATCTGTGAAAGTGAAATCTAGAAAGACTGAGTTACTCGTTGCTTCGTAAAATTATAAGTATTACCTACTCTACTTCGTCATCATCATCCACCGCCCTCTACATCCCACTACTGGGAATAGACCTTCCTCAGGTTATGCCAGTCAACCCTGTCCTGTGCCAATCTAGTCCATGTGCGACCCGCCAATTTTACCAAATCGTCCATCCATCTGGCTGCTGGACGACCGACACTGCGTTTGCCTGTCCTTGGTCACCATTCAGTCAACATCTTACTCCACCTGTCGTCACCTCGCCTAGCCAGGTGACCTGCCCAACTCCATTTGAGTCCCATTACTCTCGTTCCGGCATCTTGAACTTTTGTTCTCCGCCTAATTTCGATGTTTGAAACTTGATCTTGAAGTTTGATGTCAAGCATGGCGCGCTCCATGGCTCTCTGTGCTACCTTGATGCGGTAGACAGCCTCATGTGTTAGCGTCCATGTCTCGACGGCGTATGTCATGGTGGGCAGGATGCACTGAAGGCTATCGTCAAACGATATGTAAAACACTAGAATCCATAGACAAAATTGCGTACATTACTTGCTTAAACCGCCTCAATGTATATTGAAGTTGTCATCAATCGTAGTGGGTGAGAATTAGCCAATAGGCCCTCTGGTTGTAAAGCCTGGTTTTCAGACACTGAGGAATTCGACGTGACTAATTCAGAATGTCGTCTAATTCTACACTACCTACTAAATTTTAATTGTTCTGAATGAAAATATGTTTTTATCTATTTGTCTTAACGGTCTTAACATTGGTTAGGTAATAAAGTCGATTTTAACTACCTTCATCTTACTAATATTATAAACTTGAAAGTTTGTAAGAATGGGTGTCTGGATGTATGTTTGTTACTCTTTTACATCTAAATGAGTGGACCGATTGGTCTGAAATTTGATATATAGCTTAGACCCTGGAACAACACATAGGTAACAGTACAGCGGGTGAAACCGCTGGGCGCAGCTAGTATTACGTAATATGAGAGTAGTGACTTGATTATATCACTTATTGTAGTAAAAAGCAAAAATCATCCTGATTTGATCAATCCGACCGGATCCGGCCGGATTGATGGAAATCCGGCCGGATCCGGCCGGATTGAAAATGACACCGGATTGCAATCCCTAGGCAGGATGTATGTTTGTTACTCTTTCACGCCTAAACGGGAAGACTGATTTATTTTATTTTATTTTCGAAGGAAAATTTACAGCTAACTACACACATATAGATATTAAAATATAAAATATGGAAGGCTAATTACAAATTTTCACAGATATTACGAAATATATAAATTAATTTGAAGAGGACAGTAGGCATTGTAGATAAGAACAAAAAATAAGTACGAGAATATACACATAGACATAATAATTAGATACATACATATACTGACTGAATCTAAGTTACAAGTTAATCACAAATTGTTGTATAAAACAAAAACAAACTAATAAGATATATAACAAAACGCAACCGAATACTTACTAATAACACTATGCATATTATATTAATAATAACTATGTAAAGTATTTATTTGCACACATACGCTTAAGTTTCAGTGTCGACATATTAAATAGGTCTATGATTGAGCTGAAATCTGGTATAGAGATAGCTTAGACACTGGAATAACATATATGTAGGGTACAGTACAGCGGGCTACTAGGCGCAGTTAGTTTAACAACGAATATGTGCATGAAGTAGAGTTCGGAGGTAACACGAATTCTTTAACAGTTACAGAATAAAATGTTAAAGCTACTTTTTGTTTGAGAATTTGATACTTCGCACGAACACCTAGTAGAGCTAAGCTAACAGACAATGAACAAGTTTTTGTTACCTATTGTCACTTTATTTTGGTGTGGCCTAAATTGTTACAATACCTAGCTCAAAGTTTTTCTATTTTCGGTAACTAGTACAGGTTTCCTTTCATTACTTTGCCAAACTTGTAGAAATGTGTTTATTCTAGATTTTATATATTGTTTTGTTTGCTCGCGAGTTCACTCGCTTGTTATGGTGATGAAAAGATTTTGAAAATTAAATTGAAACATAATTTTATTTTATTCTGGTAGTCAAATAATTTTTGATCGAAATTCGTCGGGATCGGATCGGAAATAAATTTCGATCAATATTTTTCGAAGATTAATAATTATCGGCTGCATATGACTTATACTAACTTACAAAAATACCTCTTTAAATATAAAAGATATGTGTAAAAAAGTAAGAAATAACTGTCACGTACGCGTATTCAGTGATTTTTGATGTGTAGTGGTTTCGAGGGAATACGAATATCACGAATAGTTTCGTTTAAAAATAGATTTCAATTTTATAAACGTAGTTTTTGGAAAGTTACTTTAATATTATCTTGATATTTTATTCATTCCGCGCATGACTTTTAACTTTAAAAGCATATTTTTTTGTATAATAAAGGACAATGACCTCAAATTTTATACTGTAAATATTCTGTGTTAAAAAAAGGAAGAATGACTGATTGACTCATCCATCAACGCACAGGTCACCTCTGAAGGGGTTGAGTTGAAATTTGCTATAAAACATAATATACTAAAGCTACTGTTACACATGCTAGTTAGTAGCACGAAAGCATGCTACTTTTGAGCAATTGCTACTTAGTGGTACGTGTGTCGAAACATTGCTAATAATGAGCATGCTAGTTTCTAGTTTGCTCAAAAATCGACAGTCGTGCGATTTTTGGGCATGCTACCTGCAGCGCGGGTGGAAGGGGGCGTGCTTAAAATTTATTATGCCTATGTGCACTCTATGATCTCATATGGTATAATACTATGGGGAAATTCCACAGATAACGAGCGCATACTAATAATGCAGAAGCGTGCTGTACGAATATTGGTCAACGCCAAATATAAAGAATCTTGTAGGGATCATTTTAAAACCTTAGGTATTTTAACATCAGTCGCCGTTTATGTCATGGAGATATTAAAGTATGTGAGAACGAATTTAAAAGACTATAAAACTCGCGGTGATAATAATGCAGACTATAACTTCCGAAATAAACAATTTTTAATGCCCTTTTCACACAAACTTAATATATCTACCAAAACACCTAAAATAATTGGTCAAAAACTTTATAACAAATTACCAACTTCCATTAAAAATATTAAAACATACTCACTATTTTGTTCAAATGTTAAAAACCTACTGTTGTCCAAAACTCTTTACAGCGTAAAAGAATATTTAACAAACAACTATGATAATTTTAAACTGACCGTTAACGAATAGTATGCTCGAATAAACTTAGGCGGCATTATTACTTTTATTTTATTTTATTGGTAAAATATCATACACTAATGCAACAACGCCCTTATACAGCGAATGCAGTGACTATGAGCCCTTATACAGCTCGAACTCTAAACAAAAAAAAAAAAAAAAAAAAAGTGTTAAACTGTCTAATGTTTTGGTATTTACCTAACTTAGAATAGATGCACACACACTATGTAATAATAGTAGATATATTTGACGAGTCCATTGATGACAATATATCATTCGTTATTATAAGAATAATGTAATGTATATATATCACTTTGACAATAAAGATTATTCTATTCTATTCTATTCTATTCTTATAGCGTGTGTGAACAGGTTTGCTTATTGAGCATGCTAGTAAATAATATATATGCTAGTATATAATATATAATAACCATTAATATCTTCTTCTCGTATTTCGACTAACAATCGAGTACTTGCTCCAAGGATTTCTCTTCTACTTAGCCAATCACGGACCCAAATCTTCCTATTCCTTGTTTTTTTCTTTCTATATGAGAGAAGTTTTTGGACGCATTGCAACGCCACCAAAAGAATAATTCTATTCATCTCATATACTGTTGAATGATTGTTTGATTGTCCATGGTTTTGTTTGAACTGACAGAGAGAGAGCACGCTATAAAATGGCATGTGTACCGGAGTGTTTGCTTTGAGCGTGCTCTTTCAGGAGCATACTTAAAACTAGCATGCTTATATCTAGCAAATGTAGACAGGTGCAGAGCATGCTCGAAACAAGTATGCTAAAAAGCATACTAAAAAGCATGCTATTAACTAGCATGTGTAACAGTAGCTTAATAAATTACTTCTGTGCTAATAAATAATTATTATGACATAATGTGTCATGTATGTGTCTCTATGTTTCTTTTTTTTTTTATTAGCAGTGGTAGACCACTGCTAAAAAATATATACGCGACGAGGGAAGTCGCAAGGATTTATTTAAACTAGAAAATTAAAAATTTTCGCGAGTTTCATCGCATTCGGTGCATTGAACACACACACAAATTCACAAACAAACTTTCTCCTTTATAATATCGACCCTTGTGGACTGTGGACCTGCGCGCACTTCGTTGTGCCTAAGCGAAAATACAAATCCGTTGCGTAGTTTTAAAGATCTAAGCATACATAGAGACAGACAGACACGGGAAGCAACTTTGTTTTATACCATGTAATGAAGTAAGACTGATTTATTGGTACAATAATCGCCAATAAGACCGCCAAGTGTTACACTTAAGTTACGAAATTGTGTTAGAGAAAGAAGAAGTTTTAAGATTCTTTGTATATTTCTGGTGTTACAATAAAGAGTATTCTATCTATCTATAATCTACCAGATTTCAATATACAATGTTGAGTTTTAATACAAAACAAACATACATTTGCATGATGCATCAAATATTCGGATGTTTACATGGAGGAATAGAATACACAAATCTATGATTGCTTTCCGTTGGTACATGTTTTGCTTTTGAACATGGTGGTAGATAATGCGTTTCTAGCTCTGTTCAGCTAATATTTATTTAAAGAAAAAGGGTTGTTAATAAATGCAGGTACCTACACTTTTAAGTAAATAAAATACATGTAAAAGCCTTATTTAAACGACCTCTGTGGCGTGGTGGGCTAATACCCGCTTGCAACGCAGAAGGTTGCTTGCGGGTTCAATTCCCGCATGGGACAAATGATTGTGTGATCCACATGTATTTTCATTCTGGTCTGGGTGGTTTTCGATATCTATTATAAGTATGTATTTACAAAAGAAAAGTATATAAGTTATAATATTAATTATGCTAAGTGAGAGATTATTATGCTAAGTTAAGTTGCTTAGCTTGGGGTTAGGTGGCGCTGTATGAAATGCCCTGAAATATATTAATTTATTATTTGAACTACCTCTACACACCGCAGAATATGAGAGTAAACGCATATTATGCAATTATTTGTCGCGATTCGCTTCGATAGTGCAATTATTTAATCACGATTTTAAAAGGAATTGTGATAAATAATCGCATTGCGGTACGCTCTAAGATAACATGATCTTGTTGGGTCTAAAGGCATCAGCATGGCATCAAAATTTTGTTTGACCTTTATTTATTGTATGTTCATAATATTATAAACTATTAAAAACACTATATCAAAATGAAAAAAAAATGCTTCAAGCTTTTCGTTACACTTTAATAAAACAGTGGCGCAAAACTTTTTTCTAAACAAAAAATCGGATGCTTATTTTTGGATCATCCTATATAAGGAATAAATGTACAATTCGCACGACCACTTCATTAATAATCGTTAATTCATAATAATAAATCACATTCTTCTATTCGG
Source organism: Hemithea aestivaria (assembly GCA_947507615.1). NCBI lineage: Eukaryota > Metazoa > Arthropoda > Insecta > Lepidoptera > Geometridae > Hemithea > Hemithea aestivaria. Next base: position 8,918,037 of record OX382334.1, on the reverse strand, counting down.
TCCATAAGAAAATGAACACGATGTATTTACCCTCACAATCAGTTTCACGCATAGCTGATTTCGGCACAAACATCAATATTATGAGAGATGGTGATTGATGGAGGTTGTACATGGGGTGTAAGAGTACGTAGGGGAGACCGGGGATAGCTGACTATAGGGGTAGGTAGACCAGTAACTGCAGAAAACTCGCCGGCAATACGAGTTGCGTCGTCCGACATAATAAGACATAATTTGGGACGACTAGGTTATGGAAACTATAAGCAATGATACATATATGGAATACTCAACACTCGTAATGGCGACGAGTGTTCGTCAGTTACGGGCGGGCTCTTTAGTTATGCCAAGACCACAACAGTAACTGTCATCCCATACTCAAACTCAAAATTCGTTTATTCAAATAGGCTACAATGGAGCCCTTTTGCAAGACGATTTCACATATTTTTCTATTTTAATACTCTACCGCTTGTTCGCAATGCACCTCTTTGAGAAGAACGAGCAAGAAACTCATACATTATGAAAAGTAGAATGTACGACAGTTGTAGTCTTTACATTTCTCCCACTAAATCCTGCACGCCATGGTACAAGGGTTAGTCTATCTACCGTATAGTCAACTATGCCAGGTCTCCCCTAGTTACTAGGTGCGATCTCCACTGATGGTGATAAATCACCTACCGGAGAAAGCACTTGGTGGTTCGCACTGTGTGAAACATTGAACCCTTGGATAGGACGTGGACCCAAAGGTATTTGCGAGTAAAAGAAATATGTACCTATATACATAGTATACACATGAAATACACTACAAAAACTTAGTATCAAAGGTGGATCTTATATTTTAAAAAATGGCAATATTATGTCAGACTTTAGTTTAAATATTATTTTGTTTAATATTGTTTCAATTATAATAAAAAACCCATTACATTTAAACTTTTACATATTTGATGCTGTGTTCGCTTATTAAAAGCTCGGATTAAGCCCGTTTGATTTATTTTTGAAAGAAAATACAGTAAACTTAAATCAAAAGTATTAGTATAACTTTACTATGCTGCCATGTATGTCTGTAATGTAAAAAATATGTAATGCCGCCAACAGAGATAACTGTTACATACCAGTTATAAAATATTACTTGAAACATTCACCTATTAATTACTCTATACATTACTTATCTCAGCTCCAATGGTTTCACAATGTATTATCAAGCTTAGTCTCACCGCAGGCATGCACAAATGAAGTTTCATTGTGAACACTTTTCACAGACAATTAGGTACCAGCAGTTTGAATCAATTGTTTCCCTGCACAATCGCCTTCATCGAACCTTGATCTCGATATCAAGTGAAAAATTTGAGAACGAAACCAACGGTTCATTAAATTCGACCGTCGAGTAATGACTTCATATACAAATAGTAATTACACAGATTATAATTAACTACATATATTGTTGTCTATTTTGTTTAACAATGGATTAATAATATTTGGCGTGGTATGCTTTTGATGTTAATGATTAGGGTGGCATGTGAAATGGATATATACGTATTCAATTTGGAATCAGGAAATGGGGATTTGAGTCACAGCGGTTCAAAGACAATGTGGCAAGAATGTGCGAAGCGGTATAGAGTCCCACGATCCTACTAATTCTACTACTATTATGAAGTGAAAGATTTCCTTCTTTGTTCGTTTGAACCACTATTGGGATGAAGATAGGTTATAATATTATGTATAGTAATGCATAATTACACCAAAAATTCGTTTGCACGACCTAGGTCACCCGTTATATTCTATTTGGATCTATATTCGGTATATTTTGACCTGTGCTATCTAGGTTACAAACGTGAAAGTTTTGTATGGTTATTTGTTACTCATACACGTATAAAAAGCTTGACCTATTAGACAGCAACTTTGCATGTGGGTGGTTTAGACCCTAAAATAACACATAGGGTACCGGAAAACATTATCTGCCGGTCACAGCTAGAATTTCATAACGTAAGAGCAAAAAGTTATAAGATTTATATATAGTATTATTCAGTCCCATTAAATGAAGGTATTTCCACAACTCAGGTAGGTTTTTATGGCTACCACTCTGTGACTAGATGACACAGGTTTTTTATAGTGAACATTACGTTCTGCATCAATTCCTAGCTTTATTGTCTACGCACCATTTGCTAGGTCTTTTCTCTCAGTACTATAATATGGCTATATGACGGCGTATCGTTTTATAGCAATGCTGTTCAGTGGAGGTAAAAAAGTAGATTAAGGTGGTGTAAAACTGCGTTTATTGAGTGCAAACATTCGATAAAAATCAAATTACGGTTTTTATACGTGGCTTTCCTTTCACATCTGATAAAATTATATAAATGGAAGATTCATCGTAATTTTATTAGTCGGGAGTCGGTACTCATCGCGTTGGTATTTAATGCTAGTTTTACAAAAACATATTATAAAACTTACCTCGACTTTTCGGCTCACACAAAATATATAAAGCTGACTAATTAAATTATTAATACGAGTTTAAATCGCGGAAGTTTAACGTGTTAAAAAAGGAAGATTTTTATTCGATCATATTATTATATGAGACTAAGCAGACACTCTCCTGGTTTTAACAATTATACCTGCCTACTACAGTCACAGTGCTGTCTAGACCTTCAATAGGCAAGAAGTCCTGCATAACATTGTGCTGCGCTCGTCATTCGAAAACAAAAGATGTTATAATAAATTAAATATGCCAAATTTCAGTTCAATCCGGTTCCGTTTATCGGTTGGTGCTCACAATTTTTGTATAGAAAATCTTCTTCCGATTTGGACGATTCTACTCCGGCAAGTGTGCCAGGTTTCATGATATTTCATATAAAGAATTCTAAATTCGATTCCTTCGGCGCGGTCTTTGCGGATAGAAATGTTTTCACGCAAGCATAAAGTGCATAAAGCTACGATGTGATAAATCAGTGAGTCAGTCAGTCACCCATTCCTTTTATATAATACTAGCTTATGCTTGCGGCTTTGCCTGCACGGCGAAATCCTTTCTTAGCGGTGGTCTATGTCATAAAACCTATGTGTTCCTTATTTCAACCCAATCCGTCTAGCGGTTTAGGCAGTGCTTTGATAGAACGGTCAGTCAGTCAGTCAATTAGTCACTCTTTTTTTATATATTTAGATAAAAAAGTAGTAGTTGGTTATATATTTTCACGTAACTAAAGTAATTTCCCAACTGAACGACATAGTACAATCTAATAAAAAAATCCACGAACATTTTTCACTATTGCTTAGATATTTATAACCCTCTTTATTCACGGTCATGTTTCCTAGTCCCGCAACGCCGCGCCGACGGGAACCTGTAAGCCTAATTTATGTAGGTCTAAACCCTAAAATGTCTCGGCATAAACCAAACCTTGGTATATAATAAGCTTCGTGTCACTCCACTCATATTAGATTAGGAACCAATTTGGAATTCAATTTGAACTCGGTATGCGATAAAATTGTACTTTCGAACTTCATTTGCTTTTATCAATACGATTATGTTAATACAAAATAAACTCTGAAATCTGAAATAAAGGGTTTTAAGGAAATTGGCTTCCTTCTCAAACTTAAAATTTGTAGGCATAGAATTGAAAATTTGCGAGAGTGATCTAAATGAGCTTCTTGAGTGAAGTGATTCTTGAGTGAGAGCTTCAATTTTCTAGACAGGATTGTAAGAGCTGTATTATTAAGAACATCAGAATAAGATTTCAGATATTTTTTGTGCATTAGAGGCGTTGTGAAACATCTACGTGATAGGCCATTTAGAGAGGCTATTATAATACGAAAAAATAAGGCTTGAGACATTTTTTGGTCTTGGCAATAAAGAACCGAATATGAGTATTGCCCGCCCGTACTGCACGAACGACGTTTTTACGTGCCATCCATAAGTACTGAGGCTACGTAGATAAGTTTTCTCGTTACGTAAAATTTCATTTCAACAGATGCTATAAAAGCTGTGATTACCGCCACATTTTTGGTACCTAGGCGTAACGCAGGGCACATTTTACTTTTATTACGCGTTTCATTGTGTTGCTGACGTGTTTACTGAAGAAATCTTCTAATGCCTAATGGGGCATTACCTAAATCTCATTTCGGGTATGAGATTAGGTTTTGCCTGTCAACAGAGAGATGGGTTCAGGAAATACTGTTGCTAACAATAAAGTACGCAAATAACGACGTCGAATAAAATGTTTTGGATTACAACTTCGTTGGCATTTGCGACAATATTAAAAATTAAGTATGATGCTATTTATATTCGTATTTGGGATATAATGTTTGGATACACCCTGATAATGAACCGAAGTAGCCATAGAAGTTCTCGAAAATTTGTATAATGTCTTCTTCGCCCAGTTAACGATCCATCATCGTTCCGACAAAAATAGTTCAAAGACGAAGAGAAATCAGATGCACATAGGCATCTGATTTCTGTTCGTGTAAGGTTAAGTTTAAGTTAGTATAAGTTAAGTGAGTGTAATGTGTATAAGCTACTTTACAAAATGTTCTACAGCTACGCGCAAACGTCATTTCCTGATTCGAATTGAACTAGGATAGGTTATAGTGCTCTCCGCTAATAAAACGTACACATGGGTGACATTTGTTGTAGTTAGTTTCTCCACAACGCTTGTTATTCCAGTACATTTTGTAGCGCTAGCCCCAAGCGTTCTGCACTTGTCTAGGGGGGCCTGATCGAACACGATAGAATTATCATCCATCAAACAGATTTATGAATACAAATTTCATACCAGCAGGTGAATGCCCCTATAAAGGTACGCGATATAAAAATCTCTCGAGATTAAAATTGCAAATGCATGTTATTCTAGAGGTAGAATAAATAATAATTGGGGTTCATACTCCAACAGAACAGATTACCCTACTTATACTGTGAGAGTCAGATCACAATTATAGGCTGTATGGCAACCTATATGTTGCAGTTTCAGGTCACCGAGATTACTACAGGGCCTGCAATACGACCTAGCTACTACCTCCTACATATCTTATAGGAAACAGCCGAGACCCACTTCCGAACCTTGGCATCCGAAACACGGTAGCGTCCAGGCGAACTTTTGCTACATACTGAGATTTGAACTCAGGGCCTCCGGCTTACAAGCCGGGCGTATGACCACTGGGCCACGAACGCTAGAAAGATGAATGGAGTTGCCAGTAGATATCACATTGTTGTACGAATGCAAAACGTAATGACGTAATAAAAACTGATACGATATCAGTGTTTTTAGTTTTTATTAACTTTTTACACAAAGGTTAATTGATTTTTTTAAATATAGAAAGTAGGTTAAAACATCAACTTGCCACACAGGTTAACCATAAATAAGTCGTAATATTTTAACTAAGTTTGTTTAACGACTTTGCACTTCCGAAACAAGAAGAAACTTTTTAACCGGTGTTTTGGAAAATACGTAAATCACAGAAGTTTGCCATCGGTGCCTATAAATTTAATGCACGACACATTAAGTATGAATTGGTTTCGCATAAAGACGTATTGAGTATTGAACAAGTCCCCCACGTTTGTTCCAGACATGATATGATTGATTCTTCTCAATTTAGCGAGAAATTTGTCATCTTTACATTAGATATTTTAGGTGAATGATAAATGAACTCAATTCTCCTCCTTTTTGAAAAAGTGTGGTTTAAAATGCTTAAATCCAAATAAACAGTTTATTTATGAGTATTACATTCAAAATTCGAGTAATTTATTGATCCATTAGTATATTTTCGCCTGTGGGGTGTAAGGGGTCTCACCAACATCTTAGAGATCCAAGCCAACCTCCCCTGCACGCGGTACACCCTGCAGACCAACGGACGAGGCTCTGGCGACCCGCCAACACGCACTGGACCAGCGTGGCGGGTTATGGTCCAAACCCCCCAATATGACAGACACGACGAAAACAAGGCCCCGAGTGCCCGGCATCAGGGGTGCTAAGAATCCCCGGGCGGCAGTATCTTCTAATCATTCACAAACGACCACGGCTAACGTTTTAAAGGACTCCGATATGCTTAACGTACTCACTTATAATGTTCGCACACTTATGAAAGACGAGCATCTCATCGAACTTGAAAACGCATTAAAGGACATCAGCTGGGACATTATAGGTCTTGCTGAAGTAAGACGAGAAGGCGAAATTACCGAAGAAAGAGACGACGCTATCTTCTTTCATTTCGGCGAAACCAAAGGACAGCATGGTGTAGGTTTCATGGTAGCGAAAAAATGGAAGGAGAACATCATTGAGTTTCTAGGTTATTCAGAACGCATTGCAGTATTAAAATTCCGCCTAACACCCAACAAAACGTTAACACTTATCCAAACTTATGCACCCACATCCACATACTCTGATGAAGACGTAGAAGATTTCTACGATCTTCTTAACAAAGCCTGTGATGAGAACAGAGGGACATGGAATATTATCATCGGCGACTTTAATGCCAAAATAGGCTGTAGACAACAACAAGACAATGCGTCTATTCTTGGCAAACATGGCCTGGGTACACGCAACGCCCGAGGTGTTCGCCTACTACAATTCAGTTTTGGACAGAGCCTACACGTCGCCAACAGTTTCTTCTACAAAAAACCTCAAAGGCGTTGGACCTGGGTGTCACCAGACAGCAATACAAAAAATGAAATTGATTTCATCCTACCATCCGACAAGTTTATTATCAAAGATGTTGGCACTATAAACAAATTAAAATACAGTTCTGATCATAAACCACTACGCGCTCGAATTAAATTCCATTTCAAAATTCACCGTGCTAAAACATTCACCAAACAATTTAAAAAACACTCCAAAGATCATCTCCTTAACAACGCGAAACAATTCAATTTAGAACTCACAAATCATTTCAGCATTCTAGAAATAGACGAATTAGATGTAGAAGAACAGTACAACACTATAGTCTCAGGAATAAGAAAAAGCAGCAATAAAATAAAGAGCCAGAAAAAATCCAAAAATAAACTTACAGAAGAAACCAAAGAATTAATAGAGAAAAGAACCGAAATGGAAATAGGCAGTCATGGTTATAGAGATATGGATAAAAGAGTGAAGCGAAGCATTAGAAGTGACTTGAGAAAACTCAACACTCACCTTGTAAAAACAGCACTAGAGAAACACAAATCCTTGAGAATTCTGAAACAGGGTATTACTACAGGGAAAACATGGATAAATAGTTTAAAAGACACAGAAGGTAAAACGCATTATAATAGCGAGAAAATTACAGAGATTGCAACCACTTTTTACAGAACTCTTTATTCCGATAGCTCTAATAAAGAAAATTGTCCAAATGATTCCTATATCCGTCTAGATACCATACCTGAAATCAGTAACCTAGAGGTATACAAAGCCTTATTGTCAATGCATTACAATCGTAGCCCCGGCGAAGATGGAATAACTACCGAAGCACTAAAAATTGGCCTACCTACTTTACTACCTTACATCACAAAGCTTTTTAACACTATTTTAGACTCAGGAAAAATCCCACCAGACATGTGTCACTCCAATATAGTTCTACTTCACAAAAAAGGAAACAAAAACGACATTAGCAACTATCGCCCAATCAGCCTCATCTCACATTTGTATAAAGCATTTATCAAAGTTATTCTGAACCGAATAGATCAAAAACTTGACACCGAACAACCACCAGAACAAGCCGGTTTTCGACACTCATTTTCGACAACAGACCATCTCCAGACCCTTAATCAAATACTTGAAAAATACTCAGAGTTCAATCAACCTTTATACTTAGCATTTGTTGATTATACGAAGGCTTTTGACAGCGTTCACCAAGCCGCAATATTTACCGCACTCCGCAACCAAAATCTTGAGGAAACCTACGTTGGTCTCCTAAAAACAATTTACAACAATAGTTCAGCCAACATAAAACTCAACACCAACAGCACAGGCCCTACGTTCCCAATTCAAAAAGGTGTAAAACAGGGGGACCCGCTCTCTCCCAAACTATTCACATCTGCACTCGAAGAGATCTTCAGGAAGTTAAACGACTCATGGGCTTCTAAGGGCATTGAAATCGGCAGCAGAAGGCTAACAAACCTTCGGTTCGCCGATGATATAGTCCTTTTTGCCCCATCAGCTCAACAACTCCAAATTATGCTAGAAGAACTTAGCACTGCAAGCCTCGAGGTGGGATTAGCAATGAATCGGTCCAAAACCCAGGTTATGACCAATAGCACAAAGCGTAAGGTCGAGGTAGATGGGGAGCAAATACACTATGTCGATGAGTATGTCTACTTGGGCCAGTTAGTCTCTTTCGAAAACAGGCAAGAAAGAGAAATCTGTCGCCGCATCGACAACGCCTGGAAGAGCTACTGGTCCATGAAGACGCTAATGAAGGGAGATCTTCCAATCTCCCTGAAGCGCAAGCTTATCGACATGTGTATCCTCCCCATCCTAACTTACGGTGCTCAGACTTGGTCATTGACCGAGTTGCAAAAATTCCGCCTTGGGGTTTGCCAAAGAGCAATGGAGCGCAGCATCCTGGGGATCAAAATTACTGATAGAGTGCGTAACACCGTCATAAGAGCGAAGACGGGAGTCACAGATGTTGGCTATAAATCAGCAAAACTGAAATGGGAGTGGGCGGGCCACGTTAGCCGTATGCACTCCGACCGCTGGGCAAAAATCTCTACAGAATGGGTGCCTAGAGAAAAGCAACGCCGCCGAGGCCGGCCTAGGAAGCGATGGCGAGACGATTTAGACACATACCAGATCGGCTGGCCCGAGGTGGCGCAAGAAAGGGACAAGTGGAGGGATTTGGGGGAGGTCTTTGCCCAGCAGTGGGACAGTACAGACTAGAAAAAAAAAAAAAAAAAAAAAAAAAAGATATAAATCTCCTCATTCTTCAGTTCATAAATAACACCTCATTGTATTGAATATTCCCACAGATAAATCACGATTCTTTCAACACTACAAAGCAGAAAGGTAGATAAGATATTTTTATTACCGCACTTAATTGTTTTGTCAAGACAATTTATAGATGGTTAATCGACAAGGAAAAAATACTTGGACCAAGAATCAATGAAAGTGCATAATATAATTATTATAATAGGCATAGTGCAGTGATATAAGAAAGCCGTAAACATGTGGCAATGAACAAAAAAGTCAAAAAGAAAATAAATATGGAATAGATCCCGCCGAAAGAAAAAAACACATATTCTCCAAATCGGATTCATAAGATAAAAAATACAATAGAAACCTCTTCCTTTTTGGAGTCGTCTGCAAATCACTGATTTTGGTAGATTATGTAAATAAACCAAGATTGCTTATCAACTGAACTCTGTTATTTAGTCAATTTAGCTTGTATCGGCCTTGAGCAATTTGCTCGGAATCCGAAACAGGTGTTTCAGGAACATTGTCAATATCTTTTGTCCTACAAAACAAATTTCTTTGAAAAATGAAGAGTGACGTGGGTCGAGCATTATGTACCCGGTGACCAAAACGGCAATAGCAAAAAGGGTGTGAAAGCGTTCGAGAAATATTATTCGAAGATGCTGCTAATGTTCATATATGAACGTGATAAGGCACAATATGAGGAAAATATCTTCTTATGTGATATTGCTACACTTATTTTATAAACATCTGGCAAATTGACTCAACTATTTGTATAATATACTATGAGTATATAATATTAAACCCTAAGGCCTGATAGCATGATAGTTTTTTTTATGTGAAGAAGTAGGAAGCAAGTCGCTCTCCTGATGTTTAGAGATAACGCTGCCCATAATCAGTACAGTGCTACCTAGGATTTCACAACGATGTGAAACTCTAGGTGCACTACACCAACGCTTCTTACTCAAGAGTCATAAGATGATAAGACTCTTTGGCCCAGTAATTTCACTAGCTACAGTGCCCTCCTACCGAAGCACAGTAATGTTTGCACATTACTGCTCAGGCGGTAGAATAACTGGCACTGTTGGGGTACCCAACCTAAACGACCTCCTGCAAAGGAAGTCTACCCCCGGTGTTTCATTAAAATACAATAGTATATTTTTGAATCTCATTACGCGTCCCATACTGCGTAATAAACCTGAGGAGAGTTAGGTCAAATAAAGAATAGCAGAAAAAAAAAATGTAACATCCACTAAGTATCCCCAATACCTACTTACTTAGTATCCTACAGTACTTTCCTTTTATATAAGAAAACATTTGCATGAAAGTAGGGTAACATATGTAGATATAGTCCTTTCACGAAAAAGAGGGCTGAATTTTATTCTAGACTTAGGTCCTAGAAATGTGTGCCTTCCACTTAGACCTAAACCATTTTGACAGTTCACATAGTTTTTCTAAACGTCTAGAACATTTTGTGATGGCAACAGTTGCAAATTAAAGATGGTTATACCTATATAATCTTGTTACTATCTTATAAAATGTTTTAGCTTGGATTTAACGTCCATTAAATTCTGGATCATTAACTAATACGATACAAAATCGTCCCTTTGGGGCATTGAGATGACTGTGATCAATCCGCCCTCGGATTAGGTTTAAAATAGGTTCAGAACATAAAGGTCGCTGAAGATAACCTAAATAACGTGAGACCTCCATTAATGAGGGTAGTGGTTCATTAGTGGAACTAAACTTACTGGTGTTATTGATGGAAATGTGTTCTATTCTACACTGCTGGGAAAAAACCACCACATATTGGAAACAAAAAAAAACTATAATGCCGTTGTGGTCTGACAAAAGACGATTTTTTAATATTTATTTTTCATACAACGAAGTAAGAAGACGAGCAAGACGCTCTCCTGATGGTAAGAGATAACGCTGCCCATAATCAGTACAGTGCTACCCAGTGCACTGCGCCAACGCTTCTTACTTGAGAGTCATAAGATGTTAAGACTCTTCAGCCCAGTAATTTCACTAGCTACAGTGCCCTCGTACCGAAGCACATCACTGCTCAGGCGGTAGAATAACTGGCACTGTTGGGGTACCCACCTAGTCGACCTCCTGCAAATGAAGTCTACCCCCGGTAAAATTCTACATTTAGTAATAAAACGAGCAAATTAGGTGCCTTTTTATAAAATATCTAAAGGTTAATAGTTTTTAAGTTATATTTTATGTATTTTGTGTCACAACATGAGTATTCAGGTCCTAGAATAAAATCAGACCTTGTCCAAAAGGGCCCTGATTCGCCTTCAAGGTCTCACAATGTGGACGTGTGACCCAGTACTTTCCGTCGCACGTATGAGTTCTTGTAAATAAATGTATAGCAAATTGGCTTCTTCTGGATAAGGTCAATAAAGTTTCTGGGTAATTTTACGTATGTTTCGAGGAATTGTTTTATTTACAACCCTGAGCTCTATAATGACATTTAAACGAGTGTAAAGACATTATTGTAACATTTAAAAATAAAGCCCATTACACACGACGCTATACTATACCTTGCTATATGACTCCTGGTACCATATAGCATCGCATAGCGAGGCCTTGCTATACCTCGCTATACCTTGCTATATTATTTTTAGTGATGGCCAGGTTACTGATCGGAACTATATTTTTTATATTTTTTAATAGTTCATTCTTTGTGATTGAATCTTGAGTCGATCATTGAATTCAAATCAAGTGACTTTATTAACATTACTTTTTCATATTTACAAACGTACTCAAATATTTGGAATAACTTGTCAACAATTTCTTTGAGAGCGTTTAGAATAGGTATATTAATACAAAAATATAAAAAAATTATATTATTTAAAAATAAAAACGGACAAGTGCAATTTGGAGTTGCCACATACTTGTGTGGAAAAATGTTATCAACATAATATATTACGAATAAATACGTATTTTAATAGTTTAGGTATCTGTTCTTTTATCCCACACAATAATGATAATTATTAAAGTTTCATTAATGTAAAGTGAAAATTACTCATAAAATAATTATTATATACTTATTTTCATGTTATGTAGATTGTTTTTTAATATATGTTAGCTATACTTCAACTGTTCTATAACCTTCACGGAGTTCCAGTTGCTACTTTACGGCTTCATTATCGGATCAATTCAATGTTACCAAAATATAGCATTATCACCAGTCTTACTTACCTAATAAGTGTATGCACAATTTCCACTTTATGCCTCCTGCGATGAATGATATAAGTTGAAAACCGTTGTTTAAAAGAAATACATGTGTTAATATATATGTCACGGTAAATCTGATTAATTGAAAATTATTAATAATTTTACAACATTATTAATAATAACCACATGTTTTGGTAAATGTGAATAAACGATCGAAATTTATTACTTTTACTTGTAATTATTAATAATTCCCGACACATATTGGTAAAAGTTATAAAATAAATGAAAACCTATGACCAGCAGGTATTTAAAAATTACTTGTTTTTAGTACAGAATTATGGGCAAACCGAAATCAGTTGGTTAGGTTAGGTTTGAACAGTGACCACAATGCGCGAGCCGAGCGAGCGAAGCGAGCGTGCCGCGGCAGCGGCCGGCGAAGCGCCAGATACGAGTTGTTTTTGATACCTGAATAATTTCTATCTGTAGATTCGCAGTATCGGCCGTAGTTGAAACGACCGTAGGTATTATGATACGTAACCATTTATTACATTTATCATTACTAGGGTTAAATTATTAATAATAACCGACAAATGTGATTAATTTATCACTTTCACCTCGACTTTCGGTAATTATTAATAATAATAGATAATTATTAATAATCTTCAATTATTCACTCTTACCGTAAAATACACAATAATTAACTGCTTTTAAAAATCGTCATAAATTAGTGATAAAACTAACCAACTTATTTTTATCTAATCGAAATTAATAAGAGAAATAATCTGAAATCTTATTATCTTACTTTTTTGGACATAATTAATAGTAATAGGCACTAATAAGTCGAATATTTTTAAATCAAAACCTATAAAATGATAATGTATGTTATTTATATTACCACGGATTTATTTTACGGTGACTGTGTAAAACTTTATCAGGATTTCGGATGAGCGTTATTGCATGTACATAGGCGCAAGTGTGTTTACGTACATAGGCATGCAAGTGACTCACATATCCTATCTAAGCAGAAAACGAACGCAGTCTAACTGGAAGAAATTCAAAGTGGTTCTTAATGCGAGCAGGTGATCGAGTTTGCGTATCCAAATCATTTCTCCTGTTCGAAATCAAATCACATTCGTACGTTTGCTTCACTAGACGTATTTATTTCATGTGGTTATCTGCTATTTATATCTATTGCATCTGTGCAGGACTTGTACTGTACATCTTTATATCCGAGAAATTGGACTGTATTGTTTATGCTTGCGCTAGCAAGCAGCATCCGAGAATTCTTAAAAGAAAACGCTTTATATATTTTTCGCTTTATTTCTCTCTTCTCTCTTGATTTTAAGGTGGTTTGGTCTTAAAAAAAGAGTTTTTTTTATAAACAAGCCAATCAAAACTAACCAACCGTCAGGTTTTGGAGATTTTGTTGCTAAACAGAAAATCACGACAACGGGGTCTATTTTATTTCTCCTTCCTATGCACTTTCATATATGCACACTCGTTAAAGATACATACCACTTTTCATCATTTAAAAGCTAGTTCCTTGTTAATATTTTTAGGAAGTAAGTACCAGGAGTACCAGGAGTAGGAACGCAGATTCAATCACTTTGATTGCATATAGTTCCAATGATTCCCCAACACTACTTAAACAAATGAATTTGACAATGTTTTCTACATAAAGGATGTTTCTTTTTTTCCTAGATTTTGGTTTCCTTCAAATCTGCTCCTGGTAAACTTAAAAAAAATGACGTTTCAAAATTCGTCAAAAAATCCAGAAAATTTTATTCTAAATTAACATCGTTTACTAAAAGTACGACTTACGTTAATCAAATAAGATCAATTCATGTTGGATTTACCGACTTTATCAGAGGATTCTCGACTACATCGGCCAAATAGCATAGGTAGAGAAGCTCATTGTCATCCGGAAAATCAAAGGAAAGCGGACTCAGGTCGTAGTCCGATGCGTTGGTCAGATCAGATCCGCACCACCCTTGAAGTTGCTGTTGTCCTGTTGTCTTTTGGCTCCTGGCTATGAAAATCGCATCCAACCAACCCAGATAGCGATCTATCATCAGATATCAAATCCTCCAAAGGAGGGGCCATGACTCCCAGTAATAGGCAATATGACAAGGTCAAGAAGAACTCCAAACGTTCAGTTTCCTAGTAAAAATGTCTAGACAAACTATAAAATAATGATGTTTTTTTTTCTCTTTAGAGGTACCTACAAAACCCTTGAAACAATGTGTTTGCATTATTACAGATTTAACTGACAATCACTTTTATAAAAAAAAAAACCATGGCAACCTCCTGGTATGTATTTTTTTTTAAATTTGAGAAAAAAATCATGAATTTTTTACACATCCTGTATAAGACTCAAAATTGACATTGTCAACAGACATGTTGCTGTAAAACCATACAATTTGGCAAATCCCATATGAACTAGATTAAAAAAAATGCGTAGCCATTTTGTAACATGACTTAGCCGGTTAAGCGAAAGTCTACTGCAAGGTATTCAAAGGTCTAAGTTATTCGGACAAATAATCATTATGCATAAAAAGAGCTCCTATTACAAGTAAATAGGAGGTGAAATTTAAAATACAAATTATATTACTTTGTTTCGTAATGCTAACAAAAAGACCTGCAAACACAAGAAAATATTAATATATATAAAAAACATTTTTTTCTAATTTGTTACACAGCGGTTAAAAATTTGCTACTATTTAGTTTAATATATCGCGTAGGTAATAGGAGTTTGTTTTTGTTTGTCTCGGTAATACAAATCGGCTTAGTCATTTTATCACCTAGTCAAAATGAAAAATGGCGGATTCTACGCATCAACTGTAAAAAATAGCGCGATATAGCGCTATATGTCATTTATAGCTACGTGTGTGACGGATGCCGATTTGTACTGAAGCTATGCCGCGCTATAAGATGCTTTATAGCGCTATATAGCGACGTGTGTAATGGGCTTAAACTGAAATTGCAACGTATAGGTTGGCTACACAACCTATAAATTGTGATTTGACTCTGACAGTGTAAGTAGGGTAGCTTTTCTGTTGGAGTATAGAGCCCCAATTATTATTATAACATTTGCTACGATAAAAAGTACGCCGTATGGTTATATCATTATGATGAAATGGTGCTCAATGATGGTTAAATTTTATATTCCTGTCTGTCTCACTGATCTTTTCTCGGTACAAACAGGCTAAAACCGTTGGAAGAGTTTTATTTGTTTCCCTTTTATCGTAATCCAATTTTAATAAACGCAAAGACCCAGACTTTTTCAATTGTTGTAAACATTTTTTTCATTTAAAATTAAAGTAAAATTTTATCAAAGTTTCGTCCATTAAAAAATATTATTATAATATTTTGTTGTAGTCTAAGGTACAAAAGTTTATTTTTCTTATTTTGGTGTCCTTAAACTTAATGGCAATGTTCACTTAAAACATTCATGAAAAGCTCCTGGAATTTTAGAACAGGGTGTAGAGGAAATGTTAACAGTGAAAATGAAGCTTTGCTCTGTTTGGAAGAGTCTGGATTTGCAATTTACCTTGGTACGTCTACTAGCAGGTATTCTGTGGTTATTTAAAGACATGTTAACAATATTCTACGTACAGTTAGTTACAAGTAAAGAAATACTACCTCTTAGTCGTAAGGTACCTAAAAGAGAGTAAAATATAAGTACATACTCTTATATCATATGTATGTATATAAAGTAAAAAAAAAAATGTGTATGACGTACAAGCTTGATCAGTGGGTACTATCGCCTATAAACTTCGCCAACCCTATTGGTACTGCTAACGCGGTCTTATTTAAAGTTTCAAATAGGTGAAAATCCCTAATTTAAGTATTTTTACAGAAATTCTTAAGTCCTTCGGTGGACAACAAACACCTAGTTTTCTGTTTAAAAATTGAGTCTAGTTTCTATTTGTCACAATGAATGCCACGCGGTACTTAATGAGAAAATACCTCTTGCTGTGTCAAGCGCTTGAGTTAATATAAAGCAAATTACGTGCTTCCCGTCAAGCCGATTGACTGCTTCAGAAAATCTTATTTAATCTTATAATATAAGCTTTTATAAACTACGCATTCATGCAGCTTCCATGGCGAATTGGTTCTTATATCTAGCTTAATTCCGGAGGCCCTGGGTTAAATTCCCAATGTGCTTAAATTTTCTCCAAAACGCTATCGTATTTTGTATATAAGATATGTAGGAGACAGTGCTTTAGGCTATGCAGGAATCTTGGCGACCAGAAATTGCAACTCATAGGTTGACCACACAAATTATGGTGATTTGACTCTATGGAGTAGGTAAAATTAGGTAATTTGTTTTTTCTTTTATTTTTTTCATTTATGTTCCTCAGGAGTCTGAATCAACATAGCCGGTTGAGGTTTAATTAACGTGGCTTCACGGCACTGTTTCTGTATTTCCAAGGCTATGAGCATTGCCAACGTGAATCTAATTATAACTTTTCCGTAAGGTGGGGAAAATCACATGCGGAGCTGTAATTTGCATTTGAATCTTCAATTCGAACTGTGCCGTTTTGCACGTGAATGTAAATACTACTTTGTACTTATTTTCTTATAAATTTTTTTTATAAAAGGAACCTCCTAATTTTTTCGTAGTAGTAGTATTTTTAGTAGAGTAGCATCGTAAAAAAATAATTTAGAATTGTGAGATTAAAAGAAAAAAAAAAGCATAATAAAATATATATTTAAATTAAATTAGTCCAATGGATAAATAATAAATAAGTCTACAATGATTGAAACATCAGGTCATCCATTCGTCATGGGAAAGCGGCAAAAAAGGAATTGTAATCGAATTGTTTTCCAGAATCGTAAAATTCTATTTTCAAGTACCTCCGTATAGCACCTCATTTAAAAAGGGAACAGGAAAATTAAAGCTCGAGAAAAATTCTTCAAAGTGTGATATTATTTTGAAAAATATCTTTTTTAATTTACTTTTATCTATAAAAACAGCGCTCAAATACAATTTAACTTTTTATTATGCGATTAGATAAACAAGTCGAGCCTCACATCCTGATGGTACCTAAACAACGACTGAACACCTAGGTGCTAGTAGCCCCTAGTAATAGCAATAATAATTAAAGCTATTTTTCATTATTTTAATTAGCATGCTAATTTTCATATCATGCTTATGCATTAGCATGCTATTGCTATGCTGTTCCCTAATGTTATTTTAAATTTGATTATGAATAGCTGTGAAATGATAAATTTTATTGGAACGTATTCGTTTTAACGTCTTGTCGGTTTATATTTTCATATTATTATTTCGCATCGAATTAGCATTAGCATAGCAAGGCAGATATAGCATGGTAGATTGCTATTAAATAATCAATAATTTATTTTAGTATCTACGATTAAATTGATTATTGCTAATTCGCCTTTAGCAATGAAATATTATTGCTAATGCTAATTATTCTAACACTACTAGCCGCTGCATCTGTTATAGCCAAGCTAATACCATTATAGCCGCGGTGTTACTAAAAAAGCCTACGCCTAAACCTAAGCTTAATGCCTTAGCATTCAATAGGTGCAGTGTAGAGGTACAGCCAGCAGGACGGAAACCGGCAGGTTGGCAGGAATAGTTTACTTCTGGTTTTAAGTTTATTTTGTATTTATAACTATTTCTTCGTATAATAAAGATATGCAATCAAGAGTTAGTCTATTCTTCAGCGTTCTTCTATCCAAATTAACAGGGGAAAGGTGAGGAGAGTACCTTCGCGCTCCCGTGCATAACACCCCGCTTTTTCCGCTAACATCCTGCCTCTATTTTCCAACCTCGCAGAAAGTGCCCTTTTTGGGTCAATTTATCAACAACAAAAAAATTAACACATGTAACTAGCACATATAACTCGAAGAAGATTATAATTCACAAAATGTGTACGCGGAATATCCCTGGTAGTCAGTAGCAACTGCCAACTGGCAAATGATTAAATTTTTTCAAGCGTAAAATTATTTCTGTTAATTAGTTAGATTCCGCATTAGAGGTGATTGTCGGGACGAGGATTAAACCCATGTGAAATATTGATAAAGTTTCTTAATTAGCGTTAAAATGGCCGGTAGCGTGGAAGTAATTTGCACCCAGACTTAAAGGACTAAATCAAGTAATATTTTTTCGAACGTTTATTGCGTAGGTCCTGACTATTCTATAACTAGGAGCGTCTGGCGAATATTCCCGGATTTACGCTTGAGTGACTCAGAATGTTATTAGTCTAGTATCAATATTTCTTGAACAAAATAACTTGCCACCTACAGACACACAACACACAGACGAGACACGTCAAACTTCTAACACCCTGTCGTTTTTGCGTTGGGGTTAAAAACCAAGCGGTTTCACTTGCTGAAAATTAGCCTTTAGAGTGTAAGCTACTTATTTACTAAATTTTAGTTCAATCGGTGCAATCTTTTTGACGTGTTCTTTGAATAGATTCATCCATACTTGTGCGTTCATAATTTTAGAAAGATTACATATTTACTTCCACTATTTAAAGGAATTGAAACTGTCCTCCAAGCCCATTTTATTATAAAACTATGATGTGTAATGTATTGAAAATGAATCATATAGGTATATAAATAACGACAAGATCCCCGCACCGCGCCGCGCCATCTTGATATTATTACTCGTATGTCATAGTTGGTTTACGACATTGTTTTTATTTGGTTTTCACGATTCTTTTATTTTGTCTTTATTGGTTTCGGTTACGTTATTCAAATTGTTATGTATGTATAGATGTGGGCATTTAAGATCTTACACTTTACATTTATTTTTATTATTAACAACTTTAGTACATCAGTCAGTCTGTGACTAAGCTAAGACTGACTGCGACTGTGATAGAAAAAAACTACTATAAAGGTAACTAACCCATAAAGATTTTCTACCTATTCACTCTATTTTAAGATAATACAATCTCTATTATAATTTAACTACTATTTTAAGTATGTACTCAATATAAAAAAAATTGGGGTGTATACTGTATACTCCAACAGAACAGTTTACCCTACTTAAACTGTCAGAGTCAAATCACAATTTATAGGTTGAGTAGCCAACCTATATTTAGAATAGAATAGAATAGAACTTTATTCACGGCCATAAGACACAAAAAACAAGAAATATACAAATAAAAGAAACAGTTTTTCTAATTAGGAGCAAACTAAACTAAGTACTGAATAATAATTATGTAGCCGCGAAATGGTGCCAACTCAGCATGTGTAGGCGAGTAAAACCTACGCTGGTCTTCCGTTGGAACCGTCAGCAGTGGCATCACGGACAGTTTTACAAAATTACTCAATAACACATACACAAGAAAACACAACATAACATTTTGTCTTAAAAGTTTTGTACATTTAAAATATTATGAGTATATGCTATAAACATATTATAATCTATTACTTATAATAAAAGCTTCATAAAATGCGGGATAAAATCTATGGATTATATAAAATAAAAAATAGTGTGTTTAAGCTGATAAATTAAATTATAAATAATGAAATACTATACCATGACCATATTTACCTACATATATATAAAAATACATGGCAAGACACCTACAGAGATTTCAATTTGATTTTGATGAAAAATGTTGCATCTTTCGTGCCGAGATCTACATCTATAAAGCGTAACTAAATATATGAGTTCCAACTGAACTTATTACATAATATCTAGATATAATAATATGACTTGCTTTTATGTCTACTAGGTGAAATGGGCATATTATGTGTACTTTTATACCTACTTACTTATTATATACTTAAGTATTATTGAAATATGTCTGTTGTAAAGATATCAAAATATCTACAATATTATGGAGTGTGCATATTATGTGTTTTTAACGCCATTGCAGTTTATGAGACCAAATGGGACCCAAGACATCGTCGTATGCAGTTTTTTTTTAAAGGGAATACTAATCAGTTTGTGGCTTTGCATATCATCGTCGTATGCAGATTTTTATGAAGGAAATACTAACTTCTTTGTGGCTTTGCATATCACTGCGGCCAAAGTAGGCCTATGTTTACACTAACCACTTCCTAAAAATTACAATTTTCACAAACGACGGAGTTATGGGGTAGCTAACAAAAAAAGCAAATTGAAAATTTCCATACCAATCAATACACGGTCCTAACCTGAGAGTCTATTGGATAATTCTCACTACTCTTCTGATCTCAGATTCTCACCCATGTTATTCTCATCATGTTATTTTATTCATATCAATGAGAAGGTTTAAGCAAGTAATGTATGTACGTTTTTTTTCTATGAATTCATATATATATTCATATATTATATTCATATTCTCCATCCTCCATCCGATTTTTTTCTGTCAGATAGCAAACAACCGTGACGTCAATTTTCTTAATTCAGTTTGGTGTTCACGTTGCAAACTCCATTGAATATAAACTTCTTGGTAGCCACAGTATGTAGAATTTGTGTCAGCTCAAATCTAGCGCAGAAGCCCTGAGTTTGTTCAAAATGCAACCACGGGGTACATAAACAAGTAAATTATGATCCGTACTTCCTTTCATATTCCCCAAGTGTAATAAATCCAATAAAATTCTTTAAAAAATGCATTTTAATGAGAGCCTACACCGTGGGGTTCCATTGTCATTTATTCGTAAATGACAGCCTATTTACATGCTATTTTATTTTTCTCGCGGGACCAAATTCTATCAGAGTCCAATTATTACGGGATGATAGGATTTTGTGCCGACTCCTGACTTATAAGGGATAATAGGCCACTGAAAAGTATCTGTAGTTTAGGAGTTTGGTGCGTATGATATAGGTTAATTAATCCTTTAACAATCTCGTGATTTTGTTAAACTCAAACTCAAAATTCATTTATTCAAATAGCATTGGAGCACTTTTGCAAGTCAATTTATATTTTTCTATTTTAACACTCTACCACTCGTTCGCAACGCACCTCTATGAGAAGAACGAGCAAGAAACTCATGAGGATTGCATTTTTTAAATATGTGTTTACAATGTTTACCTTGGTTACATAATTTATTGTGCGTTTGAGGGGGACCAGCTGGTTTATTATGCAGAGGTTTCCAAGCATCTTTGTCGTCTATGTATCCATCCATGTGTTACCAGTTACCTATTCTATCGCTATTATAAAACTTTCATGAATATCCTTCTAAGTCTACTGTAATATGATTTGCCAGTATTACGACTGCGTTAGTTGTCTTGTTCTTGCAATAGATAACGCAAGCGTAGGCCTTTTGCGATGAGTCACAGAAGCCGTGAAGTTCAAGGTCGTCTCCCTTGTTGACTTGTAGCCATCTGGGGATTTGAATCTCGTGGATTTCATGTAGTTCCGCTTTAATTTTCTCCCATTCGTTGTTTACAGCCACCGGAATTTCGTCATCCCATCGCAGATCAAGTTGCCACACTCGTTGAAATAATAGTTTTAGTTTTGTTGTTACAGGGCTCAGCCACCCCAGTGGGTCAAAGATCTTCGAGATTTCCGAAAGTAGCTTCCGTTTGGTGACCTTGGTTGATGTGTTTGGTTCAATTTTTAGTTGAAAGTTAAAGTTGTCTTCGTTAGGACTCCAGCGTAGACCCAAGGTTTTAGTGGACTCTTGGTGCTTGAAGTTGAATGTTTCTTGTTCGTCGTTAGGTGATTTTTCGAGTAGTTCTCGTTTGTTTGATGACCACTTTCTCAAAGGGAAGCCTCCGGCCTTGAGTAAGTTTGTTAGGTCGGTTTTGATCCTTGTTGCAGTTTCAAGGTCAGGTGCGCTGCATAACAGGTCGTCCATGTAGAAGGATGATTCCAGAATAGCAGCGGCTTCGGGGTAGTTTTGTCTTTCGTCACTTGCAAGTCGTTTCAGGGTCATCATCGCGAGGAACGGGGATGCCTTGAGACCGTAAGTAACTGTTGCTAGAGCGTATTCTCGTAGAGGTTCGTTAGGTGAGTCTCGCCAAAGTATTTTTTGGAATTTTTGGTCATCTTCATGACACAAAATTTGCCGAAACATCTTCGATATGTCAGCAGTGAGTGCAATTTTGTACATTCTCAGTTTCAAAATTTGTGAAAATAAATCTGTTTGTAAATTTGGGCCACCGTACATCAAATCGTTGAGGCTCAAGCCCGACGAAGTTTTTGCTGATGCGTTGAATATGACGCGAAGTGGCGTTGTTGTGGAGTCGGCCCGTTGCACACAGTGATGCGGTAAATAGTAGCTCGGCGTCTCGTTACAAGTACTTTCATGCATGTGTTGCATTTCCGAGTATTCCGACATAAATTGTTTATATTTTACAGCCAAGGATTTTGTTTTGTCAAATTTCCTTTCAAGCTGGTAAAATTGTGCTGTTGCTTTCGGCTTGGAGTCGCCGAGTTTTTCGTTGATGTCTTCGTGAAGAGGAAGTCGTACGACGTAGCGTCCGTCTTCGTTGCGTTTCGTTGTAGCTTGATATAGTTGTAGGCAGTGAAGGTCATCTGTAGACATGTCGCCGCCTTCAGAGACGTCTTCAACTTCCCAAAATCTGCTGATGTCGTCCAAATTGTTGAGTTCGACGTTGCATTGATAGGATGTGGTCATATTGCCACATATAATCCAGCCAAGTTGAGTTTGTTGTGCGATAGGTTGGGTCGGTTGACCTTTGATGATACCGCCCAAGATAATGTTAGAGTAGACGTCGGCTCCGAATAGTATATCTATCGGTCGACTGATGTTGAATTCCGGGTCGGCTAGTTGGATGCCTTCAAGGTGGTTCCAAGTAGATGGTGCTTGGAATGTTTGGCTTGGTAGTTTGTTTACAAGGTGTCGCATAACGTATACACGTGTTTGGAATGTATTTTTGGTGTAAATAGATGAACAAGTTATGTCGATTGCACCTTTGCAGTTGCTCTCATGTGCTCCAACGCCGAAAATAATGCCTTTAAATTTTTTACGAGGTATTTCTAGCAGTTGGGCAGCGTTTTCTGTTAGCAGCGATATTTGAGACCCCTGGTCGATCAGTGCTCGTAATATAATTTGCGAGCCGTCTTTAGTCGTGACCTTCACCAGTGCTGTCGCCAAAAGAGTCTCGGAAATTTGTTCTGTTGATAAGTTTGTGTTAGTTGAAGTTGAGGGCGTTAGTTGAGTAGGTCCATCCAGGCGTGGTTTAGCCGAATTGTTCCGGAAGGACTGGTCGTGTAGAAGAGTATGGTGAGCAGCATTGCATTCTCTGCATCTTTTTGTTGAAGTGCACTGCTTGCCCTCGTGGTCAAACAAGCAGTTTTTGCATAAATTGTGTTTTGCAACAACAGAGCGGCGTTCTCGCAATTGAAATTGGAGAAATTCGTTGCAATGGAAGAGTCCATGCTGTTTTTTGCAATGTGGGCACCTCACGTTACTGGGAACGGAATGTGCTTTGTTCCAACTTGCGTTATGTTGGTTTGGGTTTGTTTTGTTGTTGCAATTTTGGTTTGCGGTAAATGCTTTGTAGTTATGCTGGACTCTGTTGTATGAAGATGAACCACGTTGTGACTGTTGTTGCTCGTTCGATGAAATCTGTTGCTTGCGGCGTGCAGATTCCAATGTTGTAAATTTGTTTTCAAGGTAGTTCAAAAATTCGGCTAATTTTGGCAGCTCTCTCGGTTCAGTTACAGATTCACAGTAGTCGTTGTAGGTTTCGGAATCCAATTTTTGCGACAGTAGATGCACCAAAATAGGATCCCAAGTCGAGGTGTCAACGTCAAGGTTTTTGATAGCATTTATGCACTCGGTTGCGGTGTCATGTACCTTCTTGATAGCGGTAGATGTTTGTTGTTGTATAGTAGGTAGGTTAAGCATAGCGTTTAAGTGAGATGTAAATATTAGTTTCTTGTTATTATATCTGTGGTTTAATATATCCCAGCAGATTTGGTAGTTTTCGGAACTGATAGATAAGTGTTGAATCAGTTTTTCCGCTTCACCTTTAAGTTTGGCCTTGAGAAATTGCATTTTCTGGGCACTTGATAGTGTTGGATTAGTGTGGATCGTCTCGATGAACAAGTCCTTGAAGGACGTCCATGTAGTGTAAGAGCCGCTGAATGTTGGTAGTTCTATTTTCGGTGTTGATTTGACTTTGTGTGATAAAGACCACATTTTTGAGTTTATTTCTTTTTTAAGTTTGAGATATTGTTTCTCGTAGATCTCGTAGGTTTGTTCGTATTCAGTGTTGTTGGTTGTTAGTTCACAGTCGATATCCCAATGGAGGGAATCGATTGCCTTCCACCTTGTTTCTATCGTTTTGAGAGTGTCATCAAACTCCCACTTCTCTGTTATTGTTTCGACATTTATTGTTCCAATGGTTCTGGTAAATGCCTTAAAGTTGGATCGTTGTTTGCGCAGCATTTCGTCGGTCTTGCTGGCGTTACCTTGCGACATTGTTGGAACGTTGATTATAATTGGTTGTTGTTTCTCAGCAGCGGACGCTTCACCTGGTAATTGTTTCCGTGGTAGTGGTGTCTTGTCACGCTTCTGAGGGATGCTCGCGGCGCTCTCAGCAGCAGAACTGATAAACCGGCGAGCTTCGTTGTAGAGTTGTTTAGTTTGTTCGTAATGATTTTCCGTAAAATATGTGTAGTTACGGTCTTCATAGTTGTAAAGTTTGGTATGGTTGTTTTGAAACTCTGTCCAGTAGGTTTCCAGGGTTTCAAGTCGTTTCTTGATGTAGGCTGGAGTCTTGCGTTCGGCTCCATCCTTTTTAAAGTTTCGTTGTAGTTGTTCGATGCCCTCTCGAAGTTGTTGTTGAGTGTCGATAATTTCTTCGACGGTGCTCATTTTTTGAGAATGTGATCTATATCCTCTCTACGGTATATGCACCTTCTCAATCCAGCCGGTGAGACCCGCTTGTGGGAGGCCGACTGAACCGATTTGCTACCGCAAAAAGAAACACAAACCACACCTCAAAAATAGTTGTTAAGTAGATAGTATATCCACAGATTGTTGCTGTTGCGTACTTGCAGAGACACTTATGTAATCACGGTAAGTTCACACGAATGTCCAAGCGCGTACAAATGTTCAAGTTAGTTTTGAAGACCAAAAGATATTTGGGCCTCAAATTGTTAGTTAGTCGCTCGAAGGACCATAAAGATGTATGGGCCTCGAATTGTTAGTTCTTCGCTCGAAGGACCATAAAGATGTACGGTTTACACCTTTAATAGTTAGTTAAGAGTTCGTAGATAGAGGGCACGAGAATGAGTACGACACACGTGTAGTGAGCACGGATGCTTTATTAGTACTAAATATGTTAAGTTACAGTTACAAGTATATTAGTTAGAATATGTAATACGATTCCGCACATCATAATATAACATTATTGTTACGGTAGACCGTACAATGATTAAGTGTTATTTCTCAACTACCTGTATAAAAATAAATGTATGAAACTAGAAAATACTCTTACCTACATGAAATTATCAAAAAGTTGTTGATGCACTCCCTAAAAACATGGTTGTTTTTGTGAAAATGATTTTACTAAAATGTGTGAAGTTTTTCTTGATAGGCTACATTTCAGCGGATGAAAAGAAGCCGCGTAGATATAGGACATGAATGTCAAGCCTAAGTAGATCCTTTGTATGTCTCAAGTTTAGACCTAAAAGTGTTTACTGCATCAACATTTAGCTTTTATCGTCACTCGAACGTCCCTTTGTCCTTCTATCATAACCCTATTCATAGATAAATACCTACGGTCCAAATCATAAATTTTACGAGTGGGTCTGTTAAAAGGAACATAAAAGATCTCGTTTACGATATCTCCCGAAACCCCGACCTCTTCCATGTAGCTTCCCGATCAAGTAGACACGACTCAATTTGATTGAATTCCAATAACAGATATGACCGTGTGCCACAAAACTATTATTTACATTTAGTAGATATCATATAACAAATGTGAAAGATTGTGTGGTAGATATTATATGACATTAGATATAATATCATACTATGCTATCCATGCTGTTGCCGTAATGGTACTGAAATTTGGTACATCTGTAGTTTAAGTTGTAGGAAAATTCTAAATCAGCATTAAAATTTGAGGACTCTGGACATAACTACTAAATAACCTAACCTTTACCTTTTCTTAATATTGACTGTATTTGACCTACCTTAGTATACTGGTGCCAATTACTATAAGTCGATAAAAATATCTTAGAAACAAATTTTATTATTATGTTCTTCATTTAAATTGAATATTATGTTATTTCAGTCACTGCGATTACATTAAATAACTTTTGTTTTTTTTAATTGGATACATTATAAAAATGTGTAGGTACCTACAGCGAGAATATTTTTTTAAATTCTTTATAGGCTAGCCGTGATTTGACTTTGACCATGATCTCGCGTGAGCCACCTTCTTTAAAAACATGGTCATGGTACTACTACACTACCTAAAACTAAAACTACTATTACCACTAACTAAAAGTATCGTTTTTATTTTCCATTGTGTGGTAACACGGCAGGGTTACAATGTAAGCTGATCTAGCACAACATGCTATTACTCTCTCACAGATTTTATGGAGGTTGAAAGGAAATGCCAGTATTTATTGCATTCGCGATAAAAATATAGTTTTTACCATTTTACGCGCACACATTATTTCATAGCAAACATTATTGCTTGTTTCTTATGTTAGGTTTCGATTTAGGCTTTTCTAGAAGAAAATGCTTTAAAGGGTTGAAGATGTTATGTTAGCGTTAGGTCCCACCCAGATCAACCTAGACGTTTTTCTAGTAAAGTTGTGTATGTAATGTAAATAATATATACAGTTATAATATATTATATGAAATAGCTACGCCTAGAGGTGTTACCCTAAAGAGGTCAAAACACACACACCAACACACATCCATACATTAGCATAATTTCTAACATTAGTAGGAAGGCTATGGAAATTTAATAGATAGTTTTGACCGTAGAATAATACTCGTAATATCAAGAGGTAATTAGATTACGAATATTATTTAGAGTTTAGAATAGTGAGCTTAAACATAATATTCTAATAGGCACCTTAATTGAAAAGCCGTAGTTTGTGATAATAATTGAGCCATTTACTTAAACCCGTATTATCATTATGCTAACTCAGATCCTTAATATTAAACGGATTAATTAATTTGAGTATCTGACAAAAAACTTCAGGCAGTTTGACGTAACGAGACGTCGTCAAATTTCAGCTATTATGAGAATCTGGCTGAATCGTAGATGTCCAAAGTAGGCTTTACTCCTGAATCGACTCATTGTCTAAGTATAACAGATTTTAAGGGGAGTTTCGTGTAGAAAGGTGAGTACTTGTGAAGTTATTTGCCAAGTTTGATTTCTTAGAAAATCGCGACACTTTCTGTTTGAATGTCGCCGGAGTGGTGGACCGTTTTTACTATATTAGTTAAAACAGTGCAACAAGCGCACGGTTGGATGAATATAGCTGGCGTGAAATAATGTAGTGTAATCGTATGTACGTCTATTGTTATAATCATCATCATCATCAGCCTACGTTCGTCCACTGCTGGACATAGGCCTCCCCCTTGGCATGCCACTCAACTCGGTCCTCCGTCTTTCTCCTCTCCTCCAACCGCTCCCAGCGACCCTCCGGATATCATCGCCCCATCTCGCCCAAGGATGCTTTACACTACGTTTGCCGAGACGTGGTTATTGCCGATAATTATTATAATATATATGTAAAACTGTGTAGCCAGTCTGTTTCCTATAAGATATTTTGGAAGCAGTCGACATGTCATGTTGTAATCATGGCCACACAATTTGTAATAATACTGTGATTGTGATTTAACTATGACAATGTAAGTTGGATATTACAAACATTTGTACAATGTAACATGTGTTTGTTTATTTATACATTTAAATTTATGAGCCAATTTGACTGTATATATGAAGTTAAATAGGTATTCCCTTTATTGAGACAAAAATAAGAGAGATAAGAAATTTATAAAATTGTAGTCATAATTGTAATTTGTAGTTAAACTAACAACTAAGTCTAACAATAGGTAGCCGTATTATATTGCTTAGAGCGATATCACAATATCCATCATCATACAAGTAAAAAAAAAGGAAAGTAAAGTAGAGTAGTAGTAAAGTACAATATAAGTATTATATCCGTTATCCTAACCACCATATTACAAGCATTAAGTTGATTAGTTTGGGGTTAGGTGGCCCTGTGTGAAATGTCCTGAAATATTTATTTTTATTTCATACTAATATTATAAACGCGAAAATTTGTAAGAATGGATGGATGTATGTTTGTTATTATTTCTCGCCTAAACGGGTTGCTAGAGGTGGAATTTGGTCTATTATATCGATAGCAAGGTCCTTGAATACAATGTAGTAAACTGTACAGTGGGTAAAACCGCTGAAAGCTGCTAGTGTTATCGACCGAGCGAAGCGAGGTCTTAGAGTCGAAAGCCGCGAAATGCCAGCGTTTGGACCAGTTTAACGCTTGACCTCTGGTGCTTAAGTTTGGTTGACGTTTACTTGAAAACGGTTAATCCAAATTGAATGAAATTTTACACACAAGTTAAGAAGGTTAATTGGATAATTTTAGTGAAAAAATTAGCTAAATAGGTTCCAGGGTTGCAGAGATATAAGTGACTTAAAGTCTTTACGATAGGTCTGAGGATTATTTCAAAACTGGAGCGCTGATAATTTTTTTTCTAACATATACACATTTTTTATAAGCGACACAAATATATTAGCCAAAGTGTATGTTTGTATGTATGTTTGTTACGCGATAACTGGAAAACCAATGGTCCAATCTGCATGAAACTTTGCAAACGCGTAATATAAATCCATAGAATTTTTAAGTTCGAACATGAGCCAAATCGGTCGAAGGGTTCAAGAGTTAAAGAGATTGCTTTATCACAATGAAACCGATGATCCAGTCTTGATAAAACTTTTAAAACAGGTAGTACAAACTAAAAGAATTCTCACGTCCAAAAATGAGCCAAATCGGTGCAAGGGTTGTAGAGTTATAGAGAATACAAGATTACAATGTTTATCGGTTATAATATTATGAGAACTGCAGGGATATTCAGTTATCCGTCAGGGAACCGAACCAAATACCGAATTGTGAAAAATCGATACGACGTAATACGTCATTTCATACATTTTTGATAATTCGGTCCTAGGTTCGGTTCCCTAACGGATAATTGAATAGCCATGTTGACTTACACAAAATATTATGAATTTAAATGATCGTGCGGGTGGTGCAGGATATTATGTTCAAATTTATTAATCAAACTTAAACCCATTTTTTTTATTCAAATAGTAGTTCAGTCAATGAGTGCCCAAAAGAGGCATGTGGATCGAAAAGTCGAAAGCAGAAAAACTAACTTAGGAACTTTGTTTGGAGTATTCAGGTGATAAACATACTAAAAGTCCCCACCCCTCAGAGGTGAGACCGAGGGGTGGGGGGGAAAAAGAAGGTCCCATTTTTAGGTTTTTTGCCTAAATGTCAAAAACTGGGCGTTGTACGATATTATGTTGTACCTACTACAATTAAAAAAAAAAAGGTCCGGGAGTGCCGGCAGAAGTGAAAACTTCAATATTAACGTTGTATTTAATTATAAGTATAAAAGTACTATCATTTATGAGGTAGAATACAATGTTTATTTATTGCGCTATCGTACACAAATATGACAATTTATATGTTATTATTTATAATATTATATCGTTATTTATATATTACATTAAATTTTATCTCTCAGAAAAATCAACTTCCATCCATAATTTCGACGACTTTTACACCATCAACAGAGCAGCACACTCAGGCACGGTAGAAAGAGTGGGAGATACTAGTTCCTCTCCCTTCCCCTCGATCTTACGCTTTTTCGATCAGCATCACGTGACCCTGACGCGAGTTTTAAAGTTTTTACCCATACAAAAAAAAGTGCTCAGCGCCGCTAAAGAAGTTTTCACTTCAAAAATCCTACAACTTTGGCTTTAACACTTTTTATCTATATCCAATCGTTGTCCAGCTATGAGCTTCCTTTTCCGAGGACAAAAGGCTACAGTGCTTCACTTTTGAAAGTAAACTTTACAATTGTTTAGATCTAAGTATTTTAAGACTACTGCTCGTTCGAAAAGCATTTCTATGAGAAGAACGAGCAAGAAACTTATTGGGATTGTTATTTATGTGTTTATCACATGACATTAAAACCATCATTCACTCTAACATCTGCAAACATCCCTAACGCTCTGTAGTATCGAAACAGCGCCAAAAGCATCCTGAAAGCGTTGTTGTACTGGATCCGTTTTTTGTAACGTTGTTGTTTGGAAAGTTCATCCACAAGTCTTTTGTTTAAAAAATAATTAATATTAGGCCTACGTTTGATCACATCCCACCTGATGGAAAGTGCAAATGTGATCGACGAGTTGCACGTATAAAAAGTCTGATAATGCCTTGAACAAGGACACTTTGTCTTTCTCAGTAGCTGTAGATACATCTTGAAAACCTGCGAGCCTAGATGTTACGCGTGACTGTCATAGCTCTGCGTTCTCGCTCCAAGTCTAAGTCATCATCGGCTGCTACGACAAAAATGTTATAGAATTAGCTACAATATCAATATTATAATAACTGTTGTAAATTTGCTGTATAACACAAGTAAAGCTAGATATTTTTTTCCAATTTCTATTCTTCAAATGTCCACTACATCGGCAACTTCTTCGTAAACAAGTGCTACTAACTATGAAGATTTTGTGAGATTTTTTGTAAAAACTATAGTAATATTTATTATTTCATTCTATTATTTTCTGCAAGTGAATACACACATAACCTTTCATATTTTATTATTATTGAAATTTTGATCACAACAATAAAATAGTCACAGAGATAAAGATTTTTTAATGAATATCCGTTACTTATTTTTCCTTTCCTTTTACGAATATTATAGGTTAAAGTTTCCATACATTTATATTTCGTGTATACTTATAACTTTTACCCATGTATATATACCTATTTTGAGGGAAATTGGGTCTGCGAGGTCCCAGTTCGCGGCGAACTACTAGTAATATTATAGTCCGTCATGAAAAGTTCTCTCAACTTCTTGTACAGAGGTACGAGTATACATTTCTAACGAGTAAAATCACAGAGTGCAGCTATATTTTAAGATTTATTGCGCTCTATTATACGTATTGCGGACCATCATGGGTCATGGCCGGGGAAGCGTGATTCCGGGTAAGTTCTGCACCCGTATTTCCTGGGATAATCCATACAACGCTTAAGGGTGTTCCCGGAAACGAACCCGCCATGGCCAGAATACATCAGTAAAATAAGCATCGTTATTAATTTGCTAACCGAGCCTATTACGGTGTTATTGTCAGCAGATCCTTTCAGGGTTGTCCACTAATTTGTTTGTTTAGAAGACGCTTGTTTTAACAAAAGAACCAAAACTCACAAACATAAATCTTTACGTTCTTGTAGTATAAAACAAAATCGCTTCTGTGTCTGTTCCAATGTACTCGTATACTTATATCTTTATAACTACGGATTTTGATGCAGTTTTTAAATGGATAGAGTGATTCAAGAGGAAGGTTTAAATGTACAATACATGCATAATATAGTTAAGAAACACTGTTCCTTTTATTATGTTAGGCGCTACGAAGTGCGCGCGGGTCCACTAGTCTAAATATATAACATATTTTAAAAAATCTTTTTAAAAACAAGCTTTTATTATTATTACCATCAAGTATCATAAAGTACTCGTCAAGACGAATCAAATGAGCCCAAACTCGATGGGGTTGTGTCGTTTTATTACGGAGTTCCTATGGCCACCTTCCAGCTCCATCATCAGATCAGCTCGATGTCATAAAAATATTGCATTGTCACCCGATTTATACATGCATACAAAATTTCAGCTAAATCGGACACCGGGTAGTGGGTCAAATTAAACTTGCAAGATTTGATTACAGACAGGCAGACAGACAGACAACAGACAGTAAAAGCTTGTAAAAAGGAAAAACTGACTGACTGATATAACCCATATCGCACATCTAATCTAATAAAGATGAAATTTGGAACACAGATATAGGTTTATTAACTTAGAACCCCGCTAAGAAAGGATTTTGCCACGCGGGCGAAGCGGCAAGAATAAGCTTATTATTTATAGCTATAAGTACAATAAAATAATATTATTATCTAATATATAAAATTCTCGTGTCACAGTTTTCGTTGCCATACTCCTCCGAAACGGCTTGACCGATTTTGATGAAATTTTTTATACTTATCCGGTATCTATGAGAATCGACCAACATCTATTTTTCATCCCCCTAAATGTTAGGGGTTGTCCACCCCTAAATTTTTTTATTTATTTTTTAGACAAAATTTTTAATTTCTATTTTTTTATGATACAACATACAAAAATACATACAATCCTCAATTTTCACCCTTCTACGATCAACCCTTATTTTTTAATAGCCATTTTAATAATTTAATAATTTTTCCTCTCCGGTCGAAAACTGATCAATCGTCATTTAATTAGTTATCCCCGCCAGATGTCTACATGTGTCACTTCTGACCCAGTAAACAGCACGGAGTAGGGATGAGAACGAAGCCGGTCTCCTTTCTTTCTCACTCCCTACACAGTTGTCGGCCATCATTATTGTTTATGCATCAAGTGTAGTAGTAACGTTGACAATTATTATTTTGCTATCTCAGTGTAACTCTCATATTAACTTTTAATCATTCCTATTAATTATATGGCAAAACAACGTTTGCCGGGTAAGCTAGTGTTTAATAAAATATTGGCCCAATACGAGAGTTGCTTCTAAATATAAATAAAGCACAGACAGAGTTAGAAGTCCACGTAAATCTTATTATTATTATTGAGATGAACGTGTAGATATGTCAAAATGAAGCTCTTTCACGTAAACACCATCAGTGGTGTTAATGGGCTCAGGCCCATTCCAGTGAAACTCGGTTTGTAGATAACTGAAAATCTGAAAGCACATTTATATCTTTCAGTCGTATTTTCCATGAGTTTGGGAATCACACGGGTATAATCACGCGGTTCAGTACAATATAATATTATGATTAAATTAATTATATCATTAAGTCGGCTACATACGCTTTAACTGTGCCTAACTTAAAAGAAATCAAGAAACCATTGTGAATTTTAATTAACTTAAGTGACATTATAGGATTAGGGCATGAAAGTATAAGTGTAAGATTTTTTTTTATACAACTAAGTAAGAAGACGTTGTCCTGATGGAAGAGATAACGCTGCCCATAATTAGACAGTACCCAGTACCCAGGATATTACAAAGATAAAATTCTGAGTCCACTGCGCCAACGCTTCTTACTTGAGAGTCATAAGATGTTAAGACTCTTCAACCCAGTTATTTCACTAGCTACAATGCCCTCCTACCGAAGCACAGCAAATTTTGCACATCACTGCTCTGGCACTGTTGGGGTAACCCACCTAGTCGACCTCCTGCAAAGGAAGTCTACACCCGGTAAAGTGTAGTATTTTAAAGATTTAATAAAAACAGTTACCTCTAGAAGGACAATGTTAGGGAGCCATTGTTTTTGGATCCTTATCATTTTCATTTCCCTTACTAAAAGTATATATTTCTTAATCATAATTAACAAATTAACACCATTAATAAGGATTAGACAATTCCTTAACGATAATTTTAAAATAAGCTCCAGATTTAGCTCCAAATTTATTAGGCGTTAGTCCACGAGCTTAGTAAATCCTTCTTTTGCGATATTTTTTCCGAAGAATTTTATTGCTTTATTATTTGTTAATTTCAAACTGTTCACAGTTATTTCTCAGGTCATGAAATAAATAAACAAAGGTTTCCTTATTGTTTAGGTCATTTCACAATAGTCTATAAAACTATAAGTATCTTATTGTTCTATCATCAAAAATGTGCTAGCCTAACAGAGTTTTGCTCATTATGGAAACCACCTAGTTTTTTAACAATTATAATCAGTTTGTCTTTTATCTTTTGAATATCCCTCTACATAATAATATTTACATGTATAAATGGAAAGCGTGATTGATTTTCTGACTGATCTATCAATGTGCAACTCACACCGCTAAACTGACTTGCTTGAAATTCGGTAGACAGTAAGGTTGTATAAAGTTGACTTTCCCAAAGAAAGGATTTCAGCCTGCAGGCAAACCCGAGAGCATTAGCTAGTCTGAGTAAATAAAAAGAAAGCGACTAATTGTCTGACAGATCTAACAATGCACAGCCAAAACCACTGCACGGATTGGTTTGAAATTTGGAACACATAGATTTAATGACGTTGAACGCTAAGAAAAGATACGTCACGCGGGCAAAGCTGTCTGCAGAGACTGGTCAATTGATAAGGTAACTTAGATTTTTATAGTATGCCGTGTTAGATGGTTATAGCAATATTCTTGTGGCCCATATAAGCAAAGTGCCCATTAACGTGTAATCTTCTGAAGTGTTTTGGGAACTTTCCACAACTCTATTGGATTGTAGTTCGAATGTTTGACTAGTAAATATAATTACTATTGGTAGTACTTATTGGAGATGAATTCGTATTAAAATTCAATTTGAATGGAATTCAATCAGAATTTTGTAAATTTATGGAAAATATTTAGGAACATGCCAGCGTGGGCTGCAGTAACTCGTTTAATAAAAAAACTCGCAGTTAGTACATTTGTGTCACAGGACTTGACATTAGTCTTTAAAAAAAAAACAGTGTCCTAAATAAAGATTTACGAATTTTAATAAAACGTAAAGTAAAGCAAACTTTTTATAAATTTATATTTTTGTGGTAGTTCTTAGCTAAATTAATTTATGCTAGTTAAAACAACGTTGTGGACTCAAAAAAGCACAGTTCAGTCACACTAAAGCCTTTTTTAAGCCAAACAGTGAGAGAAAATTAGTTTAAATTCTCCTAACAAACCATTCTTGAACTTCAAACAAGCCAAAACAGTAAGCAGCTTTCATGAACGGAGGCGTGCAAACTATTGTTATAAAGGCAGAGAGCGCGTTCAGAAACAAAAGTAATGTAATTTTTTTCATTGTAGAAAAAAGTTGTCATAAAAGTTGTTTATGAAATTGTTTGCTACAAATGACAATGTCAAAAAATTGTGGTGTAGGTTCAGTGTACATGTAACAAAACTTGTTGGAAATTCAAAACCAAAGCGTCTGCACCATAAGTTGCATAAAGCAACGAAAACCCCTACCTATATGTTACGAAATCTAATTTTTGTTACTCGCCAAGCGGGGATGTTAAAAAAGAAAATTTTGCTGAAAAATATAATAATTGTTTTTTTTTTTGTTTTGCTAGTATCTTAAGCGAGCGTACGGAGAGACTCAAGCGAGAGTACGAGTACAGCGTACGGAATCAACAGGCCATTATAGTCATGTGTATGACAAGTGTTACCAAAATATTCAACGATCGGCTAGACTTGATTCTTTAGTACAATCCAGTCCACAGCGTCAATTTGTCTTTGGTGTATGGTATCTACATTTATAATATAGCCTGCACGTAGGCACTACTAATTAGGGCGCAGCATTATGCTTGCGAGAGCTCCTACCTCCTCAAAGGAGCTCGTTAACCCTTCATGCATTGTAAATTTACGCCAACATTTTTGATGAAAGAGCTAAAAAGGAAGCCTATTTAATCTACACTTACTACTTAGTCCATATTAATCCGTAATCTGTACTAATCTAGTACTATACATATTATAAGGTAAAACCACGCTACTTTCTGAGGTTGTTCGAGTTATGCCGAGGTTTTGGAGACTTTAAATTTATCTGCATTACATCTTACTAGCAGCGCCCAGCGGTTTTACCCGCTTTTCTATAGCCTATGTGTTATTTTAGGGTCTAAGCTATCTGTATACCAAATTTCAGCTCAATCGGTCCACCCGTTTAAAGCCTTATTACACTTGGCTGAATTTAGTCACTAAATTCAGAATCTAAATTAGGATGAACGATTCTTTCTTCTAAATTTAGGATGCTAAATGTGATTACACTTGACTTAATTCAGTGGCGACTGAATTTAGGCTTCTAAATTTATCCAGGTGTAATAAGCCTTTTAGGCGTGAAAGAGTAACAAACACACATCCATACATCCATTCTTACAAACTTTCACGTTTATAATATTAGTAAGATTCGAATCCGTCATATCACGAACCCGTTTTACTTAGCGTGGGCACAGATAAAAGAATACTCCCACAAATCGAATGGCTATAATAGTGCGAAGTTTATATTGCACGAGATCGGATCGGATTGTAGAACCAATAGTTAATCCAAGATATACAACTCAATAGTTTCCGACGATGTTAAAACATGTTACATATAATAATTATACTTTTTGAAATAAAAAAACAGTGTATAAAATAGTAGAAAATTAAACAAAAAGACATATTTAATAAAAGTCATTATGTCGCTCTTAAACACGGGCTAAATACATGCTATTGATAGCAGGCGTTCAGAGGCCCCTTTGAGCTTTTAATATCCTAATTTTAATATCATAATGGATGACAATTATTATCGGAGTCTATGTCTCAGAGTCCATCTATAGAAAATGGGCTCAAGGAACCCTCCGCCAACGGACTAGTTGTAATTAATGGAAACTACTTTAACTTACTACAATAGGTGTACATTTTTATTAGCTGTTAAATGAACTTAATGCTAGACTATGACATCTGCCACTTCCTATCTGTCCCACGAGGAAATATAAAGTCAGGCGATGACTCGCCACTCACTCAATGAGCCCCCTGAAAGTCCGGTGTTTGTTACCTATTATTATTATTATCTTTATTAAGATCAGAATCAGATCACTAAATATAGATAAAATATATAAACAATAATTTACATTGATTACTGGCGTTTAACGGCATAATTGCATTGTGTTTAAGTACAACAAATCTGCAAAGAATATTAAATCAAAGTCAAGGTCGCCACATTGCAGTAATAACTGACCTTCGGGAGGAAGCATTGACGTAAATAGGCTATTTTTCAAGTGTACATAACAGTATAGATGCCGTTATATGCATGAATCCATTTTAAATTATTATACACGCCTGTAATTAGATAACTCTAATCTTTACCTAGGATCGAGTGAATCACTTTAATTAGTCAATAGTTCTCTTCATATTTCTATGCGCCGATGCGCAGTAACACCAAATCGGCCCGGGGAGTTATGGTAGATCTGATGGCAATCTTTTGGATCAATATGAGCCAGGAATAATACGTGGGTAAAGCAGTGTTGTTATAATTTAAAAAATGCAAGAAAATTAGGTACTGTTCCTTATAATTAGATTTTCCTCAAATGATATAAAGTAGGTATCTATAGTACCTATAATAATAGAATTAACCAAATTTATATTCTGACTGTTTTACAATATGATACCTTAGTATTTTTTTCACTGCAAGAATGAGCGAGAGAATCAAGTAAATGTTTAATTTATTAAACAAAAAACAGGACAAAAACTAGGCGCGGTATCTATGTTCATAAGTTACTCGTATCTTTCCTATTATGAAACCAATGACATGAAAACAATAAAGTGGCATCGTGCGGCTATTATTATAGTTCTTAATGTTTCCGAAAAAATAATCACGTGAATAACGACAAGGAAAAAAAATACTCGTAGAGCAAGCTATTTCCTTATATCTACGAGTATGAGATTCATCCTCTATAAATAATTTCTCTAAGCCTATTATCCCTTCGTATGGTCCACAAAGAATAACAAACGTTTTCAAATAAAGTTCTAAAGGTTGGAGTGAACCACGACAGGTCGCATCAGGCCCCATTTTCCGCATGTAATGATACACGCTGGAGATTTTTTTTTATGCTATACGTGGTGGTGCGGCACGCTGTTGTTTACGCCAGCCTTAATAGCTACTACATGTTTTGATAGATAACATTATAAATTATTCATTGGAATATGATTTTGTCAACAGAAGATCATGTAAGAAGCAAAATAAAAAATTATAAATTAAACCTTGCCAACTTGAAATTTCGTTGTGAATAATAAATGTAACTCCGTTTTATATATCGATTAAAATACCTAATATTTTTTTTGTTTCAGAAATGACGCATACTAAAGTCGTCTGTCTACTGGCGGCTATACAAGCCGTGTCGTGCATCAGCTTCATCCCGTCTACTTCAGGGCCAGTGTTCCTGCCGAGTCCAGCCCCAACGCTCCAAGGCTTCCAACTCACCAGCCCCGCCCAAGACTTTTTATCCTTCATACAGAACGCGCTCCCGGAAAGGCTGCCCGTTAATGGTTTTGGGTAAGATTTTACAAACAAAGGACAAGGTTTTTCAAACAAAGACTCATAGGACCGAGTTTTAATTACTTTAATTTAAAAGCACACATCCACTTTGTCGCTGGTTGAAGTAGAAAATAAGGTCACTCAAATCGCAATTTCATGCTACCATTAATTTACTTGGTAAGCATTACAAATAAAAATCAAACGATATATATCATTATTCTGGTTATAGGCTTCGGCTGTAGTTAGTTACCACCCGCTAAACAAATTCGTGTCGCCAAGCGGTCATTTCGACTGCGCTCCGGCACGATTTTCAGTAGCCAGGAAAGAATTTAACCCAACCACTAGTTTTAGTCTGCTACCATCTTCTACCGCATCATTGCTTAAGAATAGACGAGATTGTGGTCAAAAGCTAACCTATAATGAATAAAAAAAAGGAAAAAAATAGCCTAGATTACATAAATACATTACATTATTATATTTATTGTAATCTAAGCGTTATTATAAATGTTATGTTTATTTTCATTAAATAGTTTAAAAGGGTGCTGCTATAACTCATAGCAGAAGGATTTTGTTGTAAGCATAAGGCGGTATTGAAAATAAAAAAATATAATGAATAAAAAAGGTCAAATTAAATTCGTAATTTAACAAACGTGCTCTTGTGAGTAAAACGATCCATTAATTTACATGGAAAGCAATAGATATCAAACGATAAATAAAGTAATTCCCGATCCTTGAAAAGAAGTATCTAAGTCGTACTCAATCTGATTCAAGACATTGATAGAGCATCCAATGATCCGACATCGTTTCAAAGTAGTTAAGAATCAATGAAGTGAATTGTGGATTTCATCTCTTCATCGACTTTTCTAGATTACGCACGATTTCTTTTGTCGTAACATAATATCTTGTTTGTTCCATTTGTACTTTTGCAAGCAATAAAAATGCTTTCATGTATTGTTCATACCAGGGTCGGACGCTAAATATTTGGAGACAATAATATCTTTATGGATTTCATAACTGACTTGGGGAATCTTATAGACATCCTTTAAAAAAGGATTTTTAATGTGGGTAAAGCCCACATTGAAAAATTAAGCTAGTTTGAATATATAAATAGTGAGATTGATATATAAATTTGAAACATGAGTAGATATTATGGGGACGTAGATATTATCCGCTAACGGATTTCTTAAATTAAAAAAGTCGCGAGCTTATAACTACCTACCTATTTCAACTAAAATTTAAGACAAAAATTCTGTATTTTCGCTTTACCAAGTTCGTACCTGGTTTGAACACAACCTCCCAACTTCCAATACAAAGTTCAGAAATGGGTAAGTAGACTAAATTCTTGCCCAGACTTTTAGCACTTTGACTTCCGCAGGAAACTTTTCTGTGGAATGTGTTTAACTTCGCACATACTGAATGTTGGCACAATTGTAAATACTGGGTATATTTACCTCTGGGATACTATGTCTGTCGATTAAACACCACAATGGAGTGAATTCTCGGTACACTCATCAATTAAGGAGCACCTATGGTATTGGCCACGAAGCTTTGCGGCCAGACTTGAAATACACTGACCAAAATCCACGAACAATACATTTCTCGTTTTATTCTAGTAGTAAGTTATTTTTCAATGCTTTAAATCTTGTGCCGATGTTTTTTAGATTAACTTATTATTTATATTTTGTTTTATTATATTAACAAAATTTACTACATAAAGGTAGAAAGGAAAGCGATACCTTGTTACTATGACCGTTTTTGGTTGACAGGTTTATATGAATTTTCGGCACAAGTCCTAACGGCCTATGAAGCATTATAAACTATAAATTCTACATACGAGTACATATTTCTCTCTCATACTGGAAGCGTAGTTGCACGATTTTTTTATTAATTTAACCAAGTAGTCGCCCTACTACACTACAAAACAACTACAAAAATGGGTTACAAAAGATAGCGTACAATTCAAGGCATCCCCCCGCCTTGAATTGTACGCTATCTAGAAGTGGGCGTGTAGTCACGCTACTACCTGTACAATAATGAAGACTACAATGTGAGACTTCAAATCAGTAACGCTACTACGCTTTCAAAGTGATTGAGGCCATAAAAGAAATCGATAAAACTGGAAATAATAATGAAAATACGAAATATAATAATTGATATCAGTTCACTTTTTAAAGCGCCTTTTAAATTTAAACTATAGACTTAACACATTGCTTTAATTTTTCAATCAGGCGTTAAGATTCTTGAAATTATAATATCGCACCCTCCGAGGAAGAAAGTCGTAACTGAAAAACACCAACTTTACAGGAGCAACAAAAAACTGATTTAAAAAATCATCGGCAATCTGAGAAAAATTTAGTATATAGCAAAAAATAGCAAAAATTAACCTCGATTGGCCTATGTATTTCAATTTGCAATTTAATTAATCGTAATGGAGTAAATCTTAAAAAACAGCTTTACGTTAGTTTTCAGCGACATATATTAATTAATTTATGTAGTTAACAGAAATACTACTTTATTAACATGGAACGGAAATTATAATGCTGACATAACTGCACATACGACTTTCTGAACGTGTGGTGGCTTTACAAACTCCACGCGTAAGTATGATTTACGACGTTTTTCCACGAAAACTTTGTCTCGGTTTTTTTGCGTAAAATAAATTGCATCCTTTTTCTTCGAAAAATATATTTATATTAATAATGTATTTCAAATAAGCGCTTTTTTAAACGAAAAAAATCACAGACAGTTTTAGCGTATGTTGACATATTGCGTTATTCCAATCATTTATTATATAAATTATTAGTCGTTTCTTAGTACAAAAGAAATTACAAAATAAAAAACAGCATTTAAATGACTCCAGTATAAGGGATTCATGTGTAAAACTTTTAACTTATTTTAATTTCGTAGAAAGATCTTATAAATATTACTGATTGTGCATTTTAAGGTAGCTTTTGTCGTACTATACCAAAAATCATAAAGGTTTCGTCATAAATTTAATACCAGCTATGTTGAGTAGTTTTACAGCTTTAAAAGTAAACTAAGTAAT
Source organism: Hemithea aestivaria (assembly GCA_947507615.1). Lineage (NCBI taxonomy): Eukaryota > Metazoa > Arthropoda > Insecta > Lepidoptera > Geometridae > Hemithea > Hemithea aestivaria. Next base: position 8,876,753 of record OX382334.1, on the reverse strand, counting down.
ATTTAAGGATATATTGTATATCTGTGCAAAATTTCATCTAGATCCACTTAGCCGTTTTGGCGCAAATAAATCAGAAATATTCATCCACTCATACATTTGTATTCAATGATTAAGTATAGTATTATGACAGGAGAAGTGTTATAATTATGTCTTTTTATTAAATTATAACATTGTTTTTCATTTATGAAGTATGACTAAAAATGATTAAACCAATTTTAAACATTGCTTGAGTAAAAACAAAGTCTATGACACAAAGAAATACGAATGACTGAAAAGTGTTTCAAATACGATCAGTTATTGCGCCACTAGGTATGGATGCCGCATTACTGGAAGCCGTGACTTCTGAAGTTGATACGAGCTTAATAAAAAAAAATAAAAAAAAATAAAATTTGTTTTATTTCAGGCCTCAGGCCCATATTCTGTTAGTAGTACTTAAAATTATTGTTAGTAAAATAATTAATGAATGGCGGTAACGGACGGGATAGAATTAGTTTGTGTAATTACTGCGCCACTCTCTGAAACACATCCTATTAAAACGGTTAGAAGGGGTGACTCTTATACAGTGTTCAAAACTCTTAGAATTCACTAACGTCTGGTCACTCACGAGCCTTTTGGCGCTCCCCTGAATCGACTCCAAAGTCTGAAGCTGGTATTTGGCAGTATCATCCCAAAGACGAAAACAATATTCTATACACATAAGATCGGCTTTATGATAGAGATAAGCAAATGTCCTGGGTGAAGTAATGTTGTACCTTTGCCAAAATACCCAACTTCCTGACAGTCAATTGAGTCTTAGAGTTGATGTAATCACAGAAGTAAAACGCAAAAATGAGAGGAATTCCCAGTATCTGAAAATGATTAGCTATCGACAAACACACATTTCGGAAAGGAGAAGTTTCATTAATTTTCTTTTAACAGTAAATAGCTTCTCTTCATCGCACCCCCCGTCGTCATTATTTCTTTCCGTCTCTATTGGCTCTACCGCTAGATGTTATCTGCTTACCCAAGAAGTGAGTGATATGCAAAACAGATCAACAGTATATTTACCAGAACAAAACCCGAATTGTTGAGCACACAGGAGATCATTCGTCGAGATTGATGCTCTATTTCATGAACGTGACTGAGATATACCAGTGGTTAGAGGGGCCAGAACAACTGCCTTTTTTTGAAAACAGGCTGCACGTTGGCGTATAAGGCTGAAGGCTAGTCAAAACCAGAGTGAGCCCTGGTGCACATGTCTTTAACACTATCGCAGGTATTCCGGCTGGGAGCCAGCATATTCAAATGATTCTACTGCGTTCTATGAACCTCTGATTAATTATAATGAGATATATTAGTATAACAAACATTGAAGGAGGCCAGACGTATTCAAACGCTATGATTCCGTTAAAAGAGAGCCATATAAACTGCCGATTTCATCACTAGCGTAAATACATCCCACACATGTAGCTTGAATTTGTTTTCAAGTGAGCCTCCGGTTAATCTGAAAAATACACATCTGACGACAAACCTGTTTTTTTGGCTCCGTAAAGAACAAGAGAGCGGGGTTTTCAGATTCAAAGTAGTGGTGGTAGTGGAAAATTTGAGTGCAGACGTTGAATGTTGGAGAGGAATACTTTTAGAGAAAGGGATTTCTGAAGCTGTGAAACCGTTCTCTTAGTCATTGATTTATAGAGTGACACGGTACATAGAATCTGAAGTGGATCGAGATCTTCAGCTACAGGTCATTAGAAATCAAAACTTATACTACGTCAACCGAGAGAAACTAGAGTGAGAATTGCGTGAGAATTGCGTGGTCACTCGAACCCTCCAGGGATGTCTTTTGGGTCCTCTTATCCATCCAGTCGCTAACGGGTACGATCTTGCATGCCGAGACTTTCTTTCATGACTGGTTAGCTCATCATTTGCTACTCTCTACTCTCCAGATTTCAAGCTGAAGCAAGGCAGAATGAGTAACTATGATCTGCGTTTAGCGTAACGATACCCAGTTTACATAACTGGCTACATGGATACGTGTGCTGCTGAACTCCAAAAACATAAAAACCAATCTCTATGCAACTATTTCTTAATAAAAAAATGTAAGCAATTAGACTTATTTATTTTAATTCTGACTAAAGTTTCGTGAAAGAAGTGAGTAACTAGTAGTTAAAGTGGTAAAGGCTGATAAATGTTTCGTAGAAGAGTGTGGTAACTGTAATTGCTTGACGATATATTTACGAAAATTTCTTTAAAAAGGAGTTATCTGCAGTTATGTAAAGATATTTGTAAAAATGTTCGTACAATATTGACGTACCGTAAAACTACACAACTATAGTCCTGTCTTACAACTATGGTCCAGTACCATACTTTGACATTTTGTGTTATTAATAAGAAAGTAGCTACATTTAGAAAAAAAATCGGCCACATTTAGCTAGAATAAATAGTAGGCTTTGTAGTTTAGGGCAAATCAGATAAATGGCATCTATGTGCAGTCAACAGCAAGGGGTGCGGAATAAACCTGTTTTTACGTGTTTTTGAAACTCCGCTTACTTTTATAACAAAAAATAAGTAAGAGTGGTCCACCAGTTCTACAATTAATTTTTATTAAAAGGTAATATGTTTATATTTATAATATTGGTGCTGTTTTTTACATCAGTTAATTATTTTAATATTAAGTGAAATTTATTCCAATTTTCATACTTTGGATTCAACAATAATCCAACGGTTTTTTTGGGCCATACCTTATTAAAAACCAAATTTTGTTTTAAACTGCATCAAGGTTTTGAGAATATTGACAAAGAAGAAGCCTGGAGCCAGTTCATACAAATATTATTCAGATCGACATAATATTATGGAGTTAGATCTTTCTGATATTGAAAATAAAGACTGACTCAAGACAGGTCGTATGTTTAAATGTATGTCCCGCTGCGGACTTGCCTGAAAATGGCTCGAAAAAGGTGATGAAATTTTTTATCAGACCGGGCAATTAAAACTTAAAATTCAGCCCCAAAAAAAACTCAGCACTGAGAGATTTGCTGAGCTGAAAACGACGAGAACAAGACGAAAAAAAATTTAGCAAGTTTACCTGCTAGACTTTTTTATTTAATTTTTTATCTTACAATATACTGATTTTATAAGATATACTACGTAAATATAAGTAAAAAGTGATTCATTCTTCCATTAAAGTTACTTACAATGTTGTCAGTTAAACTTGAATAAATATGAATAAATTCTAATAAAACCTAGGTTTTAATGAAATGATATCATATAAAATAATAATATTTCAGTATTCCAGACCTTTAACATTGCTTCAAGTCAGTTAAAGTACGGTTTTTTCTTGCATTTTTAACCTGGACTATAGTTGAAAACAGCGCACACAACAATGGTCCAAAAATAATATATAAAAAATAAAATGTTTTTGTATAATACCAGTTAAAACGTTAATAACATATTAAAGCACATTCATTAACCCACCTAATTAAAAATAAAAATACTCTGTGCGATTAATAACATGACTCTGGCAACACGATAAAGATTAAATCCTATATATTTGGACCATAGTTGTGTAGTTTTACGGTAAGTGTATTTATGATGTTATTGCCATGGAAAACTAGTAAATAGTGTGGTCGCAAAAGTAATTAACTACAGTTTTATAGAGTAGTTTTATTTGATTCCAGTGTCGTACAAGTTTAGTTTTTTTTAAATAATTCCCTCATTTTTAGAGATAAATTTATGAAAAAAATAGACAATATGTATCGGATTTTTCTTGATTTTATTATGCAATAAAAATAAAAAGTCACAATTAGGGTTAATTCTTTCTTCCTCGAGAGGTGCGATATAAAACACACATTAAAATAGTCGTGACTACTGAATATTATATCAACATTTTAGAACTTAATACCTACTCATTGCACTTGTGTTTATGTGAATGCTGCATGTTATGTTGTAAATTGCACTGATTCTGTCCTCAGCTCACTCAATGGACCTCCGGGAGCACAGTTCGTCGAAACAAAGAGCAGGTTAATCATTTACTCGTATGTTCCGTGTTTTACTGCCGTACTCCATTTTGTGCACTTAAACGCAGTGCATACGCACGACGGACCTATATACTACGTACGTACTGTTAAAATTTAATTATTTCGATTTTTTATATTATTTGAGAATTTGACACAGCGTGTATAAAATATGTGCACGAACTGGAGCAGGCATTAAAATACATTTTATTTTTTTTATTTTTGTACAGCCGCATAAAAACAGCCTGGCTATTTTTACGCCAGCTAGCTAAGTAGTGATTCTGCCTACTGCTAGCTAGCTGAAAAGACTGGGTTCGAGCCCCTGGGTTTGGGTGTGTATAACTTTGTACGTACATACCCAAACATACATTATTATATCCATTGTCTTAATTACCTAAGATCAGAGGCCGTATTGGCTAATTTACACTGCTGCCAAGCTCGCTCACTGCAAGCCTAAAATAAAAAAAAATATTCCTTTACATATAGAGCCTTAAAGTTAAAAGTTTCTGTTTGTATTCTCTGGCACATAATACTCACTTTAGATTAGTCAAAAAGTAGAGAAATACTTACGACTCATTCTATTACAATATTTTATTTTTGTCGGCTTAAAATGAAACCACCAGTGTAAATTTGCTTTTATACGACCTCAGATTACTGAAAAATTATACCCATATTTCTTTTTAGTGTTGTAAATAAAAATTCAACAGTATTTAGACGGTAATTGCGTCTGTGTCGTTAAACTGGGCAGACTCAATTTAAGGTCTTAGGACGACGACCGGCAATGAATTGAGGTTCGATACTTTAAAGTTCAAAGTACTAAGTTTTAGACTTGCTCATTATCTTTAGACAAGATGTTAATACCCTAAGTACAATATCACGAAATTCTGGCCTGTCACGTGATATAGAATCCTTTGCATAAACTTCTTTTAATATAGGTTTCAACCCCGGCCATTCAACCCCGAACACTTACCCCCGTGCTCAATTAGTCGTATATGTATAAAGTTTCTATGAGATTTATTACTTGGTAAAATGGTTTCATTACAAACGATCTGTTAGTAAAACGTGCATTGGTCTGTAGTTCATTCGAGAATTTTTTTAGAGTGTAAAGTTTTTAACGGATCTATTGGTAAAATGGTTTTTGAGAAAATGGCTTGGGCTGACTCTGATGTTTAGTGCCACGAAGTAATATGTTTCATCTTTAAAGACAAGTTTGTGTCTACATACCACTATTTTCATAGCTAGCAAGATAAATTAAGTAAAGTTTAAATTAAAAGCTAGCAATAAAAGGAATGCACGCGCTTACCGTCTAAATACCTGATCCAATAATCTCAGCATACCTAACCGCAAGTATACTTTCACCTAATCAGAGTAATTCCATTTCAAAACAGATTTAGCAACCCACCCCCGCCGCTCGGCTCGACCACAGACCCAGCCACGTTGACCTGTGGAGTCACTCCGCCGTTTTGCTCCAAGTCTCGCTATAGAAGCATTGACGGCACTTGTAACAACTTGGTGCGCCCTTCTTGGGGCATTCCGCAGACGCCTTATGGAAGACTCGTGCCTTATAATTATGCTGACGGTAAGTGATGATTTACGTGAAGTTTTTGTTATATTTGGTTTAAAAACATACCTACTATCAATAAATTGGCTGAGTCCAGCGGTTATATTCGCTGTAAAGCAATACCAAATTTCAGGTCAATCGATCCACCGGATTAGGCGTGAAAGAGTAACAAACGTACATTCTTACAACATTAAAATAGTTATTGGAATTTCCCTGAAACTATTTGAACAGTGAGTCTCTCAATGAGAGAAATCGTTACGGTCAGACATGGCGACTTTTTTAATATTCCGATTGATTCTAGTAAGAAAGCCTGTTACTGGACCCAAAATAACATTATGAGATTATAGTTACCGAAATTTCGGACTGTGTGAAATTGAACTACATATTTTGTTAATAAAAATGTAAAATAGAATAGAAAACTCTTTATTGGAATATCACAATAAATATACAGAGACAACTTATAACTAAAACATAAACTCGTAACTAAAGTGTAACAGTTGGTCTTATTTTTATAAGCGATCTCATGTACCTACATAAACCCGAGCTGCTATTAAATACGATGATTGACTTATTAGTCTTAATCTCTAATTACAGGAATCAGCGCATTTCCCCGAGCGAGTAGTGGTCGCCCCTTACCAAACCCTCGTCTCATCAGCTTGCAACTTTTCCCTGATAAGCAGCTCGTCGATCCCATATGGAACCTTAACGCCCAGCAGTGGGGCCAAATCATTACCCATGACATGTCTCTTACCGCTGGAGTTGCACAATCCCGTAAGTTGAAGATCTTTTAAAAATAAAATATAAAGCAATTTATTGACAGTAAAAAAACAGGAAAGATACACAAGAAAAAAGTAAACAATTTGAACAATGCTATTGTTAAATGTGATAGACTCAGCTTTGTGCGGCATAGGGAGAAACCACTGCGCAGCGCTGGTTTTCAGTCTATCCCATACTCGAGCGCCGGTGTTAGTCGAGTAGATACAAACAACAAGTTTTTATAGTTTTACTAGCTTACCCGGCAAACGTTGTTTTGCCATATAAATAATTTCCTAGTAATTTCTAGTGTAGACAAAAAATAGCTTACTTATTGGAAGTATGTAAGTATGTATTTTAGAATGTGTATATTGTATGTATGTAAGAATGTGGTATATGCGTGAAATAAGCATTATTTTATGGAAAAAATTTTCAAACAAAAGTAAAAAATTAAATTTTATGAAAACATTGTCTCTTATAATTTTTTCATACAACCAATATTTCCATTGACATTTCAAAATAAAGATTCATAATGATTGATTTTTTGGAAACTATGAAAATCTTAATTGTTCAATTACATTTTTTTAATAAAATTAAATTAAAATTACATTTTTATAAGATCAACAACATTTTCGATATAAATAAAAAAAGTATACTTACAACACAAAATCCGTTGTTATTGAAAGCTCGTGTCAAGTGTTGAGTACTTTTGAGGTTATAAAATCACTTGATTACCTAATCATGCAAAATACACTCAAAATTGATAATTTAATTATTATTGATAAAATAGGAATGATTAAAAGTTAATATGAGAGTTACACTGAGATAGCAAAATAATAATTGTCAACGTTACTACTACACTTGATGCATAAACAATAATGATGGCCGACAACTGTGTAGGGAGTGAGAAAGAAAGGAGACCGGCTTCGTTCTCATCCCTACTCCGTGCTGTTTACTGGGTCAGAAGTGACACCTGTAGACATCTGGCGGGGATAACCAATTAAATGACGATTGATCAGTTTTCGACCGGAGAGGAAAAATGATTAAATTACTAAAATGGCTATTAAAAAATAAGGGTTGATTGTAGAAGGGTGAAAATTGAGGATTGTATGTATTTTTGTATGTTGTATCATAAAAAAATAGAAATTAAAAATTTTGTCTAAAAAATAAAATAAAAAATTTAGGGGTGGACTACCCCTAACATTTAGGGGGATGAAAAATAGATGTTGGTCGATTCTCATAGATATCGGATAAGCACAAAAAATTTCATCAAAATCGGTCAAGCCGTTTCGGAGGAGTATGGCAACGAAAACTGTGACACGAGAATTTTATATATTAGATTGTTGAGAATGATGCGTGATGAGTGTAGAAATATTTAATTTTGAGGGTTGTGAATCAATGTTTAAATGAAAAAGAGAAAGATTAAGTAATGAAGTACTAAGCTTATAAAATATAATATTCATCCAGAGATGCCTGATCGATCGGTTGAACTGAACGAACTAAAAATAATCTATACATATTTTATATATCGATGTTAGTAAATCGACTCTACTCGTGTGAGCATACGTACATAAATATGTAATAAGTATAACTTTTAAGACCTTGATCACCACCACTCTTTTCAACCATCAACCAAGATTTTCATGGACTGCACGTGTATCCATGGCAATCTAAAACTCATTAAAAAACCAAAGATTTTCAAATTTTGTCTACCATCAAAAGTTAATGTGAGTCTTGAAAGGTTAGTTGGATTTGAAAGTAGGTATCCACAAGCGGTGGTAATCACTTATGGTGAAAGCATATCCATCCGCATTGACCACGCCGAACGAATCGAATTTTGAATTCTTTATATGAAATGTTATGAAACCTCGCACACTTGCCAAAGTCGAATCGTCTGAATCGGAAGAAGATTTCCTATACAAAAATTCTTTCGGCGCGGTCGATGTGGATAGATGTCCGACCACCATAACTGTCAGATTTGCCAGCAGCTTGTTTTCCACTTATAGTTATGGCATAAAAAAGTATTTTGCCTTTGTGACTTGTGACCTTAGCAAGGTGAACAATAACGTGTTCATCGATCAATCATTTTTGATATAAATATTTTGTAGTAGTTGGCAAGTCACCAAAGTTTCTGAAGGCATTGTTGAATTGCAAATGAGTTACATGAACTAGTTTTTCATTGTCAAAGCATCCTGAATAATATTTATTACGTGTCACATTATTGTGATTTACAGCTGGCAAAGGTAATGCAGTGTTGTGAGTAGTTGTGTGCGTGTGTTTTTAATTATAATATGATCACTACATAGTACAAAATAAAGTTGCTTCCCCGAGTCTGTCGGTCCATATGTATGCTTATATCTTTAAAACTACGCAACGGATTTTGATGCGGTTTTCATTAATAGATAGAGTGATTCAAGAGAAAGGTTTATATGTATAATACATGCATAATATAGAGAAACACTGATAAGCGCGACGAAGTGCGCTCAATAAAGAGCGTCGTCTTTCCGTGCGACTCTATCGCTCGCACAATCATGATAATAAATAAATATATATTTGAAGATTTAACTTTTTAAAAATGTTTCTCAGCAAGGCTTTAATAATAATTAATTAATGATATTTTTAAAAGTATTCTCCGTTTGACACTTTGAAATTTGGCAATACACATTAAACTTAATTAGGAGCTGCGCAGACGACAGACTATCCATGACGCACTTTTTAGTCTGTGAAAATAGAACCTATGCAATTATATTATTTATGCGCCGGACTTTTTGCGCGTCGTGTGCGTTACTGTATATAATTGCATAGGTTCTATTTTCACAGACTAAAAAGTGCGTCATGGATAGTCTGTCGTCTGCGCAGCCCGTTATAGTAATAACCACTGAGCATATAAATAACTTTATTGTTATTAAAGATAGTAAACCGGAAATATTTTTTATAAATAATTCAATAAAAAGTATTATGTAAAGATTTACCAAGAAACATTTTCAATTTTTACGTTTTAAAATTCCTCATAATATCGTGCGAGCAAGAGAGTTGCATGAAAAGATAAAGTCTTAACCCTTGGTTTACTGAATTTGTTCTCGTAATTAATACTCATACGTCAGTGATTTTATTATATGGTTATTATTTTAATATACAATTTTATGCTTTCACGATTTGTATTTTGCGTGAACTAATAAATAACTTAATACCTAGTTTTTAAACAAACATGTTACTACTTTTTAACTTACCTAATTATAATTTGATTTTCATCAGTTTGTGCTTTATATTTCCGCTACTAACAATTTGGCCAATTTAATGTGTGTTTATTTTATGGCTTTCAATTGGAATTGATAAGTACTGTCTTGTAAATTAGAATAGCTATTTTATAACTTACCTCATAAATAGAAGAAGGTTCTCAAACTTTATGTATGGTTATTGAACAATTTTTGTAGACCTTATTCATGGGAAGAAGTAAGAAAACAAGCAGCATGCTTTCCTGATTCTAAAAGATAACGCTACCCCTAATCAGTACAGGGCCAGGATTTCACAATGACGTAAAATTCTAGATGCACTGCACCAAGCGGAATCTCTTGCTTTTTACGTCATAAGATATAAAGGCTCGATCTTTAGCCCAAATTTCACTAGCTACAGTGCCCCGCTACCGGAGCATAGTAATGTTTGCATAAACTCGTGCTCAGGTGGGAGAATAACTGGGACTGTTGGGCTATCATAAGTCAACCTCCTGCAAAGACAGTCTATCCTGGTAAACTTTTTGTTATAATATGTATAGATAAGGACCCAGTGACGTGCTGCGATGACAACGGCAGGCTAGCTCCAGATGCGTCAAGTAATCCTGTATGTGCGCCGATCCTCATCCCGCCCAATGATCCGATCCACGCGCCTCAAGGCACTCAATGCATGAACTTCGTGAGGACAGGCTCCACCAGGGATCGAGGATGCACTGCCCCTAATGCTCCAACTGAACCTGTGAGTAAACAAAGTAGTAAGACGGGGTTACTATTGCTTTAAGCTTACGACACACACAGGCGGGAAAGCGATCGTGGTCCGGGACGGAATTTTTGTAATGTTTGAATCGGTATGTAACCTGTCACATATAAAGCGAACGCGGGCAGGAACAAAATGAAGATCGCAACCGCTTTACCGTTCCGTCCCGCCTCAGTCTGACGTAAGCTTAAAGGGTTGGTCTCAAAAAGAAAACCGCGGCGTTGTTAGTTGTCACTATCATGTCTGCAAAGAAACTTTAAGTTTAAGCTTTTTTTGAGCAAAGTTACTCGTCGGAGTCTAATGTAACCCCATTTAACCTTTCTTTTATTCCATTACTAGCTTATGCTCGCGGTTCTATTTTGCGCATTATTCGTAAAATTTCGCCAAATTTCAACTCAATCCGTTCGGCAGTTTGAGCTGTACCTTTTATACATCAGTCGATCTGTACCTAATTGTCGCGCTTTCCTTTTATGTACATAATAGGTAAATTATATATTTAGTTGAACGAGACTAACCCAACTGTGATTCTAAAGGTTTATAGCGATCACGTTTGCCATTACAGTGCTAACTTGGTAATCAATATTATATTACATTATTATAATACAATAATAAGTACGAAGTACGTAAACTTGTACTGTACTCGTCATTCTGTACATACAGAGTAAAGTACAGTTTTCATCATCTACTGAAAGCATGCTCTACTAAAGAAGCCTTTTTAGTCTTCTCTATAAAATTATATTTTCCATAAATTTTGTTCTTCTCCGTCATCTTTATGTGCTTTTACCGACTTTAAAAACAAGAGAAAAAGTTCACTATTCCTCGGAACCTTTTGTTTGAATGTTTACCGATTATGGACTCGAGCGTTTTTTTTCAAAGGTCAAACTAAGTTAAAGCACAGGTTAAAGCTTGAAGCTAGTCCAAATAATTTTTTTTAAATTTTACTGGTTTCATTTGGCTGGATTGAATGAACCTAAGTAATAAAATAAGTGATGTTAAAAATGAACAACCAGAGAAACATACATAAAATGAATCTACATGAATAAATTATAATTATTGATAACATTTCTTGTTAAGATATTTTTAGCATTATTGTTTACTTTGTGTGGCTTTACATCTGCGGTCGTAGTTGGGCTATTCTGATCAAATATATATTATTTTACCATGTAATAAACAATTTAATGTGCCTTTATTTGTACAGCTTACAACCGTAACTGCCTACATGGACCTCTCGCTCGTGTATGGAAACAGCGCAAATCAAGCGAATCCCATCCGAGCGTTCCAAGGAGGTCGACTGCTCACCTTACTGCGAGGAGGTCAGGAGTGGCCGCCGCAAGATCCTAACATCACCGTCACTTGCGAGTCGGCACAGTCTCTTAATGAGCCTTGCTATTTGACAGGTAATATAATATTTAAATTTTAGCAAACTTGCTGTCTCGGGGAACAGGCAATCCATGCAGAGCGAGTGGCCTCGCGAAGCAGTTGCCGTGCGAAGCAGCTCGCCCTGTGTGAACGTGCCTCGGCCGAGGTAAGGGTGCGCGCTGCCGCGGGCGAGCGACCGAGCGCCTGAGTCATCGAGTGTCAGTTCTATATGCGGGTCCACACAGAGCAAGCAGCCTCGCGATGCTATATTGCTTGTGAGGTTGCTCGCTCTGTCTGGTCCCACCTAATGAATGCCGTGTTACAGATTACCGTTTGAGAGTAAAGAAGCTCAAGAAGAGCCGATTTCTAAATAGAAAATTTTTGTTATTTTGTGTTGTCATTCTGCTCCGGACAAATAAAAAATCATAAAAAAATCGGTCCAGCAATTTCTCACAACTCTTAGTATATTTTATTTATTACAAAAAACAGGCTGATGGCAAAGTAAAATAAAGTAATCCTTTGAAAACTTTTGGTTGAAAAAACATAAAAAGTTAGAATTGGGCCATACAAAAGTCCACGAGGCCACAGGTAGAATAGTCAATAAAAATGTCACGAAATAAAATTAGGTAGGCATTAGGCAAATTCATGGAAAACTCAACGTAACGAGAGAAAAACACGTGTGTTTATGGGATCATTCATATTCATTTGATACACACACGAGAAATAAGGTACAGAGAGGTCACTGGGAGTGTTTACTAAGTGGAAATTTGAGACTTTTTCCACTATTCCAGACAAGTTCAGGCATAATGAAAACCATTCCGATTAAAAAAAGAAAGGTTTAAAACAGGGCCAATAGTTACCTTATTTGAAATGAATAAATTGTTAACGACGCTGTGATAACATAATTAGAAAAATACATACTAAGTAGCATGTATAATAAATATTATATTGATGTTTGTATTTTTATGATTTGAAAAATACACTACAATACTCTTTATTAAGATCAAAGCTTTCAGATTACATTTAGAACTACATTAAGATACACTTTAATTGCCTTACTGTAGGTAAAACTATAGTAAGAAAATTAAAGTGTAGAATGTAATTTAGAAATGGAGTCAAACTTTTTTTATTGTTGTTACAGACTTACATAAAATATGAGTAAAATAACTATCATTTTACTATTTAGTAGTTTTAATAATGATTTTTAAAAATAAAATTTGGAATGAATTCGACAGTTTTACAAATTAATTATAATTAGACACATGAAATGCATTTTACAATACTTCAGCTAACAGTTATACAAAATAGTTAATGTCTATTGATCCATGTAAATATTATTTTACAAATACATTATCATACAAATAATATTAGGTATCACAAATAAATAAATAAATATTTCAGGACATTTCGCACAACGGCAAACCCCAAGCTAAGCAACCTAATGCTTGTGTTATGGTGCTTAGGGTAACGGATATAATACACTCAGACCAGTGGATCACACAAACATTTGTCCCATGCGGGAATCGAACCCGCAACCTTCTGCGTTGCAAGCGGGTATTAGCCCACCACGCCATAGAGGTCGACAACGTAATACGTAGTAGGAAGATACTATCTTCCTAAGACCGGTTTTATATAAAATGTTAAAAAGCTTATCAACACGAATAAGTTTAGCGCAAGCTAAGGCTTTTTTAACGTGAATAAACAGATTCTGCGAAGCGTCGATCGGCCATCACAAGTTGCCAAAGAGCCAAGGAAAAAGGCTCAGTGAAGCGTATTTTAATGAATTTAAAATAAATTTATGTACCGGAAGAGAAGGTTTTCACATAGAAAGTCGTTATTTTAGCCTTCTGAGACAATGTCAACAACTGCCATCTTGGGTGACACGTATTTTGGTTCTCTTTCTAGCCTATTGGGGCATTATAATTGGAGTTTATACTCCAACGGGGTCACTGTATTTTTTTTTATTACACTGCCTACAGTCAAATTACCACAATAATTATAGATTATTATTCTTCTATTATTTTCTGATTTTTATACTCCTCTCCCTGCACGGTTGTCTGAAAGCGATAGATTTTAGCGATAAGACCGCCAATTATATTGTAACACATAGATTATAATATTGTGTTTTTATTTTTAAATTTATTTTGTTTATTTTTCAGTGTCCAATAAAGTGTTATCTATTTATCTATCTACTGTGGGCCAAACTTTGTGTTGCAGTCTCAGACCGCCAAGATTAGTACAAGGACTTTGACATGATGTAAATCTGCCCCATTTATGGGCGACATCCACTTTATTTATAGGTGAAAACCGAAACATTTCAACATTCTTTACGAAACACAGCGCTCAAATGAGAAAAGAGTCACAGATTAAACAAGTGATACCTATTTAAAAAAAATCTTTTATTATTATAACCATCTAGCACCATAAAGTACTTGTCAAGGCGAATCAAATGAGCCCAAACTCGATGTGGTTGCGTCGTTTAATAACGGAGTTCCTACGGCCACCTTCCAGCTCCATCATCAGATCAGCTCGATGTCATAAAAATATTGCATTGTCATCCGATTTATACAGGCATGCAAAATTTCAGCTTAATCGGACACCGGAAAAAGGGTCAAATTAAACTTGCAAGATTTTATTACAGACACACAGACAGACAGACAACAGACAGGTGAAAGTAAATAAAAGCTTGTAAAAAAAGAAAAAAAAAGAATCATAATTCTTCGGTCCAGCCCAGACTTACGACCGCTGGGCCACGGACATTACACAGCTAAAAGAGCAAATTAGGATTACAGTTCCAATGAACGAAAGAGAAATAAGTTTGCTAACGACTCTTTTATCTCTTTTTAGTACCTACCTCAAGTTTAATACTAAGAGAGCGGTAAAATTACCTAAAACGTTCCTTTTAGGTTTTATTCTGAGATAAATTACAATTTTCTGTCGAAGCTGATAGAGAGATCTTAATTAATCAAAGACAAACAGCTCTTAAACAAAAAAATTAAAATACAGAAGAGAAAAGGCTTGTCGTTAATATTACAAGCTTTATATTACTTTCACCTGTCTGTTGTCTGTCTGTCTGTCTGTCTGTAATCAAATCTTGCAAGTTTAATTTGACCCACTTCCCGGTTTCCAATTGAGCTGAAAATTTGCATGCGTGTGTAAATCGGATGACAATGCAATATTTTTATGACTTCGAGCTGATCTGATGATGGAGCTGGAAGGTGGCCAAAGGAACTCTGTCATAAAACAACGCAACCCCATCGAGTTTGGGCTCATTTGGTTTGTCTTGACGAGTACTTTATGATGCAAGATGATAACAATAATTAAAGCTTGTTTTAAAAAGTATTTTTTAAATTTCACTTGTATTACAATACTAACTGCGCCCAGCGGTTTTACCCGTTGTACTTATATCACCTATATGTTACTACATAGCCTATATGTTATTCCAGGGTCTAAGCTATCTCTATACCAAAATTAAGCTCAGTCAGTCTACCCATGAAAGAATAACAAACATACGTTCTTACCAACTTTCGTGTTTAAAATTTTAGGATTTACATCTATTTTTTTCTATTAATAATATTCTTTATGTTATTAACTCACTTAGGTGATATAAGAGTGAACCAGAATCCGCAGCTGACGGTCCTCCAAATCATTCTTCTACGTGAACACAACCGTATCGCCGACGCCCTCCGTACCATGAACCCGCATTGGGACGACGAGACCCTGTACCAAGAAGCGAGAAGGATTCATATCGCTGAGATACAACACATCAACTATTATGAATATCTGCCTATATTCCTTGGTAAGCTACTTTTTGCACACCTAATTAAATAGTAGTAATCTTAAAAATAAGTCTTTGCAATCACATATTATATACATCTCTATTTGTTTAAGGTTGTAATTATAAAAAGTACATTTTTGAGTTATGACGGTATTTTTTTGAATTTTAAGTAGAAAGTGTATTTTTAATGAAAGTAGAAAATAAACCATAGCGATAAAAAATAGAGAAAAATTACATGCATTTCAGAATGATTAAACTCTACTACAGCAAAATGTATTTCTTTATGCTTTGGATATATCAATTAATTTATTTATCGAAGTCCACCTGTTAACACGCACCCAAGGCGCCTCATTTGATAATAAATGCAATTTCGGAATAGTAGATGTGTTATGAGACTTCAATACATTCTACATATTTCAAATCATGCGATTAAAGCCAACATAAGCAACAAAAGTGTGAAATTATGAACGTTGATTAGAAATTATAATTCGTGAGCCTTTATTTGTTAAGTGTAATATACCAGCTTTATACGGTCGTTGATCGCCCTAACAAAGGTATTATAATACGCCTTATTAAATCTTTCCGAATTAATTATACATTTCCATAAGTATTGTTAACTCAAATTATAATAAATATCGGTATTTGAAGAGCAAATAACATTTCCTTACCGAAAATTTGCATGCGCTGATAATATTCAAGAAATATTCCATAAAATTATGCCACCTCTTGATAAAAGTTGCTATTTTCCATTGTGCCTTTTGCGAAATATATTGTTATGAGACAACCTGTTTAAATAACTGCCGATTGATTATAATAAATCGTAATGTTGATAATAAGAAACTATTTTTTTTAACACGCATTACGGTAGTGAGAAGGTACACACTGTTGGCAAACAGTATCTTAGCGTGAAATTCGAAAATTAAGCAAATCATAATGGTATATTAGCATTTGTTGTTAGGTTAGGTTATAATATGAGGCTTCGGCGTACCCGCTGCCCCGGCATTATGGCGGAACACCCCAGATTTTTTTTGGGTATCCCCGCCGCGCCATTCGACGGGGGAGTCCAACATACCGCCCGCGCACCCCAGCGTGGGGTGATAATGCGTAATATATTTTTCCTGGGATAAAAAAATGTTATAAAGCGTTTTCGCATTACATTCAATCCGAACTCGTCTAATATTCTAAGGCGTTTTGTGGACTAAACCACTATTGCAGTAACTTTTCCCAAATTTTTTGCAACTAATTGTTTCATAAATCTATATGTAGCGCTGCCCCACTTCACTTATTATATTTCGTGCGGCTTGCCAATTTAAGGCTCTTTCGATGTACCTGGCTATTAATTGTGTGAATAAGGAGCATTAAGATAATATTATATGTATGTGAAACCCCAGTTGCTAGTGCTTGTTGCCGTTGCTGCAATAGTTGCTCTCTGCATGCAAAGCACCTTAGTTTCTATGTTAGCACCACTGATGTAATTGGTAGAATCAATGTTAAGATTATTTAACTCAGCGGTTTATACTTATAAAAGATCAATAATAAATAGGAGAGAAACGTATAAAGGTGCGTGAATTTACTTTGAAAACAAAAACTTAAGGTAGCTTTACTTATGTTGCACAGAATACATAATAATAAAATATAAAATTTAATAATAAACTTAAGTAGGTTTTATATGTAACAACTGTTAAATTAAAACCGAATATAAATATTTTAATTAAATATTCATTGACGTAAATGTAGAGATAGGGGCTATAAATCTTGTGCATTTTCTATTGTTATCTTTATAAAAAGAAATATTAGTTTTGCCTTTGACTTCTGTACTTTGTTTTGCACTTATGAAATTGATGTATATAACATATTATGATGATGATGATGTATATGTGTAGATGTCCTATATGGTAGGCTTAACGGTTTTACTCGCTGAAAAAGTAGCTTATATGTTATGCCAGGATGTAAGCTATCTACATACCAAATTTCAGCTCTATCAATTCAATTTATTACGCGTGAAGGGGAAGTGAACACACATCCATTCTTTCGACTCTCCAAAGTTTCTATGTATGTACGCAAAAATTTAAACTTTTCTTATACGATTGAGATGTCTTTTTGTCGGGTAATAATGTATGTAGGTATAATAATACTAGAGGTATGATAATATAACTTTTTTTATTTTTTTTTATTTGATATAACTTACTTTTACATATTTTTAAATGTTATATTTAAATATTATAATATTATACCTATATAATGTATTAAGACCGCCGATTGTTTACCTCTAGTTTTATGTTAGTCATATTAATGTTCATAACGATTCGGGAAGGGGACGCCCAAAAAAGGTTTGGATGAACTGTGTGAAAGGCGATATGCGTGCAAAGGGAGTGAATGAAGATTTGACGGATGATAGAGTGGAATGGAGGAGAAAAACGTGTTGTGCCGACCCTACCTAGTGTGGAATAAGGGCAGGAAGATGATGATATTAATGTTCATAACTATTTCTTGTATTTTGGTATGCAATAAAGTATCATTCTATTCTATTCTATTAACTTTGTCATAGGTAAATTTAGTAAGTACCTAATATGAAAAAAATAATTATGTAATGAATTAAATAATTCTTTTTTAGGTACTTTAAAAAATTACGATTTTTAAAAATTAATAATATTTTGTGTATGTAACTATTTATGTACGTCTTCTGTGTTTAGGTTTTGAGAATATGGTGAAGAACAAACTAATATATCCCAAAGTGGAGGGTTACGTGAATGACTACAACCCAAGCGTGGACCCATCTGTTCTGAACGAGCACGCCTCAGCTGCCTTCAGGCATTTCCATACTTTGATCCGAGGATATTTGAAGTAAGTTATACTAGGTGACTGGTAAATCACTTAGAACCTTAAAACAGGGGGGTGCTCAGTACACTATTCTCGTTCGAAATGAATAATAAAAAAGGTACTTTTATATTGACAAAAATATCATGTAAAGTATTCTTAATGTACTTGTATGACTTCTCACGTCCGACCAGACTCGACAGTTCGGTCCTGTTCGCCAGTCGTAAGTTGGCCATACTTTTTGAGACGTGTCGTATAACTTCAAATTAGATTCTCTGATATATTACCAATGGCCCCACTAACATCCCTACATTACCAGTATGGAAGATGGGAATTCAAATTCCCATTTTAATTTATAACAATTTTCTTTGTTTGTTAATTTTTAAAGTTAATTTATCAAAATAGCTTAATCGGTTTAGCCATTTAGGGTTAAAGAGGTAAAAGACACAGTCGTCCATACTTTCGCATTTATAATATTTGTAGGATAAGTAAGTTGTTTGGAGTTTCAGCAGTCAAGAATAGCTGCGCTTTTTTGCCTAAATAATCTATTTTAAGATTATATTACAAGGAAAACGTGATGAACTATGATATAATCAAATAATGGCGATAGAACTGAGTTTTGAAAGTAAGAGAACATATACATTATACATAGTGTTACCCCTGGTATTGTAGGAATATACATATGTAGGTGTTGGGAAACCATTCACCATCGGATGGGCCGTTTTCTTGTTTATCATCTATTACATAGAAATTTTATGTAACTAAGTAAGAAGGCGAGCAGGACGCTCTCTTGATGGTAAGAGATAACGGGCAGCGTTAATAATAAGTACCTACAGTGCTACTACTGCGCCAACGATTCATACTTTAGAGTCATAAGATGACTCTTAAATTAAATTAAAATTTTATTTAATCAGCCAATTGAGACCATAATAATTGTTAGTTACAATAATCTTAATAATCTAGTGTTAGTTTACAATTTTATTATTATATCATAAATTTAAGGAGCGCCAAGTAATCAAAAATAAATAAAAAGTTAAAATTGAAATTATAAAATTTACAATGGTCATGTCAAGAGATCTACAGTAACTAGAATAATAAGCAATTAGAATAAATAAAATAGAATTAAAAAATAATTTGATTAAAATTTCCGGATTAAATTAAATTAAAATAATAATATCATTAAAAATTAGAGTCCGACCGAAACTAGTTTTACGGCCGAAACCGAAACCGAAACCGAATGTTCGGCCGAGGCTTTAGTTTCGGCCGAAACCGAAACCGAAACTCACGTGGTCAAGTAAAAAAATCTTTAAAATACTGAAATTTGGTGCTTTTTACCCATTATTCTGCATTAATTAGGACATGAAATGGGAGCACAGTATATTATAAAGTTTGTTGTTATCATTAAGTTTGATGTATCAGTTTTAATATAAAAATATATCCATATCCATATCCATCCATACATATAATAAGAATGGAAATTTCTCCCCATTCATTGTGATCCTTTACTAAGGTGAACTGTGAAAATACGCATATGAACAAAACGACGCGAAAAAGTCGCTTGCGCGATCTAATTCGTAAAACATTTTGTCAATTTTTCCTAGGGAAACGTAAAATAAAATAATAAAATAAATAATAATCATTTATATCGGACACATCACCCCTAATTTACATCAAAATTTTGAAGTAAAAGTTATAGAATATAAAGTAAATTCAATTCAAAAAAATCAAAAAGCAAAAAGTGCGACAAACTAAAAATACGCCATCTATCGATGTGGCCATAAACGAAAATTTACCAGAGTAGTTTTATTAGGCTTAATTTGTAAAAAGGATGTTACTTATGTGTGATAAAACGGCACAACCGAATTGTATGCAGTTTTCGCTAAAACGTTGCAAATTTCTCTAATTTTTAAATAGTGTTGGTTTTATTTAAATCGGTTTTTAAATAAAAGAGTTATATCAATCTAAAGATTTACTTATCTTCTTATTATATAAAATCGTTCGTACACTTTCGTGCTATCAACGCACAGCCCAAACGGCTGGACGGATCGAGCTGAAATTTGGACAGCGTATTCTTTGGAAAACTTCATCGTGCAATAAGAAGCGATTTTTCTAAATTCCCTCGGGAACAGGAATTATTCCCGAAAAACGTTTGTATGCAAATCCGTAACCGCTGAACCGATTGAGCTGAAATTTTGTAAAACTATTGTTAGGATTGTGATTAGAAACATGAAATAGTTTTTTAGTCAGAAATTTACTTTTAAGGGGGGGTAAAGGGGGGTCGAAGTTTGTATGGAAAATTTAGAACCGCTAACCCTATTGAGCTGAAATTTGGTACACAGGTAGATTGAGTCCTAAAAAAAGATATTGGATACTTTTTATCCCAGAAATCAACCTTAAAAGGGGGAAAGGGGGGTTGCAAGTTTGTGAAAGAAATCGTTAACCGCTTCATTGTTTTAGCTGAAATTTGGACAGCGTGTTATTTAGGTAACGTAAGCGACCTATAAAAAGGGATTTTTGTAAAATTCTCCCGGGAACGGGAATTATTCCCGAAAAACGTTTGTATGGAAATCCGTAACCGCTGAACCGATTGAGCTGAAATTTAGTAAAACGATTGTTTGGATTGTATTTAGGAACATTGAATAGTTTTTATGTCAGAAATTTACTTTTAAGGGGGGGTAAAGGGGGGTCAACGTTTGAATGGAAAATTTAGAACCGCTGACCCTATTGAGCTGAAATTTGGTACAGAGGTAGATTGAGTCAAAATAAATGATATGAAATACTTTTTATTCCAGAAATCAACCTTGAAGGGGGAAGAGGGGGGGTAGAAGTTTGAGTAGGAAATCAGTAACCGGCCATCTTTTAACGCTGAAATTTGAACAGCGTGTTTTTTATGTAACGTAGATGACCGGTAAAAAGGGATTTTGCAAAATTTCCACGGGAACGGGAATTATTCCTAAAAGACGTTTGTAAGCAAATCCTTAACCGCTGAACCAATTGAGTTGAAACTTAGTAAAACGATTGCTTGGATTGTGTTTAGGAATATTGTTTTTTTTTTTTGACGAAAATTAACTTTTAAGGGGGGGTAAAGGGAGGTCGAAGTTTGTATGGAAAATTTAGAACCGCTGACCCTATTGAGCTGAAATTTGGTACAGTGGTAGATAGAATCCAAATAAATGATATGGAATACTTTTTATCCCAGAAATCAACCTTGAAGGGGGAAGAGAGGGGTAGTAGTTTGAGTAGGAAATCAGTAATCGGACATCTTTTAAAGCTGAAATTTGAACAGCGTATTTTTTATGTAACGTAGATGACCGATATAAAGGGATTTTGCAAAATTTCCGCGGGAACAGGAATTATTCCTAAAAAACTTTTGTATGCAAATCCTTAACCGCTGAACCGATTGAGCTGAAATTTTGTAAAACGATTGTTGGGATTGTTTTGAGGAACATTAAATAGTTTTTATGACAAAATTTAACTTCTAAGAGGGGGTAAGGGGGGTACAAAATTTGTATGGGAAATTTAGAACCGCTGGCCCTATTGAGCTGAAATTTGGTAGAGAGGTAGACTGAGTTCTACAAAATGATATGGGATAATTTTTATCCCAGAAATCAACCTCAAAGGCGGGATAAAGGGGGGATGCAAGTTTGGGTAAGAAATCGTTAACCGCTTCTTTGTTTTAGCTGAAATTTGGACAACGTATTCTTTAGGTAACGTAAGCAACCGATATGAAGGTATTTTGCGAAATTCCCCCGGGAACGAGAATTATTCTATAATATTCGCTAAACCAATTCAGGTGAAATTTTGTGGAATCATGGTTTGAGTTTTGTTTAGGAACACTGAATATTATTTTAGACAGAAATTTACTTTAAGAGGGAGGGGTGCGGGGGAGTAAGGGGGGTAGAAGTTTGAGTAGGAAATCAGTAACCAGTTATATTTTACGCTAAAATTTAGACAGCGTGTTCTTTATGTGACTTTCACGACCCGTAAGAGGGGAGGGGATTTTGCGAAATTCTTACGGGAACGGGAATTATTATTCCTAAAAAACTTTTGTATACAAATCCACAATAAGATTATTGGGGATGTGTTGAGGAATAATAAAAAGTTTTATGTCAAAAATTACCTTCGAATTGAAGCGTTAGGGGGTCAAAGTTTGTATAGGAAATAGGACCCTATTGAGTTAAAATTTTATACAAAGGTAGACTGAGACTTAAAAAAAATATGGGATACTTTTTATCCCAGAAATCAACCTTTGAGGGGAGGAAAGAGGGGGTGCAGTTTGTGTAGGATATCGGTAACCACTTCTTCGTTTAAGCTAAAATTTGGACAACGTATTTTTTATGTAACGTAGGCGACCGATAAGAAGAGATTTTGCGAACTCACCAGTACTCAGAATTTTGGTTCTGTTAATGAATAGTTTGTTATGTCAGAAATTAACTTTTAAGGAGACTCAGTATTGATCCTTCCCCCACCTTCAGGGTCAGAGTTTTAATGGAAATTCAGGAACCACGGAATTGATTTGAGTCGCGGGAAGGATGGTGTGAGAAATTAGTAACCTATAATTATAATTTAGCTTAGAAAAATTATAATAGAGATAAGGTTAAAGAGTTACCGGGAAAGGACCACAAATAGTATTAATTCCTGAGGAGAGGCGTGAAAATTTGTGATGGAAATCAATAACCGCTAAACTTAAATAGTGTGATCTCTGAGAAAGGACATAGCATTGGTTCCTACGGTAGCGAACAAAACTGCATAGAAATATCCAGCCCGATATTCTTCGCTATCCACAGCGGGAGCAAATATTATAGCCATGCCTTATTTTACGCTTACAAAGTCGCGGGGATGGAAATACAATCATAGTCAAAATAGCAGCACCGAATTCGCTTTATTAATTATTGACTCTCACGCGCAACGAAGTGCGCGCGGGTCAGCTAGTTAATAATATTTTTATTATCTTTATGCTTCCATGGTCAACAAGGAAGCCTTATAGTTTCGCTTTATCTGTCCGTCCGTCTGTCCGCGGCTTTACGGAGAAACTATAAGTCCTAGAAAACTGTAATTTTGCACAGAGGAGGGCAATGATTAGGGTAAGAGAACTGTTACAAAAAAATAATTTAGGGTACCTCCCAAACTTGTAAAATGGGGATGATTTTTTTTGGCTGATCCCATCATTTGGGGTATTGTTGGATATGTATTTTAATGAAGGACATATTTCTAAGGAAATTTTTCGATTTAATGATCCATTTGAAAAATATTCGTCGCCCGCCCTCTAAAATCTAAACTACTGGTTTTCAAACACTGTTAAAAATCACGAATATAGTTTTATAAGTTTTAAAGATGTCGTTGATAAAAATTAAGGCAGTAGATATACGATTTGCCTGTTCTACGGAAGCCTGCATTGTCTGAATAGCGCTTGGCCTATTTATTTAAATTAAATTCTTATAGCAAAATGTTTATCAGTTATCAATTATAATATCAAACCACTAATTGTTACTGTTTCATTAACTCCTTGATCCAGGAAAAACTTCCAGTTCAAATCAAAATTGACATCTATATTATATTTCTAGCTTCTTTAAAATAAGGTTCAAATTCGCATGCGCAGATGCAGCTCGACATACGGGTAAAATACTAAGTATTAGTATTTTGAAATCTTACTTATTAATACTTTAGTTTGTACCTATTTGTACTAAGAAGAATCATCAATCTCTTTTAGGTACCTCTATGTAAAAATTATAATTACTAAAATTGCTATTAAACGCTTAGTTCCAGTCTCAACAAAGATAATATCAAATCACACATTTAAAATTAACAAACCTATATCACAATTAGTCGTCCGGCAAAGCGTTGTCGCGAGAAACGAAGCTAGGCGAGCGTGCACGACAACTTCCGAAAGGAGTTTCGGTTTCGGCAAAAGTTTCGGCCAATTTTGGCCGAAACCGAAACTTTCGCCGAAACTTGATTTTTGGCCGAAACTCGGCCGAAACCGAAACCGAAACCGAAATTTCGGTCGGACACTATTAAAAATATAATATTGTTACCTATGTATGTCAGTGAATTTCAATAAGTATTATAATAAAACGGCTGGACATATAAAATTAAAATTTAATGTGGATTGCTCACTTGATGAATCACTCTCTGTACAAAAACCTTCCACATGGGGGAAGTGAAATTGTCGGCGATTGTTTACAGGATGCTGTTGCTACTGCCTCTAACTCTACTCATAAGTGACGTCTTAAGCCCAGTAATTTCACTAGCTACAGTGCCGTCCTATCGAAGCAGTAATGTTTGCACATCACTCCTCAGGCGGTGCAAAGGAACCCTACGGATACAAGTTATGACGTGAAATTGTAACAAAAATGTAATGAATGACATTACAAAATGTTGTATTAAAAAACATGTTTACTTCTTATTTACAAACACAACAATTGGAGCAATGCAAGAATGATGCTATAGTAATCGTTAATGTGATGCCTTTCTTGGCATCTTACGTGATCCATCGTCGACCGCATTTTCACTTTCCATCAAGTGGGATGTGGTCAAACGTAGGCCTATTAAGTATTAAAAAAAAAACTCAGTGTATCGTATAAAGGTGAACCCTGATATGTCGTTTTCCGTCTATTCCCGTGCTTGACCTTAGTGATATTGCCGAGATTTGTCATTGCGGGCTAAGGCCCATCCCTCATTAGGTAACAGCGACTCTCAAGCGGGTCTCAAAAGTCGTCGTAGAGTCGGTACGATAACTTCACGATTTTGTGACAACAACTTGGTGTCACACGCTAGTACCGGAGAGTCGATGGAAAGTCCCAAAGACACGCACGATTTGGCAGGGCACTATAGCTAGTAAAATACTGGGCTTAAGAGTCCTAACATCTTATGCCTCTTGAGTAAGAAGCGTTCGGGAAGTGCATCTAAAATTATTATACATCATTCTGATTCCTGGGTTGCAGCACTGTATCTACTGATTATAATGGGTATTATCTCTTACCACGAGGCGAGCGTTTTGCTCGTATTCTTAATTCTTTGCATTAAAATATGTTGTCGAGAGTCGCTGTCCAATATGAATTCGGCCTAATTCTATTGCAATTTATAATGTTAGTAGAATGTAACTTTTTCAAATGAATACAATGATGGATAAGTAATTGTCAGCATGCAGGCAGCAATTATTCAGCCTTGTAACGATAGATAACAAGATGATGCTATGTATCAACAACATTGTAACACATTTTTAGTGATAAGGCTCAAGAAATCATTAGAAAATATATAAACCATAGATAAAACTTGAAAAAATCTTTTCACGACAAGAAAATAATAAAATATATTATGCAGGATCAATATGGAATCGGTTATAGTATATCTGGATTCAATATCTAAACGTGCATGATTAGTTAAAATTAATAAAACAAATTAATTAAAAGAGAGTCGTTGCACGGTTGTTTGGAAGACATTGTTATTAGCGATAAAACCGTCAAAATTTTGACTTTTTTATGGTATATTTTTTACAAGTTAATTATTTTTTTCACAGGCTTATATCTGAAAACCGTGAGCTAGTGGGAGCAGTCCGCATGAGTGATTGGTTCAACAGACCCCTGCTCTTGGAGCTGAACAGGTCGTTTGACGAGCTAGCTAGAGGTCTAACCACCCAGCCGCAAGACTTCAGCGATCAATTCTGGGATGTGGAGATGACACAATTCTTGTTCAGGTGAGATTCATAACTTGGCAACAAAAGCGCGAGTTAGTAAGAGCGGTGCTCATGAGTGATTGGTTCAACCGGCTCCTACTGTTGGAGCTGAACAAGTCGTTTGACGAGATAGCTAGAGGTCTCATCGTCCAGCCGTAAGACTTCAGCAATAAATTCTGAGATGTGAAGATGACGCAATTCTTGTTCAGGTGAGATTCTTTCTTATCTAACCTTAGATTAAAAAACAAAAGGGAAGATTAGATGGTATACGCGCTATCGTTGATATAGCCAAACATGGGCTTAAACAAAATTTCCACTTTTATAATGGTTGTGGGTCGCTAGTAAAATTACTAGCGACCCACACCAGCTTGGTTCGTATTATACAAATATACAAACTTTCTTCTTAAATTATTCTATTTATGAAAAATGCATTACAAGCCGTTAAGAAAGCGAACATGTAGCTAAAGTGTCTTAATTTTATACTATGTGGAGATGATAGTGACAAGAAATTTGAGTGAAACAAATTGCAACATCATAATCACTTTATTGAAGTGAAACTTCTTTATCGGCGTTGGAAAAAAAATTACCGTCACATTTTTCGGTTACGCGTCACATTTTTCCATTACGCGCTATCTTTTGTTTCTTGCCCCTACCACGGTTGGTTCAGACGAAGAGTACTTTCACTTTCTCCAATGAAAATGAATTTAAAAATTTAAAATTCAAATTTAATTTAATTAAAGAAGTTTCACTTCTTACGTGTGTACACTAGTACACGCACACATTTATTATGTTACAACATCGATGCAGAGATTTTTTGAAGTGAAACTTCTTTATCGGCGTTGGAAAAAAAATTACCGTCACATTTTTCGGTTACGCGCCATCTTTTGTTTCTTGCCCCTACCACGGTTGGTTTAGACGAAGAGTACTTTCACTTTCTCCAATGAACATGAATTTAAAAAATTTATAAATTTAAATTTAATTTAATTAAAGAAGTTTCACTTCTTACTGTGTACACTAGTACACGCACACATTTTTTTTAACCCCCGACGCAAAAACGACGGGGTGTTATAAGTTTGACGTGTCTGTCTGTCTGTCTGTCTGTCTGTCTGTCTGTCTGTGTGTGTGTGTGTGTGTGTGTGTGTGTATGTGTCTGTCTGTGGCATCGTAGCGCCCAAACGGATGAACGGATTTTGATTTAGTTTTTTTTGTTTGAAAGTAGAGTTAGTCGAGAGTGTTCTTAGCCATGTTTGGTGAAAATCGGTCCAAGATGGCCGCCGCTACAAAATGGCGGATTACTTTTTTCTTCCACGACCCCCTCAATATGGGTATCAAATGAAAGGGCTTAACGAGTAGATTACAGCCCACTATATAAAATTTAAAATCCAAGATGGCCGCCATCAAAAAATGGTGAATTACGTATTGCGTTGGGGGTTTTTTTAAATTTTTAATTTAATTCACTTGTTTTATCTTGTACTGTTATGTATTATCATAGATTTGAGAGATAATGATAAAAACCATCAAAAAGTACTAGAAAAAGAATTATTTTCTCTTGACCTGAATAGAATTTGTCAACTGTGTAAATTAATAGATAATGAACTAGTAATTAATGTGCCTTTGTGTTTTTTCATTTTAAGATTAGCTTTGTTTTGCAATTTTAATTACAATAAAAGTAGACTAAATTATGCATATTATAGTAATTAATTATATTGTCATTGTCATGAAAAGTCCTTTTTAATTAGATTTAAAATATTCCTTTCATAGAGATCCCAATTTTTACCGAAATTAAAAAATATTTTCTTCCAACCTACCTAGGTTGGAAGGGTAAGGAGACCATCTATTAGTAATAAATGGGCTAAGGAAATTTAGCAGCTCAAAAGCAATTGCATAAGACTTCGTACTTTTTTAAATGCCTAGTTAACACTGCGACTTATCGAGCGATGTTATCAGGCGAGGATCGACACGCGTGACGCTTATCATGAAAATGACATAAAAACCTATCTTCGTGAATAATTATAATATTTTTATTTTATTTTAAAACAGGCGAAACAACACTTTCGGTGGCGATCTCAGAGCAACGGACATTCAAAGAGGCCGCGATCATGGACTCGGCAGTTACGTGGACATGCGCGCCGCTTGCGGTCTGCCTGTGCCTCGCACCTTCCATGACATGACAGATTTCATTTCTCACAAGGTAAATATTATGATGATGATGAATGTATCATCATTACCACTACTGTCAACACCACACCTAGCCCATTATCTTCACCACCACTATTATACAGGGTTATTTTTAAAACATCAACAACCTCGCAGGACCAAGCAGCTAACATCATAAAAAGCAACATATTATGATAATATGTGACTTTGATGATTTGTTGCATTTTTTTCATTCAAAAATCAATACCTATCAATTTAATTTTCCATCGGAATTAGATCGCGCAGCTTAGAGACACGTAGAGAGACTTGCGGGTGGTCTTTGCCCAGGAGTGGGACAGCATAGACTAAATAAAAAAAAACTATTAGATTGCTCTGAATAATTATTATTTTTGAATATAAGTTAATGTAATAAATATTATCAAAAGACACATATCACATGTTGCTGTTTATGATGTTGGCTCTCTGGTCCTGCGAGGTTGTAGGTATTTTATAAATAACCTTGTATATACCCAGCTCATCATCACCACCACTACTATCACTTCGACCTGGTGGGCTTAGGTTTCGCGTCCAGGTCATTTCCCTTTTAGGTAATTGGCAAACTTAGAGCGCTACCTACGTATATAAGGTACATCATATTATGCTCCCATGTGTGTTATGCATAACTTTCTAACAGTTTCATCATAGACGATAAACTTTATCATCCAGAGTTCATAATTAGTTTTCTTGAGTGCTTATCTATTTGTAAATTTAATTAACTTCTTGAAATAATTACTTTTCTTGAACATTTAATTCATAATGAGAATCCTAAATCAGTTGATTAATTCATTTACTTAACTTAAAGTAGGTTTTGTCAATTGACATTAATTCAAACATAAAATTTTAAAAGTTAACAAACATTATGTAATTGGCGTAATTTTATTAATGACTAGCTGCGCCCAGCAGTTTTACCCGCAGTACTTATGGAGCCTATGTGTTATTCCAGGGTCTAAGCTATCCTTATACAAAATTTTAGCTCAATCGGTTTACCCGTTTAGGCGTGAAAGAGTAACAAAGACACATCCAGACATCCTGACATCCAGATATCCATTCTTACAAACTTTCACGTTTTTAATGTTGGTAAGATTTTCCTCACTTATGACTTTTTTAAATATGAAATCCGGTTATTAGTTATTAGTAATTTAGTACATAACAGAATTATAAAGGGCTTAAAAAGTAGAATATTACACACTGATAAATTTCAACTCCAAGGTGGTCGCCAACACAAAATGGCGAATTGAATATTTTTAGCGTTGGGGGTTTTTAAATTTTAAATAGTACTTTTTGTTAAGCAGTTATGCTGATCGAGCTCGCATAATCTTGACAAGACACTTGACAAGAAAAATCCCAAATTCGTTTCTTAACAAAATAATTTTCTTCTCTAGAACGTAGAAGTACTAAGAGGTTTGTATGAGTCTCCTGAAGACGTGGAGCTGGTAGTGGCAGGATCGTTAGAGAGGAACGTCCCCGGGGCGCAGGCTGGACCCACATTCCTGTGCATCTTGACGGAGCAGTTCTACAGGACGAGGGTCGGCGACCGGTACTTCTACGAGAACGGTGCTGATCAGACCACTGCTTTTACTCCACGTAAGTTTATAAATTGAGTTATTTTTGTTATCTTATTTTATTTTGTTATTAAAATATAATTACAGACATTGTCTTACTGATGATGTACTTGCGTGTAGCTCAAATCGTTGAACTGAGTTGAAATTGGGAACACAGATAGGTAGACGTTCCATGGAGGATCGTCCTGCCAGATGACGAAGCGTATAGCGCGCGTGGCCTTGGATGATGCTTCGGCTAGCCCGCAACCCCGGAATCATGGCGCTCTTCTGAAACACCCCCCAGGTTTTAAGTAAATTAACTCCACCACACCCATCTTCAGCGAATGTGTAGCAAATACTGGATGACGATTGACGATTATGACAATTATGTTTAGCATTCTCAACAAGTATTTGTTACAGAACAACTGAAGGCCATCCGCGATGGAGCATCGATGGCGAGACTACTCTGCGACAATGCGGTTGGAATACGATCGATGCAGCCCGAGGCGTTCCAACAGATTAATGAATTGTAAGTATTATTATTGTTGTAGCGTCCGTGGCTGTTTCCTATAAGATATGTAGGAGGCAGTAGAATAATTATTATTGGTAGGTCTTTCCAGAATCAAAAGTAACATTTGTATTATGGGAGAATAAAATTTGGCTTAGTTCAAGATAATCAATTTGTCTCAGTAATTTATTTTATGGGACGTAAACACAAATACAAAGTCAAAATTGAACACATAATTGAATTGAATAGGGCAAGAAATTATATGCTATTCTTATGTATATTTACTATTAAAAGTGGAATAAAATTATATTTGATAATAACATGCAGCAAATGTATTATTGCATATTGTAGTTTTAAATATAGTTTTAAGTGTTAGTTAAAAATAAACTTTTATACCTAACCTATTAGAATATAATTGTTCTAAAGTTTTTGTTTTCTTTTTATTTTCAGAAATAAACCAGTGCCGTGTGAACATTTGCCATTCGTCGATTTATCTTTATGGCAGGACGCTAGAGGACATTTCAAGTGAAAATAATTATAAATAATAATGTAAATAGCTATGAACTATTAAGTTACCATTACGTTAACTGACCGATGTAAATGATTAAGTTAGTTATTTATTTCCTAATCTGAGTTAAAATTCATCATTTTTAATTTTGTGAGAAAACAATTACGTATATTATAATGCTTTTTAGGTTCAATTTTTATTGACATTAACAAGAAATGCGTATTGTTATATGTATATTGTGTTTAAATTTTAGCTAAATGTTTCCATCGTTTCATATTAGTTGGAATAATATAAAATGTTTTTAATGTACAAATTTGGTAAGAAATTATTTGTGTTTGAAATAATATGATTTTACCTACCTCTACATTTTACTATACTTCCATTCTATTCATCGAAAAATAAATCAGATATGGAGTTTTTGTTTGTACCTTTTTTTATATTTTCTCTTTTGTAAACAACGAAAACAAACATTACTACAATTCGGAACCATTGTTAATAATTATATACATTTAACTTAACTTTTTTAAGTAAGCACAGCATAGATATACCTTCTTAACCTTCATGAAATCTTATTTAAAAATATCCATTATGCTTAATTTACGAGAACGTAGAATACAACTATACAGATGACAGTGGTTTGGAGCACTTGGTTTTCTGTAGATTGGCGTGTTGCCGATTTGTGGTTAAAACAAGTGTTGTTGACTACTGTAGTAGCTGTAGTACAGTGTAGTAGTTGTTTGCTTGATTTTTTCTCTATAAAGGCATTTGCCATTTAAAAAAAAACTAAGGGTAGGTTGCACCGGCTGACTTTAACTATAACCAATTTGTCAAATCTCTAGTTAAGCCAATTACGCGTTGAAACATTTAACGTTAAATTTGTCATTTTGACCTTAGCTAAAAGCTTTTTTTTTAGCCTGGTGCAACCCACCCTAAGTTACATAATAAGAAATATATACCTAACTATCAGCTACCGAGCGAGTACCTATTATATTAACTGTATATTGAAAGTTATTTAATAAGAATAAATCATTTATTGTAAATAAACAATATTTAGTAATTCATTTTTCATTGAAATTCCTTGCCGAAACTCCAGGACACGTGGCTAGGTGTGGTGATGACTGAGAGAGTGTTATAAGTAAGACGCAATATAGAACAAGACGCTGACTAAATGGTGGCCAAGTATAGGCAAATGAACCAGTAACCAGAAACCAGAGCCCTGAATGGACACTGTCACCTTAACAAGCATATTATGTCCAAGCTAGGGCTATGCGACACTCAAACCTGCAGATTCTGCAATGAGGCAGATGAAACGCCTCTTCATCTGCTGGGGGAGTGTGGAGCACTGATGCGTAAACGTAGCTCTATTTTGGGACAGCACCTGCTTAGCCCGAATGAGCTTAGAGAGATGACCCCTAGGAAAATCCTGCAGTTTCTAGAAGCTGCTATGGTCTGTGGTGAACTCTAGCGCTACGCCTAGGGGTCTTTCTCACCATAATAAGCGGCGATCACAATAGGCCAATCATGGCCGCAGTGATATCACAGCCGCAAAACATAAATAAAAAAAAAATAAAAAAATAGGCAAATGAAATATCAGTCGTCCAGTGGCCAGATGAGTGGATTATCCCACTAATATTAAAAATGCGAAATTTTGTATGAATGTTTAGATGTAAGGATATATGGAAGTGTGTTTCTTACTCTTTCACGCCCAAACGGGTGGACTGATTGAGCTGAAATTTGGTTTAGATATTGTTTACACCCTGGAATAATATAAAGGCTACTGTTAAGCGGGTAAAACCGATGGGCGCAGCAAGTATTATTGTAGTCAAAGTATCGCACTTGGTTAATTGAAAGACCGGGTTGAGTTGCTTAACATGCAGAAGGTCTATGCCCAGCAGTGGGATGTAGAGGGCTGTGGATGATGATGATGAAATGCCTTGAATCATCATCACGCTGAAATGTTGAAGGTCATTTTGCAAACACTGCACGTGACTCCCATTTTGTCATAATTGACTTTTATCTTTTAAGTCCGCTCTCTACTTCGGACAAACGTTCGTGTGGTATGCCAAATTCTTACTGAAAATGCCTTTGATTTCATACTGCTACAAAACATGAGTTGCAAGTGGAGTTGGGAGGATATAATATAAGTTATAAGAAAGCTGCGGGCCCGCTGTGGATGCAGGCAGCAAAGGACAGGACAAGGTGGAAGCTCTTGGAGGAGGCCTTTGTCGAAAGACAAGCTGTTGTTGTTAATTGAAGTTTGTTAGTACTTAAATATTTTCTTAAAAATGTATGTTTAATAACATGATAACAGCAATAAAGGCTATTTTTATTTTTTATTTTATTTTAATATAAGTTCAATAAAAAGTGAGATAAATGATAGGTAGTGAGATGATATAGGAGGATGATTACATACAGTGAGATTAGGGAGATGAAGTTGCCATTCAGGATACACGTTCAAAGCGACTTGTTGTCTTCGAGTCGCTCGCTGTCAAATTTCAACAAAATTTTGTTACAAAATCAAATGCTTTTATATATTTCGTAACTTTCAATTATATTGGAGTTTTAGAATTAAAAAAACTTTTTAACTTTTTAACGCTGTCATCTTGCTACGCTCTCATGGCTTGGTACTGAATAAACAAACAGTTTCATGTCGTGTGTGAGAATATCGGCATTGGGCCCTTTTTTTTAAGAAGGGAAAATGCCTTCGCACGATCCTTCCGCCAAGGGGATGATAGAAGGGGGAGTGTGAGACTAGCTCAACATAATATATTAGCTAAGTTAACTCTTACTGCCTAACGTTTTGTAACGTTATGACGATAAGTATATTATTATCTAGCAATAAAACTAAACAAAACAATTTTATTGTTATTTGATCGCTTTCCTTTTATTTGCGTTTAGTACATTTAAGTATGAAATGATTAAAGTATTTCTTTACATTCAAGTCCTATTAAATAAATAGACTGGCGATAATTCTACGACATTTTATAAAGTTTTCGGAAGTGTGCACACGTATTCTTAGTGTAACTCTACATATGCACATATATGTTTCGTAAGTACATCTGTTTTGGATTTATAATTTATTTTCATAAATTTACCTCATTTAATTTTTTTATGATTTTTCTAATGTTTTAACTCCTGATGTGCTACTTATATACTATAATTAAAAATGCAACGATTAAATACGAATCTGGTTGTGTGTTAGTTACTTCTTTATGTTTATATGGCTGAACCAATTTAACTGAAATTTGTCATGTTTTTATACGAGTTCTTTAGACACTGGAATTCATAGTTACATAGCTAGGCTAGTTTTATCCCAAAGAAATTAGAGGTAGGTATATATGTAGATACGAGTAAATTAAACATTTTCTTTTATATTATAATTAAAACTACCTACGCTTAATGATACCTACCTAATATGTATATTTTTAGGTACCTAACATATATTAATAATATTATCTTTTCTCGTTTATTTTATTTATTTAAATCTGTTATTTTGTATATTTAACTGCAATATAAACGATAGGATAAAACTAATGTATGAAGTTCGTGTGATTCTAGATTGAGTCATTATGTATAAATAGCATTCATGTACGATGACTTTTCTATATATTGCTGTTATTTTTCAAGTGGTACAAGACTTGCTTATCACAAGCCTGATTATAAACAATAACATCGGCCTATTAATTACGTAGTCTATTGTGACTGTACCTCTAGAGGCATTTAGACTAGGTACAATTTTTTTTTATTTTTAGTTATAAACTTTCCACAGAAAATGAACTTGAGGCTACTGATTGTTTTGAGTATATTGGCGCTGTCCGACGCATCATTTGTCAATATAGCAAACTTTTTTCGAAAACTGTTTGGAATTGATAAGTGTCAGAAAGTTCCTGAACCTATATCTACGGACGAGACTTACTGTGAGGATATACCGAAGACATGCGACGCCTCATACAAGTATAGGTCATACGATGGCTCGTGTAATAACTTGAAACATCCATGGTGGGGAACACCTTACACTCCGTACAAACGAATGCTTCCGAACACATACAGTGATGGTACGTAAAATGACAGAATTGTGATAATGAAAATTATCTCACAGAATGCTATTTTATGTGAAGAAGTACGAAGTCGAGCAAGACGCTCTTCTGATGTTGAGAGACAACGCTGCCCATAATCAGTAGGTACAATGCTACCTAAGATTTCACAATGATGTGAAATTATAGGTGTACTGTATCAACGCTTCTTACTCAAGAGTCATAAGATGTTAAGACTCCAGACACTTTAGCTCAGTAATTTCACTACAGCTCCACCCTACAGAAGCTACTTGCGCTCTAAAAATTAAATTGGTATACGGACAAGGATAAGTGCGTGCTTGAATTTTTAGTATAAAGGAATATTATATAGTTTAAATTTCGAATCTACCAGAAACTCAGTATTCACTATACTTATGTACGCAAGGAAAGCAGCAACAGGGTCTAGAAAATTTCACTTTGTCCTAAAACAGGTATGCGAGCAGCTTGCTGCGAGCGTTAAGGATAGGTACTAAATAACTTATAATATTTATGATATTTTAATTGTTGTTTCTTGATTATAGGTGTTCACAGTTTTCCAAAAACAAGTAACAAGAAAGAATTGCCCAACGCTCGAGCAATGAGTGAAAAGCTATTTCCTATTAAATATAAAGATGATGTACTTTGGACCGTTGCGTTCATGCAATATGGACAGATTATAGCTCACGACATGTCACTCACTGCTGACGTGGGCCAAACAGGTGAGCAATAACGCCTTACGAATCAATAACAATGGATGGAAATAATACGAATGTGGACAGAGTCTGAAAATTTGAACAATAACTAATAACTTTTTATTGTGTTTATATTTTTTTTATGTGGAGTAGTAAGAAGACGAGCAAGACGTTCTCCTGATGTTAAGAGGTAACGCTGCCCATAATCAGTACAGTGCTACCCAGAATTTCACAATGATGTCCAATTCTAAGTGTACTGCACCATCGCTTCTTACTCAAGAGTCATAAGATTAATACTCATTAGCCCAGTAATTTCACTAGCTATAGTGCCCTCCTACCGAAGCATTGTAATGTTTGCACACTACTGCTTAGGCGTTAGAATAACAGGCACTGTTGGGGTACCCACCTAGATGACCTCCTGCAAAGGAAGTCTACCCCCGGTAAAATATGTTGTTGTTGAGTGTATTTCTGGTTTGTAATTAGTTATGTGCGGGTTTTCCCCTTGCTTTACTGGTGGTAGGCATTGGCCGATGCTAGTTATCACCTACTGGTCAAAACGATGTCGCCAAGCAGTTATTACGACTGGGTTCCGACACGATATTCAGTGAAGCCAGAGAGAGATTTATCCCGCCTTCTAGATTTACTCTGCTACTATCTCCAGCCGCATAATCGCTTAAGATTGGGCGAGATCATGGTAAAAGGTTAACATATAACGAATAAAATAAATAAATAAAATAAAACTTATCTCAACAATTACTCTACATATATATTAGTATTAATGTTGGTGGGCTCACGCTACTTTACAACTTGTTTTATATAGTTGCACTCTGTGATTCTGTGCTTCCTTTTAATTTATTTGTATCAGACAAACACCCTAAAGGTCATATTATCTACAGGCATATTTGTGGCGTGTTGCCTCGAAGGAAAACTTCAGGAGGTTGCAAAAACTGATCCTAGATGTACACCTATATTTATACCAAAAGATGATCCGTTCTATCCACAATACAATTGGACGTGTATTAACTTCTACAGAACTCAAAGTACTCAAGAAAGGAAAGGTTGTAAATCTGTCACAAAAGTAGCTGAACCAGTGAGTACATAAATAGCTAATTATAATTCCTTTCTTTGATGACCTCTGTCGCGCGATAACTCTCACTTGCGATGCAAAAGATTGCAGGTTCGATTCCTGCCTAAGAAAAATATTTGTGAAAAATCATGAACAGCAGATTTTCGTTTTAGTCTGGGTGGTTTTTTGTATCTATTATGGATATGTTTTTACAAAAATTAGGTAGGTATATAAGTATTATATCCGTTATATAGCCACAATAACACAGGCATAGATTTGCTAAACTTAGGGTATAACTTAGATGGTGCCGTGTGAAATTTTCAGCTGTATATGTTCAATGTTTATGTATTATAAAGAAAAGTATATAAATATTATATGCATTATCCTAACCACCATAACACAAGCGTTAGGTTGCTTAGCTTGGGGTTAGGTGGCGCTGTGTGTAATGTCGTGAAATATTTATTTATTTTATTATTTTTCAATAATAAAGTCTATAAACATTGGATATTACAAAACTATAGCGCACCAGGTAGAGTTTTAAACCAAAATAAATAAAAAAACACTGATCGCTATAAAAATATACTGTATTATGTCAACAAACACATAACACGACATGAAAGTTACAAAAATTAACTAAACTAAACCGTAACATATAAAATGGACGGTCGCGGCGAGAGTGGCGTCGCTCGAGCGACGCGTCTTATGTCTTTAACGGTCAGTCAACCACTAACTGGGTGCGGGTGCGGGGGATGTTATCCACCCGCGCCCGAATTCTGCCCGAGCGCCGCACCTCTCGCGCGGTTGAGGGGCGAGGGGAAGAGTTTCGGGGACTCGCTATAACTACAACAGGTGAACACAAAAAACACTTCGAAAAAGTCACTGCACTACCGCAAGTTCGTTCGACGGGCTATTCCTACGCGCTCGGAAGTCCGTCGAAAGTCCGGCGTCTGCGGGACACGAGAACACTGACGCCGGTACCAAACGAAGGGGCGGGGCGAACACAAGTTTTCGACTCGATAAAAAAACACCATGCACTACGCGGATACGAACCGCTGCACGTTGGAGCGCCAATTTTTATAGCGCACCAGGTAGAGTTTTAAACCAAAATAAATAAAAAAACACTGATCGCTATAAAAATATACTGTATTATGTCAACAAACACATAACACGACATGAAAGTTACAAAAATTAACTAAACTAAACCGTAACATATAAAATGGACGGTCGCGGCGAGAGTGGCGTCGCTCGAGCGACGCGTCTTATGTCTTTAACGGTCAGTCAACCACTAACTGGGTGCGGGTGCGGGGGATGTTATCCACCCGCGCCCGAATTCTGCCCGAGCGCCGCACCTCTCGCGCGGTTGAGGGGCGAGGGGAAGAGTTTCGGGGACTCGCTATAAAACTTATATTTAAATTATGTTTACCTTATAATTCAGGTTGTATCCCTATAAAGATAAGATTAGGCGACTCTTTATTAATTCTTCATATATTTTACAAGAAATTATTACTAAATACAATTTATATTATAAAAAGCGAAACAAGTTAACTGATTCATATACAAGTATGTTATACAGATAATATTAAACATCTATCTTCTCAGTAAAGTACTGGCAAAGTTAATAATATTATAGTCTTTAAAAAGTTATATTTTTCTCAGACAAACATAATTCACAGCAACATAATCAACACCGTTTACAAGTGAATTTTAAAATAAAAATAAAAAACCCCAACGCTGTATGTAATTCACCAATTAGTGGTGGCAGCCATCTTTGTTTTTAAATTTCATATAGTGGGTTGTATTCTACTATTTAAGACCTTTCATTTGATACCCATATTGAAGGGGTCGTGGAAGAAAAAAGTAATCCGCCATGTTGTAGCGGCAGCCATATGAAACTGATTTCCATCAAACATAGCTCACACACTCTCGCCTAATTATACTTTTGAACAAAAAAAACTAAATCAAAATCCGTTCATCCGTTCGGGAGCTACGATGCCACAGACAGACACACAGACAGACAGACAGACCGACAGACAGACACGTCAAACTTATAACACCCCGTCATTTTTGCGTCGGGTGTAAAAAAGGAATCTATATTTTGTACAACTGTATGATCAATACATACATATTATAAAACAAACTCGCACCCCGCGTCTGTCTGTCTGCCCCTATGTATGCTTAGATCTTTAAAACTTCGCAACGGATTTTGATGCAGTTTGATTCAAGAGGAAGGTTTATTTTATGCATAATACATGTATATAGTAGAGGAACACTGATATTTTTTAGTTATATAAATAAATATAAATATTTCAGGACATTACACACAGCGCCAGCTAACCCCAAGCTAAGCAACTTAATGCTTGTGTTATGGTGGTTAGGATAACGGATATAATACTCATATACCTATACTTTTCTTTTGTAAATACATACTTGTAATAGATATTGAAAGCCACCCAGACCAGAGACAAATAACTGTGGATCACACAAAAATTTGTCCCACAAGGGAATCGAACCCGCAACCTACTGCATTGCAGGCGGGTATTAGCCCACCGCGCCACAGAGGTCGTCTGCGAGAGTTAGGCGCAACGAAGTGCACGTCGGTCCACTAGTTTCGTGTATAGGTAACTTATGTTAACTATAGGTAACCAAAATTATTGTTAATAATTTCCATTTTATTAACCCCCGACGCAAAAACGACGGGGTGTTATAAGTTTGACGTGTCTGTCTGTCTGTCTCTGTGTGTGTGGCATCGTAGCTCCCGAACGGATGAACGGATTTTGATTTAGTTTTTAAAGAAGTGTTAGTCGAGAGTGTTCTTAGCCATGTTTGGTGGAAATCGGTCCAAGATAGCCGCCGCTACAAAATGGCAGATTACTTTTTTCTTCCACGCCCCCCTTAATATGGGTCAAATGAAAGGGCTCAGCGAGTAGAATACAGTCCACTATATAAAATTTAAAATCCAAGATGGCCGCCACCACAAAATGGTGAATAACGTATTGAGTTGGGAGTTTTTAAATTTTTTAATTTAATTCCCTTGTTCTCAGATGAATTCGGTAACAGGTTATATTGATGCTTCCTACATATATGGTTCCAATGAAACCGAGGCCAAAAACGTCCGAGCATTCGTGAAGGGCCTGTTAAAGTCTGTTTTGAAGGACGGAATAGAATACCCTCCTCAAGTGCCTAATCCTACTGAAATATGCACTATAAAAAAAGCTTCGCAACCATGTTACCTCGCTGGTAAATATTACTGACTTTTCTAGGGGTATCAATGTTATCTTTGCTGTATAGAAACAGCAGCTGTCTGGCTACCACAAAAGAATCATAGCTTAGCCTAGAATCGAATCTGTGTTTGGATAATCCAATATGAATTGCATTTGGTATAAAGCCCTTTGAGTTAAGCGATATTACCAGATGCTGTCCCCAGATCTGTTTCCAAATGATCTGTAGAAAGCAGTGACCTCATAGTTTCGGTATTCCGATATTCACTGTACGTTGAAAGAGTGAAAAATTTCAAACCCATGTCAAGTATGACAAGATGTCGAAAACACTTACTTCTTGAATGAGAATTTGTATGATTTTTTTAAATAGAGCATGCTTTAGTTTCTATTGTCATCATCATCATCATCAGCCTATGTCCGTCCACTGCTGGACGTAGGCCTCCCCCGTGGCACGCCACTCAACTCGGTCCTCCGTCTTTCTCCTCCAACCACTCCCAGCGACCCTCCGGATATCATCACCCCATCTCGCCCAAGGACGCCTTACACTACGTTTACCGAGACGCGGTCTCCACTCTAGAACACGTCTACCCCATCGGTTCTATTGTCAATGGTATCCCTATTGGCTATTAGCCATTATTGGCATTGATCGTTAATAATTAGTATTGGCATTGAACGTTAATAATTATAATTGCAGGTGATATAAGAGTGAATCAGAATCCTCAACTAGCACTGCTTCAGGTCGTATATTTGATACATCATAATCTTGTGGCTCGTGAGCTCGGTAAGCTGAACCCCCATTGGGATGATGAAACAACTTTCCAAGAGACACGAAAAATAGTGGTCGCCATCCATCAACACATTTTATACACCGAGTTGCTTATCTTCTTGCTGGGTATGTAAAACATATCATTTACTGTTTTTATTTTACATAATATAAAAGTTCATTTGGTTGATCACCCATAAACTAAACTCTTTTGCAAAAAAAAAACGGGCACTTTGATGATTTCTCTGCTTCGATGAAGAAGAACAAGAAAGAGGTTTTATTAATTTGACGATGCATTGACTTATCATATATGGAACAAAAATGAATGAATGAATGAATATATGGATTGACTTATCATCCTGGCATGATTATTAATGTTCCAAATTTAAAATTTGAAATTAAAAAAGAAAAATACTGATTATATATTGAAATTGCTTTGCTTTTTGGCGCGAATTGCTGTAACAATTTTAAAACTTTTTGAGTATTTTCTGCAAATTAAACAATTTATTCTTTCTTTCCACAATAAATACCACTTTTTGATATGAGCGATAAAGCGATAAGGGCCGGTAAAATTATAGCCCTACTTGAAGAAGGTTGTTCGCAAACTTACGTGGCTCAACGGCTAAATGTGAGCCGTTCAACTGTCCAGAGGACATGGCAACGATATCAAGAGACCGGTTCGGTTAAAAGAAGACCCGGCTCGGGAAGAAAACGATGCACAGAACCAAGAGACGACCGCTTTTTGGTGAGTCAGGCGTCAAGTGTGGACCTGAAAAAAAACCTTGAAGAAGTAAGAGGAGTAGAAGTGAGCTTGTGGACGGTTAGAAGGAGGCTTTTGGCTGCCAATATCAAAAGTTACCGCCCGGCTCGAGGCCCTAAATTACTCCGTGAGCACCGTGTTGCTCGACTTCAGTTTGCTTGAAACTGTGCTTCATGGACTATGGAGGACTGGAATAAGGTATTGTTTTCTGATGAAGCTAGAATCTCTTTGTGTGGACATTTTTATGGACGACAATGCCCGCCCGCACCGTTCTGGTGACGTGGAAGCTTACATGCAAGAAGTTGGGATCCGTCGTTTAGATTGGCCAGCTCGCAGTCCTGACCTCAATCCAATCGAGCATGTCTGGGATGTTATAAAAAGGCGGGTAAGATCAGTGCAACCTGCTCCAAAAAACATCAGGGAGCTAAAAAGAGTAATTGCTGAAGAGTGGGAACGTATTCCTCAAAACGTAATTAAAAACATCGTAGAGAGTATGCCCAGAAGGATTCAAGCTGTGATTTTGGCAAGAGGAGGTCACACTCGTTACTAGGTTTTTACAGTTGTAAATTTATTTAAATAAAAAAGTAAAAAAATCTTCTTGTCTTTATTGTCGGCCACTTGTTATTGTGTGGTCGTGTACGTCGGTTTTGAAAAAAATCATCAATTTAAATACAAAATTGCCAAAATTCACGCTTATTTCACATGATTATTACACGATTAGGTACGAGTATAAGTATACAAAGTGTGTCAAACAATTAAATATTTTTAAACTAACACAAATCTACCTTAGAAAGTAAGTTTCCTTAGGTGCCCGTTTTTTTTGCAAAAGAGTGTACATGTTTATTTAAATGTTAAAAAATGGTAAAATTAAAAACTTCTACCGTTATAATTTGTTGTGTGTGTTCATTCATTTTAACCCCCGACGCAAAAACGACGTGCGTACGTGCGTACGTGCGTGCGTGCGTGCGTGCGTGCGTGCGTGCGTGTGTGTGTCTGTCTGTCTGTGGCATCATAGCTCCCGAACGGATGAACGGATTTTGATTTAGTTTTTTTGTTTGAAAGTAGAGTTAGTCGAGAGTGTTCTTAGCTCTCAATATGGGTATCAAATGAAAGGGCTTAACTAGTAGAATACAGCCCACTATATAAAATTAAAAATCCAAGATGGCCGCCACCATAAAATGGTGAATTACGTATTGCGTTGGGGATTTTTTCATTTTTTTATTTAATTCACTTGTTTCTGTTTGGTTTTTTGTACGGTTACACTAAAGCTTGCAATGTCACATATTTAAACTGTTCGAAATATTTTCTTCGGAATTACACCACAAGCGTGTTACGCCACATTTGTAATAAGAAAATAAAAAGAAAGACACAAATAGATGTGACTATGTGACACTTAATATATGTATATTATATAATTAATAACCTCAAAGAATCTCTAGGATTGGCCAACGATCTCAACGAGCAGCCTCATAAAAATATCAGAGGTGTTCCTTGAATTGTCAAGTCTAGTGTATTCTTGAATAACATAAATAGTCTGTCCTGGGGTCCTGTCTGGGGGGGAGGGGGGGGGGGGGGGGGGGTGTTGTCGTCCGTAGTCGGAATTTATATTATCTACCAGATTTTATATTGAATTTATGATTACAGGTACGTCAATTCTAGTCAACAATAAAGTTGTGTACCCTGGTTTGAAGGGTTTCGTAAATGATTATGATCACACTGTAAACGCAGCGCCTTCAGTTGAATTCTCCACTGTTGCCTTCAGATTGTATCATTCAGAAATTCAGACATCACTAAAGTGAGTATTTCATTCCAGGATATTTAGTTTCAGCAGTATATTTTGAACTAAAAGTGATTGTAGCTAGACGAATAATACGGTAACCGCCACCTTCACTCGCAGGAAGTTGAAAGAATGTGTGTGCACGAGTCAAAATCAATCGAAATGGCCTTCTTGTTTAGCTCATACCTTTTTACTTCTTACCTCCAAGATAAAAAGTATGTTACTAATATTATAGGAAAACTAGCTGACTCTTACAAAATCTTTATTTTCTTTTTTTTAGTTTTGAAGAGATTTCGATAAAACTTTTAGAGAAGATTTTTATAGTACCTATACGTGATGTATTTAGGTATACTAGATTGTTACGGTATGTACACGATGCGGCAATAATAGGAAAACCTTAAAACTACCTACTATTAGTTTTTAAATAGGTATATAAAAGGAAAGAGTGATGGACTGACTGACTGATCTATAAACGCACAGCCGAAACCGCTGAATGGATTCGCTTGAAATTTGGAATGTAGATAGGTTTTATATGATGTTGACCTCCGCTAAGAAAGGATTTTACCACGCGGGCAAAGCCGCGAGCACAAGATAGTTCATCATCATTATCTCAGCCGTAAGACGTCCACTGCTGAACATAGGCCTCCCCTTTGTACTTCCATATGTACCGGTTGGAAGCGACCTGCATCCAGCGTCTTCCGGCGACCTTTATAAGGTCGTCTGTCCACAATATAGTTAACTAAGTTATAAACAGTGGACAGTGGTTAAAAACATTGTTTATTTTATGGTTGTTTATAATTTTTATTTTTATATTTAGAGCATACGACGAAAACCGGTTCGTAAACCATACGGTAGATATGACGGATTGGATGTTAAGGCCAGAAATCATTGAGTATAAGGACAACATTCGTCAACTGTGTCGAGGACTGGCAACCCAACCGCAGAGTACAGTCGATAGTTATTTTACTGAAGGACCAAAACAGAGTTTGTTTAAGTGAGTATTACATATCTCTATTATAAACCTCTATGAACAGTCTTATATTATGGAGGTGAAAGGTCAATTTTTGTGTGCAAGTTGGTTGTTTTTTTCCGCAAAACCACTGATCCGATTGCGAAAAAACAACTAAAAACTTTTTTATCACGATTTTCCCACAAAATTGGGACCTATTACGACAAAACCGCGGGGCTCAGCTACTTGTAGTTATTACATATAATATTTTAATCACTTTGTTGCATCAATAACTTTATTAATGTTTGTAGGTATGTCTTTATTTTTTTTTCATGTTTTGCATATTAGGG
Source organism: Hemithea aestivaria (assembly GCA_947507615.1). Classification (NCBI taxonomy): domain Eukaryota; kingdom Metazoa; phylum Arthropoda; class Insecta; order Lepidoptera; family Geometridae; genus Hemithea; species Hemithea aestivaria. The sequence continues at coordinate 8,832,451 of OX382334.1, read as the reverse complement.
CTGGCATAATAGACGAAACATTAGAATCCACATATACAGCCTATAAATCAGGTTTAAAATCAGGCAGTAGACCTGGCGATGACGTGAAGGCAATAGATATTCTGCGCGGACGCGATCATGGCTGTGCAACATATGGACAATTTGTAGCCAAATGCTGTTTAGGAAAGATGGAAACCTGGAAAGATGCTGAGAAATTCTTCTCAATAGAGGTACGTAACTAGAATAAAGAGAGTGAGAGAGAAGTGACATTTGAAAACAACCTACTCATGCCTCCTACTTTTTATTTTTATTTTATTTTATGGCGAAAACACATCTATCCATATCGACCGCGCCGAAGGCATCGAATTTTGAATTCTTTATATGAAATGTTATGAAACCTCGTACACTTGACAGAGTCAAATCATCCGAATCGGAAGAAAATTTCTTATACAAAAATTCTTTCGGCGCGGTCGATGCTGCAGATGTGCGAGCACCATTAAAACGAATTCCCCATTAGGTACTGGAGGTATAAAAACAACAGTAGTATATCAATATTTTAAACTACGGTGGCCAAGTGTTAAGAGTTATGTGGCTTCTTGTAAAGCCAAAGTACCTTGAGCGTCTTTGTGCTACTTATTTTACAAGTTCCTGCTCTACAATGGACAACAAAGTGTTGAGATTGTCTCGGGCAACGAATTAGGGAAATAAGTCTCGGGCGATAATTACAATTACAAAATATACATAATTTTTGACACAAATAAAAATTTATATATAAAAAGGCCCGGGCTAATCCCGTGTTTAAGAGCGACATAATAATAATATTTTTTAATAGAGCCGCAGGGCAGCTCATGGCAAGCTGTTGGGAAGTAGCGACCCCACGGACCCGAGCACCGCAGGGCAGCTTATGGCGAGCTGTTGGAGAGTAGCGACCTCACGGACCCGAGTGCTCCCGGGGGAGGATTCTGTTCCATATCTCCGGCTTGCCTTCACCGGCCGGCCAGAGTAAACACTGATGAAGAACAGTCCCCCACCTCTGTGCTTGCCTTCATTGGCCGGCCAGAGTGGAGTCGCGAGAGCTGCACGCTCGGAGGGAGGATGTGAAGCATAAGTGGCGAGTTGGCCTACGTGTTTGAAGTCCAGGGGCACCTCTCCCCCTCCAGCCACTTACACCAACGTTGCCCTTCTCGTCGGCTATGTAATGCCGGCCTTTATGGGGGCCCGTTTAGTGAGTGGCGAGTCATCACCTGCCTATATATTTCCTAATGGGACGGAAGTGGCAGGTGCCGAAGTCCTAGCAATAGCCTCATTAAACATTCATTTAGAATGCACATCCATAGCCTAGTACAAGTAGTGTCCATTAATTAGCAATAGTCCTGTCACTTGGCGGAGACTGTCTTTGAGCCCATTTTCTATGGATGGACTCACAGACAGACCAATAAGTGTCTCCATTACATTTATATTAAAAGCTCAAAAGGGCCTCTGCGCGTTGGACTTTTTTGTCTCCGTGTACGCCTATAAAAAGGCCCGGGCTGAGCCTGTGTTTAAGAGCGACATAATAATAGAATTGGTGCTTTCAGGCTCTGGAAAAATTGAAATATTTCTACTCAAGTCCTAAAGACATTGAACTCAGTGTCGGAGTATTCTTAGAGAAACTATTGCCGATTGCTCTATCCGGCCCCGTGGCAGCATGTATTTTAGCTGATCAGTTCTACCGATCAAGAGTGGGTGATAGGTTCTTCTATCAGAATGAAGGACAATTCACAAAAGGTGAGTTTATTCAACAATAGTATGCATGGATGTAGGGGAAATGGCATGCCGTGAAAATTAAGGAGGCCCTGGAAGTTTGATAAGAGGGCTGTAGGTAACTACAATTTCATGGACTTAGTACGTTAGAAAGGGAATAGTCACGACTCATTCCTTACGTGGATTGAATTTTCTCCAGTTGAGTTCAGATTCTTGGGGCTACAGTAATATTTAATGGATAGATTTGCTATGGGGTTTGTGCGGGATGATAGTGTGGTTTTTCTATATGGATTGGTGTTGCCATTATTTAGATAAGTAGATTTTATTTGTTAAGTTTGCTGGTATTCGTACAAATACTACGTTTGAAATTCCCCATTCTCCTTTATTGTACCCGTCATACTATAGCGCTTACATATCGTTTTATATTGATTTTCAGGTCAATTGAAGGAAATTATGCACACTAATTTTGGGGACTTGCTATGTCTACTTGATGGAATAAAAGAAATGCAACCTAAAGCGTACCAACAAATAAGCTTTCTGTAAGTATTTCAAAGCGCAAGTTCAAATGGCCGATAGAAAACATAGTTTTAAAATCTCTGAACAAGATTTTATGTTTCTTAACTTAAATTGACTTTTTTTTAACTTTTCTATACCACAACTGTAACAGGGCAATGATTTCTTCCAATAATAATAATTGGGGTTATAAACCCCTCCTCCAAATGTTTCTATCAATTTTCTTTTTTGAGTAGACTTAGCCAAGCCTTGCGTATAACGCATCTAAATTATATCGAAACTCTTTTCTTTGTTCCAGAAATCCTTTACTTCCATGTGACTCGAGGGAGAAGTTCGACTTTAGTCAATGGAAAGAGAATCCCGAGAAAGAAGAGAAATACCAAGAAAACTGAAATTGACAGTCATAAAGTAATAATTATCATCATTATCATAATAAAAAGAATGTCTTAATGATACTTTACGATACGATGTAGACATAATAATTTAACGCATTATTCGTGATTCAATATACTGAATATACTGCATTTCTCTCAGGTAGTCATAGGAAAATGTAAAGCTTTATTTTGATATATTAAAATAAAGCTTTATTTTGATATATCAATCGATTATAATCGATTTGTTTTTACCATCGCGTCGTGTTGATGCCAAATATCAATTAAAATAGACGCTGTGAGCGAATATTAAAGCAAATTCAATAATTATTATTATTTATTACTGTTGAAATAATGCAAGGTGTATTTAGTGTACTAATATAAGTATATACGTATAAAATATTAATTTGTAAATAAACAGTATTTAGTAAATAAATATTTTTATTTTTACCTTGCAACGTTATCACACTTAAAAGATCTTATAGCACAAATCTCTATAATAAATGAGTAGTAATTAGTGGAATAAAAAGGAGGATAGAAATTGGAATTAGTCTCGTGGCCATGTACTTTTTCAAATATAATGAAATTATTTATTCAAATAAGCTAAAGTGTGCACTTTTGTAAGTAAAATTAAAAAAAAATGATTTTTTAAGACTTTACCATCTATTCGGAATGTATGTATCTCTGTGAGAAGAACAAGCAAAAAAAACTGACCAGAATTATATTTTTGAAATATGTACAATTTTTGGCTTGGTTACCAATTTGTTTGATAGGCACCAGTTTATCATGCAGAAGTTTCTAGGTTTCTCAACATTTTTATTTAAATCATAACCACTTGGGTAGACAAGTTCTTGAGTAGAGACCGCGTCTCGAGTCTCGACAAACGTAACATAGGACGCTCTTGAGCGAGATGGGGCGAGGATTGAGTTTGTGTTTGATTCGGAGGGACCTGGGAGGAGGGTGAATAAAGGAGAAAGATGTAGAACCGAGACGAGTGGTGTAGCGGGGGAGGTCCGGCATTCGACGAACGTGTGTTGATAATAAACATGCTTGATAATGCCTGTGGTTCAGCTAACACTCTTACTGTCCACCGTTTTGTATTCACTGCGTGTGTGTTATCTCCATCATTATCATCATTAGGTAAGTAGTTTTGTTGGCAGTCAATAAAACTAAACCATATAAATTGTAGTCATTTCACCTTGATCGCTTTTCGTTTCCTTTCCGGATTGTGTTTAGTACATTTTGATGCCAAATAATTAAAGTAAAATTTCTTAATACGTTCAAGGAAAGAACTGTTAGATAACTGTAGAATACTACCTCTAGTATCATTTTATAAAGTTTTTTTAAAGGGTGCACGTGTATGTCTAGTGTCTTATCTTTATATTTTTGAATTTTGTAAGTATGTTTATACGAGTATATTTATATTGTATAATCAGTTTTATTGTTTTTTATTTAGATAATTTTACCTACAATTTCAATTTACAGTTATTTTATACTTTTCTTAGTAAGTGGTTGTCGTAAAGAATTTAAACAAATAGTACATTTCCTTCTGTTTTGTAGTAAATCTAATCTTTTCATTTAAGGTAATAAACTTACTAAGTTGGTTCAATCCCAATTTTAAGACTATGCAAAGGAAGAAACTACACATAATTAGGTATTTTATACATTAATGTTATGAATTACACGATCATTCTTCATAATATTTTATGCTGATGCCTATCCATTATTATTAGTCACATAGTCAATGAAGACTATGGAGGAATTAGACTATTAAGTCCATTTTAGGAAGGTCGAAGGTAGGTTGGTATGTGTTATTAATAGTTACAAACTTTTCACAGAAAATGTACTTGAGGCTACTCACCATTTTATGTATACTGGCGCTGTCTGACGCAACATTTTTTGAGATGGCAAAGTTCTTAGGAAAAGTGTTTGGAAACGACAAGTGTCCGAGAGTGCCAGAGCCTATATCTACGGACGAGACTTACTGTGGGGAGATACCGAAGACATGCGACGCCTCCTATAAATATAGGTCGTACGATGGCTCGTGTAATAACTTGAAACATCCATGGTGGGGAACACCTTACACTCCATACAAACGAATGCTTCCGAACACATACAGTGATGGTACGTACCCGATATACGTTATATGAATTATTATGGGTACCGGGGGTAGACTTCCTTTGCAAGAGGCCGACTAAGTGGGTACTCCAACAGTGTCAATTATTCTACCGCCTACATTAGCAGTGATGTGCAAACATTACTGAGCTGCGGTAGAAGGGAAATTGTAGCTTTTTTTTTATGTGATGAAGTAGAAATTTAGCAAGACACTCTCCTGATGTTTAGAGATAACGCTGCCCATAATCTGTACAGTGCTACTTAGGATTTCACAATGATGTGAAATTCTAGGAGCACTGCACCAACGCTTCTTTACTCAAGAGTCATAAGATGTAAAGACTCTTTAGCCCAGTAATTTTACTAGCTACAGTGCCCTCGTTCAAGCGGTAGAATAACTGGCACTGTTAAATAACAAAAAAAGAAAGAAATAAACCACTACTCGACTAGTGAAATTACTGGGCTGAAGAGTCTTAACGTTTTATGACTCTTGAGTAAGAAGCGTTGGTGCAGTGAACTTAGAATTTTACATTGTGTAATCTTGGGTAGCACAGTTCTGATTATGGACAGCGCTATCTCTTACCATCAGGTGAGCGTCTTGCTCATCTTCTTACGTCATTACTTAAAATGGTAAAAATCTATACTATTACGAGTATATAAAGAGGTAATCTGACTGACTGACTCATCATCGTACAGACAAAACCGCTGGACCGATTGAGCTGAAATTTGGCCAGCGTGTTCTTTAGATGACGTAGGTGATTGATAAGAAGCGTTTTTGCAAAATTCCCACGGGAACGGGAATTATTCCCATAAAAACGTTTGTAAGCAAATCCGTAACCGCTGAACCGATTTCACTGAAATTTGGTAAAACGATAGTTTGGGCTATGTTTAGGAACTTAGAATAGTGTTTATGTCAAAAATTAACTTTTTTAGGGGGAGAAAAGGGGGGTTAAAGTTTGTATGGGAAATTTAGAACCGCTTAACTTTATTAGCTGAAATTTGGTATAGAGGTAGCTTGAATGTCAAGAAAGGACACAAAATAGTTTTAACCCAGAAATTAGCCCTTAAGGAGGAAAAGGGGCGGTCAGCATATGTATGCTGTATGGGAATCAGTAACAGAACAGAAATTTGGTGTAGATATTGCTTGAGTATTAAGAAAGGATATGAGATAGTTTTTATCCCAGAAATCGAGCTTTAAGGGGAAAAGGATTTGTATGGGAAATAAGTAACCGCTAATCCTTTTGAGTTTAAATTTGATATAATAGACGTATTTTTAAGTATCCGAAAAGGACATAAAATAGGTTTTATCCCAAAAATTAGCCATCAGTATTTTTAGGTGACCTAGGCGACCGATAAGGGGGGATTTTGCGAAATTCCCATGAGCATGGAAATTATTCACGAAAAACATTTGTATACAAATTCCTAACCGCTGAACCGATTGAGCTGAAATTTTGTAAAACAATAGTTTGAGTTCCGTTAATGAACATTGGATAATTATCATGTCAGAAATTAACTTTTAAGTGGGGGAAAAGGGGGTTCAGTTTGTTTGGGAGATCTGTAACCGCTGAACCTATTTAGATAAAATTTTGTGTAAAGGTAGCTTAAGTATTGAAAAAGGATATGGAATAGTTTTTATCCCCAAAATCAACGTTTAAGGGGAAGAAAGGGGGTTCCAAGTTTATATGGAAAATTAGTAACCGCTGACTTTATGTAGCTAAATATTGGTATAGATATAGGCCTGGGAAAGGACACAGGATAGTTTTTTTCGAAATCAACCTGGAAAGGAAGATGAAAAGGGGGGCGGAAGTTTATAAGGAAAATCGATAACCACTGACTCTATTTAACCAAAATCTGGCACAGAGATACCTCGAGTCCCGGGAAAAGACTTTTACGCGCTACGAAGTGCGCGCAGGTCCTCTAGTTTTAATATAAGACGAGAAGCTAATGCTAGTTAGCTAATAGTGGGTTTTGATGAAATTTAAATTTTAGGTGTCCATCGATTTCCGAAATCAAAAAACAATCAAGAATTGCCGAACCCTCGGGAACTTAGTCTAAAACTTTTTCAAAATTATAACAAGGACGACGTACTTTGGACCCTTGGGTTTATGCAATATGGGCAGGTGGTCGCTCATGATTTATCCCTTACAGCTGACATCGGGCAAACAGGTGAGCAACTAAATATAATATACTTGCACATATAAATAAATATTAATGATTTAAGAGATTTTTTTGGATATGAGAAAAGAGTACTTGAGAGTACCTACAGGGAGAGATTTGTGGGACTCCCCGTGCAGGACGACTGCACGGTATACCCACTTAAACGACTCAGCGGCACTCCCGCATCGTCTATATAATATGATGGAGAACTGGGAACCGGACGAACCGTAATATCCCCAAAAATTAACGGATTTTGCTATTATGGCGATCATAAGACGGTACCTTAACTCTTCAATGTATTTGACTCCGTTCTCTTAACGACTCATTGAAAAATATTGACTAATTTTCACCTATTAAACCTGTGGCTGGCTATCTGTTGCAGCAATCTACAGCCAAACATCTTAAGTGAACCCATGTGATGATGGGTCACTATAACGTTTCCAAACACATGAAGGAAGTCAAATGAGTAAAGGCAAATGAATATCAAAAACATTCTATTACATCCGTAGACCGTAGTTTAAAGCCATAAGTATTCACACCCTCTGATAATGCGTTTTATGGAGCGTATCAACGCAAGTTATATAAAACTATTCTACTGCCCGTAAATATATTTAATTATACCTCTAGTTATAAATAGCATTGAGCAAGCTTGATAAAATGGCGTTGACGTGGTAACCCTTAAAAGTTTAACATCAAAAACTTAATTTAATAAAGGCTATTAAATACAGTTTTTGGTGATTGATGGAATTGGGTGATAAATTGGGGAAATACATGATAAATCACACTAAATATTCTTTAATATAACTTTAATTAAATATATTTAATTAAAATTTTGTTCATGATAAAAGAATCTTAAGAAAGTATTTTATTCACAAATAGGTATTCATTTTATTTATTTTAATTCACAGTGACTTTTGTGGCGTGCTGCAGCAACGGTAAATTCACTGATGCTGCTAAAACTAAACCTAGATGTGCTCCTATTCTTATACCTGAAAGCGATACATTCAATAAAAAACTAGGAAAGAAGTGCTTAAACTTTTACAGAACGCAAAGTACTCATGATAGGGAAGATTGTAAATATGTCACCAAAGTTGCTGAGCCGGTAAGTACTACGAGTACATTAAGGTGCTGATAGACTTGAACATTCATTTGTAACACAACATCGAGCATTTGCTGTTAAAAAATTTATTGAACTTGAACAACGAACGGAGACAGGTATAGACCCAAACATCGTCAAGAAACTTTTAATGATATTTCTAGTGTACGCTATAATAGCCGAGCCATGACAAAAATGGTCAGCTCGCACCCCCCGAGGAAGAAAGTCGTAACTGAAAAACACCAACTTTACAGGAGCAACAAAAAACTTATTTAAAAAATCATCGGCAATCTGAGAAAAATTTAGTATATAGCAAAAAATAGCAAAAATTAACCTCGATTGGCCTATGTATTTCAATTAGCAATTTAATTAATCGTCATGGAGTAAATCTTAAAAAATAGCTTTACGCTATTTTTCAGCGACACATATTAATTAATTTATGTAGTTAACAGACATACTACTTTATTAACATGGAATGGAAACTATAATGCTGACATAACTGCAGATACGACTTTCTGAGCGTGTGGTGTCGTTACAAACTCCACGCGTAAGTATGATTTACGACGTTTTTTCACGAAAACTTTGTCTCGGTCTTTTTGCGTAAAATAAATTGCATCCTTTTTCTTCGAAAAATATATTCAGATAAATAATGTATTTCAAGTAAGCGCTTTTTTAAACGAAAAAAATCACAGACAGTTTTCGCGTATGTTAACATATTACGTTATTCCAATCATTTATTTTGTAAAATATTAGTCGTTTCTCAGTACAAAAGAAATTACAAAATAAAAAACAGCCTTTAAATGACTCCAGTATAAGGGATTTATGTGTAAAACTTTTAACTTATTTAAATTTTGTAGAAAGATCTTGTAAATATTACTGATTGTGTATTTTAAGGTAGCTTTTGTTGTACTATACCAAAAATCATAAAGGTTTCGTAATAAATTTAATACCAGCTATGTTGAGTAGTTTTACAGCTTTAAAAGTAAACTAAGTAATATTTCAGGATATATTGTATATCTGTGCAAAATTTCATCTAGATCCACTTAGCCGTTTTGGCGCAAATAAATTAGAAATATTCATCCACTCATACATTTGTATTCAATGATTAAGTTTAGTATTATGACAAGAGAAGTGTCATAATTATGTCTTTTTATTAAATTATAACATTGTTTTTCATTTATGAAGTATGACTAATGATGATTAAACCAATTTCAAACATTTCTTGAGTAAAAACAAAGTCTATGACACAAGGAAATACGAATGACTGCAAAGTGTTTCAAATACGATTAGATATTGCGCCACCAGGAATGGATGCCGCATTGCTGGAAACCGTGACTTTCGAAGTTGAAACGGGCTTTATGAACGGCGGGAACGAGCGGGATAGGATTAGTTTGTGTAATTCCTGCGCCACTCTCCGAAACGAATCTTAATAAAACGGTTAGAAGGGGTGACTCTTCTACAGTGCTCAAAACTCTTAGAATGCACTAGCGTTTGGTCACTCACGAGCCTTTTGGCGCTCCCCTGAATCGACTCCAGAACCTGAAACTGGTATTTGGCAGTATCATCCCAAAGACGAAAACAATATTCTATAGATATACGATCGGCTTTATGTCCCGGCAAATGTCCCGGGTGAAGTAATGTTGCACCTTTGCCAAAATACCCAACTTCCTGACAGTCAATTGAGACTTGATGTAATCCCAGAAATAAAAGGCAAAAATAAGAAGAATTCCCAGTATCTAAAAGTGATTAGCTATCGACAAACATACATTTCGGAAAGGAGAAGTTTAGATTTACCACGACAAAACCCGAATTGTTGAGCACACAGGAGTTCATTCGTCGAGATTGATGCTCCATTTCATGAACGTGACTGAGATATGCCAGTGGTTGGAAGGGCCAGCACAACTGCCTTTTTTTTTAAAACAGGCTGCACGTTGGCGTATAATGCTGAAGGCTAGTCAAAATCGGAGTGAGTGCACCAGGGGTGCACATGTATTTAACACCTTCGCAGGTATTCCGGTTGGACGCCAGCATATTCACATGATTTCACTGCGTTCTGTGAACCTCTGATTAATTGTAACCAGATATGTAGGTATAATAAACATTGAAGGAGGCCAGAAGTATTCAGACGCTATGATTCCGTAAAAAGAGAGCCATTTAAACTGTTGAGTTCATCACGGGCGTAAATGCATCCCACACATGTGGCTTGAATTTGTTTTCAAGTGAGCCTCCGGTTAATCTGACAAATACACATCTGACGGCAAACCTATTTACTTCTCCATAAAGAACAAGAGAGCGGGGTTTTCAGATTCAAATTAGTGGTGGTAGTGGTTAATTTGAGTGCAGACGTTGAATGTTGGAGTGTCGCACTTTTAGAGAAAGGGATTTCTGAAGCTGTGAAACCGTTCTCTTAGTTATTTAAAGATTTATAGAGTGACACGGTACACAGAAACTGAGGTGGAACGAGATCTTTAGCTACAGGTCATTAGAAATCCAAACTTATACTACGTCAACTGAAAGAAACTAGAGTGAGAATTGCGAGGTCACTCGAACCCTCCGGGGATGTCCGTTGGGTCCTCTTATGCATCCAGTCGCTAACGGGTACGATCTTGCATGCCGAGACTTTCTTTCATGACTGGTTAGCTCATCATTTGCCTTGAATCCCGCTACTCTCCAGATTTCAAGGTGAAGCAAGGCAGAATGAGTAACTATGATCTGCGTTTAGCGTAACGATACCCAGTTTACATAACTGGCTACACAGATACGTGTGCTGCTGGACTTCAAAAACATAAAAACCAATCTCTATACAACTATTTCATAATAAAAAATATAAGCAATTAGACTTATTTATTTTAATTCTGACTAAAGTTTCGTGAAAGAAGTAGTTAAAGTGATAAAGGCTGATAAATGTTTCGTAGAAGAATGTGGTAACTGTAATTGCACGACGATATATTTGCGAAAATTTCTTTTAAAAGGAATTATCTGTAGTTATCTAAAGATATTTGTAAAAATGTTCGTACAATATTGACGTAAGTGTATTTATGATGTTATTGCCATGGAAAACTAGTAAATAGTGTGGTCGCAAAAGTAATTAACTACAGTTTTAAAGAGTAATTTTATTTGATTCCAGTGTCGTACAAGTTTAGTTTTTTTTTAATAATTCCCTCATTTTTTGAGATAAATTTATGAAAAAAATAGACAATATGTATCGGATTTTTCTTGATTTTATTATGCAATAAAAATAAAAAGTCACAATTAAGGTTAATTCTTTCTTCCTCGAGAGGTGCGAGCTCGGAGGCGGAATATTGACAGAAGCTTGGGTTGGCAAAAAGCTCGAAGCAAATTTATACTGTCCTGTCGCTAAAATGCTTGCAGGTGGCCGTAGCATGATACACGGGATCCCGACGAAACTTCAAGAATAGAACTGTCCCATACATTGTACTTTTGTGAATGTATGGGATGACAGTTGACTTGACAGCAATACAAGTCTACGCAGCGTCTGTGCTTGAGGGGCAGAAAGGCCAATAGAATGCTCGCTAAAACGCTCTCATTTGTTTTCTGTAATGTATCATTGAACAAAGAACGCTTATTTCGAGGAAAAGGGGTTAAGTTTATCAGCACCTTTATATAAGCATAGAGGGCCAATTTTTATATTAGTAAAAATATAAGATTAACCGAAATAAAATATACATGTAGAACAATGAATTGAAATACCTATAACAATACACAAAAGTGAATAAATGCTAAATGACTTGGAATTAAACATGTCCTGATTCTTTCGAAAAGTTTGATTGTGACACTTTTCGTAGTAAAAATTATAATATTTTTACCCGTCTGCACCTTGGCCCCCCCAAAACCAAATCCTGGATCCGCCCTTGGATCTGATGATACTGATAATAATATAATAAATTAATGAATTATTATAAATATTTAGCTGACTGCTGTATCCGGATATATGGACGTCTCATACTTGTATGGTTCCTCTAAACCAGCGAATAAAATAGTCCGGGAGTTCAAAGGAGGGAGGTTAAAATCCGTTTTGAAAAAAGGAAAAGAATTCCTTCCCCAAGTGGATAAACCTTTTCAAGTATGCGCCGTGAAAAAATCAACAGATGCTTGTTACCAGGCTGGTAAGTTCTCACCTGTAATATAATATGTATATTGTTATTGGATTATGGCTAGGTTTAAATATCGTTGAAGTAATTTAACTTTGGATGATACCTTGTTTTGGAAGGCGGTCGTTTTTCAAAAGTATACAGAACGTAATCGTTAGGCGTTAGGTCATGTTGCAGAATGATCAAAATTAAGTATACGATGATTAATTTTGCGCTACCTTTTAAAAACAAATACTATTTTATACGGAGCAAATACCTTTTTTTAAATATTATATTCAAATTAATTCATATACGACAGAGTTAGCTAACAAACATTTAAAAAATCCCTCCAACACTTGAGAGCACTTGTTTAATTTAAAAAACAAAAGAATAATGACGAAACGAAAATTGATGTAGATAGTTATATCCTTGCAGGTGATGAACGAGTAAATCAGAATCCTCAATTAGCACTGCTCCATAACATATACATGGTACACCATAACTTTGTGGCTGATGCACTACAGAAGCTGAACCCTCACTGGGGTGACGAGAAAAAATTCCAAGAGACACGAAAAATAGTAGTCGCCGTCCATCAAAACATCTTATACAATGAAATGCTTGTTTTTATGCTCGGTAAGTAATGTTTTTAAAATCATACTAGTCTCACTTATATTAATAAAGTACTGAGTTCATTGTGATTATGTGAGTATGTATGTTTGTTTCTACGAAAATACCATTTTCCAATGCAACTCAGTATGTCGGTAGGTAGCTGTAAACCTAAAAGAACACATGGGCTACTTTTACATCCTTTTTACGCCTTATTCGGGTGAAACCGCAATTCACATCTACTAAATATTATAATATAGACATACCTATATTATGTAGATAGGTACAAGTGTTTACTTAACATTTGACTTATGAGTGCTTTGAAATTTTCTGTTATCTCACATTGTTTTAACTAAATATATAAATAAATAGGCTTACTCATTTTATTATACAGGTCATTTAATATATTTCATTCATACATTTTTCATTTATTTCTCATTTTTATTAATTGTATTTTCAAGGTCCTAAATAAATCTAAAAATCTAGTGCATTATGCACTTTATCCATATTCCAAATTTCAACCTCATCTGGTCTGGTAATTAAGCTGTGCGTTGATAGATTAGTCAATCAGCCTGTCAATCACTCATTCCTTTAATATGTTGAGATTAGGGAAAATATAATATTATCTTATTCTGTAATTCCAGGTACATCAGTGCTGGCTAGCCACAAAGTTGTCTATCCAGGTGTATACGATTATGTTGACGATTATGATCCCAATGTAAACCTAGCACCTTCCGTCGAATTCTCCACTGCGGCATTCAGATTGTTTCATTCAGAAATTAAGGGAGATATCAAGTGAGTGTTTACTATAAACTAACTTATGCTTGCTTACTTCACCTACGTGGCAAAATGTTTTCTTAGCGGATATTTATATAATAATACCTTTCTATCTTTTTGCTAACCTCGATAGCGGTTACATTTTTGAGCCGTTTGGGGTAGAGACTTTGGGTCCTTGGGGTCCGGGAGCTCACCGCATTTTCCAAAATTTATCTGAGCGCTTGGTCGAGGCGACGTGTGACCGAAATGCTGGGGTATATTTGGCCCAACGTATAAGTATTGCCATTCAACGTGGCAATGCTGCCAGCATTCTGGGCACTCTGCCATCTGACAGTGGTTTGGAGCACTTGGATTTTCTATAGATCGGCTTGTGGCCGATCTGTGGTTTATAAAAGTGTTCTTTACTGCTGTAGTAGCTGTAGTATTGTTAGTTTGTTTTTCTCAATAAAGGCATTTGCCACAAAAATTTAAAATTTTCTATATTTGATTTCAATGTTTGTACCGGCTGCGGGCCGATCACATTATAAGATCACAATATAAAAACACTAGAGGAAAACCCGGCTTCGCTCGGGTGAAATTTGACTCATAACATACATCCAGGTGCAAAATGTAGGTAGATATTTCTGTAGTCATCGGTTCTCAAAGAATATTAAAGGTATAAGCAAGCATAGATTCGCATGGCTTCGTTCGTTGTGTTTAATAAATATAGTAAATAAAAACTGCAAAAATGTTTACACAAATAAATAATTTTTATTTCAAATCAACAATCAAAATAATAGTAGAGTCCCCGAGCCAAATAAAATAAACTTCCGTGGGACATCTCTCCGTCATACGAATTATTGGTATGTGCTTATTCGGCATATTTTTCTGAACATGAAAAGTGCGGTAGTCACTTCCTAAGTGTATGGGACAAAGATGGCCGCCAGGTCTATTCTATTGTACGGGTTGTATTAATATCTACTGAACCGATTTACTTATTTAGTTTAGTTCAACAGCGTTCTAAAAAAACTTTATTCATTACGATAAAGCTATAAACAACGGAACAGCAGCCGTTTGAATGAGCCTCGGTAGCGCTGAACTCATAGCGGTAGCTAAGCCATTAGGCTACCGAGGCTCATTCAAACGGCTGCAGTTCCGTTGTTTATAGCTTTATTGTAATGAATAAATTTTTTTTAGAACGCTGTTGAATTAAGCTAAATATTATAATTGTCAGCTCTGAGCTGTTTTTGATTCATTCGAAGAAACAATAATCGTTGAGATTCAATCCTAACATAGGCCAAGACACAATATTCATGAAAAAGTTTTTCGGCGTAAAATAATGGGCTAAAATTTTTACGAACAGCAAGTCTATACTGATAAAATTGTAACATTGTAAGACGGCTTCGAGCAGTTCGTCTCTCTTCTCTGTGTTGAAGATTTTCATGCCATCCGAGTTCTCCATTAGGAAAAAGTAAAGGAAAGGCTAAAGGGTCAATATTGGGACTGGTTGATTTGAGTGTAGTTAAGTGTTGAAAATATTCTTGTACAGAGAAGTCTATATTTAATGGAGGTTCGCCGTTTTTTCCTACAAAAATGACCGCTACCTCATTATTTGATGGTGTGTTATACCGACGCAAATCAAGAGATTTATGTTTATAAAACTGCATTGATACCGAATATTTGGGTCGATTTTCTGAGGCTGCTTTTAATTCCTCTTCAGCTAAAATTGCACCCACCCTTTTGTATATTTTGACAAAAGGATTAGATTCATTTAGCATTGTTTGTAAGGACCTCATTATATTGCTTCTACAATTGTTATTTCTAGAATCAGATAAACGTTCATTTAATGCTGCTTCATTTTCAATTATGTACAATTGGTTGTATTGTGGTTTATGACCTTGCAACGGAATCAAAGATCCAGTTTTTATGTAAATTTGCCCTTGTACCCTATAAGTGAAAAATCCTGGAGGGAGTGTGTTCAAGATTGAATTTATAGATGCCATTGCAAATGCTGAATTATATTGTCGTATCCTTAAAATGATTAGCATCAGACGTATTGCTTTTGTATAAATCTAATAATATATCAGGAATTGGCTTTAATGCTCTATCTGGGTCTATGTATACCTTCCCATTATGACAACAATTTTTAAAATGATTTTTAATTTTTTCACCAAAAAAATGAAGTGCTTGACATTGAACACATTCATAATTCATAGACCCAACTGAATGTACTGAATGTTGTTATTTGAAAGTGCTAAATATACATAGTTAGTCCTGGGGGGCTGATGTTCTGTACTAAACCTGCTTGAATATTTACGTTTCTTCGGGGGTCTGCCCGCCATTTGGTATGTTTTCTTTCTCCTCTTCTTCTAAATAAATAAAATCACTGCTGACTGACAGCATTGATTCTTGTGTTTTCTCGTTGTCCGAAGAAACATCATCAGTCACCAGTGACTCTTCGATTACCGTCAACTCTTCGTTATCGACCTTAACCACTCAAACGTCCCGACCGCTATAGCGGTCTGAAAAAAAGTTGAGTTAAACGTTACAGCCGCTATAGCGGTCCTAGCGACTTGCTACTTTAAAAACATGTTTTTATCTATGAAAACGGTAAAAAGTTGCGTAAATATGGTTGTATATGGCTTTGTAATAAACATTTTAAATCTGTAGTCATTAAATCTGAAGCTAAGCTTTTGGCAACATTTAAAAATTATTTTTTGAAATTATAGTTTCGAAGTTTTCATGCGTGCCAGTGAAATCTGCGTATAAAATGTTTATAATTCACCTGATTTTATTAAAATTATATATTATTATGATCCTCATGATACTATCTTTCGGAATTGGTACAGATATTAAGGAAATAAACACAATCAGGACAATTTTACATGTCTTAAAGTCGACATGTAAAATTTTTGTCGCGATTGCCGTGTTTCCGTAATATTTTCCATGATTAATTTTAATCAACTATTATTTTATTAAAATACAACGTAAATTTAGAAAAACAGTTCAACGTGTTTAGTTACGTATACCTAAAATTAAAAAATATTAACTAAAATAGTCTGAATTCATTGATTTAATATTTCCATTCTCAGGATTTTGTTCTAGGCGCTGAAGATTTATACACGAATGGGTGTTTTGTTTTGATTTATTGTGCTACACTGTACTTTTCAAGTAATTATATTTTGGTATCAAATCAAAGCTTATATAATCTAGTTTAATAATATGCAGGTAAAAATAAGAAATATTCAGAGATGTTTCGTAAAAAAGTGTTTAAACCAAAAATATACCTAAAATTAACACATATTGCCAAGTTCGAATTTTTTTTATATACTTTGTGTCAATATTTGTATCAAAATTTTCAGATATTCTATTTTTTTATAGTTTTAACTATATAATGCTATTTTTTCATAGAAAATGGTTCAATAGTTTGCTAGAAAATAGACGTTTAGTAGGTATCGGTAGTGAGCGCTCGACGCGATTCTATTTGGATCGCGGACGCGGACGTTCAACGCTTTTTCGGCTGTCAAGCGCGGACGTGTGAGTGGTTAAAGGGGAAAATATATTCAAATAATAATAATTATTGTGAATGTATGTAGGTATATTAGTAGAGTCCCCGAGCGAAATAAAATAAACTTCCGTGAGACATATCTCCGTCATACGAATTATTGGTATGTGCTTATTCGGCATATTTTTCTGAACACGAAAAGTGCGGTAGTCACTTCCTAAGTGTATGGGACAAAGATGGCCGCCTATATAACCTATATAACCTATTATTTGACATCCTTTTTAAGTAAATCGGTTCAGTAGATATTATAATAATCGGCACAATAGAATAGGCCCGGCGGCCATTTTTGTCCCATACACTTAGGAGGTGACTACCGCACTTTCATGTTCAGAAAAATATGCCGAATAAGCACATACTAATAATTTTTATGATGGAGACATAACCCACGAAAATCGTTATTTGAAGACTTTTTTGTAAATGGGTCTTACACTATATTCTCACACCTCCATCTGGTAATAAGTATTATTTTTCATTACACTGTACGCAGTGACCTACACCATTAACTTACCTGAAAGTCATCAAATAAATCTTGGGATTTGTCAGGTTGTGTAAATGTAACAGGAGCAGTTTGATTTTTTGGAAAATGGTTTGATAGTTCCCGAGCCTTGGTTATTCTTAACTGTCTCATTGTTTCTAGGCCACAACACTCGCAATAATTGAAATTGTCTGCAAAAATATATACAATTAATAATGTCAGTAACGTAAAGTTAGCAGTAAAGCCAAGTTCAAGTTGAACTTGCACATAGGGGTCCATTCCATTATCAAGAAAAACGGTTAAATTTCGTGTCTGTTTCTGTTCATAATACCTCAACACAGGCTAGGTATGCATGTGGTCATTGATATTATTTATCATTTGTCGGGTTATTGAGAAAAAATATTGCGCCGCTTACCGAGTATAATGTTGTCGCATTCCACACATCGACTGCACATTTGCATTTCCTTGCAGTTTCTTGCAAATATTTTGCCTTTACAAAAATTGCATGTCACTATATATATATTAAATAATATGATAAAAATAGTGTCAAAAACAATATTTTCGCGAAACGTCAACGATTGACGCCACCGCAAAAATCAATATTTGTTTATGTTTTGTTATTCATATAAGGTTTTGATCGAGTCTACCGTACTCCTTGACGAAATTATATCATTAAAAAAAAAGTGCCAAAAACAATATTTTCGCGAAACGTCAACGATTGACACCAAATGAAAATGGCGATAGCGGTTTGTTTGTCAGTGCCGTCGGAATTTAACGAAATTCTCCATAATCCGAATTTTGCGGATATATGTTGTCGACTCAAAATCAATATTTTTTTATGTTTTGTTATTCATATAAGGTTTTGATCGAGTCTACCGTACCCCTTGACGAAATTATTAATATAGATTGACATAGGAGTAGCAACTCCCGTCCCACTGTCAAGAGTAATCTGACATATTATACCAAGACGCTACTCTCGCTACTCGCACTGTCATTGCATACAATTTGTAGCTACTCCCAATGCCATTGTTCTCTTACAAACATCAATTACTCTGGACAGTGGGACTCTCTGTACATCGGGTTATTTCATATCTTTCAGCTCTTATACTGAATCGCGCTTCGTTAACGGTAGCATACAGTTATCAAGATGGTTTGATAAACCTTTTATTCTTGAGGAGGAAGATTACTATGCTGGATTAACAAGGGGATTGGCCACTCAACCCCAAGGTGCAGTAGATAGCGAAATAGATATCCAAATACAAAACTTTTTATTTAGGTAAGTATAAAATACTTTTATACTTGTAATAATAATTTTATACTCCAAAAGAACAGCTAGCCCTATTTAAACGTCAGAGGAGAAATGTCAGAGACAATAAATTTGCTATTATTTGATTATGCTAGAGGTTTATACCTAATTGCGATTTAATCACAATTATAGCATAATCAAATTAGAGCAAGTAGACTGACACCGAACAAAGGTACCTACATAATATGCGATGTGTATGTCTGCGCGGCGCTTACGTCCTTACGCGTGCACACACGAAAGTACAATCTCCCTTGGGTATCCGACGATTGGAAAACCTACTTAAAACTATAAAACACAATAATTTGGCAGTCGCTAAAAGCGATCTTTTCTAGACAACCTTATTGATGTAATGAGACAAAATTATTGATGTAATGTCTGACGAGATGAAAAGGCCGTTAAGTTACAATCTTTAATCTTACAATCCTTATGATCAAATCAGACTATAAAATCTCCGACTTTAAAAAAAAGAAAAACTTTTATCAGCATGTTGCAAGGGAATTGAAAATTTTACAATAGTATATTTAAATATCGAATGTACAGTTAATATTTGCTTTCTTTTACCAATAGGGGTGAAAAAGGAGGCAGTGATCTGAAGGCAGTTGATATAATGCGCGGACGCGATCACGGCTTGGCAACGTACGCGCAGTTCGTGGAAAAATGCTGTTTAGGAAAACTGGAAACCTGGTTAGACGCTGAGAAATTCTTTAAATTCACGGTAAGTGGTTGCAATTTTTAAATGAAAAACCACCGGTGTCACTCAAACGAACGATACATTATTTTACCAAGATAAACATAGTAAACAAAATGATACACTTTTTTCAACAATCCAAGTTTCATGTCCGTTCTTATCATATAAATATACTTCTGAACGGACGATAGAGTCTTAAAATAGAACTAAATAATTGTAAAATTGACTTGCAAATGTACTCCATTATAGCCTACTTGAATTAATGTAGTAATATGATATTAAATTTTATTTAACGCTATGAGCGTTGAATAAAATTCATCTTAGCCGAAATTGCCTTTTTGATTTTTTTTGTTAGAATTGATCATAAATCATATCATCCTAATTGGTGATTACAGGACGTAGAAAAAATGAAAACCTTATACTACTCTCCTCAAGATATTGAACTGGTAGTCGGAATTGGCTTAGAGATTCTAGTCCCGGTTTCACTAACGGGACCTGTAGCTGCTTGCATAATCGCTGACCAGTTCCGCAGAACTAGACAGGGAGATCGATTCTTCTATCAGCGTAAAGATTATTTTACAATAGGTGAGTCAACTAAATTTCCCGTGCTTGTATTCACTCGTGTTTTATTATTGTTGAACGTGATCGTTCACCAAATTTGCTGGAGTTGGATTGCTGAAGAAAACGCTGGTTAATTCTTTCTCTGTAACTTCGGACCTTTATTTGAGTGCGTGCGTTCTGTTCGAATTTTCTGTTCACACTGACCTGTTCGAGTTCTATAATCGCACTGACCTATTCGAGGTCTATATTCGCACTGACTATTTGTGCTTTTCGCTCGTTTATTTATACAATTCTGTAAACTGTTAACTTATCCCTAATTTTATAATGGCTGTCGGTACATTTCCTTCGTCCTATTGTTTCCTACATTTTTACATGTGCAATGTGGGCTTATTGCTAGTTCCCATAACTATGCTATTCTAAAAATACTGTTATTGTTATACTGTACTGTTTACATTGTTTAGGTATACAGAGGATTCTTCGGTCTATTTGAAGTTAATTTTCTTAAAGCTAAGTAATTACTGTCTTTACAAAATATCCCGACATCTGTCTCGGTTTTATGACTATATTATATTACACTAGTGCCGTCGTCCTGCACAATTGTGTTGTACTTAAAATGGGTCCAATGTACAAACTGATGGTCCTCGACACAAAAACACGCTACTCTCCTCAGTACTGGGCTACTTATAGCCAAGATTGATCTCGAAGCGCTTCGTATTAGACGCACTTCTATATGTCGCCACAAATATGCACGTTTTACCGCCCGAATCTCCCCTATCCTCTCTAAATGACCCAGCTAACGCCAAGTGATCAAAAGATTTAATCATAAAATGTTATATTCCGACATGTAATTAAGGTCGCTATTCAGATCTCGAGATTCTATAATTATTACTATTCAACTACTTATTTCACTTAACATCTGAGTAGCCTATACTTGCGAATTAGATTGCCTGTTGAAATTATTTCTTAGCGGGCGTCTACTCCGTCATTAAATCTATTCGTGTGTAAAATCTCAGTCGTTCACCAGTTTGCCTGTACGTTGATAGATCATTCAGTTAATCGGTCACGCTTTACCTTTTTATATTTAGAAAATAAATCTTTATTTTCAGAGCAATTGAAGGAAATACTTCACACCGATTTTGGCGACTTACTATGTCTAGCTGGAGGAATAAAAGAAATGCAGCCAAAAGCTATGCAATTAGTTAGTTTTTTGTAAGTATTGTATATGTTTTGTTTTATTGAGGAAATACTAACAGTGCAAGATACAGCATTAAGAAACACTTGTATAAGAATATAAGATAAAAAGAATATAAGGTAAAATGCAATATAGGTTGCATTTTAATACAATCTTACTAATATTATAAACGTGAAAGTTTGTAAGAATGGATGTCTGGATGTCATGATGTTTGTTACTCTTTCACGCCTAAACGGGTGGACCGATTGAGCTGAAATTTTGAATAGAGATAGCTTAGACCCTGGAATAACACATAGGCTACATAAGTACTGCGGGTAAAACCGCTGGGCATAGCTAGTCAAATATAATATTAGTGTAATTGGCTATACAGCTGCCTCATTAATTGATTGAAAAGTAATAGTAATAATTTATATTTAAAAATGAGTGTTAAGAAGTAAATGTTTGTTCCAGAAATCCTTTACAACCATGTGATTCGAGGAAACAGTTCGACTTTAGCCATTGGAAAGAGTATCCCAAAAACTGACAGAGATACTACGAAAAAAACTAATAATAATATTTCTTATGAATAGTATATTTTAAATCAATGTAATTATAATAAAATATGATACATATAATACGTATGTTATTTTATTTTCATTTATTTAATTTTGGGATTTTAAAACCTCTTCTTATAACGCAATAATTATTACGTTTAAATTCAGTTTGTTAATTTATTCATATTTTAATAACCCTTATCATAAATTTAAACTAACAATTACTAAAATATTATAATTTATTTATTTTTAACAAAGCTAGCAAGATTATAATTTGTTAAGATGTTCAAATTAGTATTTGAATTTTTTTTAACCATTCTAATATTACATAATAATTATTTAATTAATATGTTAGGTATTTAAAATAGTTCTTAATAATTGAGTTATTTATTTTTTCTGTGTGAACTATAAATATATTTTTATTATTTGTGTGAACATTAGCATTCGTTGATCAAACGTTATGACATGATGCCAAAAAATATTGTTTTTCATACGAGTAGTTTACAGTAATCTTATGAATAGTTGTAAAACTAATTATTACTCGTAAGTTACAGCTAAAAGTTAAAATGACCTATATTTTTTTTTGAACTTTAATAATATTAATCTTAAAGCTCATCACGTTTCATGTTTCACATCATCACGTCACATCATCATCATGACGTTTCATCTTGTAAGTGGGCACTAGCAAAAAACCATTTAGTGTAAAAAAACTTTATTAACTTAATGTCGATTTATTAACCAATTAAGTATGAATATTTAAAGGTTTGTTACCTTAAGTACATTCTGGTACTAATTGATAACAGTTTTTTAGTGCATGTGCATATAAAATTATAATATTTTTTATTAGTCATGTCATTCTGTAAGGTTGGTGCAAGTGTGCACACATATTTTTAGTGTATAATCAGTTATTCGTAGTAAGTACTTTAGCACTTTAGCAGTTTTAAATATGAATTAATTGAAATATTACGATTTGATATGAACTTTAATTATATAAAAATAAAATTAACTTATATAATTTTCATATTTTTTAATGTTTGAATGTATAATTAAAATAATAATAATATATTGAAGATGATAACCATTAATATTATTATTTACTAGTCACTAGACCCCCTGTACTGTTGACAACCTCTATGGCGCGGTGGGCAAATACCCGCTTGCAACGCAGAAGGTTGCGGGTTCGATTCCCGCATGGGACAAATGTTTGTGTGATCCACAAGTATTTGTTTCTGGTCTGGGTGGTTTAAATAAATATCTTTTATAAGTAAGTATTTACAAAAGAAAAGAATACAAGTATTATATCCGTTACCCTAACCACCATAATACAAGCATTGAGTTGCTTAGTTTGGGAAATATTTATTATATTAAAAAAACCTTTCTCTTGAATCACTCTATCTATTTGAAAAATCCACATCAAAATTCGTTGCGTAAGATTTAAGCATACATAAATAAATAAAATAAAATAAATAAATATTTCAGGACGTTTCACACAGCGCCACCTAACCCCAAACTAAGCAACTTAATGCTTGTAATATGGTGGTTAGGATAACGGATATAATACTTATATACCTTTCTTTTGTAAATACATACTTATAATAGATATTGAAAAACCACCCAGACCAGAAACAAATACCTGTGGATCACACAAACATTTGTCCCATGCGGGAATCGAACCCGCAACCTTCTGCGTTGCAGGCGGGTATTAGCCCACCGCGCCACAGAGGTCGTCAAACAGAGGTCGACATAGAGAAAGACAGACGCGAAAGGCGACTTTGTTTTATATGTAGAGTAATAGTGATCGTGTCCAGGCTTCACTACGTGCACATGACACGCAATGCTTATGTCAAATTCTCGTTTAAAAATGTTTTGCACGAAGAGAAGCCCTTATAGTTACAGCAGTGGATTTCTTCGCTACTCTATGATAGAGCATTATCACTGCACATAGAACACAGAGCCTCTATGTTCTTTTTATATAATATAAAAAAGCTGTTCAATTTGTCCACCTGATGTTGAACGGTGACCGTTTCCTATAGATACAGAGTTGATAAAGGCACGCTTTATTTTTTAAACCCCGACGCAAAAACGACGGGTTGTTATAAGGTTGACGTGTCTGTCTATCTATGTGTGTGTCTGTCTGTGGCATCGTAGCTCCCGAAAGGATGAACGGTTTTTGTTTAGTTTTTTTTTGTTTGAAAGCAGAGTCAATCGAGAGTGTTTTTAGCCATGTTTGGTGGAAATCGAACCAAGATGGCCGCCGCTACAAAATGGTGCATAACTTTTTTCTTCCACGACCCCCTCAATATGGGTATCAAATGAAAGGGCTTGACTAGTAGAATACAACGCATTATAACAAATTTAAAATCTAAGATGGCCACCACCACAAAACCGCGAATAACATATTTTATAATATTATAGTATAATCATATGTATTTTATTATTATATGTAATATCATTATGTATGTGTTATAATTTATTATATTGGTTTTAATAGTATGTATTGGTATAATTAAATAGCTATGATTAAAAATATGTACTTATGTCTCCTTATATATCTTTATAACCACCGTCGCTCTATTTTATGTATTTCCTTTCCCTGCTTGGTTGTCTGGAAGAGATCGCTTTTAGCGATAAGACCGCCAATTGTAACACTTATTTCTGTGTAATGTTAGTTCTAAGCTATATTATTGTATTTGTGTGAACAATAAAGAGTTTTCTATTCTATTCTATTCTTTATTAGAGTTGCGTTGGGGGTTTTTTAATTTTTTTATTTAATTCACTTGTTTAAATCTATGCACGATGCTGAGATCGCCAATTCTAACAGTTAGTTATAGATTATATTTTTATGTTTTTGTACATTTTCTTTTGTGTTTCAATAAAGGGTTATCTATAGTCTATCTGATCGACATTCATAATGAAATTCCTTAACGATGAAGAACAAGAATATTTTACCACTCAATTGCCTTTGAAATTTCTTCTTACATGGTATCAAAATTAACTGGTGGTAAACGAAGTAGGTGACATAGTCATTATTTTTATTTTTTTATATATGTTATAAGTAATAAGCATATACTGTAAGTATTATGATTTTAATACCCAAATAAATAACAAAAAAATCTGTTAACTTCTAAATATTTAGCAGCAGGTTTTGTTTTTCAAATTTCCAAAAACTTTTTCCTACTTATTATTGCTGCTGTGTTTTGATGGAAAAGTTATAAAACAGCAGTTAAATTTATCACGATAAAGAGTTAAAGTATACTCATTAAATTGTGACTAATAAACATTATTTATTTTTCACGTATCTGCTGTTAATTTAATTTGATTGCCAATAATATAATTATACATTAACGTATTTACATTCAAGTTCTGTAAGTAATTATTGATAAGACGCAGTATGTAATTAAATTTTAATTTATCTATATCAGTTGTTTAATGTGTCACGCAAATATTGGAGAAAGTTTGTTTTCTGAAAAATAATAATTATTATTATATTAATTTATTTATTAATATAAGCAATTATTTTCCTCTCTAAATGCCTTAATGCAGACAGATACACAAGCAAGCTAGGTGGTCCGTCCGATAGGTAATGGTTACCGTTGCCAATATAGATGATTTATTCCTAGATGTTATGTAGCTTCCTGCTTCCTGTAAGCATAGATGCTCATTTGTATGTTCAGCATTCGAAATGGAATGTCATATATATTAATGTTATCTTGATTAAACCTTTACAGACAATGTACTTGCGGCTAATAACCATTTTGGGTCTATTAGCACTCTCTGAGGCTACATTTGTCGCAATAGCAAATGCCCTTGGAAAACTGTTCGGAATCAATAACTGCCCGAAAGTACCTGAACCTATATCCACGGACAAGACTTATTGTGGTGTGATACCGAAGTGCAATCCTTTAGACAAGTATAGATCATACGATGGTTCCTGTAATAATTTGAAACATCCATGGTGGGGGACACCTTACGTTCCTTACAAAAGACTACTTAAAAACACATACAGTGATGGTAAGAAAAACCTAAAATGTGATCGGTGCACGAGCAGCTTGCTTGCAATTTAATTTAAGAAGTAGAATAGTATGACTTTGTAGAGTGCGCTCTGAGCAAGCTGCTCGCACCGAAAAAAGTATAAGGTTTTGACAAACCAAAATGATTTATAAGAATAGCTTTATGAGAGGTAAGTACGAAAAAAATGTGCTGAAAAGTTTGACAGTATTTTTCTTGAATGCTCATAGGAGAAGTTATTTCAATTTCAAACTAACGCAGAAAAATACGCAAGGAAAGTGCTTTGAGTGCAGCGTCGCAAAAAAACTGTTTCGTTAGTAGTATTGGTAAAAAGGTACGCGAGCTTCTTAAAAAACATAGAAATTAAATATTTTTAATTCATTCTAGGTGTTCACAAAATGCCAAAATCAAGTGACAACCAAGAATTACCGAACGCGCGAGCTATGAGTGTAAAGCTTTTTCCTATTAAAAATAGAGATGATGTACTTTGGAATGTTGCGTTTATGCAATATGGGCAGATTATAGCTCATGACATGTCGCTTACACGTGATGTAGGACAAACAGGTAAGAAAACAGTCTTTACGAATGATGAGGTAGATAATAACCTACATTATTAGCAGAAATTATAAGAATATTTATTGAAAACTGTTTAATAATTTATACCCTAACAACTGGGTTAGCGCGTAAACCCAGAAAAATTCTTCCGGTCATTTCATAAATTTTCTTGTATCAGCACATCCCTGAGCGTTTTCGTACATATTATCTGATACATCATCCGAGTTTGGGGGCTTAGACAAGGGCCAATCGCTTGTGGCTAACGTTAAAAAAGTGATGACAGTTATTATGGTACGTTTTTCCACAACGACTATCTTCTCAATATATTTTTAAGCGTCATTTTTAGATTTAGTCTAGGACCTTAGACTAGGATAATGCATCACGCGGAGGGGTCCTCCTGTCAGTGAGGAGCAAACGTCGTCGGGGCCGCGGTGAAGTGCTTCAGCGTATCCGTTGCCCCGGTATTATGGCGTCCCGCAGGAACACCCCAGGTTTTTTAGTGGGTATCCCCGCCGCGCCCATCTTCGGCG
This sequence comes from Hemithea aestivaria, assembly GCA_947507615.1. Lineage (NCBI taxonomy): Eukaryota > Metazoa > Arthropoda > Insecta > Lepidoptera > Geometridae > Hemithea > Hemithea aestivaria. The sequence goes on along the minus strand of OX382334.1, from coordinate 8,805,614 downwards.
GGGGAGTCCTACATACAGGCCCGCGCCCCTCGGCGTGGGGTAATGATGCGTAACGCGGTTTTCCTGGGTCAAAAAAAAAAGGATGATGCATCAGATAGGGCAAATATGCGCCAGTCCAAGCCTGCTGATCCAAATCTTCAAATAACGGTCCGGTGTATCCTTAGGGCATCATGTGTATAGTATAGCACTGCACCACAGCCATTAAATGAGCGATAATGGAAGAATTAAGTAGTATTTGTATGAAAACCATCATGATGAATTCAGACCGGAGCGGAGTTGGTGCGAAATGCAATATGCGAATAATTCATGTCAGACATCATGTGACGAACTTGATTAGATTCTGATATAGTGCAGAAGTCTTCTTTACCTGTTTGATTCGCAGGCATATTTGTGGCGTGCTGCATCGAAGGAAAACTTCAGAAAGTTGCTAAAACCGACCCTAGATGTGCTCCAATTTTTATCTTAAAAGATGATCCATTCTATAGTATATATGACAGGATGTGCATTAACTTCTACAGAACACAATCTTCTCATGACAGGAAAGATTGTAAATATATAACAAAAGTAGCTGAACCGGTGAGTACTACATGAGTAGCAAATTGTCATCACTTTTTAGGTACCTACTAATTTATTATTGGTAACATTTTAAAGTACGTATTTCAGTATGACATATAAATTATAATGACCTTTAGAGGAATACTTGTACCTTTTTATCTCTGAGTAAAAAAAAATCATGTTAAATTTAGATGTTATCCAATGTCCCCAGGAATCGATTACGGTTAGAAAATCTTATCATGCCCTTAAATTTTTATACGATTGTAAAGCTAAATATGTCTTATCCCATGGGTACAAATAACATTCTTAGCAACGATTCTTAGTGAAAAAATGAAATGAATAAGATTTATTGACATTCAACAATGGGTACATAACATTCGGTACAAATTACAATGTCAGAATTTGGTGTCTAAATAAAGAAAATAATGTTTGTGGCTTTAGATGTCTCTGTTTCTTTTTTTTTTTCTAATAGCACAACCATTTTTGCGCTATAATGTTGCCGGTGATGTATTTTGTAATCACTCATGGCTTTAGTGGGTATACAGATAATATAAGATACATTCCACATAAGGCCCTTGTCCTTCTCACGTGGTATTAAAGTGCGACTGGCTCAATTTGGTACAATGGGTCATCTAACGTTCGACCTGCCCCTTTCGCCAAGAGCCAAACGCTTGTGGTTAACACTTAAACATGTAATGGAATGACAGTGTTGTGGAAAAAACGAACATCAACAACTGTGCAACAAAAATCAATCACTAGATATTTTCTCGTTATTAACGTTAGCCCAGCTAAAGGCAACTAGTTGTTGCTGCCGAAGTTTAATTTGTGAAGCTTGCCATTTGAAGGCCTGTTTGATATAGATACCTATGCATTCAGGTATATGAAACAGCTATTTGCATTTGAATGTTGCGCCTAAAGGAGAAGGTGGCTAACACGAAAGTTCCACACAAAATACACGTCGTTGACATACTATAATATGTACTAGTTCTGCTTCTTTGACTCTAACAATTATATTTTCAGTTGACAGCGGTAACTGGTTTTATTGATGCCTCGTATTTATACGGTTCTTCAAAATGCGAGAATGACAAAGTTCGAGCTTTCAAAGGCGGCTTGTTAAAATTTGATTTGCGAGACGGAATAGAATATCTTCCTCAAGTGCCTAATCCTACAGAATTGTGCTCCGTGAAAAAAACTACGCAAAAATGTTACCTAGCTGGTAAATATTACTGACTTTTTATTAGGATATAAATAGCCTAACACAAAATTAGATGTGTATTGTACAAAACAAAATTGTGGTTATACGTACCCTTCCGTCAGAGGTACAGGGAGGGTTATGTGGGACTCCTCGTGCAGGACGACACTAAAACGACTCAGCGGCTCTCCCGCATCGTCTTTGTGATAGAGGACTCATACTCAGATCTTTAACGTCCAATTCTCCATCGACCACTACCCGCCTTTACACTCGGCGGGCTCTTCACGCCCCTCATCGGGGAAGGGCCCGGGAACGGTCACGAGTGCTCGGCCTTTCCCACTGATGGTAGTGGTGAACAGTTCAATGTGGATGATGCGCGCCTGTAGATTCTGAAACTCATTGTTACCGTATTTGAGACTATTTTGATGTAATAAATTTAATTAAATCTATCTAGAAAATGCACCATCGGCGAGACGTCTCTGTGTTTTTTGTTACCGATCATGTTTTAGTGCAAGTCCTGGTCATATAATAATGTTCTTTTTGACATTCAAGTTAATAAATTGTACAATTTCAGGCGATGTAAGAGTAAATCAGAATCCAGAACTAACACTGCTTCATGTCATATATTTGATACATCATAACTTTGTGGCTCGTAATCTTGGTAAGCTGAACCCCCACTGGGATGATGAAACAACTTTTCAAGAGGCTCGAAAAATAGTAATCGCCGTCCATCAACATGTTTTCTACAATGAGATGCTTCCTTTCATGCTCGGTATGTTATAATGATTTTAACTTAAAAATAAAATTCAATTAACGGGGTGATAACACTCAATACGTAAGTTTTGTAAGCCTTATTGCATTCGATACAATGCAACATGGTGAATAAAAAAAATATATGTATATCTACAGGATATACTTTATTTTTGGTTGGTGCTCATAACACAATTCCATTATTTTCGCTCGATAGAAAAAAATAATGAAAATACCTCTAAAAAATGTTTTCATGGTTAAATAATGTATGAAGATGTTACTAAATCGATCAGATTTTTTGCCAAATGATACTTTATGTAATTAACTATATTTGCTTCGTGCCATTTTTTAAATAAAATAAGACAATTTTGCATAAACTCCATTTTTGTTATTTGCGGAAAAAATTGTTTGCATGTGTGCGTGAAGCCCGTGTACAGACACACCCGGCTGAGGCCTCTTGCTGAACAGACGTGTCGCGCTTTGAGTTTCAATACTCTCGTCGACATTTTTCCATATTTCAATGCTTATATCTTGTGTTTCTGATAGGTCATAGTTTAGTTTTACGTTTGCATATTTTTAATATTTTTTCACTATAGAATAATCGTGTAAATAATACTTCTGTAATATCTATAAAAAATTGGTATAACTGTATGCTTGGCAATAACAGATTAGTTTATTTAGACGCTCAGTTAGATGCTACGGTAGCCACATTGGTTTACTGGTGGAAACGCAAGCTGCATGTCTGGGTTCAAATCTCGATAAGAGATGTAATTTTTGCTTTATTTGTTTTTATTATAAGTTTGTATTTTTAACCAAGAACAAAATGTAGGGCGTTTACAAGTCGATGCGTAGACCTGTTTTTTACAGAGCACATAGTCCGAATTTGGTTTTTTTTTTGGAAAGGGACGTATACTCTATTTTTGTTATTTGGGAAAAAATTGTATACCGCTGAGCGCAGCTAGTATTATTATATTATGGAAGCAGATGATGCGAGACCCAGGTTAAAAAAAAATGCATACCTACCTATTATAATATTTACATTTTTGTTTTATCCGTTACTATGATTATATCGTGTAAATTATATTTGCAGAAAAAATAAACTAGAAAACGTCGAAATAACCAATTTTTTGGTCAAATATTTTAGTAAGGCTCCTTAGCTCGATTTTGTAAGGAAGTATGGCCCCGAGCGGCAGAAAGCATGAAACTTGGCATGCGTATAGCTTTACCGTTCATTAGAAGAAATTTTAATAGAAACACCCCTTACGACAATGTTTTCACCTCCCCCCCCACTTTTATGCCCCTTTTTTTTGTTTTTTGAGTTTTTCTTGAAAACTATGAGAGCTATAATAAAGATATACATATTGTCTTACAATATTGTATATACAATATTGTCCTTTATAGTATATTGCCAGGACTTATAGTTTCAAAAATATGATTTATTTGTTTTTGGATTCTTTTTGAAACTATAAGTCCTGACAATATACTATAAAGTACAATATTGTAGAAAATTTTATGGAAAATAAACTTCTCCTTGATATCTTTATTATAGCTCTCATAGTTATCAAGAAAAACTCAAAATACAAAAAATTGGGACCTAAAAGTGGGGGAGAGGAGGAAATATTATCGTGGGGGGTGTTTCTACTCATATTTCTTCTAATGAAAGGTAAAGCTATACGCATGCCAAGTTTTATGCTTTCTGCGGCTCGGGGTCATACATTGGACTAAGGATCCGGAGGTATATTTTTAAATTTTTGGTTCATGTATTATACACTAAAAAATCTACCCCAAATCTGCTTAATTTATGATACCCAAACACACAAATATAGGCGAAATAATCATTAATAAAAAAAACATTGCTGGTATTATCAGGTGCAAGGGCAATTGCATATCACCCAAAAACAATACTGTATATTTGCCGTTTGGGAAAATGAAAAGGAAAAGCTAAAGACAGAAAAAATTTAAACAGACTAGGAGGGCACTGTAGCTAGTGAAATTACTGGGCTGAAGAGTCTTAAATAAAATTAAATAAAAATAACTACTCTACACGAGATTTTTTGTCTTATCCATATCCATATACATATCCAACCATACATATATATAAAAGGCAAGTCATTTGTATTACATACATTTTGTCTTAAGTATAATAAAATTCTTAACATAATATATTATTATTTTTTATAAGTATTTTAGAGATTGAACATTTCATCAGACCATGTTTTAGACATGTAATCATTAAGAGAGTAGAAAGGATGTATTTCAAAAAAGTATTTTATTTTGCATTTGAACTCTAACATAGGTAGTCTAGTAATTTGAATAGGTAATTTGTTGTACATATCTAATTTTATGTTGAAACCCTGTTTATATACTTTATTAAATCTTGTAAAAGGTACTATGAGCCTCTCCCTATTTCTAGTAGGAATTGCTTGTTTATCTTGTCTTTTTCGTAGTTGATCCTTCTGGGAATGTTTTTTTTTTATACAACGAATTAAGAAGACGAGCAAGTCGCTCTCCTGATGGTAAGAGATAACGCTGCCCATAATTAGTACAGTGCTACCCAGTGCACTGCACTAACGCTTCCTACTTGAGAGTCATAAGATGTTAAGACTCCTCAGCCCAGTAATTTCACTAGCTACAGTGCCCTCCTACCGAAGCACAGTAATGTTTGCACATCACTGCTCAGGCGGTAGGATAACTGGCACTGTTGGGGTACCCACCTAGACGACCTCCTGCTAAGAAAGTCTACCCCCGGTAACCCCCCCCCCCCCCCCCGGTACGTACCCCGGTATGTACTTCAAGAAGTGAGTTGTAAATAAAGAGGGACACAACTGTCATAATTCTACACATTTTAAAGTACTCCTTGGCCGACTGACGCCTGTGTAACCCATTTAAAATTCTAATAGAATAGATATTATAAAAACTTTTAAAATGAGCAATAGTGGGCCCCGCATAATGTACATTTTTCGTGAAAAGCACTCTAATAGTCATCCGTTGAGGTATAAATATTATAGGTATACTATACACCTCAGTGGTAGAGTCCTTCTCACGAAACAGGTCCCACGGAATTTTGCGGAACTAAATTAAATTTTTTCCAATAAATACAGGCCTTCATGCCATAAATAATTTTATTTGTTAGATAAAATAGAAGTTAATTACTATGCTAACTTTTAAAATTTTCGATAGTGGCGCCCCGCAAAAAGAACTCCTTTCGTGAAAAGCACTCTACCTAGCAGTCACGGTTTCCGATTGAGCTGAAATTTCACATACCAACAATCGGATGACAATGCAATAATTTTATGACATGGAGGTGAACTGAAGTCTGATGATGGAGCTGAAAGGTGGTCATAGGAACCGCGTAAACAAAAGACAAAACCTCATCGAGTTTGGGCTCATTTGATTCGTCTTTACGAGTACTTTGATACTATATAGTAACCAGGATCTGATGATGGAGCTGGAAGGTGGCCATAAGAATTCCGTGATTAAAAGGCAAAACCCCATCGAATTTGGGCTCATTTGATTCGTCTTGACGAGTACTTTGATACTATACATATAGTAACCAGGGTCTGATGATGGAGCTGGAAGGTGGCCATAGGAACTCCGTGATTAAAAGACAAAACCCCATCGAGTTTGGGCTCATTCGATTCGTCGTAATAGAGGGGGAGTTTCGATCTTAATCAGCTTATTTGGAGATAAGGAATCATTGTGCCAAGTTTTAAATCTCTGCATAAAACGACGTTTAGCGCCCAGTCTGTTTTTTTTTTTTTTTATGTTATGAAGTAGAAGACGAGCAAGACGCTCTCCTGATGTTAAGAGATAACGGCTGCCCATAATCAGTACAGTGTTACCTAGGATTTCACAATTATGTGAAACTCTAGGAGCACTGCACCAACGCTTCTTACTCAAGAGTCATGAGATGTTAAGACTCTTTAGCCCAGTAATTTTACTTATTTTATGTGGTACTAGCTGACCCGGCGAACTTCGTTCCGCCTTAGAGTAATAAAATTACCCAATTTTTGTTTTTATTTAAATTAATTTAATTATCGAGGGTAGACTTTCTTACCAGGAGTAGACTTTTTTTGCAGAAGGTCGTCTAGGTGGGTACCCCAACAGTGCTAGTTATTCTACCGCCTGATCAGTGATGTGCAAACATTACTGTGCTTCGGTAGGAGGGCTCTGTAGCTAGTGAAATTACTGGGCTAAAGAATCTTAACATCTTATGACTCTTGAGTAAGAAGCGTTGGTGCAGTGTTCCTGGAATTTCATATCATTGTAAAATTCTTGGTAGCACTGTACTGATTATGGGCAGCGTTATCTCTTAACATCAGGAGACGTCTTGCTCGTCTTCTACTTCATCACATAAAAAAAAGTGGGGTAGTGGGTGATACAAACTGCAAGGCGATGCCTTATATATTTATTGTATCAATATTTTACATCTACAATGCTTAGAGACTATAGTACCTACGCTAGATAGAGCAGCGTTATCTCTTACCATCAGGAGAGCGTCTTGCCCGACTTCTTATTTCTTTCTATAAAAAAAACCGCGTGAAGGCTAGGTTAGGTTTTAGGTTAGAACATTTTAATTAATAATTCGTTTCTTTTAGTATTAATAATATTTTGCCGATCACAATCCTAGTAATAGTATAATGACAAGATATCACTATGCTAAAAAATTAGGGCTGAAAACTTTTACTTCAAACTCACCACCTATCCATGTAAATATAATTATTTCTCTACCTGCAAGGTTGTCTGGAAGAGAGCTTTTAGGGATAAGACCGCCAATTGTTACACATATATGTCGTGATTTTATGTTATAGTTTTAAGTTTTCTCTATGTTTGTAGTGTTTCAATAAAGAGTTTTCTATTCTATTCTATACTGAAAATTATTAGGGCTGGATATTATTATGTCGAAAAATATTAGGGCTGAATATAATTATGCCTAAAAATATTATGGTAAGATATTTTATGCGTTAAAACAATATGCGTAACAATTTTATGCGTAAATATTATTATGCTTAAAAATATTATGGGAGAAAAATTTAGGCCAAAAAAGTTGTGCCTAAAAACTTTAGGCGTTTTGATGTTTAGGCGGAAAACGTTATGCCACATTAAATTAGGACTAAAAATTTTATGCGAGCCAATATGGACCCAATAAATTTTATGTAGAATAATTGACATTTTATTTTAGCTCTTATAGTTTTAAGTAGTAGTAGATTTTATATAGATTTAAAGGGGGGGGGGGGGGGGGTGGAATTGTCGTAGAGGTGTTTCTACTAAAATATCTTCTTAGGAACGGTAAAGCTAAACGTATGCCAAGTTTCATGATTTCTGCCGGACGGGGTCATACTTGAAGCTTTATGTAAAATATTTTTTTTACAATGAAGTAAGAAAATGAGCAAGACGCTGTCCTAATGGTAAAAGATAACGATATCCATAATTAGTACAGTGTTACCCTCGATTTACCAAAGGAAAAAAACTGGGTGCACTGCGCCAACGCTTCCTACTTGAGAGTCATAAGATGTTTAGACTCTTCAGCGAAGTAAAATATGGTTTCTATAACAATCGTGAAAAATAAAATTACTAATTACTAAACGCCGTTCCACCTTTTCCCATTGTTAAATATTTGTTTATAAAACAAGTGAGTATAAATAGAGCATTTTATAATTATTACCATTCAGCATCAAAGTACTCGACAAGACGATTCAAATGAGCCCAAACTTGATAGGGTTGCATCATTTAATTACGGAGTTCTGTGGCCACCTTCCAGCTTCATCATCAGATCAGTTCGATGTCATAATAATATTGCATTGTCATCCAATTTATGCATGCAACATTTCACCGCAATCGGATTTCGGGAAGTGGGTAAAATTAAACATGCAAAATTTGATTAAAATAAGACAGACGGACAGGTGAAAATAATAAAAGCTTGTGAAAGTATTGTGTTGATTAAATGAATAAAATAACCTTACCAACCAACAAAAATAAAAAAATATTTTAGTTATCAGATTCATTTATTTAAATAAGCGACATCTATTGAGTTTTTTGTGGAAATTACAACACGATGCGATATAAAGTCGCTTGTGCTATCTTATAGTGCGTGCAAGTAGTTTTGTGTGCCGCCGTCCGATGCTCTAGCGCCACGCCGCGCCGTTCGTGCGGTGTGACTGTGTGAGAACGCATTTCTGAATTCGAATTAGGTGTTATCAGCCCGTTATTGACATTAACAAAAAAGCTGGCATCGTATCGCTTTACAAAAATATGCCTGAGTACATGTATTTATATGAACCAACGTACACTGACACGGAGTGTAATACGTCACGCTATAGTTGTGTCGAAATAAAACGTATGCTGTCGGATTTTCGTAACGCGATGCGATGCAGACCGCTTCAGAAATTTTCTCCCTATGCCATTTTTAATCAACATACTGGAAATACTTTTTATATGTGTGCAATAAGCTTGTGAAGGGCTTCTCTTGGGGAATTTTCAAAAGTTAATTCTACGGATTTATATTTCAAAACGTATAAAATTGTGCGAGCGAGAGAGCGTCCAGCGGTTTAAGCGCTCTCAAGATCAGATCAGAGCAACAAATTATACAGTTTTATGATTATGTTAAAGGTTAATTTTATCAGTCCTGCAAGGGGCATGATAACGAATGTAGCTATACAAAATTAAAAAAAAGTAATTTATTAATATTAATTGATTACAGGTTCATCAGTTTTAGCTAACCTCAAAGTAGTGTACCTCGGAGAGACAGGTTATGTTAACGACTATGATCCTAACGTAAATCCAACGCCTTCAGTTGAATACGCCACTGCTGGCTTCAGAGTGTATCATTCAGAAATTCAGACTATATTACAGTAAGCATTTTACGAAATATTTAGTGTTAGCAATATGTTGGAAGATAGTTGATCTTTATATGTTTAAAATAATATTTACGAAGATCGACTAACCCGTCAGTCTCCGAGCGGCTCGATCGGGCCCGCGCCCGCGCATGTGAATTCGAACCTTATTTTAATGAAGTTAGAAATAATAGATGTCAATTTTGATTTGAACCGGAAGTGTTTCCTGGATTAAGGGGTTTAAGAAGAATAAAATAAAACTTATTTCTGTAAAAAAATCAAAATTATAGACCTTGACCTATAGGTATGAGATATATACATATACTTATGCTTAGTTTTAAGTACTTAATGTGAACATGTATAGTAGTAGAAAACATGTATAGTATCATGTACAATGTACAAGTATTATTAATGATACATAATAAATAAGTAGTTTTAAGAGCTTTATATTATTTAATATAATATAATTTTCAGTGCATGTAACGAAGATCGCTTCGTCAATCATTCGATACTCATGACGGATTGGATGTTAAGGCCTGAAGTCATTGAGGAAAACGATAATACTCGCCAATTGTGTCGAGGAATGGTAACCCAACCGCAAAGTAGAATGGATAATTTTTTCACAGAAGGACCCGTAGAGTTTTTATTTAGGTAAGTACGAATTTTTATTATATTAGTTCTACGATCTAGAGATCGTTGTATTTTTTTTATAAGTTGAACCAGATTGGGTGCGTTTATATCATACTTACGAGTAAAATTACTTTGTTTTTCTGTGATGATTATGGGCAGCGTTATCTGTTAAGATCAAGAGAGCGTCTTGCTCGTCTTTATACTTCGTTACATAAAAAAATGTAATAAGTTCAATGACGCCTGATGTTAAGCGATAACAATACAGCTGTCAAAAACATTGCAGATGCATTTTATTTTCATTTTCACGAAGTCCTGTGCAAACCAGCGCTGCAATAGCCTCCCTGAGACTTAGAATGTTAAGTTTCATAAGATTAGAATCATCTTCGGCGGGGGGAGCCCCACATACCGCCCCGCGCGCCCCAGTGTGAAATTACGATGCGTAACACATTTTTCCTGGGGTAAATAAAAGGGTTATTATTTGATTGATTAATAAATAAAAAAAATGTATTTTGTATTAATTATTGTTGTTGGATTTTTACTTCATATAGTATATAGAATTATTATGTGAGTGGAAAATGAGGTATCACAGAACCAATTCGGTTTTATGCCGGGACGCAGTACAACGGACGCCATATTTGCATTGAGACAACTCTGCGAAAAGTACAAACGTGCATGAAAGAACTTGCATATGGTGTTCGTTGACCTAGAGAAAGCATATGATAGGGTTCCCCGGGAGGTTCTGTGGTGGGCTTTGAAAGTGAAAGGAGTGCCTGGAAAGTACCAGCAACTTATTCGCGCAATGTACTGTCGAGCTAGTAGTACGTACGTGCGGTCCACGGCTGGCGAAACCGACAAATTCAATGTGGCTGTAGGCTTGCACCAAGGGTCGGCTCTAAGCCCCTATTTGTTCCTCCTGGTAATGGATGCTTTGACGTCAGACATACAGGAGGAGGCACCTTGGTGTATGCTGTTCGCCGACGACATTGTGCTTGTTGGGGAGGAAGGGCCTGACGTACAGAGGAGACTGGTAAAATGACAGGAGAAACTGGAGAATGTGGGGCTTAAGATCAGCCGGACCAAAACAGAACACATGTTTTGTTATTTTAGCGGTCTCTCCAGTTTCACCCCGAATGCCTTAGATGGTGTATCCCTGCCAGTCTGCTCCGATTTTAAGTACCTCGGCTCTGTCCTACAAAACGATGGCGACATCGACCGCGATATTGCGAGCCGAATAAATGCTGGCTGGATGAAGTGGCGACAGGTCTCAGGAACAACTTGCGACCCGCGAATGCCCCTTAGATTGAAAGTAAAAATATACAAGACGGTAATAAGACTTGTCGTATTGTATGGATCGGAGTGCTGGGCTACGAAAGTTGCGGATGAAAGGAGAGTGCATGCAGTGGAGATGAGAATGTTGAGGTGGATGTGTGGAGTGACAAGAATGGACAAAATCAGAAATGAGTATGTGAAGGGAAGCCTGAAAGTTGCACCAGTGACAGAGAAATTAAAGAGTGGAAAATTGTTCTGGTATGGACATATTATGCGGAGGGATGAAAATCATGTTACCAAAAAGTCCATGAATATGGTGATAGGTGGTAATCCGGGAAGGGGGCGCCCGAAAAAGGTTTGGATGAACTGTGTGCAAGAGGATATGCGTGCTAGGGGAGTGGATGCAGATATGACGGATGATAGATCAGAATGGAGGAGAAAAACGTGTTGTGCCGACCCTACCTAGTGTGGGATAAGGGCAGGAAGAAGAAGAAGATAGTATATAGAATTATGAGAGCGTGAAAATAATAAGTAGGTAAACTGCCTAAATTACAAGTTTAGGCATATTTATCTTAGTGCTATATAACTTACGTATAATTTAGTGATAAGTTCGTTTGTAAGTTTGTCATAATAGTATTTTCTCATGTTTCACATATTAGGGATGGTATAATAGACGAGACGTATGAAGAGAAACAATGCGGCAAAAAACCAGTGAAACCCAAACTTGGTAAGAAAAGACCAGGCGATGACTTAAAGGCAATAGATATCAATCGCGGGCGCGATCATGGCTGTGCAACATACAGGCAGTTCGTGGTCAAATGCTGCTTAGGAAAACTGGACACCTGGAAAGACGCTTTGCAATTCTTTTCAATCAAGGTAATAAAAGAGATCGAATAAAAATAAAATTCAACGCATATTCTAGTAGATGACTGTGGGTCTAACTCGGCATTAGTTGGTAATTATAATATTGGCGAAAAAACTACAAAGCTACCTCTATAACCTCTATAATAAAAGTAAGACATTACTATTTTAAAAACATTTTAAATTATATAAATTACCTACGAAGTAAATTACCAATTTTTGATTAAAATTAATATTGTAATTTAAACTTATACTTTTTCACGAAACATTTTATCATGCTTTGAGCATTTTCGATCTTTCAACGTAACATTCTATACAAGGGGAATAATAACACTATAAGTATTTGCAACTTTTTCTAAAAAATCATGTTTTTTTTTAAATGACCTAATGCTTATTTTGTATGAAAAATACAAAGAATAGAATAGATACTCTTTATTAAAACACTAAAAATATACAGAAAACTTAAACACTAAATCACGACATATTATAAGTGTAACAATTGGCGGTCTTATCGCTAAAAGCGATCTCTCAAAGATTTGGTCGCAAAAAAAAAATCTAATGTTATCGCTATTTTCAGAATGAAATAAAACTGAAAACTTTCTACGCAACTCCTAAGGACATCGAACTTGTTGTTGGTGTTGGTTTAGAGACAATGTTGCCTTTTGCTCTTACCGGGCCCGTGGGTGCTTGCATTTTAACCGATCAGTTCTTCCGATCTAGAGTGGGCGATAGGTTCTTCTATCAGAATGAAGGGCGTTTCACAAAAGGTAAGTTTGATATTTAGTAAAAGTAAGTATATATTGATATGATAGCTGTAAAGATGCCCATTTTATACAACACCGCTCCTACCCCCCAAAAGTAATGTTCACGGAACACATTTCTGTAGCTCTACAGAGTTTTCTTGAGACATATTTTACATTGAAAATACAAATTAGCAGACACCTCGCTGTAAGCTAACGTCGATGTTACAAGCCGATGCTCGTACGATTGTTGTTTCGCTTGCTTGCTTACCAAGCACTTCAAGCGGATAGCCAACTCGCTGCTCATTTGCAGCGCGTTCTAAGTGCGCAGAAAGAGTAAATTCATATAGCGCTATCCACCGTGCCCTAGCCTGCACCTCTAGGAGTACAAGCGAAAGCTATCGGCGCGTGGACATCGTAGTTAACTGCTAGGTTCGTGGTCAGCTATAGTTGAATAAAATCAGTAAGCGCGTGAATTACTTGATTTGTGAATCCATTTTGTATCTCTTTGTATACTTCATGTCAGCGGTGCAAACGTTCGAAAACCGTTTTTAAATGGCAATAGGACTGTCTCATAGTATATTAATATGAATTATTTCATTTTTATTGATCTCTTTGCCACATAATATAGTTATAATTTTTGGTTTTTTTTAGTGCACGTACAAGTCAATCTGCATGTCGTAGTACTTTTTTATTATTCATTATAGTTTTTCATAATGTGGTTTTAGGTCAATTGGAGCAAATCACGGGGACTACTTTTGGGGACTTTCTATGTCTACTTGACGGGATAAAAGAAATGCAGCCTCAAGCATTCCAACAAATAAGTTTAATGTAAGTATTAAGAAAATGTATGGGAAGTAAATACTGCAACAAATTGTTGACTTGGCTTCTATGGTTTCCGTAGTACTGTCAAATCGAATATTAATTGCCTTAACTTTCATCAAAGATAAATTTAAAACCAATAAAGATATATTAACCGCTATAGTTTTCCTGGAAAGTTCATGGTTGACACCAAAAAAAAAATCAAGAATATGGATTCTTGATTTTTTTTAGATTTTTAAAACCAGCAGCTTTAGGTCTTAGAGGGAGGGCGACACTCCAAAAAAAATTTAAACTTGAATATCTTTCAAACGAAAAAGTTTCTTAGCAATCCGAGATTTTGAAGAGTTACTATAACTAACAGGAGTAGGAGTAGTATAGGAGTAATATAATATGACTCTAGTCTAGACCCATATTATCACGCCACCTTTGTGTATGAAATGATAAAATTTTGTTTCAGAAATCCTTTGCTCCCATGTTCTGCGAGGAAGCAGTTCGACTTTAGTCATTGGAAAGAGGATCCTAAACACTGCATTTTGAAAAAATCGTAATGTCTCAAAGTTTATTGTTCTGCCTATATATAATAAATACAATTTGTGTGAAACTTGTTTTATTTTATTTGCTTTATACTTTATAGTATTTTTATAATTTTAATGACTAAAACCCTTATTCCCAAAAATCACGTTAAAATAAAGGGTAACCCCCTTTATATAAGGGAAGTCCGTACCTATAGGTACATGTGATTTGAGTCTAAGGATTTGAGCCACATAGTGTCTGAGTGTTCCTGTTCCATGAAATTTTGACAGCTTTTGGATTGCGTAATATGAAAATTAAACCGATTCTTGAAGGGTAATAGAAAAATGAAAAAATGAGACAAAATGACACTTTAATGTGACCATAGAAACATCAATGAAAACGGAATGTTTTAAATATTTTATCTCAACTTAATTTTAAGGTTACTTTAATATTAATCTCTTGGAAACATTACTGTTTTTAGCGTTAAAGAATAAGGAGAACTAGTAACAACCACTGGAGAATAAACCCATCGTGGTCTGAAAATCGAAATCCGGGTAGGGGGCACCCGAAAATATTTGGATGAACTGTGTTAAAGAGGATACTATGCGTGCTAGGGGTGTGGATGAAGATATGACGAATGATAGAGTAGAATGGAGGAGAAAAACGTGTTGTGCCGACCCTACCTTGTGTGGGATAAAGGCAGGAAGATTATAGTCTGAAGTTCGCAGGGAAATATTGCAACGAAAGTGCTTACATATTATAGTGTTTTATTTTATTACGTTAATTAAATTATATTTTCATGACAATGACGAGACGAAAAAATCAGGTGCCCGTTCATAATGATTGCCCATGTCAGATACAGCACCATTCAGTATTTTGAAATTCAAAATTCTGCGGGCACTGCACAGCGCCTATCATCCTGAGATATTAAGTGCTAAATCTCGTCATACCTAGCATTTGCGGTGGTAAAATAGGGTGTCCAGCGGAAAATTTTCTACTTTAAATTGTTACTGCTCGAATACTAGCGGGGTAAGGTAAATGGGAGGGGTACCGTTCGATGCGCGGGACGTGCGGATTTGTCGGTCACCATGAGTCACTGGTCGGGGGCACACCGTGCTGTCGAACAATATCTGAAGAGCGACGAAACACTGATTGTGCGAGTCGCTCTTTTTACACTCATTTTAATATCCTACGAGTCAGTGATGGGCCAAGTACGCAACTTATCTGGTCGTGGGTGCAGAGGTTTAGACAAGAAGGGACAATGGTCAACAGAGTTGCTCCAGGACCATCAACGTCAGCAGCGACGCCAGAACATGTGTCTCAAGTTTGACACGAAATTATGCGGAATCCGAGTAAATCAATAAGGTAGATTGCAGCCTCCACGGGAATTAAAAAATCTACAGTGCACGTTATTTTTAAAAAGAAGTTAAAATTACATCCATACAAAATGCAAATCGTGCAGGCTCTCCACGAAAATGACTATCTTTTGCGAGAAACCTACGCAAGAACAATGCTCGAACCTTTCCGAACAGCACGGACTCTTGGAGACATATTGTTTAGTGACAAAGCACATTTTCATGTTGATGGCTACGTCAACAAACAGAACATGCGTTACTGGTGTCCTAACAATCCAAGAGAACGCCACCAAAAACGCTTACATAGCCCAAAAGAAATTGCCGCTTTTGCACCAACGCTTTGCTCCCGCGTATTTGCAAATGTACGGGTCCGGCTGCAAGAAGGTCTCACCAGGAACGGGCGTCATTTAGACGATATTGTTTTTAAAAAGTAAAATCCGCATTATCACACTACTATTTTGTTATATTATTTTTTTTTAAACTCTTTACTTGTTTTTTAAATCAATGTTAAACATGAAAATTTCACGCTGGACACCCTACTTAGGCGATACTCGACCAGAAATAATATTTACATTTGTAGATTTTTTTTCAGTCACTATTCTATTCAAAGCCATCTATATCAGTCAAAAAGTGTTTTAATTATTACGAGTATATTTAACCAACTGCCTTATTTCAGCATAATAATATAATGTTTACAATAAAGTAGAATGACACATACAAATAACTTATTTTATATTTGAATTAATACCTTCGTTTGTTACTCAAAACAATTAATAATTATTATTCAAATCACCTTTAATAAAAAAAACATAAACATACGTACATAATAATATGTAAGTGTCGAGGAGAATAGGTAGGTATGTATATAATATCTCTATACTTATTATCAAATGTCCTAATTCGTGTCTTTAACTCAATATTTATGCCGGAAACACATTACTAAAACGCGACGTGACGCCACGCGACGAGCATTGGGTGGAGTGTGGTCACGTGACGCCACGGACCAATCCGGACGGGTGTCGTGACGTCACGGACGAGTGTCGTCGCGTGGCGTCGCATCGCGTTTTAATAATGTGTTTAAGGCTTTATTCTTTGAACTGAAACTGATATTAAATCAATATTTTCTGAGGTTTTAATTTGCAATGTACGTGTGTCATATTAAATTAAATTTTTATTTAGCCTCCTGCTATGATCTTGGGCACTTTACTTCCACCATTGGCTTATTAGGTTTAGTTTTTAGACATAGGATTTTAAAGGCGTTTTGAAATTATTTATATACCTAATAATATGTTATACTGTGTGCAGTTATAATAAAGCCTTAATTATGTATAATTTGTTTTATGTCCTAAAAGCTTGTCTCATATTTATTGCACCGCGTGTATCTTAGTATGTTATTGCCCTCATTAAAAAACATTACCATATATTATAATATACCTCTAAAAAATAAAATATATACAATTAAAATATATCAATGGAGTCAATAAAAGTAAATAATGTTTATAAACTAATTAGTAAATAAACATTCTTTCACTCATGACGTTTTCCATTTCCTTTATGAAGGGTCGCATTTAGTACTTACATTCTGATACGAAATAATAATTGCAGTATTTATTTGTATTATAAAGTGCATTATTCATATTATTATCATTACATAAAGAGTTTGCAGGTATGCACACGTGTGCTTAGTGACTTTCCATCTGTACTTAATATATTTATTGTAAGTACAAACGCAGAATAATATTATTTTTTTAATTTAAATAAGATTATTTATCTACATTTTCACTACATTCCTTTTTTAATTGATAGTTCAAGGAAATTAAAAAAAATCAGAGGAAATAATTCGCGTTATTTTGAAAATTGGTACAGTTTTACTTTGCGGTGTCTAGTTATGAAAATTCTATAAGTCTTCAAGGGTAGGGGATGTGCTGAGAGTGTAAGGGAGTTTGTTTTTTTGACGAAAGTTTTTCATAAAATTTCAACTCAACCCCTTTAGCGGCTGTGAGTTGCTGTGGCGAACTAAGACAAAATTAATGTATAATATACCTATATACCTCCCTATATATTACCTAGTGTGACCAACTTTTACAGAAAATGTATTTGCGGTTAATTCTCATTTTGAGTATATTGGCGTTCTCTGACGCTTCATTTCTCGAAATAGCAAAGGCTTTAGGAAAAATGTATGGAAATGAGAACTGTCCGAAAGTCCCTGAGCCTATTTCCACCGACGAGACTTACTGTGGGGAGATACCGAAGACATGTGACGCCTCATACAAGTATAGGTCATACGATGGCTCGTGTAATAACTTGAAACATCCATGGTGGGGAATGCCGCATACTCCATACAAACGATTGGTTGAGAACACGTACAGTGACGGTAAGTACTCATATAATATAATACTTTTATCAGCGGTGCTGTCCAGATAATGGAGCACCTCCTGAAATGTCCTGCACTGAGGATATTTTAGAGGCTTTGAAAAGCAGTAGAACTGGCTCAATACTGGCTTGAATAGCTTTTAAATCTTACATTTATTTAACTTATTTTTTATTTATTTTACTTATGACTCTTGAGTGAGAAGCGTTGGTGCAATGCTCCTAGAATTTCACATCATTGCGAAATCCTGGGTACACTGTACTGATTATGGGCAGCGTTATCTCTTAAGATCGGGAGAGCGTCTTGCTCGTCTTCTACTTTATCACATAAAAAAAATCTATTAATGTAAGCCATATGCAAAGAATATAAGAAAAATATAATTTTTATTCGGATTTACATATGAGCAGGTAGATTTTTCTTGTAAAAGTTTGAATGGCCTTCTAATCCTACTTGCTACTAATATTATAAATGCGATGTAACATGTGTGTGTATGTTAGATACCTCATCACGGCTGAAGGACTAAACCAATATTATAATTGACCTAAAATTTGGTATGGCGATAGCTCAGACCATGGCTACATACAATACAATACAATACTCTTTATTGGGACAAAAAATTACAAAATAGACTTAAAACTAAATTAAAGTACCTACTAATATTAATGTCTACAATGGGCGGCCTGATCGCTTAGAGCGATCGCTTCCTCTACATATACATAAGTCACTTTTAAACGGGTTAAACTGCAGGGTGCAGCTAGTTACGAATAGGGTAAACAGTGTAACAAATCATTGATGAAAACAAATATTTTATTATTCCTAAATCTCATTGTATTTTATTGTTTTTAGGTGTTCATGACATCCCGAAAACAAAAAACAACCAAGATTTACCCAACCCTCGAGAAATGAGCGTAAAGCTTTTTCCTATTAAATATAAAGACGATAGACGCTGGACTCTAGGGTTCATGCAATATGGACAGATCGCAGCTCATGACATTTCGCGTACAACTGGCATAAGCCAAACAGGTGAGCAAAAACAACTATTTATGTTTAATAAAGGTGAAATCGAACTAAGCAGCAACTGCCATGCAAAATGCCATGCCATGCAGTGTGGTATGTCTCATGCCACACTCACTGTCTTATTAATTGTTCTCAGCAAACATCTCAGCCCGAGCAAGGGGTGCATTGAAAATCAGCGTTACACGAACATTTAAATTATATTTATTCATCCAGCACATGCTGAATGTACCCCTATTGCCTAAGTAAGAAGTAGATTTAGAATATTGTACCTTTTCTTGGCAATAAATGGCATTTTATTTATTTATTCATACAGAGATACTTGGCCATGCCGCGCCTTACCGCGCCGCGTCGTTGAAGTGCACTTGCCGCGTAGTGTGATTGCACCTTTATTTGTTGTCCGTGGGTAGTTATTGTTTTTCCGAATATATTTCAGCGAAATAAATCTTGAACTGATGAAAAGCAAACTTTCACTACTTCCTTTTAAGGTAAAAAAATCGTTGAAATAAAAACAATATCGCGAATGTGAAAATTTTATAATAATTGCTAGTATTTCTCAAAAAAAAAACTTAGATACTAAGGGTAGTAATCACTATGTAAGTAAGGGTAGTATTCAATATGTTCTAAAACTTGTGTAGGTACATAGTTTAGGGTGATTCCTGAGAGTCAAAATTTTACGTGTCTGGGGGAATAAACTACCCGTAACATAAAAATTCTACCCTAAGGTATTTTTTTCCTGTTAGTCTAAGGTTCAATCTACTTAATGCATGATAGACATCAGGTTATATTTAGCTGCAAGTATCTAAAAAAAAATGTAAAAGCCCTGAAATTTGATTACCGTGGGCTGTCCCTTACACATTTTCGGAACAAAATATATTTTTTACACTAATTTATAAAAGGAATTTAATTAATTCCTGTGATCAAAGCTGTAAAGGGTGAACTGTTATATGATCAAAAAAATACGGGAAGGCTGTACTCAGCGTAGTTTTAGAAAAAATAACAAATTTAGGTTTGTCCCCGGACAAAAAGTGATTCCCATGGCGCGCGACATAACTACCCACATTTCACAAACCACAATACTTGGAAGCTTGTACGCACGCTATTGGCTAACTTCGATTGCGCTCTGAACATAGTGAAGAGAGGCTCCTCCTCTCGTTGTTATAAACTGGATTTACGAAGGTGAGAAATTGATTATCGTGGTTTTGGTTCACTCGTTCTTTGATTACCTTTTCCATGTTTAAAAATATTTTTTTATCCATTACGGTTTTTTGACTAGGGTATGCAGTTAGGAAAAGGGTATTGTTTATCATATATTTTATTAATTTTGGTCTATAATTATGGTATTTAAAAATATTGACAAAAAACTATACAATTTTGATTTCCATGGTATTGATTCTCATGGCATTTTACCACGGTGATCAATTTTCCCCAGAGTTTTCTTGCGCATTCTTTCAATTTTTACCCAACTACAGTGAAGCCGCAGGTATGGAAGTGATTTTGACAGTTTATATTTGTATATTTCATTATTTCAGATATTTTTTTTATATTGTATACATCAGATTTTTTTATATTGTACTATAGTAGACAGCCGCTCTGGCTTATGCAGCACCATTATATCCCCACATTAAAAAGTCGCTCAGCGAGCTATGGAGAGGGCTATACTCGGGGTTTCTCTACGTGATCGAATCAGGAATGAGGAGATGAACCAAAGTCACTGACATATATCCGTAGCTTCTGGAGTGAATCCTGTCAGTGACTGTGACTGAGAACTTAATCTCATATTCTAGGACTATATATTCAATATTTTTACATTGTTTTAGACTGCAAAACGTTGATTTTATTTAGTTTACATGATTATTATATAGCGAGCCAATATAGACCATTTTAATACTTTATGTTTGGTGTATATCTGTTTGGATCACCGTTTTTAATCATTTCTATTTTATATGATTAGTATGTAGAGGTCAATATTTAAATAATAACATAGAATTCAAACTAAATAGTTTTAATTTTGATTCCCATGCCACACTTTATTGATTCCCGTGGCACCAAAAATTTAAATTTAAATATCTTCTGAACAAAACAAGTTATAATGATGCCTATTTGATTGATGTGCTTATAATTATGGGAAATTTGATGTTTTACATGCAAAATTCAGTAATACTTTGATTTAAAATCTGCCACGGAAATCACTTAAATACGCCCGATCTCAGGATTTACCCTTTATGTAAGTTGTTTAATGTTTATCATAATGTCGTCTTGAAATAATTATGTAGGTAGGTACGTAGGTACTATTTATTTACTAACATACAATTCACATTGTACATGCATAAATACAAACATGTTACTAGAAATACACTTGTATTCACATCAGTAAGGACGCGCAACATCCATGTTATGTGAAAACTAGCTTGCGCTCGTGGCTTTGCCCGCGTAGCAAAATCCTTTCTTAGCGGAGGACCACATCATAATACCTATCTATGTTCCAAATTTCAAGTGAATCCGTTTAGTGGCAGTCAATTAGTCACTTTTCCTTTTCTAAATTTAGATTATAAAACTTTAGCAAATAATTTAATTTTATAATTTATATAAATAATATACTTACCTTAGCAATCAGCCAGTGAACAATCAAGAATTTCCTGTTTTCTCACCCTAAAGCTGACGACAGACAGAGGCGGGACGGAGCGGTAAAGTGGTCGCGATCTTCATTTTGTTCCAGCCCTCGTTCGCTTTATATGTGACAGGTTACGTACAAATTCGAATATTACAAAAGTTCCCTCCCGGACCCCGACCGCTTTCCCGCTTCGGTCTGTCGTCAGCTTTAAGGGTTGGATTTTTTTTCCAAACTTATATGGGACCACCAACGAAGCTTCGTTGGGGTCCACCTCCGGAGTATATTCGTACACTTTGAACTATTGAACATTGTATGTAATCGGCAGCCGATATCGCTTAAGATCAGGCAAGTATCTTTTAAGTGTCTCGTTCGTTTTATAATCGCATTATTAAACCTAAAAACATCTACATTACCAGTGAATCTACCTTCTCAGTCATTCATTTTCCTCCATAACCCTTTCTAGTGTGAAGTAATGCATAGTGCATAGACCATGGGTCATTATAATCTCTGCAGGTGCATTTGTGGTGTGCTGCGCCGACGGAAAACTTCAGGAAGTTGAAAAAACTGATCCAAGATGTGCATCTATTCCAATACCTAAATCTGATCCTTACTACAGTAAATACAATTGGGATTGTATTAACTTCTATAGAACGCAAACTACTCAAGACAGGAAGGACTGTCAACATGTCACGAAAATAGCGGAACCGGTAAGGATTCAGTTCAATGTTTCTTTACAATACGCGTATGTTTACTACTATCTTTGATCTAGGAAGTCATTTGAAGTTTTTTCGGGCTATATTTATCGTGCTGCAGTATCTTGATTTAGATTGGACAATAATTAGTTTAAAAGTAACTTACTTGTTTACCAGTTAAACGCTATTAAGGGTACTTTTCCATTTTCCATCGGGAATGGCTCGGTGCAATATTATGTTATTAAGTAATAACTTTTAATACAAATTTGTACATTACGATTTTTAGATTAGCGAGTGTTCTCCATAACTAAAAACAAAAATGACTAGTCTTCATTAGTCCCGCATGGGACAAATGTTTGTGTGATTCACATGTATTTATTTCTGCTCTGGGTGGTTCAATATCTATTATAAGTATGTATTTACAAAAGAAAAGTAATTATTAGCTACCGTTTAATATTTAGTGTTAATTTCGCTTTTAAAGCGGAATTAACACTAAATATTAAATAGTAGCTAATAAATAATTATTGTAATGGATTTCCGCAAAGTAACGCCTAATTCCATTAATTAAAATAAAAGTATATAAATCCGTTATCCTAACCACCATAACACAAGCATTAAGTTATAAGTTGCTGAGCTTGGGGTTAGGTGGCGCTGTGTGAATTGTCCTGAAATATTTATTATTTGTTATTAGTATGATGGCTGTGTTCAGCGTTTTTACCCGCAAAAAGTAGCCTGTGTTATTGTAAGGTCTAAGCTAATCGAAAAGAGTTACTGTTCTTCGGTGTACCCGCTGCCCCGGCATTATGGCATCCCGCAGGAACACCCCCAGGTTTTAGTGGGTATCTCCGCCGCTATATTTTCTGAGTTTAAACGGTTCAGCCGGTGTAAGTAACACAAATCTCAACACACCCACACGGAGACATCATTTCGCATTTATATTAATAATAGTGGTATTGGCTACCTATGTTAATGATGTTTTCATGTAAACGATCTTCTATTATTTTTTTTATATCTATATATAATATTATATCTTTCGTAATCAAATCGCATAATAATCGGCAAAGACTGACATTGCAATTCCATTAGTGTTATAAATACGCGACGGTAACCATTCACCATCATGTGGCCGTCTTGATTGTCGGTATGAAACTTTAATGTAATTATTTTATTCTCAGTTGACATCTGTGACCGCTGTTATCGATGTCTCATACTTGTACGGCTCTTCAAAAGCAGAAAATGACAAAGTTCGAAAATTCAAAGACGGATTATTAAGTTTTGAATTGAAAAACGGAATAGAATACCTACCTCAAGACTCTAATCCTACTCAAGCATGTGCCGTGAAAGTAGCGTCTGAGGCATGTTACACGACTGGTAAATATTATGGACTTTTAACTAGTTACTTTTACAGCGGATTTTGTCCCATAAAATCATTTTTATTGAATATCTACGTTACACCTATCGGTATGTCCAATATGTGTTACATTTCCACAAACCTTAGTTTGAGCTATGGATAATATTATATGGGTCAATAATTCACGTTTTCTTTTAGACCATTATGTACGCATATATATCCTATTATGATTTCACCTTTTAGTTTGCATATAATATTTTGTTTTGATTTTACTCGTCTGTTTCATAACACAAGCTTAGTAAGTTGACTATTTCTTTGTAATACTTGTTGAAATTTGTTAAATAGTCAATAAAAAGTTCAACGAGCGAAAGCTCCTTTGAGGTATTAACCTAAAGACATCAAATGGCACTTAATAGAGTCTGTTTCTGTGACCTAAAATATATAGACATTATAATATGCAGGCATGGACGTGAAGTTTGGTGTTGGCGATGAAGTTTTGCTTGGCCACTAGTTCATGTTAAAAGATAATACTTATAAATTTCGTCTTTGCAGGTGATTTAAGAGTGAATCAGAATCCACAACTAGCATTGTTTCATAACTTATATATGTTACACCATAACTGCATAGCTCGCGAGCTCGGGAAACTAAACCGTCATTGGGATGACGAGAAAATTTTCCAAGAGACTCGCAAAATAGTAATCGCCATTCATCAAAATATTTTATACAATGAAATTCTTATTTTCATTATCGGTAAGTTATACTAGCCACAATTATTACGAAACTATGTAATATTAAAAGTTTATTGACATTGACTGGAAAAAATAACGCTGCAAGGCCAAAATACTACAAATATGCTGGTAAAACGAAATGAGGAAAGGGAGTATTAAAAATAACTCTATAGAAAGAGAATACTCTATAGAAAGTAGAATTGAAGATGAAAAAGTCTTGTGCAGATTCGAGATAACGTATCAATTATGAGCAAATTTCTGATTACAGGTTCACCGATTGCAGTAAAACAAAAAATTGTGTATCCTGATGCAACTAGTTTCGTAAATGATTACGATCCTACCGTGAACCCAACGCCTTCAAATGAATACGCCAATGCTGCCTTCAGAAACTTTCATACAGAAATTCAGGGATATCTGAAGTGAGAATTTAAAATAAATGGCTGTTGATAGCAAAACTATTTTCAAAAGCTTACATATTGTGAAATGACAATCAGAAAGATTCACGGGTATTAAATAACTGGTACCTATGTAAGATTATAGAATGATATCTCTGATTGAAGCTTTTTTGGTTTAGCGAACTCGCAAATGTTACCAGCAATTGACTGGTCACATTTGCAGAATTTATATTGGTATCTGCTGGGGTAGACGAGTTATGAAGTGAATATTAAGTAGCTGGTCGTTTCGTGAGGTAGACAGGGATAAGGGGAGTTAAGTGAAGTGTAAAATGAGGTCTATGTCGAGCAGTAATTTTTTTCTAGTCTATACTGTCCCACTGCTGGGCAAAGACCTCACCCAAATCCTGCCACTCATCT
This sequence comes from Hemithea aestivaria, assembly GCA_947507615.1. Taxonomy (NCBI): domain Eukaryota; kingdom Metazoa; phylum Arthropoda; class Insecta; order Lepidoptera; family Geometridae; genus Hemithea; species Hemithea aestivaria. The sequence continues at coordinate 8,780,512 of OX382334.1, read as the reverse complement.
CTATCCTGCCCCACATCTGGCCAATCAGTCTGTGGCGCGTCTAGTTCGTCTCGCCACCTTTTTCTAGGCAGGTCTCGACGACGCTTTCTGTCTTGTGGTGCCTACTCTGTAGAGATCTGATATTTAATTATTTGTTAATATTATTCAATAGAGTATGCAACGAGGATCGCTCCGTTAACTGTTCAGTAGACATGTCAGACTGGATGCAAAGGCCTAAAGTCATCGAGGAAGGGGATAATTACGCGGGATTGTGTCGAGGTCTCGCAACTCAAGCACAGAGTGCAGTAGACAACTATTTACCAGCAGTTATGAAACATAGTATGTTTAAGTGAGTATGACAATAAATTATTTTTTTTGGTTACCTACTTTTAGCCAACGATCTCATCTGATCTTGTGTGGCCGAAGATAATAGCAGATTAAACCTAAACGGCGAGATAAATCCCTCCCTGGCTGCACTAAACGTCGTGCAGAATGGTCATTAATCACCACTTAGATAACAATAAAACATTTTATTGTCACCAAAGTAATCATAGTTGTCGTCGCAGGGCCGGGATCCATTGAGTTTTTAACGAGTGTTTAACGTATTAAAATCAAAATAAATATACGTTTTACATTGTGAAACTCAATATTGCAATAAAATTAAGAAACTTATTATGTATAACACACTTTTTAATTTTTTTATAGCAATGTTCCGCTTGGATAAAATATTAAAGTTATGTCCTCACGGCGTCTTGTCTAATAATTTGCTGTGATTGTGATATTTTTACATTTTATAATTTTAGAAAAGGCGTAGGAGACGATAGCAAATTGGGAAAAGACGCACCAGGCGCTGATATAAAGTCAGTAGATCTAATGCGTGGACGCGAGCACGGCTTAGGAACATACGCACAGCTCATAGCAAAATGCTGTTTAGGAAAACTGGAAACCTGGAAAGACGCTGAAAAATTCTTTTCAATGGAGGTTATTTAATCATTTTTAATTACGATGAAATAGGAGATTCGGGAATCTTATTATTGCATCAAATAATATTATCATTTTGTGGTTGTATTCTACGAGTGCATCTACGGTTCCTAATTCAAAATAAAGGTTCTGCGTACGATAATTATTAGGTATAATTAAAACTTTTTAATTTTTTTAAAATCTTAATATCACAAATCACAATACTGACTATAAATAATTGTATTTATAATAATTAATCAATTATTACTATTATCTACTAATGATGAAGTTTTTTTGGCCTTCTAAATAATATTTAAAATATTTTCAGGACATTGAAAATTTGAAATGTTTCTACTCAACTCCTGAAGATATTGAACTGGGTGTTGGAATTTCTTTAGAGAAAATGATGCACCTTGCTCTGTCTGGGCCCGTTACTGCTTGCATTCTTGCCGATCAGTTCTATCGAACTAGAGTGGGCGATAGGTTCTTCTTTGAGAATAAAGGCTGGTTCACAGAAGGTGAGTATTTTATATATGGGTTTCATTTTGATGGGTACGGCACGCTTTAGGCTTAACCAAGTGACGTGCGGACTCTCGCGAATTTAAGTTAATCGTTGGTGAGCTGATACGCAGGGGTAGGTGTATTCCGGAGTGGAGACCCCGTCTCGGCAAACGTAGTGTCCTTGGGAAAGATGGGCGATGTTATCAGGACCCTCCTATTATCGTAGTCCCTGGTAGTAGTTTGAGAAGGAAACTGGAGGATTGAGTTGAGTGACGAGTTACGGGGTAGGCCAATGCAGCAGTGGCCAAAATTAGGTTGTTGGTGATAATGAAGATCACTGGTAAGCCGCGATGATCATGACGCGTTGGTGCTGCGAACTCTTGACAACGCATCCAGGATAATGGTAATAATTATTAAATCACGAATCGGCCTAGAAATTACAGTGCTGGGATCGAGATGTAAAAAAATAAAGCACTATGATTGGTCAATTCTAGATCGCTCTTCTCTCCCATGGGCAGAAACGTACCCGGTATATATAAAATACCTATTTGTTATAATTTATTTATAAAGGTCAACGTTTATTTTCAGAACAATTAAAAGTAATCCGCGGCACAAGTTTTGGTGACATACTGTGCCTAGCAAAAGGAGTAAAAAAAATGCAGGCTAAAGCTATGGAACTAATAAGTACTACGTAAGTTATTTAATTAAATAATTCAAGTAATATAAGAAAATTAGATACTGTAGATTTAACATTGGAAATTTGTATTCAGTAATCCAAATACGTATTATTATTAGCTGCACCACTTCTATCTTTGGACACCATATTATCTCCTCTTAATTTACGTTCATATTGTAAAATTAATTGATGTTAAGTTATGGAATGACTGAATTTTTTGTAATGTCCACTGTCAAGCCAAACCATCTCCCAGAAAAAATCGGCAGATTTTTTGTATTTTTTTAGAAAAAATCCAAAAATTTGAGGATTTTACGCCTTAGACGAATCTTTCTAGTTCCACCTCTGTAGTTAAAAGATAAAAAAATCTGTTCTAGGAATCCTTTACTCTCGTGTGATTCGAGAAAGAAGTTTGACTGTAATCCCTGGAAAGAGGATCACAAAAAAAGCAAACCAGATGATAAAAAACCAGCACATGAGGCCACAACAAAACCCCCGCCAAGTAAAGGGCCGGTACATACTATTCTCTCAGCGGTTCGCGACGTTTTGACTGTCCTGTAACTTTCTGTGGCCGCATCATCGTTTAACATCACGTGAGGTAGTGGCCGAACGCTAAACTATAATGAATAATAGAAATTTTGTTGTATAATGCGAAAAAAGTTTGTTATTTTTTCCCGAAGATTATTATAATAATTGTTATTTTTAAGTTTATTTTATATAGATCCCAATGGGTCGATGTGTTGCTGACTTTGTCAGCCCCCTATATAAGATAAGTTTATTTTTGTATATTATTCTGTGTTTAATAAAGTGTTATCAATCCATCTATCTAATAACTGTTTTGTTTTTTCGTAATATCCTTCCAATAAAGCGAATGTATGAAAGTGGCAGCGATTTTTTATAGAGATAACTTAGGTCCTGGAATAACATTTAAGCTAATGTACAGCGGGTAAAACTACTGAACAAACAAATAAATATACTATATTGTGTCCAGGTGTACGTTATTGATAAGTCAACTAATGGTACTCGTACGTCACGGCTAAAGTCAGAAGTATGGCTAAACCTCGGTGTACTCGGACTTTACCCGTAACATATACACTCACGGCACATTAATTTTTCCATAAAATTTTATCAAATCCGTTCGCAAGGTCTACAAGGTATTATTGTTTTGTTTATTTAGAATTTTATAGTGACATGAAGATTACCAGGTTTATGTGTTCTTGACATTGTTTTGAAAAACTAGATCACTAGGTCTATGATGGTGAATTACACCATCAGAACCTGATTTGTTATCTATTGGAAGAGTAGCCTAGGGAGTAACAATATATAATTATTATACTGACTAAAGCGTGCTTCAGTCGTAGATTTTATGTGATATGTGTAATTACTGAGAAAAAACTTAATAATTTGATTATAATTTCAATTAGTCTTACTTATTGGTTTAGTTTTCAGTCCCTACCTACATATTATATTCATAGTAGTAAAACTTAAGATATCTTACAAAAAGTATACCTTTATATAATGCAGTGTGAGTGTGTATAGACAAAATAGAACAAAAAATGTATTGGATCACATCATTTATTTTAATTTTCGCGGTTGCGTTCGCCGATGCGTCGCTTCGTAAACCTCTATTCGGGTTCGGAAGCAACGAGTGCTATAATGATTATAATAGCACAATAAGTACGGACTACACAAGTTGCGGAGTCAGACCTACGTCGTGCCCCGACTCTTATTACAGGACCATCGATGGATCGTGTAACAACTTGGCGTATGGCTGGTGGGGAACACCATTCACGCCCTATAAACGGCTTTTTAATAACAATTATTTTGATGGTATGTGACTTTTTATAATATTCTAGGGATTTTTTAAAGTTATGTATTCAGCTTATGATTTTCATATTCTTCTCAGGTATTATAAATCAATCAGTCAGTAAATCAGTAATTATTTCCTTTTACATATTTAAACTTTTTAATGTTGAGGAATCCTTCTTATATTAAAAGCTGTGTAATTTTTTTTATAATAATATACATACATAGGTAAGAAAAAGTGAGCGTGAAAGACTAAACTATTGATTTATATTATGGCAACTGAAAAAAAATAAACATTATAGGTGTGCACGAATTCGCGAAGTCAAAAAAGAAGAAGGATTTGCCGAACCCTCGTGAAATCAGTCTGAAATTATTTTCTCCTTTGAACAAAGACGACAAGCGTTGGACCCTTGGCTTCATGCAGTATGGGCAGATTATTTCTCACGATTTATCATTAACAGCTAACGCTTTACAAGCACCAGGTAAGTAAAGATACATAATCTCATATATAAAATTCTCGTGTCACAGTTTTTGTTGCCATACTCCTCCGAAACGGCTTGACCGATTTTGGTGAAATTTTTTGTGCTTATCCGGTATCTATGAGAATCGGCCAACATCTATTTTTCATCCCTCTAAATGTTAGGGGTAGTCCACCCCTAATTTTTATTTTTTATTTTTTTGACAAAATTCTTAATTTCTATTTTTTTTTGATACAACATACAAAAATACATACAATCCTCAATTTTCACCCTTATACGATCAACCCTTATTTTTTAATAGCCATTTTAGTAATTTAATCATTTTTCCTCTCCGGTCGAAAACTGATCAATCGTCATTTAATTAGTTATTTATTATTAAATTATTATTTATTTATATTTTTTATTTATTATTATTTATTTATAATTTATTATTTCTTTATTTATAATTTATTTATATGGCAAAACAACGTTTGCCGGGTAAGCTAGTTTTATTATAATGCTAGACAAAGAAATTGACATTAAATATAGTATTAGTGAAACCCATATTATGTGGTTATTAGCAGTCTGCGTTCAAAAAGATAAAATGCGTCCTATTCATCATAATATTGATTATTAAAGTCACCAGATTATAGTAGTACGGTACGGTATTTATCGCTCTAAAATCCGGAATAAATAAATGATATTATTTATGTGCAGTCAACTACAAAGAGATGTATCCATGTTAGGCTTACAAAATGAAGTAAATTTTCATTTGCCACAATGAACTACCCTTGGTTCGTGACATTTCTAGTAGCAATCAAACTTTATATTATCATCGACTCGTTTAATATGCAACAATGATGTATCCCACTACTTTTCCTTAAGTGATACATAATAATAGCATTTAAAATGAATCGAATATAGTATAAGATTTGGTGGATACTGAAAATGTCACGAAGTAAGGGTAAATAATTTTTGCATACTAAAAGTTCCTTCATTTTGTTAGACTAACATGGATACATCTCTTTGTAGTTGACTGTGCAAATGAGAAAATATATTAGAGCTTTACCGTTTAACATAACATAGTAAGTAAACATTTACAAAATGAAAAACAACGATTTTTTATTTTAAATGTCGTCATATAGTGCGAGTTAGAGAGTCGTATATAAAACCGAAGTATATAATATAAAAGTCCAGAGGTTGTACTATAGCTTATGTGTTATTCCAGGGTCTAAGCTATCTCTACACCAAATTTCAGCTCATTCAGTCCACCCGTTTAGACGTGCAGGTGTAACAAACAGACATCCATACATTCTTACAAACTTTCACGTTTATAATATTAGTAAGATAAGATTTCTACCTATAACTGTAAATAAAAATATTTTTTTTAGCATGTTGTAGCCAAGGTCAACTTACACCAGAGGCATCCACATTTCCTAGATGTTCTCCAATTATGATCCCAAAAGATGATCCCTATAACACTCCATTGGGCAGAATATGTATGAACTTCGTCAGGACGGAAGCTACCAAAGATAGAACTGATTGCGTAGAGACCACTACGGTTTCTGAGCCGGTAAGATATTAAAAAATCTTTATTGAGGTAATTTTTATAATAAAAACAAGTAAATATATAAAATACGGTCCGTATGTTTATATATTTATCCGTATTATACGAGGCACTAGTAAAACTACAATCAATTAAGTATTTTTTAAAAATATCGTGGCTAATACTTTTGTGGCTGATTTTACCTTTTTTGATTTTGCAAGTAACGTGGGGCGAGTTGAGGAATTAAAATATGGTTTGTTTTGATTTTCTGCAACACATCCCATTTAGTCCCGTGCTAAATTAAAGGCAGAAAATATTAGGTTGGAATTCTGCATTGAAATTTTGAATTACATTTTCGTGCGTATAATGCTTGTACTATGGTATAATATATTCTTGAGTGGACCCGAATGGTCCAGAGCTATTAAGAGTTAATTACGACATTTTTTTGGTCGACGCAATAATATGTGTCACCATGTACCTATTCCTCAACTAGAGTTGAGTTGTGTTGACTAGAGGTGAGTTGAGTTGAGTAATTTAATACGCTTTGCCTTGTAAAGATAGATCTTTACAAGCCAAAGCGTATTAAATTACTTAATTAGAGTTCTTTTTCAGTTATCAGAAGTAACTTCTTATCTGGACTCTTCGTTCATTTACGGCAGTGACCTAGAAACAAGTTTATCTCTACGTGAGCTAGTAGGTGGAAGGCTGCGTTATGAAGCAAGGCAGGGTTTACAGTTCCTTCCACGAAATCCTGATACAACACAAGCGTGCAACCTGCAGTTTCCACAGGAGCCTTGTTACTTGGCTGGTAATTACGCGGTGTTACAGATGGTGTAGTCATAATTAAAGGGTTGCATTTGTCCGTCGTACTGAAAAACCTATTTCAAATTAAGAAATTCGATCATTCCATAAAAATAAAAATCTAAAAGTTTTAGATAAGACATGCTATGTTTTATTTGGAATAATTTTTCTGGGATTTTTCTTTCAAATTGACCGATTAGATTTTGCCAAGAAATATTTGTTCGACAAGTTAGATTTAGTTTATCAAACAAAAGTTTGATAAGTTATTTTTTATGAACACAAGAATAAAAAAATTGTTTGATGGCAATTAACAGTTAGCTGGTGTATTTACTTAATGTATCTCTTTTGAATAACTTAATTCAAAACGTCAACAATTTTTTTCGTTGTAAAATTTCAAATTATATCCAAAATGTTAATAAGATACCTATATATTATTTATTATTCTAGGTGATATCCGAGTAAATCAAAATCCCCAACTGGCGTTGCTGCAAAACGTATACATGATGCAACATAACAACATAGCGAATGAGCTTTCATATCTGAACCCTCAATGGGACGACGAGACTATTTTTCAAGAGACACGCAAAATTGTAATCGCCGTCCATCAAAACATTTTCTACTATGAGATGCTTGCTTTTATTCTTGGTATGTATATATTCCCATGTCTAATTTATTCCGAATTCCCTGAACGAGATCTCAAAAATATTTTGGTCTCTTTCTTTAGTAATGTTTTAAACAAAGAAGAAAGAAGACGAGCAAGACGCTCCTCTGATGTTAAGAGATAACGCTGTACTGATTATAATAATCAGTACAGTGATAAACAAGAGTGCTCTTACTGAGACTGTGATAAAATTAGTTGCCTGTCATCATCAATGGAGAAAAAATAAACATAAGATTTATGTATTTAGTAAGATATACTAGTATTTAGTAGTATTTAGTAAGAGCTAGATGTAGCTAGGAGTAATTGCCAATGCGTTGTCAGTCTAATAAGCTGGTTAAATCCTTTCCTTATTTACATAGGTACATTCTCCACCTACCCTATGTAAATATAATTCTCTCCCTGCAAGGTTGTCTGGAATAGATCGCTTTTAGCGATAAGGCCGCCAATTGTTACACTTACTTATGTCGTGATTTTGTGTTATAGTTTTAGGTTTTCTGTATGTTTGTAGTGTTTCAATAAAGAGTTTTCTATTCTTTTCTCTTGGTCACGCCATAGTTTCTTGTACAAACATCTCAGCTAGTGTTATTAAACGATTTTTTAAAAATATCTGACTATAGGCTTGGTCGATATCCTCAATAATATTTTTTGAAGTGAAAACTTCTTTAGCGGCGCTGAGCACTTTTTTGTATGGGTAAAAACTTTCAAACTCGCGTCAGGGTCACGTGATGCTGATCGAAAAAGCGTAAGATCGAGGGGAAGGGAGAGGAACTAGTATCTCTCACTCTTTCTACCGTGCTTGAGTGTGCTGCTCTGTGAATTTGGTTTAACTATGTCAAATAATCGCAATTTTAGCACAACGAAATACAAAACTACTATTGATGCGGTCTTTATTAGACACTTAAATAGGTTCGAATCAAAACTGTTTGTTTCTTACTTCAGTTATCATAAACCAATTGTATCAGTTGTAAAAATTTGCGATGATGATTCTGATAATAATGATGGTGTAAAAGTCGTCGAAATTATGGATGGAAGTTGATTTTTCTGAGAGATAAAATTTAATGTAATATATAAATAACGATATAATATTATAAATAACAACATATAAATTGTCATATTTGTGTACGATAGCGCAATAAATAAACATTGTATTCTACCTCATAAATGATAGTATTTTTATAATTATAATTAAACACAACGTTAATATTGAAGTTTTTTTTTCTAGATATACAGACGCTAATTAAAGACAAAATATTATACATTGGTGAATACGGATACGTCAATGATTATGATCCAACTGTAAATCCAGGGGTGACAGACTTATTCGCTGCGGCCGCCCTCAGAACTTTTCATACGAATGTACAGGGAGATCTCAAGTACGTGTTATTATAAGAAACTAGTTGCACCCACATCCCACGTGATGGAAAATGAAAGAACTGTTATCAATTATTAGCTATTAATTAATATTCAGTGTTATTTAGTAATCTATTAAAACTTAGTTAGACTCACAAATTTAGAGCGGAATTAACACTAAGGGGCTGCGCAGACGACAGACTATCCATGACGCACTTTTTAGTCTGTAAAAATAGAACCTATGCAATTATATGCAGTAAAGCACACGACGCGAAGTCCGGCGCGTTACTGCATATAATTGCATAGGTTCTATTTTCACAGACTAAAAAGTGCGTCATGGATAGTCTGTCGTCTGCGCAGCCCCTAAATATTAATTAATAGCTAATATATAATTGATGTGATGGATTTCCGCAAAGTAACGCCTAGTTCCATTAATTGAAAGTACGGTTGTCGATGAATCTAGAATGACGTCTAGAAAGTTACCTATTCACTTGTGCCTTAAAGATCCTCAACTTATATCATTCCGAAAACACAAAAGTGTCCCAAATGCTACCTGAAATTATGTCAATCAGTAACAGAAATTTCAAAGTTTGCGTGAATTACATTTTTTTAATTTTATTTTGTTTTTCATAGCAGGAAAATAAAGTATTTTATTTTCATTCTACAGAGTATTCAACGAATCTCGTGCTATTCTCGATTACGTCAGACTGAAAGACTGGTTCCTTCGGCCTGGGATCATCGAGTATGCAGATAATTTCCGCGGGTTGTGTAGAGGACTCACAACTGAACCACAAAGTGCCCTGGATACATATTATACAGACGATATTTTGAACTTTTTGTTTCAGTAAGTATTTTTAATACATGAGGGTAATTTTATTAATCGGGCCATTTCGCGTAGGTAATTATTTTATGTTAGTTAATAAAATTAACATGAGTCAAAACGCGAAAGCTTAAATGAATGAATATCATAATTGTTTGTGTGCAATAAAGTGTAATCTATCTATCTACATAAATAAACTGATAATATTATGTGTTTTTGTGAATAGAGATGGTATATTAGGCATCGACCTGAAAGCAGTAGATATAACGCGAAGCCGAGACCATGGCCTGCCTCCATACGCCCAGCTCTTGGAAAAATGTTGTCTGGGCAAACCAAAGAGTTTCAGAGACTTTTATAAATACATGAGAAATAAGGTTAGTGAATAATTTTACGTATTGAAAGAACAAGCGCTAATGTTAACATCATTTTCTTATATCGTTCTGTTAAATTATAAACAATGGAATGTTTAAACTGTATAAAACGACTACAAGCTTGCTTTCAATAAGCTACTTTCAATAAGAACATGTTTTAATTTATAACTTGAAAACTGCTCGAACCATGGAAAAAATCAAATGGACGAGCTAGAAAGTACAAATTTAATATTATAAATTTTTGAAATAAAAATAAATCCAAGTAAAGACTCTTCCAGTACCTAATCGGTAACATACATAAAGAATATAATAAAATCAGAATTTAATGAAGTATTGTAAATCTTTCTCACTTTTTAAGGACATAATTTTTTTTCTTGTAAATAAACTTTGAATAGGTAAATAAATTTTGAGGAAGGATGATTCTTAGATTTAGCTATTGCATCCAAGAATGTATTAGGTATCCTAGAAATTAATCAGAATATATTCCTTGATTCAAACGATTTTTTATTTTTAGGATGTGAGAACACTATCTTCAATATACGATAGTTATGAAGACGTTGATGCTATAGTGGGAATGGCTTTAGAGACTCCTCTGCCAGGAGCGTTGTGTGGTCCAGTCACTTGCTGTATTATAGGGGACCAAGCTTCTAGAACAAGGAAAGGAGATCGATACTTTTTTGAGAATAATCAGCATCCGGGGGCTTTTACTCTTGGTAAGTTACATTAGGTCTTTATGTGTTATTTTGTGAGTGAAGATATACTTCAGAGAGTACTCATCATCAACCCACGTTCGTCTACTGCTAGATATAGATATATGGAATTTCATTCAACTCGGTCCTCAATCTTTTTCATCCAAACCAGCGAATTTTCTGGGATATAGTCATCAAATTGCTTCAATTTTGCATGCTTGCGTTTGCTAAAACGGTCTACTCTAGAACTCATCTACCCCAGTATCAGTTCTCCGGCAATGTATCTGATTGTCATTTTAGACTGCTAAACCTATCGAATATGTCGTTAAACTGTGATAAAAGCGGCCTCTGTGTAGAATTAGACTATCATTATTTACTCAAGGATTTTAAAATATTCACACATTTCTTTTTCATATTAAATAACAACATTTTATTTACATTTTGTAACAAAGTGGGTAAAAATCCTTGACTATACCGTAAACGTGTGTTATATTTTTGTTACTTCTCAACACTAGTAAATTTTCTTTATGTCTTATCTCGTCGATATGTGCACATAAGGTAAATTCCAGCAGTAGCGGTAGTTCCAGTTTCCAGTAGTAAATTTCTCGACGTTTTAAGCTTTCTTTGGTATGATTCATATTTTTACGACGTCCTACAATGTTGCTGTTGTTTTTCGTTCATACCGTGGCACGTTTTTAACTCAAATTTTAGCGTGCCTTTCAGCGGACGTGTAGCGAGAAATTTCGGAATAGAAGGAATATACCAACGCAGCGCTTCAAATTTTTGGAAATCTCCATCCCAGTAAAATGCACAGAGGTAGAATATATAGAGTCCACACGCCAAACTGAAGTACTGTCGCATTTGACGTCAAAATTTACCATAGAATAAACATATACCAAAACAAACAGAACGGACATACATAGTTAATTGCCTACTAAATAAAAGGAGAAGACAAGTCAAAGTGGGCCCTTCATGGATAATAATGTCAATAAAATACAAAATAAAATCAAGATAATATTATATAAAGATGATTTTACACGAATACAATGTGTAAAGACGTTATTCTGAGCTTTTGATAATATTATTAACAGTTTTTTTTTTTTTCAGAACAACTAAACTCCATTCGCAAAATCACATTTGCTAATTTGATGTGCCAAGTGCCAGGCATAAAATACATGCAGCCGAAAGCATTTGAACTAGTATCACCGGCGTAAGTAAATAATAACCATATAAGTGAAGAAGCATTTATTTATTATAAGTAGAACTTTAAAAAAACTTTTAAAAACAAGTTTTTATTTTTATCATCTAGCACCATAGTATTCGTCAAGACGAGCAAATAAAACGAATTCAAACTTGATGGGGTTTCGTCATTTAATTACGGAGTTTCTATGGCTACCTTCCAGCTCCATCATCAGATCAGCTCTATATCATAATAATTAATAATATTGCATTGTCATCCGATTTATACATGCATGCAAAATTTCAGCTCAATCGGAAACCGGGAAATGGATCAAATTTAACTTGCAAGATTTGATTAAAGACAGACAGACAACGGACAGGTCAAAGTAAATAAAAGCTTATAAAAAGCAGTCATTAAGTCATGTCGCAGGCATGCAGTAATCTTGGCGACCTGAAACAGCAACATATAGGTTGCCACACAGCCTTTATAACCCTGACATTTAACCCTGAAACCTGACAGTGTTAGTAGGGTTTATTATAAATTATTACCCTTAAAATTAACATTACATTTTATTTTTCAGAAATCCATTGATCCCCTGCAACGAGATTCCTAAGTTAGATCTTAGCAAGTGGCAAGTGAATGTTGACAAGAAATAAATTACACTATTATAAATCATTTTAATCTAATAAATACTGTAAAGGGATAATGTAATAAAGAAATATATATTAAGGTGTTTTTCTTTTTCACAAAACGAAACAAGACTTAAGACTGGTCTATCGATAAATTGAGATTAAATGTACTATTAATAACATTATTGATTTGCATCGTTCTGGTCATCATCATCATCAGCCTATGTTCGTCCACTGCTGGACATAGGCCTCCCCATGGCACGCCACTCAACTCGGTCCTCCGTATTTCTTCTCCACCCATCCCCAGCAACCCTTCAGATATCATCGCTCCATCTCGCCCATGGGCGCCCTACACTACGTTTACCGAGACGTGGTCTCCACTCGAGAACTCGTCTACCCCAACGGTTATCGGTAACGGGCATCGTTATGGTATTTTCATTAAATATTGTTAAATATTCTTGGTTTCTTTCTTTGTAATATTTGTAGTATTTCATATATAGGTACTTTGCGAGAAAAAACCTTTAATATTAACTCTTAACTGGAAAGGGTTGGGGTTAGATCTGAAGTGAACAAACAAACAGCTGTTTACAGAAAACCGCTGCCAAGACATTTCACTTCAATGGACATGTTCAGTACATATTTATACACAATATGGCCTACTATTTAGATAGATAGATAACTCTTTATTGGAACACAAAAGAAAATGTACAAAAACAACTTATAAACTAAAACAATACAAAAGCTATGTGTTACAATTGGCGGTCTTATCGCTAATAGCGATCTCTTCCAGACAACCGTGCAGGGAGAGGAGAAATATTGAAATTCACATGGGTTAGGTGGTGTGTTCAAATTAAATTATATTCAATACATACATATAATATTATAATACATACATAATACAATAAATATATATATATATATATATATATATATACATATTATAATACCTAAAATATATACTATTTTATCTGCTTAATATTAATAATAAGAAATGAATGAAATACTAACTGGATTAGGTTGAGTAAAGTAAGTACCTGCACAAGTAAAATTATGGGAAAGATGAAAAGAAGAAAACAGCTAAAGTTATACAGATAGATAGTGTGCTAGTACGCGTGACTTAAAAACATTCAGAGTTGGAGCGCATCTTATTTCAGCGGGTAAGGCATTCCATAGACGGATGGCCTTAACTGTGAAAGACTTGCTGTAAAAAGTAGTCTTATGTTCTGGAAATATTAGCATCAAGTTCATTTAGATAATATACAAGTATGAGACTTTGTTACCGTTTTACCGTTACACGCCTAACGACTGAGCATCTAAAATTCGATAAGACATTGCTGTGCTTCGGTAGAAGGGCACTGTAGCTAGTGAAATTATTGGGCTGAAGAGTCTTAACATCTTATGACTCTCAAGTGAGAAGCGTTGGAGCAGTGCACCCAGAATTTTACCTTTGTAAAATACAGCACTATACTAATTATGGGCAGCGTCATCTTTTTCCATCAGGAGAGCGTCTTGCTTGTCTTCTTATTTAGTTGTATAAGAAAAAATGGTTGATATGTTAGACCCTGAAATAATACATAGACCAATTTTAGCTGGTAGGTACTCTAGCGTAGTCTATGTCCAACTTAAGTTAGGGCCACACTACCTTTTGTGGTGTGGATTGGTGTGACGCGTTAAACGGGTGTCAGAATCATATCTCTTTCATTGATTTAAGATGGAAACACACGATTAAAATAATTATATGTCAACACAACGTTTCGTTATAAAACAACAAATCACGTTACTTCACACCACACCACAAAAATGTAGCTCTAGCTTTACCTATAGTTACCTTTTTCAATGAAAAAATAATAGGTACCTACAGGCTCTTCCTGGACTAAAGTACCCAAACCAAGTACTTAATACTTGTACTACGTATGTTGGTAAGTACTAAAATCAAATTTATTTAAAAGTAAACTAAGAATGTATTTTCAAAAATCTTTTTTGTATCATCTTGTAATTATACCTGTTTTCAGGCGTATTTGGAATTTTTATTACGTTTGGTTGCTCCTTATTATTTTTTAGAACGATATCATTTACATTTTTAGTCTTTACAGTTTTTTCTAATTCATTTTCGCTTGTGTAGCCTCCTCTTAGTAAATAATTTGCATTGTCTTTTTCCAGTTGTGATTCTTCTTTTTTAGCTACAGATACTCGTAGTTTCTTCATTTTATTCGAAAAGAAACGTCGCTTCTCTTCAAATTCCTTTTCAATTTGATCATTTATTTCATCATCTTCAGGATGATATGGATTGTTGTAAAAGCTTTTCTTCGCATCAGCCCTTTGAAATACTTGAGCTGCGAAGTCTTTAAAGGCGTATGTGTCCACGATACCCTTTAATAAATTGAAGAGATCTTGAGAATCAATCTTTATGTCTATTGAGTTTCCACTTACATAATACTCGTAGTTTAGGAGAACTGAAATAATATTGTAATACTAATTGTAAATAATTTGATATTTTTTTAACATTTTATACTATACGATTATAAATGGTTGAGTTTTTAGCTTATAACTGCATACAAATCATATACCTACTTGAATAAAAATAAAACTAAGATATAATATTCTGTGGTGTACCACACAATAATAATGAAATTAAGGTTAGGGCGCATTCAGACTGCTTCGAACTATGTAACATAATAATTTTAGTTTAATAACATACTTATCAATAAATCTTAAAAATTTATACGGGTGGAAATTTTAAGATTTATACAATTTACATCTTATCATTACTAAACTCAAAAAGACAATAAATTTTTTTTTTTTTTTTTTTTAAACGAGATAGGCCTACGTTTGACCACATCCCACCTGATGGAAAGTGAAAATGCGGTCGACGATGGATCACGTAAGATGCCTAGAAAGGTACCTATTCACTCGTGCCTTGAAGATACCCAAGTTGTACCGCTCGGGAAACACGGATGACGGCAAAGTGTTCCAAACGCGACCAGTTCTCATTAAGAACGACGAAGCAAAACGCTTGGTGCGGGCAGTAGGTAACGCCACTAAGTAAGGATGCCGCTTTGCCGTCTGCCGCGACGTACGTCGGTAAATATTTATAAATATAATTTTTTATTACTGAGACAATAACTTACAAAACAACAATAGGACCTTCATGGAGATTCCTTCCAAATAAGCAAACATATTATTCCAAAGTAAACAACCATGAAATTAGAAACTATTTGGGATTTAATTACACCATTATATTTGTATTTTATGGCCGTTGTTACTGTCTAGAGATAACATGTCAGTGATTTGTTTGTACAACACAATATTATGTACCTTTTATAGCTGCGTGATATTAGAATTATCTATGTGCCTTTAAGGTTTCAGTATCTGGATACTTCTACGCACACTTCCATGACACAAATATTAAGGACACATGTATTTTGGTTGAATGACGACCTCTGTGGCGCGGTGAGCTAATACCCGCTTGCAACGGAGAAGATTGCGGGTTCGATTCCCGTATGGGACAAATGTTTGTGTGATCCACAAATATTTGTTTCTGGTCTGGGTAGTTTTCAATATCTAAGTATTATAAGTATGTATTTACAAAAGAAAAGTATATAAGTAGTCGTATTATATCCGTTATCTAACCACCATAACACAAGCATTAAGAGTTATAGTATAATATTTATTTATATTCACGTTCGTATTTATTTTTTATTAAAAGTATGATAATTTGAATTCATTATTTCCCAAGGATCAAAGGCAATAAATTCTTCTTCTTAATAATTTGGTTTGCAAATAGGATTATGTTATCACGTAAATTTATTTTAAGCTAACTTGACAAGTCTACAATTTTAAGATTCTCGTAGGCTTTTCTATAAATCTTTTTACTACCAACTTAAGCAGTACTTAGATTAAAATCTAAGCACTTTCTAAGCACTAACTACTTATACTACTTAAGTAATAGGTGTGGGTTGAAGTGAAATTGGACTGGACACTTCTGCCACATGTCTAGTGAACTATAGGCCCAAAGCACCATAAAATAATAAAAACATAATACTTCGAGCACACAACGCAGACAGTAAACAAGTTAAATTTTTAAAATACTTTTTAAAAACAAGCTTTTATTATTATTACCATCTAGCATCATAAAGTACTCGTCAAGACGAATCAAATGAGCCCAAATTCGATGGGGTTACGTCGTTTAATTACAGAGTTCCTATAGCCACATTCCATCTCCATCATCAGATCACCTCGATGTCATAATAATATTGCATTGTCATCCGATTTATACATGCATGCAAAATTGCAGATCAATCGGATACCGGGAAGTGGATCAAATTAAACTTGCAAGATTTGATTACAGACAGACATACAGACGGACAGACAGATAGACAACAGACAGGTGAAAGTAAATAAAAGCTTGCAAAAATCGAGGCTGGCCCGAACGGAGACGGTGAGGCGAAATGGATCCCTTTTGCAATAGCTGGACAACCGTAACTTTTGACCGAGAAGAATGAAGAGTAGAAAGTAATGCTTTTGCCCAACAGTGGGATATTAATCAGGCTGACACTAATATAATTTCTCGTAATAAACCACAATACAAAAAATCTGTGATATTTATAATGGAAATAATAATCAAAAGGCAAGTGAACATAGTCTTAAAAGGTAGGCAACATACATATAGGTAGTTAACCTATGGTATTGCAGGTATCCATAGGCGATGGTAGCCACTCACCATCAGGTGGACCGTCTGCTTGTTTGTCACCTATTACATAAAAAAAATATAATATAAATTTTGCGGAACATAATTTCACACAGCACCATCTAACCCCAAGTCTAGCAACTTATTGCTTGTATTATGGTGGCTAGATAATGGATATATTGACGGTATGACTCTGATTCCCTGGAAGTTAGGTCGGCCGTTGGTGTGGGACGCGACTTGCGTTGATACACTAGCGCCCTCACATCTTCCAGAGACTCAAATTGCGGCTGGTGCGGCGGCAGTTTCTGCTGAGCGGCTCAAGCGGCGTAAATATGCTAACCTCGATAGCGGATACATTTTTGAGCCGTTTGGGGTAGAGTCATTGGGTCCTTGGGGTCCGGGAGCTCACCGCATTTTCCAAAACTTATCTGAGCGCTTGGTCGAGGCGACATGTGACCAAAATGCTGGGGTATATTTGGCCCAACGTATAAGTATTGCCATTCAACGTGGCAATGCTGCCAGCATTCTGGGCACTCTGCCATCTGACAGTGGTTTGGAGCACTTGGATTTTCTGTAGATTGGCTTGTGGCCGATCTGTGGTTAATAAAAGTGTTCTCAACTGCTGTAGTAGCTGTAGTATTGTTAGTTTGTTTTTCTCAATAAAGGCATTTGCCATTGAAAAAAAAAATGGATATATTATATTACTTATGTGTATATTTTTCTTCTAAATACTTACATACCTCTATGAAAGATACAGAAAGCCACCAGTCAAGAATAATTTAAATCTAATTTACACAGTTTTTTCCGATATTTTCAATCTAAGAGATAAACCAAAGTTGAGCACACAATTATTATTGATTTCAAGATCGCTACTACATTCTAAGCCTTAAATATTGAAGCACCTTTACCAAAAGGTAACCCAAGGGATTCTTAGTCCATTTTTAGATATAATTTAATTTATTTCACGCAGCCAAACATATTATTACTTATTCATACCTTTCTGTTTGTCACTAAATCAAAAATAAACAAAAAAATCATAAATTCTTTTCACTTATATTATATACAGTGAAAATTTGTTTGTGAGTACGTGTGTGTATGTGTATATTGTATATAATACAGTAAACTGATACAGATAAAATACTGTGTGTTAATAGCGGATATACCTAGAAGCGGAATACATTATACTTTTTATCCAGATTTTTCTACGCAATCAGGTCTTAGGTACTAAAGCAAAAAAGGAGCACAGCCAGTACCACTAGAAAGAAGCTAGTATAAAGACAATAATATCGAATTGAAACAAAACAAATAAAGCAAGCCAAAATGCAGAAAATCCTCTTCTCTTAAATCCTATTTGAAAGGAAATAACCCAGCTAAACGGTTATCATTGGTTCTCCAAATATAACTTTAAGGAACTTTAATTAAATAACTGGATATAAGAGCCCTGAACTTGATGTTACCCACTTAGTAATCTTTTAAGACCTAAAATAAGGCCGACTACTTAGCTTTAAAATATTACGTCTTATCTGAGGTTTTCAGGGGTTTGGAGATAATATTTTGCAACATCTGGGTACAGTTTCTACAGTAAAATGTTTTTAATTTCTTCTTTTATTTTTGAGAAGACCTAGTACCCAGTAATTAGTAAACGAGGCTTATATTAGTACCTACTATTTCAAGATTAAATAATAATAATTTTAAAATATTCCGGATTAATGCACATGGTTAATTTGCATTAGAATATGATACAGTTCCTAAGTGAATAATAACAAACTACATAATACATAATCCAAATTAATTTACTAATTTTTGTATAGTGTAGCATAAGGTATATTATACGAAAATGGGGACCCATTTTCTCTCAGTGTTAAAAACTTTTCTAATGGGAAACAATTAGGTCATGCAGATAAATCTAGAAGTTCGGGACAAATCAGTGAAGTGTCCTAAACAACTTAAACAATTTGCAAGTAGTCGAGTAAATCTCAATAAATTCTGGCTCAGACCGTGGCGAGAAAGCTTTAAGTTATCTGGCATAGTGCCTTAACGTTTGGTATTTACTGTAATCCTTAACGGAAATAATTATTTGTTACAAATCTGTAACAAATAATTATTTTGTTTTATTTTTTATTTTGTTGCTTATAAATGCGAGAAAACAAAAAAGTATGTGTGTGAGAGCGTTTGTTACGTCTTCATGCCAACAGCTGCAGCTTTGCCGGCTTCACTCTGCTTCAGTAGGATGGCACTGAAGCTAGTGAAATTACTGGGCTGAAGAGTCTTAACATCTGATGAGTAAGATGATTGAGTAAAAAGCGTTGATACTGTGCGCCCAGAATCTTACATCACTGTGAAATCCTGGGTAGCACTGTACTGATAAAGGGCAAAGTTATCTCTTACCATCAGGAAAGCATCTTGTCGTTTTCTTACTTCTTTGCATAAAAAAAGCTGAACCGATTGAGCAGATATTTGATACATATAGGTAACCAAGACCTTGGATTACCTAGGCTACTTTAATATTTACTTTTGGTTATTGGCAAATTAATTTTATACATTTAGAATAGGTATTGTATACATCTATGATTTTTAATACAGGTCGTACCGGGCCTAAAGCACAATAAGAGTGGATTTTACCCTGTATTAGTAATAGTACCTATACATCCTTGTGGCTTTTTAGCAACCTTACTTGTAGGGAGCGACCTCAATGTCGTTTTTAATCTGTAATAAATTGGTACGTTTAACCTATTATTACTAAAAAAACTAAATACACCTTCACACACCACTCACACACATTACTGTATCAAGTGCTATACCTACCTAATAATATATTATAATAATTTATATTTATGTATATTCTTCTTCTTCTACTGAGCATTATCCCGACTACTGCCAGGGCTATCTGCTTTTTCTTTTTTGTATATTATTATGACAAAAATCAAGAGTACCAAGAACCGGCGAGCGTGTATGAAGAATGTGATGAATGTTGAGGAAGCGAAAAGGTGTGTCAGGATCGTAACAAGTGGAGGGACATAGTCTCTGCATACCCCAACGGGAGCGCCGGTCATCAAGATGGAGGGCGCGTCGATCAAGTGTGCCAGTCAGGCGGTACTGCTCGGGGTCACTCTCGACGAGGCGAGATCCTACGTGCCGCACGCGAACACCATCGGTGAGAAGGCCTCCAATTGCTTCGGCAAAATGTCGCGGGTGTCGGCGACCAGATGGGGAGTCAAGTACCGAGCCCTTCGAATATTGTACTCGGGCACGTACGTGGCTACGGTCACGTACGCGGCGGCCGTGTGGAGCCATTGTTCGACAAATACTGCGGTCAAGAAGGCGTTGACGCGGACGCAGAGACCGGCGCTGATTTTGCTGACGAAGGCCTACAGGTCTTGCAGCTCCGCCGCGTTACCTGTGCTGGCGGGAGTGCTGCCGGCCGACCTGGAGGTACTTCGCGCAGGTAGGATCGCTCAGGAGCGAACTCAACTCGCCCCCAGGGAGCTCAGGCAACTCAAACGTTCCGTCCGCGACGAGATCATTGCCATTTGGCAGGAGCGATGGCGTGACAGTTCCGACGGTCGTGAATTGTACAGTTTCTTCCCCGAAATAAGCGTCAGGTTAAGTTCAGAGTGGGTCGAGCCCGACTTCGTGGTTTCCCAGCTTCTCACCGGTCACGGTTGCTTCAGGCGGCGCCTACACAAGCTAGGCCTGTGCGAGTCTGCGACGTGCCCGTGTGGCGAAGACGACGAGAGCCGAGATCACGCGCTATGGGAATGCAAGCTGTACGACGAAGAGCGACAAGCGATGCTCGAAAACTTGAAGAGGACGATCATTGGACCAGTTTTCCACGAGGAACTAGTTTCCTGCGAAGAGAACTTCGAGGCGCTGCGCAAGTTTGCGCACACGTGGCACACCAAGCGAAGAACTTTTGAAGAATGAAGCCGAATAGTTACACTGAACAGTGTACAGTTACGAGTCCGCTAAACACTGTGTGTTTTGTGTCGTCGAGCCCCAATTGGAGGGAGGAAGAAATATCAACGGAACAACAATTACCTTGATTAACGCCCGACCCGCACTCATTGTTATGAGAGGGTCATCAGAATGGGCTCATATAACATCTTCGAGTCCGCCTACTCGTTGGTAGTGACTTAATTGACGCTACTAGCGGTAGGAGAAGGGCGGGACATCTAGTTTGTAGGGGGCACCAGAAGCAACTGCGCGACCACGTTTTCGCCGGACCGCCTTTCGGGGCTGGTCCAGAACGGCAAGTGGTCGTGCGGGCTCCCACGATTAGGTCGTAAACCGTAAGGTAGGTTAGACCATGAGGAGGTGGTGGGGATACCCCAACGGGAACTAGACGAGATAATAGTATGTAAATATGTATGGACTATAAATTAGCAGGCACTTTAATGGCAGTGGAGGTTTTGGCAACGTCTAAAGGTAACCGAATAGCAAAGCGAAGTGCCACTATAACATCTTGCGTAGTAAAATTTTAATAGGGTCTACAAACTTCTATGAACAATGAACATACATTGTACAAGTCTAGTATAATTTTCTTTAGTTTTCCAATATTTTATGTAGAAATGTAACAATACACATAATTACAATAATAGAATAAAATGTTCTGCCGAAAATTCGGTGTGTAATTTGGCGTGTAAATACCAAATAAACAGAAATTTATAAGTAACCCAACCGCTCTAATGGTGTATGTAAGATGATCAGGGAAATTGCCTCGTTGTAAAAATGCAATTTTGGAAGATGCTCGGATGAAATTGATTTCCGTATCGTCCTTGAGCAGATAAACCGTATTTACATTTCTCATATTATTCTTATTTTTAAACAGTTATTTCGCTTTAATACTTATTTATTTGTCCTCTGTGTATCATCATTGGTAAAATTTTACAAGGGAAGTTTTTGAATAAAATCCTAGTTGACCCTCACAAATTTTGTTTATGTAAAATATAATGTTAATGGTAATATTGAAGACCTATTCTCAGACCTACCGAATATACTCATTTCAAAATACCTATTCAACGAAACATCACATGATGAGATCAGGCAGAAAAAAAAATCATCACCATGTTACATGTTCGGAAAGTACCCTAAATAAATTAATTTTGAATTATTTTTTTGTACCGTTCTCTTACTCTCTTACTTTTGCTCTTATATGTGCAAAATTACAGATTTTTAGGACTTAGGTGTATAGTTTCTCCGTAAAGCCGCGGACGGTCAGACGGACAAAACGAAACTATAAGGCTTCCTTGTTGACTACGGGGCCTAAAACGATCAAGTCTGTAATGTTCGATTACATATACAATGTACAGTGATTTAATAAATTAATCTACAAAAATTTGAACTGAACCGCACTGACGGCGTTACGTACTTGGTATTTTGGCCGAAGTACTTTACGGAATATCATTTCTAAGATGATTAAACACAAACCATTGAGTAATACTGATAAATTCTTAGTCGTTCGGAAATTTCCGTTGGAAATAAGACCCTGGAATTAACACCAACCGTTCATTTCACTTCGACATCCAATTTTGTGGTCCACCCGACGCTTCAATCGCTTCTTCTAATTGGTTGAAACGATCAAAAACGACCCCTGCGGGAAAATTCCTGTGACCTTCACCTCTTATCTTACATTCGGTCCTTCCTTGGTAAAGACGAGCCTTGAAATATCAGATGTAGTACAGCCATTTGCGTGAAAAAACAGAATCACCTAAAAGTTATCCGCGAGTTCTGAAGATGGATAATTTTATAATAACTTTGTGGCGCTATTACGCCAATTAAATATATATATACGCGAACAAATACAACAAACAAAACATACAAACAATTAAAACAATACATACAATTATTATTTACGCGAACTAATTCCTTCAAGCCCATTCTACCGACGTACGTCGCGGCAGACGGCAAAGCGGCATCCTTACTTAGTGGCGTTACCTACTGCCCGCACCAAGCGTTTTGCTTCGTCGTTCTTAATGAGAACTGGTCGCGTTTGGAACACTTTGCCGTCATCCGTGTTTCCCGAGCGGTACAACTTGGGTATCTTCAAGGCACGAGTGAATAGGTACCTTTCTAGGCATCTTACGTGATCCATCGTCGACCGCATTTTCACTTTCCATCAGGTGGGATGTGGTCAAACGTAGGCCTATTTCGTATAAAAAAAAAAAAAAAAAAAAAAAAAAATTAGTTGTAAAGTAATAGGTATTTTTCTCTAATTGTATTGTACAATATTTCTAATACCTACCCTAAGATTGATTGGTCAAAACATTACAAATAAATACCTAGGTATTTTTGGTGGTCTTTTCAAGCTTGCTTTTAATATGCAAGCGCGAATAGTACATTTTAAATTTATAAGAAACTTAAAAACCACTCCACACATTTCTATAAAATGATATATAGGTAATGGAATTCAGTTGTGTGTAAAAATAATTTAACGTATTGTAAACCTTTGCTCCTTTTTTGCAGTCGGTAGAGAGCAGTTTGGTGTATTCTTACATAGAAATATGAAATTACTAGCTGCGCCCAGCGGTTTTACCCGCTGTACTGGAACCTATGTGTTATTCCAGGGTCTAAGCTTTCTCTACAAATTTCAGCTTAATCGATCCATCCGTTTAGGCGTGAAAGAGTAAGAAACATACATCCAGACATCCAGAAATCCTGACATCCAGACATCCATACATTCATACAAACTCTCACGTTTATAATATTAGTAAGATGAAATAAGCATACCTAATGTATGTTTTAGATAAATTAGGTCAAATAAAATTCTACTATTACAATAATTCATATATTATTATGTAGGTACATTAGTCAATGACAACGAAGTAGGTAATTGCCAAGGTCACGAACTTAGGTCGCTGAATCCCGGAGCTAGACTTAAAATGTATCAATGAAACAAGGTCAGATTGAATTGAATAAGTATCATTTTATTCACTCTCTTAATTTTATTTACATTTTATTTTATTTATTTTAAGAAAGTTAACAGCTAGCTTAAGGAGTAGTGAGCTACACAATATTATTATTTGAAGGCCAATTAATAGCTTCCGCAGATATATAATAAAATAGCCTTCTCCATTTATCAGTGTACCTATTGTTTATGTTATTTTATTATCTTCTGTTTGTATCTAAATGTCACTATATTTATGTGTATATTTTTTCATGTATGTACTTTTTGGAACTGATAATAAATATATTTTTATCTTTATCTTTTTTATCTTTTAAAAATAAATAGGTCAAGGCTACTGGGGCTATGCGCAATATAGGCTTTCGTAGTTCTGGCAAATCGAATATTAAAAACCTTAACGTTTAACGATATCTTTAAAACTAATAAAGATATCGCTCTAGTTTTCCTGGTAAGTTCATCTTTGAAACCATATTGTTGATTATTTTTAGATTTTTAAAACTAGTAGTTAGATATTAGCTCAAAAAAAAATGTTTTAAACTTGAATATCTTTCAAATGGAACGCTAAATCGAAAAAGTTTTCAAGCAACCCATCCCTTAATTTAAAATACCTATTCAACGATACTACACATGATGGGATCAGCCAGAAAAAAATTTCATCTCCATCTAACGTATATGGGAGGTACCCTAAATTAATTAATTTAAAATTATTTTTTATTACCGTTCTCTTACCTGACCTTATATTACCCTCCTCTGTGCAAAATTTCAGGTTTCTAAGTCTTATAGTTTCTCCGTAGAGCCGCGGCAAGACGGATGGACGGACGGACAGACAAAGCGAAACCATAAGGCTTCCTTGTTGACTACGAAAGCCTAATAAAAAGCACAAGAATCTGAAAGGAAAAGTACATTCCAAATATCACAAAACAAATTAGAAAACCTAGATAAAAAAATAAAAAAACTTTGGTATTCAATGCTTAATCCGCCTCTTTAAAATATTATTTAGTAGGTATGCCCTTAAACATACTCGTGCTAGTGAAAAATAAACCAACTTAAGAGTAAATCTTGACTAACGAATTGAAAAAGCGAGAGATGCTCTAATTACTAATTAAAAAAGAATTCAGCCTATAAATTTGTCTTCACTAAAGGGACAACAAGAGTGTTTTTTTTTTTTAATTTCTCTCTCTTAGATATTCCCTGACAGAATCAAGGCATGGGTTTTCAGTTTATAATAATATGTTTTATTCTATGACCTATGGCGTTAAATAATATTTTTCACTTATTTCAATTTATTACATTTTTACAAATTTTGATGCAAAATTCTAAATACTTTTTGCGTAGCTTTTTGTTTGCTATGTATAATTTCGTTTACATTATTTTCGTTTACTTGCGTTTCTAAATTTGCCTCAATATCAAATCTATCTCTTTCGTACACAGGGCAGTGGAAGAGTAAATGCGGTACGGATTCTATCGATTCGTGATCAACAAGAGTGTTAGGATTTCTCACTAATTCAATTTAATCTTACGAGTACCTTACTAAAATTATAAATGCGAAAGTTTGTAAGAATGGATGGATGTCTGGATGTACATATGTTCACCTCTCACGCGGAGTGATTGAGCGGAAATTTGGTATAAAGAAGCTAAGACCCTGGAATAACATAATGAATATAATTTAGGCTACTAGTACAGCGGGTAAATTTTCATTCATTAACTCCGAATTTCTGCAGAAATCATTTTCAGCAACTGAATTTTAAAATACTCTTTTATCATGTCGCGAGTAAAATGAAAACGCTTTTTTCTTCAAACAACAACATATTTTATTGAAAAAAATATTTTATTTACAACTTATCTCTATTCTATTATGTAATAAATTTTAAAATATACATAATTATTAACTTTAAAATATACATTATAGTATCATTGTATTGGTTTTTAATTATAACCACCAAATTTCGTTTGAGTTTAATTAATGTATTGTCTATACAAAGTTAGATTAAAAATCTATAGGACCTGCTCACACGACTGACAATTTATTTTATTGACGCGTAAAATCTTGGTTCTTTTTCGTACTATAGAGTTCTCAGCGCTCCGAGTCAAAATGTGAACAGGGCCTAGCTTAAAATACATGAGAATTATTTACAATTTATGTACATACGAGTATAAGTAACTCACAATTTCATGAGCGATTTCATTGAAGTTTATACAATTTGATATTATAAATACAACTCATATTTTTATAACATTATCTGTATCTATTATTTCTAGAACATTGTGTAACTTACACACAAGCTATTCTTCAATATAAATATTATTGAACAATTGTGAAAGTTTTAACATGTTTTTATTACGCTCGTGTTTTCTGTATTCCTCGAATAAGGGGTTGAAATATATTTTAACATTCTGAAAAATTCAATTACCTACCTTAATTCGTTT
This sequence comes from Hemithea aestivaria, assembly GCA_947507615.1. Taxonomy (NCBI): domain Eukaryota; kingdom Metazoa; phylum Arthropoda; class Insecta; order Lepidoptera; family Geometridae; genus Hemithea; species Hemithea aestivaria. The sequence goes on along the minus strand of OX382334.1, from coordinate 8,754,073 downwards.
AATCACATGAAATTGCGGTATTTTTGTTTTGTTCGCCTATTTTATCAAGTTCACTTGAATTCCTGCACAAAAAATTCCGTGAACAGATTTGATTTGTAGTTGTAAACGGGTTTCTTTTATTTTTACTATAAAAACTGAACATTGTGTACGATAATAATCGTATTTTATAACATTTAAAGAGTAAATAAAAGTTAGACAACAAATGTTATACAACATTATCTAAAGTTATACGTGTTATGTGCACCTATAGAATCAGATGCTAAAAGGATAATGGTCAACGGTCTATCAAAATTATTGTAGAAATAGCTTTTGAATTCAGAGAAAAATATTTTTACTAACCCGCATACTGAACATACAAAATTAACATGCAGGTTCTATGGAGAGTGAGGAGTTTATTATTAGTTTTGATTTTTTTTACTTTTTTATTTAGATTAACAGTAGTTCTGAATTGTGAAATATTTGTTAAGCTTTGAAGAGAAACATTTAAGAGTATTTTTTATGGCTATTTATCACACTTCTAATAAAAATGAAATAGGTACCATAACTTTTTCCGCCTTAGTGGCGTTAGATAATATAGATTGTTTAGGAACGTACTCGGTATTAGTAAAAATAAAATAAAACTGGGTTCGTTTCACAGTAGTACGTGATCAACATTTTAATCCAGAAAAAGCAATGACAAAAATATAAAACCGCAGATAAATAAAAATAAGATACGTTTAAATTTACCACAGCCCCTTTAGCATAGAGTAGGATATTGTTATAACAGTACCAATTCCCGTCCCACTGTTAAGACTAAACTACCATAATATACTCGTATCAAGACGCTGCTCTTGCTACTCGCACTGTCATTGCATACAATTTGTAGCTACTCCCAATGTTATTGTGCTCTTACAAACGTCAATTATACGAGTACTTGACAGTGGGACGGGAATTAGTCAATGTTTTTATGTGCTCGGCTGCACGTACCTATTCATTTGTATCATATTGGCGAATGAAATAAGATACAATAAATTCACAAAACTGTATTCACAAAACATTTATTAATCAAACATTACCTAAACACATGAAGAGTGGTCCTTTGTGCGGAGGACCCGGACGCTGGTTGCCTTCAATTGTACTAATTAGCATCGAACGGGGAAACCAAATCGAATTTGCTTTGTTTGTTAATAGTGCGTTCTCCATCTTCTCAGCTTCGACGAGCAATACTACTAAGGGAAAAGTAAAATTCTAGTAAAATTGAAACTTTTATTGTTCTTTATCATAAATGATAATGATTCATGCTATTCAAGAATTATGTTTTTTTTTTCAGTAATTGATATCTTTTAATGAACATATTTTTATATTTGAATATATTAATTGGATCAAAGTTTATCCTACGCATTATTTTTCAGTGTTTATTTTCTTTTTTAATATAAACATTTCAAACATACTTAAAATATGTAGTAACAATGTAAACGGTTTGTTTAGGTGAAATATTATATATTTTTTATAATGATAATATTAACATTTTAACAGTTTATTAATGTAGTTCATAACCACATAACCATTAAACAATAGATAATTGTATTAAACTAACACATCGGCGTATCTTCGGCATCTGTCGAAAAATACTTATTCATGCTCAGGTAGAATACACAAAAACATTATATTAATTAAGCCGTGTCGAAGAAGTTCAGTAACAAGCACTATGCCATGATATTTTTAAATTATTAGATATTAGTGTCAAAAAAGCCTTTTTTAATCAACATTCCTAAAGCTGGAAACTGGAAACACATTATTAAAACGCGACGTATAGATACGCGACGTCAGCCGTCCGGATTGGGTGGCGTGTGGTCACGTGACGCCACGGACCAATCCGGACGCGTGTCGTAACACCACGGACCAATCCGAACGAGTGTCGTCGCGTGGCGTCACGTCGCGTTTTAATAATGTGTTTTTGGCTTAATCCTCGCCCAGTGTGGACAACGCACACGTACACGTGCATTGTCAAATTCTCATTCAAAAAATGCTTTCGACGAATTGTTTGAGAATTTAATACAGAGTGTTGCAAGTAGAGCTGCCTCATAAAACTCACCCAAAGTGACTAAATAACTCACAATGTACACCTTAAAATAAACGTCCAGTCCATTACGCAGCACTGTAAAAAATCTACCATAAGAGTAATTTTTATAACCTATCATCACACACGTGGAATGTTTTAATATCGTCGCACTCTCCCCTGGGGTTCATTCGCACCGCGTTACCGTTCGTCAGCAACTCCGTCGCGTTCGAATGTTCTGTTGACAAATTATAAAATATGTTAGTGATCGTAACAACTATGGTCTATTCAAGCAAATGTGCTATCTGATGCCGTAGCACATTTCGACATTGACTTAAGAGTAGCAACTCCCGTCCCACTGTCAAGACTAATCTGATATGTATATCAAAACGCTACTCTTGCTACTCGCGCTGTCATTGCATACAATTTGCAGCTACTCCCAATGTCATCGTGCTCCTTAAAAACGTCAATTACTCTTTACAGTGGGACAACAGTTGCTAGTCTTATGTCATTGTTGAAATGTGCTACGACGGCTATGGGGCCTTAGACAAGCGCCAATTGTTTGTCACTATCGATAAAAAATGTACTGGAATGACAGTCGCTATGGAAAACCAAATGAAAACAACTGCCACCTCAGGGGCCCAGGGGCCTAGCACAGCCATCGTAGCACATTTCAACATTGACATAAGACTAGCGATATTCGCTTCTATCATCGGAGGCAAAACAAAACTAGGGCGTTATTCACTAACTAAATCAATATCGTATCGTCTCGTCATCGCTTATTGTCAAAGTTTAATATAATTTAGAAATCTTAAAAGTTCTATTACGAAATCAACTGCAATATCGTTTTTTTGCATCTTTAGGTAACTCTAAAGTGGCGTTTTTCAAAGTATAATAAATAATATATAATATGTTTTTAAACCTACAAATCCTTTTCGTTTCATACAGAATCACTGTGGCACTGTGTCTGATATAGGCACTTGATTAGTTCGTGTTGTCATTCATCATAAAAATAATAAAAAGGCATTCAACTGACTTTCTAATTTAACCAACAGGCTATGACAGACACATTCTAATAGATTTATCTTGTTTGCGACAAATATTACCGGCAAACAAAAAAGTCAGTCAACAGTCATCGGAAAACATCGTGTTTTCTCCACGAAATATAAAAGTCAAAACAAAATTGTAAAATTTATTTGCTTTTATTTATAGAAATTGTTTTCTCTCAGAGACTAGGAAATTAATTGGTGCTTTATCCTGTAAAGTGGCGAGGCTAATTAAAAATTTGAATTTTTGTACTCCCATTTTTGTGTAAAAAGATTTCATTAAAATAAATTGACTCGCAGTATTAAGAAAACACCCATCGTTAAAATCATCCTTGAATTATAAAGGAGTGCCTTTAAAGGAATATATAATATCATATTATAAGAATTATTTAGATGTAAATAGCCAACTTAACACATTGTCGATGGAGGGATTGGATGCCAAGGCTCTGCCAATTCCCAGTCCTCCGTCACCAAACGATGCGGGAGTGCCACCGAGTTGTTTTAGTGGGTATACCGTGCAGTCGTCTTATACGAGAGGTTCCACATAAATCACCCATACCCCGGTATGGGAGGGTACGCGTAATGTGTTTTTTCTTGGCGTGAACATAACACAACTTACATCGGCTATTCTAAACAAGAGAGGTTAATAATGATATCGCACCCAGGGGTACGAGGCTTCAAGAAAGCAGCAAATCAAACTATATAGAAACGACAACACAGATTTAATCATAGTTTTTACAACTCAATTATTAGATAGAATAAAAGTAAGGCAAACCACTTCTGTAGCCTGATGGACCTCTCAGGGCGGGAGCGCCTACCTTCTTCCCGTCTTATCTCTTAATAATAATGTCCCGCCCTGACTCGTCCAACATGCCACTACCGCGACCTCTATCGACACTTTACTAGCACTAAATTTACTCTCAACATATTATTTAACCACTTATAAACACTGCACTATATATATATATATATATATATATATATATATATATATATATATATATATATATATATATATATATATATATATATATATCAATTATTGTCTATTATAACTAATTACACATTATTTACTAATGATATATCTAACATACAGATTTAAAAGTCAATAATTGTCTCGATTATTGTTATATCCGACGTTAAACAATCTTCCGACACGTTTCTCAGGGGAAATAGGTGGCGCCTGCACACCGGCGACAACATCCGGCCCTCCTGCACACGCAGCCGTCCCTGGCTAGCGTCTCAGTCTGGTATATTTGCTGTGAACAATATTGAACAGATTTAATTAACATTAAAAACTTCATCAACCTCTATTTATGCCATATAGGTCCAGTCGGCATAAACCATTGACAGAGACAGTAATGAGGCAGTATACTTAGTGCACCTGCATGTCTGTTATCCCATCGCCGGCCAACAGACACAGGTCGTCACCGGTACATAGCTATGAACACCTATTGGCACTTATAAACATATAATAACTGTTCCATCAGCGGTCAGTTTTATTATCAGACCTTGTAATTTAAACTAGGCAATGCCTGTGGCCAACCCTAGTTGCATATCACTACAAGACCTGACTTTCTGTAATGATTGTTTTCCATGACAACCACTACATTTTCAAACATAAATACCAATATGTGTTCAAAGCAAATATATTAGACAGTGTTTAAAGAACAAAGGGGCGTTTTGAAAATTCTCTATAAGATGTGACCTTGTAGAGGTTATGATAATATTATTCGGCATTTGTAAATACCTGACAACATCCGTGGTTATCCTCGTGTTATTCGATTTAATCAATATCCATATTCGCCAGCTTAATCCAAGGCTTCATATTTTCAGCACAAGTAGTTCCTTCATATCGTTTTGACGATCTTTCGGCGCCTCTCATATCCTTAACCTTGTAACGATCATTGCCCAAAATTTCTGTAATCTGAAATGGTCCCTTAAACATGGGTAGTAACTTAGTACTTTTTCCATCATTTGACTGGCTGGGTATCCTTATCACCACCAAATCCCCAATTTTGTAAATATGAGCTTCTTTTCGCTTGGAGTCAAAATTTTCTTTTTGTTTTTCGGCGTTCTCTTGAATTTTTGAGTTTACGTGATTTCTTAGTGACGTGACATCAATCAACTTATCCTCGCTGTCAATGTCATTTATTGTACATCTGTCAGAGTCAGTTTGAAGTCTATAACCAAAAAATACTTCGCTAGGCACAGCTGATGTGGTCTTATTGTAAGTGCTATTTATGCCTTGTTGAATGCTTGGGATGTGTAAATCCCATTTGTTGTCTTCTGTTCCGGCACCCTTACTTCGCAGAGCCTCCAGAATCGTTCGGTTGTACCGCTCGACTTGACCATTCGAGCGGGGAACAGCGGTGGCTATTACATGTTGACGGATGTCTCTATCTTTGCAAAACTTAACAAACATGTGTGAGGTAAACGCACTGCCCGCATCACAAATAACCCTTTTTGGGTTGCCAAATATTTTAAAGATCTTACTAAGCTCATTAATGACTACTTGGCTTTTTGTGTTGCGGACAGGTGATATGAACACAAACTTCGTAAACGAATCTACAGTTACCAGCAAGTAAGTATTCTTTTGTGCAGTTTGTACAAATGGCCCTAAATGGTCCACATGTAAGGTGTGGAATGGCCTGGCATATTTAGGTATAGAATATAATTTACCTTCCTTTTTGCCGTAGATATTTTTCGAATATATGCAATTGAGACAGTTTTTTACATATTTAGATACAACTTTCTTCATTTTTGGAAACCAATACAAATTTTTGATTCTTTCTACTGTTTTATCTACAGCAAAATGCCCCAAATCATCATGGTTTGCTCTAATTATCTGCCAAATGCACTGTTTTGGGACTAGCCATCGTCTGCCGTATGCAGTCCTACGGTAAACTTTATTACCTAATAGCTCATATTCATTAAAAATATTTTTATTAGACTCGGCATCTCCTGACTCTAATATTGTGCGAATTTCACATATACTAGGATCTTGCAATTGTACAGACAATAGCCAGTCCCCTTCAGTTATAGACATTATACTTTCACTACTAGGTAGGTAGGTACTTAAAGCATCCACATGTTGCATCTGTGTACCTGGCCTATGTATTATTTCAAAAGTAAACTCTTGAGTAAGTAACACCCAACGACCTATTCGAGAATTCACTTCTTTTTTGTTTATGGTATATCTGACTGCATTACAATCTGTTATTATTTTGAATGTGGAACCTAATAAGTTATGTCTGAATTTTTGTAAGCCCACTATGATAGCCAAAAACTCCAATTCGAACGAGTGATATTTCTTTTCTTCATTTGATGTTTGTCTACTATAGAAATGGACAGGCCTTTCACCTTGGTCCGTGACTTGAGTTAATATACATCCTACTCCATCCCTACTAGCATCTGTATATAGTATGACTGGCAACTTAGGATCAAAAATACTCAGTAAAGCATTCTGTAGTAACTCTTTCTTTAGGTTTTCAAATGAGCGAGACTGTTCCAAGCCCCATTCCCATTGTGTATCTTTCTTTAGCAGTTGAGTCAAGGGTTTGGACAGCACAGCACAATTTCTGATAAATTTCCTAAAGTAGTTAATGAGCCCCAAAAACTGCCTCACTTGATGAACATTTTTGGGTTCCGGGTAACTCTCAATAGCATTCAACTTCTTGGGACCTGGACGTACACCGTCCTTAGATATTTCATAGCCTAAAAATTTTACAGACTTTTGAAAGAAGTAGCATTTCTCTAAATTTATAGTTAACCCGTTGGACGCCAAAAGTTCAAGCACAGTTTCTAACAGTTTAACGTTCTCTTCAACAGACTCTGTGGCTATTAACAAATCGTCCATGTAGAACACCACTTTACCAAATCGCAATTTCCCTAAAACTGTATTCATTAGCCTTTGGAACACCGACGGCGCATTACATAACCCGAAGGGCATTCTCATGAACTCATAATGTCCGTCAGGTGTTATAAAGGCAGTTTTGCTTATAGAATCTTCCTGCACATTGACATGATAGTATCCGCTCTTTAAATCGAGTGAGGTGAAGTACTCACAACCCTGTAGCTTGTCAATTAGTTCTTCTACAATAGGCATGGGATATTTTTCTTTAACTGTTACCTTATTTAGAGCTCTGTAATCTATGCACAAGCGTTTTTCACCATTGGGCTTGTCTACAAGTAACACCGGGCTTGCATAAGGGGAATTACTTTCTCTTATTATTTTATTATTTAAGAGATCTTCTATCATTTCGCGAGTGATTGTCTTTTCGGCCTCAGACATGCGATATGGACGTTGTGAGACAGGTTTAGTTGTAGTTAACTCAATATCTAACTCTACACAAGATGTTTGTCCCAAAGAATTTAAATCTTTCGCAATAACTCTAGGGTATTTTACAAAAATATTTTGCAATTGTGGAATATGGTTAGTGGATTCACAATTAATCATGGACGACTCAATTAACATCACTTGTTTGCTAGTAACACGCTGAAACGTTAAACTGTTACCTACTCGTATGTACATCAAACTCTTATGCTCTGTAAAATTCCTGCCAATTAGTATTTGATCTCCGAATAGATCATCGAGAATATACATATTAATATCTAATTCCGCGTCGTCAACCTTAAGGCGTGCCCTAACACTGTGTGTAACTAACGACGTTGCATCATTTTTAAACCCCGTCAGTATAACAGGCTCGTCTAGCTGAGTAGGTGTTAAATTTAATTCTTGTGCTGTATGTGATGTGACTAAGGAGCAACCACTTCCCATATCAATGAACGCCTGACGTTTAACCCCGTTTAGTTCTACATCTTTACAAAACTTGTCTTTGGAATTTTGTGCTATCATTTTGACTTCGGAATTTTTCTCGACTTTTGCTTTTACTTGATTGTTTTTGGATCTACAGGCAAGTTCTAAGTGACCTGTTTTCTTGCAAAATTCACATTTCACATTATCATCATGGGTACAACTAGTTCTCTTGTGGCCGACTTCCCCACAACGAAAGCATGTGAGTACTATATTCCGATTAAAAGAGCTATTCGATGCATCTGTTCTTTTCTCCAACAAATTGGCTGGCATTGGTCGAGAAACATTCCGAGCATTAGTATTACTACTACTTTGCTTAGCTGGAGGCTTTTGATCAGGCGAGGAAAAAGTTTTTACGTGTAAAAAGGAAGCTAGATCATCACAATACCGAAAACTACCAGTTTCGGCAATAGTACTGATATTTTTGTCACCAATAGCACCTACGACTATAGCTATTATGTCTTGATCGGAAAAACTTAACCTTAGTCTGTCAATTCTACCTTTCTGCTGGAAATAGAATTCGTACAACGATTGACCTTCGCTAGGTTTGATTTGTACGAGTTCTTTCAGCATAGTGTACATATTACGACTAGTTTGGAACGTATCTAGCAACTGTGTTCGCCATTGCTTCCACTTCCAGGTGGTCCATCTAGTTTCGTTTTTTTGAAGTGAATCATACCAAACTTTGGCTGTATTACGTAATTTTTGTAATGCCTGATATTTAATAACACGATCGGACCACCCAAAAGCGTCAGCATTGGCTTCTACTACGTTCACCCACATATCGATATTGTCTATTAAAGGGTCGAACTCCGGGATCACTGATGATAAAATCACATTTTGACTCACTGCGGGAGATGTTCGTCGTCTACCTTTCATTCGTCTTCGTCGTTCTCTTACACTGCTGCTGCTCGAGCTTGTACTCGACGACCGGGTAGAACTGGATGAAGACGCCGACGTCTCCACGCGTCTTCTTCGTTTTCTTGACCGCTTACTGGATGGCATGGCGTAGATGCAGATCTCACTTCTGATGATATCGCACCCAGGGGTACGAGGCTTCAAGAAAGCAGCAAATCAAACTATATAGAAACGACAACACAGATTTAATCATAGTTTTTACAACTCAATTATTAGATAGAATAAAAGTAAGGCAAACCACTTCTGTAGCCTGATGGACCTCTCAGGGCGGGAGCGCCTACCTTCTTCCCGTCTTATCTCTTAATAATAATGTCGCGCCCTGACTCGTCCAACATGCCACTACCGCGACCTCTATCGACACTTTACTAGCACTAAATTTACTCTCAACATATTATTTAACCACTTATAAACACTGCACTATATATATATATATATATATATATATATATATATATATATATATATATATATATATATATCAATTATTGTCTATTATAACTAATTACACATTATTTACTAATGATATATCTAACATACAGATTTAAAAGTCAATAATTGTCTCGATTATTGTTATATCCGACGTTAAACAATCTTCCGACACGTTTCTCAGGGGAAATAGGTGGCGCCTGCACACCGGCGACAACAATAATAATACTTAAAAATAAAAACACGTTTACAACAAAATTCCATAGGATTTTAGGACAGTCGTTACTAGGCAGCAACTGTGAATTTTTCAAATAATCTGAAAGCCTTTTGTAAATCACAAAGTATCAAATCAAATTCCAAGAGTAATAAAGAATCCAAAAAACGAGACCTTGTTTGGAAACGTGGAATAAAATAAAGCTTTGTGCTTTTTATGTTCGCTGGATATAATAGAGCTTATCTCAGGCTAGGTGGGGACAGGTCAACATGATAACGCCGACAACTTGTTGGCTGATTTTATTAAACTATTGTTAGCAGTAGATCTCTCAGGTTTACTTTTATTTTATTATATTATTATAGTCGCTCAGGGTCGTTCCTGGTTCAAAGAATGTCCATCGCCATACCACGTGGAAACGCAGCAAGTGTTATGGGCACCTTTCCATCAGGAACGGCTCGGAGCGGTCTTTTTGACAACTTATAATTTTAAATTTACGATATATATGTTTAATTATTTCATCATTATAATTATATATTTTGATTTTATATTGAATTTAGAATTAAATTTATTTCATACCTTTGTAACTTACGAGTATAATACACCTACTACATATATGGTTTTTATTAATATAAATTAGCGGCAAACAAAAAGACTGTATAATAATATTAATCACAAGCATAGCAGGTAAACATAATAAATAATCATGCTATATTATAAAGTTTAAGTTGTTGATGTTTAGCAAAACTTTGCCAAGTTACTGATACTGTTGTTATTTATGAATATAGAATGTGATATTTGAAGCAAAATCCAACGCAACATGATCCGAATTATGCTGTTATTAGAAGTTGTTAAGTTATGTACAACAATTACTGGGAAGTGCTTAGGCTCTTGGATACTCAACACTTTTCGAAGCAAATCACAATATACCTAGAAATCTCGGTAACAATAATCCAGATTGGCTTTTGGATCTAGATAATATGGAAATCCTTCAAAACTCATTGAAGAATCTAATAATAGGAACGTGTCCAAAAATATAAAGAATAAGTGGTCAGTCAAATAAATTTATTGGATACCTACGTATGTTTTGCTTTGTAAATTTAATAAAAAAGGGCTGAGATTTATATATCGTACCAAAGTTAATTGGAGACACAGCGTTCAACATTGCAGTGACTTTTTGCGTTTGTCAACATTTTTATTGTCGTTGAACACAACTATTTACATTATATTTAGGAACAATTACACTAGAACAAGTTAACTGTAATATTATCCATAAAAACTAAGTTGAGCGTGCTTTATTCAGGTAATGTGCCTAAAAAGCTTGATTTTCTTTCTGAATGACTAAATTTATACGCAAGAGGAGGGAAGAGCCAGCTTGTTGTACCGCGTAGTGTCGCGTAACTATTTCCTAAGAGAAATAGACTACTTGAGAACCTTCTTATTTATGAAGTTGTTAAAAGGTCAACAAAAAATAAGCTTATCGTAATACAGCACAGTAAAAGTAGGCGTTGTCCAAATATAGACTACCTTCATTACAAGCTAAGACGAACAGTGTCTGTACCAAGAAACGCTTTGATGTTTATGATCAAAAGATATTAACCCTCAACTAGAAACTGCGGTGAGATGAACATCTTCATATCGTCTGAATAATTTTTGCTTTGTGATGACGACATGCAATTTATATTATTTAATTACTAGCTTATACTCGCGGCTTTGCCCGCGTGCAGAAATCCTTTCTAAGCGGAGGTGTACGTCATAAATCTTATCTGTGTTCCAAATTGCACCCAATCCACGCAACATTTTTGGCGTTGTAGATCAATCAATCGATATTTCCATTTATATATTTAGATTTTCGAAATTAGAAATTCAGGACTCCAGGACAGTGCCTTTAAAGTCTTTTTAAACTGATGTGTTTGAATGTTATTACACCTGCTGGTAAGTGACGATGAGGTCCAAGTTGCGGTCGGTAAAACGTTTGTTCAGTAAAATCCGATTTACTCTTGATTTTAACAACCCTCCGTTGTAGTTTTCGGGAAATACTGAAGACGGTAGAGTGTTCTATAGAGTCTATAGTATTGCGGTCCATAGTCCAATAAATAAAGGAGATAGTAAATGCAAAAGATATAATGAATTTGTGAAAATATTTTTCCGACTTTCCATAGAAAAAAGACGCTGATATTAAAGAGTATTTTTTTCTTTTACAAATCATTGTCGTTGACAGTACCTCTGAGCCTTTAAGGGGATTTTACCGAACTACCAATAACCCAGTAAATAAATAAACAAAGTTAAATTGAATGGCTTAATATAGAAATTGTTGTGGCAAATTTCCTTCCGTGTCGTAACTAGATCATAGGGATGTTGCCATGCATCGACATCTTTTGGTTTAATCTTTTGCTATCAAATTCTATGAGTATCTGCTATTGAAACTATAGGTACAAAAAGGTCTTGGTCTTGGTCTACTCAATGCCAATGCCATTTCGACTCAATTAGCATCCAAACAAACATTTCTGAGTTTTATTTAAGGTCCAATACAAATTATAATGACAAAGGCACTTCAACATCATTAGTGTTTCCTAGGACGCTGAGTATAAATAAATGAAAGCAAAAAAAACAATACTATTTTATTCTTTAGTCAAAAAGACCCGCATCTTTTTGTCAATAATGTAGTCAGTGATAACAATTGTAATTTAGTTAGTGGATAACAATTAAACCTAATTCAGTCTGATTAGATTGGAGCACAATCGCCGCTCTAATTTCGACTGGTTGCCATGAAAGTTCACACATACGTGGATAGTAGATAATTAACACGTTTCACTTCCAAGTTAACTTGCAAATTCATAATTAACCTCGTATATTGTGAGGTTCACACCTAGCGACCCTAATCTTACGTAATATGGAGGTAGACACAGATGGTGTCGTGAATGAAATATAATTTGTAAATTAGTATGGACTTTAGTTGCAGACTACGGCGGCCGCGGACGAGTGCTTCAGCCTACTCTACTACTTACTATATTCAGGCAATATGGCGCCCCACAGGAACACCCCAGGTTTTAAGTTCGTCTAGGGGAGTCCCACATACCACCCTGAGGCCCCCAGCCAGGAGTGGTGGTGGGCCAGGGTGATGATGATGAAAAATGCGTGGTGCGCATTTTTCTGGGCAAGTCTGGCTGATTTATCAACAGCCTAAAGATTTCAATTTCGCTAAAAAAAGCATTTTGTCACGCAGACTAAGGTGCGTAAGCAAGTAATTTTATACAATGAATCCACACGTGTTATTATTTACGACATATTTTCCCGAAAAAACATTTTCCCCAGAACAAGTAGTACAACAGGTTCACAGAACATTCCATTAAAACTTCGCAAAAAACAAACAAAGCTGAGATTGTAAAAATATAAATCCTTTTAGTCATTTTTCTGTAATAAATTATAATGAAACGGGAAATAAATTAATGGAATTTTGTCTTCCTTGTTTGACTGCTGTAAGATAAGAAAATAAAAGTTAAGAAGTAATTGAAATATAACACAAGAGCTCGTTTTAAATTTATAAAACACTGACTGCTCTTTGCCATTGTATTTCTCGTGGTAAAAGAAATGACAGTACACTTTATACTTATTGCAGTACACTTTTTTTTCATTATTGCGTGGGTAGGCATGCATAACACCTAAATGTTCGCAAACAGTAATTTACGAACACGGTCACATTAAAAGTTCACAATTCTTTAACCATTATTTTTCATAACTCTTTCTCTGCGGGGATAAGGCATTCTTTGACTACAACAAGTCAAATTTAAAAATACTTTTTAAAAACAAGCTTTAATTATTATTATCGTTTTGTATCATAAAGTACTCGTCAAGACGAATCAAATGAGCCCAAACTCGATGGGGTTGCGTTGTTTTATGACGGAGTTCCTATGGCCACCTTCCAATTCCATCATCAGATCAGCTCGATGTCATAAAAATATTGCATTGTCATCCGATTTACAACCGCATGCAAATTTTCAGCTCAATTGGAAACCGGGAAGTGGGTCAAATTAAACTTGCAAGATTTGATTACAGACAGACAGACAGACAGACAGACAGACAGACAGACAGACAACAGACAGGTGAAAGTAATATAAAGCTTGTAAAAAGAAGCTGTACCAAAAGGAGCCTTTTTTAATTTTCTCATTTAGAATGTTAAATCTATTGGAAATCGACATTAACTTGAACACCATTAGTCGCAGTTTTCTTAATTACTTATTATTTAATTACCGAAAGCAAAAATGCTTTTTCTGAAAAAAAAAATCCTAAACCTTACGCCAGACAGAGGCGAGCCAGAGCGGTAAAGCGGCCGCGATCATCATTTTGTCCCTGCCCACGTTCACTTTATATGTGACAGGTTACGTACAAATTTGAACATAACAAAAATTCCGGCCCGCACCGCGACCGCTTTCCCGCCTATGTGTGGTATCAGCTTAAAAGACCTAAGTGTTTAAAAATATATAAATAACATTTAGTTATTTTTAGTCCATTTAACTCAGTTCAGCAATTTTTACTTATAATGGTTGATATTATTTTTTTAAATAAACTCATTTTTAAACATAAATGACGTAACAAATTGCGTGTATGTTTAACATTGTTTAAAATTTAACAAACCACGGACCGCCGAGCAGCTGTCAAAAGTATAAATTTGACGCTTAAAATGGAGTTTATGAACGTGTGAACGATTAATGTAACATAAAACGTGATAATGCTCTAACAAAACCATCCATTAATTATCTAAATGAGTGGATAAATCATGAAGGAACAAAATGAAGGGTGGTAGAACTTGTACATAAAGGCAGAGTTGTGGCATTTTAAGACACTATAAACCCTCGTATTTTAGTCAAGTCTTCGCCCTCTACTCAACCACAAAATCTAGGAAAATAATAACGTCTTCACGGCCATTTCTTTTAAGTCAAGGGCGACGATACTATTAAAAAAAATTTAGTAGATTTCGCTATTTAAAGAAAGCTAGACTTCTTTTGCATGAGGTTGACTACACAGGTAACAGTGCCAGTTATTCTACTGCCTGAGCCGTGAATGCTAACATTACTGTGCTCGGTAGGATGGCAATAAAGCTAGTAAAATTACAGGTACTGAAGAGTCTTAGCATCTTTAGACTTTTTGTAAGAAGCGTAGATGGAGTGCACTCAGTATTTTATCATTACGAAATCCTAGATAGCACTATACTGATTATGAGCAGCGTTATCTCTTACCATCAGGAAAGCTTCTTGCTCGTCTTCTTGCTTCTTTAAAAAAAATCCTACATTACACACCATATAAATCGCAAAGTTGTCGTAGTAACAAACTAGCAAACGCGCGCCTCTATTCCTACAACTGTTCTCTTTTTGCACAGAAGGTAATCTGTATAATAATATAAAATTAATGAGAGACAGAGATGTGAAGTCACGCTTCGTGTTTCAGCGTAAAGCGGGACCGGGTTGCTTCGTCTTTATAAATCATCAATTTTCTAACCAAAAGTTGCGAGCTTATAATGATAATCCCGAAAGCGTCAATCAAAACTGACGAGATGTGAATACAACAAATATGATGGTAAAATAAAAGTGATGACCAAAATCTACCTATTACTTAGATTTATGATCTTTAGGTCAGAGCAGTGTTGGCAGTAATCAATTAATTTTTTAATCAATTAATTAATTTGATTAACTTTAATCTGATTACATTAATCATGATTAAAGTAATCATAATTAAAAAAGTAATCTTAATCATGATTATTGTCTTTAATCATTAATTATTAATCATTAATTGATTAACTTGATTATAAACCTAATACATTCATCAATGTAATTTATTTTACAGTAAAGAAATGATGTTAAATAAAGAGACAGATTTCTTAAAATATTTTTATTAATCATTCAAAGAACAAAAAAATAATTTCTAACGTTTAAATTCAGGAATTCTAATTTTGAAGAATATTTTCAATCAACTAATCTTTAAGCCCATTTCACACGTCGCTATATAGCGCTATATAGCTTCACATAGCGCGGCATAGCTTCAGTACAAATCGGCATCCGTCACACACGTAGCTATAAATGACATATAGCGCTATATCGTGCTATAATTTACAGTTGATGCGTAGAATCCGCCATTTTTCATTTTGACTAGGTGATAAAATGACTAAGCCGTTTTGTATTACGGAGACAAAAGAAAACAAACTCATATTACCTACGCGATATATTAAACTAAATAGTAGCAAATGCTTAATCGCTGTGTAACAAATTAGAAAAAAATGTTTTTTATTTTTATTAAATATTTTGTTGTGTTTACAGTTCTTTGTGTTAGTATTTCGAAACAAATAAATTTAATTTGTATTTTAAAGTTCACCTCCTATTTACTTGTAATAGATGCTCATATTATGCATAATGATTATTTGTCCGAATAACTGAAAGCTTTGAATACCTTGCAGTAGACTTTCGCTTAACCGGCTAAGTCATGCTACAAAATGGCTACGCATTTTTTTTTTATCTAGTTCAAATGGACTTTGCCAAATTGTATGGTTTTACAGCAACATGGCTGTTGACAATGTCAATTTTGAGTCTTATACAGGACGTGTGAAAAAATTCATGATTTTTTTTCACATTTTTAAAAAGTACGTACCAGGAGTTTGCCATGGTTTTTTTTTTACAAAAGTGATTGTCAGTTAAAACTGTAATAATGCAAACACATTGTTTCAAGGGTTTTGTAGGTACCTCTAAAGAAAAAAAAAACAAATCATTATTTTTAGTTTTTTTTCGACATTTATGCTCGGAAATGGATCGTTTGGAGTTCTTCTCCTTGTCCTTGTCATATTCTCTATTACTGGGAGTCATGACCCTCCTTTGTAGGATTCGATTTCTGATGATGGAGTGCTATCTGGGTTGGTTGGATGCGATTTTCATGGCCAGGAGCCACGAGACAACAGGACAACAGCAACAGCGTCATCTTAGTCGAGCACGGGGCAGGCTGAAAATCAGCGCTGTGCAGGACCTCTCTGCCCAGCATTATGCTGAGCCTATTCCATTTATCAGTGTAGGTACCTATTGTTTTTGTTGTTTTATTATCTTCTGTTCGTATGTCATACTAACATGTCACTATATTTATGTGTATAATTTTTCATGTATGTACATTTTGGAACTGATAATACATATATTTTTATCTTATCTTATCTTAACAGGAACTTCGAGGGTGGTGCGGATCTGATCTGACCAGCACATCGGACCGCCTTGGGACCGCTTTCCTTTGATTTTGCCCGAAACAATGAGCATCTCTAGATTTCCATCCATGCCATTTGGCCAAAGTACTCGAGAATTCTCTGATAAAGTCGGTCAAATCTAACTCAAATCGATCTTATTCGATGAACTCTCATACTTTTAGTGAACGATGATAATTTCGAATAAAGTTTTCTGGATTTCTTGACGTAGTTTGAATCGTCATTTTTTTTAAATTATACCAGGAGCAGACTGGAACGAAACCAAAATCAAGGAAAAAAGAAACATCCTTTATGTAGAAAAAATTGTCAAATTCATTTGTTTAAGTAGTGTTGGGGAATCATTGTGGAACTATATGCAATCAAGTGATTGAATCTCCGTTCCTACTTCTGGTACTCCTGGTACCTACTTCCTAAAAAATATTAACTAGCTTTTAACTGATGAAAAGTGGTCTGTTAAGCACAAACGTGCGTGCATATATATGAAAGTGCATAAAATAGACCCCGCATAGGAAAAAAAAAACTGTTGTGCCCTTTTTGAAGACTGAACCACGTTAATATTAAGAGAGAAGAGAGATAGAGAGGAGCAGCGGTTACAGATTTCCAATTTAAACGCCGTATTTTTCCCCTTAAGGGCAGATTTCTGGAATAATAATATTTTATACGTAATTTTATACGCAACATGTTGATAACATTTTTTCATACAAGTATGTGGCAAGTCCAACTTGCACTTGTTTGTTTTTATTTTGAAATGATATAAATTTTCTTTATTTTTGTATTAATAAACCTATTCTAAATGCACTCAAAGCATTCATTGACAAGTTATTCCAAATATTTGAGTGCGTTTGTAAAGAGGAAAAAAGTAGTCATTAATATCACTTGATTTGTGAAAAAAGGAATGTTAATGTCACTTGATTTTATTTCAAAGATCGACTAAAGATTCAATCACAAAGAATGAACTATTAAAAAATATAGTTCCGATCAGTAACCCGGCCATCACTAAAAATAATATAGCACGGCATAGCGAGGTATAGCAAGGCCTTGCGATACGATACTATATGGTACCAGGAGTCATATAGCAAGATATAGTATAGCGCCGTGTGTAATGGGCTTTACTATTTTTTGTTTGTTCAAATTACATTTCATAACTACTCTTTTTTCAAACAAGTCGTCAGATAATCTGTGCGATCTAGGCTTATTTAGCATCGTCGCAAAAGAAAACATTCTTTCTACCGAGCCAGAGGACGGCATTGGTGTATTGTATTTACTTAATAAACGCTTTGCCTATAACAGGATAATTTAGTAGAAGCTCTGGTTCTTGGCTTCCCTCGGCAAAAAAAAATTGAAATTATCATATCTGCTCTCTTTTTAGCATCAATAAATTCCGCTTCACTGCCAGAGTCGGAATTGAAATTAAAAAAACTCGTCTTCTTGGTGGTGTGTGTTATCGGTTTCATTGTTGACTGTTAAAAGCTCTGGGATTACTGATATTTAAATTTTTACTGTTATAAAATTCGGAAAATGAATGAATGAAATATGTTTAGTAGAAATTGGAATAGGGAATATTTACATTTTGAATTAGTTGATTTATTTATATTTTACATTTTATTTGGCCTTATTATGTTTTCTTTACGTCGAGTCAATAACAACTTTGATGCATACATATTTTGCGTATCAAGCTGTTAGTGTCATCCAGTAAATTAAATAAATAAATAAGTAGTTAATAAATAGTTAATCAAACAATCAAATTAACGATTAATGATTATGATTGATAATCTTAATCATTTTATATTTGATTAAATTACTTAATCTTAATCAATTTTTTTGATTATGATTTTTAATCATGAATTTTTAATCGTTAATCAGATTAACTTTGGGCCAACACTGTCCTTATATTATTTTGTCTTTATAATCGTTTTAATGCATTGCATCCCTACTACCCTTTCTAAAAGACTTTAAAAGATAACATAAAAATATAATTAATTCAAAATGTTCTAGCTAATCAGTAACTCAATCTCAACTTCCGTAAATTTCTAGTAAACTTACTTCATTTCAAGCTAAATTAATATCACGCTTAGTAAATGTAAATACCAAGCTAAATAAACCCAGACATAGCCCAGCGGATTAGCTAGCTGAAGTGGCAATGGGCAGGCCACTTAGCACGCAATGCGGATGGCCGGAAGATGAAGGTCGCTTCCAACCGATACATATGGAAGTCCAAAGGTGAGGCCTATGTTCAGCAGTGGGCGTTCAAATTTACAGTTCGCATCAAAAACATAAGGAGCAGGTTTTGATTAACCTCTTCATAATTTCTGGCACCCTAGTACTTCTTAGATAGATAGATAGATATGCTATGTTGCTTCTTAGGCTATGTTGTAATAATAATAATAATATGAACATTGAAGTCAGAATCTAAATACTTGTCTATGGAAAAAACGAACGACATAAATTTAGTGCGTGACTGGAACAGTACCACAACTACAACGCGCAGAAGGAAACATTTAAATTCTTAGAAAAATAAAATGTTTAAAAAAAGAATGGATCAGGGGACGAGTGGGCACCTCAAAAATTTTAGGGGTTGAATGGGGAAAGGGGACGAATTTTGGGGGACGAATGGGTTCTCTCCCGTCCTATCGCTGAGA
Source organism: Hemithea aestivaria (assembly GCA_947507615.1). Lineage (NCBI taxonomy): Eukaryota > Metazoa > Arthropoda > Insecta > Lepidoptera > Geometridae > Hemithea > Hemithea aestivaria. The sequence continues at coordinate 8,734,748 of OX382334.1, read as the reverse complement.
TGATGATGATGAAGTAAATATATAGCTCAATTACTAAGATTTGTGATCGTCATCAAGTAAGTATTTAGTATAAAGATGTGTGACCCACCGTGTTGCGGCGTCGAGCGTGATCGGGAATTGTTGCTGCGTCTCCTCGAATGTCATGTCCTGCTGAACGAAGACACATCTCGGTAGTGCCTTTGGCTCACTGCAACAATGACAAATTATTAAAATTTGTTATAACAAGTGATCATCATCTTCCTACCCTTATCCCACAATATGTAGGGTCGGCACAACATGTTTTTTTCCTCCATTCTACTCTATCAGCCGTTATGTTATTTTCATTCACTCCTCCCATTGCACCCATTTTATTATACTCTTTCAAACAGTTCATCCAAACCTTTTTCGGGCGCCCCCTTCCCGGATTATCACCTATCAACATATTCGTGGACTTTTTGTTGACATAATTTTCCTCCCTCCGCATAATATTATGTCCATACCAGGCCAATCTTCCACTCTGTAATTTCTCTGTCACTGGTGCAACTTTCAGGCTTACCCTCACATATTAATTTCTGTTTTTGTTCATTATTGTGACTCCACACATATCCACCTCAACATTACTTCCATTTAATACAAGTGATCAAATCCGTTAAATGTCAAACTAGAAATATTACTAGCTCAATATCTGGATTATTGGGAAACAATGTACACTATGTAGTACCAAGCAGTACAGGCAGTAGTAGAATCATTGTCATCAAGATATTATTAAGTTTTTTACCAGAGGTAGACTTCCTTTGCAGGAGGTCGTCTAGGTGGGTACCCCAACAGTGCCAGTTATTCTACCGCCTGAGCAGTGATGTGCAAACATTACTGTGCTCCGGTAGGAGGGCACTGTAGCTAGTGTAATTACTGGGCTAAAGAGTCTTAACATCTTATGACTCTTGAGTAAGAAGCGTTGGTGCAGTGCTCCTAGAATTTCACATAATTGTGAAATCCTAGGTAACACTGTACTGATTATGGGCAGCCGTTATCTCTTAACATCAGGAGAGCGTCTTGCTCGACTTCTACTTCATCACATAAAAAAAAAAAAAAAAAAAAAAGTGCAAAATCCTTTTCGAGAGTTCTAACAATCGGGCCGAGCCTAGACAAATATTTTCACATTATGGATATTTGAGTAATTAATGGAAATAACGCTGAATACACATTACACATCGCTTCCTTAATGTACTTATACTTTAAACCAGTAGCATATTAAGGTTTTTCCTATGAAAAGTAGCCCACCCATGTGTTATTCCAGGGTCTCATTCGTAAACTTCTATTCATATAGAATAGAATAATACTTTATTGCATACCAAACGATTACAAAGAAGCTTAATGATCTACATATCTTAATGCTAGGTAAACAATCGGCGGTCTTATCGCACTAGGCAATTTCTTACAGACTACCTGGGAATGGAACAGGACTGTAAATACAATAATAGACGGCGGTGTGCAATATCTAAAACTTAAACCGGGGGTAGACTTCCTTTGCAGGAGGTCGTCTAGGTGGGTACCCCAATAGTGCCAGTTATTCTGCCGCCTGAGCAGTGATGTGCAAACATTACTGTGTTTCGGTAGAAGGGCACTGTAGCTAGCGAAATTACTGGGCTAAAGTGTCTTAACATCTTATGACTCTTGAGTAAGAAGCGTTAGTGCAGTGTACCTAGGATTCCACATCATTATGAAATCCTAAGTAGCACTGTACTGATTATGGGCAGCGTTATCTCTTAAAATCAGGAGAGCGTCTTGCTCGTCTTCTACTTCATCACATAAAAAAAAAAAAAACTAAAACTAGTTACAGAGTATTTATGTGAGAAAGTTATACAACACATACACACATGCATATACACATGCATGGCATATACTCTCGCTTTAAAATACATTATAGAGGAAGTAGGATACTTATGGTAATGTGAAGAGCGGAGGGGATACTATAAATAACTTGGGACAAAATTTTAATAACTTGTATAATTTGTTCAACAGAAATAGAACAAAATTACTTGGAATAAACAAAACAAACAAGTTCATTGTCCCTGTTTAATATATTTTGCTGCTACGACGTAGCTATGTGCTACAAGTGTTTCGTAGCTGTCCGCTACGACGCTACGCGCTAGGGACGCCCGACGCCCATATTATTATGAAATTGTTTTCCTTACGATTTGGAATATTATTTAAATTGGACCCTTATTTTATTCTCTTGTTTACGTCTCAGAATGATTGAGCTAAAAATACATTTTAGCTATTTTCTTTAACTTAATTGGATTGTTGTAATCTTCTTTGTAAACAAGAATGATGTTTTGCCAAAATATTTTAAATTTTTTTAATATCCGAGAATATTGTAGTGTTGTACCAATTTATGCCATTATCAGTTGTTTATAATATAATAATAATAATTCATTTATTTTAGGCAATAGTACACTAACAACAAATTCGATAAGTAAAACAAGTATTATTAAGTTTTATTTTATTTGCACGAATTCCTGAGTTTAGCGCACGTGTTCGCAACTTTAAAGTTAATAATTTGGTAAGTATTATTTGTTATTAATATTTTAAATGATATAAAATTAAGTAATATATAAGTAGGTAATTATAATATAGCAAAGATGTCACGTGATAGAAGTTGATAGGCCGACCACTATATTGATATTAGATGTAATACTTAGTAACAGTATTCAAACGTGACCATCTATCTAGCCCAGGGAGAAGATAAATTGGCAATTGTTAATCTATAACTAGTAAGTTTTTTAACGCTTATTGGTCAATGTAAATTGCATTTTTTTTCTACTTTGATGTTTATTCTTCTTACACTTATTAGAGGCCGTATTGGCTAATTTACATAAAAAAAAAAGATTTTTATTTGATTTAGAATAATAATACAACATCTAAACTTTGGGTCGTAGCGATATGTGGCCAAAATGCTGGTGTATATTTGACCAATATAATATAAATATTCCGTGATGTGACGTCACGCGCTGTGATTGGCGTTCACATTCTCGTAATAATATTATGTAAAATATAATCATATTAAAATTAATTTTATTCAATTTTGGCTTGTAAATAGATTTTTATAATGTGATTTTAGGTTATAAATACTATCTTTTATGTGAAAAACATAACTTAATATAAATTCGTAACATGTGTCAACATACCTATTAAATTAGGCAATGGTGCTAGCATTCTAGAGGTACGCTGCCATCTGACATTTGATTAGAGCATTTGGATTTTCTGTAGATTTGCGTTTGGCTAATCAGTAGATTGTACAAATGCTCTTTATCGCTGTATCATAAGTGGTACGTAGTTGAATTACTGTTTTTATTTTTTCTCTATTAAGGCATCATCCTAAAGCTTTAACAGAAACAGCAATTTAGTACGAGAGATATTATTTATTACATCTTCCTTAAATTTTGTGTCCATGTATTTTATTGCGTTAGTGTAAGTGGTATGATTCAATCAAATAATAAATTTGTCGTTGATGTATTTGAACCTATAAAGTATATGGTCAATGATTTGACCGGACGGACCTTCAACGCCCACAAACATTCGGTTTATGCCAACAAAGAAACCGGGAACTCGTTTTCTTCGGACACATTTGTCGCGCTTATGATGTTGATACATATTACACATAATGGTACAGACTATTGTATAAGACAGATAGCTCCAAACGAATCACTTAAACGACTCTTATCACTCTAATACACATAAAACGTACGACCTAAAAGTAGAGTACTACTCGTATAATAAAGTTTGTCCAATATAAATTTAGCCTGTAAAGGAGATTATTTAAAATTAATGAACTGATCTTTTATTTTTTGTTAATTTAATAAAACTTTGCACTTTTACAATGCACAAAAGGGTTGTTACATGTTGGCAGACATGACGTTACAGCAAACTGTATGTATTCCAATATTTTGTAGCAAGACGTGTCGTATCTCGTTCATCGTCTACCCAAAAATGCGTTCACGTGAGTCTCTAGTATTTAACGTAATCATGTGTAGAAAGAACACAACACATCTGGAGACTGTTTTGTCTAAACGATGGTTTAATTTACTAAAATGAATAGTACAAGATCCATTAACAATGTAATGTACCATGTTTTTTATTCTAATTTTTATTATTTTGTAACAATAATATCTCAAATAAATTTTTGATTAATGAAATTAGCTTCACTTTCGTTTTCAATGCGCGGTTTCTGTCTGTATTACAATAACCTGCGATTGGCCATACGAATGTTGACCTAAATTCGTCCCAATATGACGGGCCGATGGTTAGATTTATTGCTCAGACATGGAGTTTCCGCATGTGCTGTTTAGATACAATAAACTCTTGGTAGAAGGAAAACTTGCGTTTACTTATTGTTATTTGGGACGTGGAAGAGTTATATCATAGGTTAAATGGCTTGTTTTCTTTCATATTATCTCTTAAGTCAGCACTCTACTTTGCGGAAATGTACGCGCAAGGTATCAAATATTTATAAATTTACTAGCTTAGCTGCGCTCAGCGGTTTTACCCGCTATTCTGTAGCCTATGTGTTATTCCAAAATTTTAGTTATTTAAATATTTAAAAAAAAAACAAAAAATTTCAGCTCAATCAGTTTACCCGTTTAGGCGTGAAGAAGTAAGATACATACACACTCACACACAAACTTTTGCCTTTATAATATTAGTGTAATTTTGATTTTCCTTGTTTAACAATTATTAGACAAATAAATCGCGGAAAAATTACATATTACATTAAAATAAAATAAAAATACCTAACTACTTAGAAAAAAAATTCCACTACTACTACTAGAAGAAAAAAAATATACACACAGGTGTTACACTTAGGTGTATCGTTTTCTTCAAATTTATATAATTTCCTATCAAAATATCATAGAATGTTCAAATCAGTCTACAGTTAAAAGAACATAAAAAGCAAATGTAAGATGAAATAAGGCTAATATATAACCTCGTCCGTATTTGAAGTGAGGTAAAAATAAATAAAAGCTACTCTAACAATGGATATTACCATAAAGACTATCAAAATAAATCACAATGTTAGCGCCTTTTTAAATATTCCTGAACGGAAGTACACTTTGTTACAACTTTATGATTTAGATGGGATAAAGCTTGCCTTGTGTATAAGATATACCTACTTTTTATTACTAAAGTTGAATGAATTGCAAACTTTGACAATAAAAGACTAACATAAACTACACTTGAAATAATTTAGGTGAGAATTATAGGCACAGGAAAACTCTCGATAGCCTTTCAAGATAGTCAAGCTTTTTGTATCTAAAGACATTGCTGAAAAAAAAAAAAATAAAATTGCATTATGCTGTTAAGTAGCATTTCTTAGATGTACTTTAGTTAATGAATAAAAAAATCAATGGAAAAAAATAAGGAGATATTTAAATAAACATAATATTAATTAACAAGTAAATTAAAAGCCGAGTCAAAACCGCTGAACCTTCTAACTTCAAATGAAGTTTCAGGAAAGGATTTCCCGAAATTCAATATTTAAAGCGACATAGCGAATAGCTTAGACAGTCGTTTATTATATAAATTAATTGGCGGGTTCATTAGCGGGTTTTTTTTCACGTTTAATAAAAAGTATGGCCATCGTTCTATAATCACAATAAGTAATGTCTTGTACAAATGCTATCAAAATATTAATAAATAATAAAATCACTAACCGAAAGAAAAAGCTGCACCAAAATCACTGAACTTTATACTTCAAATTACATTCCAAGAAAGGATTTCCCGAAATTCAATATTTAAATTGAGATAGCGAATAGATTAGACAGTCGTATTATATTATGTAAATTAGTACGTCATCAGCATTGTTTACATCTGTGAAGGCTCATTGTCCCTGACTAAACGTGGGTGTACGATTGGAGTACGTAATTTCGCGGTTTGCTGCTCTACAAACATCTCTCAACCTACTCGTACCATTCCTTTTGTGTTTGAGAACCTGCACTTAAGAATGCTCGACGTCTAAGTCATTTAATTCAGCCGCAAGAGTGACTTGTGACAAGTGAAACGTCGAGTGTAAACGACTGTCTTATTCCAGCCCTCGCCTCGTTTGTTATGGTGTATGTCGATGAATTAGGCCAAGGAAATCTTGACAAATTAAAAATAGATCTGAAAATATTTTTAAATAGATAGATATATTTAGGTAAATTTAAAAATATATTCATAAAATGTTGGAATGTTTAGTTTGATGTTATTATTGTAATTTTTCTATTCTTATATTCTTCCAAGCAAAAGCAAAGTGTCTAACGCGTCCTCATAAGGTTTATAAAAGTTTTATTTTAAGATTTTGCTCCGCACACAGAGCTTTTCATATTTTTTTATGACATAGGTGGTGACAAACAACCAGACGACTCACCTGATGGTAACCGGTTACTGCCACCTCTATACTATCTTAGAGTTTCCTACCAGAGGTACAGTAAATAAACTGCACAATTTTAATAAAATAAACAGACAAAATACCTACAGGTAATAAATAAATGACATAAAATGCAATCAACTATATCACAAGTTGTCACCCCCTGAAAGCAGTCTAGAGCTGAACTTTGAACCTCTGAACTGTCGTAAACCTTCGAACAATGTGCTCAGTAAGAATTCCAAAAGAATCAATGGAGTTCAAACACCTCATAAAGTTGAGTTTTATTAGGTCTTCCGCTTGAACAAATTGAACATTAGAATTTGCTAGCGGCCATATATTTTGCCTAGATGTTCTTGAGCGATCACTAGGTAAACAACATGTGACAGATTCTACTTGGGTAAACATTTATTTGGTTGTGGACTGTTGAGATAATATTATAACATCTGAGTCCTATATTTCAAAATGACACAATATGTAGGATATTTAAGCGCAAAATTATACACATAAATAATAAAAAAAAATGGTGGTCCTAAAAAAATTGTGATATAGATGAAATTTAAAAAAAAAATACTAATACTTTTTATTACTATTTTTAATGTCGTGTTCCGGCTTGATGTTTACCTAACGGGGGATTTATCTAGCCTTCTAGGTCCAGTCGGATATCATAACAACCGTATCGTCGCTTAATGCATTCACTATCAACTATTCACTCGTTAAAGTACATGAAACGAAGATCCTTTTTAATATCACGTGAGACCGTGGTAAAAGGCTAACGAATAAAAAAAATTGAGCCTAAGAAAGTTGGTTTCGGTTGGTTAAGTCATGTTGAAGACGTCCGTATCACCTAAAACCTCACAACTGACTTTTTAAGAGGTTGTTTCGGATAATTAGGATGTCCTCCATTGAGAGTTCACGAAAGTTCGTTCGAGATGTTACCAAGTAGCTTTCCGTGCGCAAAACCATTTGAAATTATTCGAATTGATTAAGGCGACGTCGAAAAAAAGTCGTATCTTTGTGTTTTTCCTGACCGCGTCAGATCGCGCCCACTTTATACAATACAATACACAACTCTTTATTGAAACAGCACATGAAAATAAAAACTTAAAAATATTGTTACATAGTATAACAAGAATGTTACAATTAGCGGTTTTATCGCTAAAAATGATCTCTTCCAGTCAACCATGCAGAAAAGATTAATGAAAAGCACACTTGGTTGGTGGTGTTAAATGTTACTGTGTAGAGGTTTACCTCTACACAGTAACATTTTGGAAAACATTTTGTAACATTTTTTTTTTTTTTGGTGGAAAACATTTTTGTGATGTTCGAATTTATTCGAACATCACAAAAATGTTTTCCAGGATCGCAACTGCTCTTTCTCCGTCAGCGCCTATGTGACGTCGAATTTAAAGCTCCTTGTTCAGTTTTTTTTATATTTCAATAGTAAAATTAATGAATTACCTGAGTAAGATTTGTTGTCGAGTTTCTTCATATTAGGAGTGTCTATCTTCGGCGATATACACCAGCATAGCACCACTCGGAAGTATATTCTAAACCTGTACAGAAAATACAAATACGTTAGCCTAAATTCTTTTATCTTGGACGGAAGAAGGCACTTCAATTTAAATATTTACTATCCTTACGTTCACAGAATGTAATTTATGCAATTTTCCTTTCCATTTTAAAATGGAGCGCACTGATTTTATTCCAGAAAAATACAGTGAAAATAGGTTAGAATATTTTCAAATAATATTGTAGGTAGGTGTATATTAAACTCTCGCCTTAACTTCCATTGAGAAATCTTTTCTGATTTTAGAGCAAGATGTGATCCAAAATGTTACCTATTAAATCTTAGCTATTTTTAAAAATACGAAAAAAATACGTTTTTTTTATTTTAATTATTATTTTGTTGACAATCTTCCCGATTCTCGGGCCATTGATGACCTTACCTATGGTAAGCGTGCGTGAGGCCAAAGCCAACACGTTAAAGTCCCATATTTGTAATGAGACAATAACCGATATATTATAGCCCTGAAGGCACATTAAAAATGCACCCAAAAGGAGTGATGAGAATAATTACTGGGCTATCATTATGGTGAATAATTATAATTATTATTAAGCCTGTCTCACTCTACCCTTCCTTTTCTCTTTCCACTCCTTATCCTTTTTTTATTATTATTTTTATACGTCCAGTATTTTATAAAACGTGCATAGAATCCTAAGCGAAAATTTCCTCTAACCCATTCGAGGCTTATCTGGTCTTAAGAGTACAATAAGTGAGCTAACTTATACCCTTTGTAGTAGTTTATCTTATCAAGCAAACCTCATAGGAGGTATTGTTTGAAGAAACAAGACTTACCGCCTCCGCTTTCAGATTCAAACAGTGATTTAGTTGTGTTTACACATTACTTGTCTCACATCGTTAAGGCTGCTTAAGCTTACGTCAGACTGAGGCGGTAAAGCGAACGCGATTTTTGTAAAAAAATGAAATGAATTTTTGTAATGTTCGAATTTGTACGTAGCCTGTCATATATAAAGCGAACGCGGGCAGGAACAAAATGAAGATCGCGACCGCTTTACCGTTCCGTCCCGACTCAGTCTGACGTAAGCTTTAGTCCGCGGGACGCTCTCGCTCGCACTATTTGACTCATTTTGAAATATAAATTCACAGAATTAACTTTTTGAAAATTCCTGCACAATATTATTGCACACATTTTAAAAGTATTTTCAGTTTGATACATAATATGTTTCAATATAGCGTTTCGAGATGAGATTATATTCAATTTTTTTAAATTGCTTCTCATGTCATTTTTAGGGTTCCGTAGTCAACAAGGAACCCTTATAGTTTCGCTTTGTCCGTCCGTCCGTCCGTCTGTCTGTCCGCGGCATTGCGGAGAAACTATAAGTCCTAGAAAAGTGTAATTTTGTATACAGGTAAGTAATAATAAGGGTAAGAGAACGGTGACAAAAAATAATTTTTAATTAATTAATTTAGGCTACCTCCCGTACACGTAAGATGGGGATGATTTTTTTTTTCTGGCTGATACCATCGTGTGGGGTATCGTTGAATAGGTATTTTAAAATGAAGGACGGTTTGCTAAGAAACTTTTTCGATTTCATGTTCTGTTTGAAAGATATTCAAGTTTAAAAAAAAAAATTGAGCGTCCCCCCCCTCTAAAATCTGAACTACTAGCTTTAAAATTCTGAAAAAAATCAGAGGTACGCTTTCAACCATGAACTTTCCAGGAAAACAATAGCGGTTAAGAAAAAATTATTAGTTTCGGTAAAATCAGCAAAATAAGAATACCTAAAGCTAACCTAGCCTATAGTTTATTAATGCATAACTAGATGGCGCTAGTAGTAAAATTAGATCGCGCAAGCGAATTGTTCATGGTTGCATTGTTAACGAGTGATAGCTATCACAAATAAATCACCATATTACAGTGTTACTTAGCTCATAATTTCTAACTTAAGTTTTTTTATTATAATTTGATATAGCATGGTCAAGGCTACTTGTGTGAATGATCCGGATATATTTTTTTTAATTTGCGGAGAATATTATGCTCAAAGAATTCCGTTTGAATGTGACAACGTTCATAATTTAGGCTTACAAAAATTACTTTGGATACTCCCTGGAAATTAACGACAAGCCTTGGATTCCCCAAAAGTTATGCAAAACGTGTGTTGAGTATCTACGTTTGTGGACAAATTAGAAAATAAATAGATTTTGGTACGAAACCGCTATAATGTGGAAAGGACTCGAGAACCATCACGATGACTTATTTTTGCTTAGTGTAAACATAAAACTATTGTTTTGATTTTATTAAAAATTAAGTATGCGGAACATAACTGGCTCATAATGTGTTCATTTAAAAATGGTTTACTTTGTTTTAGGCCAATGGTGGTTATATTTTTTTTTTGTAAAGTAAGAATTATTTGGACTTTTCTCAACACGTCCAAAAACTAATGCGTCACTTTCAAAGGCTCGAATGTGACATAACCATCAAGTTACACTCTCTCCACGACCACCTAGACTATATTCATGACAATCTTGGGGTACTAAGTGAAGAATTGGGCAAGCAATTCCACCCGAACTTTTGTTCGATGAAGTAACGCTATCAAGGCTTCTGGAACGCACAAATGATGGCTGAATATTGTTAGAGCATTTAGAATAGCCCTTAGAATAAGAATAGCATTTAGAATAGCTCTGCCTTCAGTTTCAGCAAGAAAATCAAATAACATAAAGAGATTTTCAACTTAAACTTAAATTAATTAGGATCATCTCTACATTGACCACCCACAAGGTGGACAGACGACCTTATAAAGGTCGCCGGAAGACGCTGGATGCAGGTCGCTTCCAACCGGTACATATGGAAGTCCAAAGGGGAGGCCTATGTTCAGCAGTGGACGTCTTACGGCTGAGATGATGATGATGATGATCTCTACATTTATAGCGTTTTATTACGAAAACAACATAATATGTGTCATATCTTTTTAACTAGAGCTGGTACAGAAATTTCAGTCACAAATTTGAAATCGTCGTCAAAAATCATCCAAAATGCTGTTGTGCAGTGTATTCAATCTACTAGAACTACGTAACCCTACATTGTGCGTGGCCCGACTCGCGCTTGGCCTATTTATTAATATATAAAACTGAAAACACTTTTAAAATGTGTGCAATAATATTGTGACGCGACCCTCTTGAAGAATTTTCAAAATGTGAATTCTATGAATTTATATTTCAAAATGAGTCAAAGTGTGAGTTCAAAATAGTGCAAGCGAGAGAGCGTCCCGCGGACTAAACGACTAAGCGCTCTTAATATTTATTAAAGTTATTTATTATTTTAGGTTTGTTCGCACATTATGTGGAGGCTTGTTATGTTTATTGAATAATATTTGTTGAACGTGTTTTGTTTTCAAAAATATTTGTTTACAACTTGTACTTCTATCCAACGAATATAATAAACTGTATAATATTGGGCGCTACATTTTAGGCAGATTAGTTTTATTTATATTAGTCGGGACTTTTCGCGTTGGTATTTAATTCTAGTTTTACGAAAACATTGTAAAACCAACCTCGACGTTTTGATTTTTGTTACAAGAACCGTGGTCACGAGCAGACTGATATGTCCCGACTAATAAAGTTCAAATGAGTTTGAATCGTGGAAGTTTAAAATGTTATAGATTAGTTTTAAGTTGCATAATTTCATGCTAGTTACTTCTGCTATTTATAATTTGTGTTTATGCTTTAAACAAATAGTCCGTTGTTTTCGTTGATAATAATAATTTTGCTTTCTAAGCCACAAATTGGCTAAAAGTATTAGGTCATTTCTGGATGTGGACAAAAGAATATTTTGTTAGATATATTTTATTTGTTAAGGTAGTGCTGAGAACTACACGCAGACATTTTGGACTTTGAAATAACACAAAGTACTTCTTGATTATCCCACAAGAACGGGTCATACACAGATGAAAGTGCGCGGGCAGCTAATCTAAATATATAAAAGGAAGTAGTGACTGACTGACTGATCTATCAACGCACAGCTCAAACCGCTTTCGCTTGATATTTTGGAATATAAGGTTTAATAACGTAGACCTCCGCTAAGAAAGAATTTCACCGCGCGGCCAAAGCCGCGAGCACAAGCTAGTATATAACAAAACGAATTTTTATCTCAACTATAACATAAACATGAGTTACATTTATTTACTGTCTCTTTACACGAAGAGCAGGCGAAGTGTTTACGAGTAATTCCTAGTAAACACAATTTCACACTAGACTTGAAATTACTTGTATCCTTCGAGGAAAACAAATAAATGCGGGAATTCTATCTTCCCATACATCACGAGTTACCTAAATTAAACTAGACCTCACCTATCGCAAAATTAAGATGGAAATAATGTTTCTCTTGTGAAACACAATATACAGCAAAGTTTCGACTCCTCAGAACTTTCACCTAGTAATATCATCCCTGTTACTAGGTAAAGTTATTTTTATTCTGTAATATATATACATGCCATAAAGTAACTAAAAACAAAAACGGCACAACTCACGTCTAATATTGTCGAGAATATCTCGACCACGGTTTCGGACAATTACGATGTCCTTGCAGTAACCGGCGCTCACTGGCGAGCGCCCGCGCCGCTGCACGGACCGAGCGTTGCGACGGTGCGGGCGGGGGGTCGGCTGACTCACTGTCGCTACCACTTATGTCTGACGCATCGTTAGGCTGCAGACACACCGCACTTGTTGTATCACATTCGCGGACAGACGTTAACGCACGATCACGGGTACTAAGCACAGGCATCCATCGTCGCAGCGCTCGGTCCGTGCAGCGGCGCGGGCGCTCTCCAGTGAGCGCCGGTTACTGCAGGCGTGATCTCCTGATGAAGGACATCGTAATTGTCCGAAACCGTGGTCGAGATATTCTCGACAATATTAGACATGAGTTGTGCCGTTTTTGTTTTTAGTTATGGAGAACACTCGCGATAGTTTTAAAAATCGTATGCCATAAAGTATTAAGAAATATTAGATACAATTTTTAGATTTGTTTTTTTTTTATGACGGCAGAGATATAACGCACTTAAGTTGCTTGGTGGGAGACCATGACGTCACAGCGTGCATCATTTAAGAGCAAGATGTGACGTACTGTCTCCACACAAAAAACTTAAAAATGTTTTATTTTTGGAATTTTTATTTTATTATTATCATTTTATTACAGCCATTATCTATTATTTTTATTACTTAAATGTCGGGCTAATTAGATTTTAATTAATTTGGCCTTGTCGACGTCCCTATTGTTAAGTGACTCATGCCTCCCATAAATCAACATAGACGCATAATAAGCTCAATAGAACTGTATTAGGCATCTGGTGTTTTTCCATAAACTTACAAAGAAATCCAATATACACTTTGGCATAACAATATTGTTATCCAGTAGATGTTCTAGTTACCTTTTTACACGAAACTACTCAGCCTAATAGGCTGAATTTTTCTAGGTATCTAATTAAGCTGAAATTTTTCTAGGTATCTAGTGTTATTGGGAGTGTTTTTAGGCTTCCGTAGTCAACAAGGAAGCCGGAGCCTTATAGTTTCGCTTTGTCTGTCCGTCCGTCCGTCCGTCTGTCCGTGGCTTTACGGAGAAACATAAGACTTGCTTCCGTTTGAAAGATACCTATTTAAGTTTAATATTAAAACTTTTTTGAGGCTTTAAAATCTGAAAAATTCAAGAATATGGTTTTACCATGAAAACCAGGAAAACTATACGAGTCAGGATATCGTTATTAGTTTTAAAGACATCATTGATGAAAATTAAGGCCGTTAATTTTCGATTTGCCTGTACTACCGAAGCCTACATTGCGTGTAGCCCGACTAGCGCTTTGCCTATTTATTTATGATTACATCAGCAGTTATAAAATATTACGGTAAACTGCCCAACTACGAAACTGGATGACCAATTTGTTTTTCTTTGATGTTATAGTTCAGTGGAATTCTGCTGAAGGGACACTGCTGAAGGATACACATCATTTATTTGTACCTTTTTGCGATATTGTATAATAGTATTTTTGTCTAGAACGAATTAGAATTTTATTTATTTTTATATATTATTCTAGTATGGAACCATTAGTTACGTGATAAAAATATTAATACTGGTGGTAGCATTTGGCCATGGCTAGTTCCTACTCACTTGACAAATCCGTGTCGCCAAGCTATCATTAAGACCGTGTTCCGGCATGATGTTCAGTGACGCCTTAGGGCATTTATACCGCCTTCTAGGTGTAGTCTCCTATCGTTTACCGCTGCACCTTCGCTTGACAACACGTGAGATCGTGGTGAAAAGGCTAACCAATAATTATTAATGAAAAAAAGTCTTGTTTGGCCTCCTACTGCGCCAAGGTTGATGGTTACTAAATTAAATTACGTAAAAATTACGGTTGGCTTTTACCATTTTGCTCTTATCGACAATTCGCACCATGCATTTTATATTCTTATCTTTATGAAGGTATTGTAAAAATGAAGATAGCATTATTTTACTCAAGAACATAAAAATATGTTGCGAGTCGTAAAGCCCCACATTAGGGTGAATAAACAAAACTGAAATAGGATCATAACCTGCGTGATGGAAGCCGGTTGTAAATGCATTATTCATAGGTAACGCCTTGTCCTTTAAGTAAGGCCGCACGTAGGCTCTCACAAATGAAATAAACCCAATAAAAGTGTATGTAAACTACAAGGGTTAGCATGTCCTTGTCACAAAAATGAAGACAAATATTTTGGATGATAAATATTACGTACCTATATCGATGTGTTGAAAATGTAATAAAAAATTAAAAATGAAATGTAATTGAAAATTTATAAGTACAATTTTGATATAATAATATCAGTAGCAGCCCTTATATTGGATAACATTTTTATGCAAAACTGACAAAATAAAATTCTTCTGTATATAAATGTGGCGTAGCAACATTGATTTTTTTTTCACAATACAATTCTTCTGTTAAATGCAGCGTAGCAACATTGATTCATAAAACTACGAATGTCATCCGTGCACGTACATGCGTGACATTCATACTGTGGGTGCTTCCTATTATTTTTCATAACATTCAGTCCAGTATATTCTTCGTCCATGGTAAACTATTATTTTTTTCGAATGTGACAACCTAACACTTAGTGAGTTTGTGTTGTGGTATGAGTGCTATTTTCAAACGTTAACATAATATTATGATGTTATGTCACATTGTCGAATGTCACGGTAAACAACGATTGTAGATGTACTAACTATTCGACTAGTTTTACTTCCGCATTTATACCTTATGTTTGTAATACTTTGCGAACATTTGTGTCATCTGATTGTGTAATAGGCATTTAAATACTGTATCCTACTATAGCGAAAGAGATAAGAAAGAAAGATTAAGAGTTATTCATTTCTAAAGCTTAATATGCTTATGGCGAATTATATTAAATATTAATATTGATTTTTTATTATCAATCATCCGGCCGATCGTCCAGTACGCATAATGTAAACAGGTAAGTTTATATTTTTGAATGCAGTCATACATAACCTAAAGACACAAATAAATGTTGTTGTTACCTTTAAAACAGAAAATTTCAATTATTGCATTGCTTGCATTTTAACATCTTTTCCCATCAGGTTCGATTCTGTGAAATGGTTTTCAGTTTTAATGGAGGGTATTGTCTGTTATTGACCAACATGTCCCTTAGTTTACTATCACGCGAACCGAGCGAGCTTGACTTTCTTCTTGCATAAAAAGAAAAGTTGTTTACTCTAAAGAGCGAAGCGGCAAAAGTTTCAACAAGTTTCAACTCCTGATATATATTTATAAGATAAGCGCTCTGTACCGTACAGTCTATGAATGTACCAAAGGAAGTCAATAACTCGTTTCTCTTTAACTTACTCCTACACAGTGTCCACTGGGACATTCCAAACCACGGGCGTTTGATCTCTTGCCAAATAGTTTATCGGTTATCGGGCCTTTGCTAGCTTCGACAGATGCGGTGGGAGATACATTAACCTCTAGACTATAGAATAGATATAAGTATAAGAATTCATGACTAGCAACAACGATCTAAGAAGATTCTTCTAAGTCGTACATTCTTGTTGTTCTTGTCAGAGTGATCGTGGTTGCTTTGATGCTCGGTCTTTTGCTTAGATTTTTACGATGGATTATAGAGGTTATAACAGTACATAAGGCTTTTTATGCATACTGACGAAACGGCCGAAGATGATATCTGACTAAACCTAGAAGGTAGGATAAATCTCTCCTGGTCTTCTGCTGACCATCGCTCTTATGTCAATCAGCAATCAATTTAACGATTGACCACTGAATTCGACAAACGGTCATTACTAACTACTTAGACAACTCCGTCCTTGTTAAGATGATTTAGAATGTTTACGACGATGAAATATTTTTAATGCTGAGGTAAGAAATTTTGATGAAAAAAATTAATTATGGCCGTATTCAGTCACGAAATTTTATTAAGCTGTTTTATTATTAATTCTGTTTTATTTAACCCCCTGCATCTTTATTTAGTGAACATTAGACCAAATGCACCCAATCCTGTGCTCAATTATTTACAAAATATTTTATAACAAACATGTTTTGTTCTTCAGCAACAAGGGTATGCCATTGCATAGATGTCATTATTATACCGCGCACGTCCTCGCTTTACGTTGCAAGCGATTGAGGCGACACTTTGGAGAAATTTAATGATACCAATATCATTAGGTTAACTCATAACTAGTGAGGTCTTGCGAGTTTACCCGATCATAGAAGATAATGGCAGAAAATTGTAGAAAGAACTATAAGTACCTATGATTATAATTTGTTCAATACAGTGCCTTAATTTCTTATTTTTTAGCTATTTTGTTAATAGTGGATTAACCATGGGAGGCTTCGAAATGTAAAATCTCATCTGGGTTACTTACCACAACCATACCCAATATTTATTATTATAAAGGCAGCTTCGCATTTTATCACTTAGAATAAGGACCACAGTGCAGAGTTGAGTAGGAATTCGTAGGAACTTAGTACTAATCTATCAAAGCACCTAAAAAGTACTGAAAAGTGTTAGTTGAAATTTTGCAGTGTTGCATTCAAGAAGGAATTTCTCAGGATAAACTTACTAATTAAACTTACAATACCCATTAAATAGGTTATTCATTAGAACCAAATATATTATTAAAATAATTATAATATTTTTACTAGCTCTGCAAACATTTTATGCCCTGTATAATGATAATTATTTTGTTCTAGACTATCTTACATCTAACTTTTCGTCAGGTGTTTATCACGTTAAGTAAGTGCTGAGCTCATTAAACGTTACTCACGCTTTTAATGCTTTTAATTACTTTCTTAACACTGTAATTATTTTAGCCTAAGTTTTCACGCCGTCATTAACAATCACGCACTAGATATTATAAAAATAATGGGTTATAATATTTTATTAGACGCCGTTAACGTTAACAAAGTTATTTTGCTGAATATTTTAGAAGTGAAACAATATTAAGATATTAAAGGTTTTAAGAGTAGTTATCTACTCACATAGCTATATAGAATTTCGAAATTACAATACGTATACTTATATACGACAATACTGTATAATATATGTACATAATTTTAAAATGTATGTCGTGCACTCGCTTTAAGTTCCTGGCTCAAGTGGTGGTAAACGAACAGCGACAAAAATCAGCACAAGTCAAAAATTGTCTTAAAGAAACGTGGCGCATAAATATTATAAAAACAACTATTCATTAAAAAATTTATCTGATGAAATAGAACAACACACACACATGTACACATGTACATGCGTGTGTACATGTGCACACGTATTTATACCCAAAAGTAAGTTTACAAAGTATGTGACTGATCTCAATCGCGTATCAGATCACACGTCCATCCTTACAGTTTTTCTTGCCGTTTGTCCTAAGCTACACAAACGCAGAGTGACAGCCCTGATGGATCACTCACGAAATTGGACCGCCACTGGCTTTAGAACTAAAGAATTCAGCCACAAATCAGGACCTGGAGAAAACAAAGCCGACTAGATGTAGGATGCTAGCTTTGTCACAGAGGATTGAGTACGCTGGGTGATTTGATGATTGATTAAACTTGCTATTATTTGAGAACTTGAATCGATTTTTGCCTTTATTTACGAGTAAAAGACTGAGGATTGCAATAGGATTTTTAAAACTACCGCGAATGTGATATATTACTTATATACAGCAGAACGGCAAAATATTTTGAATATCTTTGAGAATATCTCAACCAAATTTACGTATAATTTCGATGTTCTTCATAAGGAGTTCACGCCTGCGAAACAGTTTAACCATTTTTAAGAAACTTTTTGTATACATATATTCAATAGGTTTGAGGGATTAGATTGTAGGCTACGAATAGGTAATAGTTCATTGAAGCATATAGAATGCCTCAATGAGGTAGTGGTGAGTAGAGAACATCTCAATCAAAAAAATATATACAAGGAAAGAGTGACTGACTGACTGGTCACAGCTCAAACCGCTGAACGGATTGGGTTGAAATTTGGAACACAGATAGGATATATATGACGTAAATCTCCGCTAAGAAAGGATTTTTGCACACGGGCAAAAGGCTTTAATATAACAACAATGCTGATAATAATATAACTTTTAAATAGTGACTTACTTATTACTCATCCAGTAGTATATAAGTGGGTTAAACATGGAGTTGGCCATGGCGAGCCAATAGAAGCCGAGGTATATGTGCTGGGCGAAGGGAGCGGACGCCAGGGCCTGATGGTGGTACACCAGCACGAAGTATGCGTGGTATGGAAGCCAGCAGAGGGCGAACACCATCACCACCAGGACGAACATGCGGACTACCTGTGAATAAAACAAGTGAATTTAAAAAAACTTTTAAAAAACAACCTTTTATTATTATTACCATCTAGCACCAAAGTACTCGTCAAGACGAATCAAATGAGCCCAAACTCGATGGGGTTGCTCCGTTTAATTCTTATGCTCCATCATTATCTTCCAGTTCTATCTTCAGATCAGCTCGATTTCATAATAATATTGCATTTTCATCCGATTTATACAAGCATGCAAAATTTCAACTCAATCGGATACCGGGAAGAGAGTCAAATTAAACTTGCAAGATTTGATTACAGAAAGACAGACAGACAACAGACAGTGTAAAATGGTTATTAGCTAAAAAAAATTTTTTTATGCGCTCAATTAAACGAAAGAAGTCCGACGTGACGTATGCCTTAGCTTAAGAATTACAGCCGCAATGTTACCTAGCAATTAAAAAATGAGAGGTATCAGATATAGGTTGCGCTCGGAGCAAATAATGGCAGAATATTATATATGGTCGTGGTAAGCAACCCAGAAATAATCAGGTCCATGAAAAATATTATCAGTAGTAGACATATGCATGGCAAGTAAATTTTCGAGGCTCCAACGAGATGTTACGCAGGAAAATGTGTTGTTATCTACACAGGCTGGTGCCATTTTAGTTTAATTTACATAGAATGGAGAAAAAAACGCAGGAGATTTACAAGTCGACCGCGAACTTAAATATTCTATTTACTTAAGGGGTTAATAGTCGCTGAGCCTCTTCTCGCTCGCACGATATAACTGATTATCAAATAACAATTGATAAAATTTAATTTTTGGAAATGTGTTAAATTGAAAATTTTGCTCATATTATTTTTATACTATTTTTATAACTGTTCCCAGTTTGCTACCTGAAATAACAACAATGGCATTCTCAATTATATGAAAAATATCTATCTTTATACATGCCTCAATCATTTCATAAAGTATCAAACTGGTTATACTTAAAAAAAATTGTATAAAAGTATAAGCAAAATTTTCAATTTAACACATTTCCAAAAAGTAAATTTTATCAATTGATATTTGACAATTTCTTATATCGTGCGAGCGAGACAGAGGTTCAGCGAGTATTAGCCGCTTAAGTGCTCTTAAAACTCCAACATGAAGGCCTCTACTTATTAATCAATTATAATTTCATAAGAGTAATAATACCCGTTTTGTTTATGTATAAAGTCCAATTAGTCTGACAAAATATCCTTTAGAAAAGTTCATCAAAAGTTATATAACTTCCTTTTAATCTTGTTATGATTTTTGAATGAAATCTGACTCAATTCCGACAGCTGAAGTAATCTTTTTATCTCAGTTCTATATATAAACTTCAGATTTTAAGAATTTGATATGAGAATTAAATTTATAATTTGCTACATAGAAATATTATGATATGATCATCATCCCTACTGATCAATCCGGTTTCCTCTTACATCTATGAAAGATGTTAATCTTATTAATCATGACTTATCGCGTAGATATTTTAATGTTAGTTTTACAAAAACATAATATTGTTAAATAAAATCCACCTCGAAGTTACGGCTCAGTTACATGAGCCGTGGTGACGAGAGGTCGGGATTGGTTCAGGAGGTACGGGTACGACAAAATGGGTATATAAAGAGCATAAGGGGCAGTCAAAACGCAAGGCACGAATGAAAAAACCTGATTAATTTGATAATTATATACACACATACCTATAATAGAAATAACTGATAAGATCCGAACTGATTTTAGAAACGGATGGATAAGGATGGATGGGTACCTATTGTCGATGGGTCTATTATACCTAGTCAGGTCATAAATTCTGTTACATGTTTAATATAAAATTATTGGAACAAGTTTATTTATTATGTAACCATTTATATACCAAAATGAACTTAACAAAACATAGATTCATATGACAATAAAGTTTATTCAAAATGACCTCCGTGATTTTGAATACAAGCCTTCAATCTGCGCGGCCAGTCGTCTATCGTAGCACGAACGAGGTCCATGTCAATATCGGCTGCTGCCTTAATCAAGGATGTCTTGAGTGACTCCAAATTGGGATGAGGCTTTGAGCACGCCTTTTCCTCCAAGTGTTGCTATATCTTGTAATCTAACGGACTCAAATCTGGACTGGAGGAGGGCCAGTCTTCGTGCCGGATGAAGTCGATTTCACGCGCCGCCAGCCAGTCTTGTGTGCTCTTCGCTCTATGAGCTGGCGCCGAATCTTGTTGGAATACCCAGTGCCTGTTATTGAACATGGTATGAGAAACAGGTTCCACATGGTTCGTCAGGACTGTATTTTGATACACAACTGCATTCGTTTTTACACCTTTCTCACAAAAATGTACCTCTGTTAAGCCCCAATAAGAAACTCCCAACCATACCATGAGCGAGGATGGAAAATGACCTCGTTGGACACGCGGAATACGGTTGCTCGCTTCTTCACTACTGTGTGCGTACACCTTATCATTTTGTTTGTTGTAGCTCTCTTCTACGGTAAAAATTTTTTCATCCGAAAAAAGAATTTCTCGATATTTTTTTCTCGCGTACCGCTTCAACAAAGCGCGGCATCTCTTCAGTCTCAGGTCCATTAGACGAGCATTTAAACGATGTCCTTTTTTTCGATATGCCCGAAGCCCTAAGTCTTCATTTAACACCCTTTTCACCGTGGTTCTGCTTAACCCCATCTGAAGGGTCAACAGTTTCTGCTTACGTTTGGGATTTCTTTGAATTCGCGCCTTCACAGCTTTTATCACTGCTGGAGTCCTAACAGACCGAGGGCGACCACTTCTTGACCTGTCATCTACACTAGAGTCTTCATTGTATCGTTTGATGGTACGATAAACGAATCTTTTGGTTATATTCAAATTTTTCAGTATGTCAAAAATTTGAATTGGCGCGTAACCGCAACGATGCAACGCAATAACTGCAACACGGTCTTCTTTAAGCGTCCACTCCATATTTAAAAATGAGTAAAATTCTAAAAAGTATACATTTTTATTTTCATGAACAATTCGAAATTCGAATTCAATAAACTTTTTTGTGGCCAGCATTCTAAAAGAAAAGTTTTTACTGTGTGACAATACTTATGACCTGACTAGGTATTTTGTGTTCCCATAAAATAAAAATTAAAATCGTATTTTTTCTTACAAATATTAACAAAACACTTGTAAACTATTATTGTAGAAGGAAATAATGTATGAAACTACATAGTTCAACGAATGACACGCCCTAGACCCTTTCAGGCTTAACGAAGCCTGGGAATAACCGTAAAAAGCGAGGCTTAGGGTGGTTCAATAGGCTCTCTAATAAAGGGATTCGTAATTTTCTTGTCCCTATGTCTACAAAAATTGGATTTGAAGAAACAGTTCCTTGGGTCGACGTATTTACTATATACAATATTATGTATACTCAGCATATAAATATAATAGATTTCCACGGCCTGTACTTATGTATCTAGAGGTGGATATTGAATACTTTTTTGTAACTACAATTTGTACATCCTAAGGTTATGAGCGTTTATATCGGTTGAAGCTCTCTCGCTCGCACTATTTGACAAATTTTGAAATATAAATTCATTGAATTACTTTGTTGAAAATTCCTCAAGACCGGCCCTGCATAATAATATTGCACACATTATAAAAGTATTTTCAGTTTGATATGTTTAATTAATTCTATGAATTTATATGTAAAAATTGTGCTAGCAAAAGAGCGTCAACCGATATAAACGCTTTTGACTGCAGTACGTAAAGTGTATCCATGTGTAAATAAATAATATTGCCTTTTACTCGTACTCACGAAAAAGCCAAGTTACTTTTTGTTATTACTCAAAAATATGGTAAAAATAGCCTTTAAAAATATATTTAGGGGTGATCTTAATTTTTGTTTCTATTTTTTTATGCAAGAATTTGAACTATACGAGCCCGACGCCTGCCCACGACAAACGTAGTGTTTATCCATTTGATACGTACGAAGTCCTACGAAACACTGCGTTATCCTGACATATATCTTGTGAAATCTCCTTAGCCCCGTAATTTTCCTGGGTTTACCCCAAGTTTCCAATTATCGCGAATCACGGCAAAATATTGAGTAAAATTACCAGTAATCTTTTTTTTATAAATAAAAGCAATACAAACTCTGTTAGCAAACTCCTGTTCAAATTTCCTGTAAAGGTAAAATCAATTCATTCAAAGTCATAATGAACTCGAATAGAATTTCTGCCCTTTGAACCGGATCATTAATTATGCCTTTATTTAGTATAACTATGGTATTAGGAATAATACTAACTGTCAAACTCTCGATTTACCATTTAATGGGCCGAGCTGTAGATCGTTAAAGGCGTGGGATGAGGGACACGCGATATTGGAGAAGGTTCTATAAATATGTCACGTTAACAAATTGAGCGATATATTCCTACATATCAGTTTTTTTATTTACAACAGCAGGGATATTCACTTATCCTTCAGGGAATCGAACCGAAGACCGAATTTTTAAAAGTGTCACGTATGACGAATTATTAAATCGATACGACGTAATACGTCATTTCATACATTTTTGACAATTCGGTCTTCGATTCGGTGAAGGGAATAGCCCTGCAGGTCAGCCTAGTACTTGAATAAACGCTGTTTCCCTTATGTTAAGCAATGTACTATTATTTAATATTAATTATGTAGGTCATAGGTATTATATAGTTATTAATTAGGTACCTATTACATAGTTATTAATTATATAGGTATTATTTAATGTAGCATTTTAGGCAGCGTGGTTGCTATTACGTTACACAGCAAGACACAAGACGGACCATTACGCTTCCGCATCAACTTTAATAAACTCTTAGGTATCACAAAATACCTACCTAAAGAACATATATAAAATACCTAAAGAACAGTTTTGCAATTTTACAAGAACATGATCTATTACATAATGAATGAAATTCTCAGACATCAGTTTTTTTTTTTAAGTCTAGCCATTGAAATACTCATAGATGAAAGAAGACGTATATAAAAGGCAGTGGAAATATCTGTCTGGTTTCAGTCGTCAAACGCTGTAATGACCGAAATATTTTCGAAAGGTAATTTTCACCCAGAGCTTTCACGTACGTATAATGAAACGTTATAGAGTCGAGCCTAAGTGCGTGAGGGGAACCAAACGTCTTACCCATTTGGCGCTCTCAATCGAATTTGAAATATTATTTTATAGACGAATAAAATCCGATGATGATGAGCAGAATCTTTAGTTAAATATACTATACTTAAAAACCATAAATATTAACAATTGCAGTTTATTGTACAGCCACAGCAAAATGAATAGTACTAAACTACAACAAAACGCGTTTCCCAAATTACACTAGAGTCGATTTATTATGGGTTGTGTGGTTAACCCATAGGTCGGAGTATTCGGTTCACTATGGCACCAAACATACCAGATCTTAACATGGTAACACGCTCAGTTCCGCCCAGAGGGCCTCGTCATCGAGTCATAGAGCGCTAAATTTTAAATGTCATTTTTAACTTGGTCTCATAATATCCATTGGTGTGCTAATAATATACATATAATACTTAATAATAACACGAAAAATTCAAGAAAAGTCTTTTAACTTTACCACTATGACTTTAAGAACTTTTTTTGTCGGTAACAGTGATATTATTGCACACTAGGCAATAGCCATTAGCCAATAGGCCCTCAGATGTAAAAAAAAAGTAGTTGACATCCTCTTTCAGGGTTATTGCAGTAATAATTTTGAACTACTTTCAGTATAAAGCTATGTCATACATTTTTATAGGGCAGTCAACCTCTTCTATGAAGCGGATGAGTTTTTGTGAATTCAGAGGTAGAAAAAAAAAGAACTAATTATTGTGCCCAGTGGTTTTACGCGCTTAAAAGTAGCCTATGTAATATAAATAATGAAATTAGGCGTTACATTGCTGAAATTCTTGATAATAATTAATATAATTAAACAAAATTGATATTTAATTCAAAGCCTCGGTATTATTTAAGAGTCCAAGGTATATGGTAGGGTATATGTAGCAGCTACATGTACCTTACCACTTACTTTTGACAGCAATTGGTTCAACCGTTTAGACGTTCTTTTTTATGAGAAGATGTAAGAAGACGAGCTAGACGCTTTCCTGATGTTAAGAGATAACGCTGCCCATTATCAGTACAGTGCTACCAAAAATCACAATGATGTGAAAAACTGCACCAACGTTTCTTAGTCAAGAGTCATAAGATGTTAGGACTCTTTAGCCCAGTAATTTCACTAGCTCCTACCGTCCTCCTACCGAAGCACAGTAATGTTGTGTAAAGAGGTAACAAACTCGCACACATATTACTTTCGCATTATTATATAAGTAGCATCGTCCCTATTAGCTGATTCTAGGCAAGCCTGTTTTTTTCTTTTCTTCTAAAAACGGATAATTGCAGATTTCTCACTAACCAGAACCCTTTGATAATACAATAATATCTGAGTTCGTAATAGAAAAGGCTCACCGGCCGAGGTATTTCATGATAGGGAGTAACTTTTGTTTGTATTCGTTTAACCCTCTAACCTTGATGAAACGATGCTTGTTTACATTCAGTTGGTAAAAAGTATCTGCATAATTGTTTCTTTTTAATCAATTATAATGATTTATTATTCTTTTCAAATTAGGGATTATAATAAATTTAATATAGGAAAACCCTTTCAGCCAATTTGGATTTAACAGTTTTCGAAAACGGATTTTTGTTTAGTAACCGGATTCCCAATAAATAATCATTATTCTGCACAATAATTAATTAAATAGTTTGTAAGATAGAATTCTTTGTGAAGTTACTTTTTGATTTTATAAAAATATTGAATAGTTTTATAATATAGGCAATAGTTGTTTGATTACTACATGATTTAATAGTCCCTCCATGGTTTTCTGAAGGAACATTTTTATATACCTGATACCTAGTATAGTATCTGAATAAAGAGTTATCTATTCCATGCTGTTCTTGTACCACGCTCTACATTCTACATTTTCCTCTCAACATATATTTGCGACTCAGCAGTAACAAGATTTGTTGTAAATGTTCAAAGCGTGGCCACGGAATTCATCCCAGCCATAAAATAATATTTTTATATGAAACCCAGCAGCACACGAATCCTTTGATACAACTCGACCCTGAGAAACATTTACAAGCTCAAGATTCGAGACACTGTTTCAGCCTTATATGAGTGTTCCTTTGCAGCTGTATAGTAGGTACTATGTAAAAATGTGACCCGTTAGGAGGAAATGAGTGCCAAAGGCTTGGCTTTGTTCCATCGTTTTTGTTTTGTAGCAGAACGTACTCAGAATGCGGTGTAATCGAAATATTTCAAAGGATTATGTTGAATCCGAACCGTCGGCAATTTGATTACAACGTTTTTCAACGAATAAGGACATTGAAAGGTTTTAATTAAAACATGTTTATATGTATCAATGTCCAATCCAATCTTTGTTTTGCATCCCTTGAAAATTCAAAGCATAAAATATCGTCTCATTTCTCTGATTCGCGACAAAAAGTAATTAGTGATTCAAAAGAAAATACGACCGATATTGAGATCGGAAAATATCTGACTGTTATTAACATTTGTTCATTATAAATCTTTTTGTGAGCTTTTTCAATATCGTGCTAATTCTCAAAGACGTACACTATTGAATGAACTTCATAAGCAATTTGAGAGTAATTTAGTCGCTGTAGGAATTCTCGTCTCTTTCAAGGTTTGTCGAAGTTTTTACCTTTGATACATAAAGGAGGAAGATCCGTGATCGGAATGCCGAACCAATTGG
This sequence comes from Hemithea aestivaria, assembly GCA_947507615.1. Taxonomy (NCBI): domain Eukaryota; kingdom Metazoa; phylum Arthropoda; class Insecta; order Lepidoptera; family Geometridae; genus Hemithea; species Hemithea aestivaria. The sequence goes on along the minus strand of OX382334.1, from coordinate 8,708,205 downwards.
TGTAGTATTGTGCCTGTTCCGACTGTGATCGACAGGAGTTCACTAAAAGGCTTACTAACCTATTAGTTTAGGCAACTTCCTCTAACAGATATTAGGATTGTGACGGTTGATATATTTCCACTGTGACAATCAATTTCCACGTCTTATATAAAGTACGCAAATACTTGACCCAACCGAGACTTCCTATTTGCTTTACCCCGGGTACAATCTCGAGCATAAATTCATGCGTCGTGCCGGAGTATGTGTGTTTGTCCGGGAAGATATTTGCTATCGCCGTCTCTCTGGTCTTGAAGATCATGATCTGTCTACTTTGTGGCTGCGTACAAACCATGGTGGTAGAACCAGAGTGTACGTGTGCCTCTACAGATCACACAGCGGGGACACAGAGACTACTCGTTTATTCGAGCACATTTCGGATGGAGCTGACCATGTTCTTGAGCAATTCACCTCCGCTGAGCTGGTGGTGTTAGGCGACTTTAACGCCCACCATTCCAACTGGCTAGGCTCTAGGACCACCGATCACGCGGGGCGTGCAGCTTTCGACCTAGCTTCGGTCTTTAGTTTAACACAACTGGTTTCTGAACCCACCAGAATACCGGATGTTGAGAGCCATGACCCTTCCTTGTTGGACCTGTTCCTGACGTCGCACCCTGATCAGTACCAAGTTTCGGTTGAGGCGCCGCTTGGCCGCTCCGACCATTGTCTGGTCCGTACGATGGTGCCAAACCATGATCGTACCCGCTTTACTTCCTGTGGTAAGCGTAAAGTTTGGCACTATGGGTCGGCTGACTGGGATAGCTTACGCGAATTCTATGCGTCCTATCCATGGAACCAACTCTGCTTCTCTTCGGACAGTGTAGACTTTTGTGCAGACTCCGTCGCCGATGTTGTGCTGCAGGGTATGGAATTATTTATTCCTTGCTCTATTGTGCGCGTTGGTGGGCGGAGTCGTCCATGGTTTAATAAATCTTGTGCGGAAGCGTCCCTAAAAAAACAAACCGCCTATAAATCATGGACTGAGGCACTCGTTAGTCACGATCCCAACATCACTGCCTTGAAGAAAAAGCTTAACAGCGAGTCTAGGTCCAGTAAGAGGGTTACTGCTAAAGCCCGAGATGCCCATATAAGCCGAATTGGCGATCAACTCGCCGGATTCCCTACCGGGAGCCGAGCCTTTTGGTCTCTCGCCAAGGCTGCTGAGGGTAACTTTTGCAAGTCTGCTCTTCCCGCTATGCGTAGGCCGGATGATTCTCTGGCCCATAGCGCTAAAGAAAAGGCCGATCTCCTCGGCTCTATCTTTGCCTCTAACTCGACTATCGACGACGGGGGTGCCACACCACCTACTATCCCGCGGTGTGAGAGTTCCATGCCAGAAGTACGTTTCACTCAGAAAGCTGTACGGAAGGAACTTTTATCCCTTGACGTGCGGAAAGCGAGTGGGCCGGATAATATTCCCGCTATTGTCTTAAAAACATGTGCTCCCGAGTTGGCTCCTGTCCTTACGCGTCTTTTCCTGCACTCCTACACAAATAGAAGAGTACCTACTTCTTGGAGGACAGCCCTTGTTCACCCCATCCCTAAGAAAGGCGACCGCTCTGACCCAGCTAACTACCGACCCATTGCCATTACCTCCCTGCTCTGTAAGGTGATGGAGCGAGTTATAAACACTCAGCTCCTTAGGTACCTGGAGGATCACCAGCTGATTAGCGATCGCCAGTATGGCTTTCGCCACGGCCGATCGGCTGGTGATCTTCTTGTTTACCTCACTCACCGCTGGGCTGAAGCCGTAGAGAGTAAGGGTGAGGCACTCGCAGTTAGTCTGGACATCGCTAAGGCCTTTGATCGGGTGTGGCATCGGGCACTACTCTCCAAGCTACCTTCTTATGGTATTCCCGAGGGGTTGTGCGAATGGGTCGCTAGCTTCCTATCGGATCGAAGCATTAAGGTCGTTGTCGACGGGCAATGCTCCGACAGTAAGCCGATTAACGCCGGTGTCCCTCAGGGCTCAGTGTTGTCGCCGACACTGTTCATCTTGCACATCAATGATATGCTACAAACTAGTGGTATGCATTGCTATGCGGATGACAGTACTGGTGACGCTCAGTATTGCGGTCGCATCAATGCCCCCCGTGCCGAAATGGAGGAATGCAGGAACAAACTGGTGTCTGACGTTGAAGATTCCCTGGAACAGGTCTCGGATTGGGGATCTCTGAACCTGGTCCAGTTCAACGCAGCTAAGACACAAGTTTGCGCGTTTACCGCTAAAAAAGTCCCTTTTGTTGACGCGCCTCGATTTCAGGACACTCCTCTCAAGGTCTCGGATAGCATAAGAATTCTGGGTGTTGACATTTCTGCTAATGTTCAGTTCCGTGGTCACATTGCAGGTAAGGCCAAGCTCGCTTCCAAAAAACTTGGAGTGCTCAATAAGGCGAAGCGGTACTTTACGTCGAGACAGAGACTACTTCTTTATCTAGCCCAAGTCAGACCCCACGTAGAGTACTGCTCCCATCTCTGGAATGGAGCACCCAAGTATCAGCTTGACCCTCTTGATGCATTACAGCGTAGAGCTGTCAGAATTGTTAACGACCCCAAGCTTACCGAACACCTAGAACCGCTCAGCTTTCGTAGGGACGTTGGATCCCTCTGCATCTTTTATCGCCTATACAATGGGGAGTGTTCCGATGAATTATTCGACCTAATCCCGGCGTCGCGCTTTTATCACCGCACGAGCCGACACCGCTCTAAAGCCCATCCACACATTATTGATGCTTGGCATTCGCGCACTGTGCGATTTAGTCGCTCTTTCTTGCCGTACACCTGCAAAATGTGGAATGAGCTTCCGCCTGCGGTATTTCCGTTGAGCTTCAACATGGGACTCTTCAAAAGGCAAGTGAATAGAGTCTTGAAAGGTAGGCAACGTACCAGCGGTACCCCCGGTATTGCAGGTATCCATAGGCGACGGTGCCACTCACCATCAGGTGGGCCGTCTGCTTGTTTGTCACCTATTACATAAAAAAAAAAAAAAAAAAAAAAAAAAGTGAGATAAATGTGGATCTTACGGCATTCGAAGTCTGTAGCGGATCGTGCGGTTTTATAGGTGACCAAAATTTCAGGTTAAATTTATATAACTTACACAAGTATTTTAGTCTGCCTGTCTCCAGAATTTCGAGGGTTGGAAACTTTAATTCGAGATTGTGTTGAAATAGCTTTTATTTTGATAGAATCAGAGTTAAGGCGCATGCATCGGACAGAATAATTAAAGTCAAGTCAGTATTTTTAAAATAAAATAAAGAAAACAAGTCTGAAGCAGAAGAAAATAAAGTACTCCTAAATATAAATGCCTGTTACATTAACTGCGATGAAATGTAATTAAGTTTATAGGCGTCTTAACTCTTAACCGTAGTGGGTGTTCCAATTAACGAGCTACCACCTTCTTCAACTAAATTGCTAATTGTACAGAGGTTACCTTTTAAATTACGTTCAACTCTAAAACTTTTAGATTTTTGTCTTATTTATTATTTTGCTTCAAATGTATAATAGCATAATCATTAAACTGGTAATTAATTTTTTTTTTTAAATAATATACTACTGAGTTTGTTTGTAAGAGTAAACATTTTTCAAGATCTCTTCAACACATAAAAGAGGTATAATCTCTTTAATAAATACATAATATAAAATTTACAAAGGCATTTCAGAATGAATTGTTAGGCAAAAAAAAAAGGTTACAAATCTGTAATTAGAAACTAGACTAGTGAAATTACTGGGCTTAAGAGGCTTAACATCTTATGACTCTCAAGTAAGAAGCGTCGGTGCATCCAGGATTTTACAAAGGTAAAATTATATAGCACTGTACTAATATTATAGGCTGCGTTATCTCCTACCATCAAGAGAGCGCCTTGCTCATCTTCTTACTTCGTTGTATAAAAAAAAATAGAGACAATACTCGTAAAATGATATTTTTCACATTCAAGTAGTTTTTGTGGTCGTCATATAAAAAAGATTAAACTTTTCACAAATTAATCTTTTAATAGACATTAAGCAAAAGCATGCTCCATTCGCCCTTTTTCTTACAATAAATTTTCTATGAGCGGCTAAAAATGGTCTAGTAATTCCAAGGCCAAGGACAAGTGACATAGGTAGACTTGAACTGAGGCACGTATCACGAAATTCTTTCGAAGGAAATCCAGAATTTCAGCACGTTAGCCGATGATTAATGACATTATTGTGGTTCACTAGGTAATAACCTACAGAAGCTATAAGTTTTGGGACGACTACGATTACCTTAGAATAGAATAGAAATACTCTTTATTGTGACCAGAACAACAAAAAGTACTTAAAATTACATTAGCTTAATAAAATATATATAAACAAAGTGGCTCACGTGGGCGGCCAACGCTCAAAGCGATTTCATTTTGAGCTGAAACGAAAAGTTAAAATACTTATTTTCATCCAACTACACCTTATAGAATCTATTTCTACCTAAATACCAGAACATAATATAGTTAACCAATATAACAATTTATAAAAAACAATGAAATTAAAAAAAAACTTTTTAAGAACAAGCTTTTATTATTATTACCATCTAGCACCAAAGCACTCGTCAAAACGAATCAAATGAGCCCAAACTCGATAAAGTTGCGTCATTTTATTATGGAGTTAATATGGCCACCTTCCAGCTCCATCATCAGATCACCTCGATATTATAATAATATCATCCGATTGCATTGTCATCCGATTTATACATGCATGCAAAATTTCAGCTCAATCGGAAACCATCAATTTAAACTAGCAAGATTTGATAACAGACAGACAGACAACGGACAGGTGAAAGTAAATAAAAGCTTATAAAATCCTACTAGTCTGTTTGAAACTCAAAACCGAGAAAATCAACAACGAAAATAAATAATGTAAAGAGAATTTAGCCATTCAAGATTTTATATTACACCAAATAATATGAACCAGTATAATATGAGTCCCAACATGGAGAAATATTCCCTCCACTAATCTAATACCTATTACTGAGTGAAACAAAGTGGATACATATTTCACTTGACACTGACGAAGATGGATAGAGTATTTTAAGCTACATTTGCTTATCTCTTTCATAGCATTTTACTACCTTTTTATACGTTCAGTCATTTTTATTCATAGCGTGTCAAACTATTCATCAATAGATCTTATACATAACAAATTTGGTTTGGTGTTTTCTAGAGATAACCGAATATGCTGATCTATGAATATATAAATAACCTATGACCTGTATTTTATTACAATTTGACCTAAATTTTATTAACACAAATAGATCTAAATAATTCTCTGCCCTCTCTCTACATTCCTATTTTCGTAATAGCATTTTGACTCAAGCTGTATCTTGTTGTTTACAAAATTTTAAAAACATATTTATAAATTAGTAAAGAATTAAGACCTTAAAACCTGTATTAACGCAGTATTTAACGTGTTAACCGGTACAAACCAATTCTTTGATTTGAAAAACAATTAAAAAATATATATTAAATTCAAAAAGCATTCTCAAAGTTAGGAATACGTTTTACCGTTGGTGAAATACGAGAACATTCTAATGCACAAGTTTTCGAATTACTCCGAAATTTCTCCTTGCTTTGTCTTGCACTGTCAAATTCACTCTCAAAGAGGTTTTAATTTATTCAAACTCATGTGCAGGGCTCGGTTTGCATAAGGCAACATCAACTGCTACAAAAGACTCTCTATTACTTTTCTTTCTTATGTTTCCACACACATAATGTAGTCGTAGATAATATAATAAAATACATGCCACAAAAACCAAAATTTATATAAACGTGTCACTTTCACCTTTCGTTTTTCCTAAACATAATATTGTTAATGCCGATTTATACTTTTATTGGTTCTCAGTTGGCTGTATTGACGGCAAAGAGCTGTCCGTCTGTAAGGCCGCTAATGGGCTACCGTGCGTGTGGTTCTTTTAGGCAAAATATTCACTAGCAAGTTGTAACCGTAACCGTTGCATGTAATGTTAACAAACAATATAATGAGTGCGTGGTTCGCAAACCGTACGAGGGTGTAAACTCTACGCTTTTTGGTAAAAACATCCGGCTTTAAACTGACACAAGATTATACGGTATTCCATGTACAAATCGGTCAGCACAAGCAAAACTATGGTGAAGCCTAAAGCTGGGTCTCCAGCTCATATTTTCGTCTACACAATCAACAAAAACACGTCAACACGCAGCAAAATTACCCTACACAAAAAAAAATAATGTCTATGCTTCAAGCTTCAACAAATGTTTTTGCTTTATTTATTCATTTATTTATTTACTAGCTGAGCCCGGCGGTAAGCTTCAACAAATGTTTTTGCTTTCCATAGCCGATGCAAAGCAAAAACATTTGTTGACGCTTGAAGCATAGACATTTTTTTTTTTGTGTAGGGGAATTTTGCTGCGTGTTGACGTGTTTTTGTTGATTGTGTAGACGAAAATAAGAGCTGGAGACGCGGCTTTAGTGTGGCAGTCCCATTAGACACGCAAAATAAGTGAATTCACGGCATCTGCCCTAATATTATGCAATCTGTTCATGTAGCTAAATAATATAGACCACACACGAGTAAAATACAAATATCAAACAACAAAAAAGTAGCGGAATGTTTGCAGAGAACTCAGCTGTTTTGCTCTTGATGGTACAGTAAAATGACGCCCTTGGAAGCGTTAAATTCGTGCTGCATTTTATGTCCCCTTATAGACCTCTTTACTGCTTTGTCTTTATTATTTTGTTTATATACTGAAACAACTGCAAATACTAATAAACTTAATGTAAAATTTTAATATGAGCTGAAATGGATTTTTATAGTAGAAAAGATTTGCTTTGAATTTCTATCAACTGTTCACTATCAAAACCATTGGATTTCGACTATATTATGCGAATTAAAAACGCTTAAATCATTTTCTTTCACACAAAGTTTTCTTTGATTTACTGTTCTAAAGCTGTACATTGTACATATACTTGTCTAAATCTTACATGTAAACTCAGGAGGGCCGGCATCATCAGAGTTTAGATCAGATTCCATCACACTGGGCGTGGTAGGGTATAGGGATCAGGTATCAGGGATCAGGTGACAGCTTTGAGAGCTACACTCTGTGTTAGTGGCCAGCATTATTCACGAAGGCGTCCCTACACATATAAAAAAATCCATGTCATAGAGTCAGTTATCGATCTCCTTCGAAACAGCTTGATTATATATTTATGACTAGCTTATGCTCGCGGCTTTGCCCGCATCGCAAAATCCTTTCTTAGCGGAGGTCTACGTCATTAAACCTATCTATGTTCCGAATTTCGACCCAATCCGTCCAGCGGTTTAGGCTGTACGTTGATAGATCAGTCAGTCAGTCACTCTTTTATTTTATATATTTAGATTTTATGTGTTGTTCCTAGGTCATAAAGTATGTCTCAACAAACACAACGTACAAAGTAGCGCGAGTCATCTAGTCTCACCATACTTTATCCAAACAAATATATATTTAAACGAATATAAACATATTAAATCCAAAAGAAACTCACAATGTACACACTTAGAGTTAAAGTTCCGTTACAAGCATATTTGGAAAAATTGCTACAATTTATTCAGGTCTTGTACCTAATGGGAAAGCCTTGTTCAAACAGAAAGCTGAGCCTACCTGCGTCGGTTTGTTGAGTTAATTGTGATTGAACGGATTATTCTGTATTCATAAAAAGGGACTGTGTCAGTTGGTACTTTGTTTAAACAATAAAAGTTAACTTTGCATTTAATTTGACCGTAGCATTTTTTTTTTATCAAGAATAGGGCTGCGTTTGACCACAGTCTCACCTGTTGGTAAGTAATAACACGGTCGAAGGATTTTTAACTAAGGTGATGATCGATATAGCTGTCATGGTGATGTTCTTATGAGTTGTTTATTTTAACATAATCACAGAAAGTAGGAGTAAAAACGAGATTTTCTGCCGTATTTTACAAGGATTTGAACACATCAAATATTTTACGTATCTTTTTTAACAATATGTACATGTAATTCAATAAAGGGCTATGTGTCTATTCTATTCATAAATCGAGCTGAAGGCATTTTAAATATGATGAAGTATTTATGTTTATGATATGAATTTGTTTTAGGAGGAAATAACGTATTATAGAATAAATGCTATTTTGGTCAATAAAATTATCTGCAGCAGTCCCTTTATTGCTTAAAGACGCGGCAGGAGAATTCAACGAGATTAGGGGGGGGGGGGAAGATTATTTTATAAAAAAAACTCTCTCAATTTTATTTTTCGCTTAAACCGGGTTCCCGGGAAATTTTTTACTTATAACCGTGATACATGCAAGGTTAATCTCAACACACCCCTTAACTAGGGCTTGAACTCGAGGAAATAATATATAATATGTTGATTATGCAAATAACCTACCATTTTCTTGCTGCTCAGTTTTGTTGGTTTATCATATTACGTTATGACGAAATAACAATCCTTTGGTATGCCAATTACAGAGTGCGAGCGCATCTACGAATGCCTTCAAGGTTTCTGCGGAGCTTGATTGAACATTGTCTGGATGAATACGAATGAATGCCATGGTTATGTTGAAAAATTTTTTTATTGCGGCTAGTTACAACCCTTTGGATAAAACTGTGTCGCCAAGCGGTCATTATGACCTAGGTCCGGCATGATGTTCAGTGAAGCCAGGGGGATTTATCCCGCCCTCTAGGCTTAGTCTGCTACCGTATGAGATCGTGTCAAATCACATCTGTATCTTGTAACCCCTTGGCTACCCTTAGTTTCAAAATATGCTTTAAGATAAGATATACAGATTAGGTCCCTTACAGACTTTCTTTTCAGACAGATGCCCACAATAAGTACTAGTACACTTTGTTACCTTAAAACTTATAGTTTACAGCTCCAACGCGTCGTAACATAACTTACGCGTTCTTTTTTATACTGAAACGTGTTTTCTTATGTTGATATTTTTCCTTTTTATTACGTTTGATATAGAGGTAAATAACATTGTACTTTACTGTAATTGAACCGCGGGGCGTAGCTATGATAATAATATAAATTGAAAACACGCGCATGAGGTAAACAAATTATGAAATCCATTCAGCTTTTGTGTTCATTCTCGTTAAACTTCTAAAATGATATCACATGCGAAATGAGATTTTAAAGCATTCGAATCCTTTCCAAATTGAACTGGTAAAGCTCCAAATAGTTTGTTGATTCAATCATGATAGTTCACAGTTTGCGCAATAATTCGCGATTTCCAGTTCATTGAGTTACGAGCTTCGTAATCTATCCTTGATTAGATTTCGACCTCTATCAACAATCGAAATAATAAATACTGATTAAACATTGGTCTACTAAGTTCAGGTGAAATAACAGATTGTATGTGTTTGTGTGTTTTTATTTATGATTTAAAGAGCTAACTCTACTTGCGCCAAAGTTAACATATCGCGATCTTTGATGTACTCATAATACAGGGAAAAATACAGGGTAAAAGAAGTCCAGGAAGAAGAAGAAGATCTTGGCTTAACTAACCTGCGCCAATGGTTCTGCAAGAGCATCCGTTCCCTATTTAAGTTCGAATTGCCACGATGATCGCCATTCTTCGTTAGAAGATGGCACTCAAAGAAGAACATTTCTTAAACAGTCATATCGCAGCTCCAAACGTCAGAGGGGCTTATACGCAAAATGTGTTTTTTACGTCAATCTTTATAATTATCTCGAACAACCTTCATATTTCTTTAGATAGATGTTATGTTTCTTAGGTACTTATTACACCAAATCCGCAAAATAAATTGATATTGTCCATAATACGAGTAGTTAAAATCATAGCTTAGCTTTAGCCCTGACAGCAAATGCTGAATAGATAACGTTGCATGTAGCACGTAGGTATTAATTTTACATTAAACTTGTAAAACCACGTATATTTATGACGGAAAAAAACAATGATTATTAGTTTTATTATTGTGTTATCACGCGAATGTCTATTTAGTTATTATGCCCTTTATCACATGACATCGAAGGTTTTAACAAAATCAGATATTGTAAAACTGCATTTGAATATGTATTTCAACTGAAGAAAAACTTTTTTAGCGAAGGTCTAGGTCATAAAACCTGTGTTGTAAATTTCAACCCAATTCGTTCAGTGGTTTAGGCTAAATTTTGATAGATCGGTCAGTCAATCGATCAATCACCTTTTCTTTTATATATATTCACGGCATTCGTCACGGCAGACGGCAATGCGGCATCCCTACTTAGTGGCGCTACCAACAGCCCGCACCAAGCGTTTTGCTTCGTCGTTTCTAATGAGAACTGGTCGCATTTGGAACACTTTGCCGTCATCTGTGTTTCCCGAGAGGTACAACTTGGGTATCTTCAAGGCACGAGTGAATAGGTACCTTTCTAGGCGTCATACGTGATCCATCGTCGACCGCATTTCCACTTTCCATCAGGTGGAATGTGGTCAAACGTAGGCCTATTTAGTATAAAAAAAAAAAAAAAAAAAAAAATATTTAGTTTTTAAGCACATAATGTTCTTAATTTGAAGCTTTGTTCAAACGAAAATTCTCCTTTTTTGTAGTCGGTAGGTAAAGTATCATTCGAGCAACACAATGCAGACCTCGATGGTAAAACGGTTTTTTTCACGATAAGGTGATTTCCGGATTTTCCATAACAAGAAAATATATCTCCCTCTCACGTGTCATTCAGTCACATTTCCACTGACAAGTTGGTAAATAAAATCCGGAAAGAAGGAATTTATCCTGTGCCACAACTTGCAGTGGATACAGAGCATTTTCCCGTAACTGATATCAGCATTCAAGACGCGACATAAGGATAATCTTTCAGGTCAGACGGTATCCCGAATTCCCGGATTCAGGGATCTTGGGACACGTTGTATTTGTTCACTAATCTTCAGCGCTCGTCAATCTTCCTAGCAACCCACTCCAATATTTACATTTCAATGTAAAATATAAAGCAACCTCTGAATGTGGCCTTTGTGAATAAAAATACTTTGATGTTAGCTATTTGTAAACAGCCGAGTTTTTCCTCAATCTTATCTAATATTAGATATCAATTACTTTGTAGGTTTATATAAAATACTTATGAAACTCCATCTCGTGGATTACTTTCAATCGTGGAGACGGTATTTCCGTCACTCTATTCTGTTACTAGTAGAGCTTTTAGTCGTGGTGGAAAATTGCTGTTTTCTTATATTTTTTTCTGATGCTTTGTCGCCTGTCGCTATGGGCTTTAAAAAATAGCATACGCGTGTGTTTTATTATGATTAAGAGGTTTTAGTGATAAATTTATATTACTATTTAAGGAAAAACAGTATTTACAGTTTTAAAAAAAATATAGGGTAAAAAAACTCCTACTTTTGAAAACTTTTTCGATTTGATCCTCAGGTGCAGATAAACCACTAAAATACACAAAATTTACAATCTATAAGTACCTACCTACCAAAAAATGCATAATAATGAACATTTTCATGTTTTGCTCGTAATTTAACAAAACGTTAAACGCAATAATGTTGCCCTGTGGTTACGACGTCAGTGTATCGAGTAAACAAATTATGCGCTGGCTGATATCGGTCTCAATTGGATATAGACATAATATACGAGTAAACATGAATTAGTTGACATTTTAAAGTTTAAATAACTGTGTTACAAAATAAAATAGTAGCTACTTTAACACTTTATTTTGAAAAGTGAAAACATAAAATTTTTGTTCATATTTTAGTAAAACTTTAACCGATTGATATTTATAATTCTTGTAATTTCGGCTATGGCGATTTTTCTACTTCAGGTTACGGTCACTGATGTTGTGATTGATGGCTATATCGATATATCGAGCTTCGGCGTTAAACCGATTGAATTATGCATATATAAACTATTTCATCTACATTGTGGCAAAAGCCTTTATTGAGAAAAACAAACTAACGATACTTCGGCTCAAGGGCGGATCCAGGATTTGGTTCTGGGGTGCAGAAAGTCAAAAATATAAAAAATTTTACTAGGTACGAAAAGTGTGTGTTTAGCTCGCTCTGAACAGTTAGAAAGTTCAAATATCCTTAATAATAAGTGCGCGAGCAGCTTGCTGCGAGCGCCGAGAAAAAATTATAATCTTGCCCATGAAATATGTGCAAAATTCGTAACTCTACAATGCTTCTGGGGGGGGGCTTGGCCCCCTCCCCCCCCCTAAATCCGCCTATGCTACGGCTACTACAGCAATAAAGAACACTTTTATTAACCACAGATCGGCCACAAGCCGATCTACAGAAAATCCAAGTGCATTTCTACATTTACCTAACACACCTACCTATTCTTAAACATTGTCACTCTATCACGAAAAAACTTTTTTTATACTAACTGATGTTAAATAATTATTACTAAAATGATTAATTATAGCTAGACACTTTAAATGAAAACAAATGCTAGACAATCACTAAGTAGCGTGTAGGTCACTTGAAAGTTAACTTGGATAAAGCAACGCAATTTTACTAAGAAATTCTAATTCAAGAGTAATCAAACTGAGTTAGCTACTGACCTTACTTTAACCTTAACCTAATAACAAATATTTGATGGTAAATGCAATCCCCAATGACTCGTTTTAAAGATACTTTTTAAAAGTACACCTTTTATAAATTACTTTTCATGGAATTAATCGGCCATTCTCCAATTTAGCATTCTTTGCCTAATTCCCATGCCTTTTTTGATTTTTAATTGGATTGACTCAAATACATTAAAATATGAAAGACATTAAATGTACGAATATAATAATTTATTTGGTTTTAGTCCCGTAACAATGGTTTTAAAGTTATTGAGATTTAAAAATTACATGGATATGGAAATGAGAAATGTTTAAATAATTACTGCAACGGAAATGAGAACATTGCAGCTGCAAATAATTTTTATTTATTTTTGGTACTAAATGGACCACTATTGTTGTTGACGTAGACCAGGATCTCAATAGAGTTGTGGAAATCTTGCTGGAAGATGACGCTTAATTTAGCGAGAAGAAACACACACGAAACGAGAAACAATATCCAATTCAGTAAGACGAGACCTCCGGAGTTCCAAGTTCCAACACACGCACCATTCAGGAACCAGGTCTTCGTACATAAATTGGGAAGGAGCCTGCGGACAAAGTTGACTACATCGGGTGTAAGCTGCGTTACTTCTCCGCCTGAGTTTCTTGCAGAGGTGTAAGATTTTTATAGACAGTCGTATGCCTCGCAGGCACCTCAGCCTAAAACCAGAATAAAATGTGTCTCTTGTGACAATTGCATTACCTAGCTTTTGAGGGTTGCAGGTACACCTATGTATATTGCGAGAGCTCCAGCGAATATTTATTAACGCTGTCTTCTTTTCAGGGAGATCTCCAAAGACGTGAAGCAAAATCGTAGTAGTGGTTTTTTTCCAAAAAGGTGATAAAGTCTTTTGAAAAACTACAGACCTATTTCGCTTTTGACTTTTGAACCATGTCGATAAGCTTTTCTCAAAGAGCTTTTCTTTTATCATAAAGCGTCTCGCAAAAAGATTTGATGAGTTCCAGCCATCGGAACATGCTGGGTTTCGAGTAGGCTATGACACTATAGACCACATACACACAGTGCGAGAGATTATATAGAAGGAAAAAATAACAGAGCATGTGCTCAGCGTTCGAAGACTATGAGAAGGCCTTTGACTCCATTGAAACCTGGTCTGTTCTGGAGGTTTTGCAACGATACCAAATTGATTAGCAATATAGGTATTGAAAGGTTTGTAAATATTATATAAGATACCACCACCAAGTCCAGAACCCGCAAACAGTGGATAGGGCATCAATATTAACGGCGAGTACATTTTCACACTTGAGATTAGTGGACAACATCGTCATTATGGCAGAAACGGTTTAGGACTTGCAACAAATGCTAATTTTTATAGATTATAATTGACTCTCTATTGAAATTGTTCAGAAATATGTGTATTGATGATGTTATACCTTGAGCAAACAGTGCAATCAGGTAGGAACAACATCGAGAGAGTCCAATCGGAGGTTTCAGCTGGGATGGCCTACATTTATTGGATAGGTTCTTTGAGTCTGCTTGTCACCCATACCTGAAGACCAGTGTGTCTTACCTGTTCTGACATACAAAGCCAAGACGTGGACACTTAGGTACGTTAAAACTGATCCAAAAGTTCAAAGTTGCTCAGCTAGCCCTCAGCTGTTGATCGAGCTCCAGGAGCTTGCTGTCAAAAAGCACGCATCTGTTGACCACGATCTTATTAAGATGTTTATTACAGCGAGTTATGAATGAAAACTTTTTTTTTTGTTTTTTTTTTTATATTTCTTTCGCTGACTTGCACATAGTACAGAGAAGAATGAACAAGGATGCCAAAAGTGACGGGCCAAGTGTGTGGAGCAGGCGTTCATGGTCGGCGTTTCTTTAAAGGATCGCATCAGAAATGAGGTGATTCGGCAGAGAACCAAAGTTACCGCCATATCCGAAAGGGATTAGCAAGCTGAAGTGGCAATGGCTGGTCACATTTGCCGCAGAACCGATAACCGACGGACTAGTTGTGTTCTAGAGTGGAGTCAGCGTCTTGGCAAACGTGGTGTCACCATCTTGCCAAGCCCCCCTGTTTGGCAATATGGGGCAAGGATGGGGTGACGATATCCGGAAGGTGACTGGAAGTTGTCTGGAAGCCATATCCAGTCATTTATAAGTGCATAAGCACTAGCCGATGAAGAAGAAGCACGCATCAGACAAGAGCTCATCTTCAAGGCCTATAAGTCTCAGCGAATAAGATGGGCAGGCCACAAAGAAAGGATGTCGAAAGAAAATTTGTGTAGTGGGCAAACACGCCACTGCACTGGATGAGGTCGCCAGAGTCCGCTACAACTGGAATAATATTGTGGAAAGGCAAGGGTTGTAGCGTGAAAGGAAGAAGAAAATATTGTATGTATATCATACTATATAAACCATGGGAAAACTCTACTCGGACCTTCACGGTAGCAAATAGGTTCATTTTACTAGGAAATTTTCATACAACGGTACTTATAAAAATATGGAAATTAGTATACGGTAATTAGAATATAAGCGGTTTTCTTCAAAATTTTAAAAACTTTCACAATAAGCAAATACTGGCTTATTATAACGTAGAGAGACTAAAGAACTGGATCTATTTAAAATACGACCTACTTTCTAACATAAATAATTAGGTGTTAAAACCAGTAAAATGGAAATTATAAAATTTCGAAACCACGGGTACGGAAATTAGATTCTCATGTGCTTTATTGGTAGTACACTAAGGTTAATAACCTGCAACAGCTGATGGGCTGCGGTACACACTCAGGGCTCGCTAAAGATGCGATGCTGGTGTACGAAATACTGTTATTTAGGGATGTACGCCCAAGAACGCAAAATATCATGGAAATTATAACTTTGACACGGACAAACGTTTACTTTTTTATAATTATTTACAGACTGGTTCTATTGCGTAGATATTTTGCTAGGCAGTACACCTAACATTAAACTATTTTTTAAAAATAATTAACCATATTAGAACTGTATGCAACAAAAAATATAAGCAAATTTTCACATGAAGTTGGTGTCAGGACACGTCACGGAAATTAGAAAACAGGTGCTTTTTGAACAAAGATTAATTAATTACGCGTTAACTAATTACAGCAGAAGTCAAAGATTTTGTGTACAGATAGATATGGGTGTTTACTACCGTATAAAGATATGTGCATGATTACATTTGTTATTATTATGGATTTATTGAGCCAGGACACATAAAATTTACTGCTCGGAGAATGGCCGTAATAACACCTACTACATAATACTGACACGAAGAAAGCTTGCACAAAAATTTGTTGTTGTCCAATTGCTAACAGCGAATGTGCATGAATTTATGTGGTGCAAGGACGATTAGAAATTCCTGTGCCCGAGTGACTTACGACCGAGATAGGTGAGTTAGACTAGATTGGAGTATAAGGTACAATGTAATGTAACATTCATACGTTGCGTTGGTTAGTTTTTAAATTCGTTTCGTAATAAAATTTCATAAAAATATAAAAAAAAACATTATTTAGACAAGTTTTAAGCCGAAATAGGCTAACAACTGTACAATAAAAAAATCATAGTGCGACATTAAAAAAAGCTCAATAAGTTTTTTTACAATTATTAATTTTTGGTATGCAAAAAAGATATATGCTTGGTATGCGAGAAATATTCTATTCTGTTCCAATCTTACTTATATTATAAATGTGAAAGTTTGTAAGAATTTATGGATGTCTGGATGTATGTTTGTTACTCTTTCACGCCTAAACTGCTGAAATTTCGTATAGAGTTAGCTTAGACCCTGGAATAACATAGGCTACATACAGTACAGCGGGTAAAACCCCTGAGCTAGTAAAACGTTATATTTTCAGAGTAAACAAACTTCAAAGATGTCACTAACCTTACGCTTAGCTCTCACAACTTGCATCTGATGATGGGTGCACTCGCCGATCGCTCGCCCCCGCAGCGCCGCGCTCATCTGCGCGTACGCCCACACCATCACAGACATCGGCACTACGTACGTCACTGCCAGGTACACTAGGTTGTAGCTAACAAACAAAACATTACTGTTAAGAATAAAAAGAATAAAAATCATTTATTGCCACACAAAAGAAAAACAATAATGATACAAAGTACAATTATTACAAGCAGAGAAACATACATTGTAGGCAATAGGAGTAGACTCAACTCAGCGGTAACCATATTAACACCAGGTTAACATGGTTAGTTTTTTTATTCTATTTTTTTTTTTTTATGTGATGAAGTAGAAGTCGAGCAAGACGCTCTCCTGATGTTAAGAGATAACGCTGCCCATAATCAGTACAGTGCTACTTAGGATTTCACAATGAGGTGAAATTCCAGGAGCACTGCACCAACGCTTCTTACTCAAGTGTCATAAGATGTTAAGACTCTTTAGCCCAGTAATTTCACTAGCTACAGTGCCCTCCTACCGAAGCACAGTAATGTCTGCACATCACTGTTCAGGCGGTAGAATAACTGGCACTGTTGGGGTACCCACCTAGACGACCTCCTGCAAAGGAAGTCTACCCCCAGTAATTTATATACGATTGACCACATCCCACCTAATGGAAGGTGCAGATGCGGTCAACGATGAATCACATAAGATGCCTCGAATATCAAGGCACGAGTGAATATATATACCTTGAAGATACCAAGTTAGTAAAAAGGGGATAAATCTAAGGGACTAAATGAGATGAGCACACTGGTATTCGCTCGGATGACACTCATGAATTTGTTATGGAACCAAAACACAGTACCTACTGCGCTTGTCACCTTGATTTATCGTCTTCATATTATACTCAATAAATTACTATCAATTACATACCTACTAACTTAATGATACCCTTCTTATCTTTTACCCAAAATTTCTTAGCAAAATCTTGACCAAAAGCGTAGTCAAATAAGTCGGAAATTGTTGCACAATAGAGGAAAGGCTCGTTTGAAAATGATTGTATGTCTCTCAATTTATTTGTCTTTTATTTGCAGCATATCAAAAACGAACAGATGAATCCAATTCCAGTGAAAGCTCCAAAGAAATAGTTCGTGGAATATAAATAATTAAACAGTGTTGAAGACTTGAAGTATTTTGGCCAAAGTCGATAATCTTCCACTCGACTGGTTTACGGACCTTTTTATGAACGTCTTCGGGAAAATAAAAGATTTATTTGAAGCAATAAGTATTACGAACTTTCGAATTTCAATCATTAATTATTCTTACGTGAGATGGTCGTAACAAAAGGCTATATTAGGCTCAATAAAAATGTTAATGTGTTAAACAATAAAACTTGTCTATTATAATTTGTAGGTTCCCGAATAAAAACCCAATCTATTATTTGAACGTCAGCTGATAAAATGTAACCGGGTCATATTTTAACATGGACAACCCCTTTATCTGCAATATCAGCTTAAAAAAAAGAAACTCAACAAAAACAGCCCCCAATTACTCCCAAGGTATAAGGAAGTCCAAAATTGTAAGAATCACGTCGTTCCTTTTTATCTTTATGCGATCTTTCTGGGCTCTAAACGTTGTGATTTTGTATCGAGTGAAAATCACTTTAGCAAGCTGTAAGTAAATGCCAACGGCTGAGAAGTTTATCATGATGAATGGAACTCAAGTGTTTTGATTCATGGAAAGCGTCTTCAAGACTTTTCAATGCGGCTTTGTGCCAGAAAATTAATGCTCATTCTGAGAATGCTGTTCAAGAAAATAAGGCGACAATTGACGCCGCCCTAGGATACGTTCAGTCACGTTTTTCATCATATTAATCCACGTAGCGACTAAAGATTGAAGTCACTGTATGAATAAGTTACAGCTTCAAAAAATAGTACGAGGTTCATACGGATATAAAAGAAATCGCTCAATCTCTCCCCGAGGGGTCATCACATCAGTTCCTTTACCGATTCGGAAGCTAAGATAAAGATTTTTATTGCGAGAACCGATACTTTTATGTAAACAAAATCATACACATCACGTCGGCAATACAATAAAAGTAATCTAATCTCACCAATAGTCTGTTCTAGAGGTCGGGTAGCTTCCATCCGGCCATTTTATAAAGCATATCTCCCGTTCTCCGTTTATGTACCTGAAAAAATTAAAATATTTTAAGCTCTGTTACTAAAATTTTATGTTATTGTTCTGTGAGGCAAGGACAAGCATTGTTTTAGTGCTGACCTTTTGAACTAAGGACTAAAGATAAGACAATGGTTTTGTGTAAACAAAGTTATGTAACTTAAAAAAATCTCTTTTATGCTAGAATACAAAATCACAGCTTCGAGTACTTTTGTTATTCCCTATCTAGTTTTGCCCTGTCTTACTCAAAAGTTATATTAATACATATAATATACAAAATTTCAGCCGTATACCTGTGTAAGTGTTCCCTGAAAATTCTAGCTTTAGCATTTACAAGTCGACGGAATAAGGTGTTCGACCACCTACAGTTGTGACGGTGGTCCAACAAAGCTCTATCAACAATATTGACCCATGTGTAGCCGTTAGGAAGTAACAATCACACATAAAGGTCATGTACATATTATATTAATGATTTATTCATTCGTTTTTTTATGTAAAGTAGTAAGAAGAGGAGCAAGACGCTCTCCTGATCTTAAGGAGATAATGCTGCTCATTATAATCAGTACAGTACCACCCAGGATTTTACAATAATGTAAAATTCTAGGCGTACTGCACCAACGCTCAAGAGGCGTAAGATGTTAAGACTCTTCAGCCCAGTAATTTCCCTAGCTACAATGCCCTCCTACCGAAGCACAATAATGTTTGCATATCACTGCTGCTAGTTGATTTATTTTAGAGTATGAAGCGGGCAGGCCACACAGCACGCAGAGCGGATGGCCAATGGGATCGAAAATAAGTGTTCGAGTGGAAACCACGGACTAACAAACGCAGCATAAGACGTCCACCCACAAGGTGGACAGACGACTATATTATTAAGGTCACCGGAAGACGCTGGATGCAGATCGCTTCCAACTGGTACACATGGAAGTCCAAAGGGGAGGCCTATGTTCAGCAGTGGACGTCCTACGGTTGAGATGATGATGATGAAGCGGTAAAAACTATAAGATTACTAGTACTAGTAAGGTTACTAGTATCTATGTATGTGTGGACATACCACGCAATACATTAGGCTCTATCGGAACGTGTTGATACATAAAGTATTCGCCTTGGTAACCTGATAACTCCGACATACAGGTTATCCAAACAATCACCTATAGGCACCTAATTGGCTTCAACCCACACGTACCTTTAGCTAATAAAAAGGCTTAACAAAACATGGTTAACTGGATTAGCATTTAGTAACGTATCGTGTGTCATAAATTTTAGGTCTTATCTACACCAAATTAAACTTTAACATGCAATATTATAACTGGTATTATTTTAACCTAATTAGCTCCACACACAAACAATATGCCTAAATATTTACATTTATAATTTAATTCGTTTACTTAAGACTTAAATACAATATTAAATAAACATTTTAATGGTACATTTCACTCGCTTAACTAAAGGTAGGTTTCGAGTTTCGACTGAGCAAATTAGACAGTTTTCACAGATTTCTTCCTCCAAGACTTCTGTGTTAAGATCCGTATTTCAGATTTGCCTTTTTCTGTGTACAACATTATAATCGTTCACCAGGTGAGGTAAAGCCTATTTCATAATAGTTTACGATCGCCGCTTCGGTCACGTTGAGTACCACATAAATTTATCTCTGTGACAATTTTTTACAGTTTAAACTGGATCTGATCAGTCATGGATCAGTTAGTTACGGCTTTCTTTTATAACCTGTACCATCCAAATTTTCACAATGAACAAATGTTTCATTTAAAAATACATACAATTATTCAATATTTAAATAAATATCTTAAATCATATGCGTTTAAAGACTATACATATTTACAAATTCGCCACGCAACCTATAAATTGTGATTTGACTTTGACAGTGTAAGTAGGGTGACCTGTTCTGGTGGAGTATATAAGCCTCAATTATTTTTATTATACCTAAAGAATATCGACGACTAAATCATAACAATCAGTACAAAACTGTCTGAGTGAATTAAATTGTAAATCAAAAACAAGGTCAAACAGTAACCACTGCTATTGTATGAAAATAATTTATTCAAAATGTAATCAAATACCGGGATTACTTGGGAACTTAAACACTCCATAAACAAAATAGATAAACAAACGTTGTCGTGAATAACTTCAGATACGTGGTTAAAGTGTTCGTGGCACAAGACAAAAGCCATCAGACTTTATGGTAGTGGGTATAGGAGTACCCTTTTCAGATAAAGAGATTCGATAATGAGCGTATGAGACGATAATAGTACTATAGGGACCTTTTACTCCACAATTTTCAAGCTTTTTTACCTATTATAGCTTAGCCTTTGACCATGATCTCGGGTGACGTTAAGCGCGTGGGCGTAGATGGTAGCAGATTAAACCTAAAAAGCGGGATAAATCCTTCCCTGGCTTCACTGCACACCATGCCGGAACACGGCCTTAATGACCGCTTGGCGATACGATTTTGTCCAGTCCATGTTATCTAGCTACGGCCGAAACCTACCAGTATAACGCATGTGCAATAACTAAATGTATAAAGTAATCTCAAAATTAAGTCAATGCGATCGCATAATATGAATAATTAATGCCTCATAAGTCATAAGTAATAATATTATTATATATTATAACAACCTTCACAGGCGACAATAACTTTCAGACATCATTAATCAATGTTTTCCTTATGAGCAATTTGGTATATTAAAAATTCCTATCTATAAAGTAGTTTCATTTGTACAGGTTACAAAAGGCCACATCAAATGAAAAAATAACTGTTACAACTTGACCTAAAAACAACTTAATTTAGCTCCTTGATCTATAATACGGTAACTACTTCATCATCATTATCAGCCCATGTTCGTTCACTGCTGGATATATGTAGGCCTCCCCCATGGCGCGCCACTCAACTCGGTCCTCTGTCTTCCTCCACCACCCGCTCCCCGCGTCCTTCCAGATATCGTCCATTCTATAAATTGTGATTTCACTCTGACAGTGTAAGTGGGGTAACCTGTTCTGTTGGAGTATAAACCCCATTATTATTTTTATTATCGTCACCCCATCTCTTTTTTTTATGTAATAGGTGACAAACAAGCAGACGGCCCACCTGATGGTAAGTGGCTACCGCCCGCTCGCCCAAAGACGCCCTACACGCCGGTTGCGGTAAGTACTTACTGTTTCTTATATGTGTCAGAGTATAACAGGCTGGGTAGAGCGAGCAGTGCACTCGCGAACCAAACGGTAAACAAGGCTGCCCGCGCTACCGTCCGACTCAACCGATGCTGTAGAGGCTTCACTATTGCTACGTATCTGTGGAATAAAAAAAAATATTTAAAAAAATCTTATATAACCGTCCTTTTTACATAGAATAGGGCTGCGTTTGACCACAGTCTCACCTGTTAGTAAGTGATGACGTGGTCGAATCTGTTACACACAGGCCTAGCAAATACCTATTCACCCTCGACTTTGAGACACCCAAGTTGTAATTTTCGGGAAACACTGAAGCAGGTAGGGAGTACACTTAGTGTAGTGAAATTACTGGGCTATAGAGTAACATCTTATGATTCTTGAGTAAGAAGCGTTGGTGTAGTGCACCTAGAATTTTACATCATTGTGAAAACTTAGGTAGCACTGTACTGATGACTGCAGCTTTATCTCTTACCATCAGGTGCGCGTACTGCTCGTCTTCTTACTCCTTTCTATAAAAAAAAACTTGGCGGAGCTCATTATCTATAGATGGTCCCAAGTCATATTAAATTAAAAGCGCAAGGGGCCTCTACACTGTGGATTTGAATGTACACGAATCAAAAGGCCAAAAGATTTTTTTTAGTAACTGAGCCAATTAAAATAAATAAGGGAATTGAAGGTTATTTTAACATTTAAATTTTATCGTGGACTATTAATATACCTCTACATAAAATAATAATATCCACCCCTAGTACGCCCATATCAAGTTAAAAGTGTGGTTATGGCGCATCTACCAGAACCAGAATTTGGGGCTTCCATGGGTTCTAAAAAAACATTAGAAAACAAACGGTGGCATCGGCTCGTTGATATATTTAAATATTCCTTTTTAATGTAATTCTTTTCAAGTAGCCTACATGAGTTGGTAATATAAGGGCAATAATTTCATAGTTGTAGATCATGACTTTGTTAGCTCTTTTGTTTAACTTTTGTCATTAAAATTCATTTTGAAATTAATTCTCATATAAAATTTAACGTAATTAAAAGCCAACACAATTAAATGAAGCCAGCGTAACTGATGTAAGCTGGATGCTCGAACGCTCCAACATTAGGCATTATGAGGGATTAAAATGAGTTTAGCGTTATTGTGTGAAATAATTTGTAAAACCCGGACGAAGAAAATATTTGGACGGTGCTTCCTGAAACGTCACTGAAAGTACTCGGTTGTACATATTGTTCGCACACTGACAAAATCACTCGAAAGGAAATCGATTTAAGCTATGAGACCTCGATTGGTAGCCTCAAAACTATTATAATTTATGATCAACTGTATGTTTGCAACAAATGATCAGATGATTATATTTTCATAATAGGTAAAGGCTTACCTACACAACCACAACCACAATCTCGCTCGATGTTAAACGAAAATATTCGTACTGATTTAGCTGGAATTTGACCATGGATTTGGTATGAAACATTTATACATTGTATACAATACCTCTATAGTGGTAATCCGTCATCTAAAAACTAAAGGGCTTACTACGGGAGCTTCACTCTGAGCGAGCACCGTCCTTTCACATCCTTCGCCCGTGTTTGTGAAAGATATAAATAATGAAGGAGGAAACGCTTGTAATTAACCAGTGATTTAACAGGTTCAACGCAGGTTAATGGAAACATTTTCTCGCAGAAGCTTTAATAAGCCATCTACATGAGGACCGGTAAATAGGTAATTAATATTCGAAGAAAATGAAAAGGGAAACGAATTGTGGTAACATTGTGTCTTGAATATTTAATTGAAAAAATGTAATTATAAAACTAAATCGCAACTGTACACAAACCTAAAATGTTTATGGTGCTCGAACATCTATCCGTATCGACTGCGCCGAAAGAGTTTTTGGATAGGAAATCTTCTTTCGATTCAGACGATTCGACTCCGGTAAGTGTGCGACGTTTCATAACATTTCACATAAATAATTCAAAATTCGATCCTTCGGCTCGGTCGATATGGATAGATGTGCTTTCACCATTAAAGGCTGGTTTGTAATGACGCTTGATAATAATAAAAACCATACCGATATTATGAAACCGTGGTATAAATAATATCAATGAAAAAAAAGTAAACGCGAAAGTTTGTAAAAATATGTGGATGTGTATGTTTGTTACTCTGTCACGTCTAAACGAGTGGACCGATTGAGCTGAAATTTGGTAAAGACAGCTTACTGGAATAACATATGCTCTAATATACAGCGGATAAAACCGCTGGGCGCAGCTAGTTATATTATAATATTTAAATATGTATGTATATGTGTATTTATTATTAATTATGTATTGAATTATAATATTATTTATTTGTAGTATATTTAATATTTAGTACATATATTTATTATACACTTAATATTATAGTCCCATTATTATCTATGTATTGTAAGTAGTGTCCGACCGAAATTTCGGTTTCGGTTTCGGTTTCGGCCGAGTTTCGGCCAAAAATCGAGTTTCGGCGAAAGTTTCGGTTTCGGCCAAACTTTTGCCGAAACCGAAACTCCCTTCGGAAGTTGTCATGCACGCTTGCCTAGCTTCGTTTCTCGCGACAACGCTTTAGCGGACGACTAATAATTGTAATATAGGTTTGTTAATTTGAATGTTGTGTGTGTATTATCTTTGTTGAGACTGGAACTAAGCGTGTAACAGCAATTTTAGTAATTATTATTTTTATATAGAGGTACATAAAAGAGATTGATGAGTCTTCTAAGTACAAATAGGTACAAACCAAAGTATTAATTAGCAAGATTTCAAAATACTTATACTTAGTATTTTACCCGTATGTCACCGAGCGGATCAATCGAGCCGCACCTGCGCATGCGAATTTGAACCTTATTTTAAAGAAGCTAGAAATAGATGTCAATTTTGATTTGAACTGGAAGTTTTTCCTGGATCAACGGGTTAATAAAACAGTAACAATTAGTGTTTTGTATAATCAAAATTGATAACTGATAAGCATTTTGCTATAAGAACTTAATTGAAATAAATAGGCCAAGCATATAGGCTTCCGTAGAACTGGCAAATCGTATATCTACTGCCTTAATTTTCATCAACGATATCTTAAAAACTTATGAAACTATCTTAACCGCTATGGTTTTCCTGGAAACTTGATGGTTGAAACTATATTCGTGATTTTTAACAGTGTTTGAAAGCCAGTAGTTTAGATTTTAGAGGGTGGGGACGCCCAAAAAAAATTTAAATTTGAATATCTTTCAAATGGATCATTAAATCGAAAAATTTCCTTAGAAATATGTCCTTCATTAAAATACCTAAATGATAACAATACCCTAAATGATGGGATCAGCCAGAAAAAATATCATCCCTATTTTACAAGTTTGGGAGCTACCCTAAATTAATTGATTTAAATTTATTTACTTTTGTAACCGTTCTCTTACCCTAATCATTGCCCTCCTCTGTGCAAAATTACAGTTTTCTAGGACTTATAGTTTCTCCGTAAAGCCACGGACAGACGGACGGACAGACGGACGGACAGACAAAACGAAACTATAAGGTGTTGACCACGGAAGCCTAAAAAAATTAAAAATATTATTGATATATTTTATATATTACAACTGATACAACAAACTTAATATTACGCTGTGCTTCCATTTCATGTCCTAATTAATGCAGAAAAATGGGTAAAATGCACCAAATTTCAGTATTTTAAAGATTTTTTTACTTGACCACGTGAGTTTCGGTTTCGGTTTCGGCCGAAACTAAAGCCCCAGCCGAACATTCGGTTTCGGTTTCGGTTTCGGCCGTAAAACCAGTTTCGGTCGGACTCTAATTGTAAGCTATAATATAATGTTTCTCTGTTTTCCTATATATCTTTATAGCCACCGTCATTTTAAAAATACTTGTACCTATATTTTTCCTTTCCTGCTTGGTTGTCTGGAAGAGATCGCTATTAGCGATAAGACCGCCAATTGTAACATTGCTTAACTGAAATGTACATATTTAGTGTTAATTGTTTTCTTTGTTGCAATAAAGAGTTCTCTATCTATCTATTTAATAGCTAGGGTAATTTTTAGCGAGTAAAACCGCAGGGCTCGCCTAGTAATAAATAATACATTAAGATTACGTCGCCAGTTTAATATTAAAAGCGGTACGTGACTTTTCGCACTGAATGCTATAACATTTCTTACTCGTGCTTACATAAGCAGAAAATGTTCGCATACTTAATACAAGTTTCCACAGATTTTCTTTATAATGTAGGATATTATTACAAAGTTCAGAAATAATTAACATGAACTTAAAAGTTACGCATTATAAGAGAAAGTCTAGTATATCCACCCACGATTCGAATTAAAGTTCATCTAGACTTTTTGTTACTACTAGGTTTCGTTTCATTTATTTAACCCATATCTGTTACCAAGCTGATAGTTAAATGAAAAAGATAAGTAACATCTTTACGAAAAGGACTTTTTTGACATGATTAATATTAAAGTTACGTGAGATAAGCCGCTTTATTATTTATTATTACAAGCTTTTATTTACTTTCACCTGCCCATTGTCTGTCTGTCTGTAATCAAAACTTGCAAGTTTAATTTGACCTACTTCCCAGTTTCCGATTGAGCTGATATTTCCGATTGAGCATGCACATATAAAAATGCAATATTATTATTAGGTACGTCGAGCTGATCTGATGATGAAGCTGGTAGGTGGCCATAGGAACTCCGTAATTAAACGACGCAACCCCATCGAGTTTGTGCTCATTTGATTCGTCTCGACGAGTATTTTGGTGCTAAATGGTAATAATAATAAAAACTTGTTTTAAAAAGTTTATTATTAATTTCACTTGTTTATTATGATCAGGCCCAGATTTGCTCGTTCTGTTACTCCTATCATAACGTAATGTGTTTTAAAGATAATATTATAAATCACTAAGCTATGATATGAAATGTAAACTCAGCGCCTTACTACTATTATTCTCAAGTCACGAACTCCACAAACTACATTCAATGTTGCACGGAACCTCAAAGAACTCTGCGTCAGTCGGTACGACTTCCCTTAAACCATAAAGTTTTGGATAGTGCAATTCTCGCGGTCGAATGTCGAAGTTGGCATAGCACGTTACAGTCGCTTAAGGACCTATCTCCATGAGCAAGTTCAATGTGACAATACAAATAATAATATAACATTTTAGTACATCTCTTCATTGTTTTTATCGCTGCAGTATATGAGACAACGTTAGAGACTTCGCGCATTTCCGCGAGTTTCCCATTCTCCGTTATTATTATGATACTCGACGAAGTTCGTTTGAGCGCCACACTCGCCCATAGAAAGGAGGCCTTATTCAACTACTTTGCTTTATTGCTTGAGGAAAGTGATCTCGTGAATCAAGCTTGAAACGATAAATACGTGGGGAAATATCTGCACGAAAAAAAAAATATCTTAAGATTTCTTCAATAAAATTAAAATGTCACAGGCCAAGATATAAAAGTTTCATATAATATATTTAAAAAAATCATACAATAAAGAGGTAATATATGTACAACAGTCCTGAGACAGTCGTTAGGTCATGTTGCAGGTCCTGTAGTCTCGGCGACCTGAAACTGCAACATATAGGTTGGTCACACAACCTATAAATTGTGATTTGACTCTGACAGTGTAAGCAGGGTAACCTGTTCTGTTGGAGTATAAACCTCAATTATTATAATCATCTAATATTTTCAAGAGCAAATGTATGTGATCTTGGTGGAAAAAAGTCGCAAAATCTTTTTTTTTTCTGTGAGAAATGTTAGACTTGGGAACATTTTTACCTCTAGTTTATTACATTTAAATTCTATATGGATTTACTCGCACCCTTAATCGCGAAGCCATAAAAGTTGAACACGTCGGAAATTGAAAACATTTCCCAAACGACACAAAAAGTGTTCGATAAGGAATTCCACTTCCGTAATATTTACGGCAGCGGCTATTCTTTGCGAAGTTAAAGTACGTTTCAAAACCAATACGGTGTGACGTTACGAGTGAAATAACTTACAAGTAAGTTTTGTAGGAGTTCTAGCCTAATTTAATGTTAAGAAACCCTATGAAAAGCTTTGTTTTACATCTCTTTAGGTAATTATTACGTGACAAATAACATTGTTTACAAAAATGTTTTAAATTCCGACTCACCGGTGAATAACGTTTTTTCTTCGTTTTTTTTTTCATACCTTGGTTTTATTGGGAAACGGAATAATGCAATAGCCGTGTATTTAATAGCACTGTCACTTGGCGAAGACTGTTTTTTGCCGACTGTTTTTTTTTGAGACAGACTACGATAAGTGTCACCCGTTACGTAGTAAATTAAAAGCAAAGGGCCCTCTACGCGTTGGACCTTAATGTCTCCATACGCCTATCAAAAGTCCTAGGGTTAAATCCGTAATTGAGAGCTACAATAAGTTAAGTCACTTAGGTCGCTAGTTAGGCATATTCATGTCATAGTCTCTGCCTCATGGCCTCAAATTCCCGACAGATTTAATTAATCTGTGACCATTGAACAACAAACTAGACAAAACCTGTTTCTGAATGCTTAGACACTTCGAGCGCGGGATAAGGCTCTTAAGATTTACGTAGGCTTCACCTCGATTACGTAATCATTGTATTTAAACCGAAGACAAATTAAAAAGCTATAAATAAATTATATATTACGTTTAGTATTCATGAGGAGGCCGTAATGACAAAATTAGAGCATTAAGAAGAATAAATTTCGAATTCGTACTAAAAGTATTTAACAAAAAACTTAATTTCTTTTGAAATATGCATTAAGCATCTTATATTTTTCTAGTAGACCCGCGCGCACTTCGTCGCTGTTGATAGAAAATGGTGTGTTTTTCTACAATATTACGCATGTACCGTATATATGTACCTAACTCTAGAATCACTCTATCTAATATAATATCTCCGCAATAGGAGGCACAGATTGTTCACGGTGCCATCAGCTAGAACTGTAGCCAGGGCTAACTCGCCCATACCGCGCTCGCTCTCCTCGCTCAACGCCCTTTTGACTGCTGCACCAACTTGTGATTTGTTTGCGGATAGATGGCAGAATATATTGTTAGAATTATTAAATTTTTGCGAGAAAAACGATTAGGTAATTAATAATATGTTAATGTCACGAAAGATAATCTCAATCAATGATACAAATATTAAGTATGTCATTTTAAATTTCTAATTTATCCTATTATATTATTATGTTTGAAATTTCGATAATTGTATACTATCGTCATCTAAATGTTATATTATTACCATACAATATTATGTAATAATAACATTTAGATTACTATAAGACTATTGTTTTAAATTTATATAATTATCATCTTTAATTATTGTAATTAGCCTCGTGCTGTTATAATTAAAGTAAAATAAATAAATAAATAAATCTATATTGATGAAAACCACATCAGAATCCGTTGGGTTATTTTAAAGATATAAGCATACATACATAGGAACAGGCAGACGCAGACGGGCAAGGTGCAGACGGGCAAAAATTTTATAATTTTTACTATGAAAAGTGTGTGTTTAGCTCGCTCTGAACAGTTAGAAAGTTCAAATATCCTTAATAATAAGTGCGCGAGCAGCTTGCTGCGAGCGTCGAGAAAGCAAAGTGATAGTATTGCAAAAGATTTCGTACCGTTTGGGCATTCAAATATATTCAATAGATAATACTAAAACTATAATGGGCATGTGGTATCGCTTACCAAAAGGTCTTGTTCATCTAATCATATAAAAATAAATAAAAAATTTGCTTCCGCATAACCGTACACCGTAAATCACTAATATTTAATGCATAAGAAGATCCTGCGACAAATCATATTATATGTGATAAGTACTTAAATATGTCATGAACAGGAACATAAACGAAAAAAATGTCAGATATATTGAAAAATTCAAGCCCCGTAAACCATAATCGAAATGGAATAATTACTTAGGGCCAGTTGGATCAAGAACCTTATGGTCATAAAATATGTTTACGCGGCAGAAGGGGTAGCATTAAACATTGATAGGTAATGAAGAGCTTCATAAGGAAATGTGTTAACCAAAGATTGACTGAATTTAATATAACACAGAAAGAATATAAGAAGAAAGGATGATAATAAGGCCTTTGCACTGAAGTTAGATGACTAAGGCATTTTTAATAGGCCCTATTTCGCGAAATGTTCGTGTTAATTGTCAAACAAAACTAAATGACGCAAGATAGTATTATACACAAATTTTTATATATATTTTGATTATAAGATATGTAGGTCGAATAAGCCAAAAATTAAGCTTGAATCTAATCAGTTTTATTATTATAATACTTACTATTGTGTTCTACCATGTTTCGGAAGCCTTAAGACATGATATTTGTTGGATAATACGAAAACTTTATTATAGGCTTGCCGCACGAATCATACGTAATTGAACCTAACAGTGTATACTTAGACCCTTTCTCTTGGAATTTATACACCAATACAATTTATTATTCAAGAACATTTCTTGCAATGTTTGAATAGAACGTGTAAAATACGTGTTATTTTATCAATTATTTATAGAATAATTCGTGATAAAAACGTGTGGAAATTTTTATTTCATCACATTCGCTATTCATCGTACATTACATACAAATCGTAATATTGTTATTGTAGTGTTTGTGTATTTGAGTGAATGATTGAATGAATGAACGAATGACATTTGCCTGTCTCGGGGGCACGGGTAGTGGGGGCGACACTCTTGTGCGAGCCGTTGGCGAGAGCGGACGTGTTGTCCCTGGCTACTGGTGACGTAACGAGCCGGGCAGTGATCCACTATTTACCCCTGTGTTTGTACGAGTACTACATGTGGCGACGAGTTAAAAGGTTAGTGCGAAAAATGTGATTTCGTGCTTAATAATTACGGTCATTGAAAAACATTTTTATAAAGTGTAGAAAATAACATTATTTTGCATAAAAATGCAATAAAACACAGTTTGCAGTGTAACTTACAAATCTGTTCCATGATAATTATAAATACAGACAAAAAAGTCAAATAAAATAAAAAATAGATGAGGATTCAATAAGTTACTTGTTTACAAGAAAGAATAGAGGGATTCATATTAATGTATAGGTGCTAAGCAAATAGTGGC
Organism: Hemithea aestivaria; assembly: GCA_947507615.1. NCBI lineage: Eukaryota > Metazoa > Arthropoda > Insecta > Lepidoptera > Geometridae > Hemithea > Hemithea aestivaria. The sequence goes on along the minus strand of OX382334.1, from coordinate 8,677,251 downwards.
TCACAAATTGGGTCGCTTTTGTTTTGAAAAGATTTGAATTTGTGGTTGATACTTGATACATAAACAAGTAATGTTTTAAATGAATAGACACAAAAATAATGTTCGTGAAAAAATGTAATATATTCGTGAAACTACAGAGATTTCACGTGTTTCCTGCACATATTGGTACCTATATTGGTTTGCTAACTTTATTTATTCTTCTTAGGTTTGTGGACTCTAGTTAGAACATATTCATGAATCAACCTCTGTTTAAGAGCAACAATTAGGGTTTAAGATTACTAAAGTATTAGAAACCCGTTGCTATAGGATTTTATTATTTCATAGAGTTTACAACGTAGGTAGCATGGATATCACTACGATTATGGTGTCACCAGTAGCTAGGGTAAACCATATTGACTTTGTCAAGGAATTTAGCTTTGCAGTATATGCAGTAGGTGTGTAAAATCAGGCAACTAACAGCAGATGTAACTAGCTGCAGCGAGATTGGTTACAATGCATACTGCTATGGTTCAGTGTCATACCTATAGTATTTTGATGTGACTGCACTGACCCGCAGATATTGGAACTATAATAACTAGGTATAGTTATACTGCAAAAGCGATGAGCCTTGTTCACGAGATTGTTTTAAGGAGAATAACCTTTAAAGAATAACTTATTGATTCTACGATCTTAGTACATTTATAAATTATGAACATATTATTATGTATGCTAGAAAGAATCTAGATAGATTGAATGGTGACAGTTATAGCCTTGATACCAAAATATGATATGACTAGATTTAGATTCAGACAATACTAATTGAAACAACGTTCGAATCAATTCTTTGGAATTGTGTAGTGCGTTTCTGTATTAAAATTTGTAAAGCTGCATTACTTATTAAGCCAAACGGGGCAAAAGGTATATTGCGTAGTAGGCTATCTGAATAGTGTAAACATTTAAATCACTATGGAATACAATTAACATAAGGTATATACAAATAAAACTAAACAATATATACTGAATAGTGTGATCTGTGTAGTAGTATAGATGATGATCTTTATTTGAACTAGTGGTACGCTGCTGGAGGTGACGGTGTGCGTGGATTAGGACCCAGGAGCTGAAAACGATGTTGATATTTGTATGCAAGAACCCAGAGGAGGTCACTGCCTATTGTATTGAACTTCACGTTAGTATGGTTAGTTTGAGGGTAATCGGAAAATTATTGAAATAGTTATTTTGAAGGTACTATGAAAATGATTTAAACTGTTTAGTCTGAGGGCAAACTGAAAATGATTTGAATGATTAGTTTGAGAGTAATCTGGATAGGATTTCACTAAATTGTTAACTACCTTTAAAAGTTTTACATCTTAGTGGTTCTTAACAAGGAAATTATCTTTCATAATATTGTCCGTCTTGATGAAGGGCTCGTGGGAGGGCGACACGGAGATCTACAAACTAGACTATTGTGGTTGTACATGATAACCTATGACCGCTGAAACATTGTCCCCCGCGATGAGTTCTTTACGGTGCCTTGCGGTTCTTCGCTCGTAGGGTTGAAAGTGGTTTGTGCATACTCGTAAAAATATTGTATATTATTAAAAATGACAAAGTGGCGGCACCGTTCGATGCGATATACGAATGCATACAAACCAATTATTATTTTAATAAACAAGATGTGAAAGGTTGAGATTTTCTGTCTGTGTCATGATTTATTATTACAATAAAGTGTAGTTTGCGTGTAAGTGTAGTTACACTATGTGAACACGGTCGGAGGTTTTAATATGTGCTATAATATAGTCGACACTAGCAGTAGGTATAATTTGCTGAAAAAACGAGTCCAGAGTAGCATACTATTAATCAGTTATGTGTTCAAGTTAGGTGTTCAAGTTCAAAGTAGTATTGGGCATTGTAGTGTATGTAGTTACACAGTCTCGAATGCACACGAACAATGCTGTCACGTCAGTGTCACCAGAGCCGCGGGCGAGTGTGGACGTGCAGCAGTTGGGAGTGGCATTGCCGAGCCAGTGCTTGCAGCAGTGGTGTATATAGCAAACATTACAGGCATCACTAGCTGACGATCATAATATTATTATATAATGATGGGCTTAGTTAGGAAAATCAACAAAAACGAGTGCTATCGAGATGTTATTATTTATTTTGACGCATGCTCCAAATGTGGACAGTGTGGTGGACGTGGTGTGAGTGAACGGACAGAATTCCGTACACAGAAGTCTTTAAGCGTATGACACTTGGAAATCCTAGACTTGTCAAAATAGAAGGCTGAGAAAAACTGCTTATCTAGGTGTAAGTTTAGACATGATCACTATTAACTAATGCAAAACATTATGAAGAATAAAGTCTCAGGAAAAGGGACGGTGGTATATCCGCTACATCAGGTAATGCGCCGTAGTCGGGAAGGCGCTGCGCTGTTAAGTCTTGTACAAGATAGGAAGAGGTGTAAGAGGCTAACTATGCGCTAGAGGGAGAGAAAGATAATATGGTTTTAGTGATGCGCTGCCTATCCTAGTCGGACAAGTGATTGCGAGGGTTGTGCTAAAAAGGTAAGGAAGTGCACAATTTTGAGAATTGGAATTCCGTTAAAGTAACAGAAAAACATCTTCAAGTGGTATCGAAGATCTTGTTCTAGAATAATATTATTGAAAGTAGGCTTATGTTAATCACAATAGACATACGAGTATATTATACGTGTTACGTACGTACGAGTACGTGTATGTGAAAAGCAAATCTCTTTGTAATGATAGTACACTGGTCAGAGTATCTCTTTACCGTGGTCAGAGTAACATCATGTTGAAACTTCAGAATACTCTTGACTCTTGAATTAAGTAAGAGTTGATTAGTCTTGAGTCTTAACCGATACCGGAGCTACTTCAATGAATCGATTTCAATTGAGAATATTATTAGGTGGTGAGTTGAATGAAGGGTTTACTTGTATCTTAAAATTGTGGTGTTAGTTTTCGTTTCAATATTAATTTAGTGGTTTAGTGGTTTTGGGTTATTAGTTTATTGATCTTTCATTTATTTAAACCAGACGAGTGACATAATTTTACAGTAGTTAAATTCTAATTTCATAGACTGACAACACCAACTCGTAAATAAAAAGTAGGGAATGACGCTGTCACTTTACAATACATATTATTATTGTCATGAACGTGTATATTGGAGATATTGCATCTCCAAGCAAATCCAATAAATTAAAAAGTGAAGCGATGAAGTTCTTACCAGAGGTAGGGCTTTAGGCACAGCCGGACGGGACAGAAACAAAATATTTATAAGGTAGTAAAGATCAAAATAAGACCCAGTTCATAAAAAAGTGAATGTTGTCAAACAATAAAAACTGAGACAATAAAATGTAGTTGAGCTCTGTCACTCTTGAGAATGATGTATAATTATATGCATTTCGTTTACTCAGAAATGATACTGATAGCCTAGTTTTATTTTGATACTTTTCTAAGTTATCTCAAATGTCGATTAATTTTGAGAAAGTGTAAACTAAAATACATGTATACCAGGATAACGATATTTCACTATTTCTAAGTTGAAAACTGCCGAGACTAATGTCTATTAACAATTGTAACTTAAGATAGTAAGTCAACGTCTTTTGATCATGGTCAAGCATAGTTAAATTAATGGTTATAAAATATTATTTACGCGCTTGTGAAGAGAAGGTTAAAGTTCAAAGTTTCCGTTAATTCTATAAGAGTACAAATGATATAATATATATAGCCTACTCAACAGGGTAAAAAGAATGAGTCTTCCAAGGAGATGCATCGTACGCATTTGAAGTGCAGGGAGTATGGCCCATCAAGTAAACGAGAACCATACGTGATTGTGTATGTAGGCAGTATAGGCCTTCGTGTAAATGAGAACTATACGTGATTGAGTATAGGCAGTATGGGCCTCCACATAAATGAGAACTATACAAGATGGTGTAAAGGCAGTATAGGCCTTCATGTAAATGAGAACTATACATGATTGTGTAAAGGCAGTATGGGCCTTCATATAAATGAGAACTGTTTGAAAATTTATTCATCGGCATTCCTGTCGATGGTAAACCATACATACCTAATTATAGGTTGTTGTCTTATAGATATGCAGTATGGGCATTCCTGTCAATGGTAAACCATACATACCTAATTATAGGTTGTTGTCTTATAGATATGCAGTATGGGCATTCCTGTCAATGGTAAACCATACATACCTAATTATAGGTTGTTGTCTTATAGATATGCAGTATGGGCATTCCTGTCACTGGTAAACCATACATACCTAATTATAGGTTGTTATCTTATAGATATGCAGTATGGGCATTTCTGTCAATGGTAAACCATACATACCTAATTATAGGTTGTTGTCTTATATATATCTTCCAGATTGTTGTCTTATAGGAATGTTCCAGGTCGCTCCAATTAATTAGGTATTTAATACTTTGGCTTCGGCATCGTTTTGATACTATCTACTGAACTTAATACGACGGATATTAATTTGGTATGAATCACTTGACAAAACACGTTTGTGTGCGTTAGAATACGCGGAAAAAACCGCGGTTATGTTTTCTGAAGTCAATTTGATAATAATATTAAATATTCTGTTCAATAACAGACCTATTTATATACAGAAGTGATTGAAAAAAAAAAAAAAACAAAGAGAGAGAGAGTGTGACGTGACAGTAGTACAATTGTGTAGGAACAGTCCACTCGTGCTGTTGCGGAAATGCCAGATGCATCGTAGTAGCGTGGTAGGTATTTAATGTTATTAATTAGGTAGCGAAGTAAGTAAAATATACAGTAAGTAAAAGCAATCATCATCTTAAGCGAGTTGATACAGATTCTAAAGTTATCGATGATATTGGATAAAACAAGTAACACCAAAGGTTCTCGGTAAATTTAAATTCTCAGTAAATGTCATATTTTCTCATTAAATCATTCAATTAAGTTTTCGTTAAATAAGGAAGGGATGTAGTGTTTGTGTATTTGAGTGAATGATTGAATGAATGAACGAATGACATTTGCCTGTCTCGGGGGCACGGGTAGTGGGGGCGACACTCTTGTGCGAGCCGTTGGCGAGAGCGGACGTGTTGTCCCTGGCTACTGGTGACGTAACGAGCCGGGCAGTGATCCACTATTTACCCCTGTGTTTGTACGAGTACTACAGTTATGCTTAACTGATACTCGTTTGTAATCTTATTTTGTGTGGGGCTCGTTGAATTTCAATTCAGTAGGTATGCCGGCTGCATGTTTGGAATATCCTTGGGGATAAGCATTTGGCTTATAAGCATCTTGTATATTTAAGATTTGAGCTTCGGTGACCTTTCATGACATTGCGTGGAATTAGCTTCACAACAGTATATTAAGACGTGTTTTCCCCCTTAATTCTGCTCTACGCGACTTTTTGACAAATTTTGAAATATAAATTCATAGAATTAATTTATTGAAAATTCCTTAAGAACAGTTGAAAGAAAAAAAAATTCAAAAATTCTTTTCATGCCATTTTTATATATATGAAACTGGAAACTCTTTTAAAATGTGTGCAATAACATTATTGAGACAGAGGGCTGCTCTTAAGGAATTTTCAATAAAAATTATTCTATGAATTTATATTTCAAAATTTGTCAAATAGTGCGAGCGAGAGAGCGTCACTCTTAAGATACGCGATATATACGCTCTTAAGTTTAAAAAATCGAGAACCTAGAAAAGGTTAAGAGCAAGCAAAGTGGAGGGTGAAGAGGGATTTATCCCACCCCCTAGGTTTAGTCTGCTACTATCTACGTGAGATCGTGTCGTGAAATAACAAATTTGGGTAAAATGCAAATAATACGAGTGTTATTAACCTATTGGTAAGTACGAAGGATCGTATTTTCCGTTTGAATACAGTTCCGCCCCGTGTTTGATCTCGATTGCTAGCGTACCGTTACAATGTCCGTGAAACATGAATTGCTTACATCACGCGAGCGCCTTGTTGTCATTAATCTTCTGTTAAAAAATACTTCTCCTTTTTACTATATCTCTTTTTACTTGTGTAAATCGAATAAGGAACTTATGACACAAAATTAGTTTATTGTAAAGAATACTAGGTATCTAACTTGTAATGCAATTTGTATTTTAGTTTACTGTATATCATTATAAACCCACTCGTAACATGGGCTAAACTCGGCCTTTTTTATAGTGCATGGAGTTATACAAATCCAACGGGCCCTTTTGAGCATTTAATTTATATCTGAAATGTGTTATGTGATGACTCCGATAAGCATCTGTAAGTTTGTCTGCCTGTGTTAATGAACGAATTGGGTTGAAATTTGGAACACAGATAAGATACACAGATAAGATTTTACCGGGGGTAGACTTCCTTTGCAGGAGGTCGTCTAGGTGGGTACCCCAACAGTGCCAGTTATTCTACCGCCTGAGCAGTGATGTGTAAACATTACTGTGCTCCGGTAGGAGGGCACTGTAGCTAGTGAAATTACTGGGCTAAAGAGTCTTAACATCTTATGACTCTTGAGTGAGAAGCGTTGGTGCAGTGCTCCTAGAATTTCACATAATTGTGAAATCCTAGGTAACACTGTACTGATTATGGGCAGCCGTTATCTCTTAACATCAGGAGAGCGTCTTGCTCGTCTTCTACTTCATCACATAAAAAAAAGTGTGTGCGTGTAACCTTTACGCGCGATTGAAGTAAAACTTCAATTTAATATCCCGTGAACATTCACGAATTTTACTCGACACTGGCAAAATGCACATGTTGCCATATTATTAAAAAAAAAAAAAGAAATTAGACAGACCATAGTATATGACATATACTTACAACCAATCAGAATTATTATTTTTAAATGGCGGAAACTACACAGACTATAGTAAGCGTTACTTCCGTCAAAAAAAAAAAAAAGTAAGCGTTACTTCCGTCAGAAAAAAAATCTGAGTTACTCCCTAGTCGCGCCTAAAGAAGTTTTACTTCAAAAATGACGTAGACCTCTGCTAAGAAAGGATTCCAACACGCTGCGCTGGTAAAGCTGCGAGCATAGGTAAGCTTATCATCTCTGTCAGTAGAACTAAATAATTATCTGCAATCTGCAATATACCTATTTTTTTTTTTAATCCTATCGTCTTTAACGTCGCAAATAAACGAAGAGAAACTTACAAATTTGATATTAATTGTAAAGGAACGATTTAAAGCTTCCGTAGCGAAACTCTTAAAGTGTATTAAAATCATTAACGGAGATTTACTTAACAAAATGAAGTCTAGACAGACAATAGGGTAAGTTATCTCCGCTGACGCTTTAATGAAATTCACCCAAGTTTTTTACACCGTAGGTTTTGCGTTTCTTCTTTACAGCAAGAACGTTTATTGAAATTCCTTGTAAAAGAAAACACGGAGTATTATAATGAGGCAGCGGCAGACATTTTCAACATAGGCAGCAGACAGCAGACAACATCAAGATAGGTAAACAGATTTAAAAAATTCAATTCATTCGCGGTCAGGTCGTTGAAAACCTTTGTTACTGACAGGTACGTGGGGAAGCAATCGTATTCAGGGGTAAAACCGACCAATATGCAAATTCCGTCAATTTCACTGTCTACGGGGAAAAAAGTAAAAGTTTAAATTGTTTCTTATTAAAAGGGAAGGAATTTCCTAATATTGAAGACAAAGGATTTCTGTTCGTAGTTTCTGATGAAATTAAGGTGTAATTTGTATTCCGTACAGGAATTTATGTCTCGGAAGTACGGAAGCGTCCCTAAGTATTAGTCAAAATCAATTCAGGTTAGTTAAAGTTCGATTTTCACTCAATGTAACAAATACATATATCTACTGCTATATAACTCGCTTTGTCTGAATGATTCATAGTTGAACTCGTGTTATTCTCCAGTTATTGATAGCGTGAGAGATATAGCTGAGTTTCAGTCCATCGGTTCTGTAGTTTGACATAAATCATAAACTCCCACAGATTCTAACCATCGAATACGTTTTCGAAACTACTATCCATATATTATTATTTAATTGTTTTTACATCCACACTAGACATAAATCATAAATCCAACTGGATACGTCACTACCAGGCGTCCCCCGCTGCTTTAAAAAAGAGACAAGCATGCATAGAACTAGTCATAGTCACAATACAGGTAATTCCTGTGTGTATGTTTAAAATCCAAAACTGCATTTTGCAGCCGGGATTCTATTATAATCAACGATTATAATCTATAAATTTTGCAAACTTCTTGTGCCATCATATAACAACTACTGACTAGATTTTTTGATTAACTATTTTGAAAAAACAGAAATAAACACGTAATGTATACGATGAAGACTGTCTTATTGACAAACATTTATTGATACCTACTCAAATTCAATAACCTACAACACACAAAAGAAATATAAATTCCGGTTCACAAGATGTTTGTCAATGAAAACGGGCATGTTTATTACATCTTCAATGTTACCACAATACTTCTGTAAATAATGTATATTTTGGGAAAATAAAAGATTTTTGATTTTGATTTTGTATGTACTCGTGTAGGTATTTTTTATCCCATTATTTTATGATTTTCGACCGTGTTCCGGCATGATGTTCAGTGAAGTCAGGGAGGGAGTTATCCCGCCTTCTAGGTTTAGTCTCCTGCCATCTACGCTACGGTCGCATTGTCGCTTAAGATCAGACGAGATCGTGGTCAAAGGCTAACCTATAAACCTTAATAAACAATAACTCACCTATCAACAGTAATCGCAACCAGTGTAAACACACTGGCAGAAACAGTAAGGCTTGCAGTGAAGTTACTAGCCACACAAGTCACTGTTCCAAAGGGCCAATGCGCTGTGACGAGGAACACGAAGTTCGGCGCTCCATTGAGAGTGGCCATCAGAAGGTCGGCGACCGCCAGGTTCACGAGGAAGCAGTTGGTGACTGTCCTCATTCGACGGTGCGCTGGAATAATTTGTCACGTTAAAACTTTAATTAAAATGACGGTGCAGTTCAGCGAGAACTAGTATAGCGACAAAATAATTAAAATTTTGGTATGGAGACAGGGTATTACTTGGTACTTTTATGTAAGGAAGTAAGAAGACGAGCAAGACGCTCTTCTACGTAGGATAACGTTGCTTATAATCAGTATCAAGGATTTCACAATGATGTAAAATTCTACTCTTCGTACTCAAGAGTCATAAAATGTTAAGACTCTTCAGCCCAGTAATTTCACTAGCTACAGTGCTTAGCTCAGGCGGTATAATAGCTGTACCCGCGATTTTACCTGCATCTCGTCCATCTAAAATCGGGATTGAATGCCTATGTGTTCTTTCAGGTTTTCAGCTACCTTTGTTAAAGTTTCATCGCAATCGGTTAAGTAATTGTTGGGTGAAAGAGCTGTGAACTAGAGCTTTTCTGTCTACAATCATGCTTGATCATGACATAGTAGAACTCAAAAAAAATATTTCTCTAAATTTTGGCCATCTACTAATAAGTGCCAAAACAGCCAAAATGCTCTAATAAATTGATACTAGCGTCCTCAATCTTCAATGATCTGCATATTTATACAAATTAAACTTGCCCTAAAAATAAAATAGCAGGCGAAAAAGTTACTACGTGTCTACTTTGAAATTCACGTTACGTAATCGTGCCAGTCGATCGTAAAAAATCGTGTGTATTAAAAAAGATGAATGAACCAGAATTTCCTGTACATTTTTGATCCTGATCAAAATTTATTGATACATAAAGAGATTCGAAGTTGAGTTTTAAATTAATTATGTTCCATATTAACAAGCAATTAAACGTAATACGAAGGTAGAGGTAATTTAAGCAATGAAAATACGGGTGTGTGGTAATCAAGATTCGCACCCCCATGTTCCATACACAGGCTCTAGTAATAAGAATAGATACCGCTCACCAAAAACAAATAGAACTCAATTCATAAAATTACTAACATTGAGTAGAAAATAGTTACCATAAAAGAGATGGGAACTTATTTTGCTATACACTATAGAGTCAAAATTGATGATTAACAAACGTGATCTGGTGATGATGATGAACTAAGGGACTAAATTATATTGTAATTGAATTTAAATTATTGTTATATAAAACATACATCAAAACAGACATAAATCCCCAAACTATACAAAAATGCATTTATGGGAGCAGTGGTTAAATAATATTTACCAAAAACCTAACAATACATATTCCATGGGAACCTATGGATTCATATTATTTTTATTAGTTTTAATGACCAAGATTAATATACTACCAAGAATAATACCTACTGTGTTTTTGGGACCGGTGGTTGGCATAAACTACATAGCGTCAGTTTTGTAGATGCGGTTTCTGCCTTTATTCCTGCGAGCGTGCGGATTCCCGTTTATAATTACTTTCTCATTGACAGCGTGTGTTCGTACCTGCCTGTTATCTACATGTTACAGTCACACACAGTAGCATATCTGTAGTAGATTTGATGATATTATGGGAGGCATTTATTAAAATATTTTTTTGTTTTACTTTTATGCTAGCTGCGCCCAGCGGTTTAACCCGTTATACCGCTAGCCTATGTGATAGTGTCAGTTGTAGCCTATGTGTTATTCCAGGGTCTAAGCTATCTTTATACCAAATTTCAGCTCAATCGGTCACTTACAAACTTTCACATTTATAATATCGCACACCTAGATCTAAAAAGGTATTAACTCAAAAAAGCACTTTTTTCAGGAAAGGCGAAAAACTGATTACTGACATCTTGAGCACTGCAGAAGTGTCACGATTAGAAATTTGCTTTAGTTATGCAACTAGAACAAGAATGATACAGGAATTTCATATTTTTCTCGAGTATTTGGGCTATAAATTCAATTTTCGGAGTTATTTCCCTACTGCTAGACAATGTATGCCTATTTATTTTGTTATTTTGAGTTGAACCTGTGTTGGTGAATCAAGTTCTTAGTTAGCTCTCTTTTGAAGAGTAACCAGAAATTAAAATGCAATTAAAATGTGTATTATTTCAAATTAGTCCCGAGTGATAGATCAATCTGACCAACAGTAAAGGGTTTTTAGGATGGAATTAAGCAAAAAAAGCACTAATTGCAAAGAAATCATTCAATGTTTATTTACATTACTATTAAATCAATGAATAAGTGAGAAAATCCGTATCTTACGTTGCGTATAAGGGTAAATCCTGAGATCGGGCGTATTTAAGTGATTTCCGTGGCAGATTTTAAATCAAAGTATTATTGCATTTTACATGTAAAACATCAAATTTCCCATAATTATAAGCACATCAATCAAATAGGCATCATTATAACTTGTTTTGTTCAGAAGATATTTAAATTTAAATTTTTGGTGCCACGGGAATCAATAAAGTGTGGCATGGAAATCAAAATTAAAACTATTTTGTTTGAATTCTATGTTATTATTTAAATATTGACCTCTACATACTAATCATATAAAATAGAAATGATTAAAAACGGTGATCCAAACAGATATACACCAAACAAAAAGCATTAAAAAGGTCTATATTGGCTCTCTATATAATAATCATGTAAACTAAATAAAATCAACGCATTGCAGTCTTAAACAATGTAAAAATATTAATATTTAGTCCTAGAATATGAGATTAAGTTCTCAGTCACAGTCACTGACAGGATTCACTCCAGAAGCTGTCATCAGATTGTACATTTATCATTAGTTAGGTTAATCTGAAATGAAAGTTGCAGTCAGCCCATAGTTTCGTTTTATTTTTTTATCATACATCATCTCAGCCAAAAGACGTCTACTGCTGAACATAAACCTCCCCTTTAGACCTCCATATATAACACCGGTGTTGGAAGCGACCTGCTTCAAGCGTCTTTCAGGGACCTAAATAAGGTCGTCTGCCACACTTGTGGGTAGACGTTCTACGCTGCGTTTGCTTGCCTGTAGTAGCCACTTGAACACTTTTCGACCCCAACAGCCATTCGCTCTACGTGCTATGTGGCCTGCCTATTACCACTTCAGCTTCCTGATCCGCGGAGATATGTCAGTGACTTTGGTTCATCTCCTCATTCCTGATTTTATCACGTAGAGATACCCCGAGTATAGCCCTCTCCATAGCTCGCTGAGCGACTTTTTAATGTAGGGATATAATGGTGCCGCATAAGCCAGAGCGGCTGTCTACTATAGTACAATATAAAAAAATCTGATGTATAAAATATAAAAAAAATATCTGAAATAATGAAATATACAAATATAAACTGTCAAAATCACTTCCATACCTGCGGCTTCACTGTAGTTGGGTAAAAAGTGAAAGAATGCGCAAGAAAACTCAGGAGAAAATTGATCACCGTGGTAAAATGCCATGAGAATCAATACCATGGAAATCAAAATTGTATAGTTTTTTGTCAATATTTTTAAATACCATAATTATAGACCAAAATTAATAAAATATATGATAAACAATACCCTTTTCCTAACTGCACACCCTAGTCAAAAAACCGTAATGGATAAAAAAATATTTTTAAACATGGAAAAGGTAATCAATTATCTAGTGAACCAAAACCACGGTAATCAATTTCTCACCTTCGTAAATCCAGTTTATAACAACGAGAGGAGGAGCCTCTCTTCACTATGTTTAGAGCGCAATCGAAGTTAGCCAATAGCGTGCGTACAAGCTTCTAAGTATTGTGGTTTGTGAAATGTGGGTAGTTATGTCGCGCGCCATGGGAATCACTTTTTGTCCGGGGACAAACCTAAATTAGTTATTTTTTCTATAACTACGCTGAGTACAGCCTTCGCGTATTTTTTTGATCATATAACAGTTCACCCTTTACAGCTTTGATCACAGGAATTAATTAAATTCCTTTTATAAATTAGTGTAAAAAATATATTTTGTTCCGAAAATGTGTAAGGGACAGCCCACGGTAATCAAATTTCAGGGCTTTTACATTTTTTTTTAGATACTTGCAGCTAAATATAACCTGATGTCTATCATGCATTAAGTAGATTGAACCTTAGACTAACAGGAAAAAAATACCTTTGGGTAGAATTTTTATGTTACGGGTAGTTTATTCCCCCAGACACGTAAAATTTTGACTCTCAGGAATCACCCATAATAATTATACAAATCTTTTTTTAATATTTCATAATTCATAAAAAAATTAAGAACTTTCGTCTGAAAAAAATCATAATAAATCACATTTCAATTAAATCTATGAATACGACTATTATCTGTTTGTTCTAATTTATTCTTAGCGTCAAACTATTACTTCGCTATTATTACAAAATACAATGTTAACCTTTTTTTACTTAGTGGAATTTTACTTTTGTATGGGAAGCTATAATTATAAGGATCCTCATTGAAGTTGTTAATTACACTCGCTCCGGATTGATGAAATATTAATTTTGTGCACCTGAATTTTGTTGCTTAGACGTAATGCATCAATCAAACGAATGGGACTTCATTACTACATAACGTTATCTTCCAGTCTTCCACTAGGGTTTTATGTTGTGTAGAAATTATGGAAGGAGTGATGTTTTCTTTATCCTGTTACTAGCTGCGCGCAGCGGTTTTATCCGCTGTATACTGTAACCTATATGTTATTCCAGGATCTAAGCCATCTCTATACCAATCGGCCCACCCGTTTAGGTTTAGGTGAAAGAGTAACAAACCTACATCCAGACATCCATACATTCTTACTAACTTACACGTTTATAATAACTACTAGCTGTGCCCAGTGGTTTTATCCGCTTTTTTATAGCCTATGTGTTATTTTAGGGTCTAAGCTATCTGTATATCGAATTCAGCTCAATCGGTCCACCCGTTTAGGCGTGAAAGAGTAACAAACACACATCCAGACATCCATTCTTACAAACTTTCACGTTTATAATATTAATAAGACTAGCGGCGCCAAGCGGTTTTACCCGCTGTACTATATAAATAGCCTATGTGTTATTCCAAGGTTTAAGCTATCTCCATACCAAATTTCAGCTCAATCGATCCACCCGTTTAGGCGTGAAAGAGTAACAAACATACATCTAGACGTCCAGACATCCATTATTACAAACTTTCACGTTTATAACATTAGTAAGATTCTACCATATTTACTAAAAGACAACCACGCCTTATTGATATTGGTTCTTGAAAAGGCAATACTCAAGGTACTTATAGGGTCATGTGCACCAAATTATTTAATAAGCCTTCATTTCAGATTTTACCCCGCTATTAGAGATATTTTAAGTAATATTTGGATGATACCATCTAAAAAGAGTTAACTCGAAATTTTGCTGTAAAAGGAGATAAAGCCTTTCAAATACAAGGTTGAAAATAAAATAACACGTATTTTAATATATTCTTGTTGCTAGAAGCTAAAGAGTTCAATATAATGACGTGTTTAGAGAAATATAAGAGATTAAAATATGAATCAACAAAACAGAGTCAATTCAAAATTCAAAAATGTGTCACCAATATGGCAAGAACTCAAAATAAGATTAAAAAATATACCCAACTTGCCAGTAATATGGGCACAATTCAAAATGTTGTATTCTTTTATACAGTAGCAACCACCTACAAAGCGTTAAATCAAAATAACACCAATGAAAATTTCAACAATATAGTTAGAACTCAAAATAACTCCAATTTGCTTACAACGAGCATGCGCATTTTCTTGAAATTTTGATTACAACTAGCAATGCTCCTGTTTTGGTGGGGGTAAATGGGACTCACACTTTCAACAAAAGGGACCCTTTCCACCATCTAGCATCGAGTAGTAAACATATTTTTTAATCTGTTTTATTGGTCGATAGGCCTTTGGTTCTGGAATTCGATGGTGTGCCTAACTCAAAATTGACGATTTTTGAGTTAGCTCCCTTTAGATCTAGATGTGCGAATTATTAGTGTGACATACATTTAATAATAAATATGTATACTAACATAACTAATGAGAATGCGTGAAGGTAAACCCTACTACATAATCATTTTTGCCAACTTTAAAAAGAGGAAAGTATTAGATTAGATGCATTCGAAATGTTGTGCTAGCGGCGAATGGTTAGGATTCCATGGACGGCATTCCGAACTTATGTGTCTATTCTCAAGGAGCTAAAGATCGAAGACGAAATGAGGCTGTCGTCCGTATGCCTACAGAGAGTGCTACAATACTTTGGACATATTGCTCGCAGAAACGACGATCACCTGAAAAGACTGATCGTGACTGGCAAAGTAGAGGGGAAGCGGCCTAGAGGGCGTAGCCTCAAGCGATGGTCAGACCAGGTTGCACAGCAATTAGAGATATCGGCCAGCGAGGCACTCCACAAATCCGAAGATAGGAGCCAGTGGAAGAAGACAGCCTCGAGCAAGCAGCAAGGAAGGAGTCACGATCCTCAACATTGAGGGAACGAGTGAAGAGAGAGTTGAAATTTATGTACCTATGTATGTATATTATGTCTTGTATGTTTATCGCATCGGCGAAGACGCCTGAACCGATTTGGCCAATTGTTTTTTTAAGCTATTGCATAGCTTCTATCGCGGGCCTTGAGCGTGGGGACCGAATCCAGAAATTCCGTAATGAAAAAAACCTAACACCCCCCACTCCGACCGGCACAGCGGTGATACTATAATTACATAAGTTGATAAAAAATGCTATGCAATAGCTTTACCGCGGCAGTCTCCGAGTGCCACACGTCTTTCTTTTTAAATAGTACCTACCAGGCCAGGTGGTCTCATTACAAATATAATAACACATAGACGAATTTCAGTTGGCAAAACTGTAAGTTCTGTTTAATAAAAGAATTGTTGAAAAACCAGCAATCTAACGTCGAAGTTTTTTTCGACTTTTCTTTACAAGAAAATGCTAAAATCAGCCCCATTGTAAAGTCAATTTAGGAATAAAGGATTGCCCTGATAAAGCACTTTATTTGAAGAATAGGTTCTAGTTTCAACTCTTTAGGGAGTTACAACATTATACTTTAGGAATCTCCTCAAGAATACCGAATGAAGACTAAAAATGTAAAAACTGTTGAAAAACCAATCACAGAATGAGTTCAGACTCTAGAGAGTTGTGAACATTAATCAAAGACTGTAAAAATAAAGGCAGATACCGCGGGCCCATTAAAGAGCGCTTATACAATTTGACGCTGTCTCGCTCGTACTATTTGATACATTTTGCAATATAAATTGATATGAGTATTAACTTTTTGAAAATACCTCAAGATAAGCTCTGCACAACAATATTGCACACATTTTTTTCAATTAGATAGACACTAATTATCGTCACGGGATGTACTCTTACGTGGTTAAATTATACACCAGAGAACTAGACAGACCTTGTCTAGGTAGAGTAAATTCACCGACCATTGATTCGTAAGAAAAGGCATATAACATCGATCGATCCCGAACTTTTACTGTGCGATACAAGGTCTGTAAATATTTTCCGTAAGGTCTTTAAAGAAAGTTTTTATCTTTATAGAAACTGTTTAGTAAGAAAGAAGACGTTTAGAATCCATTGTACATTTAAGCGATGTCTGCCGTAATTATATCACTGCGATTTAAAACCATAAAATAAAAGTCAGCTCGAATTTATCTCTTAGCAGGATTTTATTCGAGTAATATTTGCTATTTATAAGCGGAGAAATCAGGTTGATTTCGGTTTGAAACGGTTTTGGTGGCGTTTGAATTATCGCCTCGGTTCTGTGAAGAATTTTAATTAAAACAGGAAGATGTAAACATCTCAAATAAATTATTCGAGAAATTCAAGTTCCACAAACAATTACTTGGGGACTTCAGACTTGTAAGTATGGAGATTAATATACTAGACTTATTTATTTACTACAGGAAGAATTCTAGGAATTCATTATTAGATTGTGAAGTTATTTCGGTCGCCGAGGTCATGTTACTACAAAATTAAAACAAGCTTCTCTGTAACCTTTTCTCGGAAAATGGACACGGAAAAACCACACGTCACGACCGTTCCACCTTAGTTTGCAGTTTTAGTGTGGCTTAAAAACTTCAAATTTAAAAGCTTGACTAAAATATTTACGAGATTCATGCAGGGACAAAAGTAACTGACATATTTTTACATACAATATGAATGAAAAAGATGTGTCCCACATAGTTTCAGTGGAAAACTGTCCACTGTTCTATTTTGGGATCAATGTGTCATTCAAAACTTTCAAACGAATCACATGAATAATATCCGCAAGGGTACATACATACGTACAAAGCGTGCAAAATTTTGTAAAATTTTACACGTTACGTTAAGTTTACGTTTGTACTTTTTTAAATATCATACAAAGTTTATATGATTATAAACTTAGCAGCAAATTTACTGGGCATTATAAGATTCGACAACTCATACCTCAGGGTGACAGCAGCAGGGCGCAGTGCAGTGCCACGTATAATTTTGTATTTCAAAACACTGGGTGGTACTAGGTCTGATATGGGTTATCATTTTCGTAGCATGTGGCT
Source organism: Hemithea aestivaria (assembly GCA_947507615.1). Classification (NCBI taxonomy): domain Eukaryota; kingdom Metazoa; phylum Arthropoda; class Insecta; order Lepidoptera; family Geometridae; genus Hemithea; species Hemithea aestivaria. The sequence goes on along the minus strand of OX382334.1, from coordinate 8,659,861 downwards.
CCGGATTTGCTCGTCACTCATTGGCATTAGAAATCATGTCAAAATAGAAATAATATGGGTGGATCTGTTGACAACCTTTTCACATCCAAAGGAATCAACATAATTTAACGAAAATAACAAATAGATTTATGTTCAGCAATAAAAGCCGTGGTTACAGCTAGTTCCCTTAAAAATAGATGCTTACCTAACACAATCCATATGACCAACGTATTTCCGATGACGGCTAGAAGCAGCATCACCGCAAACACCATGAACCAGGCCAGTTGGCCCCACCATGGGGGGCTGAACGGCCTCTCTCCCAAACCCATGCAGTTGCCGATTGTGATCCTGAGAACAAGAAAATATATGATTAAAACATTTTTATGCAAATAAGTAAAAAGACGAGCAAGACGCTCATCTGATGCCCAACCCCGGATTTCACACCATTGTGAAATTCTAGGTGCACTGCACCAACGCTTCTTAAGATATTAAGACTCTATAGCCCAGTTATTATACTAGCAACAGTGCCCTCCTGCCGAAGCACATTAATGTTAGCACATCACTGCTCAGGCGGTAGAGTAACTGACACTGTTGGGGTACCCACCTAAACGACCTCCTGCAAAGGAAGTCTGCCCCCGGTGAAAGTAAGTAAGTAGTAAGCCTTTGTTTTTAGCGCCGAGAAAAAACGTGTTACGCGTACCCTCCTGTTGGGGGTTCGGGAGAGTTACGTGGGACTCCCCATGTAGGACGACTCACTAAAACTCTGCGGTACTCCCGCATCGTTTATGTAGCGATGACTGGGAAACGGCAGAGAGTTAGTGTTTTGTGACGACATAAAATTTCAGCTTGTTCAGACGAAAAATAACATAACCATAATGTAAAAAAAGCTTCGGCCTTATAATATTATTGTGATGAGTATGATAAAAAATGTAGTTTTTATCATAGGTGGCAAACAACCAGACGGCTCACTCGAGGGTAGGTGGTTCCGCTGTCTTTAAATAATATGTAGACCAATATGTTCAATACTAAGATACCTTACCACTGGCATGTTGCCTGCAAGCTTCTCTCTTGTCTAAAAAGACATGTCTTACAAAATTTGTTAAAGCTGAACGGAAATACCTCGGGCGATAGATTTATCTCTCATATGGTTAAACCAAATTTTGAAGTGAGCAGGCTCCTGTGGTTTATCGTAAGCTAACAACTAACCCTTACAAACAGCAAACAAGCTGATGCAAAGCTTGACTGATCGCAAACAGCCTGATTTCGCTCTGGTTGACAAGCACATTTCTCTTAGCTTACAGAAACAGGTATAGGCAATATCTGACACTGCTCTTAATAAAATTTTCACAGTATTAAGTATTTACTTTTTAGGTTCTTATTTTTTTTTTATTAAGTAACCTGAATTCATCCCCATAAACTGAATCCCTCGGCTCTAGTTTTCATTTAAAAAATCTATAAAAAAAACTTTTATAATCGTATACGTAGGTAGTAGAAAACAGAACCTTCACAATAGAGTAGACTGCAGACATCAACTTATAGAGGTCTGTGTTTCCTAACAAAACAACGAGCGTCATGGCCCAGAGGCAAGCTTGCAAGCTTTTGAATAATTTACGAACAACAAGCTGCTTGCTTCTCGTACAGTATTAAATGCCATTTCATTGCGTCACTTTGATTCTAATTCTGTTTAATTAATGCAGACTAGTTTCGTGAGATACAATGCTGGATTAATTAAAAATAGAATAGTAGACAAGCATTGTCGAATAACTAACTATATTGTAGCTTTACGTGACTGGAATAAAATTAACGCTTTTTAATAATGGGTTAGTTAGTAAAAGTAAGTAATGTACTAACTTATCGTTATGGCTTCACTTCAATTCATAGCAAATGTCTAGGTCACAACATATCGTTGTCTGTGCCAAATTTCAACTCAATCGGTACAACGACTTGAGCTACGCGTTGATAGATCAGACACTCTTTTATTTTATACATTTAGTTATAATATTTGAGTTGACACAAAACGTGCTGTAATAATATATTTCAAGCTTGGCGCTTGTCTAGATCTGTAGACTCGTATCACACTGAATATACCGTCAACGATGCTTTCTGAATAGCCGGGTCACGGCTGTGGTGGGATGGTGAGTGCAAATCTGTCCCATGAAGACGGAACGGTCGGTTTTCCAAGGGGTTTTAGTAAGTGGGTATCAATTGTGTACTTTGCATTCCCACCAGCAAATGAATTCCCACATAACCTGTAGGACCCAAATAACTACGTTTCATTAGGTTTTCGTATCGACTCTAATTAAAATAGTTACCAGCCGTCTTTCATTAATTAAGCACCCACTCTAAAATTCTATATACTAGTATATTCCTTTGTAATTAACCGCCCACATAAAATGTTCCAAAAACCTGGAAAAACGTTTCGATATTTCCATGTTTTAAAACTTATTTCATCAAGAGAGACTTTTTCATTAAGATATTTATGTGAGAAATAGACACATCCTTCTTAGATTCTGAGAATAATCTTATATCATTCTGATATTAAAACAGACGAGAAGCTAAGTACGTACTTAGCCATTTTTCTCAATATTTTGTGACAGCCTTTTTAAGGCTTTGTAGATTGGCATCAAGTTCTAATAAAACCGGTGGAAAATTTTGAATTATAAAGATTTTTTTTTATTTATTATTACTAGCTGTTGTTTAAGATATCACTCAAAGATTACACATTTTTTCGCATGTTAACATCTGCTTAATTTTACAATAATTTCGCCAGATTTTGCATGGCATTATTATCAACATCTATGTAATTTTAATGCAACCGCTTACCCATCTATTGCTTGATGGATATGTAAGCAGGGAACTATTTTTACGTAGAAACTAATTGAAAGGTTTTATTTATTAAAACTTCAAAAAATCTGAATATCTACAAATCCTCATAAGATTAATTATTGTGAACAAAATAGGTTTACTTGCCGAGTCACCACGCTGTATTCAAGGATCTAAACCACCCAGATACTATTAATTAACCACATAGATATTTCAGCTCAATCGGTTTACCTAATTGTTTAAGCGGGAAGACATAATCAAACATACACACACGTACACAAACTTTCGCCTATATATTCGTGTGATTAGTCATATTATGCCTAAATTAAACGTGTAGGTAGTAAGGACACGGCCGTCCTAATCTACATCCATACCTTATGTAATAAAGTACCTCAGAGTCTCGGAGATATGAAGTTAGTGCTCACTACTCAGCCAAGTTGGGCATATGATAGATAGAACTATTCACTAGAGAACATAAACATCAAGTAGTTCCGGGTGACTTATCTAACCGTTAAACTATATCAGAATAGATGGCATGAGTTCACTTATGATACGTGACTGGAGTATATGGAATATGGAGCCAGCTCTACAACACTTGTCATAAATATCTTATATTATGAGCTTCACACGTAGAACTTTGTAGTTTAATTGATGTAACTGTTAAATTTTAATTACAATTAACAAAAAGAAAAATCGCTTATATACTTAAACTAGACAATACATGCTACAAATAAATGCTTTTGATTTGATGTAGCTTATGCTCGCGGCATTGCCCGCATAGCAAAATCCTTTCTTAACTGAGCTCTACATCACAATACCTACTTATGTTCCAAATTTCAACCCAATCCGTCCAGCGGTTGAGACTGTGCGTTGATAGATCAGTCATTCAGTCACTCTTTCCTTTTATATATTTAGATGTAGAGAACATAATATCTCTATACTATGTTATTCTAATCAGGGTTATGAATTATAAAAAAAATTTAAATATTTTTCGAGGAAAAATATAACTCAAATACAAATATACGTGTAACTCCCTCCCATGCATCTCGATCAAAAAAATGCGTGTCTATCAGGCATATCACTATTCGAGGTATGAAAAAAAAATGTCACATTTGGTTTTGTATACAAATCACACACTCACGGCATCTATTCCGATATGGTTCTATGTTCCCAACCAAAACTTGGTCGGAACATCGAACTAAACTTGAGATAAGATTGTTGAGCACTTCACGCCGAAAGGTGTTCACGCTAAATTCTAGGAAAGAGCGGCGATGTAAGGGAAATGTTTACAGCCTTACAGCTACGCATCTCGTATCTGTAACTAAGCTTAGATAACCCTGCGGGTGAGGCTTCGAGAATACCTTAACAGATTTGTTAAGTAAGTATTATTATATTATATACTCGTCCCTTACTTTGTGCGTTGAAAAATAGCAGTTAGAAAATTTTCCAAATACGCCTGCCTCACTAGCTGTGGATCAGACAATCAGACTCCAGGAGTGCTGTCAAAAAGCACGCATCTATGCTCCAGAAGATTGATGATTTTTTTTTTTGCTTTTGCATGCATTCTTTTGTTTATTTTACGGTTTCTGGTTTAACTTGTACAGAGTACCGAAAAAATTACAAGAATCACTCAAAAGTCACGTCAAACAACTAATTCTCAAAAAAATATGTTAAAGCTCTTTTTGGTTTAGAAATATTTGATACTAACGCTATTGTGAATTGGGGCCCCGTAAATAATTATAATATTCAGTATTTTAAGAGTAGGTTAAGAGGTCAGGATATTTCCAACACATTCGTCCTTCATCCTTTTTATTTATATGTTAAACAACATTCTCACTTTACTTTTCCAAATAATTTTCTTTGATTATAGTGACAGACACTATAGGATTTATATAATACTATTTTATTAGTGGACCCGTGCGCACTTCGTCGCGCCTATTAAAAAAGCATCAGTGTTCTTCTAAATATATAAAAGGAAAGAGTGACTGACTGATCTATCAACGCACAGCCCAAACCACTGGACGGATTCGGTTGAAATTTGGAATTCAGATAGGATTTATGACGTAGCCCTCCGCAATGAAAGGATTTTGACATGCGACCAAAGCCGCGAGTTTAAGCTAGTCTACTATATTATGCATGTATTATAATACATAAAACCTTCGTACTACTTACTATTACTACTTCGTACTACTACACCCGTTTTCTTCGTACTCTTATTTACATATGAAAACTGCATCAAAATCCAATGCGTAGTTTTAAAGATATAAGCATACATAGAGACAGACAGACGCTGGAAGTAACTTTATTTTATACCATGTACTATGTAATGATTAGAAAAGCCGCTAAATGGAAAAGGGCAACCTAAAGTGAACTAGCTCGAAAAGTGTCATTAGTGGTAGACTTTAAATGACCGTCACGTCATGCCCCTGGGACCCGTCTTCGGTCGAGTATCGCGGTGATTCTGCATGCCATGTAGAATACAATAGAATAATACTTTATTGCATACCAAATAATTAAAACACTTAAAACTTTCGCGATTTGAACTCATGTTAATTTAATCGGGACATCAGACAGTCTGCTCGTGACCACGGTTCGTGTAACTGAGCCGAAACGTCGAGATTGGTTTTTATAATAATGTTTTTGAGAAACTAACATGAAAATTACGCGATAAGTTCCGATTAATAAAATTACCAAATAATTGAAAAGAATCTTACTGAGCTAGATATTTTAATTCTAGGCAAGCGATCGGCGGTCTTTTCGCACTAGGCAATTTCTTACAGACAACCTTGGAATGGATCAGGTCTGATAATACAACAAAAGACAATAATTGGGGGGTGTGCAATATATACAACGAAGTAAGAAGACGAGCAAGACGCTCTCCTGATGGTAGGAGATAACGCTGCCCATAATTAGTACAGTGCACTGAGCACTTCGCCAACGCTTCTTACTTGAGAGTCATAAGATGTTGAGATTCTTCAGCCCAGTAATTTCACTAGCTACAGTGCCAGCTATAGTGCAGTGTATGAATACATAGAGTAGTTACAAAATATTTATATGACAAAGTTTCTAATAATATGTTCAATGTACATATATTAATAATATTAATATGCCATATATTTACTAGATAAGCCAGCCCAACAGATTTATAGGTCCATTCTAGTAAAGAATAGCGATATTTTACGACAACGTACGTGCCTGAGGGTTTGGTAAAGTCCACTCATTAATAACAATAGTGGATACTGGCAAAAATGAGGAGACAGACTGCGATGTCTGCACCCTTATAAATTTATGGGCTGTTTGGACACTGTACCTGTAACGTAACCTGTAATTATGTGTATTTAAAATTTGAGTATAAATCGTAATTTAAAACACAAATTTAAATTTGAATAATATATTTCACAATTTCAGCAAAAAAATTCACAAGCAACCAAGCGCTGTAGGCGCGCAGACTTCCTATCTACAGAGTACAGAGGGATAGAAACAGAACCTGAGTCAATATCCTACTTCCTACTAATATTACCTATGTGAAAGTATTGATAAGTGTATCGTGCTACTTAAGTTGAAATTTAAAGCCAAAACAACACGTTTTACATACACTTTCCATACAATAAGTGATATGTTTTTTTTTTAAAAACAAGCTTTTATTATTATTACCATCTAGCACCATAAAGAACTCGTCAAGACAAATCAAATGAGCCCAATCTCGGTGAGGTTGTCATTAAAATATTGCATTGTCATCCGCATTATACAGGCATGCAAAATTTCAGCTTAATCAGACACCGGAAAGTGAGTCAAATTAAACTTGCAAGATTTGATTACAGACAAACAAACAGACAGACAGACAGACAGACAACAGACAGGTGAAAGTAAATAAAAGCTTGTAATAAAAATAGCGAGAAATCATAATTTTGATTACGATGAAATCGTACCAAATACCATAAAAATTCGCCACAGTTGCGTCAATTTGCGCGGCCGCCACATTATTGGAGGGCTTAAGCTACTTCTCAGCGAGTGAATACTTTTCAGCGCTGGGCACAGTAAGTTAATCAATATACGAACAATAATTATAAAGGTACAAACATGCCAAGGGCAGACAGTACACACAATAGGCGATAGTGACCGCTCAACATCAGGCGGACGGCCGACTGTTGGAAGTTTAGAACTACCCGTGACATAAAAATAACCTTGATCAATATATAATAAATGTGTTATACTTACTACAATAATTTCAAGCAAATTAGCAAAAAAACTACTTTTAAGTTCACTTTTAATATGCAATGGTGGAGGACATTCGTACGCCTAACTTGAAAATGACTCGATTGATTTCGATAAAATTTAAATGTAAAAAAATATCTAAATCTTTTTGGAGTCGACAAACATACGTAAAAAACAGATGTGTGAACGGTTTATAAACCTTTTTAAACTGAAAAGGTAGAAAAAGCTACAAAACTGCTGTGAATAACTGATAGTAACTTAAACTTTTAAAGTCTTAGTTAAAATGATAAATATCTTTTCCTTTCATCATTTTAAAAGATTGCTCTGTCGAGGCACTACAAACTTGTGAAAACAGACAAAAGGCTTCGTCCTGAAAGCATTTATAATCTTGGTTATTTTTAGTAAAGAGCAGACAATTTGGAAAGGGAATTTATATGATGTCTCTCGGGCATGCCTGTTTTCTACTTTCGTGACTCCCATTTTTAACTCGTCATACGACATGCAAACTATACTCTCTTTCTGTCTCTCTACAGCGATTGAATACATGTCAAAGTTACTCGCCGCCAGTTAGTCGAAGTTTAATTTAATTTAACAACCTTGAAAGTTAAATGTAACTTATTATAATAAATGATTATAATTATTGTTCTTTCTCGTAATACCCTGCGACATCATTTAACGACAAAAATATTTTGTACGACTCAAGACAGTTTTTTAAATAATATTATTAAATTACGGCAGAACGGAGGAGAAAGACGTGTTGTGCCGACCCTACCTAGTGTGGGATAAGGGCAGGAAGAAGAAGAAGAAGATTACTAAATTACGGCCAAGATAGCTAAAATTTAGACAATTATAAAATTACTAGCTGTGCCCAGCGGTTTTACCTGTTGTACTGTAGCCTATGTGTTATTAGGGTCTAAGCTAACACTATACCAAATTACAGCTCAATCGGTGCACCCGTGTGGGCGTGAAGATGTAACAAAATGCACACTCACAATCTTTTGCATTTATAGTACCAGTGTGGTAATCATAATACACACGTACTTTTTGAATTCATTAATCCTGCGAACTATAATAAACTTTCGTACTAACACATTCAACATACCTAGCCTACCTCTTCAAGGCACAAGGTACCTTTCTAGGCATCTTACGTGATCCATCGTCGACCGGATTTTCACTTTCCATCAGGTAGGATGTGGTCAAACGTAGGCCTATTTAGTATAAAAAAAAAACCTACTAGTGTCAATAAAAAGCCCATTGTGGACATTAATATTAGTACTTTAATTTAGTTTTAAGTCTATTTTGTTATTTTTTGTCCCAATAAAGACGAGTATTGTATTGTCAAAAGTTCACATAATACACAAATATCTAAAAGCTTTGTGCGCACAAAGCTTGATATTTACCTGGACACATTTTATAGGTCGTAGGCTCCTACACCTGTAGATGCAAATAGTATTTCTTTGAAGCTATTTACCGCTTCTTGAATGCGGTCCTACTTTGAATAGTTCCGAATTTATTGGAGGCAATACATTATCTGCCCTCTCTCAGATCTTGACAGTACAAGAGAATATCTAATGGTACCAAGCACGGAATATATAAGGAAGCGGAACGGCCATATGCTATGTATAAGACTGCCAATAATAATAATTGTAACACAATTATTCAATTTTTTGTTCAATTTCAATGTATTTAATGCTATATATTGTTTGTTTGCATTTTTTTTTGTGTGCAATAAAGCATTATCTATCTATTTATTGCAGCAGTAAAAACGAAGTAGTCATTCTTTGACTGTATCTAGGATGTACCACGCGTAATTTTTTTTTTACTCGTGGTACACCTAGGTGAACAAAACAGGTGGACTACGGGTCAGTAGCGCTACGTATCTAAGAGGCTATCCAAAAGGTTTGTATACCCCGTAGCAATCGTTATAAGCAGTTCATGTAATAGACGTTTACTTGTCGGTGTACCAGCACAAACCTTACGCACAAGCCCGCGCTTTTAAGTGCTGATCATACTATCATTTAGTACAAAATCGCTATCAATAATACTAAATAGCTGTTTTCCACGCCTTTTGCTTTGTTTTCTTGTTGATAGACATAAATTACTCTTGTCTGCATTACCGGTGCTAATTCTAATACAAAAATTATATAATTGCCAATCTAAGTTTTTAAAGTAGTCTGTGACACTGAGACTTTCTGTGGAAGATAGGTTCCCTACAGTTGAATTCATGAACCTATGATAAAGTACTAGGCTTTTATCAAGGAACCCCTTTATCGCCACCATTATAGAATATTTTATTGAAGCTTATGCTTTTTTTTGGTCCAACTAGTTTGAATAGAATTTTAATCTATTTTAATACTAAAATTTATTATTAATCGAAGTTTCTTGCAGTTTTACCTATTATTTAAAATATCGTATGAAATAATTCAGTTTAAAACTTATGTGTATAAAATTTAAAAAAAATAGTTCGAGAGATGTATGTATAGTGTGAAGGGGTAACAAATTTCTACAAATTTGTAACATGTCATCAACCTGCGCATTTACCTCTATAATATTATTATTTAAAGGCTTACAACAAACTACTTTCTACTTTTAAAATATTTTTAAAAACAGCCGAGACCTACTGTTTTATTTACGTTTCATTTCAAACAGTCTAAGAAGTAGTGAATATTAAAATTTCTTTATTCATAGATTTCAGGTACATAATAATAATTCTAAGGCAGCATCCATTTAAACTCGGAGCCTCTAGATAAGCGTACCACCACTAAGCCACGAACTCTATCCCTAAAGTTAATGGCATTAAAATCTATTGATTACAATAAAATATCCATCATAATTATGTACCTATTACCTATATCCTTAAACATAATCATTTATTTTTATAATTAAGAGTAATTCATATACAAGACTTTCTATTTAATAAACAGAATTACACGTGTGTGAAAACGACATATGCTTGAAAGGGTTAATATTCATGTAGATAATTAGAACTTTTTACAATGGCCCATTATTAAAACCAAGCCAACATAGTTTATTAAGAAAGTTCCAACTACCCTTGTTTGTATCACCTCTATTATCCTATATCCAATAACAACTTTAACCAACTCATAACAACTCTAAAACTCGTGATACAAGCAAACTTGAGACGACAGATGTTATCACTTGTAACTTATGACCCGAAATAATTAATGTTCTCTGCTTTTTTATCTTAATACATAAAACTTAATAAATAGAGTTTAATCGCGCGGCTTTGTCGGCGTGCGGTAATCCTTTTTTTGCATGAAGGAGTTATAAAATATGTATGAAGAAAGATCCTCGTTTTATCCCGTCATTAGGAATGCCAGAGTGACATCTGTCCATCAGAAAAGTTTGTGCGGCTAGACTATAATTTATATAATATATCTCTATATTTTCAACAAACGTCCCATCCGCAAAAATAAAACGGCCTGACTATAGATTTCGGCTTTTATTATCGCTAAAATTCAAGGCAAGATATTATAAAATCGACACTGACTATATTCAGCAGTGATTGGTCACCCTATTATTGCAAGCTTCCCTTTCATAATAAATTAATAAAACTTTTCAATGAACCCAACAGTAATTAAACAAGAGTTATCAACAACAAAAAATTAACTGACAAATTCGTAATTGAATTTTACTTCACGCCAAAGTTTAAATCTGTTTCGGATGAAAATTAACACACCGATTTATCGGTAGATAAAACATCGCCGAACGGCTTTTTTGTCTTTTGGACATTAATATTGATTGGCAATTTTAAATTAACAATAGATATTGAATCCGAAAAATTTTGTTAGCTTTTACCTCGTTTTGTGTGACCCTTATTGCTTTAAAAATGTTAATAATAAATGTCACAATGCCTTAAGTCATTCGATCTACTAAAAGAACCTCTACAAATTTAATATAACACCCAGAATTCCTAGAAGGAAACCCTTCGAAATACGACCTTAAAATAGATTTTATTCTCACCGATAAGAAAATCCGAAGCTACTAAAACCATTATCTTCTTTTACAACCATTGAACGAGCCGTCAATTTCCCCATTTTATAGAAAAAATGGCCAGTTGGTGGCAACTGGCCTAAGGCATGTCCATTTTTTACACATTGTATGGCCTTGGCGACCTTGCTCCGACCTTTTTCACCCTCTTTAATCCTGTGCTTAGACTATTGTAGAGAAGGCGATCACCGCGGTCCAAAAACGAAAATGATGCCGTAATATACTAATAAATAATATGTTTTTCTCAATGACTACGTTAGCTTTCGCGTAATCTTCGAGCCAGTCATATAAGATTCTAATAATAATATCGTCGTTTACTAAAAATATAGGTTAAACATACACAAACGATTTGTCCTATTAAAAGGTTTTCTTTTTAGATAAGCTCTGGCACAAAGTTACGGTTTAGAAACTACAAAGTGCTTTATATATTACAATAAATATGGCACGAATTTACAGAATGAAGATAATGTTATTAAACGTGAGTACAATCATGCCAGATTCAGGTAAACTTTTTTTACGGAAGTATTGACAATAGTACCACCTTCGGACGAAAAAAAAAAGTTTAATTTTAACTTAGTAGTTATGGGGATTAGCTCCATAGCCCTAACAATATACAGACTGTGGCTTGGCTGTGGTGTCCTCTCTATTCTTCAATAGTTTGTTTTCAAGTGTTCCTTTGCAACACGTTTCACGAAAAAGTGAAATGGCCACAAAACACGAATTAAAGTGAAAGGTTCTCGCTTTCAGTTTAATTCGTACACACATGTTTGATTAAGGTAAAAGGGCGTAAAACGCCAATTCACTCGGCAGATAGACACACACAAGTTCCCGGCCTCATTACCTCGAACGTTACAGCGCAGTTTTGCCAATATTTGACTTCGGGGGTATTGACACACCGCTCCCTCTTCAAATAATGATACCACTAATTTTTTGTTTAATGTCACTCTTGTTACTATAATGAGGGTCCGAACGATAGATATAAGTATATTAAATTATTATTATGCAGCATTTTTTACAAATAATAATATCAAACTGTTTTTTTTTCTATTAAGAAAAAATTGAATGTTAGGTACTAATGGTGGTAATAATGTTGTATTAGGAAATGTTGTAATGGTGTGGCCATTACGGTATTTGACATGTAACGGGATTTATTTATCTTATTTTATTTCTACTATCTTAATCACAATTAACGCGCTCTTAGCAGCGCGCGTAGTAGTTAGACGGCAGATTTTAAGCTCTTATATTTACTTTTCAGTAAGAAACAAGCAAAAGATACATTCATTTTCATTCATTCCCCCATTGTTTTGTTGAGAATATATGAGTACCTTGTGATTATAATATTTTATAATACTAGAGTGTGCACGCGGCTTTACCCGCGTGATAAAATTCTTTCTTAGCGGAGGTCTACATCATAAAATCTATCTATATTCCAAATTTCAAGTAAATCCATTCAGCGGTTTGAGCTGTGCGTTGATAGATCAGTCAGTCAGTAACTCTTTCCTTTTATATATTTAGACTAGCTTATACTCGCGGCTTTGCCCGCGTAGCAAAACCCTTTCTTAGCGGAGGTCTACGTCATGAAACCTACCTGTGTTCCAAATTTCAACCCAATCCGTTGAGCGGTTTGGGCTGTGCGTTGATAGATCAGTCAGTCAGTCAATCAGTCATTCTTTCCTTTTATATATTTAGATTTAGATCTACATCTACACATTATAAAATATTATGTAGAGGGAGGTAGGAGGATAACAGTTTAATAAACCTAATGATATATAATATCACAGCTCAAGCTTGACACATACAAGCTCGTTTGATTTCACTTTACTCATACATTCTGAGTACCTACTTCTAAAGCCATGTTTAACTTTGATCATCTGATACTTTCCTTATACGAGTAGGTTATACCTAATGATCCACACAGTATCCTTATAAAATACCATTAATTTCAGAAGTAACACGTAGGTGGCTTCCTACACTTTTTCTACTTTGTTAATTTATTACAAAAAATAAAACATAGTTCTGAATTAAATATTTCATTCCCTAATTATTGTACCGAGTAAGTAGGCGTACGCTAATATTAATATTTGACTGAAGTTAAAGTAAGTGAACAAGATGAATAATATATTGCCCTAATTTAAATTATTAGCTTACGTCATAGCGTTCAATATTATATTATTCTGATCTGTGATTATAAAGATGTGACGTAGCCCGTCCCCATTAAAAAACGTATAACTTGTAAGCTTTATATTTCAGCCAATTTTTATTATTCCCAAGCAAAAAAAACGTATCATTTATTTTTAATTTAACCCTTTCAGGACCATAAGACTAGGAGAGGTAATGTTATGGTTATTTCAGTATAATATGATCTTTTTGATGTCTATAAAACATATTTTAAAGTCAAAAAGTAAAAACCTATTTTAGTTTTTTTGGAATTTTATGGTACATGGGTGTCCCTATGGTCGTCAACGGTAAATTTTATTCGAAATTATTTACAGTTTTGTTTCAAGGCTAGAGGAATATCTAGGATCTAAACACTTATTAAAAACGCAAATTTACTACCTATAATCATTAATTTATAAGAAATGAGTCAAGGTACAGAATAAAACAATTCAATCGGTCGTATATTACAGGTGAACTTTGCATATTATACAGGTGTTGTTAGTGCGATTATCTTTTGGAACGTGCACAATACGCGCATCATTTTCTGTTTATCGTTTTTTCGATGGATTGTAATAGGGTAGATCGATTTATAGCATTGCATAATATGGTAAGTACTTACTCATTTTTTCAGGAAGCCACAGAGACTTGCCTGATCTACAAACAACCAATCAATCTATTCTGACCGTGCTTCTCTGTGTAAATGGTATATGCGTTGTTCACTGTTATATCAAAAAGGTCAAAGAATAGTCTTAGATAATCTATCTTCTTATTCTTATTTTAACTTTGACCTGCGATCAAGCTCGTGTGTTATATTTCGTTGATCCGTTAGACCAATGCCACCCATATTTTTATTGTAGTTTGATACGAAACATATTTAGTAAAAAATCGTACCTAATCGTACCATGGTAATCAACTTGAAGCTTGGCTGGTAGCCAGCTTCAATTATTGGTATGAAATGATTGACCATCACTTGGTGCATTTTATGCAACCAATCTTACCCTCCAGTCTGGCTAAACAGCGACCCATGCACCCTGTCCTAACGGGACAGTAAGAGAAGCTTTGCACATGGGTACAATATACGGCTCTAACGGTGTAGGTACCGTTAATCACCCAGGTAGAAAGTTCACCCGAATTCACACGGATTTTTTATATGATACAAGAATGCAGTTTATGACTACTACTATTATCTTAAGGCTATCCTAAGAATCTATATCGTTTTACAGTTGGCTGTTTCTATTCATTACACGATATTTTTAGAGGTTTATGACTTTATTGAAATCAGTTATTTTTCTTTTATTGATATTGCTTGGTAACTATTCGGTTTTTGAATAACTTCATAATATATTGTTCATATCGTCGTCCAAAAAAAGTATCCCTTCACGACCATAGGGACAGTACTGTCCCTTTTTATTTATGACTTTATAGCTTTATTAGGATCAAATTATCTAATAGTGTAGTAATTTATATAAATATAACATTAACCAGGCTATAGTTTTTTCATGAAATTTATTTATGATTCTCACTTTAACATCTTGTGAATCTTGAGAAAACTTTATCATTTTCGCACCAAAAGATATGTCATCTTTTATAGATTATAGACACAATATAATTCTACTTTTATGGGGCTGCTAGCTATGAATGGTTAAAATGGACATTTAAATTTTAGAAAACAAAAAAATATTTGAAATTGACCAAGAATTTATTTAGATTTTTAATTTTTTGTGTTGGGTACACGGATGTCCCCATGGTCGTCAAAGGGTTAATTGATGGGCTAATATAGAATAAAATAATACTTTATTACATACCTAACAATTACAAAGAAGCTTAATAAGCTAGATGTCATAATGTTAGCTAATACAAGCAGCATGCTACAAGCATACTGCTAATTAATTTTTTTTACCTTATCGGCATCCCTATTTCCCACTCTGGCAGCATAGGCGGATCCAGGATTTGGTTCTGGGGGGGGCCAAGGTGCAGACGGGCAAAATATTATAATTTTTACTACGAAAAGTGTGTGTTTAGCTCGCTCTGAGCAGTCAGAAAGTTTAAACATCCTTAATAATATGTGCGCGAGCAGCTCGCTGCGAGCGCCGGGAAAAAAAATTAATCTTTACCATGAAATATGTGCAAAATTCGTAACTCTACAATGATTCTGGGGGGGGGGCCTTGGCCCCCTGCCCCCCCCCCTAAATCCGCCTATGTCTGGCAGTGTAAGCAGAGTAACCATGGTAACTTGGGAATCTTTAAGGCACGAGTGAATAACCTTTCTACACGACTTCTTCGTTACTACTGATTTATCGTCGATCGCATCTCCACTTCCATCAGGTGGGATGCGGGATGTGATCAAACGTAGGTCCATTTATAATAAAAAACCTGTTATTGATACATAGATAACACTTTTTTGAGCAACATAATAACAAAACTCCATTTTTCCCACGAATTTTTGTCATAGTATAGAGGTAACATTATTGATCAGTTATTAAACCTGACCCAGACAGTATTCACGCGTAGAGAAACTCTGTCACTGTTAACACGTTCATGGACACTCCGTCGATAGGCGTAAAAAATATAATTTCGATGTGGCACCACGTCCATCGACGTCCGACGTCCAACCGTCCCCCACCGACAATGTCTCATCACACTTCTATTGCTCTGCTTGTTATGATACCCGCCTATAGACGGTACCGTCCATGGCCGTAATGGTCATAGTGCTCACATTCTGAAATGTTTGATATGTCTTCCGTCTACAGACGTTATCGTATATAGCCATAGGTATATAGGTTGCTGCCATAACAGACATTATAATAATCTATTACATATGACAATTCGCCTACAGACGTTGTATGGAAATTGGTATGTCATATTGTATTTTTTTTAATAATGCAAGTGTCCATGAACGTGTTAAACAAGGTGACTAAGCCTATATTCTTGACCTCGCCAGGAAATCAACTTCCGTTATCCTTGAGACGAGATTTGCCCTGTCTCCTGCAGTCGTTACGTTAGGGTGTGTTCCAACTTTCAACCAAACGCGTATCTGCCCTTTAGCTTCAAAAGTAATTAACGTTTAGTAAGAGCACTATGCCATTGGGAGAAGTTTCGGCCCGAGCACATAAAAACATTGTCATAAGACTGGCAACTCCGTCAAAGTGTGCTCGGGCGGCCCTAAGTGCTACTTTTGCATTTAAGTTTTCCGGTCAACTCGGGTCAACACTTAAGAGATATCATTTTTTATACTAAAAACGAAAAGAGGCCCATCTATACTATTCCTTAATCATTGGGGCCGCTGCAAATTCTATGCAATGACAGTGCGAGTAGCAATAGTAGCACCTTGATGTATGTCAGATTACTCTTGCGGCTTTAGCATGCCACATGGAATCCCGACAAAACTTCAAGAGTAGAACTGTCATCTCATACATTCACAAAAGTACAATGTATGGGATGACAGTTCTACTCTTGACATTTCAGCGGGATCCTGTTTAGCATGCTACGGGCCTTGAAGTATCTATTGTCAAGAGCTGCGACTCTTACGAGTACATCTATGTCCTACTATACTAAAGAGGCCGTGTAGTGCGGTGCTCAATTAGGCAAATTATGTGTAAATAGATAGATGTCCCAACCGTATATTTATATTTTATGTTATGAAGTAGAAGACGAGCAAGACGCTCTCCTGATGTTAAGAGATAACGGCTGCCCATAATCAGTACAGTGTAACCTAGGATTTCACAATTATGTGAAATTCTAGGAGCACTGCACCAACGCTTCTTACTCAAGAGTCATAAGATGTTAAGACTCTTTAGCCCAGTAATTTCACTAGCTACAGTGCCCTCCTACCGGAGCACAGTAATGTTTGCACATCACTGCTCAGGCGGTAGAATAACTGGCACTGTTGGGGTACCCACCTAGACGACCTCCTGCAAAGGAAGTCTACCCCCGGTAAATTAATCTAGAATATACATAGATGAACTGAAATTCAAAAAACGCGTTACCAGCTTAAGCTATGGTAGCTAAAGAGTTTTCAGGCAATTTTTACAGACCTGTCAACCAAAAACGGTAGCAAAAACAAAGATTCGCTTTCTTTTTCTATCTTCTTAAAGCGAGATATCAGAGATTATTTTTTCTTCTTTCGTCTTATTAGGCTTTGTTACTCTATATTATATAACGTTATGGTTCAAACATCAATAACATTAACAAGTTATCTATAATATCAAAATAATTAATTTCTGTAATATTTTTAACCCCCGACGCAAAAACGACGGGATATTATAAGTTTGACGTATCTGTCTGTGTGTGTGTGTGTGTGTGTGTGTGTGTATGTGTCTGTCTGTGGCATCGTAGCTCCCAAACGTATGAACGGATTTTGATTTAGTTTTTTTTGTTTGAAAGTAGAGTTAGTCGAGAGTGTTCTTAGCCATGTTTGGTGGAAATCGATCCAAGATGGCCGCCGCTACTAAATGGCGGATTACTTTTTTCTTCCACGACTCCCTCAATATGGGTATCAAATGAAAGGACTTAACGAGTAAAATATAGCCCACTATATAAAACTTTAAATCCAAGATGGCCGCCATCAAAAAAAGGGGTTTTTTATATTTTTTATTTAATTCACTTGTACACACAATTACGCTTTTGGTATAAATCTCACACTCGGCGAAATCACACAGACAAGCCTTAACAGATTGTGTAATAATGTAAACATTGAATACAATATGTGAAGAAGGAAATCCATATTGTAATAGGTAATGTAATTTGAAATTTAAATGTGTTAATTTATTTCTGTAAGCCTCGTCGTAATCGTTGTCATCGGATTCATTTTTTTTTTCAAAAATAGAATTTATATTTGAACGTAATGATATAATAAATGTAAGGTACTTCTTCATTGTAAGAGTCAAATCACATTTATATCTTTTGTGGCCTATTGGGCACACATCACGTTTAATATGTTAATATTATTGTTTAAATTTAATTTGAAAACAGCTCTTAGTTACATAAGACAGTTTTGCTGGAGTACAAAACCAAAAACAGTTCGTTAATATAATTTGGTATATTTACACCATTTTTCTTTGTGCCACCCCATTAATTGTAATCTAGTCAATACAGAATTCACAACTATAATATAGTTTTAATAAGAACAAGCACTCAACATAAATGCGAGGAAATTTTATTTAAAATCCATTCTTTTCCGTTAAATGGGCTTAGTAAACCGATAAATATTAACCACAAATTCCGACGGAAGATTATCCCGTGTCATCAATTTCGATAATGAAGGTCGATTAACTAGGTTAACCCTCGAACGTCCGAACTTCCAAGTCTAGCTCAATTAAAACGTCAGATTTCATGGAAAAGGATCCAAATCTGTGTATGATACAACCCTCCCCAAATTATTTTAAGTGCGCTATAAATTTAAGAGATGATTGGTAGAACTGACCATTAGTTTGTCGGTAATGTTTTAGAAGTTACTCGAAGGGTTGGCGTCCATTAACGCTTTGCGGCTAGTCGCCACAGAGATTTTCATAGTATCTTAAAGGGATCGGATCGAAAAGGGATAGTTCGAACCAGAGATTATGGTGGCGTATTCATAACAGAAACTTATACAATAAATTTTGAATAAATGATTCAGTCACCAAACCGAATAAATCTGAACAAGTGAGATACATATTAGGCGCAAACGCTCGTTCAAACACAATGTACTAACACACACGCATTAATTGATGGTCCGGATTTTTCTTATCCAAAACGGAGAATCACAATCTGCAATCTACTCTCCAAATCTCAGATAGGATATGCCTCAAATATTGAAGGGGGTTATGAAGTAAATTGCTGGACTCATTGGCCAAAACCATGTCGCCATTACCTACCAGTCTTGTTGCAGACGTGTTTAGTGCGGTGACGATGATAGCACACCATAAGGCAGGCAGTTTGCTTGTGTCTGCCTTTAACAAAACTTAATGTTTTAATGTGCGGCAGCCCTGAAATCTTTGCATATTTATTACTATGTTGATTTTTCGATAGGTGACCGCCACCTACGCCCTATAAATAGTTTAAGTTGAATGTAGTGTTTAATCTTACTAACGGTAGCTCTTGCTATTTTAGAAACGCATTAATTAAGCTCCGAGGCTAAGGTAACTGAACCCTTGTTCCATGGGTTGATAAGGTTCACTTCGATGTCAGTGAACTTTGCAGGAAACTACAGTGAGTTTAGCTACACATCATCGTAAACGGAAATTAAATTTCTATTTTCCTCCCAGAAATTTAATACCTACAGATTTCGATGCTTCCGGTACCCTTTGAAATATTCGAAACTCTTAGCAAAAATGGAAACAATATTAACTAAAAAGCAATTTTTTACCTTGCTCTAAAATCAATGGTTATACAATTTTATAAAAATCATAAATATCATATTTTTATAATCTTTTAAAAATTTCGTAATGATAGTGTAGTAGAGCTATATATAGTGCAGTAGAGCTCTGATAGAATATGTCTTAAATACTGAAACACCGTTTTTCTAAAAACCAGGAATACCTTCTAAATTAAAATAAAAATTCAAATTATTCATTGAACTTTTCAAAACCAATTGCCGAAATACGCCTTAATTACTGTTATGTCGAAAAATGCCCAGTAAAACATTCCTAACATATTGTAGATTGTAAAATACGAAGATCGAAAAAGTCGTTTATTATAGGCTATAAACTCCTACCGAGTACCTTTACCTGTAATCATGATTCAGAACCTACCCATTACCTGCCTAACGTACATAATTTCGGCTTAACTTTAGACATAAATTCTTATTACAAAATTCACTATAAAAATATCATCTTCAGCATTAAATTGGCCACTGATAAGCATAAAGAGCCACACAAGTAAGTGTGTGATGCATAAAGAACTCTTTCTTCTTACTTATTTATAATATTATCTCATACTTAATGTAAGGCTAGAAACTCATATAAGTACATTGTGTTGTGTCGCACAATATCACGGTGTATTTTGTCGCATATGACCGCATGGGTGTCGACACAACACATAAGTGTGTTATCGAAATCTGTGAAACTGATATGTTTCTGATGCGTCCCGTCACACCACATCATAGTAGTGTGGCTCTGGATAAAAATGTGAGCTCATTTGATTTTGTCATTCAAACAGAAGTTTTATTTTAGATTTTGCAGTTTATGTATCAAACTATTTTTTTTTACTTATCTACTCACATAACAATATATAAGGGGTTGGTACCTATAACCAATTTGAATGCAAAATTTGCAAAACAACATCAATAGGATGATTGCCTAAATGAAGGAAATAAGATGATTGGAGGCGGGAAAGATAACAACGTTACTTTTTTGAGAAGCCGAGACTCGAAGCTGTCACCGCTCATCCACTTGTTGAATAACTCGATAAAATGTGAAAAATATTTCGGCACAACATCGTAAAAAAGTTACTGATCTAAAAATATTACAATATGAAGTAGTCCGGAACGTATTATTTCGATAGCTATGGCCCGATTAAGTGAGAAAATTGGGAAATAAATCATCGGTTCAGCCGTCTTTGGGGGAAAAGAGCAACAAACTTACACACATAGTCACATACTAACATTCATCTTCATAATAATATATAATTACTGCGGCATATAGACCAGCGGATTAGCAAGCTGAAGTGGCAATGGGCAGGCAGATAGACATAGCGCGCAGAGCGGATGGCCGATCGGTTCGAAAAGTGCTCGAGTGAAGACCACGGACTAGCAAACGAAGCGTAAAACGTCCACTCACAAGGTGGACAGACTTATAAAGGTCGCCGGAAGACACTGGATGCAAGTCGCTTCCAACCGGTACATATGGAAGTCCCAATGTTCAGCAGTGAACGTCCTACGTCTGAGATGATGACTGCGGCATAGTCACCCAATTTGAGTCTTGCCCTCCGATACAAGAACACGCCACTCTTCCCGATTCTGGGCCACTTCCTGCCATGACTGAGTTTGGAACGCGCTTGGAAGTGTGAAATAAAGGATCTTAAAGGCCGCGATTCGACAAACTCTCATGTACAGTTTTGAAGCTTGGACACTAACACAAAAGGAAGAAGATATAAACTCACAGTCACCGAGATAGATTATCTTTTATATACTTGAAGATTCTGGGACAGTGATGAGTGATAAGTGAAGATGGCACTTCATAATCTTAATAGGAATATATTAATATTATTGTGCTTCCTCGGTTATGAAGATGTAAAGGACTGAATAGGTAGCTACACACAAGTACAACCAAGTTATTTCCTGTATGTAATATTGTCGTGACATAAATAAACTAGTTGGTTAGTTACGAATCAAGATGTTGCGACTATATTATCACCCTTCTACCTACGCACATTCCCTTGACGGCAAAATTATTATCTGCTTGCAAAATTGGGTAAAATACTTGTTCGTGTCTGTCGGCCAAAACTCGTTAGCGACTTGAACGTGTAATATTTTTGGGAGATACATTAGTTGCGTTAGCTTATAAAGGTTCAAAAGCAAAGACTTCGTACCTTTTGTGGCATTGGTTTAGGGCCTCTATGATTATCGCAACTATTTATACGTATGTAATATTTTCTGCCTTTTTTCTCCCTTATCGTCTACTTCAAGATATATTAGTCCGTCAAGTATTTCGTTATTTTTTGTCTTTAAAAAAGCAGGATTAAAAAACACATGAAATTATTTAATCGTGGCACTTATGTTCAAGTTCACTCCGTGTTTCTGTCACTGGAAAATAACAAGATTTGTTGGAAGTTTTCAGTGTAGGAAATTTATAAACTTTCGTAGGATTCCTAACGAAAGATAAAATTATTGTATTATTTTACGCCCAAATTTTTGCAAATTTATCAATATGCGACGTCTGTTGGTAAATTTATAAACTAACGGATTGTCCATTCGTAAGATTTTAAACGGATCTACTAAACACATAAATCCTAGGAAATGTATAAACTTCCGAATCTTGTTATATTCCGGTAACATTTACTAAGCTAATACTTATATTATTACATATCTTTAGTAAAAAAATAACTTACTTCAAATCAATATCCTCCAGGATCTGCGAAGGGAGCACATCCAGAATCTGAGTGATGTTAAGATTGTCCCAGGACTTCTGTCGGCCAAGTATCTGCTGTGTACAGTTTATAAAGTTCTGGATATCTATTTCGGAGTCCATCGCACTTTATTCACTTCACTTTGCACTCACGACATGATTTAGAACGTCATTTTGTTGAAAAAAATCTAAAAATCTAATAATTTTACAATTCAGGTTATTCAGGTGGGATGTGGTCAAACGTAGACTTCTGTCGGCCAAGTATCTGCTGTGTACAGTTTATAAAGTTCTGGATATCTATTTCGGAGTCCATCGCACTTTATTCACTTCACTTTGCACTCACGACATGATTTAGAACGTCATTTTGTTGAAAAAAAATCAAAAAATCTAATAATTTTACAATTCAGGTTATTCAGGTGGGATGTGGTCAAACGTAGACCTATTTAGTAAAAAAAAGGTTTTGTGTTTAATTTTCTTTATTTTAGACAGGAAATTGCGAAGCTTAAAATTGACGTTGGCTAATTAA
Source organism: Hemithea aestivaria (assembly GCA_947507615.1). NCBI lineage: Eukaryota > Metazoa > Arthropoda > Insecta > Lepidoptera > Geometridae > Hemithea > Hemithea aestivaria. Next base: position 8,637,109 of record OX382334.1, on the reverse strand, counting down.
TTTAATAACAGGAATTTTATCAATTCTGATTTAATATTTTTTGAAGGTAAATGAACTCTGACCTTATAATAATAAGAGTAAGTAAGTACCTATCTTTTTATTTTCTTCATATTTTTTATCTGAAATCACTGGTATCAGTAGTAATAAATAATAATTTGGCTAAACGTTTGATTGAAGTGACTGGAGACCCAAAGAGCTGGCAGCTACTTTGGTAAACCTATTAGTATTGCCATCCAGAGAGGTAATGCTGCCAGCATTTTGGGAAAATTGCCACGGGGCCCTTTATATTTTTATACATAAATTATAATTAAATTAAATTGGTATATACCTATATAGTTTCCTATATATATATAAGGTTTAATCATATTATATATTAAGTACTTAAATCTTTGTAAAAATGGCAATAAATACTTTTTATTTATTATTATTTAGATTTAGTTTAGATTTTATTTAAATTTTATTTATGTATAGTTTAGTTTTAGTTTATTATTTGTGAATATTTTTGGTTTTTTTTTTGTTATAATTAATATTGTGATGTTTGAATAAATAAAAGTAGTAATCTAAAGTTGCTAGACAACTTCCATTTCTGCAATCAATAAAAAAAAATAAGACTCGAGATATAGAATAGTATCAAAGGATAACGCCGATACGTTGAATCCGAGATATAGCGGTAGGATTTAGTACCCATATCTATTCCTTTATAACCACCGTCGCTCTATTTTATGTATTTCCTTTCCCTGTTTGGTTGTCTTGAAGAGATCGTCTCTTAGCGATAAGACCGCCAATTGTAACACTTCTTTCTGTGTAATCTTAGTTCTAAGTTTATATTGTTGTATTTGTGTGTACAATAAAGAGTTTTCTATTCTATTCTATTAATAAATCCGTAAAGACGTTTTTTTTAAACCTCAGACATTTAGGCGATTTCTAAAAAAAAAAAAACTTTTATTTTCCCAAAATATACATTGTTTACAGGGTTTGGGGCTCTTCTTTTAAGTTATATTACAATAACCTGTGTTAGAAGAGCCCCCTCTTATCTGTGATCAAAAACAAAATGATTTGTGATTTGTGAAACTAATAGGTATTCTGGTGAAAATATAATAAGGGTCCATAGCCCAGTTTGCAGGTTTTTTTGTGTAGCTGTAATAGAAATGCGACTATAAGCATTATTTGCTAATCAGATAAAGAAGTAACAAACATACACACTCACACACTCACAAACTTTCGCCCTTTATTATATAATTAGTGTGATATTGGACACATTGTATGTTTTTTCTTTGTATTTTTTTTTAACTTTATTTTATTTAATATTTTTAATTTTGTATTTGTATATTAAACGAACATTATAACATTTAATAATTAAAATTAACAGCCAATGAATAATTAATGGAACTAGGAGTTACTTTGCGGAAATCCATCACAACAATTATTTGTTATTATTTAATATTTAGTGTTAATTCCGCTCTAAATATATAGAGCGGAATATTTAGAGCGGAAATATTTAGAGCGGACTTATTAACACTAAATATTAAATAATAACTAATAACTATTAGTCAATGAATAAAAAAACATTATAAACTAAAAAAGTCTAAAACTCTTTGTAAATTGGATAAAAAAGCGTGATGATGCGTAACGCATTTTTCCTGGGTCAAAAAAAAGTGTCTAAGCTACATTCTAAGTGTTCTGACGTTGAGGTGCGAAACACATACATATAAGTACGTATAAACTTTCGCGTTTATGAAATTCATTATTTTTTACGAGGTGGAACTTTCCTAACGAATAAATTGTGCCACTTATTCAATCAAGCAGAAAGTTATCAAAAAACAAGTGGTTACCATCCAATATTTCATTGTTCTCTTTAAATTACAGTGACACCAATGAATGCCGACATCCGCAATAACAACTTTGTAACTGGGCCACAAAAACACTCCACTGGTTCAATTTAATTCCGAAACTTTCCTTTATCCTACACATTATAATTCACTTAACAAACGTGCAAACATTTCAATTAGTTAAAGAATTATTTTCGAGTTCAGAGAACTATATTCCCTTAAATTAGTGAAGCCAAGGAGGGATTTATCCTGTCTTTTAGGTTTACTTTGCTACCATTTACGGCCTTATATCATAACGAAAGATCGTGATTAAAGGCTAACCCGAAATGAATTTTCAAAAAATATGTATTTCTATATCATTGACTTAAAGCTATCCTACATTGACCATAAAAAGCATTCAATTTTAAATACAGAGTCAGCTATTATTATACAGAGTAAGGGTGAAATAAACGTACTACGCGGCAATTGTATGAAAATGCCGCGCCGCGCGCCGTGCCGTACCGCGTCGTTGTCGCGTAGTGCGGTATATCTTATACATTTTCATACAAAGACTGCAGTGCAGTGGCCTCGTAGTGCGATTGCACCTTTAGCTGGACAAAAGTGTGTCGCCAAGCGGTATATAAATCGTGTTCCGGCATTATGTTTAGTGAAGCCAGCTATGGTGGGGTTTTCTCGGCCTAATTTTCCTATAATACATCAGCAATGACTGTCACTGGGTCAGCATCACCATTGGTGTTGTAAACGTCTCTAGGTGTTGGTAACCGCTTCATGAGCTTGTGCGTCGGTATCTAATAAACCAAGTGAAATAAAAAAAAAACTTTTTAAAAACAAGCTTTATTTTTATTACCATCTAGCACCAAAGTACTCGTCCAGACGAATCAAATGAGCCCAAACTCGATGGAGTTGCGTCGTTTAATTACGAAGTTCTTATGGTCACCTTCCTGCTCCATCATCAGGTCAGCTCGATGTCATATCTAATAATATTGCATTGTCATCCGATTTAAAGATTCATGCCAAATTTCAGCTCAATCAGAAATCGGGAAGTAGATCAAATTAAACTTTTAAGTTTTGATTACAGACAGATAGACAGACAGACAACAGACAGTTGAAACTAAATAAAAGCTTGTAAAAAGGAAAAAATTAATTGATAGATTAATTGAATGTTACAACTACCTCGCCGGTAGTAAAAGCTTCGTCCTTACGTGCGACTCTTTCGCTTGCACGAAATTACGTAGCTCCTAATAGAAACCCAAACAAAATATAAAATGGGGAAAATAAATAGTATTTTAAAAGTCACATCTGCCATTGAGGATGAATTTTAATCTCCCTGACAGTTTTTAATCTCACTGGACAATTCAGTGGCGAAAAAATTGATGACTATAGACTATTAATTATAATTAAAAAAACCAAAACTTCAGGCGAGCTTTGGGCCCATTTCGTTCATCTCCTGGCAAATAAAATGACTAGGTAGGTAAGTTTATCATTGAATGCATGCGAGCTAATTTTAATATATTATGTGTAATAAATAATACGAATTAATATTTATAAAGATACCTTTAGTTATTTATATCTTAAGATACATTATGTACCTAATTACAAATACGACACGGCTGTACTCACGTAATAATTTGATGAGGATGAATGACTCCTGATGAAGGACGGCATATTTATCCGAAACCGTGGTTGAGACAATTCTTAACAAGTAACTATGTGTGTCTGTGTGCCGTTTCGTATTTATTGTAATGGATAACACTCACGGTAGTTTCCAAAATCTTACAATTAGCAATATTTTAAAATCCATTTAAAAATTCAAATGAAATTGGAATCGGCGCGGTGGACCTGTGTACATAAAACGTGCTGGCTTCGCAATACAAACGTTTCAAGCATTCGAATAAACTCGGTTTTAAAATTCTGCATGGGCAAGATGAAAACCAATAGCTTTCAAATCGACCGATTTATAGGTACGTAAATTAGATTTTATATGGTTTAAAATATAATAAGTTGCAAGAATGTAAGCTGAGATGCTGGAAAACCGTCCGGCTTGTAATACATATTTTACAATTCAGCACATACGCTAGGGCTAACTTTAAAGCAACTCGTGTAGTACGTTCCGTTACTTATATCTTTCTTTCACGCTATAGAAAATAGAAAATGTTAACAATATATTAACTGACTGTCCAAGTGATATCGCTTAGAGCTTTCTTGCATAATAAGAAAAAACTAGGTGGTAGGCTTCGGCCATGGTTAGTGACCACCCACTAGACAAAACCGTAACGCCAAGCGGTCATTATGATCCTGCTCCGGCATGATGTTCACTAAAGCCAGCAAGTAGGGAGGGATTTGTCCCACATCTAGGTTCAGTCTGCTACATCCGCATCGTTGCTTAACATCACGCGAGATCGTGTTCAAAAGCTAACTTTTAAAGGCTAGAAAAGACCATCGAGTCAAATAAATTTGTGGCACTGTAAAGCAAAATAATGACTGGCAAAATTATTCTGGAAGACATTCTTGCGTTCAATTTTTACAATGAGTAGGCGCCCAAACAACCTATAAATCATCTTAAAAATTGGTAATTTTCGCCAGTAATGTTTTTAAAAAACGCTTTTTAGGCTTTAATGGCATGTTCTTTGGACCAAATGGTTCATCTTTAAGTTATAATATTTTTAATTTATATGTATCGCGACAGATAACGCCCATTAGAGGGAAACGAGTGATTTATTACTTTAGCTTCTTTTAAAATTGCTTTGCGCCAGAGATTTAAGTTAAACAACTTCCTCGATGACTCAGAACTTCAACTTTGAGAAAATTGTGATAAATAACGTGATCCCAATAATATTACAAGTAACAATATACTTGCTTAGCAATTTCTGCAGCTGAAAACAAGTCTACGTGATATTTTCGTCTGTAAGCTGATAAACAACGTAATGAGATATCAGATTTTGTGTGATGTTTAGTGAAGCAAAAAAGGATTTATCCCGTGCAATCCTTGAGATTTCTTTGCTCACAAATCTAGTAATTTAGCCAACCGGCGTCACACAGAGCCTGTATGCGATTGCGATCTTTTGTGTTGTTCCTGACCGCACTGGAGCCGCTTTTAAGCTGACGACAGACAGACGCGAAAAGGCGAGTTAAAGCGGGAGCGATCTACATTTTATTCCTGCCTGCGTCCGCTTTATGTGTCAGGGTGCGTATAAATTCTAACATTAAAAAATACGTCCCAGATCGCAACAACTTTAGCGCGCGTTCTGTGTCTGTGTAACTCCGGTTTAAGCAAGTTGTACATTAAAGATAAGGAAGTCAATTTTTTCGGCGTAAGTAGGAAGTAAAATTTCGAAACTTTTAATATACCTTTGGTCAGATTTTCACGGCAAAACTATTACCAACCAGTATATAAAATATAGGTATCTTTACGCAGAAAATTTAGATCACCCCCATAAACAACAAAGGCCTTAGAGAAGATATACGTAATATATAGCCATTTCTCAAACCCCTATTACCCACCCACCATGGGTCGAATATCAAAGCCCATAAAATACGATTTTCAGTACATATCTTAACAAGGTTATATTTTGCGTAAAATACGATTGGGTATGGTGAATGGTGCGATTTACTTCAGCGATGTAGTTAATTTATTATGCCTAAGATCATATTTAGAACCCCATATTCACTTAACTTGCGAAATTTATCTTACTGAGCCCAATGCAATGTTGCGTAAGATTTGGTATTCAATAAAAAGTTTGACCTGTACCTTTTAAGGCTCCAAATTGCTTTAGATCACGCACATATTGTTAGGAGAGATTATGTCTGATATAAAGCTCGTCTTGGTCTTCTTTAAGGAATTCCCGGTATTTCATACACTCCCATGCAAAACCAGTTGTCTGGAAGATAAACGCTCTAAACGATAAGGCTGCTCATTGTGGATCTTAATTTAGTTTAAATGCGAGATCGTGTTCAAATGCTAACCCATAAAAAAAATAAAAGCTCTTGTAAGTGTAATATAAAAAGTCTTGTGTAGAATCTTGTAAACTTTTGGTCTCATTAAAGAGTATGTGTATTCTACTTCTTATCTGTGGCATTCTACTTTACATAGTCAATTTCAAATTCTAGTATCACTTCAACTATTGCAAAAAGAAAACAACATGTCGCTCCATATAAAGCTGGCATCACGTTTTGCTGATCTAGTGCGTCTTGCACAAAAAAATAATTGAACTTGAATAAATTATACGCTATCAGCCCGAACCAGGAAACCAAGTGGGGCTTAAGAAAAGGAAATTTCGAGAACGCCACATAAGGGTGTAATAGAACCGCAATCAGAGTATTCGAGCGTGTCATTCACCCTTTTATAAAGGTCCTATAGAACGGATCCACTAGAATGGGCACAATTTGTGGATAAGTACTACAGATTACTTAATACGATTAGAGCGGACTTCGTAGCAATTTTGTATTCCATCTGGCGTCGTCAGTACTGATAATATACATTATTTGGTAGTTTATTTGTTTATTTAAGTAAATTGTAATTTATTTATAGTTTAAATAAACAATACGACCCTAATGCACGTTACGCTATAACGCCTTATACAGACGCAATAGGTACCTTGATGCTCAAGAGGTGCAAATTCTACGCAACACTAATCTGCACTCAGCATCTAGAGACATAAAATGTTAAATCTCCTTAGCCCAGTAATTTTTAAGTAATAAAGTGGCCATTTTTCTTCTAACTGGAGTAAATCGGAGCAGAAGATTTGGTAAATACGTAAAAATAACCCAGTTATAATCTCGCATTAAAAAAATCCTCAGACCATTATAATATTATAAGCTAAAGAGCAATATAAACTCACAAATTGTGGGCATTTACACAGTTTTGATAATTACATAGATATAATAATAGTCTTTATATACACCATAAGATAACAGAAAACTTTAAACTAAATCAGAATGACATGACATAAGTGTAACAATAGACGGTCAAATCTCTAGCGTCATCTTTCAGAAGGTTGTCTGAGTCTGTCTGTGCTGACTGAGAAATATTGATAATATTGGTTTTGCCCACACTTTGGTGAAATTACTGGGCTGAAGAGTCAAATAACATCTTATGACTCTCAAGTAAGAAGCGTTGGCGCAGTGCACCCAGAATTTCACTTTTGTAAAATCCTGGGTAGCACTGTAATAAAATGGGCAATGGGCAGCGTTATCTCTAACCATCAGGTGAGCGTGCTCGTCTTCTTACTTCGTTGTTTAAAATTAATTAAAACGTTAGGCGCGTTGAAAGCTTATCAAGACCGATCTTTATCCCTATTTATTTCATGACAAGTACCTACAACCGTGCTCAGTTATACTACATCTGAACTTAATGGAATGTCATAGCGGTAACTGCATGATTTAGGCAAGCTGTGCCAAATGCTGCTTGTATTTTAAACTACAATTTTAGTTTATTTAAAGTGATAATGTATCTAAATTTTGAATTTTTTAATATTCTTTGTATATTAAAAGAAATTCAAACCATTTAGCGGTCTGCAAGCCTATTATAGCAATATTTTTTAATGTAAACAGATGAGCGTTACGAATTTGAAAGCTTTTATAAGCCATTATAGCCCCAGTGTTACCTAGATATTCGGACAATAAAGAAGTCTTATGCAAAATTGCACTGCGCACTCATCCTAAGGCAAAGATATAAATAACATCTTAAGTTTCATTATCCCATTTATAAATTGAAATTTTATAAAGTAACCAATGACTTGAGTATATTAACCTCTTTTATTAGTCGGTTAATAATTATATAGTAGCGCCAGTAAATGCCCTTTTATCTATAAATTTAAACATTAATAACGGCATTCAGCGAATTTTATTCAAACCCAATGTCCACTAATTTGATACAAAATATGCAATTGCAATGTTAAATTACATACATAATCTAAATAACTTGTATCTACCCTATGAGTTATTTTGTTATGATACATATGTTTTCAACTAGATTTTACATCATAAATGAAATTATATGAAATCAAATTAATTGGATTGTTCAATATTGATATAGGATCAACACTCAATCCATTAAAAGTATTATCCCCCATGCAACTTTACAAAGTGATTTTATAAAAGCAAATCCTGTAATGTTTTCAGCATTTTCAAGTTTCATATATTTCATTTAGTTTTTTTTTTAATTTATTTTAGTTAAACTTTTCTTTTTTAAAACATTATTTAATAATAAAAAAATAACTTGATTAAGCTCGCAGCTTCGCTCTTGTTGTAAAATCATTTCTTAGCGGAGGTTTACGAAATAATTATAACGAATTTAATATTAATATCTGCTATAGTTAATTTCGCTCTAATTTCAAACCAAGTAATGTACCAAATTTCAAACCAGAAAGCTTAGTAAATCAATATCCTTTTAAATATGTTTGACGTATAACAGCAGCGCTATTGGCTAATTATTTACACCCACTGAGATTGATGTCCGCTTCAATATATGTACATTACTGCGTTTGTTAAATTACTCATATTAATGAGGTGGTTTAAGCAAGTAATGTACACATGTTTGTCTATGGATTCTAGTGTTTCACATGTGGGTGGGCAATAGCCAATAGGCCTGCTGATCTATACAATATCTTGTGCCGTATGTGCTTACTGAATTAGTAAAAACAAAACAAAAACAGGTCAAAATCTTTACTTCAATATCCACCCACTTAATATTCAATGAAAGGAAAGAAAAGAAAAGAAAATTAGAAGATATTCCGAAACGTTACAAATTACACTCTGTTCTCAAGGAAATGTATTTCCAAAATTAGATGGAGCTCATCCATAAGGAATTCTCGCAAATGGTCCACGTCTGTCGAACCGAACAAGAGGATGTGTACCTAAAATATTTGTGTGAATCAGGATTTACATATTATTCTATCTCGGGGAAGCTACGAGCTTGTATCTCATTTGTTTGTGTGATTGAAGATTTCGTAAGAGCAAATGGACTGATATACTCAGAGTTTGGATATTTATCACCTTTGACAGGTGTCTTAGCGTAGGAAGGAAATACGTAGCGTTTTTCTATGTACGTTTAGACTAGAATAGAATAAACTTTACTCAAGGCTAAAAAGCTAAAATAAAAATTCAAACAAAGGAACAGTAGCTCTAACTTAGTACACATTTTATGTGTGTTATTATAAATATTATATGTATATATAAACTATATTACTAAATTATATTAATTATGTTGCTGCGAATAAGGGATCGGACAAGGTCAAAAAATAAAAATGTAATTAGTCTGTAATTTTATTAATAAAAAATATTCGATAGGTACGTATTTTTTGTTTGAGAATAAAACAAAAAAAGCACGAGCAGAAATGCGAAGTTTTTCGGCAATGACGCGTGACTCCATTTGTGGGTGCATTTTGTATCGACTCGAGCATCCACAAGTGACATCATGACCCTTTCCATGTAACTCTAGTGCGTTGTAAATCACGAGTTTTTTTTTTATTACAAATGAAAAATACCTGTCCAATATTTTTCAATAATCTACATTATGAACATAAATTTTTTTTTGTCCGATCCCCTTTGTAGATCCCCTATTGGTGCCAGCTTAGCAAGCAGCAAGTGTTGAGTTGGACTTACGCTGGTTTTCCGCTGGAACTTTCAGCAGTGGCATCATGGAGAGAATGTTTTTAATAATGAATCAAACGAGCCGAAGTGAAATTATTAGCATTAACGCCGACACATTACTGTCACGTTTTCTTCATAGAATTCAGTGACTTATTTATTTATTTATTTATTTATTTAATAACACACAGTACATGCTAACAGTTAAAACACCAAAACGCACATACAGGTAAACAATAATTGAAATAGTTAAGTATTTTTATGTAGGTATAAAAGAAAGGTAAACAATAATAGATTCATATAGATCATCAAGTTTGTCGATATGTATGTCGGCATCCTGGAAAGTCTGTAAAAAATTATTGAGTACTGCGACTGCTCTTGCCGTAGGCGCATTGTTGGCGTAGTGCGTACGAAGACAGACCGCATTAGTGAACAGCCGGTGATGGCGGCGGCCAGTGCGCGTGTAATGTTGTGGTACATAATACTGCATGCTGCTCAGCACCGAGGGATTGTCCACCTTGTTACGTAACAACATGCAGTAGTGTACACATAGCAGAAGCTTGCGCCTATCACGCGATGGACCAATATGTTAATGTTATATGCAAGAAAATGAACACGATTTTTTCGCCCACAGTAAGCGATACGTTTTTCCAATACAGTGAATATAAAGATATTCAATAAGTGCGAAATCTACCCACGTTACACCGAAATACCGATATTATATTTAATGTCAGACACTTCCAAATCGCCAGCCGCAATTACGACGGTAATTTTATATCTGTGCGCAACATTTCCAACACTCTCATCTCAAAATATGAAAAGAGTAGAATTTGGTCAGTATCGAATTTCCAGTGGATTCCGTATACGTCAGGAACATTTTGTTTAGTTGACAGGTGCAATTTGAAAATGGTCTGACTTAACTTGGGTTGTCGTCTCAAATTTTTTGGTACGACTTGGGTGTGGAATACTTCGTAATGGCAGCAATTCGCTGCGTCATCCTTTTGAGGTTAGCCTCTACAAAGGGGCGCTTCTGGTGGGTGAATTCAGATAGATATCGGTGCAATACGCGAGTACAGAAGAACTCTTAATTGGAACGGTCGTATGCGATTTTATCGAGTTGACACTTTTATCGATTTTTAACGAAGGATGTTCCCAATTTGGTGATTTTTTTGTATGTACATCGATTACTCGGTGATGCAAGTACCTACTGATTAGAATTTTTTTTTCTTTTAAATAGTTTCATGTGCCATTTAGATTTTATCGAAATCGGTCGACGGGTTTTTACGTTACGAATTTATAATTTGTGGGTATTACCTTTGCTTATTTGAAGCGAGCGAGAGTTTATAGGTACGCAACAGCCTAAACTGGCTGAAGTATAGCCTACCTATATTTATTTTTAGCGTATCGTGCTAAAGTATGGCTTTACTCGACATTAATCTGTTTCCGATACTCGCAGCATTTGCCGTGTTACTTTCTGATTAACTACTGATGAAATCCTACTAAAATTTTGTAAATGCGAAGGTTTGGATATGTTACCTTTCCATGGCAAAACGGCGAATAGATTGAATAAAATTAAACTTTGAAATAATACCTACATAGGTAATTAACCTAAAATAATAGCCTCTCAGTGGGTAAAACTACTGGGCGCAGCTAGGGCTTCATATTGTTTAGGTAGTCTAACCGTTTTTAATCTTATCCTCATAAAACTACTTGACCTCCAAAGCTTTATATAGCACCCATTATTGTGTGTAATTTCTTATTGCCACTACTCAAAGTTATTACATTACACTAATATTATAAATACGAAAGTCTGTGAGTGTGCGAGTGTAGATGTTTGTTATACTTCTTCACGCCTGAACTGGTGGCCCGATAGAGCTTAAATTTGGTATAGAGATAGTTTTGATCCTGGAATAACAAATAGGCTACAGTACAGCGGGTAAAACCGCTGGGCGCAGCTAGTAGTAAATAATTGTTACAAAATGTAAATGGAGATAGATAAAGATTTTGTGACAGGAGAAAAGCTGCGAGCATTAATTATATTATTATAAAATTACATGGTATAAATCAAACAGAGGGCCCTCTGTTGACTAATTCTCATCCACTACGATAGATGACAACTTCAATGTAGATTGCTGTGTGTGTGTTGTTTTACTCGTATTCATGAGGAGGTTTAAGCAAGTAATGTACGCAATCTTGTCTATGGATTCTAGTGTTTTACATGTCGTTTGGCGATAGCCAATAGGCCCTCAGTTCTGCGAATAATAATAATCGCACAGAGCCCCTATAAGGCTCTCTTGTACCAATAACGACTAAAAATACTGCTGTACCTATTAATGAATATCCGCAGATTGCGAAGCACAAAAAGAAGGTCGAATAGGGATGTTGACACATGTTACGAATTAATATAAACTTATGTTTTTCCCATAAAAGACAGTATTTAAAAACCTAAAATCACATTTTAAGGATCTATTTACAAGCCAAAATTGAATAAAATCAATTTTAATTTCAATATTTTTTACTTATTACTACGCGAATGCGAACGCCAATCAGAGCGCGTGACGTCACATCACTGGCTGGACTTATGCTTCCTATGAAATGTTCTTGATTTTGACACATTTTAATTATTCATAACTTAAAAACCACTGAACCGATTTTGATGCAACTTATACTGTGCTCTTAGTTGGTTCATACTTAAACCAAAAATAAAGTCAATAACTAAAATGTCTCTCTAAAAATATAAGATTCATTTTGGTTATTAACTTTATTTTTGGTTTAAGAATGGACCAACTAAGGGCACAGTGTAAGTTGCATCAAAATCAGTTCAGTGGTTTTTAAGTTATGAATAATTAAAATGTGTCGAAATTAGGAACATTTCATAGGAAACGAGAGTCCAGCCAGGGGTGTGACGTCACGCGCTGTCAGATGACAGTTCGGAACGTTTTAGGCAGTATTTAAAAAGTCATTTTTATTTACGTATTTTTATATAGAAATTTCATATATTTTTGCATAAAAATATCATATTAGTGTATGTAATGAGTCTATCTATCATTTAAAAGCAATTCCAAAAATTAGTCAACATCCCTATTGACACTTGCCAAATACAGGCTGAATGTATTTAAAAAGTTTTTCAGAGCTCACCGATCATACGTCGATATAGATGAAGGTAGATATATCGAGTCTTTATATTTGCGAAATCTGTTCTATTTATTCATTCGTTAAATAAGTTTATATTTATGATACCATAAATGATACTGAATTATATGACAATTACTATTTTAAACTCACAATTACTCGTAATATCAAACGATTACCTACGTTCATAAAAAGTATAAAAATATTTCTCTAAGCAACAAACAAGCTTGATAGGACAATAAACAAATACATTAAATTAATAACTTGACCTAAGTAAGGAATAAGGAAGAGAAAGATGGGCAGAAAATTTAGCGAGCTAAGGCGGCTACATCATAATAACATCTTATACCCTCTAGACTCTAGATGATGAGTGCAGTAATTGTATAGAACTCCTGTACCTATTGATAATAATTTTACTGCAATGGGCAGCCGTTAACGCATCAGATGAGCGTTCAACTCGTTTCGTTCACTGATTGCATAAAAAATGATGAAATAAGTTGAGATCGCAATAATAATATCGCATTTTGTATTCATAATGTAATCTTATGTCAATAAAATTTACTTGTAATTTAACGTCAAGTTCGCACTTGATACATCTTTGTACAGGTACCTTGTCTTTTATTATTTGTGTTAATTTTTTTAATCGGGACTTATTGTGTAATTATTTTTATGTCGGTTTTACAAAAACATTAAAAAACCAACCTCGACGTTTCGGCTGAGTTACATAAGCCTTGGTCACGATCAGACTTGTTTCTATTTGTATATTATAATATATTATGGTATTTTAAAAAGTCATATTAATTATCTATCTATCAATCAGTGCATTATACATAATATTGTTATTCGTATAATATACCTAATGTAAAAAATATATATATATTACAGGACATTTCACACAACGCCACCTAACCCGAAGCTAAGCAACTTAATGCTTGTGTTATGGTAGTTAGGATAACGGATATAATGTGAATTGGACATCAATTAGTCTGAATAATCGAATTTCCACTAAACTAACAAACGTCAATGCGAAACAATGCTTGCGACAGCTACACAGCGACAGCTTGCGACGTCCGATATTGAATATCTACGTCACAGATATGTGTCAAGATAGTTGCCGTAAGAAAATTTGGCTTATTGTCATTTGGGACACAAAATTTTCGGACACTTTATCCCAAATGACAATTCTATTTTTTTTATTAATTTCATCATTTTACTGACATTTCGGACACTTCAAACAAATGAAGCTGTTTTGTTTAGTCAGATAAAATAAGATCATATTGGCAAACTTTTTAAATTGCGTTTCTTAAGTAGAGGAATGCTTCATGTGACACTTTTTCGACCTTTCCCACGTCAAGAGTACTAACTCACCTGAAGCATGATCGTTTTTGTATCCTGCTAAACTAAATATATAAAAAGAAAGAGTGACTGACTGACTGACCGATCTATCAACGCACAGCCTAAACCGCTGGATGTATTAGGTTGAAATTTCAAACATAGTTTTTTTTTATTTGTTTTTTTTATTTATGTGATTAAGTAGAAGACGAGCAAGACACTCTCCTGATGTTAAGAGATAACGGCTGCCCATAATCAGTACAGTGTCACCTAGGATTTCAGAATTATGTGAAATTCTAGGAGCACTGCACCTACGCTTCTTACTCAAGAGTCATAAGATGGTAAGACTCTTTAGCCCAGTAATTTCACTAGCTACAGTGCCCTCCTACCGGAGCACAGTAATATTTACACATCACTGCTCAGGCGGTAGAATAACTGGCACTGTTGGGGTACCCACCTAGACGACCTCCTGCAAAGGAAGTCTACCCCCGGTATACGAAGATTACGAGTATTTTTATGATTATGACGTTATGACCTCTGCTAAGCAAGGATTTTCCCATGCGGGCAAAGCCGTGAGCATAAGCTAGTATTTTTATAAATGCGAAAGTTTGTAAGAATATATGTATGTTTGTTAGCTGCCTTTGAGCAGAAAATTTGGTAAAGAGATAGCATAGACCCTGGAATAACAAATAGGCTACTACAGTACAGCGGGTAAAACCACTGGGCGCAGCTAGTAGGTATGTTATAAATACAAGTGTAACATATTATGATGTACATATTTTATGTACTCGTACCTACATACAGATTATTAAATGAATATCGCCAATATCAACATTGTAAACGCTTTAAAAAACCTGCCTTATGAGTTTCTTGTCAGTTCTTCTCATAGGGGTGCTTTCCGAAACAAACGAGATGTTTATCTATGACCTATGAATTATTCTGTAATTCTAAGTTTTTTCGACGATGTTTAATCGCACTGTCAAGAATTCTAGTAGATACATAAGTATCTGGAATCTAACGGACATCGCAGATTTAATGCCTATACTTTTGTATTAGCTACATAATATGTGAAAGACAAAATGTGATAAAAGCATTTTATGAGAAAGGAAGTACGTTTTTCCTGTGCCATAAAAACCGATAATGTTTTTAAACCGTGGTAAATACTGTCATAAAATAAACTTTTATGAAGTGTGTGTGTGATTTTTATAATTTTCTAAATACTTGTATTTTCCGGTATTACCCTTTAAAGCTTTTGTCTTTATTGCAGAGTCTAAATTTAAGTATCTCTGAACCAAAATATAGCTACCACATGATTTTTTTTTAGTTTTTAGTGTCAAAGCAATCTCAGACTCTACAAGATATAATTAAAAACATATTAAAATACTAGTGGATAACTTAGTTTTTTCTTGTTATTAATTTAAATTGAGCAAATTTTTAATACAAGTATATAATTAAATAATCTGTACCTTTGCTTTAACAGTAACTACTCACGAAACTTTTTTTAATAAGAACTATTAAACGTTTAGATTTAAATAGCATTCTTTATAATAACCGAGTAGGGTATGAAATTATAGCGTATTAAAATTGGTCTAAAGTCTTAATAATAGCTCCATGCGTATTAATTAAGTAGTTAAAAGAGACTTGGAAAGTTTTCTTTGCTACGTCGTAGCTCCATATCGTAGCACAATTTGCTTGAATTTTATAATTTATTATTTTTACTCGTAACCTTTTAAAATCATTACCAACCTTATATCACACTGATTCTATTACAATATTTAACAAAACCAATAAAGTTGCAAAAGAAACCCTATTCACTTTACAAAAGCGGAGAAAGTTCGCAAAACTTTTTTCCAAGTATATTTCCAGTTGAAAGCCTCACAAACTCTATTACAGGAAACGTAGAATTTGTTTGTTTGGTTAATTTATATTTTATTTGAAGTTCACTTTAGTTTTATTTCCCCGGGTGGGGAAGGCGCGTGTTATCGGCGGCGCGGTCGGAGTTAAACTGAAACGGCTCCGGCAGAGGTCAAAGTGACTCTAGCTTATCACGGCCTGAAGCCGAAGAAACCTGTTACTTGCGAGGGTGAAACTGGCGCAATCCTGGAGTTTACATGAATCGAATAGAATAGAATTATTCTTTATTGCGTACCAAATTATTAAGGAACATACTGAGCTAGATATTGTCTTTAATGCTACATATTTATTATAATCAATCGGAGGTTTAATTATAATATTTTGTTCACTATTTGACTTTGTTACGATCTCGCCAAATCTTATTTTTTAGCTAATTGGCATATTTTTAACCCCCGACGCAAAAACGACGGGGTGTTATAAGTTTGACGTGTCTGTCTGTCTGTCTGTCTGTCTGTCTGTCTGTCTGTATGTGTGTGTGTGTATGTGTCTGTCTGTGGCATCGTAGCTCCCAAACGGATGAACGGATTTTGATTTAGTTTTTTTTGTTTGAAAGTAGAGTTAGTCGAGAGTGTTCTTAGCCATGTTTGTTGGAAATCGATCCAAGATGGCCGCCGCTACAAAATGGCGGATTATTTTTTTCTTCCACGACCCCCGCAATATGGGTATCAAATAAAAGGGCTTAACGAGTAGAATACAGCCCACTATATAAAATTTAAAATCCAAGATGGCCGCCATCAAAAAATGGTGAATTACGTATTGCGTTGGGGGTTTTTTAAATTTTTAATTTAATTCACTTGTTAAAGCGTAAGTAAAGTTAACTTAGATCCGGGAAGGGGGCGCCCAAAAAAGGTTTGGATGAACTGTGTGAAAGAGGATATGCGTGCTAGGGGAGTGGATGCAGATATGACGGATGATAGATCAGAATGGAGGAGAAAAACATGTTGTGCCGACCCTACCTAGTGTGGAATAAGGGCAGGAAGAAGAAAGTTAACTTAGATTAAATAGTTATTATTAGATTAAATTAGACTTATATTTTTAGTGTGTAATATATCTAATTGATAATGTTAAGTTGAACATGCTTCTTAAAACTTTTAATTTTAAATGACTAATTTAATGGTATTTTAAGGATTAGATACATTTATTGCTATTTTTATTTGCATCCGTTTAATCACGGAATGGACTCTTTTGGGAATTGATTGGGGAAGGAAAAAAATATTCGATGGCTCAATAATAAAATACAATACAATAACACTTTATTGCAAACCTGGTTACAAGAAATTGTTTCATAAGTAGACAATACAAATAAAGCTAAAGGTATACAATCGACGGTCTTATCGCATAGAGCAATCTCGTACAGACAACCTGGTTGGAAGGAATATTGAGAACATGTTGTGTGTGTGTGTGTAAGTAATAAGTATTAACTTACTATTTACTATATCCATTATACAATGATGATGAAATCAAACTAAGCCTTAAAGGCGGTATAAATCCCTCCCTGGTTTCTGAGAGATCGTGCCGGAACACCAATTTATGATA
This sequence comes from Hemithea aestivaria, assembly GCA_947507615.1. NCBI lineage: Eukaryota > Metazoa > Arthropoda > Insecta > Lepidoptera > Geometridae > Hemithea > Hemithea aestivaria. The sequence goes on along the minus strand of OX382334.1, from coordinate 8,619,779 downwards.
TTAGTGGTATTAACGACACAATGTTTTCTTACTTACAGCCAATATAATAGATAATAATATTGTAATTTATTTTGTTATCATATTATTTTCTAATATTTATACTGTTTATTATTATATTTTCTCGAGACTTAGTATGCTAATTTTATCATCATTGAGATTTCAAAAAGAAAGGCCCATAATTCGTGGGAATATTACTTTTTATGCAGGTAATATTCACTAAGTGGTCACATTTAAATTTTATCGAGTATGAATTTAAAAGAAAGTCGGTTAAATAGAAGTATATTTTTAATTAGTCTGTGAGACTTCAAATATGTATGAACTGTAGGGATACCTTGAAAGATATTTTGCTAAAACCATCCCTGGGAAAATGGCGAGACATCTTAGGAAGGTTTGGAGAAGTACAGTAGCGAGTACAACATACTTAATGTTACTTTTTAAAAACGCACAAAAATAAAGTATTTTTTAATATTTAATGTCCATATTTTAAAATAGGTATAACGGAGAAAAGAAGGTAGTTTACAGGAGAATAATGGACACGCATTAAGTTTGTCGCTTGAGTGATATTTTTTTAGAGGACGGCCCCGGAGTTGGTATCAGATCTTCCTATTACCACAAAAATATTATACAGATATATAACTCTTGATTGAATTACTACGTTACAATAAAAAAAATTGTCACAATGCACAAGATTTTGGGCTTGTTATAAAAATGCTGTTACATAAGATATTCAAGTTTGCGTGTTTTGGGGATAGTGTTATCAGGCCTACCAACTACCTTTTTTCCCTGGGGTAAAGTACGGGTTATGTGGGACTCAGCTTGCCGGTGGGAGTGCAAGGCCGGCAAGTTATAATAAGTTATAACCTTTTGGTAGACCGTCGTTCCGCTTTAACGGGATGGGGTCGCAGTTGCATTCATCATCCTACCCCAGCGGTGGCCCGGCCACTTACCGGGCCCCTGCGCCAATGGAGGGGGAATCTTGTCTACCATGACCACCCCTCAGACGGGACGGCAAGCCGGCCGGAAGCCGCCCGGCTCCCGACCGGTGAATCCAACTTTGGCGATGGAGAGAGGAGGCGAGTAAGTGCCCCTCTGTTCACCTCTTCGTCTGCGCCGGAGCGGATCATCAGGAGCATCCTACGTTATTTATTGACAATGTGAATTAAGATCACATAATATATATTATTTTAATATAGAGGTATATTTTAGCTACCAATTTCATATTTGTTTTAGTGCAGATTTCATTAACTTACGTCCTTTGTTTTATAATCACCCTATTATTATATATGCGAAAGTTTGTGAGTGTGCGACTTTGTGACTGTGTATGTTTGTTACTTTTTCACGTCTAAACGGGTGGACTGATTGAGCTAAAATTTAGTATAGAGAGACCCTTTTTTGACCCCGGAAAAATGCGTTACGCATCATCACCCCACGCCAGGGCGGTGTGTTGGACTCCCCCGCCGAAGTTGGCAGCAAGCTTAGACCATTTTTTTTTTTTGACCCGGGAAAAAAAATGCGTTACGCATCATCACCCCACGCCGGGGGGCGCGGGGCGGTATGTGGGACTCCCCCGCCAAAGATGGGAGCGGCGGGGGGCAAGCTTAGACCATGGAATAACACATAGGCTATAGTACAGCGGGTAAAACCGCTGAGCGCAGAATACTCTATTATTTCTTATATAATCTGATGAGTAGGTCGTATACTATACATATTCCTTATTTCGATGAAGTCACGGACGGGTCAACTATCGAACTCAATAAATTTTCACCCTCGAAAAGAATTCAAAGGCTCATAACTCTTTATAGATCGCTTAATACCACCTGTTCCTTCTCAGAAGCCGAAGGTATTGACCGATAAACGAGGACATGACAAACAACGAGGTTACATGAACTGGTTATGCCATACATCGAATAATTTTTGTGCGACAAACGAACCATACTTTTGCACCACACTTTTTTATTAAGAAATAACACGTCCTTATTTTAAAGTGTTCCTTATTTAAACATTATCTGAATAGAGATAATTTAGCCGTAATTAGTTTCTGTTGGAAGAATAAGGTGGCCAGGAAAATTACTGGTCCAAAGAAACTTTATATTGTGTTTATACATCCTATGCACATAACACCGGCTTTACAGTAAAAAAACCACATCAGTGGAAATCGGTTTTGTTTCTAGTAGCTACCTGCACGTTTTACAATACCTACATCGATGGAAACAAACAACAATAGACGGTATTGATTTGGAAATGCCATCGTCTGAAGCACGGTCCCGAAGATTCTACGCCCGTGAGTGATGCCTTACTTTACGTTATAAATAATGTTATTGTTTTGACATTTTGTGTTTCTTAAAATTTTGATTTAATGATTTTAAAAATAATTATATGTATATTACCCATTATTAATTACATTTTAAATTAAACATATTAAGCACTTATAATTTTTATAACAAGATAAGATAAGAAACTCTCTATTGATCCACATATAAAGTAAATTTTATAAACTCAAAAACCAAAGGCGTATCAATTGGCGGTCTTACCGCTCAAAGCGATCGCTTCAAGACAACCGTGCAGGGAAAAGAATTATACAATACTGGAAGGACGGTTGGTTCTTCAAAAGTAACATAAATTTTATAATTAATTAATAATTAAAATAATTTAGTGTAAAAATATAATCTGGAAAATTAGGTTCTTTACGTCAAAACGATTAAGCTGAAATTTAGTAAACTCTGGAATAATATTTACGCTATCTTTGTATTTAAAAATCAATAAATATTTTGGTTTATTATTTAACAAATCTACTTATATCTTCTAATCAAAAGTGGGAGATATTATTATCTTAGGATTTCTTGAAGAATTATAATATACAGTTAGATAAAAAAAAATAGGAAGATGCGGTACTGACGTTTCTAACATGGGCCGCTTCAACTAGGTCCAGATCACAATTTTACTTCGACTCGGTAACCTATATCTTCTAATTTTCTTTTAATCTAAGTATACTTTTTAATAACATTTTTGTAATAAATCCCAAAACATTTCATACTTCAAGTCACGAATGACAAGACCTGAGATCAAATTGTCGCTATCACAACTCTCCGCAGCGGATGTTTGGAAAACAATTCCCTAATTGAATAAAACAAGGCTCCTCTCATAAATTAATATTAATTAAGAATACTCGACGTGATCTAGAACTCTTCTTGAGTTTCGCGAAAGTTATGTCGCCTTTGTCAATTTTGCTAACTTTCCTAATAAGAATAGGATCTAGCAACACTTTTTGGTTTTCTGATGGAATTGCTGGTAGTAAATGCTCTAGCACATAGTAACATAGATAAATAACTCTTTATTTATTTTATTTATTTATTGCACACAATAATTATAAAAAAAAATTCAAGACATTTCACACAGTGCCATCTAATCCCAAGCTAAGCAACTTAATGCTTGTGTTATGGTGATTAGCATAAGGGATATAATACTTATATATACTTTTCTTTTGTAAATACATACTTATAATAGATATTGATAACATTCTAGACCAGAAACAAATACCCGTGAAACACAAAAACACTTGTCCCATGCGGAATCGAACCCGCAACTTTCTGCGTTGCAAGCGGGTATTAGCCCACCGCGCAACAGAGGTCGTCACAACAAAACATTTATAATGTGTTACAATTGGCTGTTTTATCGCTAATAGCGACACCAGACAACCAAGTAATAAGATTTGTGTTTTTAATCTTTTAATTAAAACATTTTAGTTTTTGCATGGTAGATAATGAAAAATAAAATAAGTTGTTTTGTGTAATGTGGCCACGCACGCTGGTCTTATAATCTTAAAATGAATTCCTTTCCACTGGACCAACTACTACTTTTCATATAAAATTGTTTCAACAAAATCTATTTGTCTAGACGAAAACATAGTGATATGATTGTTGTGTCTAAAAGTTATAACGCGATTCTCTCGGGGATAGAACTAGTTTACAATTGTAATGTGCTAGGAATTATTTAGCTTTGTGTAATGCAGTTCAAACATTTTACCACAAATATTTAATAGTCGACACAATGAGACATTTATTTACAAGGAAACTTCTATAAAAATAATTGGCATTACTGAGCTGTTATTATTATAGATAACTGTTTTTAAATTGTGTTAAAATAATGAAATCTAGTTAGTTTCTAATCAGCTTTGTAATAAAAATACATCGCACATTTTGTCCTTTAAAGCCAAAAAAAATTTTGTTTGTGTAACTATGATGACGATAAAGGTAATAGCGCTCCTGTGTAAAAATTAGCACAAATGTGCGTTATATAGGTTGAGATATAACCAAGTTACAATTTAATATAAATAAATGCATCATGGCCATAGCAGTAGGACGATATGGGTTGACAATGATGATGATGATAATGAAATGCATCAGCCAGGTTTGCAAAGAGAGTCGTCATGGCGACCTAGAACAGTGTTTTACATCTCAGCATATTTTTGTCAATCACCAATAGCATCTGTTACTCAAACATTATGTTCATGAAACTCATCATACGACCTGCAATTTAAGAGTAGTCCAACTGCACCTAAGTAGGTTAATAAGATGCGAACGTTATTTACCTGATGCAAAGTTATCGCCAGCACATCATTAAAGAACCGCAGTTTTACACAGGACTTTATAATGAAGTTCATGGCATGTTGATGTTGCTCTGAAGGAAATATGCAACTACGAGTATAATTATCTTCATCATCATCAGCCTATGTTCGTCCACTGCTGTACATAGGCATTCTCCATGGCACGCCACTCAACTCGGGCCTCCGTCTTTCTCCTCCAACTACTCCCAGCGACCCTCCGGCTTTAATCGCCCCATCTCGCCCAAGGACGCCCTACACTACGTTTGCCGAGGCGCGGTCTCCACAGTTTTAAAAACGTATCTGTTCATACATTTTGAAGTGGTAAAAAGGGATTTTTAACACCACGAGTGTTTCAGACGCCCAATGTTATGAAACGCCCAAGTGTTCTTGCTGAATTTGGCCGTATTTCTTTGGAGAGCGAGAGGTATGAATTTCGAAGATCACTAATCTGTGGCTATTCTAATTTGAAAATTGAAGGTCACTAGAGGGTGGATTTGTACACGCTCCGTGTACGCGCTTAACTTAACAGATGACTTTTAAGAGATTTACCTTAATATTTTATCCGACAAGATCGTGAAACGAACATTTGATTGTGACATTTAAATAACCCCTCATCACCAATGCTCCTATATTCCAAATAAAACATAGGGAAGCCCCATTCCGCGAAACATTAGCGTGTCAATTCAAACAAAACAAAATATCAAGCTAAATGTCAAACTTTTGTATGAGAATTTGACTTCGCATGAACTTTTGCGCGAAGTGGAGCATCTGTTATGGAAGTGAACAAAAGAACAGTGAGGTAAGCGATCAACAAAAAGACTACTCACTCGAAGAAGATATCAATTACGGACGAGTGTGGTCATTTCGTAGATCGGGTCACATTACAACCATTGTTACGACAAGCATCAGGCTTTTGTGCGTGAGTACCTCACCCACGTGTTCCCTATTTATATTTCTTCACGTTTTCCACAAATTAATAACATTTCCTATGAAATAAGGATGGTTATTCACTATCCATACCTGCCGTTACAAAATCAAAAGAAACTTTTTTGATATACTTAAAAAAAACTTTATTTCTTACATGTTGTCTTGCTACGCTCTCAAGTTGTATGGTACGGAATCCACATGGATCACTTTAAAATGATTTATATCGAGTAGTTTCACATCTTTTGTAGTCACAGGGATGACAGCCTCTCAAATCTTCGCAACTCTCCTAGGTGTCCACTGTCCACTTAGCTCGAATCTGGTCTAGGTAAAGGTCGTTATTATGAAAAATATCTAGGCATATTTTTAACCCCCGACGCAAAAACGACGGGGTGTTATAAGTTTGACGTGTCTGTCTGTGTGTGTGTGTCTGTCTGTGGCATCGTAGCTCCTGAACGGATGAACAGATTTTGATTTAGTTTTTTTGTTTGGAAGTAGAGTTAGTCGAGAGTGTTCTTAGCCATGTTTGGTGGAAATCGGTCCAAGATGGCTGCCGCCACGAAATGGCGGATTACTTTTTTCTTTCACGACCCCCTCAATATGGGTATCAAATGAAAGGACTTAACGAGTAGAATACAGCCCACTATATAAAATTTAAAATCCAAGATGGCCGCCATAAAAAATTGGTGAATTACGTATTGCGTTGAGGGTTTTTTAAATTTTTAATTTAATTCACTTGTTTAAATAGTGGTAGCGTTCCACACCGCTAAAAATATCGACACCTTTAGGTGTGTAGTTGTACGAGTATAACAAAATTATCCTATGATTAAAAGCATTTTTCAATGTAAATAATTTAAAACTTGTGTTGATGTGTAGCTAGCTTTTTACTTATATAAGCACAAAAACAATGAAATTGAGCTCAGTCCATAATTAAGTCTCTGTAAATCCAACGTTAGATATAATAATATTATGGGAGCTAAATTGCCTAAGGGTCCTGAAATTTATAATAACACTCAGGAAATCTATTTTGTTGATTGATAATAACACTTGGGTAAAATCAAGGTAGTTAATTTCTCTAAACATAATGATATTTGGGTTATTTTTTATAATTATTATAAGAAGTGGCTAAGAGATTATAGAGCATTTGCCCTATTTAATCTCTGTGAATTCGCATTCTACATCACCGAGTTCGAATCCCGGTTCCACAAAGACAAAAATCTAAATATATATAAGGAAAAGGTGTCAAAGGACAGCCTAAACCACCTAACTGGTAGTAGTTGGTCGCCTGGGAGAGATCACTCTAAGCGATCAGGCCACCCATTGTGGACGTTAATATTAGTATACTTTAATTTTGTTAATTTTGGTCCCAATAAATAGTATTTGTATTGTATTGTAAAGTCGGTAAAACGTTTAAAAGTAGTTCACACCACAGTTAAATTTCTGTTAGTAAAGTTACGTACATCTAAATCTTCAACAAGGAAAGACAAAAATAGTTAAGGCCTTAATGAAAAGAAAAGTCTTCACGTGTCGCTACCCATATGTTTTATTCTGTTTCATTTTGATTCTCTAGAACAAAGGTTAATTGCTTATCAGCTTACAAAGGTGCCTCGCCTTGAGGAAAAGCTTTCTGACAGGATTCCATGATGAATGTACATGTTTGATTCTTATTTCAGATCATTAGTAGAAGCTTATCGTCAAACAGCATAATAAAAGAGATTTAAACGTCATTAAAATCGAATTATTTTATTTGTCCTCTACTTGGAAGAGTAATGTGGCCAAGGAAATTATTGGGCTAAAAGAAATAAGTATAAAGTATTTCAGGACAAGCGGGGAGGCCTACGCTGAGAAGCGAGCCAGATAATAATAATCTATTAACTTGATGTTGACATACTTCTTACATTTAATAAAGATATATATTGTAATATTCGGTGTCAATAAGGTGTCTCAAATATAGAAATAGTTATTTAAGTACTTAATGTTATTTACAATAAAGGCTTTTTTATTTTATTTTATTATTTTATTATTTCAGGACATTACATACAGCGCCACATAACCCCAAGTTAAGCAACTTAATGCTTGTGTTATGGTGGTTAGGATAACGAATATAATACTTATATACTTTTCTTTTGTAAATTCATACTTATAATAGATACAGAAAGCCACCCAGACCAGAAACAAATACCTGTGGATCACACAAACATTTGTTCCATCCGGGAATCGAACCCGCAACTTTCTGCGTTGCAAGCGGGTATTAGACCACCGCGGCACTGAGGCCGACAAAAAAAAGTGAGTTTAATGGAAGACGAGAAAAATGTGAGTTTTGCAAGATTTACGAGTACTCAACCTTCCTTGTATTGAATACCTGGGTTTCACTGCTGACAGCCGTGGTCGCGAACAATAGGCAAGAGTCAGGCTCGGTACGTTCATTCGATTGCATAAAAATCTTTCCTTTTTTTTCCAAACTAGGAGAGTTTATTTCTTTGTATGTACCTCGCACAAACGACAGCTGTTTAATTAAACTTATGCAACAAATAGTAAAACTTGAGTAGCTTTTTTGTTAAACATTCTTGAACCCCTTTGACTTAAAACTAGCACAAATGTTTACAAGTTTCTACTAAGGTGTTTTTTTTCCTTATTATTCAGCAGCTTTCACAAGACACAGATTTGAGACAAAAGACTGACCAGCTTGGTTCAAACAAGATATGAATTAGAATAGATACCGCCTGTGTCATATTAATATTTTATAATTTATTTTTATTTTAACATAATATAATTATAATATGTTATTTATTTTAATTCATAATTTTAGAATAAGTCACTCCACACAGGCTAAACCCGGGCTTGTCATAGGCGTACAAGAAGATATAAAAGTCCAACGCGTATAGGCCTATTTGAGCTTTTAAAATGCATATAGGGACTGGGGTGTCCCAGTTATGGGAGTCTGAGTTTGAGTCCATCTATGGGTGTGCATTTAGAATAAACTAGATGCGCCCAGCGGTTTTACCCGCTGTACTGTAATGTGCTACCTATGTGTCTAAGCTATCTCTGTACCAAATTTCAGCTCAATCGGTCCACCCGTGGCGACCCGAGGCGTGAAGAAGTAACAAACATACACACTCACACAGTCACAAATTTTCGCCATTATAATAATAGTGTGAAGTTTAATTATGTATGTGTTTTGACGCCATAACATACCGCCTACCGCCTGAGCAGTGATGTGCAAACATTACTGTGCTCCGGTAGGAGGGCACTGTAGCTAGTGAAATTACTGGGCTAAAGAGTCTTAACATCATATGACACTTGAGTAAGAAGCGTTGGTGCAGTGCTCCTAGAATTTCACATAATTGTGAAATCCTAGGTAACACTGTACTGATTATGGGCAGCCGTTATCTCTTAACATCAGGAGAGCGTCTTGCTCGTCTTCTACTTCATCACATAAAAAAAAAAACATACTATAATATTGTGGTTCAAACCATACTAGATGTATAAAACAGATATAAACCGGTTTATTACGACACACAATACCACATTTGTATGTTAAATGTTAACTAACCACATCGCAGTATCTATCTCGACATAATATCTATCGTTCAAACATTTATTCAGACTGAAGAATTCACAGTGCACAGCGGGCTCGAATGAAAGCCAGCATAAAATCTAAATTAGGGCTATTCAAGACACCCACATCGCGGGTTATTTGCAAACTTTTTAATTTATACTACTTGCTCTTTTGTTGTTTTACACAAGTGCAGTGGAAGGCAGTGGTTGAGATCCAAATCACACGGTTAATATTTTTATTTCGAATAGTTGTTATAATAACTCATAATAGACGGGTTATTTATAATAACTTCATTATACTCAAAATGGCTATTATGGAGAACTTTTGCAAGACAATTTTACATTTTTTATTTAATTTTAAGAATACCGCTCGTTCGCAATTACATCTATGAGAAGAACGAGCAAGAAACTCAAAGGGATTGTTTTTTTTAAATATGTGTTTACACAATACCTAATGCAAAAAGGTAATGTTAGCCTTGTTAAATAACATGGCGCTGAAAAGTGTCATTTTGTTATTTTATGTAGAGCTTGGGCATAAAACGCGCTTTTTATGTTGGATCGCTTTATGTTATGCCTCTTTGAATAAACGAAGTTACCTTTATATAATATGATGAATGGTGGGATTAAATTGTGCCATTGTGAATAAAGTAAATCATAATCATTGTCAGGCCATATCGTCCCACTGCTGGGCAAAGGTCTCCTCCTTTGCGTGGCATGCACCTCTGTCCTGAGCGATTCGCATCCAGGCCTCTTTTTTTTATACAACGAAGTAAGAAGACGAACAAGACGCTCTCCTGATGGTAAGAGATAACGCTGCCCATAATTAGTACAGGGCTACGCAGTGCACTGCACCAACGCTTCTTGTTTGAGAGTCATAAGATGTTAAGACTCTTCAGCCCAGTAATTTCACTAGCTACAGTGCCCTCCTACCGAAGCACAGCGATCATTGCGATGTCATCGGCCCTGAATGAATGAAGTAAATGTGAGTATCAAACTAACTGAAATCTACAACTTTTTTCCTATTTCAATGTCCACCTCAATAAAGACTCCTAAACATTTCCTTATTTAGTACATGTAGGTATTACAAAAGTACATAAATAAAGGGAAATAGCAATATCCTCAGTTATTGCCCTTCGCACAGCCCCGCTACGCGGCCTCAGAAGCGTTCCCAGTCAGAGGTACACGGGGTCCCTCTCCCGCAAATAGGGTTCCGTAGCCAAATAGCAAAACATGGAACCCTTACACACGGAATACATTCGTCATGTATGTCTGTCCGACCGTATGTCACAGCCACTTTTTTCCAGAACTATTAGAGCTATACTCTTGAAACTTAAGTAGATGAGGAGCTGTAAACAGCATTAAAATTTTCACACAAAAATAGAAATTAATTGGGAATTTTAGGGGCTCCCCATACTTAGAACTGAAACTCAAATTATTTTCATTAAACCCATAATATAATATACGTGTGGGGTAGGTATAGGTATAGGTATATATATAGGTCTTCAAAATGATAGTTTCTAATATTATCGTTTTTATCTTCAACTTAGTTAGTCCGAGTTCAATCCATCCATTATAAGATCCTTGCCTGCGCTACACTGCGCCCTGAGCGAGGCGTCAATACAGACAGAATTCGTTTAAGCTCACGTCACACTGAGCGGACAAAGCGGACGCGAACCGGGACGGAATTTTTGTAATGTTCTAGTTTGTACGTGAGGCGTCACACATAAAGCGGACGCGAACAGGCGCGGTCCGGTCTGCCGCGCCGGGCAGATCGCGTTGATGACAACTGACAACTTGTCAATTGGACCGCTTTCCGCGGCGGAATGCGTTCGCGGACGCTGTATTATAGGGAAGTCAATACAAGCCGTCACACAGAGCGAACCGGGCGCCGTCCGTGCCGCGACGGCACGCGGTGCGGTAGAACGAGTTGTATTTTATTACAACTTCGGTGCGATTTTAATCATGAATCTAATGGAAATTTCCAATGAAAAATTATGATAATTAAAGCTAAGCTTGTACTCTCCCGCTGCTGGGCTTGAAAATCAAAGGTGCAACTCAATTAATATTATCTTACTTATGTAAAAAAATCTTACAACTCAGTTATAACGCAGAATTAGCTAAATAATTGTAGCATAATGGTAATTTGTAATAAATCTGTTTTTTTTTGTGTTATCGAGCTGCACTGATGATGGAGCCGTGACACACCGACTGAGAACCCTATGGTGACTGAACGGTTGTTCATTGTTCATTCCACATGATGTAGAGAGGGTCTGATGAGCCGTAATATTGTAGTTATCGAAACTACCTTACGAAAATTGAAGAGCTGGCAAATGAATATCTAGCGACATTTCATCAGTTAAAAAAGTATGCTACTCAAACGACCTGTTTGTTACATTTTTAGTAATGTCAAATTCACATTGTTTTTCTTTTGTTCTCTTTGAAAAATTAAACCAACAGGAAACGAAGCCAGATCTAATTTTTATGTGAAAAAATTGCTAGTTTCTGCAGGGGGAAAGGAAACGCACACTAATACTTATAATGATGTCACTAATGATTACGCACTACGCACACGAGAACACATAAATATAAACGACACACAAAAAGACAACCTGAATTATGCCAAATAGTTTTATGTTCATCTTTGGAAATAAACGGCATACACTAACTTGAATTTACTTGGGCTTCGTGCCTGTACGAGGAGCGGGGCACGGGCGCCGGCGCGTAACCGCAGCTACTCCCTGAAGAAGATCCTCGTACAGGATCGAAACGGTCAACAAGAAGCTCAAAACTCACAAGCAACAACTCACGAATCGTTTAGTGTTAAACTAGTTTTATGCCCAGCGCTTCTTGTTTTGGTGGCGGGAGACGCCTAACTGTTACGTATCTGGCTGGTATAATGATCTAAGAAAAATCTAGAAGCGCGAACTTTTGAAGTTTCAATGTCATAATAATAATTTATTCAGTGTCAAACCGCTGTAAACTGTCAACCGCTTTTTCTGTTGGATCAGGTGAACTTGGTCACATTCGCAAAATGCCATTTCGACGAAAAATGTAATTTTCCCACATTGTCATACGAGGCAAATACATACATTCGCCAAGAGCGGATTATTAAGAGTATTCTTTCTATTATCGCCCATTTTTACAAGCTTTTCTTTACTTTAACCTATCTGTTGTCTGTCTGTCTGTCCGTCTGTCTTAATCAAATCTTGCAAGTTAAATTTGACCCACTTCCCGATATCCTATTGAGCTGCAATATTGCGTGCCTGTATAAATCGTATGACAATGCAATATTATTATAACATGGAGCTGATTTGAAGATGGAGCTCGAAGGTGGCCATACGAACTATGTTATTAAACGGCACAAACCCATCGAATTTGAGCTCATGTTATTCATCTTGACAAGTACTTTTATATTAGATGGTAATAATAATAAAAGCTTGTTTTTTAAAAAAACACTTGTTAACTACTCTGTTTATGCACAATGATATTGAGAAAAGCTACAAATCTCTTTGCAATGACAGCGGTAGTACTCTTGACGCAACGTAAGAGTTGATAAGTCTTGACATGTGTTTTCTTGCGCTACCAATAATATTAACTTTTATTAAGTATTTTTATTACCAAAATGATAATATTTGCTACAATATCTTATTGCTACTTTGATGATATGCTGCTATGACAATAATATTATAATGCTACTGCGACATTCTGCTAATATGACAATCCGCGTTTTTTTATGTCCATTTGAGAATGTGACCAAACACGCCTGATCCATTGCCCGCCTGCCGCCGCGAACTGCGGACCGGTCCTGTGTGACGTGGTTCGGTTTGCGACCGTTCGCGTTCGGATCGCGGCCAGTTCGCTTTGCCGCCGTGCCGCCTCAGTGTGACGTATCCTTTAACTTTGAACGCTCTGCTTGCTGCAAGATCTTTTATTACAGTAATACTCGTATTATTGTTTTAAAACAATAGCTACGCTGTTGGCTCTACTCAAATGCATTTTGAAATATAATTATAAGAATGAAGGTTTAACAGTGAAGGTTCTTCTTTAACAGTGAAATTAATTAAACTCAGTTTATATAACAAGTTTAGAATTTCAGACAATTAATTTAATATTTTCTGTATTGGAGCTTTGAAAGTCAAGTAAAAACTTATAAAAAAATTACCACGCTAAAATAAAGTTAATATTGTAAATTATTATTTAATACTAGCTGCGCAGTTTTACCCGCTGTACTTGTAGCCTATGTGTTATTCCAGGGTCTAAGCTATCTTTATACCAAATTTCAGCTCAATTGAACCACCCGTTTAGGCATGAAGAAGTAACAAACACACACTCACTCACAAACTTTCGCTTTTATAATATTAGTGTAATTTTTTTTTTCAACTTCGAAAGCCAACTAAAAACTTATGAAGAAAAATAGAAATAGAAAAATCAACATTGCTCTAATAAGGTTAATTTGTTTTGGTAAAATGTGGTCAAAGTGGTTTATGATTGTCACAAATCAGGGCAATGGGGACCTTGACCGGTCGATTGCAAGGCGTGGTCGCAACTTATCACATGTCGTGTCATGTCCTCATGTACGACGGAGGTTCATATGCCATCGATCTGTTCAGGATAATCCCTTTTCACTATATAACGTACCTACTCTTGGTAATAGTTTGCGGGGAAATGAACGAGAGAATACGAATATGTCATATTGGAGATAGATAACACTTAATTGACAAACAAAAAATATACAAAAAAGAATTAAAAAAAAAACAATATAAAAAACTATGTGTTACAATTAGCGGTCTTATCGCTAATAGCGATCTCTTCCAGCCAACCATGCAGGGAGAGGAGAAAATTAAATTCACATAGGCTGGTGGTGTGCTGCAAATTAACAGAGAACAAAGTGTTTTTTTTTTTATGTGATGAAGTAGAAGTCGAGCAAGACGCTCTCCTGATGTCAAGAGACAACGGCTGCCCATAATCAGTACAGTGTTACCTAGGATTTCACAATTATGTTAAATTCTAGGAGCACTGCACCAACGCTTCTTACTCAAGAGTCATGAGATGTTAAGACTCTTTAGCCCAGTAATTTCACTAGCTACAGACTGTAGCTAGTGAAATTACTGGGCAAGTGTCTGAGCAAGGGCACTGTAGCCTACAGTGCCCTTGCTCAGACACTTGCCACTGCTCAGACGGTAGAATAACTGGCACTGTTGGGGTACCCACCTAGACGACCTTCTGCAAAGGAAGTCTACCACCGGTTAAATGTGTGTTACAAATAATTTTGTTATTGTATGTACTAGTCATCATTTTTTGTTCATACTATGGATGATTATGTGGTCAAACGTGTAGTAAACGATTGATCACATCCCATTTGGTAGTCGACTACTGTTTCGGCATGACGCTCAGTGAAGCCAGGGAAGGATTTATCCCGCCTTCTAGGTATAGTCTGCTGCCATCTACGGCCGCATCGTAGCTTAACATCACGCGAGATCATTGTCAAAAGCTTACCTATAATGAATGAAAAAATAAAAACTATGACTTAATATAAGAAATAATGTTCAACTGAGCTAAGTCCCTTAAATAAATTCACCACACAAAATGTACTAACTTGAATATGTTTAACGTCTAACTAAACGGCTAGACTATATATAGCTGAATAATTGAGCTGAAGTTTGGAATATGAAGAGCTTTATCCTTTAAAGATACCTTACCTAAACCTTTTAGTGCAGCTAGTATTATCATACTAATATTATCCAAATACCCATTTCTGTTTGTGTCAACAACTATTAACCCACACAAACCAAAAGGTCGTAGGTATAACTCAATTAACAGTTAGAATTTGAATCGTAATTCGGAATTGGAAAAGTAGCCGCTTTGAACCAAATATTTAGTTGGATGACTTCCTACAGGACCCTCCTTTGATACTTTGATTCCAATTTAATTGATCCCTCTTTGCTTGCAGTAATATGTCTACGATCCCGTTTTTGGGACCAGAGGATCGCAAACATCTATCGCTTCCAGAAACCTCCCAGAAAGACTCCCAAGGCCAAGGTCAAACCTAGCTCTTCTATAAAGTTTGGAAGGATAGATACTTATTCTGAAGTTCACTATGTGCGATATAGTGATGAAATTTTAAAATATGAGAATATCTAATATAAAATATACTTTGAAAATAGTATCTAGTTACTAATGGTAGACTTTACATATGCCATAACAGTTTTATATACGTATAGCAACTATGTACCCGTACGTAACTTTTAGTGTACCTAGGTTTTCTATTATAGTGTCAGGCAGCACTTGGAAGCCTAGAATTTTGAAGCTTTTCTTTTGTTTACGTAGGTAGGTATATTCAGAGTAAAAGCTTTATTCTTTAGATTCAGATTCGAGATAGAAGTCGTAAACGAAGAAATATCATTTCCTGAGTCTCAGGTATATTTTTTTGTTTCATTATTCTTGTCAAAGAATATTATATCATCCATCAAAGCGAGCTCATTGTTCTTATTTTTGTAGCTTATTTTGTCCATCTGATAAAATGAGAAATTATATTCTTTGATTATAAAATACTCACTGTCTTGCTGTACACAGTGATTCTACTCGTCAAACAAAAGCATATTATTATAATATGATATTCTAGTGCCTATGCTACTTATATAATATGTATTTTACACCCGACTACAAATACACTCGCATACTTTATTAAATGATTTTTTTTTTTAATCACTAGCTGCTGCCCAGCGGTATTACCCGCTGTAATATAGCCTATAAATTATTTTTAAATTATTTATTTATTCATAAAAATAGGTACATTAAATAAATAAATAAATATTTCAGGACAATTCACACAGCGCCACCTAACCCCATACTAAGCAACTTAATGCTTGTATTATGGTGATTAGGATAACGGAAATAATACTTATATACTTTTTCTTTTGTAAATACATACTTATAATATAGATATTGAAAACCACCCAGACCAGAAACAAATACCTGTGGATCACACAAATATTTGCCTCATACGGGAATCGAACCCGCAACCTTCTGCGTTGCAGGCGGGTATTAGCCCACCGCGCCACAGAGGTCGTCGTCAATGTAATGATACAGAAACATTTGGGTACAATAAGGAGGTGTCATGGTGGTGAAAACTGCTCTATCCGAAACTAGACTTGTGGTCTGTGTTTTCGGTTAGAGCAAGATTCCGCATTTTTTGTGCATCATTGCTTGATTCCTACTTTTATTAACAAATGCAGAAGTACGAGTATGGATAAGAGTGCGCCGTTTTACTTACTTTGAGGCTACTGTTAGCGAGTAAAACAACTAGTCTCTAATATAACATGAATAGAACTCATCTATTCAATCGAACTATCACAAACGGCAGTCAATAAAATTAACTCATCAATAAAATTATGAATTCTTATTCACAAGAGCATTTAGCGTAACAGGCACGTCACAGATTTATTATTCAATATCGTAAACTGATATTTACTTTCTTCCTTACCGCACTATGTAATTGACCGTGGAAAAAACGCCAGTCTAACTTCAACTTTATACCCTTAACTTAGGACCTAAAATTGTATGAACGTGGGTGACCCACTCAGTTTAAGTTTTCTGATAAATATAGTGTCACTAAATTATTTATGTGTTCGTTTATTCTGAAATGTGAATGACGTGGGTACGAATAGAAGAAACTACTGGACTGGACTTGGTTATGAAATGAGGTACTCATAGTAAGCCCATTAAGATAATAACACATTTTGTGCGCAAACGCTTCAGCTATAGGAATACTATGATGTGTTGTGACGTGTCAGAACCGCATCAGAATCTTTTTGGCATACTTTTAGGAATACATTATTACAGTTACACTGATATAATATTATGACTCAAACAGCAATCAAATTAGTCATAATTAATAAATCTTTTGTCAATGCTTTGCTTGGTCTCATTTGTTTGAGAGACACCAACTATAGCATCTAGACGAAAGTCTTTGATCTCAAAGAAGATTTAAGCCACAACTTAAAATAGAGGTAGTGTTTGGGTGATTTTAATTTGACAGTACCTACTTATTACTCAATCAATCATCACACGAAGTTGCCACCTTGCCCCCGCCCTTAGTACGTCCAAGAAATAGACAAAATTGGTAAATGTTCTAGAAAATTAAACCGCTCATAGTCAAATAACCAGAAAGATGATTCGATAGCCACGGTCACCGGTCAACGATGGTCATTCATTTTTTATGGCCAAATTCTATCGCTATCGATACAGTATTATATCTATAGGTATAAGCTATGGCTGAATTATGGTGGAAGATAAATCTGAATATATATGTGAAAAAGTTTTTATTTTAATAAATATGGTAATAAAAAAAAAAAATATAATAAATGTATGTTACCAATGATGACTTACGGCACCGAAACGTGGTCCTTTACCATTGGCCTCATCTCGAAGCTCAAAGTCGCCCAGCGTGCTATGGAAAGGGCTATGCTCGGGGTTTCTCTACGAGATCGAATCAGAAATGAAGAAATCCGTAGACGAACTAAAGTCACCGACATAGCCCGGCGGATTAGCAAGCTGAAGTGGCAATGGGCAGGCCACATAGCGCGCAGAGCGGATGGCCGATGGGGTCGAAAAGTGCTCGAGTTGAGACCACGGACTAGCAAACGAAGCGTAGGACGTCCACCCACAAGGTGGACAGACGACCTTATAAAGGCCGCCGGAAGACGCTGGATGCAGGTCGCTTCCAACCGGTACATATGGAAGTCCAAAGGGGAGGCCTATGTTCAGCAGTGGACGTCCAATGGCTGAGATGATGATGATGATGATGAACTATAGCATCACAACATATAGAGCTAGAGCCAGCGGTGGACAATGGACATGCTTTCGTCATTTTATAAAAGCTAATTTTTTTTTAAATCTTTTAGCCACCGCCAGCTCTTGGGCTACTAGTTCTAATATTCCTGAAGTCACTCATTTGTTTTTCAACAAGCTAAGTCCAATGGTTTCTTAAAATATAAGATAGCTGAACTATTTGTACATTATTTATTTATTTTGATGAAAGTTGCGTGGGCAGAAGCAGGCATCAAACTTGTAGCGATTAGAGATGTCGAAGATTACATTGAGGTGGGTAAATGTTAACAAATTGTCACATTAATGGAATATTATTTTTAATTTCCTAAAAGGTCACGAATACTGACCATACACACAACAGAATACTCTTCATTAAGACCAAAAATTAACAAAAGTAACTTAAACTAAAACTAAACACACTATGTAAAATTACAGCAAGTAGTCCGAAACTGAACAAAGCTATATAATAAGCGGTGTGTATAATGCGTGCGCGGCGTGTAAAGGTGCAATCACACAAAGCGGTAACTGCACCACAGCTGCGCGGCGCGGGACAGCGCGGTATTTTCGTACAAATTAGTACTGAGTGCGAATGCACCTTAAGTATGTAGTATTTTACGTACTCGTGCTCACACGAAATCTCTATTTGCCTCGGTTTTCGTCATTCCAGGACCAGGGACCACACCATGACCAGAGACAACCATGAGGTTACACCGCGGTGTGCCTTCAAAACATTATTTCAGTGTTCATTTTATTAATCGTATCTTTTTGCGTAATTATGTTATGTTAATTTTACGAAATCATTATAAACCCAAGCTCGACGTTTCGGCAGAGTTACATGCACCGTGGTCACCGTCTCGACGCCGGAGACCCGAGGCCTCTGCAGCCTGCTCGTGACCACGGTGCATGTAATTGTTTAACATAAAATAATTACGCGAAAAGACCCGATTAATAAATTAACACGAGTTCAAATCGCGAAAGTTTAAGGTGTTAAATTATTTCAGTGAATGAAACGCTGTTCTAGTGTGGCTACAGTTTAAGGTTATTTAAGGCAATAAAGTATTATAATCTATAAATCTATGATCGCGTGTCTCTAATTGACAGAAGGTACCTTTTAGGTATCGATCATTAATCATGGTGTTATTTCATCGATGTATTTTCATGCATATGTGTAACAAACAGTCGTAGCTTAATTGCGTTTTCGAATACCGGTTAACGATCATACAGTAAAATGTTAGGGGTTAGGATAGTTTTATAACTTCCCATACTACGATGATATGTCGATTAGTATGTTATAAGCATGAAGGTATCTTTTACAAAAGAAAAGTACATAAGTAATATATTCGTAATTGAAACACCATAACACAAACGTTATAATAATATTATAATTATTATAGTCATGCCTTTATAAAATAAGTTTTATGGAAAAACAATGAAATTAAGATACGATTGAAAACTCAGTTATAGCTAAAGCACCGTATTTACGTATTTGTCGGCCAGCGTAAATTATCCAATTATTTACATTACCCGACATTAATAAACTACTACTTAGAGATACCTACACTTATAGTCAAAACAGTAAAGTTAAAAGGCGTTCTTGACTCTGCCGTAAATAACACGTTTTTTTTTGTTTTTCCGGGAAAAAATGCATTAAGCATACCCTCCCATACGGGGGTATGTTATGAAACAATGCAATGAGAAACGCCTACTATGTTAAACATTATACGAGTATTATGATTCTATGCATAATATAACATCTTATTTTTGTAGGCTTAAAGTGATTGCCATCAGTGTAAATTAGCCAATACGGCCTCAGATGATAGTAAGCTCCGAGATAGCTCTTTACCTTTCTGTTTAATAAAACAAAATCTATTGACATTGGATTCCAAACACGGTGCCTCTATGCCGTATACATTCAGATAGGGGATGATTTAGAGACCTCTTCTCAAAATTCAGGATTCAGGACGGAGAATGATTTATTTACGTTTCCACAGAATACAAAATGATTCTGGATCTATACAAAAATCACACATTTTTTCAAACTATGTCGTCAAGTAGATTGCTAGAGGGAGACGACATGTTACTTACTGCATGCCGGCCTTTTTAGAGCCATCTCCTCTTTGCGCAAATGATGAAAAATGCTTTTAATATTTGGCCTGTTTTCCCATTTAAGATATTTCGTATATTCGATCTTTTATTTTGTTGTGTGGTCCAATTCGCGAAAATCTTTTGGGTGATGCAATTGCACTTACCAAATGAAATTGTGCTCTTGCAAAGCCAATGTTATAAGTTACAAAATTTCATCTGCTAGCCAAAGACTGACTGACTTGGTGACTTCTATGTTTTAATAAATTGATGCGGCCAAAGATGGTAGCAGACTAAACTTATAAGGCGGGATAAATCCCCTCCCTGGCTTTTGTGCTGCTAGTCTATTTGATTATATCTATTGTAGGACTATAGGGACGATATGCCCCTTTGTTATTATTCTATCAATTTCAAGGCAGGTTTAGTTCGTTGACACCGAAGTCAATTGGTTCAACAGCTCTCGAACAAATTGGTTACAGTGTCTATATACTCGTAAGTGGGGATTGATCTAAATCATCTTGATTGGGAGTGCAGTTACACTATAATAATAGACATTATTATCTTATCTTATATTTAAATATATAAAAGGAAAGAGTGACTGACTGATCTATCAACGCACAGCCTAAACCGCTGGACGGATTGGGTTGAAATTTGGAACACAGATAGGTTTTATGACATGGACCTCTGCTAAGAAAGGATTTTGCCATGCGGGCAAAGCCGCGAGCATAAAAGCTAGTCTACTGCATAAAATAATTGTAGTTTAGCAGTAGCGTTTGTGAAGAGGGCAAACGCATGATGACCTGGATATTTTTTTTTATCAAGTAGAAGACGACACGTGAATCGTATGTCGGAGGAACAGTGGTTCTGGACTATTACTCAGTACCCATCAGGAACCCACCAAACTCTATTCTTTATTTGGTTGGAGAGCTGAAATTGACTCGAACTCAAAGGATATGCACCAAAAGGAAGAGAAGGCATTTGCCCTACATAGGGCTAAATAATATGATTAAAAAAGACGACGAGACGGCACTCCCTGAAACTTTTTTTCTTTCCTTTTCTTTATATAATAATCATATTACAAAATAGTATATGGACAAAGATTTATAAAATATCCATGCAATTTCTCGCCTTAGGACTGTAAACTCAAACTGAGTAAGGCTTTGCACTCGAAGCACGTCTGCACTCCGCACTTGTTTGTTTAACCAAATGATGTTACACTGTGATCGCAAGCTTTGTATACAAAACAATAGAAGTAATGTGAAGGGGTTTATAATATTATTTATTAACTATATTTATTACAATATTTTTTACAAAATAATATAATCGACTCAATAAAAAAAAAGTTGTTGAATATTAATATTATAATGTGAGATTTTCTCACTCAAACTATATTATTATAATGACAAATTTTAAAATAAAATATTCATAGGTCAACTTTTTAGCAATGTACTAAATAAACGAAGTGATTTTTAAAACAGAAAATTCGTTATCGTTTTGGAAACCCTTTGCCATTTTTTAAACTCGAAAAGTCAAATGCAAACAACTAACTGGTAATACTTTTAAAACTATTATCTAAAATAACTTTATTACCGAGAAACATTTTGTAAAAGTAAATTCTGCGAATACAAATTTCAAAATTTGTCAAATTTCCTGTACAAACTCTTATCAAGATTATGTAGATAACATTATCGTGAAAGATCATTGACGTCATTTTTAAAGGAAATTATATAGGTAAGTCAAACCACAGAATTTTTCGGCTACTGAAGCCGCTGATTTCATAACTAATTAAGGCGCTATGGTAAGTGAAATGTATGTTTTTCAAAGCCTAATATAGCAAACTTTTAAGAAGATCTACTACTTTATATTTTAGTATGTGTAACTTCAATCTTTGAACAAGAGATCTTTATTAACAGAAACATGATAATTGTTTTTTTTTCTCGATAGTTTTTTTTTTTTTAAATATGCCTAATTTTCTTCCTTCCATTTAAATATTTGTAAAACTAAGACAAAAATAAACATTTAGAGTACTTTATTTGATACATAACATTCAAACGGATGGCTATGCAGGGTATTTTATCGATAAGTTTATTTAATGATTTTTAATTGAATTTTAATTCCCACGGAGCATTACCGTACGCACTCAGAACGCCGGTGACCACTGTCAGCGTCGGACCTGTGCACTTCGATCTCACCTCCACTACGGTTACACACGCGCGTTTGAATTATTTAGGAGTACTGTAAGTACTCCTAAATAATTCAAACGCGTTATATATTGTGAATTTCCAAATCGCATTATATATTGTGAATTTCCAAATCTCAGAAGCGTGTAGGGGGTTTAATTTATTTGTAATTAGATAATAAATATTATAATCTTTATTTTGTCCTTCTAGTCGATTATTAAAAAATATAACACACACGTACTATATAAAATAAATTAGATTAAATTAATTTAAATTAAATATTATTATAAGTTAATATTTATTTATGTGATGAAGTAGAAGACGAGCAAGACGCTCTCCTATGTTAAGAGATAACGGCTGCCCATAATCAGTACAGTGTCACCTAGGATTTCACAATTATGTGAATTCTAGGAGCACTGCACCAACGCTTCTTACTCAAGAGTCATAAGATGTTAAGACTCTTTAGCCCAGTAATTTCACTAGCTACAGTGCCCTCCTACCGGAGCACAGTAATGTTTGCACATCACTGCTCAGGCTAATAATTTAATTAGATTAAATTAATTTAAATTAAATATTAATATGAATTAATTATTAAATACGATTAAATTAATTTACATTAAATATTAATATAAACTAATTATTAAATTAGATTGAACTAATTTAAAATAAAATCAGATAAATTCGAAAAAAAATCAGATAAATTCTGAAAAATTCTGATAAATTCGAAATAATCAGATAAATTCGAAAAAAAATTAGAATAATTCTGATAAATTCGAAAAAATCAGATAAATTCGAAAATTCATCAGATAAATTCTGATAAATTCAGATAAAATCAGATAAATTCGAAAAAATCAAATAAATAAAAAAAAAAGATAAATTCTGATAAAATCAGATAAATTAGAAAAAAAATCTGATAAATTCTGATAAATTCAGATAAAATCAGATAAATTAGAAAAAAAATCTGATAAATTCTGATAAATTCAGATAAAATCAGATAAATTCGAAAAAATCAGATAAATTCGAATAAAAAAATAGAAAAATTCTGATAAATTCAGATAAATTCGAAAAAATCAGATAAATTCGAAAATTCATCAGATAAATTCTGAAAAAATCTGATAAATTCAGATAAAATCAGATAAATTCGAAATAATCAGATAAATTCGAAAAAAAATTAGAATAATTCTGATAAATTCGAAAAAATCAGATAAATTCGAAAATTCATCAGATAAATTCTGATAAATTCAGATAAAATCAGATAAATTCGAAAAAATCAAATAAATAAAAAAAAAAGATAAATTCTGATAAAATCAGATAAATTAGAAAAAAAATCTGATAAATTCTGATAAATTCAGATAAAATCAGATAAATTAGAAAAAAAATCTGATAAATTCTGATAAATTCAGATAAAATCAGATAAATTCGAAAAAATCAGATAAATTCGAATAAAAAAATAGAAAAATTCTGATAAATTCAGATAAATTCGAAAAAATCAGATAAATTCGAAAATTCATCAGATAAATTCTGAAAAAATCTGATAAATTCAGATAAAATCAGATAAATTCGAAAAAATCAAATAAATTCGAAAAAAAATTCAGATAAATTCTGAAAAATTCTGATAAAATCAGATAAATTCGAAAAAAATCAGATAAATTCTGAAAAAATCTGATAAATTCAGATTAATTCGAAAAAATCAAATAAATTCGAAAAAAAATCAGATAAATTCTGAAAAAATCTGGTTAATTCTGATAAATTCAGATAAAATCAGATAAATTCTAATAAATTCAGATAAAATCAGATAAATTCTAATAAATTCAGATAAAATCAGATAAATTCGAAAAAAAATCAGATAAATTCTGAAAAAATCTGATAAATTCAGATTAATTCGAAAAAATCAAATAAATTAGAAAAAAAATTCAGATAAATTCGAAAAAAATTCAGATAAATTCTGAAAAATTCTGATTAATTCAGATAAATTTAAAAAATCAGATAAATTTGAAAATATATCAAATAAATTCGAAAAAAAATCAGATAAATTTGTAAAAATCTGATTAATTCTGAAAAAATCTGGTAAATTCAGATAAATTAAAAAAAATCAGATAAATTCGAAAATAAATCAAAAAAATTCTGAAGAAATCTGGTTAATTCTGATAAATTCATATAAATTCAGATAAAAACATAAATTCTGAAAAATTCTGATAAATTCTGATAAATTCAGATGAATTCGAAAAAATCAGATAAATTCGAAAAAAAATCAGATAAATTCAGAAAAATCAGATAAATTCAGAAAAATCTGGATTCTGAATTTTTTCGAATTTCTGTTTTTTTTTTCGAATTTATCCGATTTTATCTGAATTTACCAGATTTTTCAGAATTTATCTGATTTTTTTTCGAATTTATCTGATGTTTTCGAATTAATCTGATTTTATTTGAATTTTTCAGAATTTATCTGATTTTATCTGAATTTATATGAATTTATCAGAATTAACTAGATTTTTTCAAACTTATCTGATTTTTTTTTCGAATTTATCTGATTTTTTTTAATTTATCTGAATTTACCAGATTTTTTCAGAATTTATCAGACTTTTTTTAGAATTTATTTGAATTTATCAGATTTTTCTCAATTTATCTGAATTTATTTGAATTTATCAGATTTTTTCTGAATTTATATGAATTATTGTTTTAATTTAATTTAATTAATTGGTCCAATTTAATTAATCTGATCTAATCAATTAAATGTAATCTAATTTTGTTTTTTTTTTTTCAACAAAAAATACGTGTATCTATAATATTTATCTCGTGTCTCATTTTTTCGATCTTGTCCAAAAATTTTAGCACATTGTAACCCCCGACGCAAAATCGACGGGGTTTTATAAGTTTGACGTGTTTGTGAATGTGTGTGTGCTAACTACATGCAAAGAATCACCAAGGGTTAATGACCGCGCACGTTTTACGATAAGCGTACGCCACACGTTTCCAACGGGCGTTCTGAGCAACTTTTGCCCGCACTAAATACCTAATCTGCTCGTAAAGCCCCGCCTTAAGCAACGAGAAAAATTGTAATTCAGAGAAAGTTTAGATTTAAATAGGACAATAATGCTTTTATGTAGCAGTTTAATTAGCCCCATTTTGATAGCTTTCATTAAGGGCGTAACTCTGAAATTATAGCATTCCTAAATAACCTATTATGACGTCACCTGTTTTAAAATATTTACTTATTAAAGTTTAATGAACTTCGCACATTATAGTACAGGGGGTAAAACCGGTGGACGCAACTAGTTACACATAATATAGCTTTTTATAATAAGGTACCTACCTATATGTATAAAACAATATGGAGAATTTATCTGAGCGCTTGGTCGAGGCGATGCCGGACCGAAATGCTGGGGTATATTTGGCCCAACGTATAAGTATTGCCATTCAACGTGGCAATGCTGCCAGCATTCTGGGCACTCTGCCATCTGACAGTGGTTTAGAGCACTTAGATTTTCTGTAGATCGGCTTGTGGCCGATTTGTGGTTAATAAAAGTGTTCTTTACTGCTTTAGTAGCTGTAGTATTGTTAGTTTGTTTTTCTCAATAAAGGCATTTGCCATATGGAGAAACTTAAACATCTAAATAAAAAGGAAAGTGTGAATGATCTATCAACGCACAGCTTAAGCCACTGGAAATTTGAAATATATTTAGATAGATTTTATATTGAAGACCTCCGCTAAGAAAGAATTTTATCACGCGGGCAAAACCGCCAGCACACTCTAGTCTTATATAAAACGGTATCTTTATAAGATCTGTTTTCTGTGAACAACTAAACTTCTACAATAAGTCATGTTAATTTTATAGCCCAATTGGTCTCAATTCAATTCCCATTGTACTAATCTGAACTAGATAGCTAGTGTTTCAGTTCTTGGCAAACTAAGCTGTAAACTAGACTGAAAACCATAAAGCAAGTCACTGTTTTGAGGTTTGAGTTATTGTTTACATCTGTCCTACTTTTCAGTTATTTATGAATATCTTGATAGAGATACTTAGCACTTAGCATCAAAGTTTTGCATTGATGGAAATTTAAATAACAAAAGTTTTGAGTTGTTATTTATTATTCTCGTATTCTATTAGACGGGGTTTTTTGTATATCACGTTCTCTGCCAACTAAAAAAAAAGGATTTTCCGTTCAGGTCGGGACGCCCACTGTGACCAGTCACGTTAAAACATTTCTAATAGAGCCGCGACGGCCACAGTGACCCGCGCGTCTGTTGAGTTTAAATCTCCCCTAGCAGGCCGACGGTCATAACCCACGAACTAATTTCTATGGGAAATGACCCGCCTGACCCTCTAATATCTCAAATTTGCTGTTTTCATCCGACCCCCTGGGAAACACTGGTGACACTGTTTACCGACACGGTAGAGAACGTGATATTTGTATGTACCTACATCTAAAATTATTTTTGCATAAACGGCAATACACAATATCATCCCCCTATCCACTTTTATTACAAGCTTTTATTTTATTACAAGCTTTATATTACTTTTACCTGTCTGTTGTCTGTCTGTCTGTCTGTCTGTCTGTCTGTCTGTCTGTCTGTCTGTAATCAAATCTTGCAAGTTTAATTTGACCCACTTCTCGGTTTCCGATTGAGTTGAAATTTTGTATGCGTGTATAAATCGGATGACAATGCAATATTATTATACATCGAGCTGATCTGATGATGGAGCTGGAAGGTAGCCATAGGAACTCCGTAATTAAACGACGCAACCCCATCGAGTTTGGGTTTATTTGATTCGTCTTGACGAGTACTTTATGATGCTAGATGGTAATAATAATAAAAGTTTGATTTTTAAAAAGTATTTTTAAAAATTCACTTGTTTCATGTTATGATGAATACAGATACTCGTACCTACCTAAATAAAAATCCGTTAAGCCATTTCAAAAAGTTCGATAACAAAATTCGTGGCTAATTATTCACAACCCCTATGCACTAACAATTTTGCTATTTTAATTTGACCAATCTACCTAGGTACGGGTATAAGGTATACATTATAATAATATATTATTATGTATAAAGTCATCCTTTTATTCATAGGTGGTGGTCAGTGGACCACTGACCACCTCTGTTTTTTTGAATGTTCAAAAGACATCTACCTACTAAAACCAGTAGATGTCTTTTTGAACATTACAGTTTTATTTCACCAGTTATCGGTCCAGGCAAATGTCTATTCTATTTCCATTTAAATATGGCTATTTGATACTCGTATTGATTCCGAGATTCCTATTTGTCTTCTAACTTAGTTTGACCTTATATAGGTACCTCAAGTGCTATAAAGGCCACTCCAGATGAAAAGAGTTCTTGATAGGATCGACTAGCAGAAATTTATTAGTTTGAAAGAAGAAAAAATATATATCGTCTATATATATTTTAGTTTGTGTGTATGTACCTGCCTATGTTAGTATGCTCACTTTTTTATAATACCCTTATTTATCTAATGATCTTTTGTATAGTTATGAGTTTTTTATTTGACTGTATAAAACAGAATTTTTCAATGGTGTCCCAAATGTCACTAAAATTATTAACAAAAATAGAGTAGTCATTTGGGACACAGTGTCCGAAAATTTTGTGTCCCAAATGACAATAAGCCTGCCTATGTAACTACGCTCCACTTCTAGCATGCAGCATGTGGAAATTGAAAAAATACTTATTATTGTTTGGGAATTTAACACTGCGACTCTGCGACACAGACCGTGACGCAAGTGGATCTGCCCTTAAGATAGAGAGTTTTATTTATTACTCCATCCGAAACGGTAGCAATGATTGACAGTCATTTTTTATGAATCATCATTTCAGCTATAGCACGTCCACTGCTGAACATAGGCCTCCCCTTTGGTCCTCCATATGTACCGGTTGGAAGCGAAACCTGCATCCAGCGTCTTCCGTTTATAAGGTCGTCTGTCCACCTTGTGGGTGGACGTCCTACGCTGCGTTTGCTAGTCCGTGGTCTCCACTCGAGCACTTTTCGACCCCACCGGTCATCCGCTCTACGTGCTATGTGGCCTGCCCATTGCCACTTCAGCTTTTTTATGAATAAACTGGATTTATGCACGGGAAACTTAGCGGCGGGAAAATCCGTTGGACGCAGCTACCTAAATAAGTAGATAAATCACGATAGGTAGGTACTTATCTACCGAAAGGATCAAAAGTTAGATACTAATACTAATGAAGCGTGCTATGAGAAAACACTTTTAGTTATTCGGAATTCTTACGTAACTAAAATGCTGCTATTCATATTTTGCGAAAGTAAAATCAATCAGACAGTCAAAGAATAGGCTCGTTTATAACTGATTCATATGAATAAGATTTGAAGCAGCCTTTTTATTTACCTATAGGTTTGATTGATTGAACGCATTTTGGTCAGAATCCCATTTGTAATGTGGTAAAGCGTAGCTATTCGGAGTAGATAACATTATAGAGTCCTGATAGACATCTCAAGTTGTCCGCTACGTTATACGAAAGGCTTTTATTTTTATAAAAGAAGGCTCCTTTTATTGGATACAGGCAGCTTTCTTCATCTAGACTCTAGACTAGACTGTTGTTTGAGTTATAATACCTACCTAACTACCTACCTATTGTTAAGAACGAAGAAGTAATGAAATTTAGTTTTGAATTTAGAGCCCACTTGAAGGTTACAATATAGCTAATAGGTACCTATTATATAGGTAGTTTTATCGTTAATAATATAGTCGATATAATAATTTTTTTTTGGTAGTAGGGCGTTTGCGTAGAAATAAGCGAAATACCTACGCTACGATATGTTGACCCATACCATACCTCCACAACAAATGGAAAGACGAGATGACTAGAAAAATAACAGAGAGTCGGTACCTACTTTTACCGGTGAAAACTACTGGACGCAGTTAGTAAAAGCAAAATTACTCTCACTTGTCCCTCATTAATGAAGGTGAATTTCCGATAGCTTACCCCTAAGTTTGACCCATTAGTTTCAAGTGGATTAGGAAACTCGGAACGCCGATTGTAACCTACGAATGCTTAGAGACTTAGAGGTTAATGAACACAAAAGCAATTTAGAAATAAATGGGTCACTAGATATAAACTTGCAGTTACACTTCAAATAATAGCTTGGGGATGGACTCTTATACCTACCTAATAGGGACAGATGTCATTGTAATACAAAACTGACGCCGCGCCATACCTACCTATAGTTAGTAGGTACATAGATACTAACACACCACCAAAGCTTCATTTACATTCAGCCGAAACGGACAGGGCGTAGGGAATGTCTGTGAACACATTTGCCCTGCTCACTTCCCTGCCCGTTTTGGCTGAATGTAAATAGAGTATAACAGGACACCGATAACTAGTTAGCCTAAAAAAATAATAAAATAAAAATTCAAAAAAAAACAAAATGCTGATACTCAAGGTAGAAAAATATTAAACCGTTCGTTAGAGTGACACAGAAGCGCTTTGATATAGAGCAAATTGACAAGATTCAACTTAATTTAAATAGATATTGGCATATACCTATGTATATGGCTGCTCGGCACAGAGCGAGCGGAGTCGCAAGTCG
This sequence comes from Hemithea aestivaria, assembly GCA_947507615.1. Classification (NCBI taxonomy): domain Eukaryota; kingdom Metazoa; phylum Arthropoda; class Insecta; order Lepidoptera; family Geometridae; genus Hemithea; species Hemithea aestivaria. The sequence continues at coordinate 8,590,032 of OX382334.1, read as the reverse complement.
CAAGACTCGCTCTGTGTGGACCAGGTTAACGAAGTAAGTACTTAGTACCTACCTAATTAAAATTAAGTAGGTACGTTTTCCCAATCAAATCTGATTCCAAACAGATCATCTATCTCCTAAATATATAAAAGGAAAGAGTGACTGATTGACTGACTGATCTATCTAAACACAGCCCAAACCACTGATCGGATTCGTTTGAAATTTGGAATACAGGTTGTATGACGTAGACCTTCGCTATGAAAGGATTTTGCCACGCGGGCAAAGAAGCCACAAGCATAAGCTGGTAGGGTACCTACCAGCTTATACATCATGATATAATTATTTTAATTAGGTAGGTAGGTAAGTAGGAATTAGGTTGTAGCAAAAGCAACAATTTTGATATTTAAAGATCGATATCTGTCCAAAATAATTTATAGTTTCTAAGTTTGGGTTGCTGCCAAATTGAAGTTATTGTATGTAGGTACACAGTGCACCTTTAAAAAGCTATTAAAGTTTAAAGTGACAATACACGTTCTAGGTGGTGCTAGGAAGAAAATAGCTTCAGAAATAACCTTTATTTTTATTGTGTTATCGCCTCTAGGATAACTGCAATAAGAACGGAATATAACGAGCTAACACACTTCTCATGATAATGTGAAAAATGAGAGTAGAGTTTTTCAAAGTTTGAAGTACCTGCCTATTTTATTAAGTTTGGTTGTTACACGTTTTTTACTAATTGTGCCCATAGGTTTTACCCTCTGAAAAGTAGATAGCCTATGTGATTATAAAACCATATGGAGGCTGTTTTTATACCAGCTGCGCCCTGCGGTTTTACCCGCTGTAGGTACTGTAGCTTATGTGTAATTTCAGGGTCTAAGATATCTCTATACCTACCAAATTTCAGGTCAATCGGTCCACCCGTGAAAGAGTAACAAACATAGGTAAATCCATACATTCTTACAAACGTTCACGTTTATAATGGGTATTAGTAAGATTATTGTTTTTATTTTTATTATTCAGCACCAATAAGGTATCTATTATGTTCGTACAATACCTACGTCCTCATTCTCCGGATAGTCTTCTATCAATAAAGCTACATAGATAAGTATTTACTCGACTAAAATCAGCTTGAGAGCTTCTCAAGTCTATACTAGGGAATAGATGACTTTAGTTTAAAGTAATCAAATATTGTGCTAATGTGTTGACCCCGATTATGACTTACTTGATTAATTTTTCATTTATTTCAGGGATATTCCCAAATGCATTAAAGCTTTCTATTGTAAAGCCGCTGTTCAAAAAAGGTAGAGAAGATGATATGGACAATTATCGTCCCATCACAATAATACCCATATTGGCAAAAGTATTCGAAAAATGTTTCTACAAAAGATTATTGGATTTTTGTAATAAAAATGAAATTATATCTGCATCTCAATATGGGTTTCAAAAAAATAAGTCCACTACTCTAGCAATATTTAAATTTTTAAGCGCAGTATTAACAGGTATTAATAAAAACAAATTTACTACAGGTATATTTTTAGATTTGTCCAAGGCTTTCGATTATGTGACGCATAGCATCCTTCTCCATAAATTGGGAACTTATGGCATCAGAGGGCTTGCTCTACAATGGTTAACGTCTTATTTAACCGATAGGAAACAATGCGTTTCTATCGAAAAAGTTGAAGGAAATGAGTTATTAGCGTTCACTTCACCCTATAGAGAAAATGAACACGGTGTCCCACAGGGGACAGTGCTTGGCCCTATATTATTTATTTTATATATAAATGATATAATTAATGTGACATCCCATCAATGTGTTTTGTTTGCAGATGACATTTCAATAATAGTGACATCCGATAAAAATAATAATAACATTGTAAATCATCAAATTGACATTAATATAACTATTGACAAAATCATTGAATGGCTAGAATTAAATAATTTAAAAATTAATTTAAGTAAATGTAATTATATTCAATTTAATAAATCGAGCTATACAAAAATAAATCTGAATATGGCTATCCCAAAGCTGAAAGAAACAAGGGAAATAAAGTTTCTAGGTTTAACAATTGATCAAGAGCTAAACTGGAAGTCACAATTAGCAAATTTGTGCGGTAGAGTTAACAAATTTACATATGCTCTCAGCCAAATACGGAACGTGGCTAGTCAAAAAACCGCTGTTATCTCGTATCACTCATATGTAGAGTCGATCCTACGTTACGGCTTAATGTTTTGGGGCAATAGTACTGACAAGAATAGAGCTTTTATTGCCCAAAAGAAGTGCATCAGAGCTGTTTGCGGAAAGCGTCCTGATGAGTCCTGCAGGCCATTGTTTCAGAAACTTGGACTTTTACCACTGCCTGCTTTATATATTTACGTTGTATGCACTTTTGTTAAAAAACATAAACAACTTTTCAAAACAGCGGGAGATGTAAATCAGAGGCTAAAAAGAAATCCTCACAGGCTTGTGTTTACTGATACACCGGGCTCTGCAAAGTATATTAAGAGTTTTATTGTCATGTGTGTTAAAATATATAATAAAATACCAAATAATATTAAATCTCTTAACATGAATCCGTTTAAGAAGAATTTATATATGTGGTTATTAAATAATAATATTTATGACATTGAAAAGGAATTCTTGACTAAGACATTTTGATTTTTAATTATTCATTCTTTATTTTATAAATTCTTTAATCTCTTTTTAATTTTTAATAGTTATTATTATTTGACATTCAATATATATATTTTTTAATTATCTCTGACATACAAACCTAATATAATAATTATTTTTAAATGGATCATTGACATAAAATTTAATTTAATCTTTGTAATTTTACTGCTAAAATAGCTTTTTTATGTTTACATTTGCATGCTTTTATTATAATTGGCTCAACATGTCTCAGCACTTAATATTAAACTGTACCACCTGAAATACCATGTTGTATAAGCAAATAAAGATTATGAATTATTATGAATTATGTTGCAAAAAAAAACACACAAAACCTATAAGTAGTGGTCAACCATTTTTTAATTGCGCATATCAGCTTAATAAAATGTTCATGGAGTCTTAGGAAATGATCTGCAATTTAATATTGGTCGAACTCAACCTACCTTTGTTACCGTGCGGAAAATTCTACAGGAAGTTTCTAATCCTAGAAATCCGTTAGCTTTTGGGGATCTCATCTAAAACCGTATCTAGTATTAATTGTGTTGGCGTGTTAGAGCTAGAGCCACTAGGTTTGTTTGGGTAGCTAATTAGGACTTAGGATCTCAAGGACTAGGTACCTACCTCAGACAGTTCATTTGGACGGTCGTGTTGTTTATTTACGAGTATGAATAGAGAAATTCATAGTTCATTACTAGAAACTAGCTGCCCCTCGCAATTTCGCTCTCCATAACGAGTTTTATCGTAATCAGTTTAGTATTTTTTGGTTGAAAACAAACACACACACTCACATAGTCACATACAAAAATAACATTATTACCTAGGTATAAAATTAGTAGGATAATAAGTAATTTTGCAACTATGTAGGTGGGTATATAATAAATAATTATTATGGAAATTGTTTATGAGTAGGTACTAAGAAAATTCTCGGTAAACAAATACTAAGTACCTAGGTAGTTAAAATCACAGAAACGACGTACGCTTAACTTATAGCACTCCCTTTTTTATTCACTTTAGGTACCTAAGCAGGCAGGATCGTTTCTGACTTTAATCCCCGATCCCCAATAGCTCTACCGAACATCATGCCAGAACACGTTCGTTAAATCCGTTTGACACGATTTTGTCAAGTGATTGTTAGCCACAACTGAAGCGTACCATCAGTAGCAAGTGGAAGCCCTTCCTTATGTCGGGGGTTGAAAAACTATAAAGCTCCCAATAAGTTCGCATTAGAGTAGAAAGGGGATAACGCGGTGTTATGGATTGAACAATTTACGGACACGGGACACGGAAGCTATTAAAGTTTATAGACTTGTTGGATTCGGGCTTCGGGTCGCCTACCCTTATGTCACTGGCCTTAATTTACGCTGACTACCCATTGTTATTAAAATCACTGTGTAAATCTGCGGAACCAATCAGGCCTCTGTTCTAGTGTTGGAAATTGAACAATAAATGTTCAGGTTTTTAAGGTAGAATGAATACCTATTTAGGGGTGGGTTTTATGTTTTAATTAAGTAAACTATTATACATACGATCATGCCTAATAGATTAACTTTCAAGTATGTTTTCCAGAATTTCATTTAAGGTAACATAAACAATTTTAGATAATTAAGTAACAGCTCCTCCAACTGTCTCGGTCAAGAGTTATAGATTTAGTAGGGAGGCCTTTGCCTGCAGTGGGATCCAGTAGGCTGATAATAATAATAACCAAATATACAGACCTCGCAATAGAATTAAAATCCCAGTGGAGAGTAGACCAAGTTAAAACAGTACCGATCATACTCTCATCAACAGGCGTCATCCCATACACTCTACATAAATCTCAGGAAGCCCTCGACATAAACAGGTTCATATTTACTCAACTTCAAAAAGCCGTCATCTTAAATACATGCCGTCTTGTCCGAAAATGTTTAAATCTAAACCAATAATAGTTTAATACAAAATATTGTCCTCCCTATTTTTGCTTGGCGTAAGCCCGTAAAAATAGGTAAATCCTCGCTAGACGAGAGAATGTTAAAACCGATACCAAAATTATATTAATAACTAACAGCTCGAACCTAAACCACATAATAAGTAGCACACCTATGTCCGAGTACCTACTGACTACTGATATAGTTAACTTATTAAGTAGGTACTTATATACCTACCTAATAATTTGCCATTCACATTCAAACTATCTGCCTAAAAATCAGACCAGTTGAAATACCTCTTACCTAACTAGGCACATAATAATGACCTGTATTATTTTCAAATCTCCAGAAAAAAATTCTGACAAGGGATTTCCCAAAAACCCCACGTGAACCAACCTATGGTAATGGTAATATGGCGAAGCAGCCAGGGTAACAAGAGTTATCTATATAAAATAGATAAGTATATTGTATTAAACATAACCCAGTAAAATGATCTATTTCTTGAGAGTTTACGTTATATAGCTGAAACTCGTAATTACGTTGCCATGGATATAGCTAAAACTTCGATGGGTTTGCTTATGTTGTTGATAAGTTTTACTCAGGCAAAATACACTTCATTTCCATTAATTTATTTTCCTCGAGGTTGTTCTACAAAACTTGGATCTTTGTACAGTCAACTACAAAGAGATGTATCCATGTTAGTCTTACGAAATGAAGAAGCTTTTAGTATGCAAAAATTATTTACCCTTACTTCGTGACATTTTCAGTATCCATCAAATCTTATACTATATTCGATTCATTTTAAATGCTATTATTATATATGTATCACCTAGGGAAAAGTAGTGGGATACATCATTGTTGCATATTAAACGAATCGATGATAATATAAAGTTTGATTGCTACTAGAAATGTCACGAACCAAGGGTAGTTCATTGTGGCAAATGAAAATTTACTTCATTTTGTAAGCCTAACATGGATACATCTCTTTGTAGTTGACTGTACGATAGATACAAGTTCTTGATAACCTACCTATTATAATACTATTATTATAATATACACTATATAGAAGTTTTTAATATTCTGTGATCTGTGAACAGGCTTTTATTATTTTCTCCAGCTCAAATGATGTAGGTACGTGTAAGCCACAGAAAAGAGAATCTCTTTAATCCGTGTACCAATTTTTTTGCCAGCTAAAGATTTTATTTTTTTGAGATACAGGGTAGGTACTTTACTTACTAGTATAATAAAACTTATAATAAATTATTATTTAACTAGCTGCGCCCAGCGGTGTTACCTGCTGTACTGTTACCTATGTGTTATTCAATGGTATATAATATAATGGTATGTATAAGCTATATCTATACCAAATTTCAGCTCAATCGGTCCACCCGTTTAGGCGTGAAAGAGTAACAAACGTACATCCATACATTCTTTAAAATTTTCACGTTCATAATATTTTTTTCTACTCCGATTTTCATATGCCCGCTTTGTCTGGCCTGCGGGTGAAGTAAAACTTTAGCCTTTTCTAAAGTAACTTTGTAGCGCCCCTGGCGGTAACAAATTAAACAAATAGCACATAACGTAGAACCTAAAAGGTATTGTGTGCATCTGCACTGAGTGTCTTTTTTTTGAAGTATCAGTAAAAAATCTGAAATTTACAGGGGAGTTAGTAAAAATATAGTAAAAAATAATGCACAGGGTCTCGAATTTCTAAAACTTGAATTGAACGAGATATGACCAAAAGATTAGGACACTCAATCCTGATGCGCCGCTAAATACGAATATTTTCAAAAGTATTGACCCTAGGATTATAATTTTTAGTTCTGGAGTTAGTAAAAAATTTCTAAAAACTTTTGGGAAATTTTCAAATCAATAGAATGTACCGTTACAGATTTATAACGGTTTAACTAGGACACTCAGTTCTTACGCCGTAAGGATTGAGTGTCCTGCTAAATATGGGTTTATTGGAATAAATACATAAAAATAACATTACCATCTTGTAGTCTGACCCTCAAAACAATTTCTAAAAGAGAAACTATGTCGAAAAAGCTTACCCTTTTAAAATAAATGAAAGATTTCATTTTTACGAAACGTATGTACTGAGTGTCTTTTATTTTTGAAAAAAAAGGGTCAAATAGTAGTTTTAGAAATTTGGCACTTGGTGCAAAAGTTTTTACTAATTGAATACTAAAACATGATATATAATTTGTTTTTCTAAATTGTATATTTTTAGAGTAAATCCACTTTTTGCGGTTTTCTGTGAGTGTCTTTTTTTTTTCGAGGTTGAGCAAAATTAATGAAATTCACAGGGGAGTTAGTAAAAAATTAGTAAAAACTTTTGTAGTAAGTGGCGAATTTCTAAAACTTAAATTGAATTTTTTATGAGCAAAATACTAGGACACTCAATCCTTACGTTTTAAAAAAGTGAAAAACCTCGATATTTCGGTAAGTATTAACTTTTTTTTCAGGATTTTTTTTTCTAGAGTTAGTAAAGAATTTCTAAAAACTTTGTAAAAAAAAATATACAGGCTAACACGTGGTGTTACTGAGTTATAGCGGTTTAATTAGTTTCACTGAGCGTAAGAACTGAGTGTCCTAGTTAAACGGCTCTACAGATAAAACTAAACCTCGTAGATAAAAACAACTTATATCCACGAGTTTTACTAATTTTTTACTAACTCTGGATATAAAATTCATTTTTGTAAGTTTTATATTTTTTGAGAAAATCCACATTTTCATGTTTTTCACTGAGTGTCCCATTTTTTTCAAAATATCAAAATGATTTTTTCAGGAGAGTTAGTAAAAGATTAGTTACATCGTTTGCACTAGGTGTCGAATTTCTAAAACTAAAATTATTCTTTTTATGATCAAATAACTACAGTCCAGACGCCCGAAAAACATGAAAAACCTCGATATCTCGATAAATATTAACTTTTTTCCTAGGATTTTTTTTCAGTAGTTAGTAAAAAATTAGTAAAATCTTTTGCACTAGGTGCCAAATTTCTAAAACTGAAATCAAATTTTTTATAATCAAAAAACTAGGACACTCAATCCTTACGTTTTAAAAAAGTGAAAAACCTCGTTATCTCGGTAAGTATTAACTTTTTTTTCAGGATTTTTTTTCCAGTAGTTAGTAATGAATTTCTAAAAACTTTTACAAAAAAAACCAACAGGCTAACATGTGTTGTTACTGATTTATAGCGAATAATTAGTTTCACTGAGCGTAAGAACTGAGTGTCCTAGTTAAACGGCTCTACAGACAAAATTAAACCTCGTAGATAAAAACAACTTAGATCCACGAGTTTTACTAATTTTTTACTAACTCTGGATATAAAATTCATTTTTGTAAGTTTTATATTTTTTGAGAAAAAACACATTTTCATGTTTTTCACTGAGTGTCCCATTTTTTTCAAAATATCAAAATGATTTTTTCAGGAGAGTTAGTAAAACATTAGTTACAACGTTTGCACTAGGTGTCGAATTTCTAAAACTAAAATTATTCTTTTTATGATCAAATAACTACAGTCCAGACGCTCGAAAAACATGAAAAACCTCGATATCTCGATGAATATCAACTTTTTTCTTAGGATTTTTTTTTCAGTAGTTAGTAACGAATTTCTAAAAACTTTTACAAAAAAAACCAACAGGCTAACATGTGTTGTTACTGATTTATAGCGGTTAATTAATTCTGTTTTACGGAGCGAGCTAAATGAATAAAGCCGTGAGTTGTTCTCACCATGAATAATTCTTATACCTAGGCACTATTATTCAACTGACCACTATTTAATTTGTTGGCAATACTTTCTCTCTGATAACATACACGTTCAAACACTTGGCTGCCTCCCGACTCCCGGTGCCCAACTTTTACGAGGCTGCTGACTTTGGGAAGATCAACTTTTGCACACAGAATTAACACACACACGCACATACACACACACACACTAACACACATAATACACCTAGGGACCTGTTTAATTGAATAAGAAGGAGGGCGCCGGCAACTGCAACATAGTTTTATAAACTATCGCAATTTCCAACGTTCATGGCGTTTAAGATTAACGTGTATTTTAAGCGCAAATAAAGATTTATTATTTATATTAAGGGGTACGATTTTGCAAATTTACGCTAGGGCGTATTACAAGACGGATGTCGCAAAATTTAACAAAATTTATAAGAAACCAGTTGTTTAAGGATTTGAAATTTTAAAATTGGCGCCAAATGTATTTTTATTTATGTTATTGGCTTTTATTTACATTATTATGATTTTGCAAGTTTACGTACGGGCGTAGTGCAAACGTTGTAACTAATGTTTTACTAACTCTCCTGAAAAAATCATTTTGATATTTTGAAAAAAATGGGACACTCAGTGAAAAACATGAAAATGTGTTTTTTCTCAAAAAATATAAAACTTACAAAAATGAATTTTATATCCAGAGTTAGTAAAAAATTAGTAAAACTCGTGGATCTAAGTTGTTTTTATCTACGAGGTTTAATTTTGTCTGTAGAGCCGTTTAACTAGGACACTCAGTTCTTACGCTCAGTGAAACTAATTATTCGCTATAAATCAGTAACAACACATGTTAGCCTGTTGGTTTTTTTTGTAAAAGTTTTTAGAAATTCATTACTAACTACTGGAAAAAAAATCCTGAAAAAAAAGTTAATACTTACCGAGATATCGAGGTTTTTCACTTTTTTAAAACGTAAGGATTGAGTGTCCTAGTTTTTTGATTATAAAAAATTTGATTTCAGTTTTAGAAATTTGGCACCTAGTGCAAAAGATTTTACTAATTTTTTACTAACTACTGAAAAAAAAATCCTAGGAAAAAAGTTAATATTTATCGAGATATCGAGGTTTTTCATGTTTTTCGGGCGTCTGGACTGTAGTTATTTGATCATAAAAAGAATAATTTTAGTTTTAGAAATTCGACACCTAGTGCAAACGATGTAACTAATCTTTTACTAACTCTCCTGAAAAAATCATTTTGATATTTTGAAAAAAATGGGACACTCAGTGAAAAACATGAAAATGTGGATTTTCTCAAAAAATATAAAACTTACAAAAATGAATTTTATATCCAGAGTTAGTAAAAAATTAGTAAAACTCGTGGATATAAGTTGTTTTTATCTACGAGGTTTAGTTTTATCTGTAGAGCCGTTTAACTAGGACACTCAGTTCTTACGCTCAGTGAAACTAATTAAACCGCTATAACTCAGTAACACCACGTGTTAGCCTGTATATTTTTTTTTACAAAGTTTTTAGAAATTCTTTACTAACTCTAGAAAAAAAAATCCTGAAAAAAAAGTTAATACTTACCGAAATATCGAGGTTTTTCACTTTTTTAAAACGTAAGGATTGAGTGTCCTAGTATTTTGCTCATAAAAAATTCAATTTAAGTTTTAGAAATTCGCCACTTACTACAAAAGTTTTTACTAATTTTTTACTAACTCCCCTGTGAATTTCATTAATTTTGCTCAACCTCGAAAAAAAAAAGACACTCACAGAAAACCGCAAAAAGTGGATTTACTCTAAAAATATACAATTTAGAAAAACAAATTATATATCATGTTTTAGTATTCAATTAGTAAAAACTTTTGCACCAAGTGCCAAATTTCTAAAACTACTATTTGACCCTTTTTTTTTCAAAAATAAAAGACACTCAGTACAGACGTTTCGTAAAAATGAAATCTTTAATTTATTTTAAAAGGGTAAGCTTTTTCGACATAGTTTCTCTTTTAGAAATTGTTTTGAGGGTCAGACTACAAGATGGTAATGTTATTTTTATGTATTTATTCCAATAAACCCATATTTAGCAGGACACTCAATCCTTACGGCGTAAGAACTGAGTGTCCTAGTTAAACCGTTATAAATCTGTAACGGTACATTCTATTGATTTGAAAATTTCCCAAAAGTTTTTAGAAATTTTTTACTAACTCCAGAACTAAAAATTATAATCCTAGGGTCAATACTTTTGAAAATATTCGTATTTAGCGGCGCATCAGGATTGAGTGTCCTAATCTTTTGGTCATATCTCGTTCAATTCAAGTTTTAGAAATTCGAGACCCTGTGCATTATTTTTTACTATATTTTTACTAACTCCCCTGTAAATTTCAGATTTTTTACTGATACTTCAAAAAAAAGACACTCAGTGCAGATGCACACAAAGGTATTTAGTATTTGGTAACCTCTACTTTGAACCATGTTGGTTTCATGAACCTTCATGTAAACTTTGCTCGTATCACAAATCACAAGGCATTCGTGCGGGCCCATTTGGCGATGTAGTTTCAGGAAATTCCTACAGATGGAGCTAAAGAGCTCGAGCGGGATCAAGCATAGCGTAAGGCAGTTGTCCCACCGGCAACGATGAGCGAGTAACGAGTAAAGCTAGAATGTAAAAACGAGTTGGCGAGCGAGTGCGTAGTTCCGATAGTTGTGTAGCTCGGCTATAAGCGAGTGTGCGAGTGAGACGGGCGATTACTCGCACTGTAGAAAAATGACTGCTGGTTGCTCGCGCGGCGTCAGTTCTGATAAAGCGCGAGTATCGCTGAGCGTTTTCTTTCATAGTTTTTGTCGCTCAGCGACAAGCTAGTGAAGCGAGTCCTCGCCGGCAGTGTGAACAGTCAGCGATCAACTATTTGTATAATATGAATCTCTTTTGTTTACGCAGAATGTCTTTTGTACGTTTCTTGAGCGAGAAAATAGCCGATAGTTACTCGTTTTCTCGCCTTCGGTAGGACAGGTACCTAACCTTCATAAACTGAGTTCAAAAAATTTCATTACATCTTACATTCAGCAAGCCTATTGGCTAACGCTCACCCGCATGTAAAATACTAGGATCCATAGACATATATGCGTACATTACTTGCTTAAAAATCCTCATTAATATTAGTAAAATAACAAACGCCGTAATGTACATTGAAGTGGACATCAATCTTAGTGGGTGTGAATTATCCAATAGCCCGGCTGTTCTGTAAACGTTACTGGGAAACTGAATACAACACATTTTATGTACATATTTTTTATTTTAATACAAAAAGAAATAAATTAATCCTAATCTTACTAACTAGTCCTTAGAGGACAATTTACAAGGACTCCATATTTTATATATAAATAATATTGCAAAAATAGAAAACACAAAGAGAAAAGTGGCTTCAAGTTATATGTTTAATACTAATTTATTGCTAGATTTCACAACCGGACAAAATTAATATTATACACGTATTTTATACAGATTTCATCGTTTACTTACATTTCAAGTGATTGATTTTATGTATCCATATAATAAGCAATATAAACGGAAAAAACTGTGATATACAAGATTTGCATAGTCGCATATTTTTACAAGTCTTAAGTCTTAGAACGCCAAAAAAGGGCAAATTCCCCGCGCATTCATTCGCGCGTGATCGTGATACAAGTAGCACAATAATTATAAAGCACGTATTTACGAGCAGTTACGAAATTGTGTTTTAGTTTTAAGATTCTCTGTATATTTGTGGTGTTACAACAAAGAGTAGGTATACTATTCTATTCTATTTTGATTCCATCGATGCTTGTAGACGCAATGTAACGACGCCTTGTATCTAGACCTGCGCGCAAGTGAATTTGCCGAAATTCAACCTCTCAGACTTTTTGACAAGAGAAACACAAGTAATTTTTGTGATAGTCTTTAATAAAGACTTTATATAAATATGAGTAAAGAAAATTTTGGTTGTAATTTCAAATTAATACAAATTTCGATTCCCTTTTCTCTTTTTTAACACACACTCCAACATCACAAAATTTAACAAAGTGACCTTAAATTGCTTTACTACTCGGCCAATTTTAAAACCAAAATCGTTGTAGGATTTCTGAGTATGTATCCCAAATCTAAATTAATCAATGAATTTAGGTACAAATATTGTCCGATTGTCAACAATTAACATTATAATTTATACATTATGTGATTGACAAAACTTATACAACCTCCACGCTGCCAAATTACAATTCTAATGAGAAGCACCTTAATACTATGACAAAAATTAGAATATGATATGTGTAAAAAAATAAGGTATAGTGCACAGTAAAGAACTTAAACCCAGCGCTGTAATCAATTTTGGACCTCACGTGAAATGCGCAGGTACAATAAATCGTCTACTGGCGATGGCAGTGTGACATCTCAAAAAGCGTTATTTTACAGAAAACTACCCTTGGTAAAAAGTCCAGTTTTGTTAAAAAATAAATTATATACTAAATAGTCCTACGTTTGGCCACATCCCACCTGATGGAAAGTGAAAATGCGGTCGACGATGGATCACGTAAGATGCCTAGAAAGGTACCTATTCACTCGTGCCTTGAAGATACTCAAGTTGTACCTCTCGGGAAACACGGATGCCGGCAAAGTGTTGCAAATGCGACCAGTTCTCATTAAAAACGATGAAGCAAAACGCTTGGTGCGGGCAGTTGGTAGCGCCACTAAGTAAGGATGCCGCATTGCCGTCTGCCGTGACGTCCGTCCGTCGGTAGAATGAGCTTGGAGGAATTAGTTCATGTTAAATTAAGCTTTTTCAGTTGTTACACTTTTATCGTAAGTGGACGAATATAGGCGAGATACGTATAAGGGTGATTGCACACGCTTATCTTATTCTCTCTCGTACCGGCGCAGAACACAGCCAGCGGCCATTTTGTTTTAAGTTGCATGAAGGGCACTATATCACTATAATTTCTAAGCCTTTTACAAATTAGAAAAATACTTATGATTTCACGAAAGAAAAATAAGGCTTACAAGGCTAGTAATTTTTAGAGTAAACAAATTCAAGAAAATGTAAGCTACAAATGACAGAACGCAAACGAATTTGTGAAATTTAAGTTACAAATATTGACTTGTTACATTATTTATTAATATCTACATTGTACTTGTTAACTTGTAATACAAAATGCTAAAATCTGAAAATCATATTGAAAAAAATTATTGAGAAAAAAGGTTTACAAAAAGTTAAAATATGGGAAAATAAGATATAGATGTAGATAATATTGTTTTGTTTAATTGGATGTATAGGGCATTTAAATATAATAAATAAATAGATTTTATTAATGTTGTCTTAGAAAAGAAAAGCTGTCATCGCTATGAGGGACCTGCAGGTTTAGACAAGCGCCAATCGCTTGTAAATAACACTACAAAAATGTACTGAGATGAAAATAATTGTGGACATGAGAACATAAGGCGAGATATAGGTACACATTATTATGTCTATCCAAGAATCTTAAAGTCAATTGGATTTTGCGACGTGAACACCAAACTGAAGCAAGAAAAATAACGTCATGTTTGAGTGCCATCCATAGAAAGTCCTCATAGTCACCCAGTTTCCTCACAGAAATTAAAAACGAAATACTATCGTCGTCCTGCGTATTCAGTATGAGTAAGTGAGATGGCAAACAACCGTGACTTCATTTTTCTTGCTTCAGTTTGAATTCACCTCGCAACCTCCATTGGTTCCATCTTCATGTGTCTATCGCACGTCAAAACAGTACGACAGACAAAAAAAAAAAAAGGTAGCACTCCGGGAGTGCCGGCAGAAGTGAAAACTTCAATATTAACGTTGTGTTTAATTATAAGTATAAAAATACTATCAGTACATTTTTTTAGCGATTGCGAATGGTCGCTACGGGCGGGCGCGCGCTTGTCTAAGCCCCCTGTGCCGCCTAAACAGAGCATCACACTCAGGCACGCTAGAAAGAGTGGGAGATACTAGTTCCTCTCCCTTCCCCTCGATCTTACGCTTTTTCGATCAGCATCACGTGACCCTGACGCAAGTTTGAAAGTTTTTACCCATACAAAAAAAGTGCTCAGCGCCGCTAAAGAAGTTTTCACTTCAAAAGAACGTTAGCTAAATCACAAAAATATTGATGTTTAGTTCAATCAGATATTTGTTTCTGGTCTGGGTGGGTTTCAATATCTATTATTAAGTGTGTTATTACAAAAGAAAAGTATATAAGTATTATATCCGTTATCCTAACCACCATAACACATTGCTTAGCTTGGGGTTAGGTGGCGCTGTGTGAAATGTCCTGAAATATTTATTTTATTTTTTAATTGTAGTGCCAGTTTAATCGTGGCTTGTATTTATTGCATAATACTTTATACATATCATTTTTTATAATCATAGATAAATTCATTGCCACAAATCGTGATTCGTGACTCATTTGCCCTCCACATAGATTCTTGTTCGTAATAAACAACATTATAGGCTGCCACAAGGTCAAAAGTCAATAAAAAGTGTATATTACAAAGATTTTGATGTTGTGGTCACTTATTTATGTGGGTCATGTACATCTTAAGTAACTCTTTAAGCTAGTGTAAAGAATTCATAAAATGTGAAAAAGATACTAAGTCGTGACGAGATACAAATTTACACTTGCGCAGATAATGAATAAATGATTTGACACTTTGACACTCAATAATGTGATCTAACACTTCTTAAAAACAAAACAGATCAAAAATTTAAGTGCAAAATGATTGACGTTGCTATGGTTTGAACCTGGAACCCTTAGATCAGAAAGCAAAGTTGATAAAATAAATATTGATCAAAATATTTTTAATCCATTATAATTTTTAAAAAACATGTTTGTCTTAGAAAACATTATTATTTTGTACATCTGACGAACAATATTATGATGCAATTTTGCACAAGTTGAAGTCATGATTAAAAGAATTATAATATTATATTATATCAGTATTTCAATTTTATATTTAGAAATATGAGGAAAAACTAGGTATAATTTGCAAAAAATAACTATAAAAATGCTACAAAAGTGTCACACATTAATCATTAAATAAATATGTGTTTAACTTTTGATTTTAACCTCTTTCTCATCACAATCCAATATTTTGTATTTGCGACAGCATTAGAAAATAAATTAAAAATGTATGAAACGAAGCTTATCGTTAGAGTTTATGCTATTTTAATTTTCAATACATTTTTAATTTCTCACTGATATTTACGTACGCAAAAAAAAAATCTTCCAAATCTACTCACTAACTGGGGGATTACCATAAATTTTATTAAGAGAAAATGACCAACTTTTCGATAATTAATATTACTTTAACATTTTTAATAAAAATTTAGAGAAACTATGAAAAACGCTATCATTATGTAACGTAATTAAATAATAATAAAACTCAAATAAGCTAAAATGGAGCACTTTTGCAATTAATTTACAAATTATTTAGTTCTTTTTTAAGACAACCCCTTGTTCGAAAGCACCTCTACGAGAAGACAGAGTTTTTATGCTATGTTTTAAAGCAGGGATTTTTTAGATATGACTTTACACAAATAGGTCGATTTATTTATCAGAATATACTTTTCAGGTTGGCCAACAATAAAAACAAGATAATGCAATAATATGAAATTTCTCATAGGACGGGTAGTAAATGGTAACCCCTGAGCCTCATTCCAATACCACAGAAACGTTCAAATTCAACCTTCGTATAGGTCAAAATGTTCAGACTAACCGCTTATTCAGTATATGATCTTGCTGGGCGGCGCGGCAGTTTTGTTGCTCATTGCTTGCTCGAGTGTGTCCAAACGGCGGTAGGAGTGACCACGACTGTTCCGCCGACGCCCGCTGCGACCTTCCAATATTAAGCCGAAGAACTGGAAATAATTATTATTATTTTTGTAAAAAAAGGAACAGAGAAAGACACAGGAAACAAGTGAATTAAATTAAAAATTTAAAAAACCTCCAACGCAATATGTAATTCACCATTTTGTGATGTCGCCCATCTTGGATTTTACATCTATCATAGTGCGTTGTATTCTACGCGTTAAGCCCTTTCATTTGATACCCATATTGCCGGGGTCGTGGAGGAAAAAAGTAATCCGCCATTTTGTAACGGCGGCCATTTTGGACCGATTTTCACCAAACATGGCTAAGAACACTTTCGACTATCTCTACTTTAAAAAAAAAACTAAATCAAAATCCGTTCATCCACTCGGGAGCTACGATGCCACAGACAGACACAGACGGACAGACAGACAGACACGTCCAACTTATAACACCCCGTCGTTTTTGCGTCGGGGGTTAAAAAAAGGAACAGGGAAAGATACAGGGAAAAAGAAGTCCAAGAAGAACATCTTGGCTTAAAAATCTGCGCCAATGGTACTGCAATAGCACGCGTTCCCTATTTAGAGCTGCTGTTTTGAGTGTTCAAATTGCCATGATGATCGCCAACCTTCCTTAAAAGAAGGCACCCAAAGAATAAGAAGTAAAAAAATACACATTTACTACCACGAAAATGAGAGTTTAAGATCCATAAAGGGCTTTTCGTTGCGTTAAAATGTATTTTTTCAGCTACAATAGAGTACTTTTGCAAGTTAATTATCATCTATATCCCACTGCTAAGAGTAAAAGGCTTATTAGACCTGGCTAAATTTAGAAGCCTAAATTCAGTCGCCACTGAATTAAGTCAAGTGTAATCACATTTAGCATCCTAAATTTAGAAGAAAGTATCGTTCATCCTTATTTAGATTCTGAATTTAGTGACTAAATTCAGCCAAGTGTAATAAGGCTTTAAGACCTCCTTTATGGTATGTGCCAATCTTGTCCATGTGCGACCCGATATTTTGACTAAGTATATCTTACACGCATCTGGCTGCTGGACAACCGTCATTCGTTTTGCCCAGTTTTGACCAACATTAAGATAAAGTAGCATTTGATAATATTTTAAAGTGTTTTAAACATCATCGTCTTCCTGCCCTTATCCCACACTAGGTAGGGTCGGCACAACACGTTTTTCTCCTCCATTCTACTCTATCATCCGTCATATCTTCATCCACTCCCCTAGCACGCATATTCTCTTTCACACAGTTCATTCAATCATTTTTCGGGCGTCCCCTTCCCGATCACAATCTTCATGGACTTTTTAAACAAACTTATTTTTTTCTCGTGTTGCGTTCATATTATCTGCAATCAGTCTCTAGACAATGAGCGGATTTGCTGGAGGTATTGGACATTTCAGGGAATTAATCAAGTGATCATTTCCCTGCTTCAATTTCAATCACTTGTCGAGCTCCATGATGTGCTGTCTCTTTAGCCTCTTCGGATAGCTCATGGATATCAGCTGTGTAGCCAGATGATTTGGGTGATTGAGCTGTCTGTATCTGGTGGAGAACTGTTTAACTTCCTCGCTTACTGTGTTGATATCTAATTCGCTATGTAGTTCCTCCATCTTTAAGAACCATGGTGCAAACAAACTTATTAATGTTTCTACTTTTTGCAGGTACATTGGGATTAAAAGCAAAAAATACCATAATAATAAATACCAAAACTTACCACTTTCCCAACTTTGTTCTTATTGTGATATAGGACATACAGCAAGACCACCAAGATCACAGCCGTCAAGAAGAACGGGAAGAAATGGTCGTCATTCTCGGGGAACAAATCTGCTGCAGCGGCAGGATTGCTGTTGTAAAAATCTGCAAATATATGATAAACTATTCAACCTATTGTGTTGTGATTCTTAAGATAATTTTTCAGGTATAAATGCTCGCCAGTGGAACATAATAAATATTAAGAATTACGCGCCTAATATACGCTGAGTGACTGTCTCGCTCGTACGATATGATGAATTTTGAAACATAATTACGTAGAATAAATGTTTTCGGATAAAGATTAAGATAGGTACCATCTAATTTTTAAATATTTTTAAAAGTACCAGTTACTAACCGGTTTAATAATTTAAATAAGGATTCTTGTAGACTATGAAATCCTAAAAATTCGAAACAAAAATTACCACCCTTATCTTGCAGGTTTACTATAGACATCAGAGACAATTTAGTTCGCTAACAGGAGTAATTTAAAAACGGTTATTCACTACGCAAATTCGTTAGCGAG
Organism: Hemithea aestivaria; assembly: GCA_947507615.1. Classification (NCBI taxonomy): domain Eukaryota; kingdom Metazoa; phylum Arthropoda; class Insecta; order Lepidoptera; family Geometridae; genus Hemithea; species Hemithea aestivaria. Next base: position 8,571,614 of record OX382334.1, on the reverse strand, counting down.
CTGGTATCCGTGTGCAAGTAAACGTGAATATTTATGAACAAAAAACTCCGTGTATCGTAAATTCCAACTATTACTAAAGTTTTTGCCGTTAGGCGTGAAGTCATTGGCCTTTTGTGTTCGGTATCCACTGATTACTTTATGATTAAAATAGTTCGTACTTCGGGGTAACGGAATCATTTATTATAGGTTTACTTTTTACAAGCTTTTATTTACTTTCACCTGTCTGTTGTCTGTCTGTCTGTAATCAAATCTTGGAAGTTTAATTTGATGCACTACCCGATTTCTGATTGAGCTGAAATTTGGCATGCATGTATAAATCGGATGACAATGCAATATTATTATGACACGGAGCTGATCTGATGATGGAGCAGGAAGGTGCCCATAAGAACTTCGTAATTAAACGACGCAACCCCATCGAGTTAGGGCTTATTTGATTCGTCTTGACGAGTACTTTAGTGCTAGCCAGATAATAATAATAAAAGCTTTTTTAATTATTTTTTTTAATAATTTCACTTGTTAGCTTAGCATCATCACTACATGAACATAGTATAAAGTTGCTTCTCGCGTATGTCTGTCCCTTTTTACAAGCTTTATATTACTTTCACCTGTCTGTTGTCTGTCTGTCTGTCTGTCTGTCTGTCTGTAATCAAATCTTGCAAGTTTAATTTGACCCACTTCCCGGTTTCCAATTGAGCTGAAAATTTGCATGCGGTTGTAAATCGGATGACAATGCAATATTTTTATGACATCGAGCTGATCTGATGATGGAATTGGAAGGTGGCCATAGGAACTCCGTCATAAAACAACGCAACCCCATCGAGTTTGGGCTCATTTGATTCGTCTTGACGAGTACTTTATGATACAAAACGATAATAATAATTAAAGCTTGTTTTTAAAAAGTATTTTTAAATTTGACTTGTTATGCTTATTACAAGCTTTATATTACTTTCACCTGTCTGTTGTCTGTCTGTCTGTCTGTCTGTAATCAAATCTTGCAAGTTAAATTTGACCCACTTCCCGGTTTCCAATTGAGCTGAAATTTGGCATGCATGTATAAATCGGATGACAATGCAATATTATTATGACACGGAGCTGATCTGACGATGGAGCAGGAAGGTGCCCATAAGAACTTCGTAATTAAACGACGCAACCCCATCGAGTTAGGGCTCATTTGATTCGTCTTGACGAGTACTTTAGTGCTAGCCGGATAATAATAATAAAAGCTTTTTTAATTATTTTTTTTAATAATTTCACTTGTTAGCTTAGCATCATCACTACATGAACATAGTATAAAATAAAGTTGCTTCTCGCGTATGTCTGTCCCTTTTTATGCTTATATTATCTTTAAAATCACGCAACGAATTTTGTCGCGGTTTTCATTAATAGTGATTCAAGAGGAAGGTTAAAACATGCATAATATAGTAGAAACCCTGATAATTTTCTATTAATCGCGACCAAATGTGCTGGTCCACTAGTTAGTCATAAACACTACTCTGACTAGGTACCTACTAATTACTCCGATCAGCGGCTTGGACTCTTGGATAGTGCATTCAATGTGCAGTAAATGACCAGCGAAATTACGGAGCATGACGATACCACGCGACGCGACGTCACCCGTCCGGATTGGGTGGCATGTGGTCACGTGACGCCACAGACCAATCCGGACGGGTGTCGTGACGTCACGGACCAATCCGAGCGAGTGTCGTCGCGTGGCGTCGCGTCGCGTTTTAATAATCTGTTTTCGGCTTCACCATCGGGCACATGATTTACTAGTTGCAGTTTTTATCGCAAAAAATATCAGTCAATCTTTCCTTTTATATTTTTAGATATTAGATGACCTACATATTTTTTCAAATTATTAAAATCGCTGTTTTTATATCAAAACTTCAAACAGATATGTACGGAAAACTATACTAAAATAACATCCAATAACATGAGAAAAGATTAAATACACAAACGCCTCAATCTAATTTAAAACTAACTTCCTTTTCTTCGGAAACAGTAAACAGTTCACCTGAATAAACAATTAACATTACTTACGGCATGAAATTTATTTCCATTTAAAAAACTATCTTATCTCTATTGCAATAGAGTGTAAATTTCTTAAATGATAGTTGTACAAGTTTTATGTAAATTAAATAATATGATAAGACATATCTTTTTCTATTTGTGACATAAAAAAAAACTGCTCAACATTTACGATTGAATGGAAAAATTAGAAGGGTTAAGAACACCAAGAGTAGGTATACCTAATACCACTTCTGTAAAATATTTACCTATTATTATAAGCTTTTGGAACGAAGTTCCTTATCGCGCGTTGTGAAAGGGGGCTGGACGGAAAAAATTCTTACGAAAAGTTGTCACGACACTTTTTGCTATAGTAAGCTATTGTAAGCTGTGCGGCGTGCGCATGTTTCTCTGGCTGTCTCTCTCTCTCTCTTATAGAAAGCAAGCCAGATATTTTCATTAATCGAACTTCGTTCCATCCGGGTGTCCCTTGACACCTCTCAAGTTTTTTTATTATTCCAGGATTTTCTCTACCTATATTCTACAATTCGTTATAGTATTAGGGTCATAGCTCATTAGATCCACCCGGAACCCACTCCGCACCGCCTCGCCTTACGGCCGAGGCGATCCGGCGACGCTACGGAGTTGATGTAGTGAGCGCATACCCATACAAGTCCATATAAAGAATACTAACCACACGAGGCGAGGCGGGGTGTGGGTGTGGGCGGTGGAGTGGGTGCCGAGTGGTCTAATGAGCTATGACCCTTATACTGATAAAAAGTGCCATCTCGGCACCGTAGATGTGCTAAAAAAAGAAAACAATATGATTCAGAGAAGAATAAAGATTTTACCTTCTTTCTTTGGATTTTTAAAGATTTCTGGTTTAGTATCCATGTCACTGAGTAATGTGCCGTCATCATCTTCATCATCCGGAGAGTCTGCCATGCCTTCTTTACCTTCTTCAGCATCTAAAATATTATAACAACATTCTTGAAATGGTGTATAATAATATCATGGGGACATTATCTATCTTCCCTTATATAGATTTGCCTGCAGCTCAGTTTATTTATCTGATATTATTATATTATATTTATGATATTTTATATATATACATACATTAAATATATTATACTTATTATATATTTATATATAATATACATATTTTATGTATTTATTTGTGTATTTATCTTAAACAGGTATTGTATAATTATTGTAGCATTGCTTCTTTTATCTTTTATTTATTGTGTACATTATGGAATATGTATTTAGTATTTACTATGTAGTTTTAGTAAATAACAACACAAATTGCGCACCACCGTCTGTTAAAGTATGTTTTGTCCTTTTTCCATTCCCAGGTTGTCTGTAAGAAATTGCCTAGTGCGATAAGACCGCCGATTGTTAACCTACTTCATAACGTATTATAGTAATAAGTTCTTTTGTATATTTTTGGTTTGCAATAAAGCATTATTCTATTCTATTCTATAATGGTTGTACTGAGTAGTCTAAACCCTGAAAATATTTTATGACACTAGGTAATAGGTATTATTGTGGCTTAGTTACCTAAATAGGTACCATATTTTGGACTGGCTATACTATAAGCAGTGTCGGTCGTCCAGCAGCCAGATGGATGGACGATTTGATAAAAGTGGCGGGTCGCACATGGACCAGATTGGCACAGGACAGGGTTGAGTGGCAAAACATGAAGGAGGCCTATGCCCAGCAGTGGGATGTAGAGGGCTGTGGATGATGATGATGATGATACTATAAGCTACATAAGTGCCTACCAAAATAAATTATGTGAAAGAGTAACAAGCATAGGAAGAACAAGTGAATTAAATTAAAAATTTTAAAAACCCCCAACGCAATACGTAATTCACCATTTTTTTTATGGCGGCCATCTTGGATTTTAATTTTTATATAGTGGGCTGTATTCTACTTGTTAAGCCCTTTCATTTGATACCCATATTGAGGGGGTCGTGGAAGAAAAAAATAATCCGCCATTTTGTAGCGGCGGCCATCTTGGACCGATTTCCACCAAACATAGCTAAGAACACTCTCGACTAACTCTACTTTCAAGCAAAAAAAACTAAATCAAAATCCGTTCATCCGTTTGGGAGCTACGATGCCACAGACAGACACATACACACACATACACACACACACACACACACACACACACAGACAGACAGACAGACACGTCAAACTTATAACACCCCGTCGTTTTTGCGTCGGGGGTTAAAAAGACACAAAAAAAGTCGCATCCTGTCTGCCCTTAGTGCCTATGTATGATTGTAGATATTTAAATCTACACAACAGATTTTGAAACGGTTCCTTGTATTTGTATAATACATGCATATTACATTAGAGCAACACTAATAATTTTCTATTACGCGCTATGGAGTGTGCGCCTGTCCACTTTTATAATATTAAGTAGTGGGATAAATCAGTTTCAGTTTTCAGGTATGCAGAACCAACAACACACTCACATACAAATCCATTCTTTCGCAGTGGGCATTCTTTGGCAGTGGTTATTGCAATATGCAATATTGAGGAAAGATTTACGTGTAAAAAACCAGTTTTAAATTGGCTTATTTCACAAGAACGAGATCTTGAGGTCAATGACTATTAAATATGAATTTACTAAATGATTTTTGGGTACATTTGTTATTCTGATGAAAACTTTACAAATATTAGCTATAAATAGGTAGGTAATTTTTTTTTTTTATTTAAAGACCAACAGCTTTACAAAAATATCAAAAAAATTTATTAATTTAAAAATTTACAATAAATATAAATTACACCATAATAACAGAAATTTGGATTTTTTCATAACAAAGTACTAATATTAGGTAGGTCCTATCTAATATAAAAAAAATAACATTATTATATTTTCGCTCAAACTTCACTATGTTTTTGGTTTATTGCTCTATTATTTTGATTTTTTTTTACCTAGAGAAATGCACTTATGCATACTTTCTGGTGGTAAGGATTTATTACAAGAGTCATCTTGGCATGAAATCAACCAAAACCAAGGAAAGGACTGCCATTATCTTGATAACTATGGCCAAGACACATTTGGGTCACTGCACTGCACCAAGTAGGTAAATATTAGTGAAATGGGCCAGTTTATTGTTCATTACAGTTGTAGGACTAAATTATGTTGTCATCAAGCTCATATTATTAGGTAAGTATACCATCTTATTGCAAAAAAAAATCTAACTTTACCAAACTTGTCTTAACCCTTCAACCCCCAAGCAGGTCAATCGGGCTACAACCACCTCATTTGAATTTAGGCTTTAATTTAAGAATTCTAGAACCTAATTCAATCCACCCCCGCTAAAAACAATTGAAGTGCTAATAGCTAAGGAGTTAAAAAGACTCACCCATATCATCAATATCATCCTGTTTGACTTGGTCAGTTTGTTTAACTTGTGGACCTTCCAAAACTGGGTCCTTACCACTGTTTATGGCCTGAAGTTCTTTCTCACCATCCAACTTCAAGTCGTCAACTTTTTGATCTTCCGGAGCTTCAGCTTTAGCCGTCTCATCTTTTACAGGGTCAGCTTTAGGAGTGTCTTCCGGTGCCTTACTCGGTTCATTTACTGCATTGTCGGGCATCGGACCTGTGTCTTCAATACCAACATTTGTATCAGCTGCTGGCACTTCCGGAAGAGAAGCTTTAGGCTGGCTCAGCTTGTTTAAGGCTAAAGAACTCGTTTCCACTTTATTTTCCTCACTTTTAACAACATCACTACTCTGGACTCCAGTTACTGATGGCGTAGATTTTTGCTCATTAGCCGTCACATTCTTACTTATCTGCACATCTTGTAGATCACTGCTATTGGTTTCCGCTGGCACAGGCTTGTCCGCCCCATTTGTCTCCAGCAAATTGTCATTCTCCTTCAAAGTAGTTGTTGCCATCGCCTGATTCAACATTTCAGAACCCCATTTGAAATATTTACAAAAGAAGTTAGAGTCGTCACTCATAAAGTCCTCAACACTGCAAATTTTGCCACATGATACTGGAGACTTGAAGATTTTTTCGACAACTTGCTTATAACGAGAATATTCAGTAAGATTAGAGAACACCCAATGTTCCGCGATGGTACACATCGAGTTGACGTCTTGTTCTTCCTTAATTTTGGTCATATAGTCTTCTGTGAGGGTAAGTTTTCCTGAAGTCACGGCCGTGCACAACTGAATGTTGACATCATAAAACATCAAACATTGTAACTGTTTTTCACCATGGGGCGCGGAGAACTCCGCACAGGGTTCAATATTATTTTTTATTTGTGTTGTTAAAAACGCATTCTGGCAGCGATCAGCCAGTGCAGTCAGTGAACGCGATATATTAGGTGCAGGATTTACTGGTACACCTAAACTACGATACGACGTGTTTATCAACGCGAATACAAATATATATCGCAACATTTTAGACTACGAAAATGGAATTAATTGCAATAATATTTCACTATAATATTTAACTAACTGTAAACGAATCTCTCAATCAATCCCGGATCACGAATCACGAATCACGAAAAATGACGTGAACAAAGTTGCCAGTACGATTTGTAAATAGGCAACCAAAGTTATTTTTATAATAATAATATTATTATAATTATGTCGCTCTTTAACACGGGCTAAGCCCGGGCCTTTTTATAGGCGTACACGGCACGGAGACAAAAAGTCCAACGCGCAGGGGCCCTTTTGAGCTTTTAATATAAATGTAATGGGTGACACTTATTGGAGTCTGTCTGTGAATCCATCCATAGAAAATGGGCTCAAAGGCAGTTTCCGCCAAGTGACAGGACTATTGCTAATTAATGTAAACTACTTGACATAGGCTATGGATGTGTATTCTAAATGGACGGTTAATGAGGCTTTTGCTAGGACTACGGCACCTGCCACTTCCGTCCCATTAGGAAATATATAGGCAGGTGATGACTCGCCACTCACTAAACGGGCCACCATAAAGGCCGGTATTACATAGCCGACGAGAAGGGCAACGTTGGTGCAAGTGGCTGGAGGGGGAGAGGTGTCCCTGATCTTTAAACACGTAGGCCAACTCGCCACTTATGCTTCACATCCTCCCTCCAAGCGAAAAGCTCTCGCGACTCCACTCTGACCGGCCAATGAAGACAAGCACAGAGGTGGGGGACTGTTCCTCGTCAGTGTTAACTCTGGCCGGCCGGTGAAGGCAAGCCGGAGATGAGGAACAGAATCCTCCCCCGGAAGCACTCGGGTCCGTGGGGTCGCTACTCCCCAACAGCTCGCCATAAGCTGCCCTGCAGTGCTCGAATCCGTGGGGTCGCTACTCCCCAACAGCTCGCCATAAGCTGCCCTGCGGTGCTCGGATCCGTGGGGTCGCTACTCCCCAACAGCTGCTCGCCATAAGCTGCCCTGCGGTGCTCGGGTCCGTGGGGTCGCTACTCCCCAACAGCTCGCCATAAGCTGTTATTATAATTATTATTAATTATTACTCATTATAGCTACAAAAGGTACTTAAATAAATTTGTAATTAGAACAAAATCAAACAATCAATCAACCCCTGCATGTAGATTCTGCACGAAAAAGAAACTAAGGTGCAGTAAAGCATAGGCGGATTTAGGGGGGGCCAGGGGGCCAAGGCCCCCAGAAGCATTGTGGAGTTATGAATTTGGAACATATTTCATGGTCAAGATGCTGCTCGCGGACTTATTATTAAGGGTATTGGAACTTTCTAACTGTTCAGAGCGAGCTAAACACACTCTTTTTGGAGTAAAAATTATAATATTTTTGCCCGTCTGCATCTTGCCCCCCAAAACCAAATCCTGGATCCGCTAGTGAGTAAAAGTATGCCCTATAAAACACATAATAATATTTATTTTCAAACACATATTTATTAGAGGTGCTTTGTGAACGAGTGGTAGAGTGTTAAAATAGAAAATTGACTTGGATTGTAGTCTATTTGAATAAATGAATTTTGATTTGAGTTGAAAAACGCTATTTTGAAGCGACCAAAAGATACTAAATTAAAAAAAAATGAAGTTGCATTTGATTTTGCACTGGCATCGTAAGAATCTTCCCGCAGTTTTCCTACCCTTGGGTTGGATTTTTTTTCAAATTGGTATGGGACCACCCTCAAAGTACATAATAAAATAATAATATACCCTTTCCATAAAAAAATTCAAAATCGGACTATACTCTGTCAAAAGTTATGCGTCATACATAAAAAAACATAATATTATACCGTATATGCGTCGACTTGTAAACATCCTCACTGTTTTGTTTTGGCGGTTGAAAAAGAAACTAACTTAGTCTAAATTAATAAAAGTTGGCAACGTTGAAATTTGCGCTGGTGACAGTGACGACCAATTCGTAACTGACATTGACATACATAAGAAAAGACATGCACTGATTTTGACAGTGACATACATGAATATTTTGACAATAGGACAAACTTTTTTTGTAAGATGTAATGTAACCCTAATAATTGAATATTTGCTAATTTATCTATAGAAAAAATAAATCCATCCATACATATAATAAGAATGGAAATTTCTCCCCATTCATTGTGATCCTTTACTAAGGTGAACTGTGAAAATACGCATATGAACAAAACGACGCGAAAAAGTCGCTTGCGCGATCTAATTCGTAAAACATTTTGTCAATTTTTCCTAGGGAAACGTAAAATAAAATAATAAAATAAATAATAATCATTTATATCAGACACATCGCCCCTAATTTACATCAAAAATTCGAAATAAAAGTAATAGAATATAAAGTAAATTCAATTCAAAAAAAAATAGTGCCAAAAACGCTACAGACGCCATCTATCGGTGTGGCTGTAAACTTGTGGTTGACCTTTAGTTTAATTTGGGCTAAATTTGTAAATAGTTTGTGTCACTGGTGTGGTTAAACAACACCACCGATTTGAATAAAATTTTCACTAATACGTTGCAGTTTTCTCTACTTGAACCTTAGTCTTGGTTTTAGTCAAATCGGTTCATAAATAAAAGAGTTATATCAATCTAAAGATTCGCATATAAAATGCTAATAAACAAGAAAGGTAGTCATAGGAACCGCGTAATCAAAAGACAAAACCTCATCGAGTTTGGGCTCATTTGATTCGTCTTGACGAGTACTTTGATACTATATAGTAACCAGGGTCCGAAACGGAGCTGGAAGGTGGCCATAGGAACTCCGTGATTAAAAGAAAAAACCCCATCGAGTTTGGGCTCATTTGATTCGTCTTGACGAGTACTTTGATGCTATATAGTAGCCAAACAAATTAGAATTCATTTAAATTAGTAAATGTAACTTATTTCTCAAATGAATCAGCGCCAGCGGAAAATAATCTAATGTGCGCATGATGCGTGTAAATATCAGTAATAAATATCTTTTTGCTGCTTATTTTTAATTTCTAAAACATGTAAAATCATCTGAAGATAAATAGAAAAATTCATTTACAGTTCATTGTAAAAGTAAATTATTTTTCATACAAGCTAGCGCCACGGAAAATAATGGAACTAATGTCCTAAGAAAAAGAAATATCCAGCGTTGCCAGTGCGTTACTTTTGTAACATTTTGCGTTACTTTTTGACCCTTTGCGTTACTTTTACGTTACTTGTCCTAAAATGTTACTTTTGCGTTACTTTTTGGGGTAATGATTTTTTTAAATGAACTTACAATGGAAGAATATAAAATAATAACTTAGTGAATCGGAACGCAATCGAAACGGAAAACAAAAATTAAAAAAAAGTAAATAATATGCCAATGTCATGGCTCGTCCACATTATGCCGGTTAATGACTCTGCAAGTCGTAATTATTCACACAAAATGGCTTCAAATGGTCCATGATTGATTAATATTCAAAATATAATTAAATTCGTCAGCTATGGAGCCCAAAATGTATACCGGAAATTTACCGGAAAAAACCGTAAATATCCGAAGACATTCGTTTATAGACAAAAACTGTTCATCCATAGACAAAACACACTCAGCAAATCATTGGCCGGTATATGTGGACGAGCCATAGGACCAATATAATTACCTACTGAAATCTATGAATAAAAAAGTATAAGTACCTATATTTAAATTGAGTAAGTATATTACATTTTATATAAATTGTATTAAAAACAGGGGTCACATCATCGTGGCCACCTGTGAGACAAAAAACAGCTTACGGATTTTCATTATTTTATGAAAATACGCGATATATTGATATTTTAGGTCATAAACTAGTTGAATAACATTTTATTGTCTCAAATTGCTTTTAAATTTTGGAAAAAAACGAAACACATAAGTATTATTGTCAAAGTGAAGCAGTTTGACAAACAACATAAACCGGCCACGCTGAAAGGGACAGAAAAAAATATCTTCTCCTTTTTCTTCACACAGAATTTTCCCTATTGCCATCACACTCACATATAAAATGGCTACTTCTAGTTGTATTACTTCTGTGATTAAAAATAGTTTTTTTTTTTTAAATGCGTTACTTTTATTGTAAATGCGTTACTTTTCGAACCTGTCTGCGTTACTTTTGAAGATAGGGCACTGGCAACACTGGAAATATCGTTTATTCTGCAAACAGTTTTAGAAAAGAAGTCCCGCGTAACCTAGCGGAACTAAATAATAGATTTATAATTACTGTGAATACTTCATTTATTATATATTTTTTATTTGTTAGATTAATTAAATATTATGTACCTATTTAATTGAGAAATTAAATATGAGAAATTATGAATTGTTAAAAATCTGTAGATATTTTAACTTAAAATCACGCGATTGTGGCGCTCCATCTAGGGGGATCTTTTGTAAAAATCACTGGTTATCCGGAGACACACAGACATAAAATCTGTTCACACCCATTTAGGCATACATCCAGACACAAACTGTCACGTTTATAATGTTAGTAAAATTTTGCAATGATTATTATAGAACCTTTTATCTGTGTTATAGATAATCATAGGCGGATTTAGGGAGGGGGGGCAAGGGGCCAAGCCGCCCCCCCCCCCCCCGAGTCATTAAGCAAGCTGCTCGCGCACATATTATAAAGGATGTTTAAGCTTTAGGGGGGGGGGGGCAGGGGGCCAAGGTACCCCCAGAAGCATTGTAGAGTTACGAATTTCGCACATATTTCTGAAATAAAATTTTTTATTCGGCGCTCGCAGCTATCTGCTCGCGCACTTATTGTAATGGATGTTTAAACTTCCTAACCGCTCAGAGCGAGCTAAACATACACTTTTCGTAATAAAAATTATAATATTTTTGCCCGTCTGCACCTTGCCCCCCCCCCCCCCCCCAAACCAAATCCTGGATCCGCCTATGATTTTAGGTATACACCTCAGTGGTAGAGTCCTTCTCACGAATGAGGTCCCGCGGAATTTTGCGGAACTAAATTACATTTTGTTCGATAAATTCTGGACTTCATGCCATAAATAATTTTTCACCACTCTCGCACGAAAATAGTGTCTTTGGTCATCGATTTCAGTGAGCAAAAGCCGTTTTTGCTCTCTAGAGAGGCAAAGTGATTTGAATTTCGAACACAATTTTATTGGATTAAGAAGAAGTTGGTGTGTTCTGAAACTTATTTGTGTACAATTTTTATTTAACTGAGATGCACATAATTTTTAATGTTATTTATTGAATTTTAACTTTATAAATTGTATTTTTTCAATAATATTTTAAATAAAATACTATTATAGAATAATAAGTCGTGAGTTTTTTTTTTTTTAAATATTATTACAATTTGTTTTTCATAAATATGTCACACACACAAATTTCGAACGCAACTCTTTTAATAAAAATAAAAAAATACAAAATGGCGGGATGTAGAAGTTTAGAGTTTACAGTCAAATGGAGAATGCGTTGTGACGTCATCGATAAATGCCATCTTTGTCTCTCTCTTTTGTATGAGGTAAGTGAGATGGCACTTATAGTTGTCATTTTTCTTGCGACAGTGGTGTTCACAACACATTTTCCATTTGGTTCTAAACCTCTTGGTAAAGATTCAACTAAATATTTTCAACTTAAGTTGTAAACTTTTGCAAATTTCTATTTGTGATCTAATAGTCTGTTTAATTACAAAGAAATGAGTGACCCCAGTGATGAAGGTAGTTGTCTTACGCCAAAAAAGTTGAAAGAACAAGTTTCGAATGCCGAGTTCAGCTATTTGCCTGAAAAATCTAAAGTGAAATATGTAAAGGCGTACGAATCCTTCAATAATTGGCGCCTCTCAAAAAATGCAAAAACATATTCCGAGACCGTGATACTATCATATTTCATGGAACTATCTAAAACAAGAAAATCCAGTACATTATGGAGCATTTTTTCTATGATAAAAGCTGTCTTGAAAACGAAACGTGACCTTGAAATAGAAAAATTTCTGAATGAAGCACCAGACAGTAAATACCTCGCTTTAAAAGTAAGTAAATTGATACAAAAGCTAATTTATTTCAAAGAAAACCTATCTAACTGTACCTATCTAAAAATAAGTAAACTAAATTATTGTTATTTTTTACAGGTTGTATTAATTATTGGCATAAATGTTGCGTGCCGCTCAAATGAATTGTTGAATCTTAAGGTAAACGACGTTGAAAAGCATTCGGACAAATTAATATTAGTAAAATTATTGAATACAAAGACTAAAATCGACAGATCATTCGTCATTAGTGAAGAATATGTGAATGTGGTGGACAAGTATATGGCATTACGACCCGCTAATACAAAAACTTCAAGATTTTTCTTACATTATGATAATGGAAAAAGTAAAAAACAGCCCATAGGCATCAATAAAATCGGTGATATGCCAAAAACGATTGCTAAATTTCTTCAGCTTCCGGACTCCCATCTTTACACTGGGCATTGCCTGAGGCGGACGTCAGCAACACTCTTAGCTGACTCAGGCGCTGATATTACAGTTCTTAAACGCCATGGTGGCTAGAAGTGTAACAAGATTGCAGAAGGATACATCGAAGATTCTAAAGTTATTTAATATGCTAACTTTTAAAATTTGCGATAGTGGCGCCCCGCAAAAAGAACTCCTTTTGTGAAAAGCACTCTACCTATCAGTCACAGTTCCCGATTGAGCAGAAATTTTGCATACCGGGAATCGGATGACAATGCAATAATTTTATGACATGGAAGTGATCTGAAGTCTGATGATGGAGCTGAAAGGTGAAATTTGATAGATATATTATAATAAATAGTTTGAGTACGTAGGTATATGATAGTTTCATTTCAGAAAATTTCATTTTAGTTTTTTTTATACAACGATGTAAGAAGATGAGCAAGATGCTCTCCTGATGGTAAGAGATAACGCTGGGATTTAACGAAGGTTAAATTCTGGGTGCACTACTGAGTCATAAAATGTTAAGATTCTTCAGCCCAGTAATTTCACTAGCCACAGTGCCCTCCTACCGAAGCACAGTAATGTCTGCACATCACTGTTCAGGCGGCAGAATAACTGACACTGTTGGGGTACTAGCCGATCTCCTGCAGAGGAAGTCTACCCACGGTAAAGAGATCACCATTAAATGACGCGGAAAAAAGTCAAGAGTAACTGTACGGAATCAAGCTGTTATTATTCCGTATTTTTATTAGTTTTTCTGATTTAAATGATAATTTGATATATTTTTGTTTACTGTATTTAATCTTGATGTACTATATGTGTAAGTGGTCATTTATTGTCGTTCTAATTTGTACTGTGGTATAGGTATAACGATAGTTCTGGGACTTATCCCAGGACGTCTCTGAAATCTAAGTATTATTCACAAAAAATGTTTCATAATATTATTTACTAGCTTATGCTCGCGGCTTTGCCCGCACGGCAAAATCCTTTCTTAGCAGTGGTCTACGTCATGAAACCTTTCTATGTTCCAAATTTCAACCCAATCCATCTAGCGGTTGAGGCTGTACGTTATACAGATACATCAGTCACTAGCTTATTCTCATGGCTTTGCCCGCATGGACGGGTTACGTTTCATAATACCTACGGTCGTTTCAACTACGGTCGATATAACTACGGTCGATTCGCATAAGTTCATTTCACATATTGGACGACTCGCTTACAGTGCAACTCGCCTGCGGTTGATTAAACTATGGGCATGTGAACTAATGGGCGATTCGGCCAATGTTCATTTGATATATTGGTTAATTCAACTATGGACGACTCACCTACGGTTTATAAATTCTTTGCTACGCGTGTTTTTAGTACAGTATTCAGGGCAAACCGAAATCTGTTGGTTAGGTTAGGTTTGAACAGTGACCACAATGCGCGAGCCGAGCGAGCGAAGCGAGCGTGCCGCGGCAGCGGCCGGCGCGGCGAAGCGCCAGATATTTTTCTTATTACTGAATTATTTATCCTGTGTCATGGCATCTTCAGGCATTTTGGCATCTTCTTTCATCTACCTCATCATGGCAAAGTGGCATAATAAAAACAACACGTTTCTGAATTCTGTACTATAAACAAGTATTTTTTAGCTGTCATACCTGACTAGCAGCCGGAAACGTGGTCTAAAAATACGTGAACGGTCCGTTAGTTCGGTCAAAAATAGGCAAATCGTCCAATAGTTTAATCAACCATAGCTCAATCGACCGTAGCTGAGTTAACCGTAGGCGAATCGTCCAATATTGATTTCAACCAATAGTTATTATGAACGTAGGCGAAACGTCCAATAGACATTTTGAATAGTAGGTGATTCGATCGTAGTTACATATTGGCAAGGTTTGCCAGCCTTTACTAATTCTACGCCCATTAAGTCGCAGAAAACCCGTGAATTGAATCCCTCTTTTCCGTGGAATTGGAAATCGAATTAAATGGTCTGTATCAAATTCATTAATATATGAATAATTTACTGTCACGCGCTACGAAGTGCGCGCGGGTCAGCTAGTATTATAATATTAATCAGACATAGGTTTGAACAGTAACAGGGTCAAGGGCCAAGGGTATTTAACTATAAGGGCCAAGGGTTTATAACTTAATAATTGATTTTCAAAAGTGCTCCAATGCAGCTTAAATAAATGTATTTTGGATACATTTAACCAATTAAGGTACATTCAAACAAATAGGTATCAGGTAGGATCTACCTACTTAACTAATAATTTTCTACCTAATAATAGGTATACATGATAATATTTTAAAACTTAGATAAAAAAAAATGGATTTAAAACTATAAATTTACCTATAAATAGATTCATTTATAATATGTTATAATAAACTATAATAGGCGATTTTCACACTGCCCCGCATCATGCTGCATATTGCGTGTCGACGCACCTACGCGCGTTCCTGCGGGAGTGCAGATCTGCATCATCGTGCGGGTTTTTTGCGCACTCACGCGCGTAGGTGCGTTTTGTAGATTCACGCACGGCGGCTAACGCCCATTCAAAATCACGCACGGCACTGTGGGATTCAGTGTGCCATACCTTGCGTTTCGCCCCGCACCTACGCGCGGGGGTGCATGTTTCTCCGCGTGTATGCGCGTGATCCGCATGAACGCGCGTGGATGCATTTTCAGTGTGTTAGACTGTTCGTGTTTTCCATACAAACGGAGATACTTACAAGCAACGGAAGAACACGCATCCACGCGCTACGCTGCATCATGCGGGGCAGTGTGAAAATCGCCTTAACGATTTTGAAAACTAACGCGAGCGTTATCCATAATATTAACTACTTATGTAAATATACCGACTTTTATATCCGTGAATTTTGTCGGTATATTTAGGTACATAGTTTTAATATTAATAAACTATTTAATTTAAAATCAAACAATTATTAGTTATTATTTAATATTAAGTGTTAATTCCGCTCTAAATTTGTGAGTCTAAGTTTTAAGAAACGGTGAGGAATTCAAACGTTACCAAAATAGTAATTAGTATTAATTCCACCACCGAGTGCACCACCCGCCCTCCCGCATGTGCATGCATTAAGGGTTATAACTATTTGTTAGTGTTAGTTATGTGGTTACGCGATACTTAGCTAGAACAAAGGATACGAAACGACGACGACAACGATGACAAACCGCTGCCGGACGCTACGCAAAAATAGACTACAACGCTGACACGTGTTTCGCCTCTACGAGGCATCTTCAGAGAGATGTTCACTCGCCGACCGCTGGACAGGGAGTGAACCAAAACAACACCTACGTAACGTGGTAACGTTTGAATTCCTCACCGTCTCTTATAACTTAGTTAGACTCACAAATTTAGAGCGGAATTAACACTAAATATTAAATAAGTAATAACTAATGATTGTTGTGATGGATTTCCGCAAAGTAATGCCTAGTTCCATTAATTATTTAAAATCAAACCAAAATAGGTACCAGGTACCTACATAAAACACTACAATAGTTATTCATTTTTACGTGTTTTTATACACTTGATACTTTTTAAGTCCCGTTGGCATTTACATCGTATTTTGTAAAAATGCGTAGAGAGTATACGAAGTCCAATACCTGAAACAAACAAAAAAATATTATTTGAAAATAAAACCAAGTTCAAGCATAAAGTTTAGGCGGGAACGCCATTCGCTATTGTCATATTTATATTTAGAGTGCTTTTCACGAGTTTTTGGCGGCAAGCCTTGATTATATCATTAGCTCCACGTCTTTTGCTTAATAATCGTGTAGAATTTGATTGTTAGCGTGTAATAATGGTGGAATATTGCGTGTTAAGTGTTTTTGAATGTGCACAGATGTAGGCAAGTGATATGGTGCTGAAATATGAATTTTGGTGCCCCCTCCAAAACTCCTCCGAACTTTCAGTAAAATTCCACCCATTTTACTGGAAGACTCACGTGACTAGACGAGCTATTAAGCTCACTCTGACTCTGACCTGACTAACTAACTTATTACTTAAAAAATAACATTTAACTTGACACTGGCAAAACACGGAAGTGGAGACCATAATTTAATATCCCGTGAACATTCACGAATTTTACTCGACACTGGCAAAATGCACATGTTGCCATATTATTAAAAAAAATAAAAAAAAGTGCTTTTCACGAAAGGAGTCCTTTTTGCGGGGCGCCATTATCGCACATTTTAAAAGTAAAAATGTCTATATCTATAACATATTAAATCTTCATATTATATTCTTATATTTAATTTCTTAATTAAATAGGCATTTATTTTATCTAAGAAACAAAAATATTTAGGATATGAAGTCCAGTGATAATCGATAAAACTAAATTTAGTTCCGCTAAATTCCGCGGGACCTTTTTCGTGAAAAGGACTAGATATTATTTATTTAATAAAATTTGCTCCGCGTCTTTTGATTTATAATTGAAGTGTTAGCGTGTAATAATAGTGGTATATCACAGAAGTAAGACAAATGGTATATCTATTGCATGTGTGTGAGTGTTTTGTTTGAATAATAAATAGGCAAGCGATAAAAATATGGTGCTGAAACTGTCGTGATTTTTTGATCTGCATCCAAAACCTGCATATTATTTCCACCCGTTTTACTGGAAGTCTGACGTGACTAGAGACGTTGACCAACTGCTACTTACTCCTACTTTTATTTGAAAATTAATAAGTATTATACTTGACACACTACGTTCTCCGTCCCGCGCGTCTCGAGTCTCGGCAAATATAGTGTAGGGCGTCCTTGGGCGAGATGGGGCGATTATATTCGGAGGGTCGCTGGGAGCGGTTGGAGGAGAAAGACGGAGGACCGAGTTGAGTGGCGTGCCATGGGGGATGCCTATGTCCAGCAGAGGACGAAAATAGGCTGATGATGATAATGATACTTGACACTGGCAAAACACGAAAGTGGAGATCTATTTAAAATTGATTGAACTATAAAGTCCTATTATTTTATTTTTACAAGCAGGCACCTACTAAGTACTTATATTTTCCGCCTAGCATTATAGCAGCTGCCAATGTAGCCTAAATTCGGAGCATCAAAAACTTCCTACCGAAATAAAAGTGTTGTTTGAGAGTGGAATGATCGTTCCAGCCGTAAGTATATAATTGGTCGCTTCAGCCTTTCCATGAAAATGATGAGAGAGTTGCGATATTGAAGAGGAATTTCGTACCACTCCATTGTGAACGCTGACTCCAGTAATTGATGGCTCTGAAAAGAGTTTATTTGAAAATTAATGAGCCTAGTTTTACTTTTTGATTGCTCTGTTATTCATGGAATTTATTCATGGAATAGTGTTAACGGACTGGTAATAGGTACCTACACATCTATCTCTAGGATATATTATTATTTAATACTTACTACATAAATTTTAATATTTTTGTAATGAGAGTGCTTCCGCACTAGGTTCCTACTACCTCAGTATAATAGATCTGAAAATCCGAGTGCAATTCAAATCCGTCAAATGACAATGCGTTATACATTTTTCCTGCCTCAGAAAAGGGTCTAGCTACTCACCTACTTACCAATAAAACCACTTTACTTTTCACTAACTTAATCTCGTACCTTACACATAAAACCCAGTTAAACCCAGTAAAATAGGGCTACTGCGCCTGCGCAGCCTAACAACTAAAGTTAGTTGAAGTCAACAGTAACTTATCACCCACCTCATAAGCCACTTCGTTTCCATAATAACAATACAGAAACATTTCCGTCAATATGCAGGTCATATACAAATTCCACTGAAAGTGGGTCTACCTGTAAACATGTAAACATTGATTAATATGTAATATGTAAGCGCTCAGTGACAGATAATAAAAAAATACAGAGTTAAATTTTCAACCGACGAAAAAAAAACGGAGGAGATTCACAAGTCGACGCGTATACTTAGTATTTTTTGTTTTTTATTATGTATGACCACGCAAAACATTTTACAGAGTGGTTCGACAAGCCTTTTAGCGAGATCTCGTTGAAACATAAAAAAACCATTATGTTCCTATCCAGGGGGCTCACATCATCGTGGCCACCTGTGAGACAAAAAACAGCTTACGGATTTACATTATTTTATAAAAATACGCGATATATTGATATTTTAGGTCATAAACTAGTTGAATAACATTGTATTGTCTCAAATTGCTTTAAAATTTTGGAAAAAAAAAACACATAGGTATTATTGTCACAGTGAAGCAGTTTGACAGAGTTTGACAAACAACATAAACCGGCCACGCTGAAAGGGACGGAAAAAAATAGGTTCTCCTTTTTCTTCACACAGCATTTTCCCTATTGCCATCACACTCACACATAAAATGGGTACTTCTAGTTGTATTCTTCTGTCTTGTATTACATCTTAATATTAACTCAAACCAATTCACATTATTATATCAAAACTCACGCTCATTTACATACAGCTTTTGCGCTTAGTAAGGCAGAAAAGTAAACATACGTACATTGTAAATCTATCATTCTATAAGCAGTTGTCCCAATAATCCATCCACTAACCAAAAACAAATATAGCATCACGCTTCCGAAAATGTGTTGTGTTTCATAGCACACTTCGACTATTTTGTTGTAGAGCAACAAAATATGCTCAAAGCGACGATGAAATATTTCTGCGAACGGCATCGATCTGTCTTTTGCCTCCTTCCTGCTTTGTTATACTATGTTTTCTATTTCAAACCTGGAAATGGGATGTAAAAAATATTAAATTTGTGAAAAAATGCATGAGATTTTTTTGTGGAGACCTCCTGCTTCCTTCAAACTGTCGCCGAATAGTATATTTACACTGGTGCTAATTTTTATTGGCATAAATAAAATTAAATAGGTAAACACAAAACGGTCAAGTAGTTTTCAACATTCAATATTGTTTAAAAAACTAAGCAAAAGAATACCTTACAATCGACAGCTGTGTTTTACACTGCGCAAAGAAAAACGAGATAAAAGCATCCATAGATGTATTGCCGAGAGCCAACAGGGCCAATTGGAGAGTAACGTAACTCATAGCTATGAAGAAACTGAAAAAAAAAGTTAATGATGTACCAAGTGCCATGTTTAAAAGTTTAGATTAAATAATAAGGGAAAATACGGTTAGTTTGGCTATCGTTGCTTATTAGCCAAACTTTGGCCTGCTGGGTCGGAAAGTGTCGGTTGCCTCCCCGACTCGTGCCGAAGTAAAATTGTGTGCATGAACCTAATTGGAGCGGTCCATTTTCCAGTCGCCTGTACCGTATCTTTTTATTTTGTAACTCCTACACCAGAAATGAGTACGGTCCAGTGGCAACTTTATTATTTACACCATTTTGAATATTACACGTTTGCTACAATAGGTGTTACTGTGTAGGTGTCCTACTTACGTTGAAATACCATTTTCGATAATCTGTTTATTAACATACTAGCTTACGCTCGCGGCTTTGCCCGCGCGGTAAAATCCTTTCTTAGCGGAGGTCTACGTCATAAAACCTCCCTGTGTTCCAAATTTCAACCCAATCCGTCCAGTGGTTTAGGCTGTGCGTTGATAGATCAGTCAGTCACTGTTTCCTATATATTTAGAAGATAAGATAATGTATCACCACAATTTGTAACTACAACACAAAAACTTAAATTTAAAAACAGTTTACATTATAAATAGTGAGACAATTACAACACAAACAGCAACACACACATAAGTACACACAAACAGCAACCAATGTAATAAGAAGGTATACTCATAATTTTGACCACGGTCTAGCAAACAAAGCGTAGGACGTCCACCCACAAGGTAGACATACGACCTTATAAAGGTCGACGGAAGACGCTGGATGCAGGTCGCTTCAAACCGGTACATATAGAAGTCCAAAGGGGAGGCCTATGTTCAGCAGTGGACGTCCTACGGCTGATATGCTGATGATGACTCGTTTTTTGTAGAGTTAGAGAGTGCTTCGGTGTACCCGCAGTCTAAGCATTATGGCGGCTAACAGGAACACCCCCAGTTTTAGTTGGTATCCCAGCTGCGGGCATCCTCGGTAGGAGAGTCCCACACACTGCCCTGTTCACCCCGGCTCAGGACGATGACGATGCACTTTTCAAACTTTGCCACCTATTCAATCTGACAAGCCATAATGTCCAGGCATTCTTCAGGTGCTAACAAATACAATAACATGGTTTGAATAATTTTTATATTGACGCTGCCAGCCAAAAAATGTTACCGGAATACACTGGTATATGAATAGTACCAATGTAGTTTTTAGGCTTCCGTAGTCAATAAGGAACCCTTATAGTTTCCCTTTGTCCATCTTTGTCCGTGGCTTTGCGGAGAAACTATAAGTTCTAGAAGATAAGGGCGATAGTAAGGGTAAGAGAATGGTACAAAAAAAAAATCTAAAATAATTAATTTTGGGTAAATTGAGGGATGGGTTGCTAAAACATTTTTGCAAGTTTAAAACATTTTTTGAGTGTCCCCAGGGTCTAAAATCTAAAGTACTTGCTTAAAAAAATCTGAAATAAAATTTAGAATATTGGTTTAACCATAAACTTTCCAGTAAAACTATAGCAATAAAGATAAATAAATAAATAAATAAATATTTCAGGACATTTCACACAGCACCATCTCACCCCATACTAAGCAACTTAATGCTTGTATTATGGTGGTTAGGGTAACGGATATAATACTTATATACTTTACTTTTGTAAATACATACTTATAATAGATATTGAAACCACCCAGACCAGAAACAAATGTCTGTGGATCACACAAACATTTGTCCCATGCGGGAATCGAACCCGCAACCTTCTGCGTTGCAGGCGGGTATTAGCCAACCGCGCCACAGAGGTCGTCAACTTTACTAGTTTTAAAGATATCGTTGATGAAAGTTAAGGCTGTTAATATTCGATTTGCCAGTACTACGGAAGCCCATTGCGCGTAGTTTGACTAGCGCTTGGCCTATTTTTTAATTACCTATTTACACCTCTCAAATGGAAACAAAAGTCACTCGTCAAAATATCAGTCAGAAAGCCGAGGATATGACAAGTGGCACTTACCGTAGCTTCAACAGCGCCGTCCTTTTGTCACGTTTAGGTCGTAGTCGCAACGAGCACTCGTTAGCGATGTGTTATTGCTCACTTATTTCTTACAACGAGCCTTGTTCTTAACTGTAATTTGTGCGAGAGATCTCATAAAACATGCCTGTAAAATACGTGCCAACTCGTGAACAAGTTCCCCACATGGTCGAAACAGATTACTGGACTGAGAGTGCATGAAACGATGAGGCATCAATAGTGTAACCATATCACTTAGATACATATTATAACCCTTTATTGAAACACAAAAAGAAAAAGTACAAAACAACTTAAAAACTAAAATAATACAAAAACTAACTGTTACAGTTAGCGGTCTTATCGCTAATAGCGATCACTTCCAGGCAACCATGCAGGGAGAGGAGAAAAATTGATACTACTATTGATTGTTACTTCACACACGAAATATAAATTATTGCTCGTACACTAAATTATCAGTAAAGCCGGTGCTCCACTTCGCGCTTCATTCATGTTAAGTGTCAAATCACACTTCACACTAATATTAATGGGAAAGTTTGTGAGTGTGTATGTTTGTTACTTCTTCACGTCTAAACGAGTGGACCGATTGAGCTGAAAATTGGTATAAACATAGCTTAAACCCTGGAATAACACATAGGCTACAGTACGCGGGTAAAACCGCTGGGCGCAGCTAGTTCTCAATAAAAAGTGCTTTTGACATTTTTATCTCTTTAATAAAAATTTGGCACTGCGTGAACATTATAGCTCAAAGTAAAATGCGAGTGACGGTTTTTTTGACTACAGTGTTACTTCTGTTTCAATTCAAACTACTTCCAGTTTTTCTGCATTGATGCTCTATAAAAGTGGCTAGGTTACACGGTTTGATGTGTATCGATATTTATAAGACTTCGAGAAGTAAAATTTTAAGGATCCAGTTTCAGATATTACTTATACTTATTTTATTGTTTGCTTATAAAATTATTACTCATAAAGGTGCCTTTATTAGCAAAAAAATTACTGCTGACTGTTCCCAATCTAACTTTTATATTATATTTTTTTCTTTTATTTGGATACAGGTAACTTTCACTAGGTATCTAAAAATAAATTATAACAATATCGTGTTTTCCTGCCTATCTTAATCTTTAGTATTTCATTTATTTTACAATAAATGGTTATGCCCTTCGATCGGCCACATGCCAATCTACAGGACATTGAAGAGCTCATAATATATAGGTATAATGTTGAGAATTAAAATACTTAAAACCACATTCTCAAAATAAATCAATACCAAGTTCAAGCTAACTCGTTTGAAACAAATGTAAATGCTCATAAAACAGTTGACACACAAAAGTAGGTAAGTAAGTACCTACATGTAGGTACTCGAATGCCGACTTAGTCCGTAGAGTATTCTATTCACTAGCAGACTACCTCTATGTTCCTGGTATACGGTTCGCAAGTTCTGGCAGAGCCGAGGGATATTTTATTTTCATGTTATGAGCTCTCAGACAGTTCCCGAGAAACAGCAAACGGCTAAATAATGTTTCAAGTTTGCCCCACTTATGCCATTTTATGGATACCCGTGTCTCAGCCGCCCATATTTTTTCCATATTATTGCTCCCGACTTTTAGATTACCATAAATACGCAAAGTATGAAAAGCTTTTTAAAAAACATTAAGAGGGGAAATGAGATAATCGTTATCTCCGTTTCCTGATGAAGATGGCATTTTTGTTATTTAAAGTAGAATTATTTTAATTTGTTGGTATTTGAAGGTTTTGTCAGGGAGGGATTTAGCCCGCCTTCTAGGTTTAGTCGGCTTCCCTTTTCGGTCGCATTGCCATTTAAGATCACTTGAGATCGTGGTCAAAGGCTGACCTAATTTTTTTTTAATTATATCGAAGAACCTCTTTGAAATTGGGTACCGTTTAGTTTCTTCGCGTTTTTAGTTTTTAGACGTTCATTAGCTCGGATTTCCTCCATTAAGAACAACAAAAGGCTTACTAAATGTTGTGATCTAAATCTATTTGGCTATTTATATAAGTACCTATATTAAATTCTAATAATGTCAGCGAATGCTGTTTTTGATCGCTCTTGTGAAATAAGACAGTAAGTAGATAAATGGAAGTGTTAGATAAGATCTCTTATTTCAATTTACACAATACAATTATAGTTAAAGGTAAAGTAAGGTTTTAAATACTATTAATAATTTTTAACTTACTTTACAAAAGAAGGAGTGGCCTCAAATCAACTAAAATTTCAAACGATCTCTACGCGCGGTACCCCAGGCTATTAAGTCATGTGTAAAATCTGTGGTTTTTCTTAATTTTGAATATTCTGAGAAAACAAGCTGAGATAAAGTATAAAACACATTTATATCCTATTCCACACTCATTTTGTGCTTTCCTCGAATTTTAAGAATATCCGTACCTTCATACATACGTTTTTATAATTAAATTATTATATTTAGCCAAAATACAAACCTACTCGTCTAATAAATTTTAATTACATCTTAAAGGAAAGCATTATTCGAAATGAAGTATCTAATATACTTCCGAGTGATTTAATTCAATTATATTCCGTATACAAAATGTAAAATTAATAGTAGCCAACACATAAAAGAAAATACGAGTTGTAAACACCGCGAACACTTCCAAAGCCTGCTCGAGTTTAGTATTTGTTGAAAGTCAATTTATAAAATGGAATTGTAATAGCTTGGAGCGTTTTCTCAGCAGTTTCCATTTACAGAGCATCGGTAGGTTTACCTTGTAGTTTATTAATTCTTACGCTATCCACTCAGATAATAATAACCAAGGCAGACACCTAATTAACCGTATTACCTGTTATTTTAAGTTAATCATTCTAATGTCATAAACGTGAAAGTTTGTAAGAATGTATGGATATCTGGATGTATGTTCGTTACTCTTTCACGTCTAAACGGGTGGACCGATTAAGCTGAAATTTGGTATAGCTTAGCTTCTGGAATATCAAATAGGCTACAGTACAGCGGGTAAAACCGCTGGGCGCAGCTAGTATTTTTATTTGCTAATCTTTAAAAAAATACCTTAATACAAATTATTTAAGATAATATATGGGCCTCCAGTACATGGTATTCGTTGTCAGTGTACTGCTTAATAAATGTGTTGTCGTGAATTAAGAAACAGTAATGTTTATTTGTCATCGTGTTTTCGGTCAATTGGGCGTTGTTTTCGGTAAATTCCTCTCTAGCTTTACTACAACATCGTGCTCGGAACACGGTCATGGCTTTTTAGACAACTTCACCGATCTACATTTCTTATAAAACAGTCTGTAGTCAAAACTTACCTAGTTGTTAATCGCATCGTCTTTTTATTAATACCAGCCCTACTCGTTTATGCCTCAGCTTTGCTAATGATGTGGGCATCTGCTTTTATATTCATCGCCGATGGCTATCAGTATACTGCCATTAACTACATTAACAAAATATTGTACAAATGGAGTTTATTAGACCTGGAGCGATACTATAACTATTGTACCTTTTGTGTCTATTAACTTTTGTAGTTTGAATTGCTAACGAATGTACGAATTTGTAAAGTTTCTTTGGCGAAGATAATATTTATTATGCCTGATTTGATGAATTAAAATAAATTATAATAATTTGATGAATAACATTACTATATTAAATATATTAATTCAGTCTAACAGCACGCACGGCTCTAAAATTCTACTGCAAATGGTTGTACCATCCGGTTGTGCGGCAGTCGCACTATAGCAGTTTAAATATAAAATTTTAATTTTTTGGGCGGATTATCCGCATGCATCTCGACTGCTGGGCTGACTCCAAAGAATTGGCATCTAAAGATGGAAGGCGTCGCTTAGGCCGGCCAAGCTAAGCGCTGGCGTGACGACTTCATAACTTGTATTAGGAGAGAGGCAGCGCAAAGAATGGAAGAATTTGGGGGAAGCCTTTGCCCAGCAGTGTGGCAGCATTCCGGCAGCATAGACTAATAAATATAGTAATTAAAACATTTTTACGAACAATGGTGATCACAAAACAGAGATGAGCTAAAAACCTTTTATTGGGCCCTTTACAGTAGTTGTTCGATTTGTTATCTTCAAATTCGAATTTCTTAAGTCAGGATTGTGCAATGAATCTTAATTGAGCTCTAATTTACATTCAAAGTGTCCCGATAATCTGAAACTAGCATTCTAAGTAACTAAAGTTTTACCTATCTATATAATATTATGTACCTCTATATTTAGGTACGGTATAGCTGTAGTGAATTTACTGGTCTAATAACAGTCTAATTAATCGAATTACATAGATGATGCCACAAAGGCGAAAGTATGTGTGAATATAATTTTTTACCTTTATACGTCTAACCAGCTGATCCTATTACACTGAAGTTTGATATAATGTAGGTTAGCTTAAACTCTAGAACATCGAAGGCTACCATCTGTAGTGGGTAAAGCCGATGGGTAGCTAGTATTAAAAAAATAAACATAATAGATATTATGTATGATGGGTGGTATTCAATATCAGTTATAAGTATGTATTTACAAAAGAAAGTTTATGAGTATTATATCCGTTACCCTAACTATCATAACACAAGCATTAAATATTTATATTTATGATCACTTATTTATATTCGCACCTAGATGTAATAGGTATATACAACTTGGTATATTTATTGCGATCATTCACAGCGTCAGCGCGACGAGGTGGGTTTCAAAAGCTCGAGCTTTGTTATCATCGTGTGAATTACGAAGGTAATGGGCCGCATTTACAGCGTACGTGCCCCGAAATTCATTAAAACTGCTAATTAAACCTGCCGACGAGATTCCGACGGATTCGCCTCGAGACGAGCCCACTTTCTACATATTTCTTTGGGGAAATTTTAAGTGGAACGGTAGACATTCCTTGAGGAGTTCGGTCTTTATGCACGGAATTAGCGTCGCGTAAGGTGTATGCTGCATTATTTTGGTATTTTTCCTATTATAATACTTTTTAAGCTACGATTATTAATTTGTTATAGATAAAATTTATATAGACCTTAGAATTAAACCCTTTATGTCATTGGTAAACAAACAAAAAAAAAACTAGATATTGTAAGCCTCTTATTTCTTAGTCATCTTAAGATTGTTAAAAATAACCCTATAGGTACTATAAGCTTACCTATGTTTGCTATACAAAGAAGCAACACGAAACATCTAAAGATAATAATAAATATTATCATGTTGATCAATCATCACTGATTATACCTATTCGTAATCACTTTATTCGTCTATTTAGCCCCTTTTTGACCCAGGAAAAATGTATAATGCATCGTCACCCTGCACATGGGGGGCACAGGATGGTATGTGAGACTCCCCGCGGAAGATGGGCGCGGCGGGGATACCCACTTAAAACGTAAGAGTGTTCCTGCGGGACGCCATAATGCCGGAGCAGCGGGTACGCCAAACCGTATTCATCTGCGACATCTATTTAACCTCCTTTTTATCCCAGTAAAAATGCGTTACGCATCATCACACCACGCCGGGGGACGCGGGGCGGTATGTGAGACACCCCGCCGAAGATGGGCGCGGGGGGAACACTCACTAAGAAAACCTGGGGGTGTTCCTGCGGGACGCCATGCCGCGGCAGCGGTTACGCCAAAGCACTCATCCACGGCATCTATTTAGTCTCTAACTTAACTACTATTCACCTATACGTACTTCCCCATACCTGATACATTAGCTCCATATGTTTATTGCAGCCTGTACAACGCGTGGTGGCCAATAATTAAAGCGTTGGCAAGTCTCCGGGGGCGAGCACTCGCTCCGGAAACTAAACCAATGCCTTTCATTTGGCTCCCAAATAATTAACGCTGGTCGAAATCAGAGAACGCTGGTTCGAGTGCAAATGGCAGGG
Source organism: Hemithea aestivaria (assembly GCA_947507615.1). Taxonomy (NCBI): domain Eukaryota; kingdom Metazoa; phylum Arthropoda; class Insecta; order Lepidoptera; family Geometridae; genus Hemithea; species Hemithea aestivaria. Next base: position 8,543,871 of record OX382334.1, on the reverse strand, counting down.
TAAAGGGCAGTTACTCGATACGTGAGGATAGTCTGTGCATGTTATTCTTTGAAGTAGAATCTAGATTTAACAAATTTTACATTTAAATGATTTATATAAAGTGTATGAAAAATCATCGTATGACTTTTTGTAGGAGATCGCTATTAGCGATAAGACCGCCAATTGTAACAACTTTTAAGTCAAATGTATTTAATGTTGTTTTGTTTGTAATTATTGAGTGCAATAAAGAGATCTATCTATCTTTTAAGTACCTACTACTACATGGACGACAGATTTACATTTCTATTGAATTAAAATTCAGATAATATTTTTTGGAAAAGATAAAAAAGTGGAGCAGTTATAATAATTGGTGAGATTTTTCTCAACGGACCGAACTCTCGACCGATTCAATAAAAATCGTAAAATTTTGATGCTTTTTCTAAAGTAAAATCAGTCAAGTGGTTTTTAAGTTGCGAAATTCATAAAAACAACTTTTTGTTATATTGGCACCACATTTACATGCGCCAAGTCTTAAATCTTTTCACCTTATATCTTTTGATCCGCAGCTACATAAAAATCAGAAGTTCTAATTTCTAAACAACATCTTGAAATAAACCTAAGTTGTCCTTTATCTCGACGACGTTACAATACAAAACAAACCCACAAAGCGCTTATTAGCTTTAGAGCTTTCAGCGAGCGTTTAAGGCGCCTTTGTTTACTCGCGATCGTATTTGTAACGGATATATTGTACTGGCAGTTATCGTCATTGTCTCTTTGTCTTATTGTTATAATGTTCTTTTGGACTGATGGACGGCCACTTTTAGTACTTTGATTCCTTAAACCTTAATGTACTTTATTTAATGATAAATAGGTACTGTCATCTTTAGTAACTTTGAATCTTGATCTAACTTTGAACGAGGTTGTAAAAATGCTTTAGTAATTTATTCAAACTCAAACTCAACATTCATTTATTCAAATAGGCTACATTGGAGCACTTTTGCAAGTCAATTTTACATTTTTCTATTTTAACACTCTACCGCTCGTTCGCAAGGCGCCTCTATGAGAAGAACGAGCAAGAAACTCATGAGGATTGCATTTTTTAAATATCTGTTTACAATGTTTATTACATGGATGGATCGTTAAAGTATTTAGACAATATTTTGAGGATCCGTTATACCTACACAGATTTTTTCATGTACAAAATAATATGTCTCCATGCAATAAATCATTAAATCACATTAATTAAACAACTTTGTTCAAAGTTAGACCAAAAAGTTCATAGTTACCCAAGATGACTGATCACTTTAGTTAATTTTCTTTATTTGGAAGGTTCACACACTTTGAGTGTCTGAAGAAAGTGCAGCAATTTTTTTTTAACTTGTGTTAAAGGTAGTCTAAGCTTGTGCAAACCTTATCCGTGATGACCAACGGCTTTCCTTTTAAAACCTCATAACACACGTATTTTTAGTCATGACCTCGCCTTAACTCTGCTCTTCTTAAACTTTTTCGACAATAAGAGTATCTTTTCACAATTTTTTTAACTTAAAATAGATGGTATTTTCTATTCAAAAAAGGTTGACTGGAAGAGGTTTTTGAGTCGAGGGCGAGCACGCATAAAAATTAAGGTAAGGTAAGGTGTAAGATTCAATCGGACGATTTCATGATCATTTTACTCACTAAAAAAACTGATCACTACATAAATAGCTTTTCATTTACATTCTATAGATCCTATGTGACAAAGCGCACCCGTCAAATGCATCTGAAAGCTTTTAAAAATGATCGCATTTTTTTCCTACAACACGGATGCAGTTTTTCGGCTTTGTTATTTTCACATGAGTGTAAAATAGCACAAACGATGCAAAAACTAGCGGAAAACGGTCGGGCTCCCATATGACACTAGGTTCTGTTGTTTGTTTTCAGAATAGTGAAAAATAACACTTTATGCAAAGCAAATAAACGGCATAGAGATATAACATCGCGGTCGGAGGAAGCCCGTTTTCAACTCTCAAAGTATCCGGCGGAAGGTCATTTTATAGTTGACCTATGACTTTTAGAACTTCCTCTCATTTTTTTCTCATATTTTATAATATAATTTTTTGTTATATAACATGTCTAATGTAGTAGTGTAAATACACAGAGAAAATATCGTGTATATAGAGAAAATATCCACTGTAAATAAGACAAGTTTCATAAAATAATAATAAAATTTTCCAACTTTTTCATGACAAATATTTTACCCAACTTGAATATTTTTCATAATAATTGTGGTGTTTAATAAAGAGTTATCTCAATATTATAATTTAATCTCGTGAAACAATCTATGTTATCGAACCTTTTCAAAATTATTAACAGGGACGTATGATTTTTTGTGAATATTTTGAAGGTGAAGAAATGTGCGAATCAGCTTGAAACAATATTATTATACACACTACTTTGTTTCAAAAACAAAGATTATAATTTTTTCGGGGTTCAAAGGTTGTATATCTATGAAAATATCATAGATATATTCACAAAAAACTGTTATATCCGATATATCTTATGATATATATCAGATATATTATGAAAAATATCCGATATATATCCAATTTATTAAGATATTGATCCTTTAAACCCTGCAAATTAGCTAAAAAATTATCTTTGTTTTTGAAACGTAGTAGGTATACAGTAGTACAGTTCTATCAAGATATAGGTACCTACCTAATACGTATATTATCGTAATAACGCTTAATACAATCGATAACAACGTAAACCTCTCCTTCAGAATGGAGCAAAGTTGAAGAGGGATCGGAACATCTTCACTTGCTTGTTACTACTAGGTTATTGCTTACTTAATCGCTTTAAGCGATAAGACCACCTCTTGTAATTGATAAGCAATGTATATTTGTTGTTTGTTGTGTCCTTAGTATATTGTACAATAAAATATTTCGTACAAAAATGTAGCAGAGATCGAGGTTTAAAAAATGCATGAATTAACAATGACATACGTTTGCCTTCAATTACGAAACTAAAATTACTTACAACAAAAATAATTCAACTCCTTACCAATATTTCAAAATAATAATTGTCAAAATTGGTTTAAAATATTATATTACAAACCATTAAATTTGCAGATATTTCTTATTTAAGGTAATCAGAAAAAAAGAAAATTAAATCATAGTAATTTACATACAATTTATTCCTCTTTGTGTGGATAAAACAATTAATAATTTTAAAGCATTATTCACAGTAAAACCAAGACTACAATGCAACGCGCACAAACCAAATTCATTGAATTAATAAAAGCCAATGACGCGATGACATAGCCGACGAAAATGAAGCCCGGGCTCTTCAAAAAAGTTATTTCTGTTATTATGCAAACAGTTATTACGATGAAAATTTCACTATAATGAGAAAGAATTTTGAGTTTTTTACAAGGTTTTTACAAGCTTTTAATTACTTTCACCTGTCTGTTGTCTGTCTGTCTGTCTATCTGTAATCAAATCTTGCAAGTTTAATTTGACCCACTTCCCGGTTTCCAATTAAGCTGAAAATTTGCATGCCTGTGTAAATCGGATGACAATGCAATATTTTTATGACATCGAGCTGATCTGATGATGGAGCTGGAAGGTGGCCATAGGAACTCCGTCATAAAACAACGCAACCCCATCGAGTTTGGGCTCATTTGATTCGTCTTGACGAGTACTTTATGATGCAAAATGGTAATAAGAATAAAAGCTTGTTTTTAAAATGTATTTTTAAAATTTCACTTGTTTATATTTTAATTCTTTTGGTCACATCACAAAATAGTATCATAATATCACAAAATATTTGTGTCAAATTTCAGCGCAATCCATTACAATTTTATAAAGTATGTGTATTCTTAACTCTAACAACAACTAGGGGAACATTGAATATATTTTTTATAGCTATTTATTAAGACGTGGATATTTCTTTTGTCCGTGGTTCTATCAGTAGGTAAATTACCATTTACCATCTATTAGATTTTTTTTCTGTGGCGTATTAATAAGTAGGTAATGTTTAAATATTTTAATATCAAACTACTGACCGCAGCTCGTACATAATATAATACATAATATTTGATAGGCTTTTTATTAAATTATATTAACATTTTAATTTGTAACTGCCCAGTTGGATATATTTACCTGTTAATCAATTTTATCGATAAAGCAGATATATATTTTCATGTAAATTGGCAACCAAGTTGTTGACGAAACAATATTGCCTATATAAGGTCGTCTGTCCACCTTGTGAGTGGACGTACTACGCTGCGTTTGCTAGTCCGTGGTCTCCACTCGAGCACTTTTCGACCCCATAAGAATATTATAATATACTAGCTGGGCCAAGCGGTTATACCCGCAGTAATTATGTAGCCTATGTGCTATTCCAGGGTCTAAGCTGTCTCTATACAAAATTTCAGCTCAATCTGTCCACCCGTTTAGGCGTGGAAGAGTAACAAACATCCAGACATCCATGCTTACAAACTTTCACGTATATAATATTAGTAAGATATCTAGTAGTGTTTTCATTGAAGAAATTGAGCGTGAGTGGATAGATAGAAGCGTGACAGTCATTAGTAGCAATCAGTCAAGCGCACTAAGCAGCCCAGGGTGCCCTTCCGACAGCTGCCTGCCACTTATCTAAATAAGATCGCCGTGCGTGATGGATTTAAAGACCCTCCTCACGAAAGGTTTTGAATTAAAATTGCATAATGGCTCTGTCTGTCTTTAATCTTAGGTCTTGATTTTTATTGTGACTGAAAAATACCTAGAGATAATACAAGTGGACCCGCGCGCACTTAGTTGTAACTGAAAATTAACAATGTTTCTCTACTATATTATGCATGTATTATACATATAAACTTCGTACTTCGGCCATATAGCTCGGAAAGGAGATAAAATCTGGAGAAGCTCATAGTCACTGGCAAAATCGAAGGAAGGAGGTCCCCAAGTCGCAGTCCGATGCGTTGGTCAGATCAGATCCGCACCACTCTCGAAGCTCCCGTTCACGAGGCCCTGTAAATTGCATCCAACCGGCCTAGATAGTGTTCTATCATAAGAGATCGCATCCTACAAGGGAGGCGTCACGACCCCCAGTAATGGGGAACACGACTCAAGGAGGAGGATACATAATATTTAAACCTTTCTCTTGAATCAATCTTTCTATTAAAAAAACCGTATCAAAATCTGTTGCGAAGTTTTTCATATTTAAGCATATATAGGGACAGAAGCGGGGTGCGACTTTGTTTTATACTATGAGTGATATAAAGTTTAGCGGTTTACCAGCTGAATTTTGCGTTATTCTAGAGTCTAAACTATTAACCAAATGTTAGCTCAATCTTTCTAATAATCTTTATAATAACACGCCCACACACAAATTGAATTGAAACTGAAATTTGTTATGCAGGTAGTCTAGACCTTTGATAATAACACTTAATATTCAGCGGGCATAAATTAGCGGTTATATATAAAGCTTATACTATAACTGTGTAATAAACGGCATTTAATTGAAAGGTGCCTGTAAACAAACAACTGTAGAAACATGCTACTCTCCACTTTCCTTTAAAGAATTTATTTTCCATTTCTTCTCCTATTATTACTTTTTTGTATATGAATCGTATAATCACTCAGTTCAGAGTTAAACCAACCGTAATGCAATGGTAAATTATATAGAACTAGAAATAAATAAAAAAGTAACAAAACTATCTGTATGATGGTATAAAATATCAATACAAACCGTGACAGCCCGATTGAGTTATAAATGTACGGCTCAAACCACTAAACAGATTTAGTTGACATTTGGTCCAGAAATAGATAGTCGAAACTAAGAAAATATTTCTTAGCAAGAGACCGGTCCTCTCTTTGTTAGCTGGTAAAGTATGGTAAAGTTTTCACATTCTTTCACCTGCTGCTGCTGTGTCCAGTGGTTTTAGCCACTGACAAGTTATTTTGTGTTATTCTAGGGTTTACGCTATTAAAGTACTAAATGTCAACTCCATGCTTTCAACAGCTTAGGAGTAAAGCGGTAACAAGAACACATTCATACATACATAACATGTCGTACTACTTATGCATTTCAATAATGTTAATAGTCCTTCAATATAAAACATATTTCAGTAGAAATCACTGAACGTAATTGCGTAATTATAATAAAAGGAAATCAGGCAAAAGCAGGGAAAGATTAAGCATGAGTGGTGGACCCCGAGCGAGGCGAGGGCGCAGTCTTCGGGCGACTCGCGGACTATTGTTATAAAAATACAGATAGCGCTCACTTAAACTCGAAAAGAAGGCAAACGTTACTACTTAATACACTTTTACAGATCATTTCTACACTCTGAAGCGTTTATTTTGTTTTAAGTTGAAGACAGACACCGGATCGTGCAGAAAAGCGGTCGTGATTTTCGTTATGTTCCTGCCCGCGTCCGCTTTATGTTTGATAAGGCGTTTGACGTTTTGAAGAATTCGAATATTACAAAAATTAGCCAAAAATACGGCTCACGTGACTATATTATGAAGTGTTCGAGCAGATTATGAATAAACTTAAGATTTGATTGGTCTTGACAAGAATTTGGGTTAGAACTTCAATACACTAAGGAAGTAAAATATAGGTACCAGGTACGTACGTATAAACTGACGTACAAACAACTAAGATTATGTTTCATTGAAATACTGTTACGAATGTATAATTATCCAATTTTGGTTATTTTCAGATAAACGTTTTCCTTACTTAATACGGTCAGCTTTGCTTTATAGAGCACGGCATCTGAATGTTTTAATATAATCTGTGCTCACTATAACATAGCGCTAATGACCCGGCATTCACAAGGGGGAATTCTCAGCTAACTGCGACATTAAGACCTTCTTATTTGGCTATTTCACTTCGTTATGGGACCTTTGTGGGAAAGTGGGAAATACCCAGTTTACAATTACTAAACGTGACTTCTGATGCTCACGTGAGCAACTTTTGGAATGGATTTTTAGAACCAGACGTCTGAATGGACCGTTATGGATTCTACTATAGTTATATTAAAGTACCTTATTTTTGTGAATTAGAACACAATGCAGTGTGATTTTGTCTTTTCGTATCTCATTTACTCTCATTTACATCTTACTTATATTATAAACGTGAAAGTTTGTAAGAATACTCTTTCACGTCTAATAGATACGTAGACTGATTTAGCTGAAATTTTGTAAAGAGATAGCTAAGAGTTTAAGAACAGCGGCAGCGGGTAAAGCCGTTGGACGTAGCTAGATAGAGAATAGAGATGTAGAGGTAATATTGAAATTCAACATATTTTTATACGATTTAAATTTAAATTCATGAATAAAACGCTTTGTAAGCTTGTACGTTATCCTATTAAAGTTGAAGAGAGTGTTAAACATTCAGGTATTACAAACCAAGTCATACGCAACACTGCAGTGGACTCGAAACTGGAAACAAAATACAAGTTTGTGTCAACACTGAAATTAAAAGTTTAAGATAAATCTAAATATATAAAAGAAAAGAATGACTGATTGACTGACTGATGTATTAATTAAAGCACAGACAAAACCACTGAACGGATTTGGTTGAAATTGGAATCCATATAAGTTTTATGGCGTCACCCTTTATTTATAACGTCGACCTCTGCTAAGAAAGGATTTTGCACGGGGGCAAAGCCGCGAGCATAAGCTATTTATATTGCTTTTTCATTTAAACAGATCATAAAAAGCCCGAATAATTGAAATGATAACAATGCAGCCACCTAACACATTCGTACGAGAGCTTTCAAATAAAGGCAGCCATTACGAGATGAACAGAAAATTCAATTCAGTGAATGTGGTTGAGAACATTTTGATTACACAGCGGCGGCAACAGTACAGGTACCCGGTACCGAGTAAATAATTGGGTGTATACAGAAATCGGGTTGCGTTCGTTCCGCTCCGATTTCTGCGAGAGATTCATCCCGCCGAAGATAATAACACATACATCTATACCATACAGGGTGTTATTATAGGAAGTTTTATCATATTTTATTATTAGCTATCAGAAGCAGGTTTCTTTAAAAAGAAATGCAAACGGCAATAGCCCAAACTAATTTTAGTTACAAGGAGATTGAAATCACATTTGAACACCGAATTTAACAAAATAACACAACAGAGGGTAGCTCGACAAGAAGTCTGCACCGAACAGTCTCGAACAAGAATGCAACGCCGCTCAGCTCGCACCCGCATGATGTAGGTAATAACGAAAATAAGTCGGTCAAACTAGTCAATCCGCCAACATTATATTATTCATCAAAGGCCTTAACCACTATCTTGTGTGATGTTAAACGACGATGCGGCCGTAGATGGTAGACAACTATTTTTTTTTATTCATTAACAGGTTAGCCTTTGACCACGATCTCACCTGACTAAAGCTTGAAGGTAGGATATGTCCCTCCCTGAGGCCCTAGACAAGCGCAAATCGTCTGTCGCAATCGATAAAAAAATGTACTGAGATGATAATCGTTTTCGTTTGCTTTTCTACAGCTACTGTCATCTCAGTACATTTTTTAATCGATAGCGACAGACTATTTGCGCTTGTATAAGCCCCCTGGCACTGCGAATCATGCCGGAAGACCATTATAATGACCGCTTGGCAACACAATTTTGTCCAGTGGGATGCTAACTAGCCACGACCGAAGCGCTACCACCAGTGACCAGTAATTGTATAGTAAGATATATTATGATTAGTGTAGGTCTTATTTGACCTAAGTATGCTGCACTGATACCATTTTGTGGCAAAATCACTCGTGTTATGGATTAGTAGCTACCTATAAAATAATAAAAAGTATACAGGGTCATTTGCTGTGAATAAATTGTGTTCAATAAACGTAAAACATAGTAAAACACAACATAAATTGCTAGATGCAGTCAATAAACCTTAACTAATCCGAATGATGAAAATGCAGTGATATTTACTTATATTGATACGACGTAATACGTCATAATTTCATACATTTTTTTTGGTTCGGTTTCTTAACGTGAATAGTCCTGCAGAAGCTTTAGGACCAAAACTCGTAACGGCATTGCGCGCACACAACTCGGTTACACAATTCAGTCCTTAGCCAAGTAAAAATTAGAAATAGATAAGTAAGTACGAGTAGAATTCACTTCTTGTGGTGCGGTGCCTATATAATTGAATGACACGAGTTATTACAAAGTCACCACTCCTGATGAGAGCAATTACCCTTAAGTATCTAAAGTGTGCCGTAAAGTACTAACCTAACCTTATGATACAACGTACTAATGCACGCGGTAACTGCTGAATAGTGCTAGAATGAAAGGCGGAGTATGAACGTGGTGTGTCAGTAGGTAATTTGAAGGCGGCACTATTTGCTAACACAAGTGATAAACGATGAGCAACTAATTTTATTGAAACTCCGATTTATTTTATTTCCGGAAAAATATTTGAGTTCAAAAAAAACGAGTATCAATTTGCTTTATTTCACGCTTCGGCGCGGCAACCGATAGTTTCTTATTCGCTGACTCTGTGTCGCTCTGGAATGACACACACGTAATGTAATTACTTGATCATCATCATCGTCATCATCATCCACAGCCCTCTACATCCCACTGCTGGACATAGGCCTTCCTCATGTTATGTCACTCAACCCTGTCCTGTGCCAATCTGGTCCATGTGCGACCCGCCGTTTTAATCACATCGTCCGTCCATCTGGCTGCAAGACGACCGACACTGCGCTTGCCTGTCCTTGGCCACCATTCAGTCAACGTCTAACTCCACCTGTCATCACCTCGCCTAGCCAGGTGACCTGCCCAACTTCATTTGAGTCCCATTACTCTGGTTCCAGCATCTTGAACTTTCGTTCTCCGCCTAATTTCGATGTTTGGAACTCGATCTTGAAGTTAATTACTTGACAAACATGATAAACGTGTGCGTGAGGATAACCTAACTACTGAGTACTGACCTCTAGTCTGAATTGGCTCTTTTTGCAATCGCGTTCGCTAGTCACTTGTTTCAGTAGAACGATTCCTTGGTGCTAAGTGGTGTGGGTGCAGGAAGCCGCAAGCACTCCGCACGACACCGCGCCGTGCCGTGTGCCGTGTTAGGTGCACCCTCGCGTAGGTGGTAATTGAATCCATGTCTACTTGATACACTAGGTTACTGGAGCAGCTTCAACCGCCTCTTTCTCACGCGTCTTGATTTCGATTGTAAAGGTGTATCACAGTCATCCAACGAATACTTATTTTTGTGATATACAATGCACTCAAGTGCTTGGTGTCACTGCGGTGACGTCACTGGCCTAACTCTTGTACATTTTCTACCGGTTAGTGATGTCACGCATCCCAACACAAAACGTTATATCTCGGCCATTGTTTGACCCACAAACCAAAAAATACCTACCTATTTTGTCTTGGGGTTAGGTGGCGCTGTGTGAACTGTCCTGAAATATTATTATTATATCTAATAATATATTTATATAAAAATATTGAAAATTTCGGAAAAATATTAGGTACTTTTTTACATTTTCCACATACATAATTTTTACATGTTCTCGCAAATAGAGGATTTGCGTGGACCGATCACGGGAAATTTGTTCTTAATAAATACGAATGTTTGGATTAAGTAAGTAAACTAACTTATTGGTTACCTCTTCACGTCAAAGCAACAAAAACAAAAGTGCTACCCGAGCAACAAAGTTTAAAAGTATAAATTATATTTGATGATTTTAGAATAATATTCATTTAATATTATTCATATAATATTCATTTAGTATATTTGGCCCAACGTATAAGTATTGCCATTCAACGTGGCAATGCTGCCAGCATTCTGGGCACTCTGCCAACTGACAGTGGTTTGGAGCACTTGGATTTTCTGTAGATCGGCTTGTGGCCGATCTGTGGTTAATAAAAGTGTTCTTTACTGCTGTAGTATCTGTAGTATTGTTAGTTTGTTTTTCTCAATAAAGGCATTTGCAACTTAAAAAAAAAAAAAAAAAAAAAATAATATTATAATTATTGATACACTTAATTAGACAAAGATCTTCACCCTCAATGACCGAAATGCCCTTTCTCTGTTATAACATGAATGTATATTGACAGTAAGATATGACTACCTAGACTCATTAACGATTCAACCCCGAGGCTAACTGGCTATTAAATTAAAAACAGTCATTCCAAAAATACACAATGCAAACTAAAATTTCGCAACCAAAAACTCGTCGTGGCTTCATTTCAAGACTTCTGAAGAATGGAATTACATTACAAAATCAATTAATTTTCACTGGTTTCTTACTCAAACATCGTTTAGGAATTTCGAGTAATAATTTGAATTATAATACCTTCGGGTACATAAAAGTTTAACCTTTAGACAAGAACGAAAAACTACTGGACTGAGATTCTTAACTATCGTAATGAGACACTCATAGCAAGCCCACTTCAATACTACACGATTTATTATCATCAATTTTATCGTCCGGCCAAATCTTTTCACACCTGAGAATAAATCTTTTCCACTATCTCCATGATTTTGTTTTCCTGAAATCTACAGTGATATTATAATAATATGGATAATAAATTTAGTAACGCACTCACTGCAGTGTTAGATGATTAATTGCTGTAGTCTCAGGTGTGCGTGCCTGTTTCATTACATAGTATAAAACAAAGTCGCTGCGCGTGTCGGTCTTTAAAACTACGCAACGGATTTTAATGCATTTTTTAAATAGATTAAGTTTTTAAGAGGTAGGTGTAGATAGAGAAGGTAGATGTGTATATAACGTGCATAATATAGTAGAGAAACACTGATCATATTTTCTGTATCTGCGCGCGGGTCTATTAGTCAATCATGCTGGTGTGCTTACTATGCTTCATTCTTTGTACCGAAACTACTTTTAGTAATCAAGGTATTCTTTAGCATCAAGCTACGGTTGAGCTCACCCTCAGTCTCTTCATTGCTTACCTCGTTAGATAATTCTCAGAGGAACAACACTGTTCACAAAGAGTTTTACTTAATTTGACTGGTTATGGGACCAGACAGTTTATTTACAAACCTTTTTCAAGGTTCTTTGGTACGTAAAAAGTGAAGTTGAATGTTACGAAAAATGTATATGTATATTTTTAGCATTAAGCTACCTATGTTAGAAATCATCATCAGCTCATATTATGTTTATCCACTGTTTAGTATAGACTTGCCCCCTCATATTCCACAAATTTCATAAGGTAAGTAAATCGCATTTACGAGGATCGTTACGATGTCATCGAGGAAATGATTTTAGAAACTTGACTTTTTAGCCGAAATTCAATTTTCCTTCTCACTTAGGTACTTGTCCCACTGAAGGCGAGAAAACGAGTAACTATCGCCGATTTTCTCGCTCAAGAAACGTACAAAAGATATAACATTCTGTGTAAACAAAAGAGATGCATATACAAATAGCTGATCGCTGACTGTTCACACTGCCGCCGAAGACACGCTTCACTTGCTCAGCGATACGCGTGCTTAATCAGAACTGACCCCGAGCGAGCAACCAGCAGTCATTTCTCTGCGAGTAATCGCTCGCCTCTCTCGCACACTCGCTTATAGCCGAGCTACTCAGCTATCTGAACTACGCACTTGCTCCTCGCCGTTCGCCAACTTGTTTCAAATTCTAGCTCTACTCGCTCATCGTTGCCGGTGGCACATCTGCCTATGGCTGTGTTTGTGTTATTATTCAAGCAATGTTTTCTAGATAACGGATATAAAAGCATAGATAAAGTTTTTTATGCACGGCAAGGTAAAAAATTAAAATAATAGGTTTAACATAATCTCCCAAAATTTTAAGCACTACCTCAATAACATTACAGACAATAGAATTTGAGAGTTGCGCCGCGTCCCACAGACGTAGTCAATTAGCTGAAGTAGAGCAGTGTTAGTGTTACTAGCACAGCGCGGCTCCTGAGACTTGACGGATGACTCCCACAATCCCTATATAATATTTACGTTATATAATAAGTTGAGTGGTGTGCCATGGGAGGCCTATGCCCAGCAGTGGCCGAACGTAGGCTGAAGATGATGATGATAATAATATAAAGCCCATTTCACACGTCGCTATATAGCGCTATATAGCTTCACATAGCGCGGCATAGCTTCAGTACAAATCGGCATCCGTCACACACGTAGCTATAAATGACATATAGCGCTATATCGCGCTATAATTTACAGTTGATGCGTAGAATCCGCCATTTTTCATTTTGACTAGGTGATAAAATGACTAAGCCGTTTTGTATTACGGAGACAAAAGAAAACAAACTCATATTACCTACGCGATATATTAAACTAAATAGTAGCAAATGCTTAACCGCTGTGTAACAAATTAGAAAAAAATGTTTTTTATTTTTATTAAATATTTTGTTGTGTTTACAGTTCTTTGTGTTAGTATTTCGAAACAAATTAATTTAATTTGTATTTTAAATTTCACCTCCTATTTACTTGTAATAGATGCTCATATTATGCATAATGATTATTTGTCCGAATAACTGAAAGCTTTGAATACCTTGTAGTAGACTTTCGCTTAACCGGCTAAGTCATGCTACAAAATGGCTACGCATTTTTTTTTATCTAGTTCAAATGGAATTTGCCAAATTGTATGGTTTTACAGCAACATGGCTGTTGACAATGTCAATTTTGAGTCTTATACAGGACGTGTGAAAAATTTCATGATTTTTTTTTCACATTTTTAAAAAGTACGTACCAGGAGTTTGCCATGGTTTTTTTTTACAAAAGTGATTGTCAGTTAAAACTGTAATAATGCAAACACATTGTTTCAAGGGTTTTGTAGGTACCTCTATAGAAAAAAAAAAAACAAATCATTATTTTTAGTTTTTTTTCGACATTTATGCTCGGAAATGGATCGTTTGGAGTTCTTCTCCTTGTCCTTGTCATATTCTCTATTACTGGGAGTCATGACCCCTCCTTTGTAGGATTCGTTTTCTGATGATGGAGTGCTATCTGGGTTGGTTGGATGCGATTTTCATGGCCAGGAGCCACGAGACAACAGGACAACAGCAACAGCGTCATCTTAGTCGAGCACGGGGCAGGCTGAAAATCAGCGCTGTGCAGGACCTCCCTGCCCAGCATTATGCTGAGCCTATTCCATTTATCAGTATAGGTACCTATTGTTTATGTTGTTTTATTATCTTCTGTTCGTATCTCATACTAACATGTCACTATATTTATGTGTATAATTTTTCATGTATGTACTTTTTGGAACTGATAATAAATATATTTTTATCTTATCTTATCTTAACAGGAACTTCGAGGGTGGTGCGGATCTGATCTGACCAGCACATCGGACCGCCTTGGGACCGCTTTCCTTTGATTTTGCCCGAAACAATGACCATCTCTAGATTTCCATCCATGCCATTTGGCCAAAGTACTCGAGAATTCTCTGATAAAGTCGGTCAAATCTAACTCAAATCGATCTTATTCGATGAACTCTCATACTCTTAGTAAACGATGATAATTTCGAATAAAGTTTTCTGGATTTCTTGACGTAGTTTGAATCATCATTTTTTTTAAATTATACCAGGAGCAGACTGGAACGAAACCAAAATCAAGGAAAAAAGAAACATCCTTTATGTAGAAAAAATTGTCAAATTCATTTGTTTAAGTAGTGTTGGGGAATCATTGTGGAACTATATGCAATCAAGTGATTGAATCTCCGTTCCTACTTCTGGTACTCCTGGTACCTACTTCCTAAAAAATATTAACTAGCTTTTAACTGATGAAAAGTGGTCTGTTAAGCACAAACGTGCGTGCATATATGAAAGTGCATAAAATAGACCCCGCATAGGAAAAAAAAAACTGTTGTGCCCTTTTTGAAGACTGAACCACGTTAATATTAAGAGAGAAGAGAGATAGAGAGGAGCAGCGGTTACAGATTTCCAATTTAAACGCCGTATTTTTCCCCTAAAGGGCAGATTTCTGGAATAATAATATTTTATACGTAATTTTATACGCAACATGTTGATAACATTGTTTCATACAAGTATGTGGCAAGTCCAACTTGCACTTGTTTGTTTTTATTTTGAAATAATATAAATTTTCTTTATTTTTGTATTAATAAACCTATTCTAAATGCACTCAAAGCATTCATTGACAAGTTATTCCAAATATTTAAGTGCGTTTGTAAAGAGGAAAAAGTAGTCATTAATATCACTTGATTTGTGAAAAAAGGAATGTTAATGTCACTTGATTTTATTTCAAAGATCGACTCAAGATACAATCACAAAGAATGAACTATTAAAAAATATAGTTCCGATCAGTAACCCGGCCATCACTAAAAATAATATAGCACGGCATAGCGAGGTATAGCAAGGCCTTGCGATACGATACTATATGGTACCAGGAGTCATATAGCAAGATATAGTATAGCGCCGTGTGTAATGGGCTTAAGTTCAGAGGACATATAGATTTCAAAAAGACAAAAGCTAGATACGCGCTTACAAGAATATAAACTACTATACTGCTAATTTTAGGCAAATATAATACATTTGACGGTCTTATCACTATTACGTGATTTCATCCGGATGCGACGTCTGGACAAGAAGACAATATAGGAAATTATTTATTTTATAACCACTCAAAATAAATAAATAGGCATAATTATGTACCAAAGCTAGTAGCTATTATAGTCATCTTGCAAAACTTAAGCACTAAGTAACATTACAGGCAATAGAATTTGAGAGTTGCTACGTCCCACATACCTATTCAATTAGCTGAAGTAGAGTAACAGTATTACTAGCTCGGTTCCTCAGACTTGACGGATGACTCCTACAATTCCTTCCACTATACAGATTAATTACTCGAAAACTAAACTTCGGTATGCACTTGATTCCCAAGTTCTCAAGCAATTACTCTATTCTCTCGGCTACTGTTTCCAGGTACGTAAGTTCTGTATACCGTTTGGAACATGAGTAATACCTGGAGATGACGTATTTGGATAGATTCCGCGAGTGCGTCTATTAGCTTAAGTTTAAGTTAAAGAGTAAACTCATCCATGAATATTTTACGAGAAAAAGTTAGGAGTCTATGTAAATTATTATTTTTTATGTAATCCCTTTTAATTATTATCCCTTCGGAATGCGTGAAATAATAATTTCCTCCCAACTTAACATATTTCTTTAAATATTAAGTCAAATGAGCTGTTCATAATGTTTTCTTGTTATAAGCACTAAATGGAGCGATATGGACCTAGACTGTGGACACTAGAACTAGAACTGTGGACGATTGACATAAACCCTTTTACTCTAAATCTTAAATAGCACTAAATGGAGCGATATGGACCTAGACTGTGGACACTAGAACTAGAACTGTGGACGATTGACATAAACCTCTTTCTCTAAATCTTAAATCTATCCAGTTTAGTTCTATTTAGAACAAAGCTTGAATCTGTTTTAAGATAGATAGATAATACTTTATTGGAACACAGAAAAATATACAGAAATAAATTTAAAAAATAAAACACAAAATTATAATCTATGTGTTACAATTGGCGGTCTTATCGCTAAAAGCGATCTCTTCTAGACAACCGTGGAGGCAGAGGAGAATATTGCTATTCATATGGGTTAGACACGCACACGAAGTAAACTTGCGGCATCGATGCTGATATTTAAGCTGTAATTCGTCTAAAACCAGGCTGGAGTTACGTAAATTTTAGACCGGCAAAAGCATCTCACTCTACATTTGCAAATGGATTTGATTCGGGACATGAAAGTGATGAACCTATTATAGCTGTACGTCTACTCGTAGGTGTGGCAGGAAGGCCTTTCAGCTTCATGTAATGAACTTTAGTTTCTTACTGATCACACTAATATTTTAAGGGTAAAAAGGACTAGCCTGGCATTGCCATATATGGCATAAGATTTTTGTGATTGAGTATTATACATACGGGTTCAAGCTGGCGTAGGCAACGACTATATCCCTCCACTTGGATTCTTCTATAAAATTGAAATAATATTATAATATAGGTACAGTACATTGTTTATTAGATACAACATTGTTAAATTAAACAGCAAAATGTTCATAAATAAATTGCTATACTTCTAATAATATCAAAATTACAACTACTATTAACTGAACTAAAAAATAATTATATGAATTAAAAAAATCTCTTATTACATACATATGTGTGTACGAGAAGGTATAAAACTTCTTGCACATTACTGAAGGTCAGTCATTGACCTGTAGATTTAATCGATAAAGTTTATTTTAGAATTCAATATTCATCTCTCAATATTATTATTAATTGACAAGAAATCACCGTAACAGGTAACCGCAGAACTAAGATGCGTAACTAAACCAGTTCAAAGGTATCGATTGCCATTGAACACAACTTTAACATAATAAATAGAGTTTGTATCATTCCCCATTGACATTTGTGTAGAAACCGCAAACCACCGCGTTCCGTTGTAAACGTGCTACCAAAGCTTTCAGCTAGTTAAGCGATGGTACAGATTATATTAGAAAGTCAAACACCGCATACCGAAAACGAAAGTGACGCCAATGTTCAGAATAAAGTAAACGTCTGATTGGGGAAACGTATTCCTTAGAACAACGACTACATGGTGCTGTGTCAAGTTTTGATTTATTGTTAACTAGTTGACCCGCGCGCACTTCGTAGTATCTAACAAAATATTATTAATGTGTCTCCAGTCTCTACTATTTTATGCATGTAATACTTAAACCTTCCTCTTGAATCACTCTACCTACTACCACATCAAAAACGTTATGTAGTTATAAATATACAGGTAAGCAGTTAGCACACATAGACAGGAAGCGACTATACTATGTATGTATACTATGTGTATGTATGTCTTGATATATGCAATAGTATAGAGGTAAATAATAGGTATTTTGGTGAGGCAGAAACCTTTTTACCTTAGATTTGAAATTACACATCATATTTCTTGGAGAACATTGAGGCAGACAAGGAAGACTCATTGTCTGCCTCACTCTTTTGCCAATTTTTGGTTTTGTCTAATAAGGGGAACTGTGTAGTTTTGTGTTTAAATCGCGAGGTCTCGCTTTATAACTATAGTGTGTGTTAGTTAAGCGCTTTCTGTATAACAATTGCGTAGATAAAGGCGGGTCTAGCTTTAGTTTTAACGTCTATTGTTCCACTAATGCAACGTCAAACCTCCCTACCTCGAGGTCATTAAACATTCGTAAGGCTGAGGCGACGCCCTTTTCATTTGTTCTTGTTTAGAAGTTCGCCTATTGTGGTTTAGTGGAAACCTTTTAAAAGTTACAACGATTTTTTTAACTTTAGAAGTTAATTGCCTTTGTTTTCATTTTATTGGATTTACATTAATTTTAAAATCAGAAATCTGCTATTGTTCTTAAGTACCAATTGTTTAAATTAAAATATTAAGGTTCCAGGCTGTACATTTATACCTATTGGTTACAGATATAATTTTTGTGAAATTATCCATATTCAAAATTAAATCAAATAGGTAACAGCCAAAATTACTAAGTCGTTCAAAATGACTGAGATATGAGGGTCCATATTGGCTCGCATAAATTTTTTTATTTAATGTGGGATAACGTTTTTCAGCCTAAACTTCAAAACGCCTAAAGATTTTAGGCATAATTTTTTTGGCTTAAATTTTTCTCCCATAATATTTTATGGCATAATAATAATATGTACGCCTAAAATTGTTACGCATATTGTTTCAACGCATAATTTTACTTTCTTTAATATTTTTGGCATAATTATATTCAGCCCTAATATTTTTCGACATAATAATATCCAGTCCTAATAATTTTCAGTATAATGATCCCTAAATTAGCAAAGTGATATCTTGCCATAATATTATTACTAGCATAATCAGCGAAATATTATTAATACTAAAAGAAACTAATTATTAATTTTAATGTTCTAACCTAAAACCTAACCTATCTTTCTCACGGTTGTTTGATTTTAATCTCCTCTATATCCTCTCTCTAAATTAGAAACTGGGGGGTCATTTTTGGCACTTTGCTGACCGCTGCAGTGGCACTGTGGACAACCTAACCTAAACTATCCGGTCGGTTTTGTGACAGTCAGTCTTTCTGGGTGCCTTAAACTACTTTCCTAAATAATTTTATTTCCTTATTATAGTTTTATGCCTTAACATAATTATGTAAAATTATGATTATGCCCGAAAAAGTAATGCGAAACATTTTCAGCCAAATTAAATTAGGACTAACAAAATTATGCTTATTTATATTATGACACACAAATTTATGCTTTACAAATATATGCTAAAAAATATTAGGGCAACTAACAATTATGGAAAAACATAAGTATGTCTAAATATAACTATGCCAAATTATTATTAGACTAAAAAAGTTATGCGAAACATTTTCGGCCAAACAAAATTAGGACAAAAAAAATTATGCGTGCGAATACGCACCCGAGATATGATGCCTACAACTCTTTAGACAGAAACGCGCTACGTCACTCTACAATACAAAATATATGTTCTAGCCAAGTATTAGTTATGAATTCAACTTATTTTTAGTTGATTAAATCTTAGCCTTTCTTTTAAATAAAATTATGAAAAAAGTCATCACAAGAAATAAATAAAATAGTCAATTATCTCTTAAACATAACTGAAATCTCTGTTACATTAGTATAGAAGTAAAGCTACCTATATATAAAACTAGCTTATGCTCGCGGCTTTGCCCGCGTGGACCAATCCTTTCTTAGCGGAGGTCTACGTCATAAGACCTATCTGTGTTCCAAATTTCAAACCAATCCTTTCAGTGGTTTGGGCTGTGCGTTGATAGATCAGTCAGTCAGTCAGTCAACCAGTAGTCAGTTAGTCACTCTTTCCTTTGATATATTTAGATTTCAACTCCTCTCATACAAATGTCGTTAGCAGAGCGCGGTATTATTTTCAACATGAGAAAGTAATTGTATCTAATCAAAGTTGAAGTAGATTGTACACCGTGTGCTAAATAGTAATCTTGGCTAAGCTCGCAGGTTACTAATTGTTTTGCGCTAAGCAACAATTAAACAGAGTATAGCGGACTCAGAGGAGCATTTTATTGTAGAACTTACGAAATAAAAACTTTAGTCTCATGTGTGAAATAATAAGATAATTTTAAATTTTTGGTTTCTCTAAGTGGGCAGTGTTACGTTCGAGATATACAATATGTACTTTATCTCACTTTTAAACTAATTACTCGGTATTTTTACTGGAGTTTAAGAAAGGGAGGACGCTTGACATGATATCGTAAATTCTTTTGTGTACTTATATAATAACTTAAAGTCTTTACTAATGGTTATAAGACTTTTGTATAGGCCTTCAAGAGACCTAATAATTAGATTTTTTAAATCAGTCGAGCGTATTTTTTAAGTTTTTCAAAGACATGAATATGCCTCTTTGTTTATTGAAAACGAACTAGAAGCTCGATTTTTTTCTCGATCCGAAAAAAATATTGTATTTATTATGAAATTCTGGTAAGCTGCGATGAGTAAGCTAACCTTTGCTAATATTATAATTCTAATAGTGCTACAACAGTTCTACTTTCGTCACTATCTTCTAAGGCCCAGGGTGCTATAGGCGGTGCAAATGCCAAGTTCATCCTGGGGCGAGACAGACCGTCGGCAATTTCCGTTACACTGCACTACCTTGTGGTTTGCAGTTAACACCGCTTGATGGCGAACACACTCCTCTTTAACACTTACAAAAATAATTAACTATATTTTTCATGGCTATAGATCATAAATCATACTCATACTATAGGAGGAACAATTTTTGCTGCTGCTGTTCTCTTTTCTAAATATATTATGTTCTTTGTAGTGAATATCGCAACATACGCCAACTTAATTTCATATCCTAGAATTTTCCCTTTTCATCGTGTTAGCCAATTGATGCATATTGCCTTAATTTTTACACTAAACCATTCGTGAGTATTTAGATAAAACAAGTGAGATTATGCCGTTTATTTACAAAGATTGCCTTAATTATTAGTAAAGTTTAAGTCATTAAACTTTACTAAGATAGAACAATATAAAAATCTATCCCAGGTTAATGATATAGATAAGAGAAGATAATATCTACTTATCATTTTGAATAAGATCCACAATAAAAGAAAGTACCTACTTATTTTTATGAAAATTTTCAAACATGTAAAATCTAGGTCCTCTCTTTAAATCTGGATCAAGTGGAGCGTAATGAAGTAGGTAGTCACAAGTGTTTTAAAACCAGGCAAACAGGTATCTCTGCGAACCGGCAGGTGTAGGGTATAATGTTGGTTTAAAGGGAATTACTGAGGGCCAACTACGAGTTGCGGCCCGGAGTTATTGTTGCGGGGTTTGCCTACGATTTTGGGATTATTCTTTACTTGATTTTTTAAATCTTTTAAGTGGAATAGTTAAAAGCTTATTATGATTTTTTATCACTAACTGTACTGGAAACGAACAAGAACGAAACGATGAAACGTTACAAGAATACCAGAGTAGCAAGAAAAAGTTTAAACGTCAAGGGCACTACTTATAAAGGAACGGCAAAATTCAGATATCTCGGCTGCACTGTGACGTACACCAATACAAGGGAGGACGAGATTGAAATTCGCGTACAGAACACCCTACACTGCAGTGCCGCCCTTCAAAAAAAAAAGTGTAAAGTGTTAGTGTCCAAGCTACTCAGCAGAAGCACGAAAATACGCATATATAAAACTGTTATTCGACCTATTCTGATGTACGGATGCGAAGCGTGGACACTAACACAGAAGGAAGAGAACAAACTTCTTGTTACAGAAAGGAAGGTTTTACGGAAGATTCTGGGACCCATAAATGAAGTAGATGGTACATGGCGAATCAGAAAAAATGTAGAAATAGAGGAACTAGTGGCTGAGCCTAATATCATCAGCGAGATCAAATCCCACAGGCTTCGCTGGCTCGGCCACGTAGAGCGAATGGGGGAGGATCGGGAAGTGAAAAGGGCGTACTTGGGACGGGCTACCGGCAAGCGGCCGGTGGGGCGTCCAAAGTACCGCTGGAAGGACGAAGTGATGAAAGACCTGAGAGCGCTCCAAGCTGAGTCTTGGGAAGCGACAGTGCAGGACAGGCAAGAGTGGCGTCTTCTTGTGTCGGAGGCTAAGACTTAATTTGGGTCGCTGCGCCATCTTAGTTAGTTAGTTAACTGTACTGGATGTAGTCGTGAATAGTTATCTCTATCTACTATCTTTATATAATACGAGTATAAATATAAGTATTATATCCGTTATCTTAACCACCATAACACAAGCATTAAGTTGCTTAGCTTGGGGTTAGGTGGCGCTGTATGAAATGTCCTGATATATTTATTTATTTAAATACACTGCGATTACAGTCGTGTTATGATATACATGTTATGTAATTATGTACTTATATTGCATTTAATTTTAACCTCTTCGCTCAAAGCTCACTAGAACTAACTATTAATAATTGTTTGAAATATATGCAGTTTTGTGTAAGTTCTTCATGTCATAGTCTTCTTAATAGAATGCTCAAAGATATCACTTACGGTTGATACTTACTTTTTTGGAAGGAGTAACATTAAACATTGTGAAAGCCTGTAAATGTAACCTATGTTTAATATTTCATCTCCAATTACACTTTCAGGATTGTAGAGGTATTTGAAAAACTCAGGTGAACCTATATTTATGTCAGAGTTTAAATATTGGATTGTAGGAAATAACTTTTACGCTGCTTGCAATCCGTAGCTTTGAATTTGTACAAAATTGTTGAAGTCGGGCTCAGCTTAACAGTATTAAGCGAACAGATGTGGAGCATAAATATTAGAACGGGAGGCTTGCATGAAATTGAGAAATAACACACGGTTACATGCGGTGCAATGCACGCTCTTATCCGAGAAACGTAGATGATTCCCACAAGATATCGGAGTGTGATTTAGGTGACATTCGTCACACCAAAAAAAAATCTATTTGGTCACAACCATAATTTTTTGTTCTGATTGGGCACACATTCATTTAGTTCTAACGTCACGGCTTGTTTGAATTTTTATCTGACACACTGTAAATATTTCCCAATTCGTCACCTCTTCAGAAATATCTAACTGGGTCACAAACGCAAATAAACTGGCATGTATAATTAAAATTATGGAATGATTTTTTTATTAGAATTATGAAAATTATTATTTATGATAAAATGATTGATATCTGAGTGTTTACTGTGTTTGAGTATCACAATCAATTTGTCATCGTATTAATCGTACTGCATTTGAAAAAGAAGGTACAGATGCATGTTATTGTCAGAGATTAATAATAAAATACGCGTTACACTGTTCTTATACGAGCGAGATAGATGATTCCTGTAAGGCATCGGAGTGCTGGAAGTTTATGGAATAAATTCTTAATTAAAATAATGCAAATTATGGCTTCGCCCACCAGTTTTACTTTCTGAAAAGTAAAGTGTAAAATATATAAACATACCTACTCAGTTCTCTCCTGTGTGAGGCGTGAGAGAGTAACAAACTTAGGCATAAATATCTTTAGCTGCTAAAGGTAATAAAAAAAGAAAAATGGAAAAGAGAAGTCTTTGTAAAATTCTAAATTATATACTTACATTATAATAAGTTTTTTTCCAAAATAATATTGGCCAAAAACCCTCCTAATACTAGTAATGTAAGGTTATATTACCAATTCAGCAATCCACTCGTGTAACACACTTCCAGTTCCAAGAATGAATATTTAAATGCTCACTCAAAAGTTTATTCAAGGATTTCAAGCTCAGTTGATGCGAAAAATTCAAAGTTGCACGTCAGCAAGCTGTGAAACATTGTACGGTTGTAGGCACAGTGCAGTATCGCTGGCAGTTTGCACCAGCTGGTTTGGAACTGCCTGGACTTATAGCTGTACTTACGTATTTTATGTTCACATAAATATAATACGTTTTAAACAATTGACGATCTTTATTTAAACGTGTAGTTTATAAGTTTTGTTAGTTACTTTAATTGACTAACAAGTATACTGATGTCACTAGGTTAATAATATTTTTTATAGCAGACTAAACAAGTATTTTTTTTAAAGTGAAGATGCAGTCTAAGTTGTAGCACGCTTGTTCAGTAGGAACCTATTCACTATTGATTTGAACAACGCCACGTTACAGCATATGGCAGCAGCATACGACATCAGTGTTTCCCGTATAGCATACGGCTGATGATTGAAGTTTGGAGTACACATAGTTTATGACGTAGATTTCCGCTAAGAAAAGATTACTCCACCCGGGCAAAGTAAAGCATAAAAAATCTAAACACGCGGTAGTGTGTCATGCCAAGTTCATACAATGTTTCAAGCTCTATCTTGTCTTTAATGTTATTAGTATGTACTGTTTGTTTTTGTAGCGTCTAAGAGTTCAAATAAATTATATGCCTTCAAAAACATAACTTGTAAAAAAACCCAAGTCTCGCAACTCGCAGTTCTTCTACCGTAAAAAGTTGTGAGATCCATGTTACACTAAGTCGGTAAAAATCTTTATAGTGTTATATAATCTCTATTTACGATAAAGTACTAGGCATTAATATCTCTATTACATAAACTAACGTGGTATCAAGAGTAATAATCTGGATGTGTCATAGCTTCCAATTCCAGTTTGAAGGATGATTTTAAAGGATGCTTAAATAAAATATAACTCAAGCAAACACACAAATCTTCCCATTACAAATCAACACAGTACTCTGTTATTGAATATCAAATGAGAAGAACAAAATATGGCGAATGGCGAGACGACTGAATTTTTCCGATACATTGAGCCGGCAGAAAATGGTGAAAGTACATCACGAGGAAAATTTATTCAATAATACCGAAGACAGGATTAACTGGGCTCAATAACGCTTCGCTTGAACCAAACTCGTCTGTTGAACTTCCATCTAGACTTAGATTTAATATAGTGTCTTAGGAAAAATGCGTTACGCGTCGTCACGCGACTTTCCTGCAGGACGCCATAATTCGGGGGCAGCGGGTACGCCGAACCACTATCCGCGGTATTTTTTGTTTTTTTATATTATGTATTTAATTAATTTAATTTTTATCGGGGTAGACTTCCTTTAACAAGCGTACGTTGGAGCTTTATTATATAGGTATATAAATAATACCTAAAATAAAGGTATAATGCCACATTTTTTATAGAAGCACTGTTTAAAAACGTACAAAATAATTTCATAACAGCCTATACTCTGGTGAATTGACCTAATAATGTAACCAGCGCCGGGGTATATCTGCTAACGCTACTTCGGTGTTTATTCCTTTTTTGACGTATTTTTGTGCGTATTTTGATCACGTCCTGGTTAATCAAAGAGGAGTGACGGAATGCTTAGGAACGTAGCGGTAAATCGCAAATGAGTTAATTAAAGCGAGAGAGGAGTTAGTTTGTTGCATTCGACACACCGAAGCGGGGCTTGTTTGTTCTTTAAATTACGCAGGACTTGAGTTGGTAGACCGCTCTATGTACCGTTGTTCCCGTTAGATTGCTTCTGCTCTAAGTTTCAATCCTGTTTAGATTTTCAAGATGTTGTAACATTGTACTTCGTACCTATGTTTGTTTTGTCTTGATCTAAAGTCCTGTTACTCGCTACGGTTTGTTTACTCTCTTGTTTTTGGTTACATAGGTAAATATATGACACATACTACGACATAACTCTATTGCTTAACATAACTCTACGGCCTGCGAGCCCATTAAAAAATGTTGAGTTGTTGCTGTTGTTGTTGTTGTTGTTTGTTGATGTTTTTGTTGTTTGTTGTTGTTGTTGTTTGTAATAATGTGTTTTTGTTGTTGTTGTTTGCAATAGTGTGTTTTGGTTGAAGTCCTAAGTCACACTGCGATTGTAACGTAAACATCGACAACAGAATATCATTTTTATATTGACAATGCACAACATAATTTTATTGCTAATCAGTACTTCTTATAGATCTTTTATAAATCTAAAAATGGTAATATCCTCGTAGAGCAGCAATGTGTCTAAAATATCGAAGAATTGTAAATTCCAATGCATAAAGAATTGAATACAATCGTTCATCGCGGCAATCCGTTAAATAAACAATGTGTAAGCACCTCGTACCCTACATCAGATACCTACTATCTATGTGCCTACTCGTATATACAAAGTAAACAAATAAAGTGCCGGGCGTTGATGGCGTCGAAAGTATAAAATGCAGATAGCCGCTCCACTGAACTATAGTTGCACTGAAAAGAATTTTATTGGCCTCTTTATTTTCTAGAAGAGAGACCGAATGTCGGCGACGCGTTCACGCTTGCGCTCGGTGCTCACTCGACGTTCGCTTGCTCCTTTTTCTAATACGTTAGAACAATATTTTGATTCTCAAACGATGCCAAACTCCAATACACGCCTCGAGGGATCAAACGAACATTCTATGATTCGAGTATTCGATTTTTCATCGACGGGAAAAGCTCAGGGAAGAATGTAAGAGCAAAAAAGGAAATACCACAATTGCGAGCTTTTCATTCGGACGATGAATTGGTATTTAAAATAGCCTCGTTTTTATAGCGACTGAGCAGAAACATGCAGCGAAACAAAGAACAGTGGGCTGTTCAAGTTTGAGAACTATTTCCATAATAACACACTTGCCGCCGCCGCAGCCAAGAGGCCGCACTTTGCATGCAATTATATTTCAATATTAATCTTATACACCCTTTCATTACTCATTTATTCACCAACTTGAAACTTGAACGGACCCTTTTAAACAACTTTGTCCTAGGTACCCTAACGATGACCTACAAGAACAAAGTATATTATGTAGTTCCTAGCTCACGTCGGAATAATACCACAAATGTTATACCTTATTATCAATTTAATCAAATTTCTTTTATATGTATTCTAAAGTAATATTTCTTTCTGTATAAAAGTCATAATATCGGAAGTCCCTTCTTTAACCACAGGTTAAAGAGCCTAATAGAAAAATAACATAAAAGACCTTCATTACGCTTTCATCTACCATTTCATTCGAAAAGGGTACTAAAGGTACATTACGGAGCGATTCGTGTCACAGAAATGAAAGTGAAACAATTTTTGTTCCTTCATACGTGGTCCCACATTTGTTTTGTGAAGGGCGGCGAGGCCTCTCTCTATTTGGCTAATGGATGTATGTACTCGTATCAACGAGATTGGTTTCCTAACACAAACGAGCGCGTCCTCTAGTTAAAAACATCCTATACTCGCATATATAACCGAACAGCCCGTAAATTCAAACGAGTGTTTTAAGTAAAATATTCGTAACTTCGGGCAGGTGCTTTTATACTAAAACACCCGTTTCAACACCAAACCATAAAAAGGAATTTATTATAAACATCCAAGAATACGACTCCAATGTTCGCATAAGCACACTTATAATTTCAAACATTTTAAATCATCTTAGCCCATGTAAGAAGCAGATTTAGGGATTTATCATCACTAAACACACGCGCTGCTGTCTCTAAAATAAACTAATTAATGCGACAGAACAAATAAAGAATTTAATATCCGCACAAACGGTGCTCTACCAACAACATTTATCATTTGTTACTCGAGTAAATACAATATTTCCATACGAGTTATGACACTTATTACTTTCTTACTTTGTGAATCGATAAAGAGATAACATACATATACTCGTAGGTAAAACATGTATAAGGCGCGTACTTATTCAAAGTTAATATTATAGAGTTGATTTGTAGAATCACGTTTGTTTGTGAACGGGTGTGGGTGTGAAAGGGTGGAGGGTGTGAACGGGTGAACGTGACGAATTCAGCTGAAAACGCACGTAGACAATTAACCCTGGGCTGACGTCTGCAGTGATACATGGACCGGACCCTGGGGAGCGGTAGAAATAAAACGGACCCAAATAAACACGATGCTTATACAATAATACGTCCACTCGCCCTTTCTCCACTCAGAATATACTGCCTTCTTCTTCAACAATTTCAATAAAACCGTGCACTAAACCCTCTTCCGAGTTAGAGCATGAAATTAAAAAAATAACTCGAAGGAAGGAGCACGTGTCGCGACCAAAAAATTAAAAGAATTTGGAAAATTTAGGAACATAAATCTTCGCGGCGTCTAATTACAAGGATCCAGCTCTCGGCTCTTTTCTTGTAGACTTATGGCGGCCATGCGTCATAAATGTTTTTTATGAAAAAATAGCGGCGCATCCCAAGACCTACTGCAAGAATTATGGAGGCTACCTTCCGACATAATACTTAATAATATGACCAGGGTTTTGTAAGTGATTTTATGATCGTAAGCCATCTTTGCTAGTAAAAGTCTGCCGGTAAAAGACTTGTAGAATCTTTCTTGTAAGATACTTAACTTGATGCGCAACTTCGCTCCACTGTAGACAAACAAGCTAAAGATTTTTATTTCAGTTCTGATGAACGTTGCTTTTTGGCATTCCGCACACAGTCCTTTCCCTGCAAACTTTTCTGGGATTTGTAGTCAAAAGAATGCAGCGGTAGCGTACGTCACATGCAGTTTTATATTAGCTTTGTCGTGCGGGAGGTGCGCAACGAAGCAGCGGCTCACTTCAACACAGACTGTGTGTTCAACTGTAGGGCACTCATGCTGGGAGAGGAATGAACTGAGCAAACACTGGCCGTCAACTGCGCACGGGGAAAATTATTTCATGTGCAAACTTTTCATATTATCGGAAATTATTGAAACAGGGTCTTTTCAAGAGACGTTAGTTTATTAAAAACTCAAATGGTGAATGAGAACTTTTCTACTGTAAATGTACGAATGCAAAACTAATGTAGCTTTTTAAACGCTGATTAGTAAGAAAGTTAGCTTACCATAAAATACAGTAGGTGATTTATGTATCCGAAACCTGGAAGAATTTTATATTTCTCATGTTTGTGTTTGCAAAACTTCGAGACATTATCTGAACAAGTACGCCCAGAAGTTAAGCAATTTATTGTTTGCAAGTTGATAAATTATCATTACTAGTAGCTACGTAAGTATAATTTTATGATAAGCTAGCTACGCTCTGTGGTTTTATCCGCTGTAAAGTGCCATTGACAAAGTATTTATTTTGAGGGTATAATATGACTTTGTGGGGCGATTGTGCACGTCAAACTTAAGCACTTTTACAAAAAACAATATAGAAAGTCCCAATCATCATTTTTTTTAAACATAGCCGATCCGTTTTATATGTAAAGTCGAACAATATATTTATCTCGCTTTCTAGGTTTAGTCTGCTTCTATCTGCGGCCGCATTGTCGCTTACCATCATGCGAGATCGTGGTCAATGACTAATCTAGAGGTATAAAATAATAATGAATAAAAAAAGTATTACAAGTTTCTCGCATTAAATTTTGAATGACATGAATTTTTGCACGTATAATATGTTGTATTCAGACATAGGTATAATAAAGAACTGTACCAAAACATGTATTTCCTGAAAATAAACAATTTGATTTGATTTAGGAAACTACAGATTTATAAAGTAAGTAAGTGTATTATTCTACTAGCCCCTTAATTCATGAGGAACACATATAAATAGTAAAACAGAGTATAAGGAACCGACAGACTCGACGCGACACGACGTAAAACGACGCGCGCCTTTGACAGCTCTCTTTGTAAGCTCACCTCACACTCTTGAAGAATTGTCGACTTTCAACGAAAAAATCCAATTTATAAGGGAACAATTTTACACTTTTAAACAAAGAACTAATTGATTGTATTTCAGTTAACTGATTTATATTTTTCGATTGCACATTTGACCTCCTTTCACTTGAATCCACCTATCTGTTTCGCATTGTATTGCTTACTTTACTATTTTCTTTTACTTTATTATGTAAAAATTATAAAAGTAGAATTAAAAAACTTTATAGAACACCATTAATACAATAGAATAAGCTTATAATTACATATTTGAGAAAAAAGTGTAAGAATTGCGGTACTGTCACTGACAGCGATCTCTTCCAGACAATTAATAAGTGGGGCAGGGGTATATAAGTAGGAGTAGGATTAGTAGGATGGTCGTTAATTATAATTTTTAAAAATACTATATGTTTCTGCTTAATAAATTAATAGGAGTATCCTTTACTCTTCTTATAGATATAATAATATATGTCATCAAAATAAAATAAACTCGACCTATTTGGGAATTTAGGTGTGGTAGGACTCTAACCACACAGGCTGTACTGATATTATATTTTAGCTTATTTTGCACGTCGCTTTGCATCAAATTACTGGTTACTGGTTACATAGTAACTATAATAATAGATATAAATGTATACCGTTATCCCATAAAAAAACTTGTTAGGGTAATTTTTATTGTTTGAAAGGCTAATAAAGCGTAGACAATTAAAATCAGCCGCTTAAATGATATAGTCGGTTTTAATAAGCCAAGCAAAACTTCTGACAAAGAAATGCGCCATTACGTCACAAGAAAATAGCTTTATAAATGTTTTTCTTACACAAAAGCTGTTTTCTTCAGCTGTTTCCACGCCGCAAGTAGCTTTTGTAGCCATAAGCAATCGAGCCAACACAGACGTTACAACTTTCTATAAAGAAGTCTATATTTTATGTTTAATAAACTTGTATTATTATTTTTATTGTGTTTTTGTCTAATTTTACCGGGGGTAGACTTCCTTTGCAGGAGGTCGTCTAGGTGGGTACCCCAACAGTGCCAGTTATTCTACCGCCTGAGCAGTATTGTGCAAACATTACTGTGCTCCGGTAGGAGGGCACTGTAGCTAGTGAAATTACTGGGCTAAAGAGTCTTAACATCTTATGACTCTTGAGTAAGAAGCGTTGGTGCAGTGCTCCTAGAATTTCACATAATTGTGAAATCCTAGGTAACACTGTACTGATTATGGGCAGCCGTTATCTCTTAACATCAGGAGAGCGTCTAGCTCGTCTTCTAATTCTTCACATTAAAAAAAAAAATAAAAAAAAATAATAGAAAGTATAAACCAATTGCGGGTTGCACATTGACGAGATTGACACACGACAGAGTTGAGTGGCATAACATGAAGGAGGCCTATGTCTAGCTGTAGGATGTAAAGGGATGTTGTTGATGATAATAGGTGACCAATAATAAGAAACTGGGTTTTACTTTGACCAACGTATAAGTTTAGCCACAAAGAGGTAAAAAAGACAGCTTTTTAGACATTTAAGATGCGGACAGCGATCTCCACGGTGTTTTATTCATAATATTTTAGTTAGTTTAATTATCTAGTGCATGTAAGTGTGTAATATGTTTACGAGTAGATGATTGTTTTGTATGTAGGTAAATAAAGGTTTTATTTATTCTTATAAAATTTTACAAAATAGATTTTGATAAGTATCCTACAATGCCTGAAAATACATAGGTAATTCTGTAATGTCACATCTCACATAAATCATACCCGAACATAGGTTATCTGACCATCGTCCGTCGTCCTCATAATAACAATTGCTAAATCACACAAAAGGTCAAACGTTTTATATGAACAAAAATAAATTCCTCTCATGAGAAAACAGAGAATAAGAAACCCAAAAGCGGTCGGAGCGTCGGTTACAATAACTATTGTCACATTCAATCAAAGCATTCAAACAGTGTGTGCCCTCAACGAAATAAAACGCGGGGATGTTGTACCTCGTCGTAACAATCCCGGGATCCATACAGTAAAAACAGTGGGATCTCATCCAATTTTGCATTCAATCTACGACCACGAGAATTGCTTCCTCCGAGATGACCCGCCACTTCCACTCGCCGTAAAGCGATGACCTAATCCGGTTTATTTGATTTGGGTTCCTGACTTCAGCCTTCTTTATCAATTTGTAAGAATAATGTCAGATGTGAAAGCTCAGGGACACTTTATAATAATTCACGTTCGGACAATAGAGAGGTTGATAAAATGCCCGAAGTGTCAGTTAAATTACGGGAGCAAAATTGATAAAATATTTCTGTTCTACCGGCTCTTTGATTGCTCCTCTGAATCATTTTCATTATTCGTGCTGTCTTTGAAATTTGCTACGATTATAACTTTGCATTTTAATTCGTAGAAGTGGATTAAATACGTGACTTAAGATGTGCAGACACAATATCAAAGCAACATTCACAATGGTGAGTTTGAATCTCAAATCTCAATCCGATTCAAGTCGCCATGCTCGTGAAGCGTCCTGAGCTTGACACGACTTGCTTTGATTCCACTAATTTAACGTTTCGCTAAATTAACTCCAGGATGCAACTACTAACTACAAAGAACAATGAAAACTTCAATTTCAGTCTTAATTAGTTGTCCAAAAGAAAAGTTTTTCGACTGAAAATCGTGCTGTCCAGCGCTCTATTTGTTTCGTGAAGCGATAAAGACGGCCATTCATTATAAAGTTATGCAAAATAATAAATAAGTAGGTAAGTGTCGCGCAGGGAACTAAACAAGGCCTATTGTGGCTCATGTGATTAATTCCAGCGAACACTTTCCGTCCACAAATGGCTTGTCAGAAAGTTTATTGCAATAAAAAGCTCGAGTTTGTACCGAGAGAATGACGGGGGGCTTTACACTAATGGCCCTTGAAGTTTTACCCATTAAAACCAAGTTTTTTTCCGCTTAAATTGGGTAAGTAACAACTTTATATGCGAGAGAGCTCTTGTGATGTTCATATACTCATAATACGGTCGCTTCATGAATTTTGTAGCCGGAACGCGACCCTTTTGGCGATTCGATGCTGAAGTGAGTAAATACACCGTTTTATTTGAAGAGAATCAATTAATAAAAGCTGTAGATTCAGAGACAAAGCGTGCCTAATGAGGAAGTATTTTCAGGTCACCTTATAGACGGGACCAATTTACATATTATCGGGGTGTGGACAGAAGGTCGCGTGACAGTGAGGTCGAATTACCATAAGAATGGCCCAACAAGGTGAGCGTTTTGTTAAGATTCCTGCCGTCGTCCCATTGCGGCTTAAGTTTTCTTAACAATTACACAAAGAAAAGTCGATTGCTTATAGGCTGTAGTTACAGCCATTGTCTTTCTGAGAATTTATTAATAAGTGAGTTGGTGGCTGTCGACTGCCGGGTTATAATGAGGTACTTCCACCATTTGATAATATAATTAACAACATTTTAATTAAACGCAAGCTTCGAAAGAAGAAACCTTCCCCTTCTGAATAAAATGAAGTTCGCTTTTGTTATTTGACCAAAAATGGAACGCAAAATTGTCTCACAGCTAAACCCAACCCAAAAGCATGAAGATTGAATTATATTTTATTTCCATTAGGAGTGTAGCTATCATTGCTAGTCTTTCATTGTCGCGGTGTCACCAGCCGGCCAGGTTTATTGTCGCATGCTTCAAGGCAGTTTCCTAACACCAGAAATTTAGGGTCCATAAAATTGATGAACACTTTCTTAATAGCTTACTTAGGATTTTTACAATACACTTCTTTATTGCAAAGGAGAAATGGGGGCACGAGATAGCGAGAATCAATTTAGTCAAAAACCATTTTTCCTTGGGTCGGCTAAAGTGTGGCCGGAACAATATTTGCAGTGGAGACGCTGTATCGAGCCGAGTGCTGTCGCATTATTGGAATTTGCGACACACAACCGCAACCAATGGATTACGGATAAACACTACAAACAATATGTATGTGAGGCAATCCTGTTTCATGAAAATTAAGTTGAAATAAAAACTTTTAAAAACGTCACGTCACCCACAACGAATGATTAAAATACACATTAATAACAGTGACCTACACTAAATGTTCTCTGCTGCTTTACTCGAAGTTATTAATGTATGTATTTATTTTTGTACTTAAAACTCAAACCTCAGGTAGTTTTTGTTAACAACAATAAATCTTATTATTTACTACCTATCTAAACTTGAAATGGAGGCACTTATTCGGCCATTTAGTGGTTAATTAAGAGTAAATGGCTCATTCTCATTTTAGATCAAATTTGATGGTCACACGGTTATATTTCCTAAACGGTTAAAGAAAGAGGCATGAATTTTGAATAGGTGGATAAAACATATATTAAGCTACAAAATAAATAAAGATTGTCATAATAGACGCAAAAAATAATACTAAAATTTAACATGAAAGGTCAAAAACGGGGGCATTTTTCGTATTCTCATGGTGTCACACTTTCCGTTGCAGTTAAACATTGGGGCACTACTTTAATAAATTTTAATGTATCTGTATGTAACATATACCAAAATTTTCGCAAACAAATACACTTTACGGTAGACAGTCTAAAAAAAGCCTTTCATTATTATATTGAATTTAAAATGACATAATGCGATGGTCACACGATTTTTGGTGCTTTAAATTTGCGTAGTTTAACGGCTGCTGTTAAACACAACATTAACAATCTAATACAGAGTTTGATTCATTTCAATGATGGCCATGTTCTGCAATCGTAAAAGTAGGATCTAGGACTTATCGAGCCGTGGAAAAAATATAATTGCTAAGTTTCAATTTATTCATGGGTGTACCGATCACTTGCATGGACAATATTTTAATGCATTGTATTTTAGTTATTTAAATCAAAGCTAGCTTTTCGAAACGTCAAAATATGCGAGATAAAGATGTAGTATTTTATTTTATACATTAAACATAAACTTTCCAGAATTTCACCAAAAAGGGATATTTTCGTCACCAGCGTGGCATCACCTTCATAGCGGTTTTTACCATGAAGGTGATTTTTAGCCACGAAAGTGATTTCTTTTTTTATTGTTTTGTTTAGAAAGGGCCTTTTTACCAACTAAAAAGTACTTTGTCTGTTATGTTAGGGTTTTAATACATACATATCAAATTTCTGACTAATAATAAAGTAAAGTGAAAGGTAAAGTAATAGCTCAAATTACGCATATTTTCTTCTGTAGTGAGTTTTGTTGTTACGTAGAATGTCGTTTTGTTGTACATTTTTGGTAGATTTAGTCTTTTAAAAGGGGTTTACTTGAAAAAATTGTGAAAAAATAATGACTGAATCACTTTCGTGGCGTCGAAAATTTCAAAACTGTTTTTCTTCGAAATGAAACGTACGATTTAAATTATTTATAGAAAGGTTTACTCGTGTTATTCAGCTCTATACAATATTATACATAAACATTACAAATAAGCAATAAATAAGAATTGCCATGAAGGTGACGATGAGAATCAATTCCATGAGAATGAGCCAAATACTTAACTTATAACAATAGCTACGACTACGACGACAAGTATAAAAAGTAGTAGGAGTAGTGTAAGTAGTAGAAAGCTTTTTTCAAGCAGTTTTTTGTTTTTTTTTTTTGTTATCTTTCTTCCCTTTATGTAAGTAGTGTATTCCACAAATAAATATGTGTTTTCTTACTTTCTAAAAGAACTATTAGTACACATGGTTTATTTTTAAAATCTTAGACTATTAATTGAACAGTTTATTAGTTGTTCCGGTGGCAAGCTCCAGGCGACGTGTGCCTATTCAGCCTATCATGAGTTATGAAGCCTGATAACTCCAGTCCTCGCGGCCTTGTCTTCGCGTGACGGCTGTGTTGCGTTATCAGACCTCTTGGATCGTTCCGCGGCAAATTTACTGAACTTGTTTCATAAAGTACGGTTACTTGACTGTGTTATTTGTTAAGCTACAATTGTAGAATGTTTGGTTTTATTCATTGAAATGTTTGATTCTTTATTTATATTTTTCAATTTTATCAATTACTAACTGCGCCCATCGGTACGAGTACTATAGCCTATGTGCTATTCCAGGGTCTAAGCTATCTCTATACCAAATTTCAGATCAATCGGTCCATCTGTTTAGGCGTGAAGAAGTAACAAACATACACACTCACAAACTTTCGCCCTTAATATATTAGTGTGACATCATCAGTTTTTACCATTATATCTTCCGAAGTGGTAAAGATTACTACTATGAAACATAATAAGACAAGTTTGTACGGTGCTGTTTGTATACGTAGATTAGTGAAATTTCACCATAATGTAATACATGAATTGTGTTTTAGTTTTAAGATTCTCTGTATATTCGTGGTGTTACAACAAAAAATTTTCTATTGTATTCATGAATTACACATTCACATACCAATAATGGTTAAACTCTCAATAATAATTATGGCCAAATAAAAGTGTAAAGCGCATCAAAAACTTTCATTTACTAGAGCATAGAATATGAGATTCTAACATAAAATATACGGTTTTATTTTTTCTTTGGCTCAAAATTGTAGCTGGAAAGTAGCATAATTTTATATTGCTGTGACAGAAACAGAAATGTAAGGAGAGTGAAAAGTTTAAAAGTAAGTTTTTAGCGTCTTAAATTTTTCACTTCTGTGTTTTACAAAGCTTGTTAAATTTCGCATCCTCGGTAGGAATATAAATAGTTCAGTAAAATCGTAAATCGTAACTATTTTGTCGAAGTTTGCAAAGCTTATTATTATTGTAAGATAAGTATACTATATATTGTAGCCAAATAAAAATTTCATTGTTTTGTGTTTTATTAGCTGTGCCTAGCAGTTTTACTGACTAAAACTTAGCCTATTTGTGGTTGGGGCTTAGAGCGAAGCTATGTAATTCTATTAATTTGCACATCAATAGTGCTATTTTCAGAATTAAAATATATAAAATAAACACAATAATCTAATAGAACTCCAGACATACGGACAATATTGTTTGCCAATCATCCGCAAACACGTTATCATAAAGCGGAACTAAATCGCTTAGACCTAGTAAAATTATCTCTACTTAACCTAAGTGTGACATAAATGTTCACAGTCATGACAGGTGGTAATTATAGTACCTACTCTATAATTAGCGCAGGTACATTTATTGCGTGTAATAATAGTCAAACAATTACTTTCCGCCATTCCATTTTCATGTCTTGAAATATTTCCACCCATTATTCACACTGTTAGGTTTAATCAACTAAAAGTTTCGGATTAAGGGCTCAATGAAAATTTTCCATTTCAATGGGTTTTTACCAAAAGTTCCGTTCTCTCGACACTTATTGGCAGAGGCTTTCGCGGGGATGAGCCGGAATCATTAATCACGTCAGTTTATTCACAACTTCTCTTCCCTCGGCGACGTTGTCTCTAAATCAACATCTTTCACTGAGATTGGTAATTTCATGCCAGTTCTTGCTCCACTGACCGTGCGTTATCTGATATAATAAATTACACTTGAATACCAAGTTTACATTTTCTGAAATCTACAGCTACGTTGAAATTTGATTTAAAGCTGGCGCTTCTGCTTGTTTTCCGCTTATGGCAAAGAAAAAATACTCTGACTTAGCAATAATTATTATCTTCTGTATTCATTTAAAACTATTTCAGCTATGTTGAGGATCATAATTACATTTCTTACTGTATTTTTTTCGATGATTTATATTTTTTTGTTAGACGTATCCAGTGGTGTCACGAAATGTATAACAGAGCTAGAGCTACCGTACGTACTAAATTTCAGCTAAATCAGAGTAGTACATAATATTAACAGGATTTTTTTGAATGCCTGTTATAATTTCCTACAGGTATAAAAAATATTATTTTTATCAATGCACATAATTTTACTAGAACATGTTTCCGTGAAATTAACCCGGAGTCAAGAGATTTTATTCAGGACAGAACAGGAACGCCGACGGATCTCTACGCGTCATTACGTCGAAGTACATTCCTAAAAAAATAGCCCAAACATTCACTTGACCTCGATTTGAATGTACCAACGTACTACGTAACAACGTGTCCCTCCAACATAGATAAAACACCCAAAATATTTTGACCTCCGTGCTCTATTAAGGGTAAAAAGTACTCAAGGATTCAATGGTGCGATGTCGCGGAGCTCGACGACGCAAGCGTTATTAAAATTTGCCTACAGCGCAATGAGTGCCAGCCGAAGGGAAAGAAAGGCAAAATTAAGCGATATTATTTGACTGCCGATTCGTCAAGTTAGCCTTGAAGCTTTTTATTGCAAGCAGTATTTTTTCCTGTTGATGTTTGTTAGTAAATCAAGGAAATATTTCAACGGCGGTGACGGAAACGAAGATTTAGATTACGATGACAGTTTTACGACACTTAAGTACTCGTATAATGCTTTCACTATCAAAACTCAGCGATATTTTGAATACACTTATCTTTTTACTTTCACTAAAATCACCACAAAATTTGTTTATCCTGTCAACGTCGCCATTAAGATGAACGAAAAAAATAGGTGCAACTCGAGTAATTCGGAGTAATGAAACAATTGACTGTACCTATAAGTAAATTCCTGTTTTCTACTTGATTTTAATGATACGGTTTAACAACAAAGAAAAAACCTTACAAACAACGTAACGTAACTTATCTATTTTTATACGTGTGTATAAAAATAGATGCGTATAAATATTATACGACTTTTCAATTATTTGTAGTTTAATTGATTAAATTAGGCATTAGGTACTTTGCGGAAATTCATGATGATTATTAACTCTTCTTCTTCTACTGAGCATTATCCCGACTACCTACTGCCATCATGATGATTTTTAACTATGTATTCCTAATTTAGCTAATAATACAAAACCCACTTATTATCCTTTTGTTTTTAAATTTTTGTTAACTTTTCAATAGGTAAAATGCCAACAGGGTGTTCTTATCGTTGTGGGCGCGATGGTAGCGTGGCCCGAAGGGTTAATGTGGTGGCCGTTGGTTGTTAGCCGTATGACCGCCATTCACCCGAACCCCCATCCTAAGG
The DNA here is from genome assembly GCA_947507615.1 of Hemithea aestivaria. NCBI lineage: Eukaryota > Metazoa > Arthropoda > Insecta > Lepidoptera > Geometridae > Hemithea > Hemithea aestivaria. Next base: position 8,505,265 of record OX382334.1, on the reverse strand, counting down.
AAAATAAAAAGGTAATCCAAATAATTTTTGATGTCCACCAATTCTCTTTTCATGTGCCTGTGAGACTTTAATACAGGGGCAAGTAGGAACCTAAATCGATTTATGGTTGCTTTTTACTATGATCCTAAATTGTAATTTTCCTACATTGAATATTATATTTATACAGGAGGCTGACTCAGAAATAACCTATAAAATTGAACATGTTACCTACCAAACATTATTTCATGTTTTGTTATTAAAAATCGGACAACGCTTCGATCAAATTATCCTGTAATAATGGTTCATCGTATACATAAAAGGCCTTCCAAATACGTAGGCTTTTAAAATATTATTCATTTCGTTTAGTTACCTCAAGGCATAATTTTATTTTTCCATTACCGTTCTCGTCTTAATTGCCGTTATTAAAGAATATTAGGCTGAAACAAAAATAATAACGATTAATTTAGATATCGCTTTTACTAATGGAACTAAACAAGACAAGTATTATTTTAATGAAATAGCTTTTATAGTCTTCGTATTGTGAAAGCTCTCTGGCAATTTACTCCTGAAAGTTTATAGTTTTATTTACTTTGTGTTGCGAAGAATGTCTAGCTTTATTTAACTACTGATAAATAAATGTTATTAATAAGTTTCGTCTATTTTTGTCCACTTTGTTTTAAACTTTACAAAAACTTTTAGATTTGATTTATAAATAAATACATTACACTTTTGTTATTAGTGTGGTTTGAAATTTCTATAAAGCGCAATAGATAAATAGTCATGAGATGTTCATAAAGATGGAAATACGAGTATACGTATTACGGGTAAGACTGCGGTCAAACACCTACTAATCCGATATGAAAAACTGTGAAACTGAAGCATTTCTACAAAAAAGAACTTTAAATAACACTAAGAAGAAACACATTCAAGTCGTCAAAAAAATTAACAAGAGAGTACGATTATGATGAATTTAATTAAATCAGCAGATTTTTAAATGTTTTCCCATACAATTTGTTCAGTATGACGGTTACACTTAATACATTACGGCCTTGAAATACAATTATACCATATAAACATGTTTGTATGAAGATGTAGAAGTCGACGAGTTCTCAGCCAAAGATGTTAAAAGCCAGCGAGCTAGCGTCGTGAAACAATCTCGCTAGAGACTATCGCGTCTTGCCCGTCCCAGTGATTTGTACCCGGCTTCCTATTTATTCATGCGGTTTCTAGAGACGATTACCTACTCCCCAGGCTCATGAATAAATTTGAATAATTTCCCGCTGAGGTGTAAATGATGCAAGTTTTTGCATTTAAAACTGTTATTAATCACTTTACTTTTTCTGTTGACAAATTACGCCTTTGTCGGTGCGCTCTTACTTTACGCCTATTTGGTTTGATAAAGATGATTCTACACATTGTTTTGAACAAGTATTGCTAGGGATAATAAATATCACAGAGTGGATGCCTTGAAAAAGAAGGCGTAGCAGACCACCAGCCTAATTGTTCGATGGCATTCGGCATTATGGAAATCGTTGGAAAAACCTAAATGCAAAGGCCTATGCTCGGTAATGGGTGGTAAGAGATCGAAAACAATGATAACGATGTATGAGTAAGGATTGAGAAGACATTTTTTAGTTTAAGCCATATTTTGCCTCTAAGCATTTTTGTTGCCTCTTTACCACATAACATCTATCTTTACCTTCAACAAATTTTAACAGTAAATTCTATGAATAAATCTTCTTTAACCCACTTGTTACTACCGTCCTTTATAAAGGCCCGCATCTAAACAAAAATCCTGTGATTAATGTGGGTAATGTAAACAAATTTTGTTGATGGCATCTAAAAGTAGGATCATGAAGCTATACAACAGAGGTATTGTGAATGCACTGGTCACATATTATTGTTTATTTTAAGACCATTACTTTTCAGTATATTTTATCATAAATGTTTTGATGTCAGTTATTTCATTATTATTATTACTTCAAAAAATTTTTTGAGAAATAATATAAATTTGGACTTTCCTTTATGCATCTTAACTAATATTTAACTGAAATGTGATGCATTTCTGAGGTTTATGAACGATTTTTTATGGTGTTCGTTATAAAGCCCAGTAGTAAAATCCACTGCTATCACATACGATTATTTCATATATTGCAGGATATGTTTTAGAACTACAAAAGAGCCTCATATGCTTCAAATATTAAAGAAAACAAAAATATTTGAAGACACATAATTTTTTCAGTTATTTTCCTTCTCAAAATTATAAGAACGACGTTTCTGATGAGAATTCAGTAGTAAATAATTCAGTCCAAATTTGTAATTTATGCATGAATCATCGGGCATGGCAAAATTGAAGACTTATATGCATCTATTACTATACCTAGCAGTTACATATTATCATCATCTCAGCCGTAGGACGTCCACTGCTGAACATAGGCCTCCTCTTTGGAATTCCATATTGGTTGGAGGTTGGATTCGTATCCAACCTCCGTAAAGACCTGCATCCAGCGTCTTCTGGAGACCCTTATAAGGTCGTCTGTCCACCTTGTGGGTGGATGTCCTACGCTGCGACCCCATCGGCCATCCATTCTGCGCGCTATGTGGCCTGCCCATTGCCACATCAGCTAGCTAGTCCGCTGGGCTACATCAGTCACTCTAGTTCGCCTACGGAACGTAGGCGAACTAAAGTGACTGATTCTCTTCATTTCTGATTCAATCGTAGAGAAACCCCGAGCATAGCCCTTTCCATAGCATGCTGAGCGACTTTGAGCTTCGTGATGAGTTCGTGTTTCGTGGTTAGACGAGAATATTACTTTGAGGAATAGAATAGAAAAGATAGCACAGTATGATAATCTGATATTTGATATATATGCACACTCGTATGTTAACAATTTTATTGTAGAATCACGAAGATACAGAAGTATTGAGATAAAGATGCTGATTATACGATGCTATTACAGTTATTATTACAATATCGATGGATCTCCGTGGTAAATACTCTCACAGAGAGATCACAGTGTATCATCATACAACTATTACAAGTTCAGTGTGCAAATATTAGATTGATGAACGAAGGTCTATTATAGTACATTTTCTCTACAGCTACGATACCATAACGACACCTTCAATATGCAAGAAAACAGATAAAAACCCATATAAGCAAAAACTCTAATTCTAGTTTTATTTTGAAATTTACCAATGCACTTGACAACAATAAAAGTATTTTTAGCAAACTAGAAGTTTGAAGACAACCATTACCTACTTATAAAATACCAAGAAAAGAAACCAATGTATTGTGTATCCCGAAAAAAAATTATCATTATGCAATTTTTGTGACGTCACATGCACCAAATGCAATATTTTTAAAAATAAATTTATACAAATATTTTGAATGCACCAAAGTATAAAATACATAACAAAACAAGCCTTTTGTTCGTTTTATAATTTGAACTGAAGTTCACTTTTCATAGCATTGGATTTTACTACTGGCCTTTATAAAGAACACCATTTTCCCGGATTTCCAAAAACTTCGGAATTTTTATTTGATTTTTCCTAGATATTAGAGCACCTATATACGCACATATCCAAATTTCATTGCAATCAGACAGAAAAAGTCTATTCAGTAACAAGTGGGTTAAAAGAATATTTTTGATTGATCCTGTAGAGGATAGCGAAAATTGCAATTCACACGTTGGCTTATCAATGCCAACGGTTCATGATTGTGTAAAGCCACGCTTATACGAGCTTGAGTGGCGATGATTTATGGTTGCCAGTAATCGTGAGCATATTGTGGACTCATATGTCAAAATACAATCGTACAATCCAGCGTTCACTTTAATATATGGTAATGGATGAAAAGCTTTTGGACTGAGATTGTTGAATAAGTAAGACAATCATAGTTAGTCCACTCCAATGATACATTATATTATGTACACGCACAAACACAATCTCATTGTTTGTTTTAGATCCACGCTGACCACACGCTGAACGATCAGCGTTAACATCCAAAATGTATGAATTTGTAAGTTAATTGTCTGCGCTGTTAACTGTCCGTTATTGAAAAATGCTTCCTTAGAGTGTCGCTGTTAGTTCTATGGCGATGTTTACCGTACGATCAGTGTGACTCAAAAACCTGCCATAATAAAGATTTGAGAGTGTACGGGCGTGTTTGTGTGCGTTAAGTATATTACTCGCATACTAGCTTAATTAATTTCTATGCCTGCTTCATTTCTGTTTTATAAAACTACATCTTATAATTATATGCGTAGCTTTATAACATTAATATATGGTAATGCGAGGGGTTAAAGTTGTGCGGTTATAATGCCTTTATAATTTATGCACATTCGTCCTTCAGTAGGTATATAGGTATCCTAGTGCAATGGCCAGTAGTCACGGTTAGCGGGCTCATTACCATAACGGTATAGATAACAACAATTATAACTGCGTTAATAATATACTAGTAAACCCTTTATTGAAATGACTGAGCTTAAAAGACGTAACAACGCAAATGGTTATAGTTGGACGCTAATGGGTACTACAACTGCAATATTATGTTGGCTCTACGCAGCGTATGACTTACCGTAATTTATTATTTTCTCTCTATATAAACATTATATATGTTACGGGTAAAGTCCAAAGTGCGGCTACACCTAGGTTTAGCCGCTTAAACCTAGGTGTAGCCGACCGCAGTCGGTTAAAGTTAGGTGTAGAGGTAGGTAGAAGTTTTATTTTCGGCCTCACGCTTTTAAACCGTAAGAAAAGTTGTTATCAACATGTTTAATTGTTGTTTTATGGTGATCGTCATAAAATTAGCATTAAATATTCCTTAATGATGAATTGAGAACTCTGGAATAAGGAAAAGTCGCGTCTACCGCAGCACGCTCGCTTCAATCGCTCGGCTCGCACGTTGTAAAGAACCTACCTAACTGATATCGGTCTGCCCTGAACTTCGTAATAATAAACAACAAGTTTTTTAACATTTTGTTCACACCTAACTTTAACCGACTGCGGTCGGCTACACCTAGGTTTAACTGGCTAAACCTAGCTGTAACCGCACTTCGGATTTTAGCCGTGACATATCTACTAACTACTTAACATTATGTAGTTCAACGTCTTTAGTCATAATTACTCGAAGGCCGGAACCCTAGCGCAATTAGTCAAGCACTAACATAAATGATCATTAATTAATATTGTTCATGAAAACATAATTATCATGTTGGTCTGTTGCCCTCTTGCAAGATTGATGGCGGACTGGCTCGGGTACAACACGCCAACCTGTCAACGTTTTGCGAATCTTCGTACTTATAAATACGAGTATTATAATTCACGATGAAGTGGGTCCTCGTATACCAACGAATTAGGGAAGTAACACACTTTAATATATATTTTTTATATTAAATAGGTCCACGTTTAACCACATCCCACCTGATGGAAAGTGCAGATAGATGCGGTCGACGAGGCCTGGAAAGGTTCATTGGTGTCAAGATTCCTGAGCTGTATCGCTCGAGAAACAGAGAACATCATTAGAAAAGTAGAAGCAAAAGGTACAGACAGTTGGTAGCGCCACTAAAATTGATATCTCAAACTTTATTTAGAAATTAATTTTATACATAATTACTTTTTAATCTATGCTGTACCACTGCTGTGTACAGAAAGACTAGGGGGAGAAGGAAGAAGACTCTCTTTCTGCCTTACCTTAGGCCAACTGGTCTGGTAGAAGTTTTCATCTTGTTTAACATAAATTTTTAAAATAAACAAGTACATAAACAATATATACATTATATTACAGGTTCATTCACTAAAGATAATTTCCGGAGTAAAAACTATTTAAAATAAAATTAAAAGATGTATGAAACAGTGCCCAAAATACCGAAGGAGAATATTTAAAATGGACCATTTTGGGATTACGCAGTCGCTGTTGATTCGATGTTAATCCACCTATCTATGTAGATCGCAAATCAATAATTTACACACAAACTCTACTGCACAGATTATTTAAAAGGCAGACATCGCCCACTGAAAACAAAGAATTGTTAAATAATTCAAATTATTTATTTAATTTTGAGAACTGACTGTGAGCGTTATACATTTTAATGTTTTCCATGATGTTATATTATGTATAAAACTCGTATAAAACTCATACTAAACTAATACTTGTTTAGTATGAATTCGAATAAGAAGAGCTTTACGCGCACTTGAAGTTAGGCCAGCAATAACAGCCGACCCGTTGTAGTTCTAAGTGTTCGACAGGTACAAATTCCTACACTGCATTGCGATTATCATCCTAATGATAAGTTCAATAATGGGTAGTTAAATAAAATAAAAGGTATTGCTGCATAAACAGTTTTTTTTCGCTGGACAAAACCGTGTTGCCAAACGGTCATTATAACCGCATTCCGGCATGATGTTCAGGGAATTCAGGGAGGGATTTATCCCGCCTTCTAGGTTTATTTTGCTACCATCTACGACCACCAGCAGCAAGTCATGTGATTTTTTAAATTTTATTACTTATTACATGGACGTGTTAACTTGACACTAAATCTGCGGTGCGGGCGTCAGTTTTGACTGTAACGAGGAGCCGGGTTTTAATACTATAGTGCGTATTATATCTGCGGTGCAGCCCCCCTAACACATTTCGACATTGACACAATACTAGCAACTCCCGTCCCACTGTCAAGAGTCATTGATGTTTGTAAGAGCACAATGACATTGGGAGTAGCTACAAATTGTATGCAATGACAGCGCGAGTAGCAAGAGTAGCGTCTTGATATATAACACTTTAAACTTCCGCGATCTGAACTCATGTTAACAGATGCGAACAGATCCGAAACGTCAAGGTTGGTTTTATAATAGTGTTTTTTGTAAAACTAACATATTTAAAATTACGCGATAAGTACCGATTAATAAAATTAACATGTCTTGATATATGTCAGTGAGACGCGAGTTGCTGGTCTAATGTCAACGTCAAAGTGAGCCACGGCTGCAGGTGTCAGTTTTGTCTTTGCAACTAGGAGTCTGCTCATATTAATATAGTGTGTATTACTCACAAACTCTAGTGTTATAGTTAAGAGCAATCATAATACGATTATGTATGCGTGGCGCGCGTTTGATTTTCGATATTTCGTCGATGGTTGGTAGCGCTTGACAATCAGATATTAAATTATTATTAACTAATCTAGACGTGATTGAATTACTAGTAGACGCTTACATCAATATTAATCAAATATATGCAATACTAGCTGCGCCTGTACTACTACTGTAGCCTATGTGTTAGTCCAGGGTCTAAGCTATCTCTATAGAAAATTTCAGCTCAATCGGTCCACCCGTTTAGGCGTGAAAGAGTAACAAACATCCAGACATCCATTCTTACAAACTTTCACGTTTATAATACTCATATTAGTAATTAGAACCTAATACCTACAAGAAACCTACATTTTACAACATTATAATACGAGTGGCAAATGCCTTTATTGAGAAAAACAAACTAACAATACTACAGCTACTACAGCAGTAAAGAACACTTTTATTAACCACAGATCGGCCACAAGCCGATCTACAGAAAATCCAAGTGCTCCAAACCACTGTCAGATATAATAATAGGTATATATTATTATAACTATTTAATATCTATCCGTCGTCCGAAATATATTATCTTTCCCTGTACGTTTGGAAGTTGTCTGGAAACGTTCGCGTTTAGCGATAAACCCGCCAATTGTTACACTTTATTAAAATTTAAATTGTATATAATTCTAAGTTCTTGTATTGTATATAATTCTAAGTTCTTGTATTAATAATATAATATAATTAATTGTGGTGTTTCAATATAAATTATGTAATATTTATCTTTCTCTACTCGGGCACAGCCGCAGTCATAAGCTAGTTTTTACTATAAAATATTTTCTTTTAATATTAATTATTGTGTTTTTTAATAATAAAATTCAACTCCGTATTTGTATGCTTTTAAAGGCAAAATTTTAATGGAACCTTTTAGTTTAAGACCTTAATGTAAGTACTCAAAATTCTGAAAACTAAATTATCTTTTAGCAATTAGTCTATACTACATTACCTTTGAATGTTAAATACGTAATTGGCTCATTCTCATTTTAGCTCAAATTTGATGGTCACACGGTTATATTTCCTAAACGGTTAAAGAAAGAGACATGAATTTTAGATAGGTGAATAAAACATATATTAAGCTACAAAATAAATAAAGATTGTCATAATAGACGCAAAAAATAATACTAAAATTTAACATGAGAGGTCAAAAACGGGGCCATTTTTCGTATTCTCATGGTGTCACACTTTCCGTTGCAGTGAAACATTTGGGCACTACTTTAACAAATTTCGGTGTATCTGTATATAACATATACCAAAATTTTCGCAAACAAATACACTTTACAGTACACAGTCTAAAAAAAGCCTTTCATTATTATTTTGAATTTAAAATGACATAATGGGGCGGTCACACGATTTTAGGTGCTTTAAATTTGCTTAGTTTAACGGCTGCTGTTAAACACAACATCAACAATCCAATACAGAGTTCGATTCATTTCAATGATGGTCATGTTCTGCAATCGTAGAAGTAGGATATAGGACTTATCGAGCCGTGGGAAAAAATATAATTGCTAAGTTTCAATTTATTCATGGGTGTACCGATCACTTGCATGGACAACATTTTTATGTATTGTATTTTAGTTATTTAAATCAAAGCTAGCTTTTCGAAATGCCAAAATGTGCGATATAAAGATGTAGTATTTCATTTTATACATTATACCTAAACTTTCTAGAATTTCACCAAAAAGGGATATTTTCGTCACCAGCGTGGCATCACCTTCATAGCGTTTTTTACCATAAAGGTGATTTTTAAGCCACGAAAGTGATTTTTTTGTATTGTTTTGTTTAGAAAGGGCCTTTTTACTAACTAAAAAGTACTTTATCTGTTATGTTAGGGTTTTAATACATACATACCAAATTTCTGCCTAATAAAAAAGTAAAGTGAAAGGTAAAGTAATATCTCAAATTACGCATATTTTTGTCTGTAGTGAGGTTTGTTGTTACGTAGAATGTCATTTTAATGTACATTTTTGGTAGATTGAGTCTTTTAAAAGGGGTTTACTTGAAAAAGTTGTGAAAAAATAATGACTGAATCACTTTCGTGGCGTCGAAAATTTCAAAACTGTTTTTCTTCGAAACGAGACGTACGATTTAAATCATTTATATAAAAGTTTACTCGTGTTATCCAGCTCTATACAATATTATACATAAACATTACAAATAAGCAATAAATAAGAATTGCCATGAAGGTGACGATGAGAATCGATTCCATGAGAATGAGCCAATTATTATTATCAAAGTTTGATTTCTATCACACGGGGAATTAAATCTGAGCGCTACCGTTGTCGTGTCAAAAGTTACATTTAACATACTTTGTGATCCCAAGTTTGTCCTAAAGTGCGCGATCCTCTAGTGTTGCTAGGAAAGTAGCGAAACGCGAATTTGGCTGCTTATTGTTTCAAGAGCTGGTCGATCTGTAAAGCGCCTTAACCAGTAATAAATAAATAATAATAATAAAACCCTTATATTTCTTACCAAAAACAATTTTACAAATATATAAACATGCATTTCTTATAAACTATTCTAATAACTGTACTAATGCTTTATGTAAATTAATATCTAAGTAAGTAAGAACCCCTCGTTCTCGAAGGTAAAGGCCTCCTCTAGAGATGTCCATTGTCCATATCTCCCTGCTACCATTTCCCGCTACTTTAATGATGTCATCTATCCACCGGGCCGCTGGTCTGCCTTTCTTTCTAACACCTGGTGGACCATTCCAAGATGTTATCTTATAGGTCCATCGGTTGTCTGTGAGTCTAGCTATGTGTCCAGTCCAACGCCATTTAAGTTTTTTGCAATGGATTAGAGCATCGGTGACTTTAGTCTTTTTTCTAATTATTTTATGCGATATTTTTTGGATAGCCTTAACCAGTATTGATTGACAATTCTATGATATGTGCATCAGACTAAAAGATAAAACCCAATGAAACAGGTTCATTATGATATTCAAGCTGAACCCGCCGCGGTGCGTAGCCTTCCATGCGCGGCTGTCACGCGACTCTCGATCGGACAGGCCGTGTCACGTGAACAATTTATGGACACCACTTAGTTGCACGTCATACGCTATCGATGTCCGTTATATTTTAAAGTTTCAACGTGCAATTAGGGCTGCGGTATTAGGGGATATTGCGAACGGTCATGTCATGCTGAACACTGATAAAATGCACATGTAGATAAGTGTTTTTGATTTATTTTTATAGAAGTAATAGAGACCTGAACAACAAGCGTTTAATAGTGGGAAATACCGCTTATCGCTAACAGCGATAAGACCCCCAGTTGTAACACTTCTATTATTTATATATTTTTGTCATAGTTTTAAGTTTTGCGTGTATTGTGATGATACAATAATAAGGAGTTATTCATAGGATTCATAGGAGTAATTCATTCATCCATATAAATAAATGTTCAGCTCATATAAATTTAATTTACTTTTAAGACTAAGTATTAAAGTTCTAAAACTCAACATTGCATAGCTTTCTTCAACTGGAAATAATATTGTAAGGTAAAAAAATCGCACTCTTTTACATTTACAAAGAACGCTATTTCATTTCTTAGGTTCAGCCCAAAATCAGAGAAAGATACCTACGAGTAAAAGTCAAGGAATCCGTAAAACTGTAATAAAACTGTATCGTGTGTGTATCGTTATTTAAAACTAATGTATCTGACATAATATGTATATAGCATTACTATGAAGTATTATTAATTACTAGCTTGTGCTCGCGGCTTTGCCCGCGTGGTAAAATCCTTTCTTAGCGGAGGTCTATACCATAAAAACTATCTACATTCCAAATTTCAAGCGAATCCGTTCAGCGGTTTGAACTTTGGGTTGATAGATCAATCAGTCAATTAGTCACTCTTTTATATATTTGAGATTTGTCAATAAATATTACTATTCTATTATAAGGAATGTGTATTTCAATCAAACAAAACTCTTATTATATTCGTACTTGATCAGATCTCTTTTCACTAATCACTCTAGTCCCTGTCATAAGGGTTCTCTAATTTGTCCTTTTTCCATTCCAAATAGAATACACAAGATTACAGACCTTTTATTTGCACGATAAACATATCAGTGTCGTGTTTAGCAAATCTCATCTGCAGTCAAAAGGCTGCGTGTGTTTAGGATTTTTACACGAATTGTGGCTTCCTAAACAAATAAACAAAATGACACTCCTATGTAAATATGGCGACAATACCTCTACCCACTTCGCACACAAAATAAAATAAACATTCATTTTCTTTCCAATGAAAGCTGGAACTACACACATTGCTCAGCCCCAACTTGTTTCCCTCAGGGTCGCCTCATTTGGACACGGGGCAAATTTACACAGGCCAATCTAATATGGAGACCAGAGATACCGCTACTTTCTAATCTATGACTTTAATTTCGACTCCGAAAACTCCGCAATATAAAAAGTGTCTAACTAATTACATACGTGCGGGCCTGTGCGACTGTTCCGCTCGATTAAAGCAGTCTTTCGCTTAATTTACACACGGAATTTTGTTAAAAGTTTCCGTAATAAAAAGTCTAATGAAAATGGCAATTTGATTTTTACTTCTGAATTAATTGTAGGCGTAGAGTAATAAAATAATATTGCCAGCACTTTAATACACGCAATGTCAACCAAGTTTATCCTGATAACGAAAAGCCTATTATAAAGGTATATCTAATCTATACAAAGACTTAAATAGATAAACGCACTTTATTATTGTGGTATTTAAACTTACTGTTACTTTAAGTCGAAATACGGCGACCGCTTTTTAGATAAATTGGGTTTTGTATTTACGACCAAGTTCTAAGTATAATTATAATTGCGTATTTAGCTTAGGATAGGGATGCGTGAAGCGATTTTGGGAAGGTCTTTGCCCAGGAGGACACAGTATAGGCTATAGACTAAGAAAAAACCGTGTGCTAGAAGACGTAAGGAGGATGTTTTGTACGAGGTTAAAGACAAGTAATTAAACTGAAATTATGAAGCACGCTTCCTTGATTTAGCACGTATTATAACTATCCAATGTATTATCTCGCAGAGTATATCCACTTCTTCGTGTAGCTTTAACCATTTTGTATTAATAAATAAAAGAACTTTATGTTACCCAAATTAAAACCCAGCCAAACGTAAAACAATCTTCCCAAAGCTAAACGTTTACGGCAAACCCAGTGCGAGTTCATTTCCTCAGAGATAAAGGAACATCATTTCTGTTATCGTCACAGAGCAAGTCATTTTTAACCTAGTATATACAAAATGGGATATAATATGCCCCTGAGGCCGGCGGACCCGAGATATTGAACTGGCCGGGAAAACGAATAGCTGCGCTGAGCCGGCACCAAACTAGAAACTGTGCTAAAAGAGAAAAGGTATGGTTTTTAAGGTGAACTAAAATTGTTAAAAGTTGAGAAGAGAGAGAGAGAGAGAAGGGATGGACTAGATGACTAGTATTAACTATGTAAAAATACGACTAAATTCACGAATATAAAAGTCGAAGAAGGGCTCGATCCTGGGTTTAGTCGCATGTTTACACATAATCAATATGGATAATGCTCACGATAGTTTTCAAAATCGTATAGATGACTAGTATTTTGGTTCTCTGTTCTCTTGTCTAATAATTTTTTTTATTCTTAATAGGCCTGCGTTTGGCGAGACCCCACCTGATGGAAACTGCACATTCAATAGGTATTTTTTAAACATTACGGTATTTACGATCAAATCGTTTTTGATGGGTATGATGTTAATATCGGTCCATCTGGTAGATGGTCTGCCAACGCCTTCTCTTAGTGCATTTCGGTCAAGTTTATTTTGTTATCTTAGTAAAAAACAAGTTCATCAGCTTATGTTCGTCTACTGCTGGACATAGGCCTCCCCCATGGCACGCCACCCAACTCGGTCCTCCTAAAAACAAGTTAAAAATGTTAATCCAGTATAAATTTAGCACACTAGCACTCTCAATCCCATTCCTTATCTCTTTTTGTACAAACTCTAGAGGAGAATTGCCGCGGCTAGCGGCCAGTGGCTGCAAACTAAATAAAGTTTCATTCGAAGGTGTTCCACCTAACCTCGGTCAGCTATGCTTCATGAATTTTTACATCACTTATTTAAACCTCTCTTTCTATTGTTTACCTAATTATTCAATACTTGAAACTGATTTTGAGTATGTTTTTTATAATTGGTATATTCCACTGGCCTATGCAGCTTTGCCCGTGAAGAAATAATGTTTTAAAAAAGATGAAAAGATTAATATTGCCATAATCCGTATTTCCCGTGCGTTACAACTTCGAGTGAATAGGTACCTTTCTAGGGTCCTTTTCTTATGTGAATCATTGTTGACCTCATCTGCACTTTCCACCTGGTTTCTTTTATATTTTTTTATTCTTTAGGAGTAACCGCACTTCGTCACTATTATATTATAGTTAAAAAATATTTACAAATCATTTTATGATAACAGTTTTCATCAAAATGACATGTCAATCGTGTCGTGTATAATCGCTGTAATGTGTTTACTCTGAGATTTATTTAATTTATAATTCATTGAACGTTCAGTGAACGGACATGGGTTTCGGGTGGATTATTAATAGTTAGCTCGTTTATATAACTAAATCTACTGTCAAATTTAAAAGCATTTGCAATAAAATACCATTCAAAGCACTCAAACACAAAAATTAAAATGAAAAATCGTGATCGTGATTTTGTATTTTATCGACAAAAACGTGCGGATATTTTAATATAATAATTAAGGTATACCTAATTCGTAGAATTTTTACAAATCATATAGAAAAAGAAAGAAAGAAAGAAAGAAAAAAGCATTTATTTACAGCAACAAATATTGATACAATTTATCATAAAAACGGTGTACAATAATAGGTATAGGTTTAATTACCCCGAATCCACTATAAATGGATTCAGCCATACACTAGTATGTAAGAAAACTCAGCCCACACGAGCTAGAAAATTCCAACTAAAACCTAGTTACTAGATAAAATCCGTTTTACAAACATCATTATGTTCTAAACAAGAATTAAACCAACAAAACTGCGGTTTGTTTGCGGAGTGTCTTGAGTTCTACAACTGTAACCGTAGCATTTGCAAGAAACCATTATATCTAACGACAACATTCTAGTCTAGTAACACTAACGACAACAATTTCAGCGAGATTCAAGGGATGGCTGAAATTAAAAAAGTAAATAAAGATAAGCATCTACATTATGTACATGAGAGCACTTAATATAAAGGGTTTCATTTCGTGCACATGTGAAATTCTCAAACAATACAATGTTAAAGCATTTTTTGAGTGCGTTTGACAATGCATGAAGTGAAGCGAGGGGGGGATAAATGATTAGGTACATTATTTATTTATTATTTTTATTTAGACCGTATCGTCCCTCTGCAGGGCAAAGACCTACCATCTCTCTTTTAACTCTATTCTCTGGGTGAGGGTTATGGGCCAATCTTTAAGGAAGGGTCTAAATTCTACTATCTACCGAGTTCTGCAGGGCTATTCACTTATTTTTTACATAAATCGATACAACGTAATACGTAATTTTATACATTTTTAACAATTCGGTCTTCAGTTCGGTTCCCTGGCGGATAAGTGAATAGCCCTGCAGGCCCACAGTTCCTTCGACATGCGGCATATAAGAATACACACGCAATACTAAAGCTGAGTATTATATACTTTAATATAGAGGTATACCTAATAGACAAAGCATTTCGCTTTCTAGAAATAAATACAGCCATTCCTCTTTTATAAAAATGCAGATTCTTTTATAAGCTTGTAAAATGGTTTTATATAGTTAAGCCGATTGGCTTTCAAAGCTTTTAACTCTATAAGCAGTGCCTCTCTGTTTTACTCGGTAGTGAGAGTATTTACCATTTCAGGGTTTGCATTTTGTATAGAACTTGATATTTTGTATGTAGCATATAAAATATCAGGTTTTTTTTAAATGTGGAGAAGTAAGAAGACGAGCAAGACGCTCTCCTGATGTTAAGAGATAACGCTGCCCATAATCAGTACAGTGCTACCCAGAATTTCACAATGAAGTGCAATTCTAGGTGTACTGTACCAACGCTTCTTACTTAAGAGTCATAAGTTGTTAAGACTCTTTAGCCCAGTAATTTCACTAGCTACAGTGCCCTCCTACCGGAGCACAGTAATGTTTGCACAATACTGTTTAGGTGGTAGAATAACTGGCACTGTTGGGGTACCCACCTAGACGACCTTCTGCAAAGGAAGTCTACCCCCGGTAAGAAGGAAGGTCAAATGGTTCAGACATTTTTTTTAAAGCAACAGAGAAATACATCACTGAAATTAAAAATTAACACAATTTGTAGGAGAGAATCTCTACTTTAAAGAATCCTAGGTTTATAATGTCCCATCATTACCTTCGTTATGAATATTAATATCCATATCACAAAATAATTAAACACAAACACTGCCCACCCTATTTTCTGAAAGTAAATTACATATATATTTTTAATATTTTTGGTCACTTTATATGAAATTTTAATATACAATTACCTACGCTACCTGGTTTCTACTGCTGGTGGGCCGTGTATAGTAAATCGCGTTCACTGCAAACAAAGAGGGAATCCTTCCCTCCCAGTTTTTTTCTACGTAGCTACTTGATCGAAAAATAAAGAATAAATAAAATTCTTACAGACGTCTATAGACAATAGTAGCCAATGGTATGGTGTACACAATAGTACTTGCTAGCCAGTCGTTAACATAAAAAATCTGTAACAAAAGATTTATCCACCATCGACCACCCAGTGTTGTACTGAGTTGTACACTTCCCCTCCCCACACGGTGTTCTGTAGATATCGTGATCAGCGATAAGACCGCCAATTGGAACACCATTAACTATTTTTGTTTTAAGTTTTATGTTTCTGTGTGGTTGTTTTTTTTAAATACAAAATAAGCCTGATGGAAAGTGCAAATGCGGTCAACGATGGATCACGTATGATGCCCTTATCACTGTACCTCGTTCCTTGAAGATACCCAAGTTAAATAAAGACTTAATTATCTTATCTTAATTATCTTAATCTCACTAGTTGTTAACTATTATGAACTAAGCCTAGTAATACCAAATGAAGACATCAAAACGAATCAGTACTTTTAATATAGAGAGTGGTAAATGCCAAAAGCTTCATGGAGTGTAATTGAATGAGTATTTGGCACTCAAGCGCCAGCACTACCATTACGTAAAAGCACATCGTCACCACTTGCTGCCAACCACAACACTTAGGTACCTACTTTCATACATACGCTGCATATACATAGACATAGAACAAGAACAGCTTGACCACTGTTAAATTGCACATTGTTCTTATAGAGGGTAGCAACATTTTGTTTGAGTGACAAGCGCAATTTTAAAATGGTTTATCTCTATGTGTGATGATTGACTAAAAGTAACTCAGTCAAGGAACAATCGATATATAAAAAGTTATTTTTTTTTAAACCTTTATTGAGAAAAACAAACTAACAATATTACAGCTACTACAGCAGTAAAGAACACTTTTATTAACCACAGATCGGCCACAAGCTTTCTTAATTTTAGAAATTCATCGGAGGGTTATCTTGGTAAGTATATTTAACTACTAAATACTTTGAATAGGATTGGATTTTTATTTTAGAAAACGTGGAATAAAACATACTAGAAAAAAGTGCAATACGTCATAAAACAATTTTAAATTAATTACTACAACTTGGTCCACAATAAAAAATAATTGAATTTGAAAATTAGCATTTAATGTTTATGTGAATATGTAATGTAATAACTAATTTGATACGAGAATTTCAGTTGAATTGACGAGTAAATAAAGATATAGGCGGGTGAATAAAGCAACTCATTCATATCATGCTTATAAGAAATCTTTTGAAGCAAAACGAAAATCGGATATTTCTTTCAGGAGTTCTCTTTCCGCGATTTTAGAATCATACATCTTAACGCCAAATCTCTTTTCATTTGAAATGAATCAACGTGAATTAGGATTCGATTCAAAAGCGTTTTATCACAAGTATTTGGAATATATTTTTTCATCAGAATAAAAGATAATTTAAATTTTTATCTCCAAAATTGTTACCTCTTGCTCTCTATACCAATTGATGTTTTTTGCCTCAACATGATATTTTTCCTACTATTTAAATACCTTACCTTATTTAGACATGTAATTAATAAATCAGTTTATTTATCTCCAGTCTTATTTACAAAATTCTATCTACGCTATCTATAATTATATATCAAATTCGAGCTCAATCAGTTCAGCTGTTTGGGCGTGACGATGATCACACACACACACACACACACACACTTACATAAATATTTCTAACTTTGTACTAATATCTATAATATTATGAGTAATAAGTAGGATATCGTTTGACCATTAGGCTACCTCTCTATCACTATAATTAATAAAAAAATAAAGAATTTACAAATCTTACTAATATTATAAACGTGAAAGTTTGTAAGAATGTACTGATGTATGTTTGTTACTCTTTCACGCCTAAACGGGTGGACTGATTGAGCTGAAATTTGGTATAGAGATAGCTTAGACTCTGGAATTACACATAGTCTACAGAGGGTAAAACCGCTGGGCGCAGCTAGTATATCATAAAGTTTTCATCCAAAATTCAAACACGACACCTCAACACTCGTACCCCAACAATTTACAAGTGTATGTTTAGCGAGGAACCCTTCGTGTTTATATCGATGTAAAGCTTTGTCTAAACATGCCAACTTTATTCAATTTTACAGGCTATTTATTTTAATATTTCCTGGCACATGCCACAGTTTATTAGCTGAATAGAATTATAAACTTTGTGTACACTGGTATTATAGGTATCTATATGCATTTGTGTAGTAACTAGCTGTGCTCATCTGTTTTGCGCGCTGTAATGTAGCAAACACACACAACCATACACACATACACGCACACTTACCTCTCATTTATAATAATATAGTACAAATAGTTGTAAAATTAAATTGGTAAAAGTCGAAAATTAATATAGAGGATTAGAGTTGAACTACACGCGCAATGTTTGTGGACGCAATGTTTGGGAATTTTGACCCACGTTTAAGGTAATTTGCTCGAGTCAATTCGTAGCGAAATCACCCTTTTATGGATAACATCTTAAACGCAGTAAAGCCACGTTTACCTTACTTTTGAATTAACGTAAAACAATGGTCAATAGTCTCCGTGTTCCGGCATGATGTTCAGTGAAGCCAGGGAGGGATTTATCTCGACTTCTTGGTATAGTCTCTCATAAACATAGGGTAACGGCAAGTTCTCTATGAATATTGATTTATTCAGGGGGTCAAAAAATTTTTTAAAGGATAAACGGGTGTATTTTTTCGACTTACCTTAACTTATAAGTTCAAGTTCACAGGCACCAAGCGGCCATAGACCTGCGCATATTATGATAAAATATTCAACTCTACGGGATCTAGAGTAAATCATCTCAGAATTTTGGTATTTTGAGTTTTAATATTAATGTTAAAGTTCTTGTATTAGGATATTTAGTCGAGGCCTAAAGTCTAAGGTTTAACGGAAATTGGGCCGCGAGGTCCCAGTTTGAGGCGAACTACTAGTAGTAATCGAGAACTTTAACTTTAGCTTTAGCTTTCTGGACAATAAGAAATCATAGGTATTTTCTTAGATATCTCTTTTTCTTTTATATTTGCATTGTACGAAATTATGTAGAACACTTTATATTGTATATGATCCTTGCATAAAAACTTTATTGTTACTTAAATACTTATTGGTTTATTAAGTACAAATTACCATTAGAGCATGCGGTGTCCGCCAAATAGTTTTGCATTTAGCACTTAGTTATAATCATTACGTACACTTATTAGATAAGTTTGATGTAAAAATTGTGTGTGAACCATAAATAAATAAATAGTCTGCAATCTACGGCCGCATCATCTTAACATCACGTGAGATCGTGGTCAAAGGCTTACCAATAATGAATAAAAAAAAACGGAGGAGGTTTACAAGTCGACGAGTATTATATATAATATTGTTTATATATGACGCATAACTTTTTACAGAGTGGTCTGATTTTAACTACACGAGGAAAAATAATGAAAAGCGATTTAAGTAAACATCATCTAAATTAACGTAATTCCTTTCACAACTGCCTTTTAACTTCAAAACCCGACGCAAAATGATTGTAACATGAAAATAAAAAGTAAATCTAATTTGCTTTCATAATGACCCTTACTTACTAAACTTTTGTAAACCCATTCCGTGCTTCATGTTTATTTAGGAAACTTGAATTTTTAAATATAAAAATACGGACTATTATAAAAACAGATACCGCTGCCTACAAAAAATATAAGTAATGGCAAGATAAACTAATTTAATTAACCCTAAGATTAAATTAAAATAAATTAACTACCTAGATACTTGTTATTATTTTGCAACATATAACAGTAAAGGTAAAAAGTAAACGACAAAAATTTCAAACTTCGGATTATTTTACTAATCAAGAGCAACAGGCACGATTTATTCTACACTTAAAAACGACTCAATAAATATTTATAAAACTTGTCTTACACTTTTAATAATAGGTACTATTACATGATAGATTATATTATGTAATATTGAATTGATAACATCTTTCGAAGTCAACGATCAGGAAAACGTGTCACTATTTATCGTGTCATTATTATACTAGTCGAAAATAAAAAACGTAAGAGAGTAATTAATAACCTCACGGGCACTGCGCAACGGTCGAATAAACTTCAGATGGCTGCACTGACCTCTTCTATTTACGTATCACGACTTATGAAAACGACTACACCCGAAGATATCAAGGATTATATTAAGGACAATGGTGAAGAATGTTTCAAGATAGACCTATTAGCACAAAAACGAGAAACGGAGTTTAACTCCTTTAAAGTGTCAGTTTGTCGTAGTAAGTTAGACGTGTTTTTAAATAAGGACTTTTGGCCTGAAGGTATTAAATTCAGACTTTTCCGTCAATATACGGTGAAAGATAACACGCTTAAATAAATAACTAAATCAATATGGATAGTACGACCAATAATATAACTATAACATCTTTTAATTGTAAGTCTGTTAAGAGATCGGTTCAATGTGTACGCGAACTTACTAATATGTCAGATATAATTGCTCTTCAAGAGACGTGGTTATTACCACATGATCTAAATTTTATTCATGAAATAAATAACAACTTTGGGTGCATAGCCAAGTCGTCGGTAGACACATCGCAGGGTATACTCAGGGGACGTCCATATGGTGGCCTTGCCTTGTTGTGGAATAAAACTAAGTTTCCTAACGTCGAGCCGGTAGAATGTGAAAATCATAGGATTAATGCAATCAGAGTATCGTTGGGATCAGGTTCATTTCTAGTGATTAATGTTTATATGCCTGTGGATCTTGCAGATAATGTGCCTGAGTTTACCGACTGCTTGGCACAAATTAGTGCAATTGTAGAAGAGTCAGAATTACAAGTAGCGTATATAGTAGGTGATTTTAATGCCCATCCGGGTGCTAATTTTTTTAAGGAAATGATACAATTTAGTAATGATGTTTTATGGGAATGTGCCGACGTAAACATACTGGGGATTAGCTCGGATACGTATACATTTCAGAGTGAATCTCATGGCAGTCGTAGATGGTTGGATCATTGTCTGACAACGCAAGCGGCGTGGTGAACGGTGATCGGAGTGAACGTGTTATATGACGTAATGTGGTCAGATCATTATCCGATATGCATACACTGTAAAATTGCTGAGGCGGGGACGGGTCCAGTCATCTGCGAAGCCAGTGATGCGCTTAAACATATTAAATGGGGTATTAAGAATACTGAACAGATAAAGATTTATAGAGAGTTTTGTTATACTAATCTTGACAATTTTACTGCTAGTAATACATGTGAGTGTGAGGATAGATGTGTACATAAGACAATATACATTGATAGCTATTATAAGCATATCATTAGCGTACTGCAAAGGGCAGCAATTGTTAGTTCTCGTTCAGGTGATAATAATCGCCACAAGAAAATTGTGGGATGGAATTACCATGTCCGCTGTAGTCATGAGAAGGCTAGACTGTATTTTAGATGCTGGGTGGTTGCTGGGCGGCCCTCCGAAGGTGGGATACATAAAAATATGCGGGATAGCCGAGCAGAATTTAAAAACAAAGTAAGATGGTGTCAGAAAAACGAAGAAAGTATTAAATGTAACATATTAGCACTATATAAAAAACATAATCATTTTGTAAAATTTTGGAATGCCACCAAAAAATTCACGTATAAACAGTCGTTACCCATCTCCGTAGAGGGTGTTCAGGAGCCATCAGCCATAGCAGAAATTTTCTCCAAACGGTTCAAAGTAGATCCCATGCCTGCATGCGTCCCCGGGGCTGAACAGTTATGTAAGTCCGCGACGGATAGAGACTACCTTATCTTTACTAATAAAGATGTTACCAAAGCTGTTCAGGGAATGAAACGTGGAAAATCACCCGGACATGACGGTCTCAGCGTCGAGCACGTACTATGGGGCAGTGATAGAGTCAACCACCACCTCTGTGCTCTGTTTAATCTGATCGTTAAATATAGTTACCTGCCTGATGAATTGATGAGGACAACAGTTATTCCAGTAGCCAAGAACAAGACAGGTAACCTCAGCTGTTCTTCGAACTATCGACCTATCTCATTAGGTACGATAGTTGGAAAAATACTGGAACGCCTTATACACCCTGCACTGCAGGAAAATATCCAGATTGATGATGCGCAGTTTGGTTTCCGTGCCGGTCTCTCAACAGATGCGGCTATCATGAGTCTTAAAAGTGCAGTTCACTATTATACCAGTCGTGAAACTTCGGTCTACGCCTGCTTTTTGGACCTGAGCCGTGCGTTTGATCTGGTGAATTATAAAATTCTCTGGGCCAAATTGCTGGCTTCGAATGTGCCTACACAGTTAGTCGATCTGTTGAGGTACTGGTATGGGAACCAAACTAATATTGTAAAATGGGGCGACACAACATCTAGTAGTTACTCACTAGAATGTGGGGTCCGTCAAGGTGGGCTAACCTCTCCGGACCTATTTAGCCTGTACGTAAATGATCTGATCGAGGAACTGAGAAGCACCAAAATAGGCTGTCACTTAGGAAATGTATGTGTTAATAACTTGAGTTACGCGGATGATATGGTGCTTCTCAGTCCCTCGATCAAAGGGCTAAGAAGGATGCTTTCAGTCTGTGAGCATTATGCTAATGTTCACGGACTGAAATATAACGTCCTCAAAACGGAGGTCATGGTGTTCAGGTCAGGTCGTGGCCCGGAGAGAGTGCCCGATGTGTTTTTGAATGGCACGAAAATCAAAGTCGTGCAGCAGTTTAAATACTTAGGGCACGTGTTGACAGAACGACTCAAAGATGATTGCGACATAGTGCGAGAAAGACGAGCCCTCGCCGTCAGGAGCAACATGATTGCGCGTCGGTTCGCGAAATGCAGTAAAGATGTCAAGACTACACTATTCAAAGCGTATTGTCTATGCCTCTATACGTGCCAACTGTGGACATCATTTACAAGAAAGGCCATAAACACGATAAGGGTCCAATATAATGACGCATATAGGATCCTTATGAAGCTGCCGAGATACTGTAGTGCATCCAGTATGTTTGCAGAGGCGAGGGTACCAGACTTTTTCGCAATCATAAGATCTCGAGTAGCATCTTTTTGGAGTCGACTGAGTCGTTCTGGCAACACGATCCTTAGAGCGGTGTCAGATAATTTGAGCAGTCCAATATTCAAATATTGGACTGATGTTCACCTGAACGAGAACAAAAAATGACGAGGGTTAGCATTGCAATGTCCTGTAATGTATACCTAAACTGATTTTAATTATTTTATTCTATTGTGTCTGTTCTTTTACATTTATTTTACTTGTAATATGGGTTTTTTGCCTGCAATAAATCATTTTTATTTATTTATTTATTTATGGATTTAGTTTCGTCTTAAAACGCGGTATCTGAATTTTTCTTACAGTATGTAAGTTTATAAGCAACTTTGATCTCAGTTGAGTGAATCTTTTCCGCGGCACCGAACGGAGTGACTTGTGAAATATGCACGAAAGCCTTCGCCTTTCTAAAATGCATATAGATGTGATTTCAAGGGATAAGTTTACTATGTAAATGTGCACGTTGACATTCATGGAGCGATAGTAAAGTTTGGCAAACATCAATATCACTACTACATACAACACAATACAAGTACTATTTATTTTTTACCAAGAAAATATTTTACAACTATCAACCCCTATTTAACCCACTTAGAGGTAATTTTCAAAAATCCTTTCTTATTACTTGTCTCCAGGGTAAAAGGAAACTATGTTCCAAATTTCGTCTTTCTAGGTCCAGTGGTTTCGTCTGCACGATGATGAGTCAGTCAGTTTAGAATAGAATAGAAAAAACTTTATTGTGACACCACAGAAACATAAACACAGAAACAGAAACATACAGAACAGAAACAGATACAGAAACTTACAACTAAAACAATTTATAATATAAAAGTGTAACAATTGGCGGTCTTATCGCTTAAAGCGATCTCTTCCAGACAACCAAACAGGGAAGGAAAATAAAATAAGGACGACGGTGGTTGCAATATATTTAGGCATGAGATATACCTATATACATACCAATAACTTATCTACTTAAATACATTTTAAGCACTACATAGATAATATTTATAATACATATTAGTATCAACAACATAATATATCGAAAATACACACATACAAAAAAATATATACAAAAATATTATATACATAATATATAAAATATTATAAATACATAACATAATATATACTATAGTGAGAGAAAGTGAGCCTTGATACGAAGTTTGAAAGTGGCAAGTGAAGGTGCACGTCGTTCAGTCGTGAAGGGGTTCGTCATTTCAGTTTACCTCTTTATATGATGGTATAGATAAATCACTTATTAAAACATCAAATAATTATAATACGGAACTATAATATTATATAAAACATTTGGTCTAGAGCGTCTTAGAGCGATCTCGTCCAGGCAACTGCTCAACTAGCAAATTAGCCTTATAACGAAGGGATTATATGGCCAGAGCTCTTGTAATTGTTGTATAACTGCATTAGATAATTCCATGTGCCTTAAATATAGTGGTCAATTATACGATCTTTTGGCTTATTTTGGTTATATTCTTAAAAATTGGTTGAATAAACCATTTTATAGCCGAATTATATGACCACTATTAAGCATCAAAATATATTTTGCCTTATAATCGTCATTAATATGCTTTATTTGTCATATAAAAGTTTATGTTGTATAATGGTCATCGTAAACACTAATTTACCTTATAAAAGCAATGGCTAAATTATAAGGTTAGGAATCTTTTAGAAGAAATGCATAAAACCTGTATAGAAAACCGCGGTTTTGCATGGAGACAGATACAAAGAGCAGAGACAGCAGGACAGTATAAAACAAAGTCACTTTCTGTGAAGCGCTACGAAGTGTGCACGGGTGTATTAGTACAACAAAATATCAAAATATTATTATAGTATTCAAGGTCTTCAATCTCGTATTAATGTATTGTTATATATTATGTACATGTACATAATACATGTCTGTCGTATGTTACCATAATTATGTCCTTGTTTATATTGTGTCAGTGTACTATGGCTGAGATATTCTGAAGAATTTATGTCGTACATTGTGCCGTTTTATTGATTTTTGTTTTAACTAATAAATATTGAGGATATCCGCAAAGAAACGCCTAATTAAATTATTTGAGAGAATTGGGCTTTAGAAGTTAGGGAAAATCCTTAATTTAAGTCTGCTAAAACTAAAACAAGTAAAATTTAAAAAAAAACTTTTTAAAAACAGGCTTTTATTATTGTTACCCTCTAGAACCATAAAGTACTTACTCGTCAAGACAAATCAAATGAGCCCAAACGACGTAACCCCATCGGGTTACGTCGTTTAATTACGGAGTTCCTATGGCCACCTTCCCGCTCCATCATCAGATCAGCTCCATGTCATAATAATATTGCATTGTCATCCGATTTATACATGCATCCAAAATCTCAGCTCAATCGGATACCGGGTAATAGGTCAAATTTAACTTGCAAGATTTGATTACAGACAGACAGACATACAGACAGACAGACAACAGACAAGTGAAAGTAAATAAAAGCTTGTAAAAAATATCTTAAGATGAACCAAAAATTCACACACAACTAACAATGAAATCAAAAGTTTCAGAACACAGTAGATTCCAGTGTAAGTATAATTGGTTTGTGTACCAGCAATTTACCAAAACACATAAGCGCTTGATCCCAGGTCTCAGGTAAGCAGACCTAAGCGGCTTTCACGCCATTGTTCGTATGCTATGCGATACTGAAGCTACGAAACCAACGGATTAATACTTAAGCTATATGTTTAGGTGCATGCTTAGACTACCTACATGTAAACACTAGAGTTTATACCCGCTTTGTAAAGGTGAATAATTTTATTAAAGTAATACATTAAAAGATAGTTGAAGGATTGTCAACAATATTTTTATTATTATTATAGTCTGGTGGCACATCCAGATCATCACGCCATCTTTTCCGGAGCTGGCCACGACGACGCCTTTTATCTTTTGGTACCCATTCTGTGGTGACTTTTGCCCAACGGTCAGGATGCATGCAGATGGTATGACCCGCCGTACACCATTTCAGTTAACTATAGATGTTATAACTTCTGAAAAATCCTATAAAAATACTTAAATTGTATATTTTTAAGTACCTTCTGTTATACTAGTCACAACAAAGAGTATTTCTATTCCGTTCTTTTCTGAAATCAATCCAATTTCGACCATTTTGTGATGATATTATGCAGTTGGGGTCAGTAAAAAATTCACAAATATAGTACTATTTGTTGCCAAATAATAATATTGTTTCAAAGACAACTTTAACGCGTATTTAGCGTATTGTTCTGTAAGCTTTTCGGACCCATTCCGCAAATCTTACCTCTCAAGATAGTTTCAACAACAATATTGCGAGTTTCCTTCAGCTTCAACTTTACAATATTCTGGACCAAAAACACGACTAGACTGTGCTTGATGGAAACTAATGAAGCATCTTTAGTAAGCTTACTTGATACATTTGTACAAATACTACATAAATATTAATTACTAGCTGTGTCCAGCGGTTTTACCCGCTTTCCTATAGCCCATGTCTTATTCCAGAGTCTAAGCTATCTCTATACCAAATTACCGCTCTATCGGTCCACCCGTTTAGGCGTGAAAGAGTAACAAACACACATCCAGACATCCATTCTTACAAACTTTCGGGTTAAAGAATCTTTATTTCTCATTAAAAAAATTACAATTTTACTTACATGAGAAACTTATTCTATGCAGTTATAATTAAGGCGTCACGTCGTACAATAGGTAAATATTATTCCCATACACATTCCTATATAATACTTATATACGTAAAAAATCGTAACAAAACAAAGGAACTTAATTACAATATTATTACGAGTACAATACATAACTTCGTATGTTATAATCATTACAAAGTAGGTAGGACTAAAAATAATCTAATTTTTCGATATTGATACTGACAGCTACAAAATAAGAATGTGGGTATTAAACAGTTTTTTAAGTAAACAAGTAAAACTGCGCTTGCGCAGCGAGCTCAGGTAATGTTAAATACACAGATATAAAAGCAGCCGGCGGCCGCTACAAGATGTGGCTCGCGGCAAGACTTGCATAATATAAACATTTGTTATTGTTTTCTTTAAAGATTATGGATTTAGGTTAGTATTTTTTTGTTTGTTAGAGTTTTTTTTTTTTTTGGTTAATGTAAAACTTTCACGTTTATAATATTAGTAAGATACACTTCTATCAGTGCCCTATTGTCTGTAAAGTAAAAAATAACTTTGGCAATAGGGCACTAGTACATTTTTGTACTCGTATATTTTTATATGTGAACGTTATAGGTACGCGTACATACACTACAACTACAAAAGTTTTTATACAAGTTTGAATAGAAAAGCACACAAGTCATGCTCATTGCTCATCTGACGGAGCGCGATATTAAAACGGCTAAACGCTCATTTAGAAAACAACTTTCCGTCCGCGGGAATATTCAGAATCTAACCGAGTTTAAACCTGCGCTATGAATTTTAAACTGAAAACTACATTGGATATGAGGAGAAAAGCGAGCGTTGTGTAAACAGAACGCTGTTTCCGCGAGTAATATTTGAAAAAAGTGCCTTTGAAAAGATGCTGCCTACTGCGGAATAAAATATTCCTATGAAATAAAAGCTGCGCGAACCGCTGTTGGGGTTTTATGGAAAATATTAAATCATTAAGTTTTGTTCTTGCAACTCGGTATCTATGTATACGTAGGGACCAGATTGTGATAAGAAAACCGCCGTAGGGTCGTAGGGCGCAGACAAAGGACTTAGTTTGTTTTCGACAAAACACAAAAGAGGGACCCTATGTAAACACAAACAAACATGTTACGTACAAATTACCTTGAGCATTATCAATTTATCTTTGAACCGCTGGATTTGCTAACAATTATATTATTTTTATAAATAGCTACCGAATCCGGCTTATATAATCATTCTTTGTAACTGTGTTGAATATGATATAGAGAAGGTTATGATTAAGGTTTTTAAGGAAGGTATAGATACATAATTCTACATTGATTAATAAGACATGGAAAGGCGTACGAGTACATACCTCTAGATAGGTATTGCATATATATACACTAAAATAGTTTTACAAAAGAAAATCTACAATCGGTGGCAGTATCACTTATAACTTTCAGACAACTTCTATCTTACTAATATAATAAACGTGAAAGTTTGTAAGAATGGATGTCTGGATGTCGGGATGTCTGGATGTTTGTTACTCTTTCACGCCTAAACGGATGGACCGATTGAGCTGATTTTTTTTATAGAGATAGCTTAGACCCTCGAATAACACATACGCTACATAAGTACTGTGGGTAAAACCACTGGGCGCAGCTAGTATTTTATAAACTTTAGGCGTATTTATAAACTTAACAAGAGGCGGTCTTAACGCCTAATAAGTTGTATCCAATAAATAAATAAAAATCACAATTTCGACTGTAACATTGTCTCTATCAAAATAAAGAAAAACAGGCTATATATTGAATT
Organism: Hemithea aestivaria; assembly: GCA_947507615.1. Lineage (NCBI taxonomy): Eukaryota > Metazoa > Arthropoda > Insecta > Lepidoptera > Geometridae > Hemithea > Hemithea aestivaria. The sequence goes on along the minus strand of OX382334.1, from coordinate 8,477,003 downwards.
ACATGCAAAAAGTAAAACAGTTTGGTAAAATATTAATTTAATGAAGTAATAAATTCACGAAGTGGATTCTCTCAGAAACAGAGAATTCAAAACGAACCAAACTACTATAAATGCAATGAATATGCATGAACTGTTTTTAAATCTTGAATCTGCGTTATTGTATGGATAGTGACTGTGAATAACTTTGGTATTGCAACAAAAATGGCGCAACATAGTATTGTGACCAATACTGCAACATCTGTGTTCCAAACCATAAAACGTTGGGTTACATAAATTGCAGTGTAAGTATGAATATTCATAAATATAACTCAGCACTGAGCGTCAATTACGAGCAATTACATAATAAATAGGTACCTATCATTATTTCCAAGTGTATTCGACTCTTGGAGATAGACTCTTTAGCCCCTGACGATTACGTTCATCATCATCAGCCTATGTTCGACCACTGCTGGACATAGGCCTCCCCCATGGCACGCCACTCAACTCGGTCCTCCGTCTTACTCCGCTCCCAACGACCCTCCGGATATCTTCGCCTCATCTCGCCCAAGGACGCCTTACACTACGTTTGCCGAGACGCGGTCACCACGACGACGACGACAACTCCGATTACGTTATTCAAGTGTATCTTGTAGTTTGTGTTGTGCTTATTATGCTTTCTTTCTTTTCGTGGTGATATAGGCCAAGTGGACATTATAACCGTGTTCCGACACAATGTTTATTGAAATCAGGAAGGAATTATCTAGCCTTCTAAGTTTAGTGTGCTTAAGATCGAGTCAAAGGCTAATCTATAATTATGAATAAAAATACTTTACCACACAACTTTTTTAAATCAAATCTTAATTTCTAGTATATTAGATTGTCAACTTAACAACAACTTATAATTGTGATTTGTCACCCATTCTGTAGTACGTATAAACCTCTTTTTTATTTACTGGTTAAGAGTCGCCCTAAACCGCTCATTGTTGAGAATATAAACGTGGAAGTGTTTCTTAGAATCCCAAGAGATGCCAAATACTAAGAAAGGATTTCCCGAAATTGCCACGGGAACGAAACTTTGAGCGAGAAGCAAGCGAAACACAATTGGATTAATTATGTAACCGTTTTTAATTCTTTATTTGCAAAAGAAAGGTTAGGCATGGGCACAAATAAAAGCATGGGGTTTAATGAGAAAAAAAACTTACGTAACACTTGCTTTTACTTGTCGTGTCAAGTTTACGATTTTACTGTCCTTTGAAAAAAAAATCTCCTATGAACAAGAAATAGAGACACCTTAAGATAATATTTGATATAGAATAGAATAATACTTTATTGCATACCAAAAAACAAGAAAACTTACTGAGCTATATTTAATACTAGGTAAACAAAAACTAGAAGAAAATAATAATAATGACTAACATAATTATAAATACTATATTGATAAGTCATTATTTTATCATCATAATGTTACGAAGTGCGGCTACACCTAGGTTTAGTCGCCTAAGCTTCGGTGTAGCCAGTCACTGTTAGTTACATAACAAGGATACGTTTAAGTGTGGACCTACAAAGGGTGCTTCATACTACGAACTTGGTCCGCAATAAAGATATTGAAATGAAATTGAAATAAATCGAATTCATTTCAAAACCTTCGATTCCCGGTATCAAATCCCCAGCATCTAAAGTCTGAATAAAAGAATGGAAAGCTTGAAAGGGAGCATTATAAATTATGTCGACTAAAAGCGGGGATGCTAAATAGAATCGATCTCAACTGGATATTAAATTGGTTCTGCACTCTGAGGACATCGAAACTCACAGTCATATTATTATATTAAGATAGATGCCATGAATAAATAAAATAATGAATATTCAGGACATTTCACACAGCGCCACCCAACCCCGAGCTAAGCAACTTAATGCTTGTGTTATGGTGGTTAGGATAACGGATAAAATATTTATATACTGTAAACCACCTATCTGTAAACTTATATTTAAAAAAAACGTTATATAATATTAGCTTATTCACCTTCTATGAAGTCAAATGTTACAAAACTAGCTTTTATATTATAACGAATTTGAAAGCCAATGTTATACACCTTTATTACCTAATATCTGCTAAAGCCACCGCCACCGAGGGTTCATATTCGGGGATCGTTCTTACTTTCTTACCTCTATTAGAGCTATCTATACATAAACATTCAGCCTTTATAAAATGACGAAAGTTTGCCGATCGCTGGCCCTATTGGTACAAAATTACCACACGAAACAAGAAAAATGAAATTTAGAGTATTTCTCCGCTTCAAGCAATCAATTATTTCACAACATCTATGCTGATATAATATCTGTATCGGAATCGCATTCTGAGAATGGAAACTTTGCATGCGTCAGCTGTTTGGTGGCTTCCACAAACAAACGACGATCGCTGCCGGCTCTGCGTTAACACCACAGCTTTGTACCTTTATCTTGGAATAAACAACAATCAGCTTGAATATATTACGTACAAGAACATAGTATTATTGTAATCACAATAATATTATAAAGGCGAAAGTTTGTGAGTGTGTATGATCGTTACTTCTTCACGCCAAAATGGGAAGACCGATTAAGCTGAAATTCGGTATTAAAATAGTTTGTACAGCGGGTAAAACAGCTGAGTGCTGCGAGTGCATTATATTTCTGAAAATACCAATTAATGAACTCAAGAACATTTTACTACTTTTAATTTTAAACCACTTGCTGACTCCTTCAATTTCTTCTGTTTAGTTAGTAAATATTAACTTTAGGACCTTCTTAGGCCAATGAAATTATAAGTAAATATACACAAAAAAAAGAAATTGTCAAAAAATAATAGTACCAATTTTAGTTTATACGTAAATACCTATTAAGAAGATGCTCATCTTCATTGTTGGCAATAATTTACATCTCTGCAAAACTATAGCAATGCTTGTTCACAAACACAAGTCGCCAGATGACGCACAAACTATTAAAGCTCAGATAATCTGATAAAATAACAAAACAGCTCTATTTTGCATTCCATAAGTTACAAAAAACACAAAGAAAATCTAGAGATAAACCAACTGCAGTCTCGTCATAGAATCTCATAATAGGAATGTTTTACAGACAATCAGCGGGGTTATTCCGGACCAAAATCGCTTCTCGTTTTGCTAACGTCCACTGTCAAATTTTAGCCAAATTTTGAAAAAAAATCTTGAAAATCTTACGATACCAGTACAAAATCAACTGCAACTTATTTTTTTTTTATTTAGCATCTTTTGGCTGCCTCGAGGTGGCATTATTGAAAATAAAAATGTGTTTTTATAGGTTATTTTCTTGCTAACGTTTTGCTGCGCCGTCGACTCTAGTTTATGGAAAATTTTGGCCCAGGTTTAAGATACGCCAAACGGACGCGGGATCGCGCGTAAAAGTGATGCGTTTGTTTCTACCCGCGTCCGCTTTATATGTGACCCCCTGTCACACATAAAGCGGACGCGGACGAATCCAAACATTACAAAAAATGTGCCTCACTTTCCTGCGAGATCCTACGGCTGTGTGGCATCAACTTAAGAGCGCTTTAAGGTTTTTGTAAAAAAAAATTTGGCTCCCCATGTCATTTTGTACATTTCATATTAAACACTTCTAAGGGCTTGTTCACGTGAACGCGCGGGTGCGGGCGCGAGCGCGGGCGCGGGCGCGGGCGCGAAATATCAAACATATGACGTGCTATGAAAGTGTTCACGCACGTGCGGTGTGAGCAAAGTCTGTCGCGCCCGCGCCCGCGCCCGCGCCCGCGTGTTATAGCGTGAACAAGTACTAAAATGTGTGCAGAACCCAGTCCTTTTGAGAGAAATTTTCAAAAAGTTAATTCTATCAATTTATATTGCAAAATGTATCAAATTGTGCGAGCATGAGAGCGTCAAATTGTATAAGCGCTCTTAATAGTCGTTAAAAGTTTAATAGTTTTGTAGTAGTAAACAATAACAAAAGAGTGACAGAATCACAGCGATAATGTCCCGATTTTTTTTATGGAACCCGAAAAATATCAAGTATAATAATAGGGCTTGATGACCCAATTGTTAAAATATTCGTACATTTTACAAATTATAATTCCACGTCCAGGGTCCAGGAGGGACGTAAAAAAACAGAGAATCAATCAACTCCATTATCGAATAAATTGAAATATGTTTCAAATACACGGCGGAGGAGGTTCAGGTAAATGTGCCGACCTCTAAATTATATTTTGAGCTTCCGCTTTCCCTCCTGTTTTTGAATTTCCGGTGAGTTGCTAATGTAATGATGTTTATTGAAAAAGTGGAGTGCTTCTTTTTTTTTGCTTTCGAGTTACTTAATGAAAGTCGTAAATTAATTACGTGTGTGAAGACGCTTCAAAATTTTATGTAGATAGATAAGTATCTCTTACAGATCGAAGAATGTGAACAAAGAATAAAATTTTCTTTCTTAAAGATGAGAGACCAAGTCTAAAGACTAATATATTTAGTAGATATATCAACCTTACAATAAATAATATAAAGTAATTAGTCATGTCGAACAAACAACAAAAAAAAACACACACAAAACAACAAAAAAACAAACAGTACTTGGTGTTTTAAAAGGAACAGTTCGTAAAACGACTATAAGAACAAGATAAAAAATCCAAAAATGAGAACAGAAAAATAGTAAAGAACAAACTATTTAACTCCGTTAACTCACGCGAAAAATCGTCCATTCTTCAAAATCAAGTACGTGCGAATATTACTATATTTATTACTTTTTAGTTCAAAGTTTTCACTTTACCGATCACAGAGATACAAAATCAAAAATCCTATTTCAGGCGATATTTGATTGAGTAGTGGAGTGGAATGGCAGGATTATTATTAAATTTGGTTCTGTTGGCGTCGAAATGCGAGCGAAGCGCATGCGAAGTGCACTGCGCGAAGCTAGAGCGAAGCGAACGGACTCGGTCCGTCCAGTCGCGCCTCGTAGCCCTCCGCGGCAACTCGTAGCACCCTCTACGCCGCTACGAATACGAACTTCTACGTCGTAGCCGGTCATGCCGCGAAAAGTGTAAAGTTTTTTCCTTTGAGTTGCGATGTGGTCGGAATGATGTTGTTAGGAAAACTTTTGTTTTACATACACTTCGGACTTGTCTTCCATGTTGTGATTTGCTTCAAAGATACTGTCGGTAAGTAACCCATTCATCTTAGTGTATGAAAGTTTGGATGGATAAAAGTTTGGAATTTATGTGTGTTGGTGTTTGTTATACAACCTATCTACATCAAAATGTTTGTGTCATAATTCATATTGAAGGTTGTCTAAGAATAACATGTAGAATACTTTGAAGATGAAACCCAGACGCGTAGCAATTTATGTTTATTTTTCTATCATAAATATTTTATCGTAAATTCATGAGCCTTCTTATTTATTATTACCCTGTGGTTATTTCAGGATCTAAGCTATCTACATACAATTTCAGATCAATCGGCAAACTGTTTAATGGTTAAATATAATAAACACAAACCTTTATTTTGCTATATATTGACGTATAATCAGCTCAGCAGGGCTATTCACTTATCGGTTAGGAAACCGAACCGAATACCGAATTGTCAAAAATGTATGAAATGACGTGACATGACATGTCAAGTTGTATCTACATAATACGACATTTCATACATTTTTTACAATTCGGTATTCGGTTCGGTTCTTTCACGGATACGTGAATAACCCTGCAGGAATGCAAAACAAAATTGTGGTTAAAGGCTAACCTATGTAGTCAAAGGCTGACCTATAATGAATTAAAAAAAAAACATTATTGATATACATATAGTTAGTCCATAGGTAGGTCAGGGTTCTGTGCTCTGATTTTCTTAATAATCTTACTAATATTATAAACGTGAAAGCTTGTAAGAATGGATGTTTGTTTGTTACTCTTTAACGCCTAAACGGGTGGATCGATTGAGCTGAAATTTGGTATAGAGATAGCTTAGAACTTGAAATAACACATAGGTTACAGCGGGCGCAGCTAGTTATATCTAAATACTAACAGATTATATTATATAGTTTCAAACCGAATATTTTAATCACATACGGAATGCTAACTTAAATCTTCAGCCACACTATAACATACAATGTGACGCAGTTTCAAATTAAGAAACCAAACCAAAAAGTCAGAAGCATTGTGTCGAAGAAAAAATTACACACTGTGACTTGGTGTAGTTAAAGTTAAGCATAATCGGATGAAACAGCGAGGCACAGAATAAAATAGAATAGAATAATACTTTAATTGCAAAATAAATAAAAATACAAATTAACTTTCTAGCTCTTAAAACAAATCCTATGATTTTCTTGCTCGTTCTTTTCATAGAGGTGCTTAGCAAACAAGTGTTTTGAGTACTAAAATAGAAAATTGTAAAATTGATATCTAATCTCTAATCTAATCTCTAATTAGAATAGAAAACTCTTTATTGAAAGAATTTAAACATCATAAATGTACAGAAAACTTTGATTAAAACACAATTTTGTGACTTACACTGAGTAACATTTTCAACCAACTTTTCCGGTTGGCCAAAAACTGGAGAAAAAGTACTGGAAAAGTAGGGTAGACAATGTTAGGAAAATAAAGCAATCCTAAAATGAACATAATAATATATACTATTACCTACAAGCTGCACTAAACATAATACACAAAAAAGAGAAAAAATGAAAGTATACGTAAGATAATAAAAATATTATGTACCGTGAATAAATCACGATGTTTTATTATATAAGAATTTATTATTCCATCTGTAAATAGAATAGAATAGAATGATACTTTATTGCATACCAAAATACAAGAAATAGTTAAGAAACATAATATGACTAACATAAAACTAGAGGTAAACAATCGGCGGTCTTATCGCATAAAGCAATCTCTTACAGACAACCTGGTTGGAAGAGAATAATACAATCTTGAACAATATCATTGTTTATAAAGAAGCGCTATCAGTCGCCAGTCTTGATGAGACTATTACAAGGAATTTGTTCAAAAATATTCACAATACAAATAACAATTTAGTTGACAGCTGCGCCGCGATCGTTCCTCAGGAGCTCAATTTCACGATTAAAACAACGATTCGGCCGTAGATGGTAGGAAATTAAACCTAAAAGGCGGGATAAGTCCCTCGATAGCTTCTCTGAACATTTTGACGGAAAACGGTCATAAATCGGTCGTGATTTTTATCTGCAATCATACTCAAAATGCATTTATTCAAATAGCACTTTTGCAAGGCAATTTTACATTTTTTCGTTTTTAGTACTCTACCGCTCGTTCGCAAATTACCTCTATGAGAAGAACGAGCAAGAAACGTGTAAGGATTGTATTTTTTAAACATGTGTTTACAATGTTTATCTTGGTTACATAATATATTGTACGTTTGAAAGGCACCAGCTGGTTTATCATGCAGAGGTTTCCTGCCATCTTAGTCTTCCTGCAAACAATGTAATAATAATAATATAACCTTTAACTATATCATATTGTTAACAAAGAATACTATCAGTCCTTTTCTTCAGAAATATTCACAATACAAATAACAATTTAGTTGACAGCTGCGCCGCGATCGTCCCTCGAGACCTAACTTTCACGATAAAAACTCTCGCTTTATCCCCAGACTGGCTCTGTGCTGAATTACATCAATAACAGTTTAGCGGTGATAAGATAACAGACTGAATATTATGTTGAGCCAAGGAGGGATTTGTCCCGCCTTCTAAGTTTACTCTGCTACCATCTGCGGCCGCATGTTCTCTTAACATCACGCGAGATCGTGGTCAAATGAATAAAAAATGTCCTGTCTTGGTTGTCGAGAGATCGCAAATTGAGATAAGACCGCCAATTGTAACACTTGTTTCCCAAATCTATGATTTTAACGTTATTTTAGAATAGAATAGAAAACTCTTTATACAACACAAAAATACAATAATATAGCTTAGAACTAAGATTACACAGAAATAAGTGTTACAATTGGCAGTCTTTTCGCTAATAGCGACCTCTTCCAGCCAAGCAGGGAAAGGAAATACATAAAATAGAGCGACGGTGGTTATAAAGATATATAAGGATACTTAAGTACTTTGGACTTAAGTATTTTGTTGTAGTTATTGTGATCAATAAAGAGTCATGTAATCTGATCCAAAATGCTGAATAGGCCGAGTTGAAATTTGGTATTTAAGTTAGTAAACATAAAATATTAAGTTACACCTTATAAACAGTTACTGTTGAAGCATGAAGGTCTGCGCTAATCTTTGAGCAGAATATTTCAATAAATATTTTTCAAAATCCTATTGCCATGCAATAGGCCACATACAAAAAAAGGCAAAAAACAGTCACTTTACACTCTTGAATATAGGGTGTGTTTGTGTGTGTGTGTGTGTGTGTGTGTGTGTGTGTGTGTGTGTGTGTGTGTGTGTGTGTGTGTGTGTGTGTGTATATGGGTATCTAAAGTTATTTAGATTCTACATTTTTACTTGTACAATAAATTTAATGTATTTAAACATTATAATGTATCATATGAAATTGTCCGATATTTTTATAAAACATCGAAATGTGTATAGCGGTTCTTGACCATTTATAAATGGTGTTATACAAAGACCCTCTTTTATATATTATTTATATTACGAATAATTTATAAATAGGCTAGTATAGGGCAACACTTAAATTACACATGGCTAGCATAAAAAGTACAGATAAACCACGTCCACCGCAGCAAAACTTTGTGAAATATAAAATACTTTGTAAATGTTTGATAGCGCGATAAAGTGTCGTGTGAGCATCGCAACACCCTGTTAATAGAAAAGTTTGCCGTGACAACAATGTCCCTTGGTCCGTTTAAACTTTTTACTACTCAAACAGGGCTGTGTTGTGGGATTAATATGTTTGAATATACATGTGGTGCTGTGAAGGGTCTGTGATTTCATGGAATAGCCACACTTAGCGAGTATTTGCAGTGCAAATTCTCAAACAAAGCCAAAGTCGATAAGCCTTTTCACAAGCTTTTATTTTTTTTCACCTGTTCGTTGTCTGTAATCAAATCTTGCAAGTTAAATTTGATCCACTTTCTAGTTTTCGATTGAACTGAAATTTTGTAAGCATGTATAAGTCGGATGACAATGCAATATTATTATGACATGGAGCTGATCTGATGACGAAGCTGGAAGATTGACATAGGCATTCGGTATAACCCATTGAATTCGAGCTCGTTTGTTTTGACGAGTACTTTGGAGCTAGACGGTAATAATAAAAACTTGTTTTTGAAACGATTTTTTTATATTTTTTTTCTCTTGTTATGTAGCTATTTTTGTGTGTATATAACATTATGTATGTTTAATTTTGATAAAATTTTATAGTACGATCTTTCAGTATTGAAAACGAAAAAAAAATATTTCGCCAATTTTTAAACGTGCCTCCTTTTAAGTCGATTAAAGATATTAATAAACATCAAACGATAACCATTAGCTCTTCTTACAAAATTGTCCACTAGATCAATCAACGTATACAGGAGCTACACCTTTTTGCAGTTGCCGTACGTATAATAATTGAGGCAATTAGCGCCATAATAACTACTATATGGTATATTCGTGTAGTAGGTAGTGTTTAATTAATTTAGCCTTCGTTGCGGTTTGTTTGATAATGCCATTTTGATTGGCAATCCGCGTTTAATCAGCCACATACAACATTCATGTTCGATCAAAATTGCAGCCGAAAATTACACACTACATATTAAAACTTGTCTATAATGCTTCTTATGTCTTGAGGAATAAGGTCTATTATGATACTAGGTTTAAGTGAATTCTGGTCCCCGTAGGGCGTTATTGTTACGACAAAGCTGAGAGCTTAATGCGGCTTATGAGCGTAAGGCGTCATACACACAAGTCTCTTCAATCCGCTAGCAAATTTGACCTGCACTGGGGTCAGGCAATGCCGCATAATTTAATATATTATTCACTATTATTTTGTGTTTTACCCAAAGGATTAGTATGTAGCCAACGGGTGAAGTATTCCGCCAGTTTTCTCTCCATTTTCTCTTACATTCGGTTTGATAATATATTTAGGAAAATAAATCTTACTACCTCTATATGTTTTTATATGGTATATTCTGTGCAAGAAGATGAACGAATCGAGCCGGGCGCTTGCTTGATATTAAGTGATAATGTCTACTTATTACAATAGTATCAGATATTCGATAGGTGCGAGCTCCTACGCAACACTAGGCTCGCTCATCATCCAACAAAATACCTAAGATGTGAAGTCTTTTTAGCCCATCTTCCCAATTTCATTGAAGATTTGTTATAGTAAATGCCCACAACTTTTTTACTAAAGCCTACGTAAGAACTTATGTCCAACTGATAAAAGATTTTTCGTGTATTATTTATAAGCAAGAGGACGTCCAGTGTTTTCTTCTTGCTATTTTTTGTATCAATAATAATCTCTTATATCCACTATTTTTTGTAGAACATGGGTTCAAAATATACCTACATTTATTATCAGCGTTAGTAACCCACTTTCTCCGCCCTTGTAAATATTACCCACTAAAGGCACATAGGTACTTGTGTTATTGTACGATGTAAGCTACCTTTAAATTATTTATAGATATTTCTAATAAATAAACATTATTTTTATTTCATTTATACTAAATTTCAGCAAATTTAGTTCAGCTATTTATCTCATACTATTGGTTAATAATTCTCGCCCACACTTATGTACACCTAGTGAACATATTTTTACTATAACATACCACTTGGAAATTTACTCCAAGTAGCTAAGGTCCAAGTGACTTAGTCTTTATCATCTTTTAAATGGGTGCCTATATTGAGAAATGGGACAAAACTACAGCTACTTTCAAGGAAATGATATGGTGATAAAGAAAACATACACTATCCACAGATCGACCACATGTAGAAAATACAAGCTACAGAAAATCCAAGTACTCCAAACACTGTCAGACAGCGTGTCCAGAACGCTGGCAGCATTGTTAATTAGAGAGCAATACTTATTAAACAAATCTTTTGTTATACCCATTTATATAACAAAACATAGATAATGCGCCACCAGCGCAAATTTATTTACACAATCTTATCAAACATTCATCACTAATAAGAGATTAACGCTTTTGTACTGATCCCGTTACAATTTGTACCTCTATAAATCAGTCCGAGTGACCCTTTATTTCATTAGGATCTGTACAATAACGCAAGGTTCGTAGACAATGAGGACTTACTTATACACCACGGTTCTTCTCTTCTCGCACAAGCTCTTGTAAACCGTTGTTCCTTCTGTTTCCTTTATTCCCTGAAACTAGAAACTCTATAAAGAAAATCTTTAGAGCTTTAAGCGGAATAATTATTTATTTATCGTCGCAGAATTGTTTAATGAGAATTTGAAAATTAAGGACGTTCAGCCCTAATAATTTTGATAAAGTGATAGGACTACAGACTCGTATTACCGTCAATGTAGCTCTGAAATAATTTGGTTAAAATAGGACACTGTTGCGGCAATGTTAGGTAACTTATTAGGAAGGCTGTCATTTGGTCTGTTGCATGGCGGGCGAGATGAAGGGAAAACCCAGAATAGTTATATGAATCCATGATTTTTTTTATCGCGCAGTTCAGACTGGCAGCTTGCTAATCATCGCATTTTCATCTTCTTTGTGCGAAAAATAATAACTTTACACATTATATGCATAGACCAACGGTTTCAAGAAATTTATTTACAGCAATTGTATGTATGTACTACTGTAATGAAAATTATATAAGAAATCAATTTATGGTTTTGCAAATTATAGCATTGCAATATCTAATGTCGATATACATCGCCTTATTTACAGACAAGGTTACAGCTAAAACACATACACACACAAACGCGAATATCCCCGTTGTATTGTTTTGATGCTGCAATAATAATGATCAGTTTTACTACTGCGGCAGATAGCCGCCGTTTTGTTTGTTCTACTCCCACTGATTGGAAGTCACGACCGTCTGAAACGTCAGCAATACGTCGACGGCACACAAATGGTCCAACGAGCTGCTTCTTATTAATAATTGAACAATTATCGGGCCGAGTCGGCCCTCCGTATCCGGTCACGTCGCCAAACTTCCGGCCTGCCATTAAATTAAGAGCAAGTAAACTTCATTTATCTCGGCTTGTTACTTCGAAGGCGATAAGGTACAGACGCGGCGCGAACTTGAGACTCGAACTAACTCACGACGCGGGTGAACTTTATCGAATTGCGCCGATCGCTGGAAATTTGTTACTCGCCCAATATTTTAAACAATATCGCGCGTCGGCCCTATCTCGGAGTTTTCATTCGACTTGGCTTATTGCTCGTAATGGAGTGATAATGTCGCGCCAATCTGTGCCGAGAACTTTTACTTTTTCGTTTGTCAAATTCTTTAGTAATTTTCGTAGTAATTTACGTTTAGATAGGCATTTGTTTTTCGATCGCCCCAGAAATACTGCTCTTCAACAGGTTTATATAATATTTTTATTTCTAATTATAATCTTTTTCTGAACTAAATTATATTTTTTCACAATTTTATTAACAAACTTTATTTCGATGAACTCCAAACTGTTGAACACTAAAGAAATCATCATAGCTTCAGTTCAGCTATTTAGTAAATTATAAGCTTTACTGAACTTCCTGGGCATCGATTCGCTAGAGATATTTAAAGTGAAATAAACTTCTTAGATTGAAGCCACAGCAGTGTATTGAGATAGATGCCGTTAGGGTACCTTTTTTGTCTTTGTAAGTTAGTGGAGCAAAAAAGATACACAATTGAATTGACTTATTTACGGCATTATTATTTGACCCTCTTAGATAAGGTTAGATAACATTTTATTGAATAATACAATTCCTTTAACTCAATTAATAAAATGGCACAACTCACGTGTAATATTGTTGAGAATATCCTCAACAACAATTAAAAACACCTATTATTACAACTTTACGTAGAATCGCCACAACACGTTACCCTTCGTCGTTCATCCCAATTATCCATCTGCTCTTTAGGTACTCGTCCCTGTTTTATTTAAAAAATGCATTTGCGGCATATATTCTATTACATTAGAGCCGTGAGTGAAGCGAATGGTTGCGTGACGGGCAGCGTTTGGAGGAGGCGGGCGGCGAACCATCGCAGGCAATCGCGGCAGCACCGCACGGCTCGCGATACGCAAATATTTATATCGCCCCCTCAGACACAAGTCATTCCCTGAAACCATAGCCTTGTACCAGCCCCACAGGCCCTTTTTAAATAGAAAATATTGCCTGTCGATGTAATTTATAACGAAAATCACGCCTCGAATAAATATCGAACGCTGCACACGAGAAGGGTACCGCTACAGGGCTACGGCCTTAAATGAAGAATTGGCGAGGATTTGCACGCCGATGATATATTAAAGTTTTTCCCGTTGATAATGTATATAATATGTACATAAGTATAGGTATATCTCTAGACATTATATTTATATGATTAATGTATTTTAATTTTAAAAGCACATTATCATTGTATTAAAAAATACGTCACACATTGAGCACACAAAGATGAAGGTGCGACATCAGACATATTGTAATATACTTATATATCATCCTTTTCCTTCCATTGTCTGAGATCATCAACATTTTAAACGACAAGACTGCCGTCAAATATTCTGATATTTTGATTTTATATTGACAAGTACTGTGTTGTTAAGTGTACAATATGTGTTCATCTATCAATATTTAATAAAATGTTATTTCTATAAAGATCAAATAGGTAATCGTGCCATAACGTCTACTCGTAGCTACGATAATAAAGTGGAATGATTTAAACGTTGTGAAATATTATCTTTCATGACGTTTTTGGTAATTTGCATAAAACAACTTTATGGTTGCAAAATCGGAGTACTAAATCTGGCTTAATTTATGTAAATTCATATCAAATCAATTAGTTGGGTTGGCCGCCGCCGCGCCGCTATGCACGTTATTATTTCATTCATATCTCAACTTAATACTGTTTATTGTAATTTCAACGTAAATAATGGTTTCCGTATGACGAGAGCCGTGTAATTTTGTGACGTAGTTATTTCCAACATAAATGAACTTACCTACTTCTGTGAACGAACGAACTTCACTAAGTAAGGCTAAGTTAAGCTTTGGTCTGCCTATTTAAAAAATCAGTGACTTATTTTATTTCCAGTAGTGGCCGTTGCACTTCTGGGCAGATGCCTCTCTTCCTCCTTTTCTCTAAGTTCGATGATAAAGTGCATTTTATCGATTCTGCTAACTTGTACTAAGTACAGAGAGAAATAACAAGAATGCCAATAGTCACGGCCCAATGTCTGTGACGTTTTATTTATACCTCCCATATAAAAATTACGAGAAATCATAATTGCAATTACGATAAAGTCAAAATTGCAAAAAAAATGCAACAGATGCACCAATTTGCGCAAAATCGCCGTCTTAAATCAACTATTTTACCTTGTTTTAAGACATCTCAAAAAATGCTGTAATTAAAAGCATGTTTTTCATAAAATAAACAGTAATGTTAGGTTGGTACTATGTAGAAATTTATTCCGAAAACGTAGACACTTATAAATATCATCCATTTACGAGTAGCATCCTATCAAAGCTTGTTTCATGTAAATTAGGTTATCAAGTTTAGAAAGGAATGAAACTACAATATTAGAATTTCCATTAAAAACCCTAGACATAGTTAATATTTTATTACTATTATAGTGTTTCTGCTAGATTAGCTAGATTTTATATTACTAGCTGCATCTAGCTATTTTACCTGCTGAAATGTCTATTTATTATTCAAGGGTCTAAAATATCTAAAATCTATCCATATACCTAGGGAAATAACATAATATACAAAGTATGAATTTCCCCTATTAGATTAGTTCGACTTCATTCCAAATTCGGTGCAACAAATTAGAAATAACACACATATCAAATTTTGTCTGACCGTTGACCGCAGGCTGCAAAACTGCGGGAACAGCGGCAGCAACAAAAAATAAATAAATATCAGTCGCCTTTCCCTGTCATTGTTGCGCATACAAACCTCAATGCGGCACAAAAGAACCCTCTCAATCCTGACAATAAAACGCCCCATCGGCTCATTCACAAACATTGATATCGGTCTACATATAAAAACAAAATAACCCCGAATATACAAGCACCGATATAAACCATTTAAAAGTTTCTTTTAGAGTCTCTGAAGAGGGTAATATTCCTACATAAATTCTCCCCGGCGGTTCAGCCCACTCCATGAACCCATAAAACGATAAGATCATCTTTGTAGAGCTACTTGTACCGTAGGAAACATTCTCATGTGCAAACTTATAAACAATTCACTCAGTTTTAGAAACGCGTCGCGACTCGCGACTAAATCACCAGTAATTATGCGGAATTAAAACTCTGTCAGAGTTTGTTGTCCGGAAACGTCGGGAATACAAGCTTTAACTTGGACTTATAACGGTCCAATTTACTTGGAATTACGTGAAAACCTTTGACCGTCCATATTTCTAAAATGTTTTAAAAGCAAAATACAACACCCCACTTAATAATTTGTATATAAATTCGTACGACGTTAAATGATTTCAGTTAGATTCTTATTTTGTATTGCAAACGCTTTGGCAAACTTGTAAGCTTTTATCTTAATAGGTGTATCTTTTATGTGTGAGCTCATTATTATTCTTGAGTTTTACTTTTATACATTTTACGGTAAACCGACTGGCCACAAAATGTTACGGTCGTAAAAGTTTGCCTAAACTTTTTATCGGCTATCAATGTGATACATAATATAACATATTATTACTTTGTTTACTTTTATACCAAAGGACAAAAATTACCCTACAATCAGTAACTACTAGATGCACATTTTTTGTATGGGTTAGTGTGGATACCGAGCCCATATAAATGTTAGCATTGGATGATATTATGGGACAATAAAATTTGAGTGCGGAACCGATGGAACGGGGCTAGTAAAAGTGGCCCTTTATTGCACCTTCAGTAAGTAACCTATGTATTCGAATGCTCCGAATAGATACAAAGAAAAAACGTTCATTATCGGCAGTGAGCGCAAATAAAACAAGATCGCCCCCCAGGGGCCGTTCAGTTGGATATTGCGACCCGCAAGCAAATTTGCTCTAGGCACAATAATGCTTAGGCTACGTACGTGAGAGGCCGCGCGCTGCCAACAATAACATTTACGAACTGACACATTACAGCCAGTTAATGCTGTGTTATAAACAACGCTTCCTTCAAGGCTAGTTACCATTTCATGATATTTGACTGTGGTTTGGAACATTAAGATTTCCAATTGGATAGCGTTTGCTCATCTCTGGTAAATTTCAACATTGTGCTGGTAGCAATTGTGTGTATCGGTGCTTAATCATTGGTAAAAACCAACCCCCCTACAATTACATATTTTAATATATGCATACCTCTTGACAAAAGTTATTTTGCGATTCTATATAGGTTATTAAAGGATCAATACAAATTTAGCCCAACGACGATATAGAGCACGAACTAGCCTCCGACCAGGACAATAAACATTTGTGTGCATGAGCACGTACGTTTGATTTGTTTAGGCTAATTACTTGCTTAGCTATATTTAATAGGTCATGATTTATTTCACTTAAAGATTGCATCTGAATCCGTCAAATGATAGACCGATGATGGAGCGATAGAGTAGTATTTTTTACCACAACATTAGACACAATTTGTAAATTTGGAAATTATTGTTTTGCTAAAGAAAATATCAGCCCTTTTTAGCCCCATTGCATGGAGCTCCATATTCTTGTGCCGTTCTTTCCTGCCTTTTCCATCCTTGTCTATAAGTTTTGAACATAAATGGGCAATGTAACATTTAATCAACTTATCGTTAATCTTAATTCTCATTATTATACGAGTACCTCAGAACAGGAGATGCAATTATAAATTATTAACGATTAGCGTTTTTATCGCTCAGAGCGATCTCTAATGGAATATGGTCCTAAGTTTAGAAATTAAACTGAATCGACTTTCCAACCAAATAAAAAATAACTGCTCATCCCAATTAAGAAAAACGCTTATGCAGTAAAACCAACTTTTCCGGAACCTTTGTTTTTTTGCTACAAATATAATATATTACAATAGAAGCCACGAATGCTGAAATTTTCTTCCTCAACAAAACAAAAAAATATGTAGAGTATTATTTGTTTTGGTTCTTTCCACCTGTTTATGTGATACAGTGAGATACATCGACATTTTTTTCTTGTATTAGGTTGACGGGGCGCGAAGATGGCAAATTTAATTAATAAGTGTTCTGTGGTTGTAAGTTAATTAGTAAGTGTGCCGGGGAGGGATTTATCCCGCCTTCTAGGTTTAGTCGGCTACCATCTACGGCCGCATGGTCGCTCAAGATCAGGCGGGATCGTGGTCAAAAGCTAACCTATAAATAATAAAAAAAAGTAATGCTAATTGAAGCATTGCTCCAATAACGTTTTGTTATACTAAATTGGCCTACTCTACTCTGTTCTACTTTCCCACCAGGATTAAAGAGAAACTTCTCTTTAATCCTAGAATCCCAGTAGAAAAAAAGGTGGTGGTGGGGCTGGTGTAGATGCTTTAGAAAGAGACGCACAAAAATTCACTAAGCTTGCGCCATCTATGTTGCTATGTTTTCTGTGCCTCTACTGCGATTTTTTTGGGTAAAATAACTCTTCTTATCGATGTAAACATTTGCTCAGATAGTAATTAGCTCCGGACCGCTGGCTGTTTGGATTTCCTCTCCATTTTATTTCCACTCGTGAATGGGCGTACAGAATTCGTGTAATGCCTACCTAATGGAGCTTTTGTATGCGTATGTGATTAATATTTTATTAATTGCCTGCCTGAAAAGATTCTGAATTAATTTCTTACAGACTTGGAAATAAAACTAGAGATAGAACTAATAGAACTTCGCAAGTTATTTTGAAACGATTTTCAGATTTTTTGTTGTTTGATTTGTAAATACCTACCATATAGGCTTTTGTTTGACCACATGCTGGAAAGTGCAAATGTGGTCGATGAGGAATCACTTAGACGCTTATAAAGGCATCGCTTATTCAGCCCCATTGACTCTCACAAGTTGATTCGATCGGAAAGCATGGATGACATCAATATAATCAATATGTTCCAATCACGACCAGTTCCTAATTTAAATAGAAGCTTAGAAGAGATAAAGACTACCTTCCGTTTAGTCCTAAATCTAAAAAAAATTGCTGTGTTAAGCATTTTAATTTGGGATTGGACTCACTTCGGATGTATGAAAGAGCTCATGTGTTTTTAAAAAAGAAATAGTTGTAAACTTGATAAAAAACATTAATAAGCAGGCCATAACATGTTAAAAGCAATTAGCTCTATGAAAGTAACCAATTAAAATGAACTCGTATGTTGTTACAGAGGTGCCCCGCTTCGAAGATAGCCTAAACAACCTGACTGTATCGCTGGGTAGAGAGGCCGTGTTCACCTGTGTGGTCAATGACCTCGGATCTTACAGGGTTTGTATTACTCTCATTAGGTACATGTACAAAAAGAAAACAATAGTAGAAAATGTGGACGTGGGCTTCGCTGGTCATGTAACGTATCTATTCTTTGTAAATCGCCTTTCGTCGGATTTTTTTATATGTTTTTGTTTATGTACATATGTTAACCGATTACTGAAAGACGCTTGATCAAATTGATGTTTGTCGTTTGATGTTTCAAACGGTTTACACATGGTCTTGTTAAAATTTTATCTCAATCGGTCGAGCAGTTCTGATGAACTAATACATGCTTCTTGTCCGCGTTCATTAAAAGTGTAAATTCGATTTTTGTTATTCACTTCTTAGATATTATGAATTTAATATTGTTTTGTAACGATACTAGACATACCTACTCGTATTTCGATTAATCGAAATGGGCGAACAAAGTTCAAAGTCATTTATTGCGAGAGTAGGTATACAAAGGATAACAAATTATTATACATATAATAGTCCGCTTCAGCCCGTTTTTAGCATGCAAATCATTGTAATAATAATAGAAGGTACATTGAAAATTAGATAAATGTCAATGTATAGTAATTTTCAACAATGTCAATATCAAACATTTATTATTTGTTCGTTCTAATAAACCAAAATTAGCTTTTAATTGTGTATTCGATTTTTAAAACTATCGCGAGTGTTCTCCATAACTAAAAACAATAAATAGGCCAAGCGCGAGTCGGGCCACGCACAATGTAGGGTTCCGTAGTTCTAGTAGATTGAATACACTGCACAACAGCATTTTGGATGATTTTTGACGACGATTTCAAATTTGTGACTGAAATTTCTGTACCAGCTCTAGTTAAAAAGATATGACACATATTATGTTGTTTTCGTAATAAAACGCTATAAATGTAGAGATCATCATCATCATCATCTCAGCCGTAAGACGTCCACTGCTGAACATAGGCCTCCCCTTTGGACTTCCATATGTACCGGTTGGAAGCGACCTGCATCCAGCGTCTTCCGGCGACCTTTATAAGGTCGTCTGTCCACCTTGTGGGTGGTCAATGTAGAGATGATCCTAATTAATTTAAGTTTAAGTTGAAAAACTCTTTATGTTATTTGATTTTCTTGCTGAAACTGAAGGCAGAGCTATTCTAAATGCTATTCTTATTCTAAGGGCTATTCTGAATGCTCTAACAATATTCAGCCATCATATGTGCGTTCCAGAAGCCTTGATAGCGTTACTTCATCGAACAAAAGTTCGGGTGGAATTGCTTGCCCAATTTTTCACTTAGTACCCCAAGATTGTCATGAATATAGTCTAGGTGGTCGTGGAGAGAGTGTAACTTGATGGTTATGTCACATTCGAGCCTTTGAAAGTGACGCATTAGTTTTTGGACGTGTTGAGAAAAGTCCAAATAATTCTTACTTTACAAAAAAAAAATATAACCACCATTGGCCTAAAACAAAGTAAACCATTTTTAAATGAACACATTATGAGCCAGTTATGTTCCGCATACTTAATTTTTAATAAAATCAAAACAATAGTTTTATGTTTACACTAAGCAAAAATAAGTCATCGTGATGGTTCTCGAGTCCTTTCCACATTATAGCGGTTTCGTACCAAAATCTATTTATTTTCTAATTTGTCCACAAACGTAGATACTCAACACACGTTTTGCATAACTTTTGGGGAATCCAAGGCTTGTCGTTAATTTCCAGGGAGTATCCAAAGCAATTTTTGTAAGCCTAAATTATGAACGTTGTCACATTCAAACGGAATTCTTTGAGCATAATATTCTCCGCAAATTAAAAAAAATATATCCGGATCATTCACACAAGTAGCCTTGACCATGCTATATCAAATTATAATAAAAAAAAGGTAGCACTCCGGGAGTGCCGGCAGAAGTGAAAACTTCAATATTAACGTTGTGTTTAATTATAAGTATAAAAGTACTATCATTTATGAGGTAGAATACAATGTTTATTTATTGCGCTATCGTACACAAATATGACAATTTATATGTTGTTATTTATAATATTATATCGTTATTTATATATTACATTAAATTTTATCTCTCAGAAAAATCAACTTCCATCCATAATTTCGACGACTTTTACACCATCAACAGAGCAGCACACTCAGGCACGGTAGAAAGAGTGGGAGATACTAGTTCCTCTCCCTTTCCCTCGATCTTACGCTTTTTCGATCAGCATCACGTGACCCTGACGCGAGTTTTAAAGTTTTTACCCATACAAAAAAAAGTGCTCAGCGCCGCTAAAGAAGTTTTCACTTCAAAAACTTAAGTTAGAAATTATGAGCTAAGTAACACTGTAATATGGAGATTTATTTGTGATAGCTATAACTAGTAAACAATACAACCATGAACAATTCGCTTGCGCGATCTAATTTTACTACTAGCGCCATCTAGTTATGCATTAATAAACTATAGGCTAGGTTAGCTTTAGGTATTCTTATTTTGCTGATTTTACCGAAACTAATAATTTTATCTTAACCGCTATAGTTTTCCTGGAAAGTTCATGGTTGAAAGCATACCTCTGATTTTTTTCAGAATTTTAAAGCTAGTAGTTCAGATTTTAGAGGGGGGGGGACGCTCAATTTTTTTTTTAAACTTGAATATCTTTCAAACAGAACATGAAATCGAAAAAGTTTCTTAGCAAACCGTCCTTCATTTTAAAATATCTATTCAACGATACCCCACACGATGGTATCAGCCAGAAAAAAAAAATCATCCCCATCTTACGTGTACGGGAGGTAGCCTAAATTAATTAATTAAAAATTATTTTTTGTCACCGTTCTCTTACCCTTATTATTACTTACCTGTATACAAAATTACACTTTTCTAGGACTTATAGTTTCTCCGCAATGCCGCGGACAGACAGACGGACGGACGGACGGACGGACGGACGGACGGACAAAGCGAAACTATAAGGGTTCCTTGTTGACTACGGAACCCTAAAAACGGCACAACTCACGTCTAATATTGTCGAGAATATCACAACAAGTGCGGTGTGTCTGCAGCCTAACGATGCGTCAGACATAAGTGGTAGCGACAGTGAGTCAGCCGACCCCCCGCCCGCACCGTCGCAGCGCTCGGTCCGTGCAGCGGCGCGGACGCTCGCCAGTGAGCGCCGGTTACTGCAGGCGTGATCTCCTGATGAAGGACATCGTAATTGTCCGAAACCGTGGTCGAGATATTCTCAACAATATTAGACGTGAGTTGTGCCGTTTTTGTTTTTAGTTAATTGTGTATTCTCAAGGATTGATGACTATTTAATGCCGGATATTGTAAAAGGTTAACAAAAAAGACGTTATCTTTAAAAGTGCAATATTGATAATATACATAAATACATAATACACTATCCAAATGCTTATGTTTATTACATTACATTAATGATAATTTGGCGCAGATTTAGTTTCTTTACACAAATTCCATTGTGAATTCACAAGTTCACAACTTTCCCTTCTCGCACAGACTCTAATCAAATGTGAAATTTAAAGGAGAGTGCTAATTTCCCACGGCCGTATCTGAAATGGATCGGAGCTTTGACCCCGCACAATAGTAACTTAAGCCGTGTACGCACTGAAGTGTCACACGTTAAGAGCGCTTACAGCTAGACGCTCTCTCGCTCGCACTTTTTGATACATTTTTAAATATAAACCCATAAAAATAACTTTTTGAAAATTCTTCAAGATAATTCCTGCATAATATTAAATTGAAGCACACATTTTAAAAGTATTTCCATTTTGATATAGTAAAAAGAGGCATGGGGAGATTTTTTTAAAATTTTGCTCCCCGTACCATTTTTTCTCTTGAAGAATCTCATGAGGAATTTTCAAATAGTTCATTCTATGAATTTATACTTCAAAATGTGTCAAATAGTGCGATCGAGAGAGCATTCCGTGGCATAAGCGCTCTTAACCCGTGTACGCACTGAAGTATCACTTGTTAAGGACTTTATCTATTGAAAAGGTTAAATCTCTCCGATAAAGTAGGAACGACTTCGGTTTCGGCGAATTGATACGAGCAAGTATTTGTTATCTTGTCATGAAGTGGTATGGTAAATGAGTGCTTACTCTGGGTAAGCACTGTTTGCAATTTCTATGATTTTGACATTATTCATCTTACGAGTATAACTCTTGAGTACAAAGAGTTAGCGTAGCACCAAGAAATTTACATCATTGTGATTTCACAATGATCCATTAATGATAACCATTTGGTTAGCATGATTATGGGCAGCGAGAGCGTCTTGCTCGTCTTCTTTCTACTTTGCATAAAAAAAAGCTTGCTCGCCAATTAAAAGATGGATTTAGTAGTTAAATGTGGGTCCATATTGGCTCGCATAAAATTTTTAGTCCTAATTTAATGTGGCATAACATTTTTCAGCCTGAACTTCAATACGCCTAAAATTTGTAGGCATAATTTTTCTGTTTTTTTTTTCATTCTGTCTTTTTCATTACCACTTTTGCGCAGTTTTCGTTAAATTAAATATAGGTTAAATGTACCTGTATTCGGTAGGTGCCTACCTATATTATGTCCAGTATACACATATATTTTCTAAAAACAAGACTAAATAATTTTTTAATTTAATCTAGAGTACGTCACATTTGTTATACTCTATTTACAATACAATCTAGCCTTAACTTAGACAAAATAAATAATAAGATAAACAGCTACAAATAATATCTAAGCTGTGTATATTTTGCCTAAGATTTAATCTTTCATTATACTAAAATAATTTCGCCTGTTTTAGTCAACCCTAAGCTTGAAGCCTTATTTGCATAATACCACTGTGACACGATACTGTTATTCATATAACTTTAGTTTTGGCAAATTCTATTTAAACAAACATAAACTTACAAATTTTAATTCTGATCAATTTCCCCGTTTCCTTTACGTCATCTAAAAAAAATACTGTTATCGATATACTAATATTTTTTATTCCTACATTAATAAAATCCTCCTCAGTTTTATTTGCATTTTCTCTGCTGTAAACATTGTTATTTTTCATAGTAGAATTTAAGACCTGTAAAAAACTGTGTTCTTATGACAAGGTAAAACTAAATTTTTAATATAGACTTTTTACTCAAAGGTTGTCTTAAAATAGATTTTCTAGATCATGCTATCCTTTCGCTGTTTTAGTGTGATGATGGTTTTTAACATAAAAAATAGATACCTACATTGAAATAGAGACAAATCACTCCTCTTTGGCATCTTTGAATCGTCATTACAACTGCAGAAATAAAATGTTTTGATTTTTTTATTCAACTACCTATAATAAGGTTTGAGAAATGACATGAATAAAATATATAGGTCTTATGTATACTGTAAACTTCTATCCGCGTATAAGTTTCACATAATGTAAATACGGCCTAAGTTCGTGCGGTCAAATTGTTTTGTGTTTAGTACACAAAGTGGCTTATGGCTGAAACTAAACTCGGCCTCGAATTCAAACGGTCTTTGATCGTTTGAATTATTGTTCAGTCAGCATGTTCGGTTAATCTGAAATAGACTAACGGTTTAATAGAATAATGCTACTGTATTTTATACTAAAACCGATACGATATCGTCAAATTCGTAAATAAAAAAAATGTCAACGAATATTATAGGTAATTCGTTTGTTGGGGAGACAGTGATAATATTAATGATATGATAAAAACACAAGCCTACATAATATTAGAGCACAAAAAAATCCTTTATTTTATTGCGATATATCAACTATTTCATCTGACACAGTTAACTCAGCACAGCAAAGTAATTGAAACGGAATTTTACGACTTTCTAAAATTAACTCCCAAATTTACTTTTTTTTTACAATATTCAAAGTACCTTCTAAATTACTTAACATAAAGTAATAATTATTCAAATCGCAGGTGGCGTGGCTACGCGTGGACACGCAGACGATCCTGACGATAGCCACACACGTGATCACAAAGAACCACAGGATAGCAGTGAACCACAGCGACCGGCGGGTCTGGTTCCTTCACATCCACGACGTCCGCCAGTCAGACCGAGGCTGGTACATGTGTCAACTCAACACAGACCCTATGAAGAGCCAAACGGCCTACTTAGACGTCGTAGGTAAGTAGAAAACGTCACTTTGATGTTTAGGGGAGACCGAGTTAATTGACTACAGGGGTAAGTAAGCTAACTGCCGAATACTAGTTCGCAATACGAGTGTTGCGTTATCCGATCAAAGTTCAGTGAACCCAGGGAAAAATTTATCCCACCTTCGAAGTTTAGTCTATTACCATCTACGGCCGCATCTATATCTCATAGCCACCAACGTGATCACGAAGAACCACAGGATAACTGTGAACCACAGCGACCGGCGGGTCTGGTTCCTTCACATCCACGACGTCCGCAAGTCAGACCGCGGCTGATACATGTGTCAACTCAACACAGACCCTATGAAGAGCCAAACGTCCTACTTAGACGTCGTAGGTAGGTACCTAACACTGTGATGTTTATGGGAAACCGGGGTTAGTTGACTATAGGGGTTTTTTTATCATTCACTTTGTGTGGTTTTGCATATCACTGCCATAGTTGCTGGACTATTGTGATCGATACTTGCGAGGCAACCCCATTGGCGTGGCGTTATAGTTCGCCACTGAGACTATGGGGGTAGGTTAGCTGACTGCCGTAAACTAGCCGACGATATGTACGAGTGCTGCCCTATCTGATCAAAGCTAAGTTTATCACTCCATAACTTGAAACTCACAAAGTTATGGAATCTAATACTTGCTTGGTCTTAGTTGGTTAATCGGATAACGCAACACTCTTATTGCTGACGAGTTTTGGCAGTAAGTTTATTGCATACCCCTATAGTCAACTGACCCCGTCTCCCCTACAATTGCTGGAATCCATTGGATCGTGAAAATCCATACCTTGAGGCTCTTTAGAATAGAATAGAATAGAAAACTCTTTATTGTTCACACAAATAAAATAATATAGCTTAGAACTAAGATTACACAGAAATAAGTGTTACAATTGGCGGTCTTATCGCTAAAAGCGATCTCTTCCAGACAACCAAGCAGGGAAAGGAAATACATAAAATAGAGCGACGGTGGTTATAAAGATATATAAGGAGACATAAGTACATATTTTTAATCATAGCTATTTTATTATACCAATACATACTATTAAAACCAATATAATAAATTATAACACATACATAATGATATTACATATAATAATAAAATACATATGATTATACTATAATATTATATACTATACGATAAATAGATAATATATATATATATATATATATATATATATATATATATATATATATATATATATATATAGATATTATAATGAAAGGAAGTGAGCTTTGACACGATTTTTGAAGAAAGCAAGTGAAGGAGCGCATCTTACCTCCACAGGGAGATTGTTCCACAGGCGGACAGATTCTACAGTGAAAGATCCACCGTAAAAACTCGTGCTATGCGCTGGGCATTTCAGTGTTAGGTTCTCCGATGATCTGAGTAAGCGTGAATGAGTCGCATGAAGGAACTCAAAACGTTCCCGAAGATAGCGCGGGGAAGAGGGATTAAACAGAACACTGTAGAGGAGAGACAGAATATGAGCATTCCGGCGATGGCGAATAGGAAGCCACTTGAGCTTGGCGCGAAATTCGGAGACATGGTCATACTTGCGAAGCCCAAATATGAACCTTATACAGAAGTTTTGAAGGCGCTCAAGTTTATTCAGCTGATCTTCCCTAAGGTCAAGATAGCAGACGTCAGCGTAGTCGAAAATGGGGAGCAGAAGAGATTGTGCAAGAGCAATCTTGGTGGTAACGGGCAAAAAGTTTCGCAGCCTGCGAAGCGAACCAGCTGAAGCGAAAAGCTTCCGGCTAGTGGCGGCTAGCTGCGGGTCCCAAGATAAACTTCTGTCAAACGCTACACCAAGGTTCTTTACAGTGCTGCTAAAAGGAATGTAAACTCCATTGAACAGAACTTGAGGGAGGCGATCCCATTCGACTTTGCAGACTGTACGAGAACTACCCATAACGATAGCTTGAGTTTTGACAGGGTTTACCCTAAGACCGTACGCTTTACTCCAATCTGAGATCTGTTGCAAATCACGGTTAACCGTAGTTATTGCCTCAGTCAAGTCACTAAGAGGTGCCTGATAGTACAGTTGTAGGTCGTCCGCATAAAGATGATAAGAGGAAGTCAGATTAGAAGAGATGGAGTTTATGAAGGTAGTAAAAAGAAGAGGAGAAAGGACACCACCCTGGGGCACACCAGCATCGGTGTTACACCAAGAAGAAAAGGAATCTCCTAGGCGAACCCGCTGCCGGCGACCGTGGAGGTAGTTATGAAACCAGTTAGTTGCCACAGTTGATACGTCAAGAGAGCGAAGAACAGCAAGGAGGATGTCAAAGTCAACAGTGTTAAAAGCGTTACTAAAGTCTAGGAGCGTCAACACGGTTAACTGCCCAGACTCCATACCAAGACGAATGTCATCTGTAATTTTTACAAGAGCGGTAACCGTGCTGTGCCCCGGTCGAAAACCGGATTGGTAAGGGTTAAGCAAGCTATTAGAGTTAAGGTAAGTGTGAAATTGGTTGTGGACAAGACGTTCGAGGACTTTAGACAGAAATGGAAGGATAGAGATAGGCCGATAGTCACTGAAGGATTTAGGGTTATTTTTTTTAGGAAGAGGAATAATCTGCGCTTGTTTCCACAGTGAAGGAAATACACAGTTAGAGATAGAGAAATTAAAAATGAAACATAAGACGGGAAGGATATAGTCCAGAATAGGAATAAGCATATTACGACTAATGTTGTCGACACCAACAGCGTTAGAAGTAATGGAGAGTAAGCTCTGTACCTAGAATACATTAAACATGTAAATTGTGTTAGCATTATTCATCAAGACTTAAAGAAGCTTATTTATCGCAATAAGAGCATTTTATTATCTAATAGAACCGTTTAATTTGAAGTTATTGGAAGAAGTAATTATATTGGAATTTTGGAAATTGGAATTGGGCTCTAGGGGGAGTGTTTATCTAATAAGTCGAGATTTTTCCTACCAAATTATGTTTTCGTATTTTCATTACTACGAAATTCGATGGAGTAATTATATTTTTTGTTTATTAAAAGGTAGGAGGGTTTCCCAATGTAAGAAATCGATTTGAGTAACGTTTATTTACTCAGTTTTTCTGTTATTCAATCCAATTATGTTAGAAGTAAAAAAAAAACAGTCATGGAAGATGCTGAATTATTATTGGAACTGAGTTCGTAATAATGGGTTTTTGACCTTACTAAATGTATAAAGCTAATTTAACTCTGACGCGTTGCAGACACACTACGCACCATATAACGATGATTCTGACACGTGTTTGAAGAGTAACGTCTCATTACACAATAATGTATATCTCACCTTAAGTCTGTGTACTGTTGTAATGAACGTGTAGTACTAAATGAATGAAGCTGGTGTAATTCTGACGCGCTTCTGACACACTATCACGCCGTAATAAGAGTCTCTCCTTATTTCTTTATTTTGTTCCGTCAGTGCCACCGGACATCCTAGACTGATACACTATTAATATACACAGTTATAAGGGTCTCACCTTAATTCTGTATTTTGTTTCGTCAGTGCCACCAGATATCCTAGACTGATACACTATATACACAGTTATAAGGGTCTCACCTTAATTCTGTATTTTGTTCCGTCAGTGTCATTAGATATCCTAGACTACCCGACGAGCAGCAACCAGGTTGCTCGGGAAGGTGCCAACGTTACGCTCCGGTGTACCGTGCATAGTGTATACCAACTGTTATAATGACACTATTGTAACCTTCCAGTCATACGTGATGAATGAAACTGTAATTCTGACCCGTTCCTGACACACTACACACCATATATAGAACAGTGCCTACCTAATGTAGCCGAATCAACGGCATAACTCACGTTTAACACAGCTCAGAATAGGTATCTCAAACCACGGTTTCAGACAAGTAGTTTAAAAAATAGTATAGTACGTAATTTGGGTCTCGCCTTTTTTTTTTACTTTATTTAGCCTTAAGTCTGTATTTTGTTCCGTCAGTGCCACCAGACATCCTAGACTACCCGACGAGCAGCGACCAGGTTGCTCGGGAAGGTGCCAATGTGACGCTCCGATGCGCCGCGCATGGAGTGCCAACACCAACCGTCGTCTGGAGGAAGGAGGCTGGCGATCTGCTGCCCACTTCCAACTTCAGCGATACACATAGTAAGGATCTTTATTATTATTAAAAAAACCAACAGTTTTATAGAAATATCTAACCATTACATTAATTAGTAATACAGCCAATTTCTGTTTCGAATTATTATAAGTTACGCTATCGGATCCATTATATACGCTTAGTTAAGTCAAATAATAGAATAGATTTATATTTTTAGGCTCCCGTTGTCAACAAGGAAGCCTTGTTTTATGCTAGGTTTGCTAACTTTACATATAAAGATAGATAAAAGCATTTATTGCCGGTTTTAAAACAGAAAAACAGAAAAAAGATACACAATAATAAAAATACAGATTTAAAAAAATATACTACAAAACGAGATAATTTCAGCATTGCTCATGTAAGCCGTTTGTTGTATAGATAACATTATATTGCAAACTTACAGAAGTAGACCTTAAAGCTAGGATAACTTATCGCAGTCCCTACCGTGGGCCGATACATGAGGAGTTGACTTACATTTCATTAGTGTGGAATTCAACCATTTTGAAATCGCACCAGCCAGAAAAATTAAATGTTCCGGACGACAATTGAAACTATGTGCAATTTAAAAATTGCAGCACATGGCACGCAAGATATTGTTCGACATACCTTGACATCCAAAAAATCATACAAGTGCTATTATTGTGGCGGCAGTTTCTGGTGAGCTCAGTTGGTAGCGGTTACATATTTGAGCCATTTGCGAAGAGTTTAGGTCTTTCAGAGTATACTAACCTCATTATCAGAAGCTTATGGAAATACTCGAGATACTACTCTTCTAACTACTGCCAATCTATTTTTTTTTTCTCTTTATCTATACTATCACACAGTACGTAAAAGTTCGCTCAGAAAAGTTGGCGTGATTACTTAGACGGACTCAGATGTCTTTTATATAAAAAATATTTATCTACTATCCCGGCGCGGCGGTTTAAGCAACGTAAGTCTAAGTCCGGGCTAATCCGTATAAAAAGCAGCTTGTAGCATACAATGTGTTCTTTCATGTTTCCAGCTACATCCGTTTAGAGGTTTTTGTGTGTATAACAAACATGCACTAATAAATATTCACATACAAATGTTCACCCTCATAGTATTAAAATGATTTAATGCCAATACTATGATATCTGTAGATGCCTGAAGTATTGATCAAATTGTAATTAAACATTAACAGCGTCTTCTGAGGACACCTCGCTTTTAGGCCAAAAAATGTTTGAGCTCTGACACAATGTACAACAGTCATTATATTCAGTGTGTTAAAGTTCAAAATAGCAGGTTAACAAGTCAAATCGACTTCCAAGAAAGCAAACAATACGCGGCTAAATACAGTAAGCTCAATGATTTCTACAAGGTCTGTTCATTTCCACTACCCACGCGCTAATTTCGTTACTTAGACTGAGTAATTAGTGCAGAAACCGTTCGCAAATAGAAAAGTGAAGTCAAGTTAATAATATTGTGTAGAAAAGTTTTTAAAACTGTTGTTGCAAATAATTATATCAAAAACTTGCACTGGACATGCCAGGTACGACGTAAACCGATGTGAGCGGTTAGAAAATTAGATTTGCACTGATTATACAAACGTATGATTTTAAAAAGCTAGTTAAAATAATAGATAGTAATTGTGGTTTATACCTACTCTTGACAAAGAAATTACCCTAACCCTTAGCCCCTAGCCTTTTGTGGCATTAGATCAAGAAGTAAGAAACAAACCATTAAACATAATTATTATAATCTAATGCTCCTTTACATATTTTATGATAATCGAAATCCAATTTAACGTGCTTTTCAAAACAACGTAGCGTCCAAATGAAAAATTAAACACGAGATTTGAAACTAGACCACACGACTTAATTCTTCGTCAACTTAACAGATGTAGTTTGCATATCTTACAAATATTATAAGTGCGATAGTAGAGGTATGCATATGTGTATGTGTGTGTGTCTGTCATAGGACAGCTAGCAGTTAAAATATTATGTCGATGGCCACAGAGGTGAAACCCAGTATCTACCTCTATTAAAATAGTCTGTTTTTGATAATTATTAATTGGTGATGGCTTGTACTTCAGTCACATATTGAATACAAAGAGAAGTAGGTAATTAGGTTATAGCTTATCTAACGTGATTGAGTGTGTAATTGAGAAATTACCACCAGCTTATTTATTGAAGGCGCCTTTTGATCGGAAGTGTGAGATAATTAATGTTCGGGGAGAGTTTGCGTGGGGATAATAACGTTAAAGAGCCCACACACACACATTCTATAGAATATCTAAATATAGATCTTGCGAGGTTGTAGGTGTTTTAAAAATAACCCAGTATACAAAGAAATAGTGACTGATTGACTGATCTATCAACGTACATTCCAAACGACTGAACGGATTGGATTGAAATTTGGAACACATATACATAGATTCTATGACGTAGACCTCCGTTAAGAATGGATTTTTCCACGCGGGTGAAGCCGCGAGTATTAGCTAGCTAGTAGTTCTGTACCTAAGCATTTTTGAACACCAAAAGTTAGCTTATGAATATAATAAACCCGGCATATGTTTAGAAATGTCGTGGAATATAAACAGAATGAATAGTGGAATAAATTCCTCCCAAGTTTTTTCTTAAAATTGTATTTTAACACGTCAGCCTACTAGTGTATTGTTTAAAGTTTTTACAACCTTAAATATATCATAATTGTTATCATCAGGCTTCGATAGCTCACTGCTGGCTATATTATAGGCCTCGATTTAACTCGACAAGAAGAAGGTATGAAAATAATAGTCAAAAATTAATTATTATCTACTATTTACTTATGTAGTAAAAATACAAAAGTTATAACGCGTAGGACGTTGGGGCAAAAAACTTACCGATTTCTTGAATGGCATGAATATTTTTGTGCAAAAAATAAGATTAATGGTTCATTTGTTATGCATATCCAAATATTCCGATGTTGGTAAATGATATACAACCCTGCTCAAGGGACCCATACTAAACTCTGAAATGCGAATAAGGGCCAACATTGCAGGAAGACATAATCACAATCTGTAGTTAGAACCGCAGACATCGCACACCTATATCAAAAATAAAGGCAATTAATACTTTTCTATTTCGGTCGAACAGATTTGTTCACCCAACTTCAAGATTTTTATTAATTAATCTTAAATAATGAAAACTAAAAATTTGTTTCAAGATTAGAATAAAGAGTTCATATTTATTTAGATAGTATATTTACTAGTGCTGTGCAGGAGTTGATACCTATCTTTACCTATAAGATAGCACTATGTAATGTAATGGACTCGTGATATTGCTGAATATCAGCCAAGTGTCGATAATATCATTATTATAAAAACAATAAAACTGTTTAAACTCAAACTCAAACTCAAACTCAAAATTCATTTATTCAAATAGGCTACAATGGAGCACTTTTGCAAGTCAATTTTACATTTTATTTTAATATTCTACCGCTCATTCGCAAGGCACCTCTATGAGAAGAATGAGCAAGAAACTCATAGGGATTGCTTTTTTTAAATATGTGTTTACAATTATTATCTTGGTTACATAATTTATTTACAGGTAGTTGCAGAGGTTTCCAGGCATCTTTGTCTTCTATGTATTGGCTAATTTTATAATAGGCTTTCTTTTGTAATATGTCTTTAACACGGCTTTTGAATTTACCTTCTGTGAGCCCCGTTATTTCATCAGGGATTTTATTATAAAAACGTACACAATTCCCTAAAAATGATTTATGGCTCGTTTTGGACAATCTGAATCGAGGTACAGCTAACTTATTCTTATTTCTAGTATTAAAGCTATGAGTGTCACTATTTAACTTGAATTTATCTAAATTTTTTCTGACATACATAATATTTTCGTAAATGTACAAAGATGGTAGGGTCAGTATATTTATCTCTTTAAAGAGCTCCTTTAAAGAGTCTCTTGGGCGCATCTCATAGATGGCACGAATTGCACGCTTTTGCAGTATGAAAATAGTCTCAATATCTGCTGCTGACCCCCACAGTAAAATACCGTATGACATTAAACTATGGAAATATGCAAAGTAAACTAATCTCGCTGTAGCTACATCTGATAGTTGCCTGATTTTATACACCGCATATGCTGCAGAGCTCAATTTCCCTGACAATACATTAATATGATTACCCCATTGTAGCTTAGAATCTATATTCATGCCAAGGAACAAAGTTGCATTGTCAAGCTTTAGTATTTCACCGTCAAGAACTATATTAGATTCTATGTACCTAACGTTAGGTAATGAAAATTTCAGACATTTAGTCTTTTTCGCATTCAATAACAGATTGTTAGCTGCAAACCATTTAGATATTACTATTAACGCGTTATTTACATGTATAAGCTCACTATCTTTCCTATCCACTTTAAATATTAGCGAGGTATCATCGGCAAATAAAACGATGTCTGCTAGGTCTTTAACCATGTAAGGGAGATCATTTATATATGCCAGAAACAAGAATGGACCAGGGATTGACCCCTGTGGCACTCCTATTCTAACAGGATGGCTTGATGAAATGACACCGCCAATATCCACTTTCTGCTGTCTGTCTGACAAGTAAGATTCCACCAAGTTCAAGGCATTTCCCTGAATTCCGTATACCTCCAACTTCCTCAGCAGTGTGCTATGATCCACACAATCAAAAGCTTTGGAAAGGTCACAGAATACGCCAATAGCATCCTGTGAACTCTCCCAAGCCTGAAGGATCAGAGTCATAAGGTGACTACCTGCATCTGTCGTAGATCTACTCTTGGTGAAACCATACTGACTTTTATGTAATATTTTGTATTGATTGAAGTGAGACAGCAGTTGGTGCAGCATCATTTTTTCAAAGACTTTGCTCAAGACAGGAAGTACCGAGATCGGCCTATAGTTAGAGGGATCAGTTTTGCATCCCGATTTAAAGATTGGGGTGACTTTGCTAACTTTCATCAGGTCCGGAAATGTGCCTTTATCTATACACAAATTAAACAATTCTGATAAGTAAGGAGCAAGGGTGTCTATAAGCGACTCTACCAATTTAACCGATAGGCCCCAGAGGTCTTCAGTGGCTTTTACATTTAGGCTTTTATACGTTTTTCTAACATAATTTGCCGATACATGTGTAAAGGAAAAGTCAGGTATATCATGTTTAAAATTTTCCTTTAGATAAGTTACTGCTAAGTCGGGAGAAGAGTCAAGTGACTTAGTTGAATTTAACGCGATGTTAGAAAAGAAGTCCGCAAAGATATTTGCAATTTCTTCAGAACTTGATATTAATTGATTATTTTGTAATAATTTATATTCTGTATCCTTAGTTTTACTTTTACCCGTCTCTCTATTAATAGTATTCCAAACTGCCTTAACTTTATTGGTTGATTTGCTTATTCTATCTCTAATCATCAAGGCTTTAGCTTGGATGCAGACGGCTTTGAAAGTCTTTGAGTAACATCTAACATATTCTACAAAGGACTCTGAATTATTATGGGCTTTATCGCTGTACAATTGGTACATATTATCTCGGCTTATTCTT
This sequence comes from Hemithea aestivaria, assembly GCA_947507615.1. Lineage (NCBI taxonomy): Eukaryota > Metazoa > Arthropoda > Insecta > Lepidoptera > Geometridae > Hemithea > Hemithea aestivaria. Next base: position 8,442,794 of record OX382334.1, on the reverse strand, counting down.
ATTCCCTTTGTGGCCCAGTCGGCAAACTCTAGTTTACCATTACCCTGTAATTTCCTCTTAGGACATATCTCCTTGAATTCTTTACTTATTACTGAGAACATGGTTTCGTAATTAATATTAGGGTCCTCCGCGGTGAGGTCAGTATTTGCTAGGTTTACCTCTACGCTGGTATTTAGTTTTTCTAATCTATACTTAGTGAGCGGCCTATGCTCAATAACAGTCTTACTTTTAGTATGATTGGTTTCAAATCCTAATGAGAGTGCTCTATGATCGGACCTAATACCTGATGTTAACGTTAAGTTATTACATTCACAGTTAGTAAAAATATTATCGATACAGGTCGAGGAATTGCCGGCTACTCTTGTAGGCTCACAGAATAAGTATTTCATGCCAAAGGAATTGAAGAGGCTAATTAAATTCATTTTATCTGAGGATTCTACCAATATATCAGTGTTAAAGTCACCGCAGACAATTATCGATTTATTGCTCCTTGATATTTTATTAAGTATAGTTTCCATTGCAGATAAAAATGCCGAGAAATTTGAGCTTGGCGGCCTGTACACACATAGTAGTATGTGCCTTCCAACCTCAACACAAGCCACCTCGCAAGTGCGTTCGACAGAACAGCCGACAATGTCAGTTCGTTCTTTATATTTAATACATTTTTTTAACAGTATAATGGAACCACCTCCCTCGGCGGATGTTCTGTTGAACGTACTAGCTACTTGAAAATTATTTACATTAAATGCCATTTTGTCGCTTTTCAACCAAGTTTCACAAAAACATAATATGTCATAATTAAATTTATCTAATAACAGCTCAATATCATTTATTTTGCCAGAGAAGCGATTTATATTTTGATAAAATAGATTTAATGTATTATTGCCGCCCTCTGTTGTCTCATGATTTAGTTTAAATTTTGTTCCACAGTGAATTCATTAGTACATAATATACTAACCACTGTGGAGTCATTATAAAACTTAGTTATACTACTTATAACTATGTGTATATTATATGCCAACAATTTGGCAATAGTTAACATAGATTTTTTCGAACAATACATATTATTCGAAGTCAAATAAAAATTAGTAATAAACTTATTACTATCAAAATATAAAAGTTTGTCACTATGACGACATGTCAAATTATGAAACAGATTGTTAAGGACATGTATGTGCTTATTTTGATCTGACGTTAATGATGAAGAATAAGGGAGAGCACACAAAATGATCCTAGAACAATCAATTTCAAGAAGAGAGGTTATGTTATTAATAATCTCCCTTTTGTCAATACTTAAACTATGTCCTATCATTATTATTACAATTGTGTTTTTGTTTATACAGGAATTTGCTTTTATTTTACTACATATTTGTGAATATGACGCAACAGGGAAGCATAAATTGGTGACATCACGACTAGACTCATTACCTAATAATGGACCTAAACCTACACTGATTTCATCAGAATACACAAATACCTTATGTTTACTACTATTATTTGTACAATCATCTACCCTCTGAGCCGCCGCAGGAGTAGTGCATGGCGGTGACTGTGAGTCAGGCACCGGTGACATATGCGGTTGTGACTGGATGTGGGTGTCACATATAGATGACATACACTCTGTATTAGTTGTTGCCAACTGCACTAGGTCTATGACAGTATTGTAGTGTTCTGCTAGCTGAGTCTGAGTGGTAGCGTAGCTTTTGAAGATATCTTGGAGTGAGTGTTCCCTTTGCAACAGCTCGGAGCGTAGTGCCAGTATGTCCTTATCATATATTTGTTTTAATATTTCTAACTCCTCTATACAATTTTGTAGTTGTTCTTCTAAGTTAAATTTATTTTTAATTAGTCTTACATTTTTTGTAAAATATTTTTTACATTTTAATTTTTGTGTATACCTCCGGACCAGTTTCTTAACTCTTATATATCTTTTAATTTTCTTATGACTTTTAAATATAGGAGCTGAGCAAACACAAGATGTTTCACTAGTGAGGTCGATAATGTCTAAAGATTGAGGGCACTGAGTTTCACCACCTACTATCTCATTGTACATGCATTGTGTGTGGGCAACCTGTTGAACATCAATTTTTGACTGTAGTTCTAATATTGTCAACTGAGCAGTGTCTAGTTCGCGTTCAAGGTCTTTTACACGGCTTAGAGTCTTCACATAGGTAAGTCCACACTCATCAAAGGAAAGCACAATGGTCTGTAGTTGGTCACATTTGTTTAATGATTCTGTGTATTTAATGTCCAGCTCGGCCAACTCATCCTTTAGGTCAGCATTTTTTGAAACAATCCGCTGAACCTCAATCTCACTATCTTCTCTCTCTCTGAGTAGTTGCTCATTGAGGTCCTTGCAGGTTTTGAGTTCCAGTAATGCAGCCCTGAGTTGCTGCTCCATGTCTCTGACAGCAGCTCTGCGGGTCATCATGGTGCAACTTCTGAAAGTTATTAATAATTTCTCTGAAAGTTATTAAAAATAATGATACGCGGCTGAGACAGCCTACTGAGCAGACGTGTTACAAGTTATTTTAAAACCGTATTAACCGAAATTCAAACGTAAAGTGCTTAAAATAAGAACTAATATCAAGTGACAGCATCGTGCGCCGGTTAAGCTATTTTTCCATGTTTGAAGAACCTCAGTGACAGGTAAAAAGGGACGAGCATATATAGCTGATCCATTCCTACAAATCAAGATAAGAAATTACACAGATATAATGAGCGTCCAACGGTCACCGACTAGAAGTGGCCTCGCCACCCAGCTTAGTGGATCCCAACCAAATCTAAATGATCCTTTGGAATTTTATGATACGTCAAGGGCTAAAATGCGCAACAAGCGTAAAAAACTTGTTGAGGATGATGATATTGGTGAAATAAAAAACCAAATGTCTCAAATGATGTCTATGTTGAGCTCGCTCAGCACTAATCAAAAAGAATTCTTAGACAGAGTAACTAATGACATCATGGCCATCAAAGAAGACATAAGTGACGTAAAAACAACTTTAAACAACTTGAGGGCGGAACAACTTACAATAAAAGCAGACATAACAAACATTAAGACCGATTTAATAGAAACTAATGAGAAAGTTAAAATTCTGACGTTTGATGTTACAAAACTGAAGGCTACTGCGACATCGATTTCTTCAACTGGTTCAATTGAGGATATGGCAGCAGAGTTAAAGGAACGTGATATGAGAAGCAAGAACATAATAATAACTGGACTGATGGAACCACAAGGAGATAATAATAACGAAAGAAATAATAAAGATAAAGAAGAAGTGATAAAAATAATAAACCTACTTAATGAGAAATGTGCAGTTCCCACAGCAATATACCGTCTAGGAAAATATATGCTGAACAAAACAAGACCAATAAAAGTATGCTTTGCCTCACAAGATACCAGTATATCTCTCTTAAAAGTGAGAAAAAACTTAAAGCGCGACGGTGTCACAGTTTTTTCTGACCAAACGCCTCAACAACGAGCACACATGACAATTCTAAAGGAAGAGCTGAATCGACGGATTGATGGAGGTGAAAAGGATCTCATTATAAAATATATCAAAGGCGTACCCAAGATAATAGCACTTCAAAGAAAAACAGAATAATATAATAATAGGTAATAAAATAATGATAGGCACTACTAATATTAAGTACTCGTACATACTATAATATTATATAACAATCAATATTTAGATAATAACGGTTTTCATTTGTTACTAAGTAGGTATACAATACACAAAAAAAAAACTTTATATTTGAAACAACATTTATAAACCAAAAAGAAAAAAAAATACTACAAAATATAGGTAATTAAATAAAAATATTTACAACTAATATACTAAAAACTACTACTACTGGTCACTATAAATATTAATAATAGGCAATAATAACTGTTACTGTCATTTGTCACTAAATACAATACATTAAAAAAAAAAAACAACTATTATATTATATTTAAAACATTTACAAACCAAAAAGAAATAATATATATACAAAAAAAATACTGCAAAATTATAATATAATGATAGGCACTACTGACTACTGATACGAACGACTATGATAATATTATTTTATAACTATGAATGATAACAGATTACCTTTGTAACTAAGTAGGTATACAATACATAAAAAATATATTTTACTATATATATTTAATAATATAATACTTTATATTAGGCATTATTTACTTTATATTATATATTTTTTTATAAAACAAAAGACAAAAAAATATATATATAATTATTAAAAACAATAAAAATAAAACCATAAAAATATTGATTACATAAAAAAAAAAGTTTAATAATAAGCATAGTATTATTTAATATAAATAACATTTATCTGTATCCAATGCCACTTCCAGCTACGCTCAATCCGCAATACTTTAAACTGGCCTGTTCTTGTTAAACATAAAATTACAAAACTTGATGAATATGTCAACTACTCCAATACTGTTATGTAAACTTTATTATTACTTTACGGCTAATAGTAAACTATAAATATATAAGAGTAAATTATGTTAAATTAAAACTATAAATTATATTATAATAATTATAATATAATGATAAAACAATATAAAAGGACATTATATGATAACCATTTTCCTAAATTTCAATATCATATACAGTTTAAGATAAAAATAGATATATAGATTAAATATATAAATTTTTATTACTTTAGAATATTATTGTTAATTTAAACCGTAACATAATCTGCTGTAACATGCCATATCCAACTGTGCTCAGTTATGTCGAACATTAATGGTATCGCCGGTTTGTGTACATTGCATCGCATCGATACAATGCATTCATGTTTAGTTTTTACTTAATATTTACGTAGCAACTACCCTCATAACAAGTGAATTAAATTAAAAATTTAAAAAACCCCCAACGCAATACGTAATTTACCATTTTTTTGATGGCGGCCATCTTGGATTTTAAATTTTATATAGTGGGATGTATTCTACTCGTTAAGCCCTTTCATTTGATACCCATATTGAGGGGGTCGTGGAAGAAAAAAGTAATCCGCCATTTTGTAGCGGCGGCCATCTTGGACCGATTTCCACCAAACATGGCTAAGAACACTCTCGACTTACTCTACTTTCAAACAAAAAAAACAAAATCAAAATCCGTTCATCCGTTTGGGAGCTACGATGCCACAGACAGACACATACACACACACACAGACAGACAGACAGACAGACAGACAGACAGACAGACAGACAGACAGACAGACAGACAGACACGTCAAACTTATAACACCCCGTCGTTTTTGCGTCGGGGGTTAAAAAAAAAAAATTACCATTTTTGTCACCAAAAGTAACTTGTGTTTATAATGTTGTATTTTAAATAAGTTTGCTCAGTAAGGTTTGTTAGTAAATAAGATAGAACTAAAATAATACATAGCATAAGCCCAACACTAACCTTATCTTAAATAACTTTAATGTTTTCTCATATAAGTGAATGTAATTCTTTTTGAGAAAATAAACAATTCTTTAACCCGAATTTCTTTAAGTACTTTGAAAAGGTAAAGATTTGGTCACCTTCCTGTATGTCTCATGTAATAGCGCAGTCATACAACATTAGGGTTCACTTTGACCATTTATATCAATAATGATTTATAGTATTTTCAGCATTATATGGTTATGTTAACAAACAATAATTATTCAAGTTAATAGCTAGATCCGTGGTATAACTAAAGAAAATAAAACTAGGTATATAAATAATTTTATGACAGCAGAGAACAATTTGGCCCAGACCAGCCCCCGCTTGCGGCACCCGTTCACGAGTTGACACACCTGCCAGCGCCGTCCTCCTCAACCATATTTGAGGGAAGAGGGCGGCCCACCAGATGATGCCACCACAAGCTTGAGCACTTTAGTGAGAATGACTGTGCCAAATGTTCTGTGCTAACAATATTATTTTACAATGCACTATTTTAATGTACATAAAGTAAGCAGTATAAATTAATGGTTAAAGTGCACCCTCTTTAAGCCAACCTCAATTTATAAAGTTATTTAAAGCATAAACTGGATACTGGAACAATGGAAATATTAGGTATGATGTTAATATTTACAGAGCTTAAGTTATTAAAATGGGCTGGATTTCATCTACAGATAACACAATGCAATCTGTTTCTGTAACAATATTATTTTTAGGTATTCATAATAGGATGTTATCACAAAATATTAATGAATAATATAAAAAATTTTTTTATTAATTTTAATAGTGTCAATGTAGGTAGGTACTTTACTCACACTTGATAGTATAAAATAATGTAATTAAAAGATTTATTTGTAAAGGAATCTGTCTGTAGTGCAGTTTTATGGTTAATTTCCAGCTGATTGTAGCCGTTTTACCATTCCATTTAGTAGTTATTTTGTTTATTTATGCAAAAATTGAGTGCTAGAAACCGGCGACAAAATTTTCAATTGTCAATAATCATAAGGCGATTTTTTTATGTATATGAGTAAAGTTCCTAGGAAACATTAATTTTGATGTGTTAATTTTCACAAAATACTCCCCGGGTTTCATGTATTTTCCTCCAGAATCCAGGTTTCGGCGTCGTTTCGGGCCTCTGTTTGGTGATGAGGTTATGTTGTCATAAAGTCAACTCTTTTCACTTTACACACAGATTTACTTATATTAAGTTGAAACACAATTGATTTAGGTAAATTTACTGTTAAAAACTAATAATTAATTAATTAAAAATATTAAAAATTAATTCTAAGATTTCTAAAATTAGTTTATACACACCATGAGAAGTACAACTTACTCAACAATTGACACGATTAGCTGGCGTCAGTTTTATTTTACGAAGCATGGTACCTTCTTTTATTACTAAACTCTGCGAACATAATAGTATTATTTCCCGTATTGGGGTACAATTGCCAACATCTGAACTCTGAACAGCTAGCTGGAGAAGGTTAATAAAAATGTAGGCTCTGTTTTATTGAGCTATCCTTACGTCTTTTATGTACGAGTAGCTTTGTAAGAAATTACGGCGCGATCACTCTACAATATTGGTAAATTCTTGCCATTTTCCGCCTCTATACGATGTGAATGGAAAAAAAAACATTATTGCTGACAATACAACAGGAAAATAATATAAACTTTTTGTGTATATGTATGTTGTGAATTCACTACTAGTTTTATGATCGCGGCTTTGCTAACTCAAAAAAAAAAAATCTTTTCGAATTTACGCCAAAATATCTATTTCTGTGACTCATTTCAACTCAATCTAGCATTTTGAGCTGTAAGATGTTAAACCAATCAACCAGTCACGCTTTCCTCTTACATATTTAGATGAGTAGCTGTTCCTGGTCATTTTGCCGGCTGAAAAGTAGCCTTTGCATTTTAAGGTTCTAAGCTATACGAGATACTAAGATTAAGTACGGTACAGTCACTTAGGTTTGAGGGTGGAGTAGACACTCACACATCCATACCTATATGCAATGTTAGTAGGTTTCTCGTTATTTTTCGCCTTTAACAGATAATATCTCCATTGTTATAAATGAGAGGGATGGTTTTATAAATGAAAACAAGAAAAAATATAAACATGCAGTAAGTAGGTAAGTGGGTAGGTGTAAGTAGGATCTGAAATTTGGTAGATATTATATAGGTCATGTCCTGAAATAACAATCAGTTCGAGTTTATTCTATGAAGCCTATGCTAAATCCACCTATAAGTGGGCGCTAATATTTGTAATAGGCTATTATTCGCTTGAACGATTAATTATAATACCGGCAATTAGTACACTATAAATTTAAACAATTACCTCGTTGAAAGTATTGCTTTCTGTGTAGTATTCATAAAAGGTTTTTTTTATAATATATAATGAAAGCATGAAGGACTGATCAATGCAGAGCTCAAACTGCTAAATGAATTTAATTAAAATTCAGCTTAATAAATAGGTATAGAGGTTGATATTCGCATAAAAAAATACAGTCCACTTAAAATGTACCTAAAATTATATTTTATGCTGGTTTTCAACGTAACAAACACGAATAATAACGAAACGCAAAATATTGTGTAATTGTAAACAGGCGCTACCAAAATGCGCGCTTATTGTGAACCTAGCCAACGTTTTATTCCAACTTATATAAAATAGCCATAGGTATGTATAAGAATAGATGCCGCGATCACGGTGTCAAATTGAAGTATAACGTATCACATTTTTTATTTTATTTTCTTTAGATTTTTTTAATACTTATTAGACACCGACACTCAATCAAGCGGGCCGTCTGCTTGTGTTGATAACATCATGCCGAAACATGGTGACACAGATTTGACCAGTGACTCGCAATCAGCTACGGTTGAAGCCCTACCGTCACCTAAAAAGTGAATATTTTTTATTTTTTTCCCCAAGAGCAACAGCGTTTAACCCCAAACAGCTCTTAGCTCTCAAACTTGAATTTCGTAAATCAATTTTTTTGTAGTTTGGGCTGAGCGTTCATAGATCAGTCAATCACTCACTATTTTCATTATACATAATAATATTATTATGATAGATCCTTTACTGTTATAGTAGTCATATTTTACACATTGGTGTGCCGCTGCGAAGACGGCCAAGATCGAAACTTAGTTTAATGATATTAATGAAGTGTTGCTCGAAATTTAGTTAGAAAAGTGCAAAGTGCTACGGCATGTATCCAGACATATAATTTTTTGTATTTTACCAGCATTGCAGTATCATACAAAACGTGTTATAATATTTCTATTCCACAATTCCATAATAATGTAATTCCATATTATGACCTTGTAGCCAGTCCCCGGAAATGACCCATTTCTCACTTGCATATTGTATCTGCTAGCCGTTTTATTTTTCCGCTGCAATGTGGGGCAAAGTGCAGATAATGCTCAGAAAATCCGCTATTGTGCAAGCTATGAATACCCGCACATTTTGGACTAGAATCCCATCTCGCTGGACATAAGTGATGACATAAATGGTAACCGTTACGAGATAAACCGCTTATGAAAGTTCCATCTTTTGCTGAAAATTTCGTTGAAATTTCCAACTTTGTGTTGTTTTACTTTTAAACTTTTGTTGTTAATCGTCAAAATGAAGTTTATTAATGGTTGGATTATCGTAAGAGAAACTGCTCAAAGTTTTAAGTTTGTAATAAAATAAAAGATACGTCTCAAGTTTCAAATGAACAGGTGTAGGTACTTACATTTGTTTAGAAAATAGCATTTGTATAACAGAAAATAAAAGTTTATTTTATTTGAAAATCTGCTGCATTATGCTTTCACATAGTAAAACAAGAGTTAACTGTTTATATTACTTTCACCTGTCTGTTGTCTGTCTGTCTGTCTGTCTGTCTGTCTGTCTGTCTGTCTGTCTGTAATCAAATCTTGCAAGTTTAATTTGACCCACTTCCCGGTTTTCAATTGAGCTGAAAATTTGCATGCGTGTGTAAATCGGATGACAATGCAATATTTTTATGACATCGAGCTGATCTGATGATGGAGCTGGAAGGTGGCTATAGGAAGTCGGCCATAAAACAACTCAACACCATCGGATTTAGGCTCATTTGATTCGTCTTGACGAGTACTTTATGATGCAAGATGATAACAATAATTAAAGCTTGTTTTTAAAAAGTATTTTTTAAATTTCACTTGTTTGTCATAGTTTTCAGATAAGTATTTAATCTTTTCTACTTTCGATTTTATATTTCAGGAAAAATCTTTATTCAGGGTAGCCACAAATAACTTATAAGATTTTAAAAAATAGTGTTTTACACAATAGTAAACCATCTCCATGGCTTTAGTCTTACCAAAAAAAAAAACAAGTGAATGTCTTAATTCTCTAATCTAATCTGTATATGCTTTAACGTTAATCATACTTTAAATTACATTAACCAGTAGTCAGTAACCATGTATTTGTTACAGATAGCTCAGTGAGCGGATCCGTCCTGCAGTTGACGAAAGTGTCGAGACTGCACATGGGCGCGTACCTCTGCATCGCGAGCAACGGTGTCCCGCCTTCCGTCAGCAAACGAGTCATGCTCGTTGTACATTGTACGTACACTGAAATAATAACTGTTTTTTTTTTTTTTTTTTTTTTTATGTGGTGAAGTAGAAGACGAGCAAGACGCTCTCCTGATGTTAAGAGATAACGGCTGCCCATAATCAGTACAGTGCTACTTAGGATTTCACAATTATGTGAAATTCTAGGAGCACTGCACCAACGCTTCTTACTCAAGAGTCATAAGATGTTAAGACTCACTGACTGTTTCATCCAATCTTACGAGATCAGCCCGAATTTGGCCTGATGTAAAGCGATAATTATAGTTTATATACTCCAATAGAATAGGTTTTTCTACTTGCACTGTCAGAGTCGAATCACGATTATAGATTGTGTGGTCAACCTATATGTCGCAGTTTAGGTTGCTCAATAATTATTATGCCTCGATTCCGGCAACCTCTGTGGCGCGTTGGGCTAGCAGCTGCTTGCGTCACCAAAAGATGCGGGTTCAATTCCGCTGAAACACATACAGATATGTATGATCTGCAGATATTTGGATTTGATCTACGATATTTGTTATGATTTGAGTTTCTGGTTATTATGGCTTACTATTTCTATACTTTTTTGCTGAGTGCGTTTATTAATAAATTATGGTGCTTCAATAAAGAGTTATTGTGTCTGAACACAGTTTCTTTCGCAAATAATATATCACTTTTAGCATTTTTTTATATATAAAAGTAGTTAATGCTCTTCCAGTAAAATCAAACTACCAGGCGTTTACCAGGAGATTAGACCCTAAAAATACCACACACTTATTAGTACACTGTAACCACTTTATGACCGCTCATAAGCTCTGCTTAAACTAGCAAACTTAGTTTAGTGCGCTCACTAATATCTCACTAATTAAGTACAACTGTAGTTTGGAAACCAGAAATTGATAGTTGCAATATTAACTACTAAACTATATTAATTCAATTTTGTATGACTTGTAAGACTTGGAGATGTGTGGGTATTTGTGTAGTCTAATTATTTATTTGTTTACTACTATGGCCTAGTGCCCCAAACTGAGGCTTAGCTTTTTTGCAAGAACACGACAGTTTTCAAAATAATGGGCTTAATATAAAGGGCTAATCTACTTAAAACAATTCCTGAGTTTAGTTTAAATTTTACTTGTGAACCCGCGCGCACTTCGTAACAGAATGTATTATGTGTTTCTCTACTATATTGTATATATCACTCTATCTATTAAAAAAACTGCATTAAAATTCGTTGTGTAGTTTTAAAGATCAAAGCATATTATATAGGACGTATAGAGAGCGGAGCGGAGAGCGGCGGATTTTAACAAAGTGGGTTCGTGGGTTCGGTGGGGACCCACCGAACCCACGAACCCACTTTGTTAAAATAAAAATATCTAATAGATATAAAGAGCAGCATTTTATACACCTCTTCTCTCAATGATTTCTATTTTAATTAATGTATTTTAATTAGAATTTAGTGTTTTTTTCTTTACAGTTCCACCAATAATGACAATACAAAATCAATTAGTGGGAGCAAAGGAAGGCGATACCATCCACTTAGATTGTCATTCAGAGGCTTTTCCTCGGTCCATCAACTACTGGACTATAAACGATCAAATCATATCACAATGTAAGTTTTTATTTAAACAATCTTACTTTATTTTATGTGTTTTCATAATGTACGTTCACTTACCTAATGTAAAGAAAAAGAAATTACTTTAAAAAACGGGCTTAAACATTGCTCTTCTCAATGGTTAAGCATGCATGCATTTTGAAATCAAAATGTTTATTCATTGACTAAACTTATTTACATTTTTGAAGTGAAAACTTCTTTAGCGGCGCTGAGCACTTTTTTTTGTATGGGTAAAAACTTTCAAACTCGCGTCAGGGTCACGTGATGCTGATCGAAAAAGCGTAAGATCGAGGGGAAGGGAGAGGAACTAGTATCTCCCACTCTTTCTACCGTGCCTGAGTGTGCTGCTCTGTTTAGGCGGCACAGGGGGCTTAGACAAGCGCGCTCGATATTTTTTTTGTATGGGTAATTTTTTTATATTTTATATTTTTTTTATTAGACACTTAAATAGGTTCGAATCAAAACTGTTTGTTTCTTACTTCAGTTATCATAAACCAATTGTATCAGTTGTAAAAATTTGCGATGATGATTCTGATAATAACGATGGTGTAAAAGTCGTCGAAATTATGGATGGAAGTTGATTTTTCTGAGAGATAAAATTTAATGTTATATATAAATAACGATATAATATTATAAATAACAACATATAAATTGTCATATTTGTGTACGATAGCGCAATAAATAAACATTGTATTCTACCTCATAAATGATTGTATTTTTATACTTATAATTAAACACAACGTTAATATTGAAGTTTTCACTTCTGCCGGCACTCCCGGAGTGCTACCTTTTTTTATGTTTGCGTTATGTGTACTATTCTCTTATAAAATATTCTCTTTCAGCGGACAAAAGGTTCGAAATTACAGCCGTGGAGAGAGGCTACGAAGTAGACATGAGGCTGAAAATTAAAAAAGTGAATAGGAGCACATTTGGTACATTCAGTTGCATATCAAAGAATTCACTCGGAGAGACGGATGGGACGATCAAATTGTATTGTAAGTATAACAAAAATAAAGGTCTACAGTTTTTTAAATCTCCTTTTTGTCGAGTTAATGTGTGGCTAACTTCAACTCATCCGAAGGACCTTCCTATGACGTAGCGCCTAAATTCTACATTATGTATTTTCGTGGCAGTTGCCTTTTAAAACTTCTTCCATCTTCTAAAAAGTGATTAGTCTGAAACAAAGCGATAGACCTCAAAAAGGAAGCAAATTTCGTATTTTTTTTATTCAACATATACATATCATATCAACATCATATCATATTGAAAGTTGTGTCGTATTCCAATAGGCCAGTATGTTAAATTAAACTAAAAGTATCTTTAAATTAAAAAAACATTTTCACAATTTATTTATAAACACGATTCGCAACTTCGATCACTGAATAAATAACGCACAACACTTGGAAACAACAGAGTTCGTGAAAGAACTTATCAGAAATACGTAATTTAATTCGTGAACACGCTTGAAACTCGAGTGGGCACCGTACGAAACATTTAGAGGCGAAAGGCGTTAATGGCCACGTCGTGTAACCCTATATTTGGAGCACCTCTGGCTTGCTCAGACAGCTCTCGGGAGATATTCTGCTCGAGTCCGGTTTCGCAATCGTTATTGTGTAGGTGTCTTTTACAATAAAGGATACCGAACTTACCGCTGTTTTCTTAGATCTGACAATATAGAGGGATCATATCTTGCGGTTAGGGATAAGTGGTGTATTATTGCAATTAGTTTTGTTCGTTTAAAATTAAAGTTTTAGCTTTTTATATATATTAATTATAGGTTACCCTTTGACCATGATCTCCCGATATGATAAGTGAGGATGCGGCAGTAGATGGTATTAGACTAAACCTGGAAGGCGGGATAAATCTAGTAATAAATAGTAAGAGCGATAATTTAACACTGTGACGCAGAGTGTGTCGAAAGTGCAGTTTGCTTATAAAGCCGGCACCAGATTTAGCTTCACTGAATACACAAGTATTAATATATTGTAGAGGTATATATTTGATTGCTTTGAATGCAAAGTCTTGTGGCTTCAGGCCAAAGGTAAGTACTTGTTATTAATAAAAGCTCATTTGTTGCAGCCCTATCCGGTAAGTTCGAAGAGATGCAGTACAATGAAGTGGGAGACTTCGAAGAGACGCCCGACGTCAGCGAGCTAGAAGCGCTGCAGCGAAGCGCCGCTCCACACACCTCCTACCCCATCGTGTTCTGCGTAGCGCTTTATGTTCTAATATAACGCTAATTTGTATATACTGAAATATATTGTTACAATTATATTATTTTCTTTGATGTTTCATTCACTCATAGACGACTCCTGTGGCGCGGTGGACTAACACCGGCTAGCGATGCAGAACGCTGCAGGTTATTCCCGCCCTTAGACAATTTTTTTTAAGACTAAATAGGTGTTTGATCGCAATCTCACCTGCTGGTAAGTGACAATACAGTCCTATTTGGAGCATGGTTGTTCAGTAAGAACCTAGTCACTCTTGATTTGCACAAACCCACGTTATATATAGCTTTCAGGGAAAATGGACGACGGCAGCGAATTTCACTGCTTTGCAGGTCTATTGTGACTAGACATCCAACAAGAAAGGATTTCATCAAGCTGGTAAAGCCGCAAGCACAAACAAGTACCATAATATATCTAATCTTAAATATCTTATATGTATATAATCTAGAGATTTAATAGGCACTCACCAAAGACTACGCACGGTTACTTGCCGTTTACATCTAATACGAGCCTGCGATTACGGTTAGGTCACCGGTCCTCGCCTCGAGGGAGGTCGACGGTGCTAGATATCCTTGTCTGTCTTGAATTACCTACCTCAGTAATATTTATTCAAACAATTCCTGTGTAAACATAATATGTTTATAATAACAAAACTATTGTAGCTTAGGCGCAAGAGAGAGAGTGGAAATACGCGAGACGAGAAAGCATTGTATATTTATATAGCAAACGATATGCGAAAATTTTAGATATATGATTCTATTCCACAAAACAGGGTACTCGTAGTAATTACTCATGTAAAACAAGGGTTAATTGCGCCAAGCAATTTTACTATGAAATCCGATTTTTAGAAGTTTTAACGTTTGAAAATAAACACAAAAAAATAGCAAAACTTTCCTATTTAGTATTACAAACAAATCAAAGCTCTCTCGAAGAAATGTAATAATAGCACAGTGAAAAATTACTTGGTACAGCTTACAGTTGCAGTCTCGGCGCTAATAGTATGTTAAAAACAAGACCTCAACGCCTCAGCTTGACTTTTTTCGTCTCATTTATGTCACTGAGAACATCGAAGATTTTTTTTTCTATTAATAACATTTTTCTCCATAAACATAAAACTGGAACAGTTTTAATTATAGCTTCCTTCAATACGAGTTACGTTCATTTTCCTCTTTGATAATACGCTACCCATATATCAAAGTTGCTGACATGAAGATCTTATTTATGCCAATGTGTGTAGCTAATATTAATCATAATAGGTTATTTTTAGATAACATTATGTCGAGAATGTATTTCTACATTATTAATAATATAGAAAACTTCCTTATAGAGATCTATCAGTTACACATACATAATTTGTATATTACAGAATACGGTGCCTTTTACCTTAAACCATAAGCTTTGTCTAGAAAGGGCGAATTCGCAGCGAACTTAATCGCGCGAATTCAATTTGTGTTCGTCTAGATGCAAGACAGTGCGTTACCACAAGATGGCGATGGACGACGAAACTTGCGACAGGACTAAACATTGCTTGAAGAAAGAAATGTGGTGACAGTAGAAGCGCTACCACATCACACTAGCCAGTAATGGGGCAGCGGGTTGATTTTTCGATGGAGCTATACCCAGGCACCCATTCATTACATTCACAATCATCTACGCGATTTTCCCTTTCTGGACAAGTTATCACTAATTATACAAACAACGTGATTTGACTGAGTGATCTCTAAATGCAGAGCTTAAACCGCTAAACTAATAGGCTTGATACTGTAATGTAGACCACTAAGAAACATCCACAAAAAGGGATTGTTTCGAGCGCCAACTAGTTTTGTAATATTTATTTTGTAAGTCAAGTCCAACTGCCAGAAGATTTATAAGAGTAGTGAAAAATATCCATCTGTTTTACGTTGGTTATTATAAAATTATCCTATTACCCGTGAAACACGTAAAACATCAAAGTCTAATTACATAAATAATAATTAAAACGTCGTTTCGGCAAGTAGCTCATTGAAGCCAGTGAGGAATAGAATAGAATAGAGAAAACTTTTAATTGAAACACTACAAATATACAGAAAATTTAAAACTAAAACACAAAATCACGACATAAGTGTAACAATTAATTGGCCGAATTAACCCCGCCTGCTTAACTTCAGAACTACACTTCTTACTACACTACTTACTGCACTACTTTACTGCAGACGTCATTATCGAAGAGGGGCCTTCTATTTTTGTGCCTGTCTCTGATGGTATTAGGTATCCAATGTTCGTCCTTGAGGCAATACCTAACTATTCCACGCTGACACGTCATGAATTCGTCCCAACTCCGAACCTATTTCATTCGAGCAATAAAAAACTCAAACGTCCGAAGATCTGAATAAAACAAGAGAGGCAAACAGTTGGTAGTAGGGCAGTACAGTAGAGACAAACCATAGACAACATAAATCTACTGGATTGAACTGAATGCCAAAAATGAAGCACTGACAGTAAGCCCATTTATTTGTACATTTTGTATACGCACATTTCTTTAAGCTTCCCATTCCCTTTCTCTGAGGTCGTCAATGAACTTGATTCTAATATTTCCAGAACATAAGACTAACTTTTACAGCAAGTCTTTCACAGTTAAGGCCATCCGTCTATGGAATGCCTTACCCGCTGAAATAAGATGCGCTCCAACTCTGAATGTTTTTAAGTCACGTGTACTAGCACACTATCTATCTGTATAACTTTAGCTGTTTTCTTCTTTTCATCTTTCCCATAATTTTACTTGTGCAGGTACTTACTTTACTCAACGTAATCCAGTTAGTATTTAATTCTTTTTAATTATTAATATTAAGCAGATAAAATTGTACATATTTTATGTATTATAATATGTATTTATATTATATAATATATTTATTGTATTATGTATGTATTATTATATTTTATATGTATGTTATGAATATTATATTAAAAAAAGTATTAACTTGAACACACCATCTAACCCATGTGAATTTCAACTTTTCTCCTCTCCCTGCACGGTTGTCTGGAAGAGATCGCTATTAGCGATAAGACCGCCAATTGTAACACATAGCTTTTGTATTGTTTTAGTTTATAAGTTGTTTTTGTACTTTGTCTCTTGTGTTCCAATAAAGGGTTATCTATCTATCTATCTATCTACTACATGATTACTATGTGACTAATATTAATAAAAAAAACTAATTATTTCACTACGAAATTGCAATAAATATACAAAAATTACTCTATTCTGACACAAAATAACAATAAAGCCGACTAATATGTAGTTTTTATCATATAACTAACCATTGTGCTCAAATATAATGATAACGGTTTAATTTTTAGTGGAAATGTGTACGTATGCATGTGTATATCTGTAAAGATGTTTTCGTAGTTTTATTAATTAATTTTAAGTCATTTATTGTAAAATTATTTCTGGTCACAATAAAGAGTATTTGTATTGTATTGAATTGTATTGTATGCAAGGGTTTTTCCAACCGTTTACACGCCGTCGTTCACAACCGGTAAACAAAAATGTTTCGTTGGTTCAAGTGAATGTTAGGAGTTTGTTACGACGTGTTAACCGATGGGGTAGACGTGTTCTAGAGTGAAGACCGCGTCTCGGCAAACGTAGTGTAGGGCGTCCTTGGGTGAGATGGGGCGATGATATCCGGTGGGTCGCTGAGAGTGGTTGGAGGAGAAAGACGGAGGACCGAGTTGAGTGGCGTGCCATGGGGGAGGCCTATGTCCAGCAGTGGACGAACATAGGCTGATGATGATGATGATGTTACGTGTGCTTCATTTCTGTTTAAAACTACTTCCAATGAGAGTACAGTTAGTAGGTACGTCACCAGTGATATATCATGCACGGGCTGTGTGACACGGCCGGCTGTATATTGCATATGTCTAGTTGTCGGGATGTTAGAGGTGACACCTGCGCGATGACAGCACCTAGTGCTGGTGGCACAACCACTCTCCTAATATTCGAGTGACCTATGCTGGAACTTGCGTTATACCGTATAACAATGTAAAACACTATGAGAATTAACAAATGAATATCACTTCTATTCTTCATTTGAAATAGCATTTTTTGTTTCATATAGCAGCTGGCGTAGATTTCTGAAACAGCTCTCCGACATTTTTTTAAATTTTATTAAAAGACTTAGCTTATGCTCTTGGCTTCACCCGCGTGTTAAAATCCTTTCTTAGTGAATGTCTACGTCATAAAACCTATCTGTGTTCCAAATTTCAATCCGTTCAGCGGCTTGGGCTGTGCGTTGATAGATCAGTCAATCAGTCACTTTTTCCTTTTATATATTTAGATGTATTAACACATACTAGGTACATTATTAACAAGGGTCTGAAGATAAAATTTCATATAAACAAAGCAAGTAAAGCAAGTGCAAGTATTTTCAACGAATATTTTTTTTGTATTACTTTTCACTAATTTTTTTGATGTTTTGCCTACGAAAAACTGCAGATATTTTCGTGTAAACGCCTTAAAAGATAGAAACTACAGAGTTTTATCTAGAGAGGTGTTACAAAAGTTTGGAAGCTTCATTGTAGGTTTCTCTGGAGTGGTTGCTCGTTACAACTCGCGTCCACAACTATTAGTACTCTATCATGTAACTTTACTCATTGCAACTTTCATGCGAGCCATGCGAAACAAATCTGGTTAAAACATGTTTTTTGTAAAGTTTTTAGATGGGATAAAATATTAACAACATTCTAATACAAAAAGTGATCCATGGATAATTAAGTATTATAATATGAAAATTATGAATGTATGTGTGCATAAATGTATGTTTTTACGTCTTTATGCATAAAAAGCTAAACAGATTAACCGAATAAATATAAAAATGAGAATTAACAAGTGAAATTAAAAAAAAAAAAACAAGATTTTATTATTATTACCATCCAGCATCAAATTACTCGTCAAGACGAATCAAATGAGCCCAAACTCGATGGGGTTGCGTCGTTTAATCACAGAGTTCCTATGGCTACCTACCAGTTCCATCATCAGATCAGCTCTACGTCATAATAATATTGCATTGTCATCCGATTTACACATACATGCAAAATTTCAGCTCAATCAGATATCGGGAAGTGGGTCAAATTAAACTTGCAAGATTTGA
Source organism: Hemithea aestivaria (assembly GCA_947507615.1). Taxonomy (NCBI): domain Eukaryota; kingdom Metazoa; phylum Arthropoda; class Insecta; order Lepidoptera; family Geometridae; genus Hemithea; species Hemithea aestivaria. The sequence continues at coordinate 8,423,830 of OX382334.1, read as the reverse complement.
TTACAGACAGACAGACAGACAACAGACAGGTAAAAGTAAATAAAAGCTAATAAAAAGTTTTCAAATATTCACAAAAACTTGTGCACACAAAACAAAATACACAGAAATGCGGCATGAGATTTATTTTCACAACAAAAAATTTAAATAAACTCATTAATTTTTATTTACTTAATTTCACTAATTCTCTAACTATAATTATTATAATAACAACAAAAAATATATATTACCCATATTCTACTCTTATATTTTATTATTCATTTTTTTAAAATCATTTGAACAATTTTCAGGTATTGTTATGATCGACGCCCATTAGTGTTTGTGTTATGTTTAATTGAATCTAGCAAAAAGAGCTATTGTTATATTTATTAAACTAGCTGCGCTCAGCGGTTTTACAGTAGCCTATGTGATATGCTAGAGTCTAAGCTACACCCGGTCCACCCGTTTAGGCGTGAAAGAATAGCAAACATCCATACATTCTTACAAACTTTCACGTTTATAATGTATTGGTAAGATTATTACACAAATATTATATAGGCTAAAGTATGTGAGTGTGTATGTGTGTGCGATATTGCTGGAAGGATGAGGTCGAGAAGGACCTGAGCAGTCACCAAGTGGAAGAATGACGGGAGGTGGCGCAGGACAAACCGAGTTGGAGAGACTTGTTATCGGAGGCCAAAACCCATTTTGGGTTCTCGCGCCAATCCAGTAAGTAAGTATGTGAGTGTGTGTGTATGATTATCACTTCTTTAAGCCTAAACGGGTGGACCGATTGAGCTGATATTTGGTATAAAGATAGCTTAGAGACACTGGAATATCACATAGGCTAAAGTACAGCGGATAAAACCGCTGGGCGCAGCCAGTAACGAATAATACATATTTTCATCGTAATTACTAAATATTGGAATACATGAACCTATTTGAAAGGTATCTTCCAATTATGATTTGGTACGGATGATTAATTAATAACTAACAGTAACAAGATAATGTTCATAGTAAGGCTTTCCTTGAACGAAATAATAAACATTAAGAGAAACGGTTACACAGGACGATTAAAGGAGTAAGTTAAAATAAGTACAGATAAAATATATTGATGAGTAGAATAACAACAGCTGCAAAGTTAATTTTATATTAAGGCCAAAGAGTTAAGATTTTATAAAAAAACTCATTGATTAAGGCCAGAATATTTTCAGTTAAAACAAGATTTCATCTTTTATTCTTTAAATAAATATATAGGGTAGGGTAGGGCGGGTATAAGGTAGGGTAGGGTTGGGTATACGGTACGGTTCGATTTAGATCATTTACGAAAATGAATATTATGATCAGTCCTACCAATATTATAAACGCGAAAGTTTATAAGAATATATTTACATATAATAATAATAACGATAAATAAATAAAATAATGTATGTTTCTTACTCTTTCACGCCTAAACGGGTGGACCTATTGAGCTGAAATTTGGTAGAGAAAGTTTGGACCCTGGAATAACATATTAACTACGGAACAGCGGTTAAAACCACTGGGCCCAGCTGGTACTTAATAAAATAAGAGCATATCAATATAAATTTAACAACTCTCAATCATGATAAGATTTTTTGCAAATAAATATATTTTTTAATATTGCTCAAACTAAAAACCCTTTTAAAATGTGTGCAATAATATTATGCAGGGCTATTATGCTCTTGAGGAATTTTCAATAAATTAATTCTATGAATTTTTATTTCAAAATTTGTCAAATAGCGAGCGAAAGAGCATCACTCGATATATACGCTCTTAATAAATATAACACACACAGCTATCGCAAAATCCTTGCCAAAAGCAAAATCCGATATTAAGACGTTCCTGTAAGCCTTTATGTAACAAACACCGTCTATAATTAAATGGAGTCTTGAAGCCTCGACAGTGAAGTATCGAGTCAGCTCGCAGTAAGCTACAAATATCTCTTAAGTACCTATATAATTCTCGCCGCTGTATGTGATCTACGCTTTCCGCAACTTACATGTCTACGGAGCTACGGAGCTACGGAGCTACGGAGCTACGAGGCTACGAGACCATGATAAAGTGCTACGACGTAGCTGACTGACATAATATAAACTCTTTGATAATACTATTAAGCTGGATATCTCACTTCCTAAATAATATCCGATATGCATATTATATAGGAAGTGAAATATACTCGTATAGTCAGTGTTATAGTTGTAGAACAGAATACATTATTGCAAACCAAAAAAATGTAAAATAGTAACTTATAACTAGTTGTAATTGTTTAGGTTTACTTTTCTGTATTATAAATAAAAATATTTTATTTTTTCTTTAGTTCGCATTTAATAATAAAATCATACTTATCTTACTACATATATTTTAAAAGCGAAAGTGTAATCTATAACAATAGGATTTGTACGTAAGTTTGATCTTTCTTTACGCCTAAACCGTTAAGCTAATATTCGGCATTTATGTAGCAGTCATTTTGGAATAAAACATTATTTTTGTTACATACATCTACGCAGCTATCCTGGTATAATGTCAGTGAACCCATTTCAAGGGAAAAGTGCTGTTTTGAACAAAATGCTTTTCCATGTTAAAATTACCATACGTTTGTCACTTGTTTCATAGCCGGCAGAGTAGGCTAGACCACACGCTATTGTGAACCTAGTCTACCCTATTATGCCATGTTATTAATTTATTTATTTAAAAGTAAACCAACAGCTTAACATAAAACTTAATAATTAACAGTTTATACACCATACAGCCAATTAAAGATTCACACGTATATAACACAAAGTATTTTATAAAAACTGTGAGCTTAAGTATAAAATCATTAAGATAAAGACAGAAACATTAAAGAGTCTTAGAGAAAAATTCTGTGCTCAACCTTATGTTGAGAGTTTTAAAACACCGGGGTAGACTTCCTTTGCAAGAGGTCGTCTAGGTGGGTACCCCAACAGTGCCAGTTATTCTACCCACTGAGCAGTGATGTGCAAACATTAGCAGCAGTTGATCTGTCATCCCATACCCTCTACTATTGAAAATGTATAGGATGATAGTATATCTTGACAGCAAGGCAAGGCACACACTCTGTGTACAGGGTCTTATACGGCTGAACCAATTGAAGTGAAATTTGGTACACGAATAGACACAAGATTAGATGTTAAAAAATAGCACATAGACTACTTTAATCGAGTAAAACCATGCAGCTAGCAACAATATTCTAGTCAACAAATATTCTAGACTTAGTCGTATTAAAGAGAGTTCTGAAGCCCATTTGAATTTAATTTGATTTGAAACGCGCCTGCTGAAAGCACCAACCGCGTCACGTGTTATCACATACACCAACAATTTTCTAAAGCTACTCGCGAAATTGTACCTTTAATAGTAGCGCTCGCTCCAAATAGGCATCATTAGAATTCATTGCACACACCCGATGCTTATCGCCGCGGTACGTACCTATTTTGTTTACGTAACTACTATAATAGTGTTGCCAAAGCGCTTCTGAGACTCGGTTTGTCGTCATAGTGACTGAGTTGATATGCATTCTCCTTACAGAGATCGGATTTTAAACTCTTTGGTCATGCCGTCTTGGATGATTGCATATTTTATAGTCTGTGCTTTTGGCGGGCATTTATGTTTTTTTTTTATTTGGTATCTTATTTAGACATTGTGCAGAATTTGGTATCTGCTAATTAAACCTTTAATTTTAAACATGGATAGTTTAATCACACCAAAATAATAAAAGCGAAAGTATTTATGTTCGCCTATAAACAAATGAACCTTAATTTGGTACGTATATAAGAGTTGATTCTAACTACTTCTTACATTTTTTTACAGTGTTTTATGATGATATTATAATAAATTTGATCATAAAGCTTAACTTTAAGAATTTGAATAATTATACCTACTCTACACTGTACACACGATTTTCTAAGATATTACAAAACAGCAAAATTTTAATAGGTAGCCTACTAGTACATTATGTATAGTTTGGTGAAAGGTAAAGTAGGCATTATGATACTTATAGTAAAGTTAGTTATCTGAGGCTTCGTAAGCGGACTTCTGGTCGGGCGCCCTCTGCGGTTGAAAACTTTGTGAAAGTTTAGCTAAGTCAACGTGACCCTGTTTTAATCGTTAGTGATTTCCCGATATTAGGTACTGGTTATTATGTAACTTTGAAATTCTATTTGTTTTGAAATTAGGGATAAAATGTATGGATATATGCCATTAGTACGCCTTCCTGGTGTGTCTAAAAAGAACGCTTTCGCTCTTATACGAGAATGATAAAAATCCGTGAAATGAAGGTCGCAATTAGCCATAGATATAGCTGTATGATTGCTTACATACTAATCATCCGATTTCTGTCGATCATCGAACTGTTTGGACGGATCGAAGTAACCACACTGTTTTTTTTAAAGAGATATACGTATATATATTTTTTGTTATAATTCCAACAGCCATCGGTCCGCATTTGATGACGGATGGACTGATTCCGGATCGGATTTGAATCGGATGAAATGTGAAAGCGTGGCATAGTATTTACAAGAGAGATCTAACTAGAAAATATTGTTACCAGAGGCCAAAACCTACATTGGGCTTTTGCGCCAACCCAAGTAGAGAAACCCTAGTAGTGAATATTAGCATATGGCTGGTCTGCGAATTGACCAATAGCTTTTAGTGGTAAAGAAAATTCAGTGATAAATTGACACGCATGGTCTTCATACAAAATAGATGCTCTCACGGCATCTACCCGATATATTTCAGTGTAAAATAGCCAGTTTTACTAAAACCGTTAAGTAGATTTGAATGTCGGAAAGTTAGAGTAAAGTTAGCTTATTGTAGACAAAATGTTTTACAACTATAGCTTCGTCTGAACTACTTTTTCAGGCCTTAACTTTCTGTTTAAAAATATCACTTTCTTAGATTCTAAATAGCTTTGTCATTATATTTTTATATTTTTGAAGAATATAAATTATAATTATCTATTTATTATATGTTAGCTCTTCTCTGCTAAGCTTAGTGAAATATAGGTAGCTTAGACCCTAAAATAAAAGTGGAGCACCTTTTGCAGTACTCTTGACTGAGACCAAAATTTAACAAATTTGACTTAAAACTAAATAGAACTATATATTAAGGTCTACAATGGACAGCCTTATCGTTAGGAGCTATCTTTTCAGGCATACTTATTGATAACAGCTCCATTTTATTCATATCTGGGCACTGTTGGTAATAGATCATGTTCTAGTTTATTAGTTAGGTAATTGTTATATAACACCATCATCATAATTATCAGCCCACGTTTAACCACTAGTTGACATCGGTCGCCCACATTCCTTCCCACTCGACTCGATCTTCCGTCTTCTATAGGTATTTATAAAGTATAAAATTTTGCTTGGGCGCTGCCTTGTTTCGGAAGGCACGTAAAACTTTGAATCCTGGTTTTTTCCTACAATATATGTGAGAAAGAGAATCAAATCACAATAATATGTGTTAATAGTTTAAGGTAATCAAGTGTGCTACAACTTGCAGTACTTGCTGGCTGCTTGGCTTGTTCGCCTTCAATATGACCTAATTATTACAATAGGCTGGCCACACAACCCATAACTGTGATTTGACGCTGACAGTAGTAATTCAGGTATGCTAAGGTATGGTGGTATGGTATGGTGGTATGTAGGTATGGTAGGCTATTGTATTCTAAAATATATATAAATATTATATTTCTGTTAAACTTTTTGGAATTCTTCAACCATTAAAAAAACAACGAATGGTTAAAACAATGTAGCACTTAGTTTTCCTGACCACAACAAAACGCCACAGTAAAAATGTGCTGCTGTAAAATTCGTACAGATTACATAAAGTGTTATCTATGTATTGTGGTATCGGATAGATCCTCGTGTGAGTTCGTCACGAACTAGAAAGGTCCGGATTCCGGATGCATTCAGTAGAGCACAAACGGGGCCATTCATTTTAAATCAACCGTCAGCCGACACGCGTGACCCTTGAAATAGCTTCTATTTTGACAATACATCATTTATTTGAAGAATTCTAAATCAAGATACTTGTACAGTTCGCTTTACAAAACTAGTCATTTAGTTGCCAATGTTTTTATTGAGAAACAAGGAGAACAATATGATGGCTACTAAAAGCAGTAAAAAAAACACTTAAATTAACCATAAATCGGACACACGTCAATCTACAGAAAATCTAATTACTCCAAACCACTGACAACGTGCATAGAATGCCAGCAGCATTATTTCGTTGGATAACAAATTTTATATTCGTTAGGCAAGATATTATACACCATCACTTTGGCTACACGTCGCCAGGACCAAGCGTTTAGTAAAGTCCTTTAGTTATTTTTAATGTACACCACTAAAGGCACAAAAAAACACAGCAAGGAATACTCGCTTTACTAAATTCAAAATTCATTCACCACAACACCTATTCATACCACATCATACTTGAATTTCCAAACAGAAATGACAAACGCTGCCATTCATAGAAATAAGCATCGGCAGAGCAATATAATGAGACTCTCCGTAATGTTCTCGAACGGATATTAGAGAGTACTAAAAGCAATAAATCGATTTCTATCGCAGATAATAAACTCATTTTCCAATTAAAGAAAATCGCTCTTTCGCTAACGTTTCGCTGATCAGCTTTTATGAAAGTTCAATAAAATTCGATATAACCTATAATGTCTTATTTGAACGCTGAACGGCACCTCTCCGGAAGCAAATTAAAGCTGGTGGAAAAGAATTCGAGGCAATTGTTTTCCTTCGGAACGAAAAAACAAAATTAGAAAAGGTGTCAAAGGAAGCGCCGAAGCAACCGGTTGAATAAAATTGGTGCCCTCGCTTCGTTAATTAAATCTATTTTGTGATTGCATTTTAAAATACGTACCTGCACATACCTCCTTTAACATACTGTAAAATAGGTACAAATAAAATATAAGTCGACTACTACCTAGGCATCACAAGGAATATAATAAGAATACTTACTGTTTAAGGGGGTAATAGAAAACAGGAGCTCACATCATTCTAGATGCTAACGAGCTATTAGATATAAATATGTATATAGAAGGAAGTACATAATATATAAGTTATAATAAATCTAGCTTATAATAGAGGTAGTGCATACTTACGTACATATACTTATAACAGTTACGAATAATGCTGGAAGAAAACAATATTAATGTATTTTCTATGAGTTTCTAGACTGTTGTTTTCATATTTGCTTAATTTAAAACGGACGGTGCAGCATGTGGTATTATTAAACGCTAATTTTGAATAAAAAATCTGCGTTTAACTGTAAATCACATCCCACTAATATTGCTCGTATATATGCTAAAGTTTTTATGGGCGGATATTTATTGTACTTGTCTCTTTCCATTATGTGCTATTTTTTCTTTCACACTTAAACGGCTGAACCGATTGGGCTGCAATTTGATACAAGGTAGCTTGGATCCTCGAATAACAAATTGGACCTTAATATTTCAACGGGCACTTTTATTATATTTGTATGTGTGTATATTTTAAAGTATCTCGATATTTATTGGTGCTAGTTATTCCACCGCCTGAGCAGTGATGTGCAAACATTACTGTGCTTCTCTTCTGTAGGATAGCACTGTAGCTAGTGAAATGACTGGGCTAAAGAGTCTTAGCATCTTATGACTCTTAAGTAAGAAGCGTTGGTGCAGTGCATCATGAATTTCATATCATTGTGAAATCCTAGGTGGCATTGACGTCTTATATGTATATGTATATTATCTTGACGTCACGAGAGCGTCTTGCTCGTCTTCTTACTTCGTCGCATTACGTAAGGTTACAAACATAAACAGTTCATCTATGGCTTCTCAAGTAACAGATAGCAACAAACACAACTGACTTATAAACAGCAATAAACAAGTAATTAAAACTTATTTACTTATACGGCCGGTTCGCGTGCTGTATGCGAGCTAAATGAGGCTTCACCTTCACCTAACATAAATATGTGTCCGTATCTAGGCCCGTGGGTGAAAACTTAATCTTTATAAATGGTTTGCATATTTTCTTCGAGGAACGAAATAAGGCGAGCGTTTATAGAACGGATAGCTCACAAAAAGGCAATAAGCTCAATAAAATAGGTTCGGGTATTTGTTCCGCTTAGGGTACAACAATGTTTTATTGCTAGGAAAAGCTCTTTAGAAAATTCAATACTACTATGGGGTAATATTCCCTTTTTTAGGATGCCTGAGGATCTTTGCCTTAAAGTCTCATCTATAGCGATAACTACGATCAAAATCGATGACTTTGTTGTATAACTTTTTTGTTGTTAACAAATAAGCACTTTCAACTATGAACTATGGACTAATAATGATGATAATATGTCTACATCAGACCGCCCAGTCTTTAAATGCTTCTTTATCATATCATACTCGTAAAGCCTTTTGATCTATAGTTACACTTTTTTATGTTTATTTTAAAAGTTTAAATATATTAATTGTTTTATTCATGTTAGTCTTTGTAAGCTTTTGTTTAAGATATAAATGTTTGTTTTAAATTTTGTATTAGTTTTAAATAATTGTTTATATTATTATTTTGTAAATACTAGATACCTTTAATAATTGTTAGTATTTTTATTTTGTAAATACTAGATACTTTTACTGTTTATTAATGTAAGTGTTAGTGTAACGTTTTAATTAACAATACACATTGCAAAGTGCACTTTAACTTCAGATACCATGTCAGATCACATTACCAAACCAATTTCAATATGTACTAGAAAACATGTGAATACAAACATGTTTCATGGACGAATATCAAAGTTTCACGAAGAATTTAAATGCAGCTCGTAAAAGTATCTTACAAAAGAAACCATATGATATGATCCACGTTGGCTCGCATGTAAAACTTTCTCATAAACAAGCCGTACGGCCAAGCCTGTGATTTACTGCGAAGCTTGACTCTACCGACTACAGGGATGAAACTAGGATGTTGCCGTTAAAAACGAACATTTATTGTGCCACTAAATTATCTCAATCCTTAAGTCTAGACTGTCCTGTGTATTATTGTTGTTGTAGAGTATAGTTATTTGTTTCTTATTTTTGCATGTTTAAGTACTTTGTGAAATTTGACAATAGATAATAATTAATAGTGTATCCAATTTCATATTCCCTGATTTTTTTTAACAGTAAAACTACCAGCCTCATCTACACACCTAAATGATTTAAAAATTAATTGAAATAAACTTGTGTACCAATTCTTTACGATAACATTTTAAAATTGCGCGTAAAATTAGCATTGTCATGTACTAGGAAGGTTAAAAACGTTAGGAAGGAATAGGAGGGAAGGGATAGGATATATATAATATGTGTATTAAAATTGTAGAGGGTCTATTATTATGTCGTTATGTTGACTAAGAAGTAATGTTTTTGTATTAGTGTTTAATATTGAGGGAGGGTATTGAGTTATGGCAATATTAAATACTCTATGTTTTGATTTGATGTTTTGTGAAAACAAAACACTTCCGTAATGGCGGCGTGAAGAAAAATTGTTGTGTCGTGTAGATTATTGAAGAAATAATATATTTTTACGTTCCTTCCAAACTGTGTTTATCTCTGCTGGAACCTCATAACCCTCAATAATGTGAATAATAGATATAAATGGGAGAAGAAACAGATTTGACCCTTGCACTGGCCCTGTAAAACTTTCCCACGTCGTAATCCTACATCTACTAATATTTTAAACGCTGAGGCATTGCATCTATGCGATATAAACGTATTTAGACTTGTAGGTCCCTGTAGGGGTGTTCGCAACGGCTTAATTTCAAAAACTTGATAAAATGTTTTGTTATTTTCAAAACACTGTTTTTTTTATTCGTTGTAATATAACGAATGAGTTTTACCTGCGAGCGCACGCCGCGCCGTGAGCTCGCTCGTTACAATGGTACATATTTAATTCACACAACTTAAAAGTTCAACGTCTTTTCTCGCAATTTACGTACCTACTAAAGAAATTTTAACTAAACCTACTCACATAATATCACAAAAGTCCAAAAAGAAAGTTCCTAAAACACTGTTACAATGGTACATATTTAATTCACACAACTTAAAAGTTCAACGTCTTTTCTCGCAATTTACGTACCTACTAAAGAAATTTTAACTAAACCTACTCACATAATATCACAAAAGTCCAAAAAGAAAGTTCCTAAAACACTGAATATTGTCCGTCACACAATTCAAATATCAAGAATTACCTAAAATTGTTCAATCCGCACTAAAACTTAATGTGAATATATCAAAAACCACAATCATTCGTTTATGATATAACGTCGCGCAATAACACATGCACCCGTTTCGATTTATCGATTCGCACTGATTGATTGTGATAAAACTCAAATTAAATAAAACTATAGTACTGTTGACTGTTACTGTTATATTAAAAACGGGATAAAACCAAACGGAAAAAGCGTGTATGGCAATGTGTTTCTTACGCAGTGATATTAGAGCATATATTTGCACGTGATACCCATTCAACTTTCAACCACTTCAGTCTCAACGTAAGAAGTTTCGGAGTTGATATACCAAATTGAGCTGTAGCTGCACGCGTTTAAAGCTTAATTTAGCTTATGAAATATCTTTGGCCCAGAATACTATTCCAAATTGAGCCGTATAATAACAGGCTTAGAGCTTAATTTGGCTTGTGAAAAATTTTATGCTCAGAAAATTATTTTTTAAATTTGTTTTCAATTCCGGGTCGGAGTTTGGCCGCACGTCTGTGCATTTGCCAATGAAATAATTTGTAAATAACAGGTTGGTAAAAATAACTTAAGTCGCTTGAATCAAATAATGAGTTGTATAGTTTAATTTAAATAACAATTTAATATATCTGTTACATAATATAACGAACACCCCTAAGTGAAAGGAATTTCACTGGACCTCGCCTACTTGACCGACGACGCGTTTACGCGCGCAATACCATTGTGGTGTTACTTATATTAGTATAATGCTAATACTTATATTAGTATTCTTCTGATCTATGGAATTAACAAATGCTGCGTAGGACGTCCACCCACAAGGTGGACAGGCGACCTTATAAAGGTCGCCGAAGGCCGCTGGATGCAGGTCGCATCCAACCAGTATATATGGAGGTCTAAAGAGGAGGCCTATGTTCAGCAGTAGACATCCTATGGCCGAGAAGATGATGATGAATTCTATAGGCGACGGTAATCGTACCTCATTAGACGGGCCGTCTGCTTGTGTCTCTAACATGAAAAAAACATGCAAAGCTCAAAATGGTTCCGGCATTATGTTCAGTGAAGCCAAGGAGGGATTCATCCTGCTTTCTAGGTTTAATCTGCTACCATGTTCGACCACATTGTCACTTAAGACTAAGCGAGATCGTGGTCAAAAGCTAATAGACGAGTATATCTAATGCATAAAAAATACTTACACTGGCTCTGGGTTATATATAATGTCAGTGTTAGTAGCGTAGAATGATTTCCATTCCTATCTGTCTTGAACATTGAACAACCCTTCTCTAAGATCCCGCTGTCATCTTTCATCTTCCTACCTCATATTTATAGAACCTTATTATAATAATTTTCATGGGTTTCTTTCCCTAGGATTACTCATACTTCCGCGCAATCTTCTAATTCTAATTCTTAATATACCTCTATAAAAAAGAGTGAGTTATCGAGTAACTGATCTAAACGTACAACTCAAACTGCTGAACAGATCAGATTAAAATTATATGATAGGTTTCATAATGTAGACTCCCTACACTAAAAAAGGATTTCTCCGCGATCAATGTCACGAGCATAGCTGATGTCTAATAAAATCCTAAAGAAATATAAGCATAAATCCACACACCATCTAAAAGCACTCGGCGCTAACAAAGTTCCGATTGATGTTGATATGATAAACCAACACGGTAACATAAAACTATCACAGCAGTTCAAAGAGCGTATAGATCAAATATTTTAGGCTGAAAAATCGAATGAATTTTTTATTCGGTTACGCACGTATTCATTTTATTCATGGCATCGAAAACAAGGCAACTTGTATTTTATAAAACGAGTGGTGCTTGATATATGGGTTGAATAGCAGCCAATCTATCTACGCTATCAAAACCATGTTGCATGTTTTTTATCAATTTTTTGTATTAAAACTGACTAGCACGCTTTTGAAATTTACGGGCAATTTGTATTTTTTGGTGGTAATTTGAGTTGTAAAACGTGATTCATACGAAAGCTAGTTTTGCATTGCAAAGTGAACAAACGTTTTAATTTTAAATCTTTTGTTGTAACGAGTTACGATAAAAGCAGAACAAAATGTCTGATTTTATTTATTGTCGTTTTTTGCATTCTATTGATACAATATAATAAATATTTATTTGTATGCTGTCCCACTGCTGGGCAAAGACCTCCCCCAAATCCATCCATGTGTCCGTGTTCTTCCTTGAAATTTTCCTTTTTTCTCTAAAAAAAGGAAAATTTTTAGCTTCTTAGAAACAAATGATTTGGCAATAAAGACTACTTTCTTTATTCACAGATTGGCTACATATCAATATACAGAAAATAAAGAATGTAAGGGTTGCTAAAAAAATAAGAATCACTAAATAATTAATAATACATTTTACCACTCTATTTTATTAGATACTTATCATTTCCGTAGGTAATAATGATAAAAGGAAATTATTATAAAACGTACAAATAGGTATTTGAAAATTGACTAAACGAGTATACATAGTTTGTAAAGTCCGCTGCTAGAGTGAGCTTGTAGTAGACAGGTTGTTTGCCAACATTTAGCGCGAGATGCTTGACGTTTTATACATTTACTACGTTCGACCATTGTGTGCCTAGCCCGCAGCTACAAGCACTAATGCGTGATACTGAATACACTATCAGGACTGTGTATTTTGCTTTGAATACTAGATTTAGTACTAATCTTTGACAGGTATAACGTTTGGAATTGCGTTTTAAACCACTTTTTAGTATAAGAGGAAGTTTAATTTAAGTTTTTTTAGTAATTGTTTATTACCTTCGAATACTTATTTATGAATGAACTAATGTCAAAAACAAAGTGTCTGGTTCTTTAAGGTACTTCTCTTTTAGTGTCCTTTTAATTCAAACACAGTGTTGTTGTTTCCTACAATTTTCTCAGCAGTTAAATAAACTGTACACAAAAGTAGGTAAATACATTTCGTTCATTGTTAACAAAGTAATACAGTACGTTAGTTAAAAAGCTTCTCTAATTAAGGCAAGCCACAAGGAACAAACAGCCAGGTAAGCTGATTTTCCGCATCTTTAACTACATCATCCCGCTATCGTTACTGAAAAAAGATTTTATCGAAAAAGATCTCCCTAAAGAAGATTTACGCAATTAAAACGGGAGAGGGAAGGATGGTATAAGTAAAAAAATGTTTATTTTGCCTTTTTGAATAAACTCTTCGAATTAAAACTGTAAAGGCTCGTGCTCAACGGAGGCTCCTCTAGCGTTCGTTTATTATTGTAATGAAGATTTTTCTTCATTTTGGTTGCACTTCCTTATTTGCATACCCTTTTTACCTGGCTTAAAGAATTTGTTTCAAGTTTTGAATGGCTTTAGATACAATTTGAGTAGGAGTTGCTCTTTAGGTTGCGAGATTTGTGTACAAGCTTGCTGGGTAGGTATATGTTATGACCTTTATGTAAAATGAAACATAATGTCCAATATTATGTAGGAATTTGTATTTAATGTATGTGTGTTGTATTTACTCATAAATCTTTATAATATATAAAACACTAGCGTACCTTTGAGAATATATTAAAGTAAAAATAAAAATAAATCTATTGTAAATTATCAAATCTTGTTTCGAAATTGAAAAGCTCTGCCATTTCAATAAGCGGCCTGAATAGTTCACCACAGATGTATACAGCCGATAGACATAAAAGGCAGGTCATGTTTTTTCACCTGAGGCACGAAATAGTTTTCTTGATCTTCAATCAGCCGGGCCGTGGGAATAGCTCGGCGACGAAGCGACGTGGTGCGCATATAAACTGGACCAGGTCTTTGAAATTGATAGATTCAGCCGATGAAAAGGTAAGGATTACTTTGACTTCAATTTCTTTGATTTATTGCTGAGAACAGTCCTTTAAATGCATCAAAGAACTCGATAGCAACGTCTATTGTAAATCTATCAAATTTAAATAACAATAAGTACTTTGATATCAGTATTGTTTTAAAAGTAAAGATAATACGTACAAAAATGTATTTGTTATTATTTGTAGATACATAAAATACATTAAAATGGTTTTCAATATAAAATCATCCGTGAAATTCGAGAGACTGACACAATGCATTCACCGATATCCATATAAATAAGATTTATCGACATTTCTGTCAATTACTACGTACCTGTAGTGTTCGTGTATTTGAGTGAATGATTGAATGAATGAACGAATGACATTTGCCTGTCTCGGGGGCACGGGTAGTGGGGGCGACACTCTTGTGCGAGCCGTTGGCGAGAGCGGACGTGTTGTCCCTGGCTACTGGTGACGTAACGAGCCGGGCAGTGATCCACTATTTACCCCTGTGTTTGTACGAGTACTACATGTGGCGACGAGTTAAAAGGTTAGTGCGAAAAATGTGATTTCGTGCTTAATAGCTACGGTCATTGAAAAACATTTTATAAAGTGTAGAAAATAACATTATTTTGCATAAAAATGCAATAAAACACAGTTTGCAGTGTAACTTACAAATCTGTTCCATGATAATTATAAATACAGACAAAAAAGTCAAATAAAATAAAAAATAGATGAGGATTCAATAAGTTACTTGTTTACAAGAAAGGATAGAGGGATTCATATTAATGTATAGGTGCTAAGCAAATAGTGGCTCACAAATTGGGTCGCTTTTGTTTTGAAAAGATTTGAATTTGTGGTTGATACTTGATACATAAACAAGTAATGTTTTAAATGAATAGACACAAAAATAATGTTCGTGAAAAAATGTAATATATTCGATATTTCGATTCGAGAGATTTCACGTGTTTCCTGCACATATTGGTACCTATATTGGTTTGCTAACTTTATTTATTCTTCTTAGGTTTGTGGACTCTAGTTAGAACATATTCATGAATCAACCTCTGTTTAAGAGCAACAATTAGGGTTTAAGATTACTAAAGTATTAGAAACCTGTTGCTATAGAGTTTTATTATTTCATAGAGTTTACAACGTAGGTAGCATGGATATCACTACGATTATGGTGTCACCAGTAGCTAGGGTAAACCATATTGACTTTGTCAAGGAATTTAGCTTTGCAGTATTTGCAGTAGGTGTGTAAAATCAGGCAACTAACAGCAGATCTAACTAGCTGCAGCGAGATTGGTTACAATGCATACTGCTATGGTTCAGTGTCATACCTATAGTATTTTGATGTGACTGCACTGACCCGCAGATATTGAAACTATAATAACTAGGTATAGTTATACTGCAAAAGCGATGAGCCTTGTTCACGAGATTGTTTTAAGGAGAATAACCTTTAAAGAATAACATATTAATTCTACGATCTTAGTATATTTATAAATTATGAACATATTATTATGTATGCTAGAAAGAATCTAGATAGATTGGATGGTGACAGTTATAGCCTTGATACCAAAATATGATATGACTAGATTTAGATTCAGACAATACTAATTGAAACAACGTTCGAATCAATTCTTTGGAATTGTGTAGTGCGTTTCTGTATTGGGACTCGCAGAGAGTGAGTTCATAAGTAGTGTTAAAGCTGCATTACTTATTAAGCCAAGCGGGGCAAAAGGTATATTGCGTAGTAGGCTATCTGAATAGTGTAAACATTTAAATCACTATGGAATACAATTAACATAAGGTATATACAAATAAAACTAAACAATATATACCGAATAGTGTGATCTGTGTTGTATAGTATAGATGATGATCTTTATTTAAACTAGTGGTACGCTGCTGGAGGTCATGGTGTGCGTGGATTAGGACCCAGGAGCTGAAAACAATGTTGATATTTGTATGCAAGAACCCAGAGGAGGTCACTGCCTATTGCATTGAACTTCACGTTAGTATGGTTAGTTTGAGGGTAATCAGAAAATGATTGAAATAGTTATTTTGAAGCTATTATGAAAATGATTTAAACTGTTCAGTCTGAGGGCAAACTGAAAATGATTTGAATGATTAGTTTGAGAGTAATCTGGATAGGATTTCACTAAATTGTAACTACCTTTAAAAGTTTTACATCTTAGTGGTTCTTAAAAAGGAAATTATCTTTTATAATATTGTCCGTCTTGATGAAGGGCTCGTGGGAGGGCGACACGGAGATCCACAAACTAGACTATTGTGGTTGTACATGATAACCTATGACCGCTGAAACATTGTCCCCCGCGATGAGTTCTTTACGGTGCCTTACGGTTCTTCGCTCGTAGGGTTGAAAGTGGTTTGTGCATACTCGTAAAAATATTGTATATTATTAAAATAGACAAAGTGGCGGCACCGTCCGATGCGATATACGAATGCATACAAACCAATTATTATTTTAATAAACAAGATGTGAAAAGTTGAGATTTTCTGTCTGTGTCATGATTTATTATTACAATAAAGTGTAGTTTGCGTGTAAGTGTAGTAACACTATGTGAACACGGTCGGAGGTTTTAATATGTGCCATAATATAGTCGACACTAGCAGTAGGTATAATTTGCTGAAAAAACGAGTCCAGAGTAGCATACTATTAATCAGTTATGTGTTCAAGTTAGGTGTTCAAGTTCAAAGTAGTATTGGGCATTGTAGTTACACAGTCTCGAATGCACACGAACAATGCTGTCACGTCAGTGTCACCAGAGCCGCGGGCGAGTGTGGACGTGGAGCAGTTGGGAGTGGCATTGCCGAGCCAGTGCTTGCAGAAGTGGTGAATATTGCAAACATTACAGGCATCACTAGCTGACGATCATAATATTATTATATAATGATGGGCTTAGTTAGGAAAATCAACAAAAACGAGTGCTA
Organism: Hemithea aestivaria; assembly: GCA_947507615.1. Classification (NCBI taxonomy): domain Eukaryota; kingdom Metazoa; phylum Arthropoda; class Insecta; order Lepidoptera; family Geometridae; genus Hemithea; species Hemithea aestivaria. The sequence continues at coordinate 8,406,850 of OX382334.1, read as the reverse complement.
TCGAGATGTTATTATTTATTTTGACGCATGCTCCAAATGTGGACAGTGTGGTGGACGTGGTGTGAGTGAACGGACAGAATTCCGTACACAGAAGTCTTTAAGCGTATGACACTTGGAAATCCTAGACTTGTCAAAATAGGAAGCTGAGAAAAACTGCTTATCTAGGTGTAGGTTTAGACATGATCACTATTAACTAATGCAAAACATTATGAAGAATAAAGTCTCAGGAAAAGGGACGGTGGTATATCCGCTACATCAGGTAATGCGCCGTAGTCGGGAAGGCGCTGTTAAGTCTTGTACAAGATAGGAAGAGGTGTAAGAGGCTAACTATGCGCAAGAGGGAGAGAAAGATAATATAGTTTTAGTGATGTGCTGCCTATCCTAGTCGGACAAGTGATTGCTAGGGTTGTGCTATAAAAGTTATGAAAGTGCACAATTTTGAGAATTGGAATTCCGTTAAAGTAATAGAAAAACATCTTCAAGTGGTATCGAAGATCTTGTTCTAGAATAATATTATTGAAAGTAGGCTTATTTTAATCACAATAGACATACGAGTATATTATACGTGTTACGTACGTACGAGTACGTGTATGTGAAAAGCAAATCTCTTTGTAATGATAGTGCACTGGTCAGAGTATCTCTTTACCGTGGTCAGAGTAACATCATGTTGAAACTTCAGAATACTCTTGACTCTTGAATTAAGTAAGAGTTGATTAGTCTTGAGTCTTAACAGGAAATGTCGTGTGATACCGGAGCTACTTCAATGAATCGATTTCAATTGAGGATATTATTAGGTGGTGAGTTGAATGAAGGGTTTACTTGTATCTTAAAATTGTGGTGTTAGTTTTCGTTTCAATATTAATTTAGTGGAAGGATTGATCTTTCATTTATTTAAACCAGACGAGTGACATAATTTTACAGTAGTTAAATTCTAATTTCATAGACTGGCAACACCAACTCGTAAATAAAAAGTAGGGAATGACGCTGTCACTTTACAATACATATTATTGTCATGAACATGTATATTGGAGATATTGCATCTCCAAGCAAATCCAATAAATTAAAAAGTGAAGCGATGAAGTTCTTACCAGAGGTAGAGCTTTAGGCACAGCCGGACGGGACAGAAACAAAATATTTATAAGGTAGTAAAGATCAAAATAAGACCCAGTTCATAAAAAAGTGAATGTTGTCAAACAATAAAAACTGAGACAATAAAATGTAGTTGAGCTCTGTCACTCTTGAGAATAATGTATATTCTCAAGAGTGATAGCCTAGTTTTATTTTGATACTTTTCTAAGTTATTATCTCAAATGTCGATTAATTTTGAGAAAGTGTAAACTAAAATACATGTATACCAGGATAACGATATTTCACTATTTCTCAGTTGCAAACTGCCGAGACTAATGTCTATTAACTATTGTAACTTAAGATAGTAAGTCAACGTCTTTTGATCATGGTCAAGCATAGTTAAATTTATGGGTATAAAATATTATTTACGCGACGCGCTTGTGAAGAGAAGGTTAACGTTCAAAGTTTCCGTTAATTCTATAAGAGTACAAATGATATAATATATATAGCCTACTCAACAGGGTAAAAAGAGTGATTCTTCCAAGTAGATGCATCGTACGTATTTGAAGTGCAGGGAGTATGGCCCATCAAGTAAACGAGAACCATACGTGATTGTGTATGTAGGCAGTATAGGCCTTCGTGTAAATGAGAACTATACGTGATTGAGTATAGGCAGTATGGGCCTTCACATAAATGAGAACTATACAAGATGGTGTAAAGGCAGTATAGGCCTTCATGTAAATGAGAACTATACATGATTGTGTAAAGGCAGTATGGGCCTTCATATAAATGAGAACTGTTTGAAAATTTATTCATCGGCATTCCTGTCGATGGTAAACCATACATACCTAATTATAGGTTGTTGTCTTATAGATATGCAGTATGGGCATTCCTGTCAATGGTAAACCATACATACCTAATTATAGGTTGTTTTAAAGATATGCAGTATGGGCATTCCTGTCAATGGTAAACCATACATACCTAATTATAGGTTATTGTCTTATAGATATGCAGTATGGGCATTTCTGTCAATGGTAAACCATACATACCTAATTATAGGTTGTTGTCTTATAGATATCTTCCAGATTGTTGTCTTATAGGAATGTTCCAGGTCGCTCCAATCAATTATTTAATACTTTGGCTTCGGCATCGTTTTGATACTATCTACTGAACTTAATACGACGGATATTAATTTGGTATGAATCACTTGACAAAACACGTTTGTGTGCGTTAGAATACGCGGAAAAAAACCGCGGTTATGTTTTCCGAAGTCAATTTGATAATAATATTAAATATTCTGTTCAATAACGGACCTATTTATATAAAGTGATTGAAAAAAAAAAAAAACAAAGAGAGAGAGAGAGAGAGTGTGACGTGACAGTAGTACAGTTGTGTAGGAACAGTCCACTCGTGCTGTTGAGGAAATGCCAGATGCATCGCAGTAGCGTGGTAGGTATTTAATGTTATTAATTAGGTAGCGAAGTAAGTAAAAAATACAGTAAGTAAAAGCAATCATCATCTTAAGCGAGTTGATACAGATTCTAAAGTTATCGATGATATTGGATAAAACAAGTAACACCAAAGGTTCTCGGTAAATTTAAATTCTCAGTAAATGTCATATTTTCTCATTAAATCATTCAATAAAGTTTTTATTAAATAAGGAAGGGATGTAGTGTTCGTGTATTTGAGTGAATGATTGAATGAATGAACGAATGACATTTGCCTGTCTCGGGGGCACGGGTAGTGGGGGCGACACTCTTGTGCGAGCCGTTGGCGAGAGCGGACGTGTTGTCCCTGGCTACTGGTGACGTAACGAGCCGGGCAGTGATCCACTATTTACCCCTGTGTTTGTACGAGTACTACAGTACCTATTGAAAAATTTACATAATAATACTCGTACACTTTATTTATCGTGATTTTAAACGGCCGGAAACATGCTTCAAAAACATGTTCATTTGAGTCACACGACTCTTACTTAACGCTCCATTTGTGATGTTAGCGACCGATACTCATGATCAGCGCTTACCTACTGTAGGTAAGCGCTGATCATGAGTAGGTATCGGTAGCTTTTACACGTCTGCAATACCAGTATGGCATTACTGATACGGTTTCAGTCATTGCCGACGGGTTGCCGGTCAAGAAGGTGGTTCGTTTTAAATCAAAACAAAAACGAACGGTACTTCAAAAGAATGGTCGTAAGAGGTTTTTTATTGGCACCCAATTAAAGTAAGGTATGTGCAGTGCAATGCGATGCAAGCTCCTCCAGGACCCTGGCTGCTGGCAATAAAGTAGGCATCAAGCTCACTACGTGATTCACGATAAGACGGGGTGTACGTGCAAACTCCTTATTTTTGCGTAAAACTCGGCGACCGAGCAAAGTGGAACATTTAAAACTCGGAATTAAATTCCACATTATCACATTCCCTTGGAGAGTTATTTCAATGTCCTCAAATTTTAATTCGAGCCAAAATTAGCTGCTATTTAATGAAAATTAGCCGATAAATGTGAATAATTTGCTGTTCAGCGCAAAAAAGGCTTTCGTAGCAATTTTAGATAAATATTACCAGATTTATTCTTTACATTTGGAACAATTTTGAAATTAACTAACTAGTGGTGTCGAGGTTTCTTTTCGTAACACACCTAATCCCATATTTTAGCAACGTTATCCATCCCCAAAAGCCGAGAGAGCTTAGCACAGGAAGGAATAAATCCAATCAAAGAAATGCATCAAAGACGATGCTTTCAGATCTGTAAGCGACTTTACGTAAACTTCCGAAAGAGGCTCAGAAAGGGAGCTCAAAAGGACTCACGAGATGCTTATTCACAGAATGAATACGCATGGATACTTTTATTAGAAAGATTAGTTACAAAAAGGTAGTTTTTCTTAAAAGATTTACTGAAGCATTTCACAAAAACACTCGTCTTGAAAGTAATAAAAATAAGGGTATATCGTTGGCTTATCCAGAAAAATGTTACATTTTGGTCGTATAAAATATCCAGTTTTCTGGATTGTAGTGAATCTTCCAAAAGATAAACGGCAATCCTGACTACAAGGCGCTCGTATGCTCGATCGCCATTCGCCTGAACGGCTACCATAAACCCGGAAGTCACGTAGTTCTCGCTCGCCTTGCTCGGGGTGTGTTAAAAGGCGGGAGTGGAGTGAGTTTTTGTGTTATGGTACCCGTGAGTTATCCAATCAGTCGTTGCCGGGGAAGCAATAAACTGGGTATCACGTCCGAGCGTGTCTCGGTGACATACTAGCGGCGGCAGAGGGCGCCTCGACTCCTGCCCTCACGCTCCCCTTACTCACTGATCGACGAATTTAGATTTATTACACACTCCTGTTTACTTTTACTCTTTACTCGTCCGTCGAGCGAGATTGACGCGGGATTTGTTAGTTACCTAGATGACATTGGAATGGGATTTCAGTCTCGTGTTCAGTCTACGAGGACGAACCTGCTCTAGCGGCACGGAACGTACGGGATATAAAGCTTGAATTACGGACGTACAAGTATCTTCTTTTAAAACGAAGTTTTTATAACACTTGAATTGAGTGGTAAAATAAATAAATCTGTTTTCCCTATTTGTTGTACCTTTTCCCTACGATAGTATTAAATTCAACACACAGGGATTGCCAAAGTAATCTGTAACCTACCCGTTGCTCAGCCTAATTCCTGTATTCAATTCTATGGTAACGTCGACCTCAAAGTACTCAAGTCTTCAAGTACTAGCGCGTCGAAGGTTCTATAGGTACTCTCGCTAAGCATATTAATTTAGAGGCTTAATCGCGCTCGGTAACCGTGATTGATTACTGACACGCACTGCCTTTATAATCACCCCGGCGTGGCCCTATTTATAAGGGATTCGAAGTGTAAGTAGGATTCTGACGGATTAAAATAGCTGTTAATAGCGCAGTGCAGCAAAAATAAATAATGAAAGTCTAAGGTTGTGCGTACTTCTTTTGCCCACTACATCCATTGAACTAAAACTTTGCATGTATCTGTAGCTAAAACCCTGGAATAACACAGGTTTACTTTGGCGGGTAAAACCGCCACCGCAGCTGTTACAAAATAGATGAAAAGCTACTTTATCGTACTTCAACTGACATAGGTGGACAAAGGATCAAAAGTCGCCAGCTTTGGCCAGACGATTTTAATAGAATCAGTGGGTTGCAATTCGTGTTATTTAGTCGTATTTCTGGTCGCTCCTGTGCTTCAAAAATCTGTGGGTGCCGGTTGTCTTCTTAAGGATATGTATGTAGGTCCGCAGGGGACAGTCGTTAAGATATGTTAGAGGACTATCCGTTAGTAACATGAAAACATCGAACATGTGGTTTATTCACATAATTAATTGACTCACAATCTAATTAGCAAATCTGTACTTAATAAATAAGAAAATTCGACTGACTGGCCAATTTACATTTGGTACATAGCTTAAACTAAGTACTTAAAAGATCTGTTTGAAATTTGCAACACAGATACCTCGACGTATGACCTACACTACCACGGTAAAGAGATATACAGTAGTTTGACTGAGCGTGATTTTTGAACATAAATACCTACAGTCTCGCGGTACATGCGCAAGTCATAGGGCTGCCGGGCACCCGCTGCCCGCATACAGTAGGTACCTACCTATTTCATATCATCTACTTACTTAAGCTACTATCTAGACAAGACAAGAGACAAGACAAGACAAGAGACAAGACAAGACAAGAGACAAGACAAGACAAGAGATAAGACAAGAGACAAGACAAGAGACAAGACAAGACAAGAGACAAGACAAGATACAAGACAAGACAAGAGACAAGACAAGAGACAAGACAAGACAAGAGACAAGACAAGAGACAAGAGACAAGAGACAAGAGACAAGAGACAAGAGACAAGAGACAAGAGACAAGAGACAAGAGACAAGAGACAAGACAAGACAAGACAAGACAAGAGACAAGACAAGACAAGACTTGGACTCTTACTCGTACTCTTACTCAAACTCTTACTCGAACTCTTACTCGCACTCTTGCTCGAACTCTTACTCGGACTCTTACTCGGACTCTTACTCGGACTCTTACTCAAACTCTTACTCGAACTCTTACTCAGAATCTTACTCTTATTCGCACTCTTACTCGGTCTCTTACTCGCACTCTTACTCGGAAACTTAATCGCACTCTTACTCGGACTATTACTCGGACTATTACTCGCACTCTTACTCGGACACTTACACGCATCCTTACTCAGTTTCTTACTTGCACTCTTATCGGACTCTTACTCGCACTCTTACTCGGTCTCTTACTCGCACTCTTACTTCAGCAGAATACTTTTAAAAATAAAAAATAAATATTACAATAACTTCATACTAACTTACCTCAAAAACAGCATAATATCGAATGCTATTTTTTGCCATTTTATATAATTTATTATATTATGTATACATATGTACGTCCAAAGTAAATAACGTAAATTACACTAAATACTTGCAAAAAACTATCGCGACGTCCGCCCGTCGCTGCGTGGCACCCGCTTCTGGATTATATACCCACTTCTACCCACATCTGCCCACATCTACTCACTCCCAAATTCCGGCCGTTTCTATGGAGTCAAACTACTGTATATCTCTTTACCGTGCTACTACCTATACCTCTATATTTACGCTAAATATGGATTTCTTGGATTGTAAAGCCGGTAACTATTTCTTGCATAAATTCCAAAGTTCAAAATAGCTCTATCTAATATTATTGGCCTATAGTTTCAGGTATGTAAACCTGCCTGCATTATAAATTCGTATATACATGTGTACTAGCAAACAAATTGGTACGTGCCTTTCGGTTGGAGTCCTGGATCGACTGACAAAGCCTCGCCCTGTACTGTGACAAGCGAGCGTCAAAATCAACTATCATCAAATACTTGTGTTCAGTATCAAATTTACATTTTAATGGAGTAAGATATTAAGACTTTGTTTGATAACGGACAAATTAACACCCACGCATCACGCATAAAGCTCCTTAAAGATGTACAACTTTTTCCTGAGGTAATATTTTGTAAGGAATACAAAACAGGGCATCGAATGGATGCACCTCCATATTATAAAGATGGTCATTGTGCTTTTGTGATGAACGCGTCAAAGAAATATTTTTTAGAAATAAAGCGCGCTTGCTTTTAATAGTTTACACATTCTCTGTTGGTATGAATCAATGACGGTTCTCTAACAACAGCAAAACGGTTGTGGCTAATAAAAAAATGTATTGAGATAGTTGTTTGATTTTCCACAGTATGTCATTCTTTTTTAGCGTCAGCCACAACCGTTCACTTCTAGGAAGAGTCGTTGATTCCAAAATCCCAGAAAGCTATAAATATAATATCAAGTAATCTGTAGCTGCAACGCATTTTTATCAAATTCGCCAATAAACACAGTAATTTGTTTAAAAATATTGACGAATTCTTCCGTTCAAGAGCATTACTTACTAAAGAAATTCGCATACTGACGAATTTTCTCGTTCATAATAAGGTGTAACAAAGATCATAATAGGTACAAGTGCATTACAAACAGGCACAAAGCGATTAGATTCAAAACGCGATTGAATATCCGGCTTGATTGGACCAATAAATATGATTGATAATCTGCAATTAGGGGCGTTACGCGGTATTCAACCAACTCAATGCTGCCTTTACAATTGATACTGGTGATAATGGCAATTCGTTACGGGCGACTCAATTTACAACGTAATTTGTACGCGTCACTTTTTTCCGTGAGGTAGTTAATCTTTATTCGAGTATGATATACATAAATTTATATTATGACTAGCTTGTGCTCGCGGCTTTCCCCGCGTGATCAAATCCTTTCTTAGCGGAGGTCTATATCATAAAACCTATCTACATTCCAAATTTAAAGCGAATCCGTCCAGCGGTTTGAGCTGTGGGTTGATAGATCAGTCACTGAGACAGTCAATCAATCACTCTTTCCTTTTATATATTTATGTGATAACCTTGAAAACACATACGTGTACTTGTATAAAGTTCAAACCTAGGCAACATTCACTACTGCTCTGGGTGGCAAGAAATATAAAGCTTGGTATTTCTATTCCGTTTTGTTTCACCACCTCAAGCGGTAGTAACAAAAAAGACAGCCTCATCTTACGTGTAAGGGAGGAAGGTACCCTAAGTTTTATTTTATTACCGTTCTCTACCCTGATTATTATTACATTCATCTGTGCAAAATTACAGCTTTTTAGGAAAATTATAGTTTCTACGTAAACCGGACGGATAGACAAAGCGAAATTATAAGGTTTCTTTGTTGACTATGGATCCCCAAAACGCAAATTTTTTGTTTCGCTAAAGTAAACAAAGCAGGCAGAAGTAGCGTCTTCTAGAGTCAAAAGCAAACAAATATTATTAGGAAATCCTATAGGATTGCTTGCTTCCTGGGATTGCTATAGCAATACCTAAAGTTAAGGCAGTCTGCAGTAAACACCATTAATTACAAGCATTAGTTATGTAGGTACCTGGATCATGTCGAGAATGCTGCAGTGACTACTACCATTACACTAATACCTTACTGTACTTTAGATATCATCGGACCATAGCAGAAATTAGGTATCAACTTGGTATATTTAGTTGATAAAAAGCATTAAATAGATGTTATGCAGAACTACGAACTAAGAACACTCTGCACTTTCCATCAGCGAGCTTATTGGCTATCGCTCAACGACATGTATAAAACACTAGAATCCATAGACAAAATTGCGTACATCACTTGCATAAACCTCCTCATTAGTATGACTAAAATAACAAACGCAGCAATGTGCATCGAAGTTGTCATCAACCGTAGTGGGTGTCAATTAGCCAATAGACCCATTCTATTTGGAACGTGGTCAAACTGTATAAAAAAAGAAAGATATCCTAATGTAATACTTACTAAAGCTCGCGACTGCCCATCTATTCTAGAAAACTGTGACCTTTAAATCAAGCAATCAGCAAAATTGATTCCACCACTACTAAATAAAACCTAGCAACAGTATGTAGTAAATAACCCTCATTAAAGGATACAGCGAGTGTACCCGGCCAGTACAGTGCCTTTACGATGCTATCAGGTCGCAGGTAGCTGCAGAAATTGCAACCGCCTCTGCCTCAATACAGGCAATTTGCTTTTAGGGAATCGTGGTATCGTCGCACCGACCGCAATGCGAACGCTAGAATATAAATGTTTTTATTAAATTCCAAAACTGAATCGGTTTCAATGAGTAAAACATTTTCGATAAGGCTGGATTGCTTTCTTATACTTTACACAAGCTTTTATGGCTCATTCTCATTGAAACGATTCTCATCGTCACCTTCATGGCAAATCTTATTTATTGCTTATTTGTAATATTTATGTATAATATTGTATAGAGCTGGATAACACAAGTAAACTTTTATATAAATGATTTAAATCGTACGTTTCATTTCGAAGAAAAACAGATTTGTAATTTTCGACGCCACGAAAGTGATTCCGTCATTATTTTTTTACAACTTTTTCAAGTAAAACCCTTTTAAAAGACTAAATCTACCAAAAATGTACAATAAAACGACATTCTACGTAACAATAAACCTCACTACAGAAGAAAATATGCGTAATTTGAGATATTACTTTACCTTTCACTTTACTTTTTTATTAGTTAGAAATTTGGTATGTATGTATTAAAACCCTAAAATAACAGAAAAAGTACTTTTTAGTTGGTAAAAAGGCCCTGTCAAAAGAAAAAAATACAAAAAAATCACTTTCGTGGCTTAAAAATCACCTTCATGGTAAAAAACGCTATGAAGGTGATGCCACGCTGGTGACGAAAATATCCCTTTTTGGTGAAATTCTCGAAAGTTTAGGTATAATGTATAAAATTAAATACTACATCTTTATCTCGCATATTTTGGCGTTTCGAAAAGCTAGCTTTGATTTGAATAACTAAAATACAATGCATAAAAATGTTGTCCATGCAAGTGATCGGTACACCCATGAATAAATTGAAACTTAGCAATTTTATTTTTTCCCACGGCTTGATAAGTCCTAGATCCTACTTCTACGATTGCAGAACATGGCCATCATTGAAATGAATCGAACTCTGTATTGGATTGTTGATGATGTGTTTAACAGCAGCCGATAAACTACGCAAATTTATAGCACCTAAAATCGTGTGACCGCCGCATTATTTCATTTTAAATTCTAAATAATAATGAAAGGCTTTTTTTAGACTGTATACCGTAAAGTGTATTTGTTTGCGAAAATTTTGGTATTTGTTATATACAGATACACCGAAATTTGTTAAAGTAGTGTCCAAATGTTTCACTGCAACGGAAAGTGTGACACCATGAGAATACGAAAAATGGCTCCGTTTTTGACCTTTCATATAAAATTTTAATATTATTTTTTGCGTCTATTATGACAATCTTTATTTATTTTGTAGCTTAATATATGTTTTATCCACCTATACAAGATTCATGTCTCTTTCTTTAACCGTTTAGGAAATATAACCGTGTGACCATCAAATTTGAGCTAAAATGAGAATGAGCCTTATTAATTTTAATTGATTACCCGTGAGATTTTTAAAATCTTTATTTATTTTAAGGAGTTTTGTCACATTAACGGAGAGATACGGTTTGGCTCTCTTCTCTAAAGTGTTTAACTTAGTGTTAAATTAAAGAATGCATAGTGCAATTACATAAACTATAATACCTAGTTTTATTATATAAACTACAATAGTTGTGAACATACTATATTTTTATTACATCCTATTCTCAAGAATCACGAAAACGTTAGCAATAACTTTTATAGAATTAAAAAATAATTTCTTCGCTAAAAGATAGATAAAAATCATAATTGCCTGTAGAATATAAATTTCCGAATAAACGAATAAACCCAAACGAAATCTAGTGCGTCAGTAAACAAATCAAAATTCACGAGCAGCTAATATTTACAGCTTCACCGTTCATAACTCATTCAGATAAGCTAAATATCGTGCTGGCCCTTTTATAGCTTATAAATTCTACCAGACCATATATGAATATACTCGAATTAGAACCTGGGAGGTTAAATAAGACATGTTGCGGGGAAGTAATGGCAACTCTAGTCCGGAAACGGAAAAACGAAACGGACTAGTATTTACGAGCGGTACATCCGCCTGCTAGCTTCATTAACACACGCGCAAGGCAAAAAACTAACTTATACATACATATGTAGGGGTAACTTTACAACTTAATTCCTGATGGAAAAACTACAGCATAATTAATGTGTTACGTAACCGTCCCCATTTAGTATTCATAAATGATCGCTAGCGTTGAATAACATATAATTCTGTTTAAATATTCCTATGCGCTCATTGAACCGCTATTTGAGCAATATTGTTCAATTAATCATACACTACTCTCAGTCAATATTACGAGTATATTCATTTCGATAAAGCAATTTAAGCTATTTTTAAGTTAAAATAATGTTCTAGTTATTCTAATCTTCTCTTTAATTTTATTACCACTTGCTTGGCCCTCTGTTTACGCCGTAATTCGTAATACAAAAAGAAGGAACATTGTTTTATTTTTATTGTAAAAACTTAAGACAAAATACGAAATGAACCAGTGTCGCAAATCGCAAAGAATGGGGACAAAGGTTAAGGTTTTCAATACTATAACGAGGTGGTGGTGGTGAACTGAAATACCTACGGCATATAATGCGAAGTCCTAAATATGATCTATATTTCATACTTCGGAAAAAGAACTCCAGAAACAAGAAGAACATCTTGGCTAATAACATACGCCAATAGTACCGCTACATTCCTTGATAAAGCTGGTGTCAAGTCAAGAGTTTTAATTGCCGTAATGGTTGCCAAGCTTTGTTAGAAGATGACTCCTGAAGAAGAAGATAGCTATAGCAACGAGTAATTTTTCAGCTGATGGTAGAGATCTACGAGTCGAATAATACTCCTACAGTAGTTACACATTACACACATAGAGTATAGTCGGTTTATAGCAAAACCTTAGACAAACTCATATGTTTAAGGTGCCACGAGCAATTATTAACTCAGTAGTGAAGTAGCCATTGCAGAGTCGGTTCGGTGCACGATGGCTAATTAGCGGGCCGCAAGATAAATGCCGGCGATCACGAACGCTACGCTTCACTGCCATTCGCTACTGGGTTGCAGAGCCACTTCACCGGCCCGCCTTCTGCGAGCGCTTGAACTTCCGTGTCGATCCACTATCGGTACCTATAAATTGTATCGAAATAAGTGTAAGGACTAAGGCGCGTTCAGACGACCACAAGCCAGCCGCTCGTTTTACACACAGCACCAGCGTTGAAATTAGTAGCATGTAATGTGAGTCTTCGCAAAAATCTCAACTATAATAACTAAATAAGGAACCAATCAGAAAAAAATTACGTTTTTTACGTTATGACCAGAACATTTTTGGTGTCACGCGCCCTTTCTGATATGCAATTTAATATTTACTCGTTTTGATGTGTCATAAGACTCAAATCATATTGATATATGACGTGCGCGTGTTTAGCACGGGTCGTCGGTACACGCCCTAAAAGCCTTTTGCATTGTGCATGATAATATTATGATATGTATTTAATCTATGGTTAATTGATCTTACTTACACGCAGGTATATAGAAAAATATACGCCAAACCTCAATTCTAGTTTTTACAAAATTTAAGACTATAACTATGCTGCATAATATCTAGACATTTTAAAAACGCAAAAAATATTTCAAACCTTACAAACCGCGCTGGTTTCTTATTTCTAATGAATTTCCGCAAAATAAAGTCCAAGTGTATAAAATTATAGATCTTCCCCTTTTTAGGTAGGAACATTGAGCATCATGGCTGGATGGGTGCCAAGTCACTTAAGATAAGCAGATGAATAAATGAGTAGCTATTTAACCGGACACTTTACCTTCGCTCGTAGGAACGTATCTAGTTGAGAATGGAGACACTCTTATCTGCAGCTCCTTACGGCTAGCCGGGGTCATAATATTCTACCTTTTGAAAAGATTTTAAATCCTTTAAAATGTATTTTTGTTGTAAAGTTTGTTGTTGTTATGTTTATACTCATTTACATTAACTCTGAAAGTTATTCACTATCATACGAAGTAGTCCTAGTGAATACTGCACTTATTACCGTGAGCGAATTATATAGATTTCTATATTACCTAAGCGTCATATCCCAATTTTTTTCTATTATTTTCCCTCTTTCAATCAAAACTATTTCCTGCATATTACTAGTAGGTACCTGTCTCAGAAGACTAAAAAACATCTTTCACGCTTTAAATACATATTAAAAATTATTCATAATCTAGTTTTGAAATTCATCTAGTGGAAAATAATTTCGCGTCCAATTTATAAAAGTTAAATAAGTTTATATGAGCAATGTTGTTATGACGATATTTTCGTGTAACTTTCCATGGAACGTCAAACAACTTGGTAACGTTAACGGGTCACAAAAGTATCAAGTTTAATAATCCAAAGATATTCACGATTCGCTTCCTTATGAATTCTTTTACTCAGACTATTGAAGAAAATAATAAAACTTTCAAGGAAAATTTTCACGTAAAAGTTAACGAAGCTGCCGCGATAATATGAAAATTGTGGCGAAAAATATCCTAGAGAATAATATAACTGTTAATGTAAGGTATCTTACTTGGGTAATAGTGTGAGTTAGTGTTGATTGCCTTTCAGAGTCAGATCTAAGCCTGAGTGAGGTGGATGATAATCGCCTAGACAAACAACAAACTTCGTAGACATCGTCTAACCGTTATTGGGCTGTCCGAAGTCCGAACACTTTCAGTCTCAGTTTTTTTTTATTAGAAAAGAAACTTACTGATTGTTTTCAAATCTTTAGCTGACACAGAGTATAAAATAAATATCATGTTTTGATTATGTGCTAAAGAGGGCTGGTTGACGATGGTAGTCACGACGATTATTCTGAAGATTTCCAAATAAGAACGCAACGTAATAAGAATAACAGTAGAAGAAATAACGCTTTCTGAAAAAAATGTCTTATGTAATTTTAAGCATCATGTTATGTATTATAAATGGAGAACAATGCAAGAAACTCGTAAATTTTTGCTTAAAGTAACTAAGACAACATCATAAAATAACTTCTCCATTTATTATACCATCACACTACAATATTATTACGAGTTAATAAAAAGACGTTTATTAATATTCGATGACAATAAACATGGCTGAGCATAAAACTGTTACATATACTCATAAATATGTATGTATGTGTGTACTTATATAGAGGTAGTTCACGTTTATGTTCATAACTTAATTCGGAGCAAATGGCGCATCAATCGATAGAGTAACATATACCTGGTAGCTCAGTAATGATCATAGAATTGCCCTAATAATATTGTCGTTGGCAGCGAAATGTCAATTGTTGAACTTTTAAAGGTTAGCAATAATGGAGGTACGCTGTTGAACCATGTCGCTGTAAATCAAACCTTTAGCTTTTAAGGGCTTGTAGCGACGCGTGACCAAAATGTTAGCGTACATTTTGCCTACAGTGCATAGCGACTCGGCGAAAAAAAGTCAAAGTGAAAGTTAAAATATTTTTTCAATTAAGCAAAAAACCTATCACCATTGGGCAAAGCTAGTGGTCACTAAATTAATAGATGTAGAACTAAGTGAAATTCTTGTTTTATAATAATAGTTAATCTTGCTATATGTGCCACATTGAAAATCCTTTAGCTACAAGTCAACAAGCAATATAAAAAGAGGATCAGTGGAAAGTTCAAGTTTTACCCCCGTCATGGAAATAAATCACAATATTGATAAAGGATGCGTATCGCGTAGACACGTTTTGTTTTCCTCTCAGGGAAGATTTTCTCTCGTCACTTTTTAATGAGCTACCTGTGTAACCGGTTCGATGTACTCGTATTTGCAGAAAGATAAAAAAGTGTTCTCGTAGTAAGTAGTTTGTGCTCGTTAAGTATAAAAATTTCTAAGAATATACTTTCGACGATAAGTAGAACAGCATTAGAAGTGGACAACGAGTTATAAATACTAACATTCTCAAAAACGTATATACCCCGTAAACATAACTTATAGAAACATTTTTACTCGTATCTTGAAATTGATTCTAAGACAATCTAACTCTGAGACAATAGTATTAATGGCTGGTGTTAATGGCTGTAGGAAACTTGGATATCACAACTACAAAAAATAGGTAATGTGTAGATAATTATGATAAATTCTGTAATATATACAATATACCATATATAGTATGTGTTACCACTTCTTTAGAAACAAATTTCTAAACAGCTAAACTGATTGAGCGGATGTTTGCTATACAGACAGCTGAGACCCCAAAATAACACATTGGCTCTTTTTCACGTAGAACCACTGCACAAAAAGCTTGATTTATAGAGATACATACCTATTTATTATTAAAACTTATAAAATGACTGAACAAAAAAACAAAAAGAGGAAAGCACCAATTATAAATGTCTACTGTGTAGTTATTTCAGATCGCAAAGTTTGAAATATCAATTATTTAAAGCAATAGTTTTTAACCAACTTTTCATTTATCGCAACAAAAACGTTTACAAATTTTTCAAACTATTGACAGATTGTCATTGTTTTTAAAAGCGATGAATAAAAATGGGTTGTTAATAGTTTCTGTAACAATTTCTTTATTTTTGAATTGGGGAGAGATTTTCGATTTCGAGATTTTTGTCAGGCACATTGTTATCATGGTATCTACATATTGTTAGATTACGTCTGTTTTCTTTGTTTTCTATAGAAGCTTCCGTAGCTGCACCAAACATTATTAGCCAAACACATAATATTATACTTCGATGGACGTGAAGAGAATGAGAGAGGACAATGTGGTAAAGAGTGTTTCCTTGGGAAGGTACCGCTAGAGGAACGAAACTATTAAATATTAGATAGAAACTCCAATTAGTGTAATTTTCGTACAAAAATAATAATATACTTCCAAAGTACGAGTATATCGTTGTACCATTCAGTGCAACCGATTGCAAATAGAGCAACTAGCACTTGCAAATTCTGGCAACTAGCTGTTTCATATATCTTTAATACATTAACAACTACATCGAACAGACCTTAAATTGGAAAGCTGCACCAACAATTAATGATGTGCGGCGGTCATAGATTTATAAAGCAGCTAGTTATAAGAAAGTTCCCACAAAGTTGCCAGTCCCAGTTGCTCAGTCTGTCAGTCGTGCAGAAATACACGCGCATACATATCTTACTTCTTACTAATATAATAAACGTGAAAGTTTGTAAGAATGTATGGATGTCTGGATGTATGTTTGTTACTCTTTCACGCCTAAACGGGTAGACCGATTTAGCTGAAAATTGGTATAGATATAGCTTAGACCCTGAAATAACACATAGGCTATAGCTACAGCGAGTAAAAACGCAGCGCAGCTAGTTATTTAATAAAATCATGAAGCAAAAGTATTACGAGTACCTACACAAATCTTCCCTTCTTCAAGTGATTTTTATTGCAACGTGGTTCCAAGTGCAAAAGTATTTTTAACTAAGTACTCGAGTAGTAAACTTAGCTGGAGAATATATTCAAGTTGTCCAAGTATTTCTCGAGGCTGGCTTCAAAAGTTTC
The DNA here is from genome assembly GCA_947507615.1 of Hemithea aestivaria. NCBI lineage: Eukaryota > Metazoa > Arthropoda > Insecta > Lepidoptera > Geometridae > Hemithea > Hemithea aestivaria. Next base: position 8,390,179 of record OX382334.1, on the reverse strand, counting down.
CGAGTTCATTAATATCTACTCGGTTTACTCGCACTGTAAATTTTAACATCTTTTTATGATTTACAAGCTGAACTACCTCTTTATTTTCACTTACCTATAAAGACTATCTACGTACCTACTTACCAAATTTCATAAAACGTCTACAAGACATATTAGAGGTATAATTTATCAAAACTTCTTTATTCTTTCACACAAAAAAATACTCCAACAGAACATCTTACCTTATAAAAAATATGGGTACCCTATAAATACAAGTGAGTCAAATTAAAAATTATAAAATCCCCAACGCAACGCTTTCAAAAAATATGTAATTCGCCATTTTGTGGTGGTGGCCATATTGGATTTTAAATTAATCATAGTACGTTGTATTCTACAAGTTGAGCCCTTTCATTTGTTACCCATATTGACAGGGTTGTAGAAAAAAAAAGTATTCCGCCATTTTGTAGTGGCGGCCATCTTGGATCGATTTCCACGAATATGGCTTAAAGCGCTTTCGACTAACTCTACTTTCTTTTTTTTTAAACTAGATCAAAATCCGTTCATCCGTTCGGGAGCTACAATGCGACAGACAGACAGACAATTTTGCTCCGGATTTATGTCGGTCCCTATAATCGTGCGTTTTGAAACAGTTAAACTATTAATAATTATTTAGATATATATAAACTAATATAATATTATGAATTTCGTTCAAGAAAATAATATATTTATAGCTCCTTAACCAAAGCCGCAGGGCACAAAGTTCAACAAAATTATGTAACAATATGAAGTAATAAAGACAATTCCGACTTGAAACAATCCCATTCAACATTATCATCCATTGAATAAGAAAAATTGATCGTTTGGTGATTAATCAAAGTTATTGTGATAAATTACGCGGTTAAGCTTTTAGCTCGCTTAAAATATAACAAAACCTTCCAAGGACATGTGAATTATTGAATATTACTTTGTGAGAAAAATGCTAACAATAAAAAAGGTAAAAAAGTTTTTAAGTTAAACGGTTTTAACGGTGTAAACATGTACTAAAAGCTAAAAAATAAAATCGTGAGGCACGTCAAATATTTACAATTTTCAGTTAAAATGTTCATTAGATTTAGATATTTGACGTGCCTCACGATTTTATTTTTTAGCTTTTAGTACATGTTTACAATAAAACCGTTTAACTTAAAAACTTTTTTTACCTTTTTTATTTTTAAGCTTTTTAGTACACTGTATTCTACTTGTCAAGCCATTTTATTTGATACCCATATTGATGACATTTAAAAAATTGGATATCCGCCATTTTGTAGCGGCGGCCATCTTGGATTTTTATTTTGTATAGTGCACTGTATTCTACTTATCAAGCCCTTTCATATGATACCCATATTGCTTGGATTAAAAAAAAACATGTTATCCGCCATTTTGTAGCGGCGGCCATCTTGGATATAAAATAATTTTGAATACACATTATTGTATTGTCACCAGAACCAAAGGCGGATACTAAATTTCAGATCAATCGGTTGACAGGAAGAGGGTCAAATTTCAATTACTAAATTTGACCCAAGAAAAAAGAAAAATGAAAAAAGAATAATAAAAAAAAAACAAACGGAGTAAGCTAAATAAAACCGTTTAATAATAATTAATAACTAAATAAAACCGTTTAAAAATAGACATATAGGTAATCTTACTAATATTATAAACGTGAAAGTTGGATGTCTTGATGTCTGGATGTATGTTTGTTACCGACACGGGTGGACCGATTGAGCTGAAATTTAACAATAGAGCCTATTTTATTTTAAAAAGTAAATATAATAACTAAAGTTTTTAAAGTTATGTTTAATTTTATATATAAAGAGGTTTTATAAGGTCACCATGTTTCCCTTTTTCTCAGTGAAATTATAAGCGTTTGAATTATATAAGTTACCAACAAAATAACGTAGGCGAAAATTTGAAGTTTGAATAACACCCACTTAGGTAGAGTTTGTTCGCATAAAAACTGTTTTGTACCTCGATATTGAGGGCATTGATGTGCTTCTTAACTTTTTGATTGACTAGCAACACAATAGTGGCTATTTAAAGATTGAGCCGTTTTTATTAAAGCTATTTTTAATCGAATTGTTTAAATTTGTGAATTTTCCACTTATTTTATTAAAGATTTGAATTATTTTTCTATAATATTATTTCTGAATAGCCTTTGTATCAAAATTCACCCTACGAATGAACAACACATCTCATTGATTCTCATAACATCATTATAATAATGAAAAGCGCTGCCTCTGCAACTCATTATATAGGTTTGTTTTGTGGGCGTAAGAATTACCATTTTTAAACTGCACTTTTTGACCGAAGATAATGTTCTGAAAATAAAGAGTTACGGCGAGCATTTTATGTCTAGTCAAACTCCGACAAAATCAAAACACTGCCAAATATTCCTTCGCAATTATGAGCTCGCATTCGCGTAAGCCGCAGGCCGCAAGTTTAAGTGTATAATAATAAATTAGACGTGGAAACAGCGTCGTCGACGACACAGCTTAGCTCGCTGCATAATGGCAAAGATAATGATGTCAAGAGGCGGAAGAAGCAATTACGACCTCGGCAATCGCAACGAGATATTTCTGAGACACAGATTGTATTCCCTGCAAGTATTATTGTGGTATCTGAACACTGTCGCATTCTTTGTACCGTTGAAGTGGCTGTTAACGTTTGAAATGAAGTGTTTATGTTTTGTTGGTGTCTTGTAGCTTTAATATTATAGAAATATACCAACGGGAAAATAGGAAGGTTAATACAGAAATCTTAGGGCTATACATTTTATATTATGACTTTATTTTAACTAATAAAATTGTTTTCCTTGCATACCTCACAGTTGAAAATGACGGTTAACTAAACTTTTTAGAATCAATTGCAACGCTGCACCGAAAAGACCTTTATCGATATTTAGTGCAGTATTATTATGCAGTATTGATATTATTTTAAATAAATTTATGCATCAATAATTATAGTAAATTTCAAAGATATTGATCTAAACTGAAGCCCGCAACCTATTAGTAACCTAGGATTCACTCGCGCGTGTGTCAAGAGCCTTATAATCTTCTTAAAATAATGAAGGTGTTCCCGTAAAACAAAGTCGAGTTAAGTCTCAAAGTAATTTGTATTATTTCGCTTCATGTTCTGCTTAATTATTCGCTACATCTAGACAGGCAGGTGCGACGAATCTGTATTTATTTGCATTAAAAATAAATTTGCCAGCGAATTGCGTAATTCTGGATTATAATCCGACAGCTGTGTCAGACAAATTCGAATTTGCGGATTATACCTTAATTTTGCCATCAACATGATGAATAGGTTACTCACAACACACGTGGTTAATATTAGGAGATCCACTGGCTTTGTTGTACTCCGTCCCGACACTAAATCATTTCACCTAAAGTATATGAGCATGAATATATTCATCCTTATATATACGAGTACATTTTTATGAATTTGGTTTTAATTGTAGAGTCAATAGTTTTAATTAATATTTTAATTTTGACAGTATCATAGAACTAGTTATTAGTATAACTATATTAACTTAAGAAGGAACAGAGAAGAAATATTTACATATTCATTCATTTTAATATGTAATATCAACTCGAAATACAATGGTCGAATGGACATAAGGTGTAAAGTCTTCTTAACCCCTTAATTTCTTTGGCCATCTTAGCCTTCCAATATCATGTATATGTATCTTAACTGACCCAGACAATTGGGGTTCCACAATATATTATAATACTTACCTTTATTAACGTTATATCGATATAATAAACTAATATTGCGAAGTTTCAAGCGTTGTTTAATAACCTCCAATATCTCCAGAGGGCACATTCATTGAAAAGCAATTAAGTGTTTAATCCGCGAAACCAAATCCAATAAGCAATAATTAAAATTATGTGTCAAATATTCACAGCTGTTCGGTAATAATGGTTTGATTGCCTAACAAACATCCAATCAGCGAATTACACTTTCATTACAATTTTAGTTGAATTCATGTCAATTCTAGTTGAAATGGAATATTAATTTATTTGAAAATAAATCCAGGCTAACACATTATACTGTTAACCCTATGTTTTATATTGCAAACTGATGAGCAAGACAAACTCGAAATTCATTTGATAAAGCGATATAGCGCCTGCATAGTTCACAGTCTTATTTAAAAGGAACGAAGTGCTACACCCACTGCGCTTATTATTTAGAATCCAGAGGCAAAAGATACAAAACAATATTCTTTACTGGGACCAAAAGTTTACAAAGAAACATTTAATTATTAGTTATTAATATTAAGAGTTAATTCCGCTGTAAATTTGTGAGTGTTACTAAGTTTTAAGAGAGGGCGAGGAATTCAAACAATACAAATATAGTGTTTAGTATTATAATTCCACCACCGAGTGCATAACCCGCCCTCCCGCATATGCATGCATTAAGAGTTATAACTAATTGTTAGTGTTAGTTATGTGGTTACGCAATACTTAGCTAGAACAAATGGTACGAAACGACGACGATGATAAACTGCTGCCGGTCGCTACGCAAAAATAGACTACAACGCTGTCACGTGTTTCGCCTCTACACGAGGCATCTTCAGAGTTATGTTAACCGCTGGACAGGGAGTGAACTAAAACAATGCCAAGTAGTAGTAGCCTTTAAATAAAACTACTTTAAAATCCATAATAATCTAAGATATTAAATCTTTTAACCCATCTTCACTCCTCTAAACCAAGCGACTCACGGTAAAATATTGGGTAAGTTCATGGTAACAAGCCCCGTCGCGGATTAGTGCTTCGGCGTACTCGCTGCTTCGGCACTATGGCGTCCCGCAGGAACACCCCCAAGTTTTTTAGTGGGTATCCCCGCCGCGCCCATCTTCGGCAGGGGAGTCCCACATACCGCCCCGCGCCCCCCGGCATGGGGTGATGATGTAACGCATTTTTCCTGGGTCGAAAAAAAAAGAAAGGTAACAAGTCCCGACGGGATCGCATTGAAAAACGCTCCCACCGTTGTATTACTTTTATATTCTTGTTAATATTACAGGTGTTATCTAAACAAAAGGCCTTTAAACAAGCTCATGATTTATGTCCAAGTGAAATGAAGGAACCCTAACGAACATTCAAATTAAATGACGCGACACAATAACGTTATTTGAATAGAAATACGCTGATAACGAGTCATAATTATAATGTTTTTTACAATTACTTTTTTTATTTTTAAAACGTGCCTAAATATGACGTACATTATGTGTTTTATTAAACCTTGTTTATTACAGCTACTTTCATATACTGCCGTGCAGAGACTAAACCGCAGTAAGTGCAAAATCGCGGTTTCGAGAAAATCGCGAAAAAAGTTTTGAAGCCGTTTTTTTATATGTTATGTATAAAAAACAATATTTTTTTTTTCTATCGGAACAAGATACCACAGCAGTATAATTTAAGCAGAAAAAATAATGAAAATATTTGTTTTATAATATAGAAAATAATATTTTTTAAAAATGGTGTCAGTTACTACAGGCAAATTAGTATATATTAACTAATTAAAGTGCAGCAATAATACACATTACTGCAAAATTTCTAATTTTAGTATAACATTAACAACTAATTTGCAGTATCCAGCTGAACTTACTGCATTTTAATTTTATGTCTTGAATAAATTTTTCAGCAGTATATTAATAACTCAAATACTATTTATATGAAATGTTTCAAGTATATGTAAAAATATGTAAAATAAATAAGTTTCTATATAATGTTCTTCTTTTTAATATATAGATCTATCAACGCACAACCTAAACCACTGGACGGATTGGGTTTAAATTTGGAACACAGATAGGTTTTATAACGTAGACAACCGCTAAGAAAGGATTTCGCCATGCGGGCAAAGCCGCGAGCATAAGCTAGTATTGATATAAGTTGGATTTTAGGCTTTTATAAATGCTTTCAGTCAGTTTTGTCAGAATTATGTCTCATATTTCGATTTAGATAGTTTATACTGTAGGTGGATGATACTTTCAAATAAAATTATAGAATTTTAGTACGAAAATTAGACAAACCGAATTCTAAGACTTGGTGGCTCATTTCTTTATTCTTGTTCAAATCATTGTAACACTTTGACGTTTCTCTGTTCCAGGTGGTATAGCGAGGTTGTTTCTATAATTTTATGTAGGTGTGTTTTGTGTCTGTAGCTTTACAAATCTTTCTTTAAACAATTGTCATTTAAATTTTATGTCCTAAGTTATATTCGTTATCATGTAAAACGACTTTGGTACTATTAGGCAACCTTATTTATTAATCTTCTATTTAATTTATTTATTTAAACACATCTTGCACATAACTTATCTTCTTTTAATATCTGCAGAGTCTTTCTGACACCAAAATTGGAAGAGATGGCAAAATTGCTGTGAGAATTGTGTAGCCAAATACATTATTTCTATAAAGCTTCTTACTCAAGTGTCATAAGATGTTAAAAGTCTTTAGCCCAGTAATTTCACTAGGTACAGTGCCCTCCTACCGAAGCACAGTAATGTTTGGACATTAATGCTCAGGCAGCTTGAGTAGGAGGCGATTCTATTAGTATTTTAAAGTTTCTTCTACCCATCCTTGTATTTGTAGATAGTTCTCTGCTTTCGCTGGCTTGTGTGGTTATTTATTCTATAGTTTGATTTTGACTTAAGAAAACCTTTTGCTTTAAACACTGGTGTTTGTTTTGCATTTTATTTTACTAGATTAAAATGAACCAAACGGAACTTTTTTACATTTATGCAACACCGTTACTCATTTTTATAAAAATTGAATCGAACTAAGGAGTCAAAAATGTAGGATTATTATTCTTTATCTTTGAAGTCTGATAAGAGTAGCAATATAATATAACAATTGTGTGCTATTTTAGTGAATTGCTATACGCCATTAGATTTGGCGGGCCAACCTGTTTATTCAATGAAACTGTTGTGCGTAATGTAAATTAAATCAAATCTAATCCGACTGACGCTTTCACTACTCGACGAATCAAGGGTAGATGCATACTAAATCGCAGTATGATCTATAACGAATGAAGTAAATTCCAAAATGACTATCTAAAATGCCGATAAGAATGCAGCCAAAGTGAACTTAAACTGCAAATTCAGTAGTAACTATAATTTTAAAATTTGCTAGAAAACCAACCATACTGCAGTAAAAAAATATTTTACTGCAATTTCGTCAGTAATGTTATTTGAAAACCAAAATGCAGTATAATTATTTTCAGTACATTATCGTGTTACTGCATTTTCGTTTAATGAATCATTTTTTGTTTTTGTAAATAAAACAGTAGTATGCGTTATATTGACTACGTTAACTGCATTTTAACTAGGGATTCTATAGGTCACAAAAGACGTAAATGCTCTTACTGTATTTTAAATAGTGTTTTGATAAATAGTGCTCAAATGTGACCCGCAGTAACTATTTTCAATCAAGGTTTTTACTACCTTAAAATTTATTAATTGACAAATGGGTTAGATTGATGTATTCCTTATTTTGTGCGCAATAAGGTGGCATATATAACTAAAAATCGACAAAATGTCGAATACTGCGGTTTAGTCTCTGCACGGCAGTATAATATGTACGAGTATGTTGCGTATGTATAAGCATTATTTTAAATATACAAGTTAAACTTTATCAAAACCAATACTATTTCCTCGTTATTGGGTCGATGGGACTGAAATCTTCTTTATTATACATAATTATATATATAATTCTTTAAATTAAATGTAGAGTTATTTGTATAGTTCTAGAGATATTTCTCGCCGGTTCGTGTGATGATGATTATATTAGACAACGTTTGGCTCCACTCATTCTCGAACATTTAAACCCAACTTCAGCTGCGTAAACCTTTTACGACCTCAATTTTATGTTTGAGCAAAGTATTATCATTTATTTTTTCTCTTGCACATGAAGGGTTCTTAGAAAAGGGTCTTACGCTTCTACAAACACGTAAAGTCGGCGGAAAGTGCGTGAGAACGAAACAAGATGCCACCCTCAACGCTTCATCGGATTATACCTACTCCTAATGACCCATTACGTTTTATTTTCATTTCTTTAATAGTCCGATTTAACTGGCAGTTATGAACATTTATATCATCAGCAGACACTGAAAACGGCAAATACGCACTCGAATTTAACGTGTCAGAACACAATATCTATAATATTTTATCTCCAAGCCATCAACTTACAAATTTTATGACTCGCATAAAAATTTGAGCGGAAAGTAAAAACGATTCAGAAACAGCATAATCCTAACATTAAGAGGTGTTTTGTAATTTTTAAAACAAACTTTGAAATAATGAGGGCGTGCAGTCCCAAGGAGTTGTAGATAAAGCGGCGATAACTGGAGGGCAGCAATTGCGGCCTTTATCTAAAAAGGACCTTGGAAATTAGTTGAGCTCTTTCGTTTTATTTTTCGCTTACCTTTGTATACATTTTCGTCGGGCCATCGCTTTGAATTAATTTCACGCCGGGGCGGTCGTTTGTATTTCTTTTGTTTCGAAGGTGGGGACGCTTTTGGTACCAGTTAAAGATATATTTGGACCGTTAGCACATTGCGACAACTTTGAAACCAGCTATTTATTCGGTTGTCTCAATAGATGGCGCGACGGCTCGTATTTCAGATTTAATCAAGTCTGACAGCATGATTAACGTTACCTTTCGTATTCGTAAGGCTATCAATGGAAATTCCGACTCTATAATTTCCACTCAATTAACGAACTCAATTTAACGAATATTAGCTTCCTGTTTTCTTAATATTACGCTCTCAAAATGAACCCTGAGGAAGGCAAGTGGCTACATATAACAGTACAGTTTAATTTCTTGGCGAAAATGATGCCGTTTCATATGAAATATCAGCTATAACAATAGATTGCGTGTTGCGGGTGTTATAATTACGTCGTTCGTTCATCTCGATCGCGCTTGACTTATGGAGCAAAGTTGTACAGCATTGCGGCTTTGCCTCTGACACCTGGCAGTAATTAGGTCTAAATTTATTGCTTTTACTTCCCACCTCCACCATCATTCCATCTAAATCATTGTTTCGCTTAGTTTTCTGACACCGCATAGGGGTTGCGATGTACGCTCTGGAAATATGATTAACCGTTGTTTGCGATGTTTTTATCATTTATGGCATTTCCGATTTTATTAAAATCTATGCAGCAACTTTCGATACCGACAATTTAATTAAGGACGCCGCCAAAAATCGCGTAAAAATATTGCAGCTGAACCTAATAGAAAAGTAACTCCATTAGGGTAATGGAAAACAGTGGGCTCTCACGTTTGCTAGATTTTTTTGCTTTATGCCGATGCCGCAGTGCAGTTACAGGAATATACATGTATCAAAGCCCTCTTTCATTTTGAAACGTGCTTCCAGCTGCTGCGGATATATCGGCTTTTATTAACATTACACGCCGCCGCAAATTATGAATTGAACCCGAGCAGGTCTCACGGCCCGCGGCAAGCTCTTTATTTAATCACTTTTAGTTACGTGAGCACCATTTACGTAAGTGAATTCGAATCTCTTAGACTCATTATATTTTAAGATAGTGCAGCTTCAGTAAAGTGCCTTAAGTTCATTTGTTATGCATTACTAAAGTTACAGCAGACTCGAGCAATCATGTAAGTAAATGAATGGTACCCAAATCGGCAGCTCGTTCACTTCCAATCCGTAACTCACCCTTAATGCTGAATTTTACTACTCCGACCAAGTGTTTATAGCGTAAACAATAAAATAGGTAGGCCAATAATGCACTTTGGCTTGTTCCCCTAGCAATAAAAGGTTATTTTTACTGTCCGCTACAAACGCGAGGCATTCCGTTACGAGGGACGTGCGAAAATTAAGTTTTACCCTACGATGCGCTCCCAGTAAGTACTTAACTAAACTAGAAACATACAGCAGGAAAATCACAACGTTTTTGAGCTTTACTGGCTCGTAATAAGGTCCCCAGGAGGACTTCTCTATTTACACAACTTTTTCACGTTTGCACAAACCTGCATTCACCGCACGGTTTAATATGAAAAAATTAAGTGAAAAATTTAATTTAGGACGGGTTCGCTACACATAACTTTAAATCTTTTTGTCTACTGCAGTTTTATTTTAATGTTTTACATTGCGAAACCTTTTTAATAAATGGCTATAAGCTAATGGAATTCTCGATTCCTGTTTTTATTCATAGTGTTAAAAAGCTCTACTTCATCACGAGAAAATAAAGCCCAAATATTTAATATATTATTTTTAATGTTCTTTTCAAGTTTATACTTATTAAACGCTCCAATGTCTATAGATATTTTAAAATGTATGTAAGCTGTAAATGTATATATGTAGCTTTCACCGGGGGTAGACTTCCTTTGCTGGAGGTCGTCTAGGTGGGTACCCCAACAGTGCCAGTTATTCTACCGCCTGAGCAGTGATGTGCAAACATTACTGTGCTCCGGTAGGAGGGCACTGTAGCTAGTGAAATTACTGGGCTAAAGAGTCTTAACATCCTATGACTCTTGAGTAAGAAGCGTTGGTGCTGCAGTGCTCCTAGAAATTCACATCATCGTGAAATCCTAAGTAGCACTGTACTAATTATGGGCAGCGTTGTCTCTTAACATCAGCAGAGCGTCTTGCTCGTCTTCTACTTCATCACATAAAAAAAACATACAAGTAATCTTCTTGAGATGCCTATATTACCTACTTAAAAATGAATCCATTTAACACCACTCCTGCAGTTTAGTTCGGCCACAGATTAGGCGAGTTTCTCCGTTTGCGTGTAGCGTAGCAACGAATCAAGAGGTAAGATTAGTTCTACTTGCAGCTTAGTTGTCCGGAACTACTCCCAGGTAGATTTACGTGAGTACACTTTGCCATTTGCATGCGGGCGAACTGTGCGACTTATTTAGACCTCATAAACTGATTGCGTACTTGACAAATATGCAAATGTATTCGGAATTGACTCGATTACGATAAAATCAGCGGCCCAATTCTGCACACGAATTTAACCGAGCTTACCGAAACAGGCTTGATCATGGACAACAACTGATGATGCCGACGATTGCTTGTTTAATATTAACGGTTAAGTTATTTGTGCAAATGTAATTTTGTTTCGTGTTAATTTGGTACAGGCGCGTCTCAACTTATGCCGCATCGTCAATTACCACCGTAATTCGTAATCGAGACTGTATATTGAACTACGCCACAAATTTACATTGTTGGCACAGAAATAAAATGGCATTGATATATCACATTAATATTATAAACGCGAAAGTTTGTGAATGTGTATGTTTGTTACTTCTTCACGCCTAAACCGACCGATTGATCTGAAATTTGGTATAGAAATAGCTTAGACCCTGGAATAACACAAAGGCTACAGCAGGTAAAGCTTCTGGGCGCAGCTTGTTATTCATAAAACGTAGGCGTTAATCATATTTATTGCATAGGCGGTTGGGCTAACGGTCGATGTTGTTTCGATGTCAATAGCAGTGTCACAGGCGAGGTATAACAATTAATAATATTTAAAAGGGTTAAATTCACTCGTCACTTTAGTCGAATGAACCCCAACCACTGGACAAATTGACCACTAAATGGATATTACAGGAAAGCCCATCATCCATACCAGACCTCGGACGGGTGAAGTACACTTTAGTATTTTGATCTGAGCTAATAAACTCTATGCATAGTAAGAGTAACATCTCAGAATAATAATAAAATAATGTAAAAACTACTACGATGAAGATCACCGGCCATTTCACGGCAATGTAATTTAGTTTATTCTGTTTATTTATAATTTTTAGTCAAATATTGTTTCCTTGTGTGTATTATTTTTTATGTATCGATGTATTTTGCCGTGAATAAAGTGTTTCTATTCTATTCTATTTATTTGTAAAAAATGACTCAATCAGTCCATATTAAAATTTCATTGTTTGGAATAAAGATATACTGCAACATTTAACCACTCGAACATTTTTATTTCTGTAGTAGGCACTTCGCAGTTGTTTACCTTAACTCTCGTTCCGACCTATAAACTGGAGATTTCGAGTGAATGTGAAATTTAAATTTGTTACCGGGGATGCTGATGAATTGGTTTTATTTCGAGCCCAATATGCACTCTTGTTTGTTCAAGGTAAAAGAGGAACTGTTACTTTGGTATGGAGTGTTTAATTCGAGAACCGTGTTTCGGAATCGGTGGGCACCGATTTGCCTATTCTACGAGTATGTTACAATCGCTATTCTACAAGTCAGTTGTTTAGAATACCTGTTTTTATCAAAAAGTGTGCAAAATCAAGAAACCGAAATCATTAATCTGATTAGTTACATTGCATTGTGCTTAAAAACGTACATTCTCCTATAGGTTTTACTTATATGAGCGTTAAGAAAATACTTTCTAGATAATTCTGTATTGACTGAATTAAAAAAATATTTTTTTTAACGTATAGAAAAAAAGCAATAAAATAGATACAAAGTTCATGACAATACCTATATTTGAATGTATTTCTGTTATAATTAAATATTTGATACGTCATTATGTTCCATTAAACTAGTAGTTCGCCGCGAACTGGGACCTCGCAGCCCCAATTTCCCTCAAAATGTTAAAACCTTGGGTTTTAGGTATATAATTATACATGGGTAAAAGTTATAAGTATCTACGAAATATAAATGTATGGAAACTTTAACCTATAATATTCGTAAAGGAAAGGAAAATGCCAAAATTGAAAGTAATGTTAAAACTTAAAATACGTTAGGGATATATTTTAAAATAAAACGGTCAAGTACGAGTAGGACTCGAGCACCGAGGGTTCCGTATAAACCTACGACATTCTACGGAACCCTAAGGAAAAGTGGGTATAATATTATATACTGTAGGTTTTGATTCCTTTGCGAGTACTTGCGAGTTTGAAAATATGCCGCTAAAATCGCTGTTTCTTTTGATTTCGTTGACATAGATGTTTGATTTTTTTACAGCTTAAAGTTATTATAAAGCTGAGTATTTGGTATGAATTTCAATTTAATACCTGTACGCGTTCTTGAGGAAAGGGATAATAAATACAAAATTATTAAAAATATTTTTTTATATGATGTAACTAAAAATTTACAGTTTTCGCAAATTTTCCTGTGCCTGTGATTTAAGACGTTGTTGCGAACCAAATTTCAAGATTCTGAGTTAACGGCAAGTACCCTGTAGGTTTTGATTTCCTTGGGAGTAGTCGCGAGTTAAAAAACACAGCTAAAATTGCTGTTTCTTTTGAATGTGTTGAGATAGAGGTTTGATTTTATTACAGTTTAAAGGTATTATAAGCCTTAGTATTTGATATGAATTTCAGTTTAATACCTGCACGCGTTCATGAGAAATAAGGTAGTAAGTATGAAATTATTAAAAATATTTTTTTATATGATGTAACTAATAAAACGGTCAAGTACGAGTGGGACTCGAGCACCGAGGGTTCCGTATAAACCTACGGCTTTCTACGGAACCCTAAGGAAAAGTGGGTATAATATTATATACTGTAGGTTTTGATTCCTTTGCGAGTACTTGCGAGTTTGAAAATATGCGGCTAAAATTGCTGTTTCTTTTGATTGCGTTGACATAGATGTTTGATTTTTTTACAGCTTAAAGTTATTATAAAGCTGAGTATTTGGTATGAATTTCAATTTAATACCTGTACACGTTCTTGAGGAAAGGGATAGTAAATACAAAATTAATAAAAATATTTTTTGTATGATGTAACTAAAAATTTACAGTTTTCGCAATTTTTCCTGTGCCTGTGATTTAAAACGTTGCTGCGAACCAAATTTCAAGATTCTGAGTTAACGGCAAGTACCCTGTAGGTTTTGATTCCCTTGAGAGTAGTCACGAGTTAAAAAATTCGACTAAAATTGCTGTTTCTTTTGAATGCGTTGAGATAGAGGTTTGATTTTATTACAGTTTAAAGGTATTGTAGACCTTAGTATTTGATATGAATTTCAGTTAAATACCTGCACGCGTTCATGAGAAATAAGGTAGTAAGTATGAAATTATTAAAAATATTTTTTTATATGATGTATCTAAAAATGTACAATTTTCGGAATTTTCTCTTTATCTGTGCTCTAAGGAATTGCTTTTTACCAAATTTCAAGATTCTACGTTTACGGCAAGTACCCTGTAGGTTTTGGTTTTTTGAGAGTAGTTGCGTGTTTAAAATTTCGGCAAAAATTGCTGTTTCTTTTGAATGCGTTAACATGGAGGTTTGATTTTATTACAGTTTAAAGTTATTATAAACCTTAGTATTTGATATGAGTTTCAGTTTAATACCTGCACGCGTTCATGAGAAATAAGGTAGTAAGAATGAAATTATTAAAAATATTTTTTTATATGATGTAACTAAAAATGTACAGTTTTCGCAATTTTTCCTTTATTTGTGCTCTAAGGAGTTGCTTCGTGCCAATTTTCAAGATTCTAAGTTCACGGGAAGCACCCTGTAGGTTTTGATTTTTTGAGAGTAGTTGCGAGTTTAAAATTTCGACTAAAATTGCTGTTTCTTTTGAATGCGTTGACATAGAGATTTGATTTGATTACAGTTTAAAGGTATTAAAGACTTGAGTATTTGATATGAATTTCAATTTAATACGTCTACGCGTTCATGAGAAAAGGGGTAGTAGGTATAAAATTATTCAAAATATTTTTTTCATATGATGCAAATAAAAATTTATGGTTTTCGCAATTTTTCATTTATCTGTGCTCTAAGGAGTTACTTCGTGCCAAATTTCAAGATTCTGAGTTCACGAGAAGTGCCCCGTAGGTTTTGATTTATTTGGTAATGTGGAAAATTTGCTGAAATTTGCGACATATTCGACTATATCTTTTGATTGCGTTGGCCTAGAAGTTTGAAATTTTCACAGCTCTAAGAGGCAATAGATTTTAGTATTTCCTATAAATTTCAGATTTTTACCTCCACGCGTTCCGGAGAAAAAGGGTCTTGACAGACAGACAGACAGACAGACGGACGGACAACAAAGTGATCCTATAAGGGTTCCGTTTTTTCCTTTTGAGGTACGGAACCCTAAAAATGTACAATTTTCGGAATTTTCCCTTTATCTGTGCTCTAAGGAATTGCTTTTTACCAAATTTCAAGATTCTACGTTCACGGCAAGTACCCTGTAGGTTTTGGTTTTTTGAGAGTAGTTACGTGTTTAAAATTTGGGCTAAAATTGCTGTTTCTTTTGAATGCGTTGAGATAGAGGTTTGATTTTATTACAGTTTAAAGGTATTATAGATTTGAGTATTTGATATGAATTTCAATTAAATACGTTTACGCGTTCATGAGAAAAAGGGTAGTAGGTATAAAATTATTCAAAATATTTTTTCATATGATGCAAAAAAAAAATTTTGGTTTTCGCAATTTTTCCTTTATCTGTGCTTTAAGAAATTACTTCGTGCCAAATTTCAAGATTCTGAGTTCACGGGAAGTGCCCCGTAGGTTTTGATTTATTTGGTAATGTCGAAAATTTGCTGAAATTTGCGACATATTCGACTATATCTTTTGATTGCGTTGGCCTAGAAGTTTGAAATTTTCACAGCTCTAAGAGGCAATAGACCTTAGTATTTCCTATAAATTTCAGCTTATTACCTCCACGCGTTTCAGAGAAAAAGGGTCTTGACAGACAGACAGACAGACAGACGGACGGACAACAAAGTGATCCTATAAGGGTTCCGTTTTTTCCTTTTGAGGTACGGAACCCTAAAAATCATCATCTCTGTGACTATTTTATTGTTGTGATCAAAATTTCAATAATAATAAAATATGATAGGTTATGTGTGTATTCACTTGCAGAAAAAAAAAGAATAAAATAATAAATATTACTATGGTTTTTACAAAAATTCTCACAAAATCTTCATAGTTTGTAGCACTTGTTTACGAAAAAGTTGCCGATGCAGTGGACATTAGTAGAATTGAAACTGGGAAAAAATATCTAGCTTTACCTGTGTTATACAACAAATTTACGACAGCTATTATTTATTGATATTGAAGCTAATTCTAACATTTCTGTCGTAGCAGCCGACGATGACTTAGACTTGGAGCTAGAACGCAAAGCTTTGACAGTCACTCGTAACATCTAGGCTCCCAGGTTTTCTAGATGTACTACTGTAGATTCTACAGCTACTGAGCAAAACAAAGTGTCCTTGTTCAAGGCATTATCAGACTTTTTATACGTGCAGCTCGTCGATCACATTTGCACTTTCAATCAGGTGGGAAGTGGGATGTAATCAAACGTAGGCCTAATTAGTATTTTAAAAAAACTGGATGAACTTTAAAAACAGGGATCTCAAGGCGCTGCGGATCCAGTACAACAATGCTTTCAGGATGCTTTTGGCGCTGTCTCGATACTACAGAGCGTCAGGGATGTTTGCAGATGTTAGAGTGGATGATGGTTTTAATGGCATAATAATATGTGATAAACACATAAATAACAATCCCAATAAGTTTGTTGCTCGTTCTTCTCATAGATATGCTTTTCGAACGAGCAGTAGAGTCTTAAAATACTTAGATCTAAATAATTGTAAAATTTACTTTCAAAAGTGAAGCACTGTAGCCTAATTGAATAAAAAATGGGTTTGAGTTTAATTAATAAATTTAGAAAGTATATTTTATTGATACTAAAAAGAATGCCTAAATTTAGGGCAAATAATTAGGTATATAATATTATATTACTCGTATTATGCAAACTTGAAAATAAGTAAATTAAGTATACCTACTTCTACTGGTTCAACTTTTTGAAAAATTCTGATATTTTGACGGGTGAATTTTCGATTGAAAATTAGGTTGTTTTTTCGATATTAATTCAAAATAAGGTGAAAAAATAAATATTTTTAATCAAATAAATTACAGCGTATTTGGGACATAAAAAGGTAAGTTTTCACCAAATTTCGTTAAAAAAAAAAATATTTTTGTAAAAGATAAAAATAAAAACCCAAAAACTTGGTTTTTTGAATTTTTCACATCAATTTTGAGGTTATGTGAAAAAAGTGTAAATACAAAAGTTTTAAATCTTTTTATTACCTACAACTTTGCCATTTAACTTTTTTCGATAGGATTTTTAGTTTTGCCGGAAATCGAGAAAAACCGTTTTTTACCCTTAAAAACTCACCCCCATCCCCTTCCCGACCTCAGATCGCCCGTAAATTATTTTTCCTTTTATTTTTATAATATTCCCCTCCTTTTCTAATGGGTTTCATCCTACTATTATTATTTTTTACTTTTTATTATTTTTAAAGGGATCTACCCTGGTCTAGTAAGTCAACATGGCTATTTACTTATCCGTTAGGGAACCGAACCTAGGACCGAATTATCAAAATGTATGAAATGACGTATTACGTCGTATAGATTTTTGACAACTCGGTCTTTGGTTCGGTTCCCTGACGCATAACTGAATATCCCTGCAGTTCTCATAATATTACAATCGATAAACATTGTAATGTTGTATTCTCTATAACTCTACAACCCTTGCACCGATTTGGCTCATTTTTGGACGTGAGAATTCTTTTAGTTTGTACTAGCTGTTTAAAAAGTTTTATCAAAACTGTATCATCGGTTTCATTGTAATAAAGCAATCTCTTTAACTCTAGAACCCTTCGACCGATTTGGCTCATGTTCGAACTTAAAAATTCTATGGATTTATATTACGCGTTTGCAAAGTTTCATCAAGATTGGACCATTGGTTTTCCAGTTATCGCGTAACAAACATACATACAAACATACACTTTTGATAATATATTTGTGTCGCTTATAAAAAATGTATATATGTTAGAAAAAAAATTATCAGCCCTCCAGTTTTGAAATAATCGTCAGACCTATCGTAAAGACTTTAAGTCACCTATATCTCTGCAACCCTGGAACCTAGTTAGCTAAATTTTCACTAAAATTATCCAATTAACCTTCTCAACTTGTGTGTAAAATTTCATTTCATTTGGATTAACCGTTATCAAGT
Organism: Hemithea aestivaria; assembly: GCA_947507615.1. Taxonomy (NCBI): domain Eukaryota; kingdom Metazoa; phylum Arthropoda; class Insecta; order Lepidoptera; family Geometridae; genus Hemithea; species Hemithea aestivaria. Next base: position 8,372,218 of record OX382334.1, on the reverse strand, counting down.
AAACGTCGACCAAACTTAAGCACCAGAGGTCAACCGTTAAACTGGTCAAAACGCAGGCTTTTCGCGGCTTTCGACTCTAAGACCTCGCTTCGCTCGGTCGATTAATGCTGAAAGAACATGTTTTACGTTCAAATAAAACATGATAAATTATTGAAATTAAATTCTATGCTAATTGTTTGGTAAATTCAATTACTTGGAAGATAACATATATTATGTGTGTATTTAAATATTTTAAATTGAGTACCTATCTTATATGTTTATTACATTTTTTTCACGCTAGCAAATAAAGACGCCCGACACTCGACTGATGTTAATACACAGCGCCTACACTCACAGGTGCCCTAGAACCTAGGTACACCTAGGTGTACCAAGGTATTCAATAGACACGAAGTCCTACGCAACACTGCATTGCACTAGCCATCCAGAGACAAGATGTCAAGTTTCCTTAGCCTAGTAATTTTCAGAGCTATCTTACCCTTTCAACTGCAGCTAATCGTAGCAGAGTATTAACAAGTGAAATTTAAAAAATACTTTTTAAAAACAAGCTTTAATTATTTTTATCATCTTGCATCATAAAGTACTCGTCAAGACGAATCAAATAAGCCCAAACTCGATGGGGTTGCGTTGATTTATGACGGAGTTCCTATGGCCACCTTCCAGCTCCATCATCAGATCAGCTCGATGTCAAAAAAATATTGCATTGTCATCCGATTTACACACGCATGCAAATTTTCAGCTCAATTGGAAACCGGGAAGTGGGTCAAATTAAACTTGCAAGATTTGATTACAGACAGACAGACAGACAGACAGACAGACAGACAGACAGACAGACAACAGACAGGTGAAAGTAATATAAAGCTTGTAAAAAGGATATCGATGGTGCTGATTTTGATTCAAAATTCTTATAATTACCAATTTAACCTTATTAAATGCCTTATTTAGGGGCAGTACCATGATTCATGATCTATATTATGTCATCTCTTCTTAGAGACATAGGTACCCCTATACTTCGTTTCAAAAACAAAGATAATTTTTGCGGGGTTCGGAGGTTATATATCTATGAAAATATCATAGATATATTCACAAAAACTATTACATCCGATATATCTTATGATATATATCAAATATATTATGAAAAATATTCGATATATATCCAATTTATTAAGATATTTATCCTTAGAACCCCGCAAATTATCCAAAAAATTATCTTTGTTTTTGAAACGTAGTATAGGTACCGAAATTCAGATGAAATTATGAGATCAATATCGGATAAAATTAGAAACCGCTACCTAGCTTCAGAACGTCGCAAAAGTTGGGCGACTATCAATAAATCAAGTTCGACACAGATAAGAGCATAGTCACTATCAGAGCTTTACAAGCTGCATTTTACCCCTCACTCGTACAAATTGATGGTGAAAGATTACCTTGTCGTTAGCGCTCTACTATTATCCTATTCTGTTACTAACGAGTTACGAATGATAGAACTCGCACAGCCACTCCCTGGCTACTCAAGATAAAAGTGCATTTGTTTATACTAAGGATGTTTGTAAGGTACAGGGAAAAAGGGTTTACAGATAAAACCATTTTAATATAAAGGCAAAAAATAATAGAGATAAAAAAATATATATTTCTACCTCAGAATGATGCATAGGTTCCTCGTATTACAAATGCGAAAATGTTGTATGTCCGATGTATGCTAAATCATCTAAACCCAATATTGCAGAAATTGATATATGAGCTTAGCCCTAAAACTCCCGAGCGGCTCGATCGGGCCGCAACCACCCCATTCGAATTTAAACTTTAATTTAGGAATGCTAGAAACTAATTCAATCCACCCCCACTTAAAAACAATTGAAGTGCTAGTAGCTGAAGAGTTAAATCTTGATATTTCATAATATATAGGACACTCTAATAGTCCTGGAATATTTATTTACTTTTTAATAATTATAGATAGATAGTGTAACACGTAATAAATGCATTGAGTAGATATATTTTAATGTTATTGTATAATTAATTAAGTTAATAACATTATTCGCTTAACTTAACATTTTATTTTAATATATCATTATATTTAGATTATTATGTTACAATCACAATAAAATATTATACATCTATGGGCATAAGTACTAAGTACTACGCAGACTAGGATTTAGTTTCCTAATTCAATATTGACGTCGAATTACAGAATTTTTATTAAAAGGGAGAGTTTTCTTTGGCTTATCTTTGGTGTAATTGTATGAGTAGTGAGAGAATAGTGTACATATTATACGTTTAAATTTCGTCAACATATCTGCAACTCGCCGCACCACTACAAGATGTAGCAAATTTACTACTTTTGTTAACTTTAGTTAGCTTCATTTGCGCCTATAGTGGCACTTCTTTATCCTTCATCCTATCAATTCTCTGCCAGCATCTATGGATTTCGGTCGGCTGTCAAAATATTTCTCAATCTCTTGTAACGTTTTGTCTTTAGTTTCTGGCAAATACTTGTACAAAATAATTGTAAATATTGATGCAGATACAGCATAAAAGAAAAATGCGCCGTGTAATGTGAACAATTCAAATATGTGAGGAGACATTTTCAAAACTGTGGCCATCAAGAACTCATTGTATAATGTCAATAAGAGCAGTGAAGAGGTTTTGTAACGCAAGAATATTATTTCACCGAACAAACTTGAAGGCACTATCATTGGACCTATACTAATAGTCACCGAAAACACCATCATCAGTGATATAGACACGAATTTATTCTCGGACAAAATGTTCAATTTGATCAAATATAAATATAGAGCTATTAAGAACAAGAATGATATTCCAATAGCTGAAAATAAAAGCAGCAGCGTCCGCCTTTTAAGATATTTTGTTAAAATACATCCGATATGCATTCCGATGATAGTAACGCCTTCCAAGATGAGCATTCCCATGTACCCTGCGTACTCATCCTTGGTGATTTTGTGAATGAGTTCCACGGCATACATGGTGCAGACTAATTTGCCGGAGAAGTTGTATAGGGACATGACGGCTATGGCGAGCAACAGTGGCTGGTAGAAGCTTCTCGTGGTCATCGTATCCATGATTATCCGCAATCTGTCTTTGATGTTCCTCACTTTTCGTCGCTTACACTCGTCGAGATATTCTCTCTGAGACCTGATGAGACTGTTCAGTTCACGCTCAGATTCCACGCTGTGTCCCTTCAGCCAGTGATGTGAGACGGCACATTCCTCGAAGCGGCCTTTCAAAGCCAGCCAGGATGGAGACTCGGGCCAGAAGAATGCCGAGAGACAATACGCGCAACAGGCGAATGCTATCACACCGATATTTTTCCAATGTGAGAAGGTGCCGACGGCGTTAGCGACCCATACGCCCCAGAAAAATATAGACGATTCAATTGTCATAAATACTCCTCTATATTGCGGTGACGTGTACTCGGTGACGATAACTATGAGCAGTGTCATGTTACTGGCGAGTAGCATTCCTTGCAGCGCTTCGCTCACTAGTAATTGCGTCGTGTTTTGACTGCAGTAGAAGACAATGTAGCCCACTATCGTATTAAAACAAACAATTATGAATGGGATCTTCCTTCCAACAAACTGTGTGAATATTGGTATCATAACAACGAACGGAAGTGCGCTGTAGCCGTGAACTGATGCTGAAAAATAAGGAATTTTCATTAAAACTTTTATATTTTGACCAACTTTTTACTATACTAGACTAGACTTTAATCAGCAGTTTTTTTTTATCTTTAACCTTGGAATATAAATGGGCAAATACAAAGTTTTTTTACAGATATCACTTTGGATACTCCAATTTTAAAGTTCAATTTTAAAGATAAATTGATTAAAATTACAACATACTCGTTTATTCCTACATACTCGTACATAAGTACCACAAATAGTTATGTATATAGTTTACTTAAATACAATAAATAAAATGGCACATAAACATATCATGTAATTTGTTTACTTATTATTCAAGTATTTTTTCCCTGTCCTATTATACTACGAATTAATGGAATTTTTACACAAAATATTATTTTGCAGAATATATATAAATATAAAATGTAAGTTTCGAAATAGAATCAATATAACGACTGTAGCTTGGGGTTTATTTGAGGAAACCAATAAAAAAACAGTTAATAAATACTCACTTAACCATGACTCCATTTCTAGACTAACAGCGGCTGTGGAATTTGCTGTTTTCCTTATTTGTGGTATGAAGACTGTGGGGGCCCCGAAACATAGCCCCAGGATAAAATAAAGTACCCATGCTCCGCTGCATACATATAACTGAAAAAATATAAAAACACACAGTCACACATCAATCCTGTTTCTAATTTTTATCATCATCGACATCAGCATGATTGGACAAGCGCCCATCTAACGCTAAAAAATTGTTCTTTTTTTATGTGGAGAAGTAAGAACACGAGCAAGACGCTCTCCTGATGTTAAGAGATAACGCTGCCCATAATCAATACAGTGCTACCCAGATTTTCACAATGATGTGCAATTCTAGGTGCACTGCACCAACGCTTCTTACTCAAGAGTCATAAGATGTTAAGACTCTTTAGCCCAGTAATTTCACTAGCCACAGTGCCCTCCTACCGAAGCACAGTAATGTGTTCACATTACTGCTCAGGCGGTAGAATAACTGGCAATGTTGGGGTACCCACCTAGACGACCTCCTGCAAAGGAAGTCTACCCCCGGTAAAATGATGCCCCTGGTAAAATGTTCTGGGATGATATTCATGATATCGTTCGTTTTTCTACCTACTTTATAATATAAAGCTAGCCTCTCTATTTGTGGCTGGAATGGTAGGGCTTGATACCCTCGAGGTTAGACGTAAGCTTCTGCTATGTATACACTACTGCATGTTGTTACGCAACGAAGTCGACAACCCTTCGGTGCTGAGCAGCAGCATGCGGTATTACGTTCCGCAGAACTACACTCGTGCAGGTCGTCGCTATCATCGACTGTCTGAAAATGCTGTTACGTTGCATACGTGCTACGCCAATAACGCGCCTACCGCGAGAGCAGACAATTTTTTGCAGATAGCTCAGGATGCCGACATCCATATCGACACTATTAGTTGTCTATATAAGTCTTTAATTATTAATTTGTCTCGTACATAACTGTTTTATGTTTAGGTTAAGTTTAGCATTATGTGTGTTTTGGTGTACATTGTTAGCACATATTGTTTTTAATAAAAAAATAAATCAATCAATTACGTTAATAAAATCTGCATTCCTGTTTACCTTTTTCTTATCGGTAACAATAGAGTTATCGATAACATGCAATAATTTCGTCGATAATATGGTTAGCCATGTAATAAAATTAAATGGTTGTTAATATTTACCATATAACGCAAATACATAATGATGTTATTATTATATTATATGTAATGGTTTCTTCGCTATATATAAAAGTAAAGAGTGACTGATCGACTGACTGACTGACTGATTTGAATTGATCTGTTTACCGGCTCAACCTAGATGTAGCCGCACTTCGGACTTTACCCGTGACATATACAAATAACATTAAACAAAACAATGTCCATTCAGTTGCTCATGTCAATAATCTTGACCATTTGTAATGAACTGTTATCTAAAATGCTTAAAGCAATGCCAGTCAACTTTGATGTATAGTATTACAAACTTCATAATATATACGAGTACTTGACTACATATACTTTAACATAGAGGTAATACATACTTGCTTCGTGGTTTTGCCCACGATTAAACAATAACACAAAATAAGCAAATCAGGTGCGTGATGATAAGCATCATGAGCCAGTATTAAGTACTATTTTCCGGACTTAATGGCAAAGTTATCATTGAAATTACTGGGCATAATATGACGAGATTCAATTACTATCTCAGGGTAACATGCGAAGTGCAGTGCCGAGCAGAATTTTCATTTTGGAACATTGGTTGTCACTGTTTCTGGTATGAGCAATCATGAAGCTTACCATCACCTAATTGCTCGTCTTGTGATTCATTATCATAAAGAAAGAAATTAGAATAGGCGTGACGACAAGTTTAACATTTTTTAAATTTCATTAGTCCGTAATTGAAATAATTAAAAAATATTCGCTTCGTAATTTTTGTTTGGAAATATCATTGAATTTGACTGAGATATATAAGAAATGTAAAATTGTGCGGGGAGACGTGCTACGTCACACCTAGGTACAAATCGTATCTAGGCGTTACCTTCTCCTCCGCAACTTACTCGTTTTTAGTTAAATTTCCAAGAAAAAATTACGTGTCCAATATTTTTTAATAATCTAGGTATTCATTTTTTTTGTCAACATGCAATAGGCATGCAAGGGTACATGCCTATTGTGTTGAAAATCATAAAAGTTAACAGAATAACACTGACCTGTCTAAAGAAGTGAATCCACGATGTTCCCTTCTTCCGATCACACTCCTCAACATTGTCCTCGTCATAATTGCTCGCTTTCATGTTTGAGTAGGTAATTCAACACGGTTTCTCGTTAACGCACCTGTAATTGATAAACATTTACTAAAAAACGTTAAACATGTGCAACCGCTACTCTTGTTGCATTCGCAGTCATTGTATATCTATTGAATCAGCCGTTTTTGGTATTCATTATATTATTATTATATACTAATAGATTAAGTTATCATTGTAGGATAGTTGTTAATTAAAGGACTCATAATTTTTATTAAAAAAAAGTCAATGGTACTCAGGACTCATAACTTTTTACAAAAAAAAAAACAAAACAAGTTTCATACCATATGAAGCCCGAAAAAGAAATAGAAAGGGAGTCTGGTTGGTACTGTATTTGGTTGCAGTTTCTAAAAATAATTTCTCTTATAATAATACAAACAAAATATCCTATACCTATATTATTAGTTCTAGATTAGTTGTTTCACTCAACGCGCGTAACTTAAAAAAAGATTGGTCATCGTATCTCGACATTTTAATAAATGTCTTTCAAATAAATATCTACCTTGTTTCATGCGTAAAAATACAAGTTCAATGATTAATATTTTTATTAAACTGATTTTTTTGCAACACATGCATTGCGTATTATCCAGTGTCGATTAAATATTAGATAAATAGTTTATTTATAAATGCACTGAAACTATTGACGTCCGATAATAATGCAATCAGAGATGGAAATGATCCAATTAAAGTAAATTTGGATCACATAAATTTGTTGAGTCAAACCGTAGACAGTAGGTACGACTGTTAAACTGACTAATTGCTTTTATCGTTTACTTAATGTCTTTTTAAATGCACTTGCAATACGAGTGTGCTGGTTGTCTTTATGTTTAAAAAACTAGGTAAAGTAGGTTAGAATAGTTTTTTAATAGGTACAGGCTGGTAATCGTAGGTTTACTTTGTTCTTCCTTAATTTATGAACAAGATTTTATTAAAACAATAATATTAACTTTTATCAACAAATAAATATAAAACAAATAGTCCAGTAAAAGAAGAAATGTGGATCGAAAAGTCGAAAGCAGAAAAACTAACTTAGTAACTTTGTTCGGACTAGTTAGGAGATAAACATACTAAAAGTCCCCACCCCTCTGAGGTGAGCCCGAGGGGGGGGAGGCCGAAGAAGGTCCCATATTTAGGTTTTTTGCTTATATGTGAAAAACTGTGCGTTGTACGATATTTTGTTGTACTACATTATTAAACCTCATAAAATTTTCTACAACTTTGGCCTTGACACTTTTTATCTATCTCCAATCATTGTCCAGCTATGAGCTTCCAAACATGGTCTATTTTGAAGACGCTTAAATTAGTTTTCCATACAAAGTTGGTAAAAAAATCTTACAAATAAAATTTGACCAACTTCTGGTTCTCGTATCATAATGAAACTTTGCAAATGTCTAGAAATCCGACGACAGTTTAATAATCTGGTACCACTGAGCTGATATGATGATGGAGCCAGGAGGTGTCTAATGAAACTCTTCAATGGCTATTAGTAAAACCGGCGAGTTTAGGCTCATTACATTCGGATTGATGAGACGTAGGCACCTCCTGGTCCATTATCAGACCCTCGACAGCAAGTGTTATGAAAAAGTCTCATCGATTCGAATGTAATGTGCCCAAACTCGACGGGTTTACTAATAGCCATTGAAGAGTTTCATTAGACACCTCCTGGCTCCATCATCATATCAGCTCAGTGGTACCAGATTATTAAACTGTCGTCGGATTTCTAGACATTTGCAAAGTTTCATTATGATACGAGAACCAGAAGTTGGTCAAATTTTATTTGTAAGATTTTTTTACCAACTTTGTATGGAAAACTAATTTAAGCGTCTTCAAAATAGACCATGTTTGGAAGCTCATAGCTGGACAACGATTGGAGATAGATGAAAAGTGTTAAGGTCAAAGTTGTAGAAAATTTTATGAGGTTTAATAATGTAGTACAACAAAATATCGTACAACGCACAGTTTTTGACATATTAGCAAAAAATCTAAAAATGGGACCTTCTTCGGGCTCCCCCCCCTCGGGCTCACCTCGGAGGGGTGGGGACTTTTAGTATGTTTATCTCCTAACTAGTCCAAACAAAGTTACTAAGTTAGTTTTTCTGCTTTTGACTTTTCGATCCCTTTACCATACCCTTTTTGGGCACTCATTGACTGGGCTAAAATGCTTTATTTGGAATTGGATTTTGGAAATATTTATAGTCACTTGTTTTAATAATTACTTAAAGATCAGATTCCAGTACCATATACAAAGGCAAAGATAAAATGTAAACTTCCACACGCTAGTGAAGCAGCGAGTAAATAAGCTAGTTTACAGTCAAAAGCCTTTTCGTTGTGTATTACTAACGTATATTCATCCATCTGAACTAGGGTTACTACTAACTGAATTATTGGTCCCGCAAAGAATATTGTACGTGTCTGACATTGCCGCTACATCTTATTTTAATTTGACTATTAACACATATTCTTATAATAATTAAGTTTTTTACAATGTTTTTTTTTGTATATATTATTTTTGTAGAAATGTTGTAAAAAAAATAATTAAAGATTTATAAATAAATATAGTGAATAATAATTCATTTATTACAAGCAACAGTACACTGCCACAGACGCAGTGTACCTGAGGCCCATATCATATATACCTTACAAACTAACATACATAAAATGATGATGATATGAATGATATGTGATATTGATTTATTATAATAATATTAATAGCAGCAAAACGACTATACCTACGGGTAATTGCGATATGATATCGTTTCTATGTGCTTATACATAGTTAAGATTTCTGTTAATTCATGTTTACATTGTGGGCAGTGATTTAGTGATGTTGACATACTGTCCAACACTAGATAACGTCTGTCGAGAGTGATTGGCTATTGCACAACCTTCGAATCATTATTATTTATCGTAAGAGTAGGTACATAATTGTGCCTCTTGTTTTGTATATAATCCATATTTCCCGGATGGAAGTAGGTACTAAAAAAATCAAAAAGGTTTTATTCAAATCGGCTACAGTGGTGCAATTTTATAAGTGGGCCCACTGCGTGGATGAAAATGTAGAGATGGATGTGAGAAGTGTCCAAAATAGACAAAATTAGAAATAATTATTATGTAAGGGTCGTCTAAAAGTAGCGCTAGTGATTGAGAAATCGGTGGAAAGGAAAACACCACGTGGCCAAACGAGAATGCGGAAAACAGGCGTTCTACAAAACTTTAGGTGAATTGTATGAAAGAGGTTTTATGATATGCGTGCTAGGGGAGTGAATGAAGTTAATATGACGGATGATAGAGTAGAATGGAAGAGGAAAACTTATTGTACCAACTCAATATATTTTGGGATAAGGACGGAAAGATAGTACAATGTGTTTATTAGCTTATTTCTACTAACGACTAATAAAGCTCAGGATATAATGTAATGTAATTTTTAAAACTATTGCGAGTGTTCTCCACATTTAAAACAACAAAAACGGCACTACTCACGTCCAATATTGTCGGGAATATCTCAACCACCAACACGACGCTGGGGTTCTGCAGGTGTGAACTCCTGATCAAGGACATAGTAATTGTCCGAAACCGTGGTCGAGATATTCTCGACAATATTAGACATGAGTTGTGCTGTTTTTGTTGTTTTAGTAATGTAATATGAGTAAATTATTTGATTTTATTCTCCTTTAAGCGGGAAAAAACGGAGGAGTAATCGTTACAATTACTATAATTAATTAAACAGTAACAATAACTTCATGTTTTAGGTATATGTCGCTTAGTTAACAATGCACCATGTATTGTCAATTAAATTTGTAGGTATGTATTTAGTATTTATTTACTGTAGGCATGAATGCCAAATTTCAATAAATTGAACGTTATTTACAAAGAATATATCTACAAAGTTCTCATTATGGGATTACTTTCTATGTATTATCAGACTACAGTTGTGTGTCTCATTCATCTTCATGCAATAAAGAGTTGGTTAAAAATAACATTATCGAAAAAGATTTACCTTGTGGTTCCGGTGGAATTTTTATTGAAGTTAAAAGGAAAATTCCGCCGAATATCTTGATAAGGAACTGCCTATTTGTCTTTTCCATCCATTTCCATTTTTTCTGGTGATCAATTAGATTTAATCTCTTCTCAATTCTGCAATGATGAATAAAATTACTAGCAACCTTATCATTAACACTTTTCTAAGAATGGTTAATGAGTACATACATTAAATAATTATACCAATTGGAACCAATTTAAATTTTAATTAGACTATTTATTGGAATAGATATTTACATAGGTACAATACAATACAACACAACACTATACAAAGACTGTTAAATCAAAAGATATATATTAAACCTAAAACTACATTGAGTTCCAGAATGGGCGGCCTTGTCGCTTAGAGCGATTTCTTTGATATGGTGATATTTTTATAAATGTACATAGTACGAGTACATAATATATTCTATAGAAATGTTCGAATACATGGAGGATATAATATTAATTAATGTACATTTAATTTTTTTATATTTAAATTTTAAATTGAATTTAATCCAAACTTATTCAGAAAGACAGTTAGATATCAGTATCATTTGACTACAAAGTACACATATTAAAAAATGTGTATTCACCGAAAATCTATTCTATAAATAGTAGATGCATTTTATCTTTTTTTAAAGGTAATACTTACGTTAATAATGCACTTGTAATAATCACTGTTGTAAAAACGCTTCAAGGAGTGAAAAACACGAAACAATATACCGCTAGATAAACTCTTTTTTAATAAAATAAAATAGTTAACGTATAGAAAATTATGCTGAAAAATGTTGACAAACAGAAATTACTTTCCTTTGATTAAATCACACACTAAACGAACAGATATGTCACTCAGCCAAGATAGGCGATCATCGACTGAAGCAAAACTTTTTAATAGGTACAATGTTATTATTTTTAGGCCCACTTTAAACACTCGAAGAAAGGCCGGCGACTCCCGCGGTTTCCTGCTTCTTTTGTGAACTAGATTTTCTTAAAATAAAATTAACTTCTGGCGACATCAACAAACGAAAATGCTAAATTTGGAATTGGCTTTCGGAAATATTTATCGTCACTTGTTTTATTTACTTAAAGGAATTTTATGTAAACATCTACAAAGTCTTGAATGATTTTTGTCACTAATTATGTACATTAAGCTTAGGTAATAATAAATTTAAAAAAATGATCTTTAAAACATTGTAACGTAACAGATTGCGTCCACTTTTAACTAAAAGATGGATTTTAAATAAAAATGTAAAGACCCGACCTTATCTTGAAGCAAAATATTAAGTACCTATTTAATTTAATGAGTTTATAATGATAAAGTCGTACAAATTACAGCAATCATAACAGTTTATATTTTGTTCTTAATTTATACCTACAATTAATATTAACACTCTGTTAAAACAATTATTGTGAAAATAAAAGTTATATAATAATTACCTTTATTAAAAAATATTATACTTGTAATACATTATTTACTTTGACTCCTACCTAAAGGTTCGGTGCGTAACCGCTTAGAATTTACACTGTTTACCACACTTGTGTAATGATAACTTATGTTATTCGACAATTTTAAATAAACTACTATTATATTAGAAGCTACTACAACACCTATAAATTAACTTATATTACACTAGTGAACACGCACGCACTTCGTCGCGCTTAACAGATAACTACCAGTTTTGCTCTATGTTCTATATAATGCATGGATTATACATAATAAACTTTCCTCTTGAATCACTCTCTCTATTAAAAAAACCGCATTAAAATCCGATGCGTAGTTTTAAAGATCTAAACATACATAGGGACAGACCGACGCGGGGCTCGACTTTGTTTTACACTATGTATTGATGTGCACAGTAAATAAAATACACATTTCAAAACGGTATATCCAAACGCGAAACTTGACATACGATAGGGACTATTATAACCTGGACCTATTTTTATTGACGCTGGTACCAAAATAAACATAGTGCGTTGCCTCGTGTCAATCTGTTATCTCCACTATTTTATTGCTACTTCAAGTTTTTATGAGTAAGCGTTTTTATTATAATTTATATATAGCATGTGGTTATCTGCTACTTTACAAAATATTACGAAACTATGTTGCGTTTGCGATTTAGGCTGGATTTATTACATCACCTTTACAGTATAGTATAATAATATAATGTTACAGGTACAAAACTACTATTTTACAATATTATATTATTATTTATTACAAATTTAAGAAATGACAAAAATATTTAAGGTACATTATAATAATACCTACCTATATCAAATGGTAACTTATAATATCATCAACTTACATAATCGTGTTTCTCACCCTTTTTAATCATTTTCGTAACAAAATACTGGCATACATTTATAATTACTTCTGTATATACTCATACAGTGTCTGTTTGTGTATATACATCTGTGTTACTAAATAAACAATATTAAATAAATGTTTATTATTAAAAGTAAAAAGATTATTTTTGTATTAATTCTTTAGTAACTTCCACCCTTTGTGGTGACCTAAAGAAATCTTCTATTTCTTGTATACTCTTACCTTTCGTTTCAGGCAAATAAATGTGCAATATAGCTGCAAACACTGTAGCTAATATACCGTAAAATAGAAATGCACCGTGCAATGAAAACACACGGAAAATGCTCGGCGCTAGTTTCAAAACTGTAGCCATTAATAACTCTGAATAAACAGTTAATATTAACAATGAAGAACACTTGTACTGCATCAATATAATTTCTCCAAATAGAGGCGACGCTATTATAAATGGTCCACAACTAATAAACATGGAAAATACAGACAATAACACTAGAGACAAAATTTTGTTTTCATCGAAATATTCTAAATGTATCAAGTACAGGTACAGGGCGATGACGTATAAAAACACAATAGCTACAGCAGTACTTCCCACTAATAGTGTCTTTCTCTTCAGATATCTGGATATGAAACAACCGAAGCTCATACTGGCTATTGTCACACCTTCCAATAAAAGCATGCCCATGTATGCAGTTTCTTCGTTGTTAGTGATCTGATGAATCAATTGTATCGCGTACATCATACAAACAAACTTCCCAGAGAAGTGATATAGACTCATTGTCACTATAGTAAGCAACAGAGGATAATAATAACCTTTAGTCGTGATTGTCTTCACGATTAACCTCACTCTATCGTTCATGGTCATTGAAGAAGAATTTATCAAAGTCTTATGGTATTCTTTTTGCGATTTAATAAGATTCACTAATTCTTTTTCAGATTTTTCGTCAAATCCTTTTAACCAGTGGTTGGCGACAGCAGCTTCTGCATATCTGCCTTTCATCGCAAGCCAGTAAGGTGATTCAGGCCAAAATACTGATGAGAGGCAGTAAACACAACATGTTAATCCGATGATGCCGATGTTTTTCCAATGGAAGAATGTGCCGACTAGGTTTGCTATCCACATTCCCCAGAAGAAACAAGATGCTTTAATGGTCAACAACAAGGCTCTATAATGTGGTGAAGTATACTCGGATGCGACAGGGATCAATAGAGTAATGTTGCTCCCGAGTAGGGCTCCTTGTATTATTTCACTTATTAGTATGTGCATCGTGTTCGCGCTACAGTAGAAGACGATGTTGCCAACCAGTGAACTAAGACACACTAGAATGAACGGAATTTTCCGTCCGAATATCTGTGCGGATATTGGCGTTATGAATACAAAGGGTACAGCACTGTAGCCGTGGACCGACGCTGAAAAAGAAACAAAATAATGTTTTCATGCTGTAAACATAGCTAATAAATTTAATAAAATCAGAAATCGATCATACTTAGCCAAGATTCCATCTCTGGACTGACGGCGTCAGTCGAGTTTGCTTCTCGTCTTATCTGAGCAATCAGCACTGTTGGAGCGCCGAAACTTAGTCCCAATGAAAAACAAAGCAGCCATAATCCAGAAATAATATACATCTGAAAAATTGATAAATTTTATTATGCGATTATATTATGAACAACGATCTTGACTCTCGACATTCCCCTAATGTTAAGCGATACGCCTATCTGTTAAAGTCAGTATGATACTTGTACCCAACACTATGCTACAGTAGTAAGTTCAATGATATTTTTAAACATTAAAATTGATTAACTGACGACTGCCGAGATTATTTTGTACAGTATACATTTTATTTTCTATATCAGAGTAACAAAATTGTAAAAGAATTGCTGTCTAGAGAGGCAATTCTGCCATGTGACAGTGTTTTGGAGCACATGTTTTTTTGTGTAGATAAACAGGTGTGTCCGTTCTGTAGATAGTACAAATGCTCCTTATCGCAGCTTGGAAGAAGCTGGTGCTCCCTCTTTTCTGAATAAAAGCCTTCGCCACAGAAGAGAAACAGGTATTAGAACGTCCTAAAAATTATGCGTCAATTTTTTATTATCTTACCTGTCTAAGAAATGGAATCCAGGACACTCTTTGAGTCCGGTCTTGACACTCTTCATCTGTTTTGACCTCATCATACTGAGACATTTTTGTACAAATATAAATAATATATTATATTTGCCCACTTTAAACACTGCTTTTACTTTAAGTATGTAACTTCATATATAAAATATCATAATATTATTACATGAGATTTTAATTTTTAATGTATTGATCGTGGTACACTATGAACGACTGAACTAATTTATTTACTTTACTATGAGCTGTGTAAAGTCTCACCTGTTGTTCAAATTTAAGTATCATTAATAATTTTCCTTAATTCTTTTATATATGTAATTGCTGTCCTTATCTTGACTTTACGTACAAATGCTTCTTTTAAATGGTGAATATCAATGTATGGTAATAATATACGGGTGAATCTTTAAAATGTGGTTAACTTGACGTTAGCAGCAAATTTCACGTATTGACATCTATTTTATCCATTATTTGCAACTACTAGGCGATAGTACAAAGTCCATCTAATTAGGTGATTAGTCCATTTTGACTTACGAAACAACAAAAGTGAATTAAATTTAAAAACCCCCAACGCAATACGTAATTCACCATTTTGTGGTGGCGGCCATCTTGTATTTTAAATGTTATATGATGGGTTGTATTCTACTAGTTAAGCCCTTTCATTTGATACCCATATTGAGGGGGTCGTAGAAGAAAAAAGTAATCCGCCATTTTGTAGTGGCGGCCATCTTGGACCGTTTTCCACCAAACATGGCTAAAAACACTCTTGACTAACTCTACTTTCAAACAAAAAAAACTTAATCAAAATCTGTTCATTCGTTCGGGAGCTACGATGCCACAGACAGACACACACACACATACACAGACAGACAGACACGTCAAACTTATAACACCTCGTCGTTTTTGTCTAATCCTTTAGGTAGGTATAGGTATTATTATAATTTAAGTCACTTAGGGCCATACCTCACCGAGATGCCATGGCTACGTGGCCAGCGACGTCGCCAACTAGTTCTTATTGAGATGTATGACGGCTAAAGCCCATTACACACGTCGCTATATAGCGCTATAAAGCTTCTTATAGCGCGGCATAGCTTCAGTACAAATCGGCATCCGTCACACACGTAGCTATAAATGACATATAGCGCTATATCGCGCTATATTTTACAGTTGATGCGTAGAATCCGCCATTTTTCATTTTGACTAGGTGATAAAATGACTAAGCCGATTTGTATTACCGAGACAAAATAAAACAAACTCCTATTACCTACGCGATATATTAAACTAAATAGTAGCAAATGTTTAACCGCTGTGTAACAAATTAGAAAAAAATGTTTTTTATATATGTTAAATATTTTCTAGTGTTTGCAGGTCTTTTTGTTAGCATTACGAAGCAAAGTAATATAATTTGTATTTTAAATTTCACCTCCTATTTACTTGTAATAGGAGCTCTTTTTATGCATAATGATTATTTGTCCGAATAACTTAGACCTTTGAATACCTTGCAGTAGACTTTCGCTTAACCGGCTAAGTCATGTTACAAAATGGCTACGCATTTTTTTTTAATCTAGTTCATATGGGATTTGCCAAATTGTATGGTTTTACAGCAACATGTCTGTTGACAATGTCAATTTTGAGTCTTATACAGGATGTGTAAAAAAATTCATGATTTTTTTCTCAATTTTTAAAAAGATACATACCAGGAGGTTGCCATGGTTTTTTTTACAAAAGTGATTGTCAGTTAAATCTTTAATAATGCAAACACATGTTTCAAGGGTTTTGTAGGTACCTCTAAAGAGAAAAAAAAAAGCTATGCAATAGCTTAACAAATCATTATTTTATAGTTTGTCTAGACATTTTTACTAGGAAACTGAACGTTTGGAGTTCTTCTTGTCCTTGTCATATTGCCCATTACTGGGAGTCATGGCCCCTCCTTTGGAGGATTTGATATCTGATGATAGATCGCTATCTGGGTTGGTTGGATGCAATTTTCATAGCCAGGAGCCAAAAGACAACAGGACAACAGCAACTTCAAGGGTGGTGCGGATCTGATCTGACCAACGCATCGGACTACGACCTGAGTCCGCTTTCCTTTGATTTTCCGGATGACAATGAGTTTCTCTACCTATGCTATTTGGCCGATGTAGTCGAGAATCCTCTGATAAAGTCGGTCAAATCCAACATGAATTGATCTTATTTGATTAACGTAAGTCATACTTTTAGTAAACGATGTTAATTTAGAATAAATTTTTCTGGATTTTTTTGACGAATTTTGAAACGTCATTTTTTTTAAGTTTACCAGGAGCAGATTTGAAGGAAACCAAAATCTAGGAAAAAAAAGAAACATCCTTTATGTAGAATACATTGTCAAATTCTTTTGTTTAAGTAGTGTTGGGGAATCATTGGAACTATATGCAATCAAAGTGATTGAATCTCCGTTCCTACTCCTGGTACTCCTGGTACCTACTTCCTAAAAATATTAACAAGGAACTAGCTTTAAAATGATGAAAAGTGGTATGTACCTTTAACGAGTGTGCTGACGAAACGAGATATATGAAAGTGCATAGGAAGGAGAAATAAAATAGACCCCCGTGTCATGATTTTCTGTATAGCAACAAAATCTCCAAAACCTGACGGTTGGTTAGTTTTGATTGGCTTGTTTATAAAAAAAAAACTCTTCATGTAGACGAAACCACCTTAAAATCAAGAGAGAAGAGAGAAAAAAAGCGAAAAATATATAAAGCGTTTTCTTTTAAGAAATCTCGGATGCTGCTTGCTAGCGCAAGCATAAACAATACAGTCCAATTTCTCGGATATAAAGATGTACAGTACAAGTCCTGCACAGATGCAATAGATATAGCAGATAACCACATGAAATAAATACGTCTAGTGAAGCAAACGTACGAATGTGATTTGATTTCGAACAGGAGAAATGATTTGGATACGCAAACTCGATCACCTGCTCGCATTAAGAACCACTTTGAATTTCTTCCAGTTAGACTGCGTTCGTTTTCTGCTTAGATAGGATATGTGAGTCACTTGCATGCCTATGTACGTAAACACACATTCACCTATGTACATGCAATCACGCTCATCCAAAATCCTGATAAAGTTTTACACAGCACCGTAAAATAAATCGGTGGTAATATAAATAACATATATTATCATTTTATAGGTTTTATATAAAAAAATATTCGACTTATTAGTGCCTATTACTATTAATTATGTACAGAAAAGTACGATAATAATATTTCAGATTATTTCTCTTATTAATTTCGATTAGATTAAAATAAGTTGATTAGTTTTATCACTAATTTATGACGATTTTTAAAAGCAGTTAATTATTGTATATTTTAACACTTGTATTTCTTTTAAACAACTGTTTTCAACTTATATCATTCATCGCAGGAGGCACAAAGTGGAAATTGTGCATACACTTATTAGGTAAGTAGGACTGGTGATAATGCTATATTTTGGTAACATTGAATTGATCCGATAATGAAGCCGTAAAAAAGCAACTGGAACTCCGTGAAGGTTATAGAACAGTTGAAGTATAGCTAACATATATTAAAAAAACAATCTACATAACATGAAAATAAGTATTTAATAATTATTTTATGAGTAATTTTCACTTTACATTAATGAAACTTTAATAATTATCATTATAGTGTGGGATAAGAGAACAGATACCTAAACTATTAAAATACGTATTTATTCGTAATATATTATGTTAATAACATTTTTCCACACAAGTATATGGCAACTCCAAATTGCACTTGTCCGTTTTTTTATATTTTAACAGATACCTAAACTATTAAAATACGTATTTATTCGTAATATATTATGTTAATAACATTTTTCCACACAAGTATATGGCAACTCCAAATTGCACTTGTCCGTTTTTTTATATTTTTGTATTAATACACCTATTCAAATGCTCTCATAGAAATTGTTGCCAAGTTATTCCAAATATTTGAGTACGTTTGTAAATATGAAAAAGTAATGTTAATAAAGTCACTTGATTTGATATCAATGATCGACTCAAAATTCAATCACAAAGAATGAACTATTAAAAAATATAGTTCCGATCAGTAACCTGGCCATCACTAAAAATAATATAGCAAGGTATAGCAAGGCCTTGCTATGCGATGCTATATGGTACCAGGAGTCATATAGCAAGATATAGTATAGCGTCGTGTGTAATGGGCTTAACTCACTTGGCCACTGACTGGCGACGTTGCCAGTCACTCGCCAAAGGAGTTAGCCGTCATACATCTCAACAAGAACTAGTTGGCGACGTCGCTGGGCCACGTCGCCATGGCATCTCAGTGAGGTATGGCCCTTAATGTTATCACAGAAGACGTTGTTTTGAAAAGTTTAAATAGACTCATATAGAGGGTAAAGTAAATCGACACTACAATAATTATATATTTCAACAGCTAGTCATTCGACTTTATAATTTTAACGCCTCACCGTTTGAGTTGGCAAATCGTTTTCTCATTGGTTCAAAAATGTTAGAATAGGTTTGAAATAAAATAAACATGATCACTGATTATTATAATATTAAAATGCATTTCTATTCAAGTACAAGAGACGGCACTAAAATACTTATTACTTAACTACACATACACTTATTATAAGCTAATTCAAATTATATTACCTGTCAAAAGTAGAAAATAGGCTGCTGATTTCAGTGATTCTCGGGTGTAAGCTACCTAAATAACAAATTTCGTCCCAATCAGTACAAAGAGTAATATACTTGTAATACATTCTTTTCTTCGACTCATACCTCAAGGGTCGGTGCGTAACCGCTTACATTTTTACACTGTTTACCACACTTGTGTAATGATAGGTACCTTATTTTATACGACAATTTCATACAAACTACTATTATATTAGAAGCTACTACTACCTCTATATTAACTTATATTACACGAGTGGACCCGCACGCACTTTGTTGCGCCTAACTGAGTGTTTCTCTACAATATTATGCCTGCAATATACATATATACCTTTCTTTTGAATTACTCTATTAAAAAAACTGCATCAAAATCCATTTAGTAGTTTTTGAGATTTAAGCATACATGACTTTGTTTAATACGATGTGCACAGTAAATAAAATACAGCTTTCAAAACGGTATATCGAAACCCGAAACTTGACATACATCATCATCATCATCCACAGCCTTCTACAATACAATACAATACTCTTTATTGGGACAAAAAATTACAAAATAGACTTAAAACTAAATAAAAGTACTAATATTAATATCCACAATGGGCGGCCTTATCGCTTAGAGCGATCTCTTCCAGGCAACCCACTTTGCACGGAAAGTTATAAATTAAAGAGTAGGGTGTAATTTTGCAGAGGAGTCAAACTAACCTATTAATAAAATATTACATATATCATTTTTATCTTACATATATACTAAATATATTATACAAATAATATCTATTGGGGTTGAAACCTTGGGTCCATGGGGGCCGGCTGCTTGGGAGCTGTCCAAAGACCTCGCTAAGCGTTTGGTAGAGGCTTCAGGTGACAAGAATGCTGGCTTATATTTTGCTCAAAAAATAAGTTTATGTATTCAGCGGGGCAATGCCGCCAGCATTCTTGCCACCTTTCCCTCCTCCACCTGTTTATTAGATTATGTTTTGTAGTTAAGTATTAGTTTTTAAGTATTTAGTTTTTAAGTTTTTACCTTTTAAGATTTTTATGTTTAATATTAATTAAATAAAAAATCTATTATAAAATATACCTATATAGACTACAATAATATAAAATATTCTACATACTATAAAAATATATACAAATAAGTTTACATAAACTAAATAATATCTAGACACGCGGCAGCGAGTCAAGCCAAGTTCAAGCAAAGGAACTGGCGACCGCGCCGTGTGTTATATTACACGAACCGTCCAAAGCGCGTTTTGACGACTTTTTACACCCTCGTTATACAAAAACTATTACACATAGACAAGTCAAATTTGGCACATGTACTCTTATTGTAGTTCGTATAACTACATCTGTGTTCCAAATTTCATAAACACAGCTCAAACGGTTTTTTGTATATAAATATCCGGTATCCAAGAAATTTAAGGGTGATAAAGGTGATAGATCAAAATTATATCCCACTTCCAGATGACCTAGAAAGTTCAAATTTGGCATCCAGATAGGCAAAGTCATAGTAACAAAGGAAAAAATCAGAAACTAGTAAATTTTAATGATTTAATAATATTTTTAAATTTAATAAAAATTGTTAATTTTAAAGAATGGTAATTAACTTGCAAGTTAAATATGATCCACCTTCCGGTTTCCGATTAAGCTGAAATTTGGCATGCATGTATAAATTGGATGACAATGCAATATTATTGTGACATGGAGGTGATCTGACGATGGAGCTGGAAGGTGGCCATAGGGACTCCGTAATTATATGACGCAACCCCATCGAGTTTGGGCTTATTTGATTTGTCTTGACGAGTACTTTGATACTATATAGTAATCAGGGTCTGATGATGGAGCTGGAAGGTGGCCATAGGAACTCCATAATTAAGCGACGCAACCCCATCGAGTTTGAGCTCGTTTGATTCGTCTTGACGAGTACCTTTGTGCTAGATAGTAATAATAAATGCTTGTTAAAAAAAAATACATGTTACCTACTATAAGTACAAACTACCTCTATGACTGATAATAATGGTATGGTAATTTTAAGTATATACTTTTGTAATATTGTTTATGAGTCATGATAAGGAGTAGATACCTAATACCTATTCTATTCCACCTCGATCCTCTCTCGTCGGCGGAGAGTAGAGCGACAGTCCCATGGCCGGTGCACCGGAAATAATTAAAATCAAATAAATATAAATTAAGTTCTAGTAAGCCCAAAGGGCTTGATAATTAATCTATATGATAGGGCTTACTATGACTACTTCATTTCTGATATGCGTCTGGTATTGGCTCAGTTATTTATTACATGTGGATTTTAAGAGTTTCACGTGAGAATAATATTATAACGAATGGAGTAGGTATTATACCACCTTTATTTTATTTAACCTTACTCTTATCAGTTTTAGTATACTTACATACAATTAAATGATAGGTATTTCGGACCACGCCAGCGCATTAGGTATACATCATTAAATTATGGATAAGTATCTACCTACTATTAAATTCTGTACAAAAAGTAATGATATCCTATCAAAAACATAAATGTGAAATTAGAGCCAAGTTCAATATTACGATATATGTATTATGTAGGTACCTATGCGTTAGTTGTTTGTTGACTTCAAAGACAAAAGAAGGGAGATCTAAATTGGTGCCAAGTTCAATGGTTAGTCCTGAAATATATTTATAAAATATTCTATTACAACTTAAAATATTATTTCTTCTTATAACTTAAGATAAATATATTATAGCTTGAGATCTGACTTGGCTTGTTCTCATATTGTATTATGCGAAATATTATAATTAACTTGCCTACTAAAACTGTCTATAAAACTAGCCGCCGTGGAACATAGGGCTCTTTCGTGACTGTTTTTGTATGCAGGTATCTACTTAATAATATGTCGTATATGAGAACAAGCCAAATTAGATCTCAGGCAATAACATATTTATCTTAAGTTATAAGAAGAAATAATATTTTAAGTTGTAATAGAATATTTTATAAATATATTTCAGGACTAACCATTGAACTTGGCACCAATTTAGATCTCCCTTCTTTTGTCTTTGAAGTCAACAAACAACTAACGCATAGGTACCTACATAATACATATATCGTAATATTGAACTTGGCTCTAATTTCACATTTATGTTTTTGATAGGATAATATATACCTATAACAGAATAAGAAAAGAAAAAGTCAAGCTTTGTGTCAGATAAGAAAGGAAAAGTCTAGCTTTGTGTCAGATAGTGAACTTTGAGCAGATTTTTAAAACTTTCTACAGATTTTGCGCATCGGATGGGGACAGGGAGAGCATTCCATAAATGGACAGCGTAATGGGTGAAAGAATCACCAATGAATTTTGAAGAGATTGTAGGGGTCGTGGTACGTAGAAGATAGTTGTGGAAAGAGCGAAGAGAAAAAGCATGAGAGTCACAGACAAATTGGAAGCGAACTTTGAGATAATGAGGAGTGGAAGGATTGAAGAGAATATTATAAAGAAGAGAGAGTATGTGAGTATTCCGGCGAAGTTTGATGGGCAACCATTTCAGCTTACTGCGGTACTCGGAAATGTGGTCATATTTTCGTAACCCAAATATGAACCGGATACAGAAGTTTTGCAGTCGTTCTAATTTGTTTAGCTGATCTTGAGTTAGGTCCAGATAGCTAGCGTCTGCGTAATCTAATATAGGGAGAAGAAGAGATTGTACAAGCGCAGTTTTGGTGGCGATTGGTAGGAAATTACGTAGCCTTCGTAGTGAGCCAGCAGAAGCATAAATCTTCCGACTGACCTCTGCTATTTGTGGTGCCCATGTCAACCGACTGTCGATATGAATGCCTAGGTTCTTTACTGTCGTACTGATGGGTATGATGGTTCCGTCGAAGATGATTTGCGGTAAGTGGAACCAGTCAATCTTAGAGATCATCCTCGAGCTACCAATTACTATCATCTGTGTTTTTAAGGGATTCACTTGGAGCCCGTAAGATTTAGTCCAGCCAGAGATGCGCTGTAGATCGACATTGATAATATCAATGGCAGTGTCAATTTGATTAACTGGGGCCTGATTGTAGATTTGCAGATCATCGGCGTATAGATGGTAAGACGAAGAGAGATGGTGAGAGATAGTATTAATGAAGATTGCAAATAGCAGAAGAGATAGAACGCCGCCCCGTGGTACACCAGCAGTCGTATCACACCAAGATGAGCACTTATCGTCAATGCGAACACGCTGCCGACGCCCAAACAGGTAACTGCGAAACCAGTTAACTACCGCAGGTGATATATTAAGAGAGCGAAGAAGACTAAGAAGAATATCGAAATCGACGTTGTTAAACGCGTTACTGAAGTCGAGCAGTGATAGCACTGTTAGTTGTCCAGTCGCCATGCCAAAGCGTATATCATCAGTAATTTTTACCAGAGCTGTTACAGTACTGTGGCCACGACGGAAACCAGACTGAAATGGGTTCAGGAGGGCATTTCGAATGAGAAAGGAGTTAAGTTGCTGATGAACAAGGCGCTCAAGAACTTTAGACAGAAACGGAAGAATAGAAATAGGACGAAAGTCAGAAAAAGAGGAAGGATTAGATTTCTTTGGAAGGGGAATGATCTGCGCTTCTTTCCACACGGAAGGGAAAGTAGCGTTTGTTACAGAAGAATTAAGGATGAAACAGATAATAGGTAAAAGCTCGTCAAGTATAAGGATTATCATTTTTCGACTGATACTATCACTGCCGATTGCATTGGAAGAAATAGAAGAAATGCTCTTCTTAACATCACCCGCGGAAAATGTATTAAAGACGAAAGGAGAAGTGTTTGGAAGAGAAAGTGCAGAGAGTTGAGAAATGGTAGCCGCTTTCACTGGTCCATCGAAACTGGAAGAAGAAGAGAAATGCTGATTTAACAAATCAACGTTCAGGTTGTTAGGAAGGCTTTCTTGGCGTGATTTCCCAACTCCCAACGACCTCAGGAATTTCCACACTTTTGCAGGATCCCCATTTTGGGCAGAATCGTGTATATGCCGGCGCTGCGCGTCTCTACATACTTTGTTGCACTTATTTCGGCGCTCAGCATACTTCTTTTTATTTACGTCTGTAGGTCTCAACTTGAATTTAGTCTTTGCAACTACTTTCCTCTCCATCAAAGAACGGATATCGTTACTGATCCAAGGAGCCGGCAAATGCTTGATTTTCACTGGCTTAATAGGAGCGTGCTTGTCGTACAGGTCAGTTAGGACAGCGTTGAAAAGCATAATTTGATCATCGATCGATTCCAACTCAGCAAGTCTAGACTTTAACTGATGAGATGTCGCTAGATATTCATTTGCCAGCTCTTCAATTTTCGTAAGGTAGTTTCGATAACTATATTATGGGTCATCAGACCCTCTCTACATCATGTGGAATGAACCATAGGGTTCTCAGTCGGTGTGTCACGGCTCCATCATCAGTGCAGCTCGATAACACAAAGAAAAAACCAGATTTATTATATATTACCATTATGCTACAATTATTTAGCTAATTCTGCGTTATAACTGAGTTGTAAGATTTTTTTTACATATGTAAGATAATATTAATTGAGTAGCACTTTTGATTTTCAAGCCCAGCAGCGGGAGAGAACAAGCTTAGCTTTAATTATCATAATTTTTCATTGGAAATTTCCATTAGATTCATGATTAAAATCGCACTGAAGTTGTAATAAAATACAACTCGTTCTACCGCACCGCGTGCCGTCGCGGCACGGACGGCGCCCGGTTCGCTCTGTGTGACGGCTTGTATTGACTTCCCTACAATACAGCGTCCGCAAACGCATTCCGCCGCGGAAAGCGGTCCAATTGACAAGTTGTCAGTTGTCATCAACGCGATCTGCCCGGCGCGGCAGACCGGACCGCGCCTGTTCGCGTCCGCTTTATGTGTGACGCCTCACGTACAAACTAGAACATTACAAAAATTCCGTCCCGGTTCGCGTCCGCTTTGTCCGCTCAGTGTGACGTAAGCTTTAACGTTGTGTTTAATTATAAGTATAAAAATACTATCATTTATGAGGTAGAATACAATGTTTATTTATTGCGCTATCGTACACAAATATGACAATTTATATTTTGTTATTTATAATATTATATCGTTATGTATATATAACATTAAATTTTATCTCTCAGAAAAATCAACTTCCATCCATAATTTCGACGACTTTTACACCATCGTTATTATCAGAATCATCATCGCAAATTTTTACAACTGATACAATTGGTTTATGATAACTGAAGTAAGAAACAAACAGTTTTGATTCGAACCTATTTAAGTGTCTAATAAAAAAAAATATAAAATATAAAAAAAATATATCGGGCGCGCGCTTGTCTAAGCCCCCTGTGCCGCCTAAACAGAGCAGCACACTCAGGCACGGTAGAAAGAGTGGGAGATACTAGTTCCTCTCCCTTCCCCTCGATCTTACGCTTTTTCGATCAGCATCACGTGACCCTGACGCGAGTTTGAAAGTTTTTACCCATACAAAAAAAAGTGCTCAGCGCCGCTAAAGAAGTTTTCACTTCAAAAAAAATTAAGTGAACTGACAGTTTTTTTTTTTTTTTTTTTTTTTTCTTTTTAATAATATGGCAACATGTGCATTTTGCCAGTGTCGAGTAAAATTCGTGAATGTTCACGGGATATTAAATTATGGTCTCCACTTTCGTGTTTTGCCAGTGTCAAGTTAAATGTTATTTTTACAAGCTTTATATTACTTTCACCTGTCTGTTGTCTGTCTGTCTGTCTGTCTGTCTGTCTGTCTGTCTGTAATCAAATCTTGCAAGTTTAATTTGACCCACTTCCCGGTTTCCAATTGAGCTGAAAATTTGCATGCGTGTGTAAATCGGATGACAATGCAATATTTTTATGACATCGAGCTGATCTGATGATGGAGCTGGAAGGTGGCCATAGGAACTCTATCATAAATCAACGCAACCTCATCGAGTTTGGGCTCATTTGATTCGTCTTGACGAGTACTTTATGATGCAAGATGATAAAAATAATTAAAGCTTGTTTTTAAAAAGTATTTTTTAAATTTCACTTGTTTAAGTAATAAGTTAGTTAGTCAGGTCAGAGTCAGAGTGAGCTTAATAGCTCGTCTAGTCACGTGAGTCTTCCAGTAAAATGGGTGGAATTTTACTGAAAGTTCGGAGGAGTTTTGGAGGGGGCACCAAAATTCATATTTCAGCACCATATCACTTGCCTACATCTGTGCACATTCAAAAACACTTAACACGCAATATTCCACCATTATTACACGCTAACAATCAAATTCTACACGATTATTAAGCAAAAGACGTGGAGCTAATGATATGATCAAGGCTTGCCGCCAAAAACTCGAACTGACAGTTGATAGATGGCAAATGACATGTGTCAAGTGTCCCACAAAAAAAAAAAAAAGCAAAAATAAAAACGTCTTCTATATCCCACTGTTGGGCATAGGCCTCCTTCATGTTATGCCATTTAACCCTGTCTTGTGTCAATCTCGTCCGTGTGCGACCCGCTACTTTGACTATATCGTCTACCCATCTATCGAAACCCAAAACTTGACATACGATAGGGACTATTATAACCTGGGACTATTTTCATTGACGCTGGTACTAAAATAAACATAGTGCGTTGCCTCGTGTCAATCTGTTATCTCCACTATTTTATTGCTAGTTAAAGTTTTTATGAGTAAGCGTTTTTATTATAATTTATATGTAGCATGCGGTTATCTGCTACTTGACAAAATATTACGAAACTATGTTGCGTTTGCAATTTTCGCTGGATTTATTACATCACCTTAACAGTGTAATAATATAATGTTACAGGTAAAACTACGAGTATGTAATTTTAGTAGTGAATCCGCGCGCATTACGTCTCGCTTAATAGAAAATTATCAGTGTTTCTCTACTTATTATTTATGTATTAAACATATAAACCTTCCTCTTGAATCACTCTATCTATTAATCAAAACCGCATTTAAATCCGTTGCGTAGTTTTAAAGATATAAGCATACATAGGAAACGACACACGCGGGAAGCAACTTTTTAATACTATTATAAACTATTATTATTACTACTTACTATTATTATAGTTTATATACTATTATAGTGATATAGTTATTTATAAAAAAATTAAGAAAAAAATAATAATTAAAGTACATAATAATATCAAATGGTTACTTATATCACAAACTTACGTATTATCGTAACAAAATAAATACTGGGATTTATTTATAATTACGTCTGTACAATACTCGTATGTCGTACAGCCTGTCTGTGTGTATACGTGTGTGTTACAAAATTAATAATATATATTAAATTAATGTTCATTTTTACAAGAAAATATATTATTTCTGTATTAATTCTTTAGTAACTTCCATTCTTTGTGGTGACCTAAAGAAACCTTCTATTTCTTGTATACTCTTACCTTTCGTTTCAGGTAAATAAATGTGCAATATAGCTGCAAACACTGTAGCTAATATACCGTAAAATAGAAATGCACCGTGCAATGAAAACACACGGAAAATGCTCGGCGCTAGTTTCAAAACAGTGGCCATTAATAACTCTGAATAAACAGTTAATATTAACAATGATGAACACTTGTACTGCATCAATATAATCTCTCCAAATAGAGGCGACGCTATTATAAAAGGTCCACAACTAACAAATATGGAAAATACAGACAATAACACTAGAGACAAAATTTTGTTTTCATCGAAATATCCTAAATGTATCAAGTACAGGTACAGGGCGATGACGTATAAAAACACAATAGCTACAGCAGTACTTCCCACTAATAGTGTCTTTCTCTTTAGATATCTGGATATAAAACAACCGAAGCTCATACTGGCTATTGTTACACCTTCCAATAAAAGCATGCCCATGTATGCAGTTTCTTCGTTGTTAGTGATCTGATGAATCAATTGTATCGCGTACATCATACAAACAAACTTCCCAGAGAAGTGATATAGACTCATTGTCACTATTGTAAGTAACAGAGGATAATAATAACCTTTAGTCGTGATCGTCTCCACGATTAACCGCACTCTATCATTCATGGTCATTGAAGAAGAATTTATCAACGTCTTACGGTATTCTTCTTGTGATTTAATAAGGTTCTCTAATTCTTTTTCAGATTTTTCGTCGAATCCCTTTAACCAGTGGTTGGCGACAGCAGCTTCTGCATATCTACCTTTCATTGCGAGCCAGTAAGGTGATTCAGGCCAAAATACTGATGAGAGGCAGTAAACACAACATGTTAATCCAATGATGCCGATGTTTTTCCAATGGAAGAATGTGCCGACTAGGTTTGCGATCCACATTCCCCAGAAAAAACAAGTTGCTTTAATGGTCAACAACATTGGTCTATAATGTGGTGAAGTATACTCGGATGCGACAGGGATCAATAGAGTAATGTTGCTCCCGAGTAGGGCTCCTTGTATTATTTCACTTATTAGTATGTGCATCGTGTTCGCGCTACAGTAGAAGACGATGTTGCCAGCCAGTGAACTAAGACACACTAGAATGAACGGAATTTTCCGTCCGAATATCTGTGCGGATATTGGCGTTATGAATACAAAGGGTACAGCACTGTAGCCGTGGACCGACGCTGAAAAATAAACAAAATAATGTTTTTATGTTGTAAACATAGCTATTAAATGTAATTAAATCAGAAATCGATCATACTTAACCAAGATTCCATCTCTGGACTGACGGCGTCAGTCGAGTTTGCTTTTCGTCTTATCTGAGCAATCAGCACTGTTGGAGCGCCGAAACTTAGTCCCAATGAAAAATAGAGCACCCATACTCCAGAAATAACATACAACTGAAAAATGGATAATATTTTTTATTCAATTATATGAACAATACGAGCTCGACTCTCGACATTCCTCTGATGCTAAGCGATACACATATCCATTAAAGTCAGTATGATCTCGATATCGAACCCAATACTAGGTATGTTATAGTAGTTAAGTACAATAACATTTTTAAACATTAAAATTGATTAACAGACGACTGCCGAGATTATTCTGTGCAGTATGAGTATCAGAGTAACACAATTGTAAAAAAGAATTGCTATCTAATGAGGCTATTCTGCCATGTGACAGTGTTTTGGAGCATATGTCTTTTTTGTAGATAGATATGTGTCCGATATGTAAATAGTACAAATGCTCCTTAACGCTGTATTATAAGCTTGGAAGTAGCTGTAGTATCCCTCTTTTCTAAATAAAAGAAATCGCCACAGAACAGGTATTAGAACCTCCTAAAAATTATGCGTCAATTTTTTATTATCTTACTTGTCTAAGAAATGGTATCCAGGACACTCTTTGAGTCCGGTTTTGACACTCTTCATCTGTTTTGACCTCATCATACTGAGACATTTTTGAACAAATATAAATTATAATATATTATATTTGCCCACTTTAAACACTGTTTTCACTTTAAATATGTAACTTCATATTTAAAATATCATAATATAATTGCTTGAGATTTTAATGTATTGATCGTGCTACACTATATGAACGACTGAACTAATTTACTTTACTATGAGCTGTGTACAGTCCCACCTGTTGTTCAAATTTAAATATCATTAATAAATTTTCCTTAATTCTTTAATATATGCAATCCTTAATATATTCTTTAATATCTCGTCTTTACGTACAAATGCTTCTTTTAAATGGTGAATATCAATGTTTATAATATGCTAATAATATACGGGTGGGTCTTTAAAATTAAGTTAACTTGACGTTAGCAGAAATTTTCACGTATATACTTCTATTTTATCCATTATTTGCAACTACTAGGCGATGGTATAAAGTCCTTCTAATTAGGTGATTAGTCCATTTTGACTTACGTAACAAAAAAATATTTCCAAAAATCGCTTCTTGTTTCACCAAATATCCCTAGCCATGTAGGATCTCCCTAATCTACTCGTAGCAAGCAATTGTCTGTCTAATCTATAAGTAATAGGTACTATTATTATGATTTAAGTCACTTAATGTTATCGTAGAAGAAAAGTTTAAAAAGACATGTATTTATACAGTTTAAAGTTAATCGACACAACTTTAATTATATATTTCAACTGGACTACTGGTTTATTTTTCTACTAGTCTTTGGACTTTATAATTTTAACGCCTTACCGTTTGAGTCGGCAAAGCGTTTTCTCATTTATGGTTCAAAAATGTTAGAACAGGTTTGAAATAAAACAAACATGATCACTGATCATATTATCAAAATGTATTTCTATTCAA
Organism: Hemithea aestivaria; assembly: GCA_947507615.1. Taxonomy (NCBI): domain Eukaryota; kingdom Metazoa; phylum Arthropoda; class Insecta; order Lepidoptera; family Geometridae; genus Hemithea; species Hemithea aestivaria. Next base: position 8,341,391 of record OX382334.1, on the reverse strand, counting down.
GTACAAAAGACGGCACAAAAATACTTATTACTTAACTATACATACACTTATAAGCTAGTTAAAATAATTTTACCTGCCAAAAGTAGAAAATAGGCAGCTAAATTCAGTGGTTGTTATTCTAAATAACAAATTTCGTCCCAATCAGTCCAAACAATAACAAACATCTCTAAAATCTTTCGCATTTATAATATTACTAGGATATCGAGTACATTGAATATATCACTTATCACCTGTTTAAAGTAGTTGCTTGTTCACTTAACTTAGAGGTTTGCTTAAAATATTCCTCAATTTCTTGCAACGTTTTGTCTTTAGATTCTGGTAAATGAAAATACAAAAGAACTACAAAAACGGAAGCCGATAATCCATAAAACAGAAAGGCTCCATGTAAATCGAGATGCTTAAAAATATACGGGGAAACTTTCAACACAGTGCCCATTAGGAATTCTGAAAATATCGCTAGTAATGGCAAACTTGAACTTTTGTACCGTAATGGAGTTAATTCCCCATAAACAGAGCAAGCCATTATCATGGGACCACAACTAACGGTCATTGAAAACAACGTCAGTAACAAAATAGAAACAAATTTGTTTTCCACGATAACTTCCAATTTAACTAAATACAAATACAATGAGATTATAAACAAAAAGCAAATACCTATACTAGATGAACCTAACAACATTGTTCTTCTCTTTAAGTACTTCGACAGAAAACAACCGAATTGCATACTGAATATTGTGACCAGTTCTATAATTAACATGCCCATATAAGCTGTTGATTCACTGTTTGTTATATTTTTAATCAGGTCTATCGAATACATCGTGCATACAAACTTCCCAGTGAAATTATAAAGCGACATGGTCATCATCGATAACAACAGAGGCTTGTAAAAAGCTTTAGTTGAAAATGTATTAATAAAATAACGTAGAGAATGTTTTACTGACTTTTCTCTATCGTTGATATTATTGAGGTATTCTTTTTGAGCATTTATTAGATTTTTTAGCTCGTTTTCAGAGTCATCGTCGTTTCCTTTCAACCAACGGTGTGAAACGGCGCACTCTCTGTAGCGTCCTTTCATCGCCAGCCAGGAAGGCGATTCCGGCCAGAAGAAGGCTGTTAGTGAATAAGTTGACATAACAAAAGCAATGACTGCTATGTACTTCCAATGACTAAATGTTCCAGTTGCGTTCGCAATCCATACACCCCAGAAGAAGATCGTCGATTTGACAGTCATAAATATTCCTCTGTATTTCGGAGAAGTGTATTCTGTGACGATTACAATCAGAAGTATCATATTGCTTGATATAAGCATTCCTTCCATGACTTCGCTTATTAATAGAAGCGTGGGGTTGGAATCTTTTGAGCTGAAGTAAAATAATGAAAATGCCGCAATAGTGCTTACACATACTACCATGAAGGGTTTTCTTCTTCCTATTAGCTTTATTAATGTGGGTAACGTGATGATCCATGGGATAGCGCTGTAACCATGGATTGATGCTGGAAAAAGAGATTAATATTATTAAACTTAGTACCATACTCTATCATTTTGTAACAGACAATTTTACTTAAAAAATTTATGGATTATTAAATAAAATGTATATGGATTATTAAATTTAAATTTTTATAGATTTTTATGGAAGCAAGTATCAAGTCCGAAGACTAAATTACAATTTAAAAACAATATAATGTAACAATAAATACAAAAAAACTTTACCTAAAAATCTCTTTCTTTTATAAGTTGTTGTTCTTTTATCTTTGAAAGTAGAGAGATAAGATGACAACAAAGTGTATACGGCGACTACTGAGAAGATAAAAGTTTGCTTACAAAGCCATGAAGCCATATCTTCGCTGATCACTTCCGTGGAATTAGCTTCTCTTCGTATTGCTGGAATGAAGACTGTAGGAGCTCCATAGCAAAGTCCAAGAACGAAGTATATCGTGTAAACTCCACTGCAAATGAACAACTGTAAAAAACATAATTATTTTTAAAACGTTGACTTTACTGAGAATAAACTTATAATAACTACTCGTACTAGCCGTCCCTTGAGAAGGAAAGTGGAAAGTGTTTGGACATGAAGAGATTATAATCACACATCCACATACATAATAAAAATCGCTCATATACACACACGGCTTTGCAAAATCTTTTCTTAGCGGAGGTCTACGTCATAAAACCTATCTATTATTCAAATTTCAACCTAATCCGTCCAGCGGTTTAGGCTGTATGTTGATAGATCAGTCAGTCAGTCAGTCACTAGTACAGTCTAGTCAGTCAGTAGTCAGTCTAGCCTAGTCACTCTTTCCTTTAATATATTTAAGAAGATAACTAGCCCTGCCCTGATTAATAACTCGGCACTTTCACACACACACACACTTTTTAGCTTTTTCTTTTTTTGCGGCAAAGTGTTTTGATCATGAAGAGATCATAATGACAAATCCACACATACATAATAAAAAGCTCATATATACACACACTCATACTTTCGCAGTTACGTAATAAGTAGGAACAATATTAGTAGAAAGTATGATAGTAATTGATAGTGTTTTCGAGTTCAACGACACGTAAATATGTATTCCAAAATTAAACTGAATCAATACACGCGTGAGAGGCGTTTAAACATCACACATTCCCACATCTTACTAACGTGAAAGTTTGTAGGAATGTATGGATGTATAGAAGTCTGGATGTGTGTTTGTTACTCGTTCACGCCTAAATGGGTGGACCGATCGAGCTGAAATGGGATATAAAGATAGCTTAGACCCTGTAATAACTCTCATTAGCTACAGTACAGCGTTTGGAACTCCCTACCTGCTTCAGTGATTCTTGAAAATTACAACTTGAGTGTCTTAAAGTCGAGGGTCAATAGGTATTCGCTAGACCTGTGTGTTACAACTTCGACCACGTCATCACTTACCAACAGGTGAGACTATGGTCAAACGCAGTCCTATTCTACGTAAAAAAAAACAGCGGGTAAAACTGCTGGGCTCAGCTAGTATAGGTACGTATAAACGCTAACCTTGCCGCATGATTATAAACTGTTGAGTCTTTCACGTTTTCACAAACATTTAGGTCTAATAAATTAAAAATCTTAACGTAAAGAAGTAACAAACACCCACACATCACAAATGGCTCATTCTCATTTTAGCTCAAATTTGATGGTCACACGGTTATATTTCCTAAACAGTTAAAGAAAGAGACATGAATTTTGGATAGGTGAATAAAACATATATTAAGCTACAAAATAAATAAAGATTGTCATAATAGACGCAAAAAATAATACTAAAATTTAACATGAGAGGTCAAAAACGGGGCCATTTTTCGTATTCTCATGGTGTCACACTTTAAGTTGCACTGAAACATTTGGGCACTACTCTAAAAAATTTCGGTGTATCTGTATATAACATATACCAAAATTTTCGCAAATAAATACACTTTACGGTATACAGTCTAAAAAAATTCTATCATTATTATTTTGAATTTGAAATGACATAATGTGGCGGTCACACCATTTTAGGTGCTTTAAATTTGCGTAGTTTAACGGCTGCTGTTAAACACAACATCAACAATCCAATACAGAGTTCGATTCATTTCAATGATGGCCATGTTCTGCAATCGTAGAAGTAGGGTCTAGGACTTATCGAGCCGTGGGAAAAAATATAATTGCTAAAATTTATTCATGGGTGTACCGATCACTTGCATGGACAACATTTTCATGCATTGTATTTTAGTTATTTAAATCAAAACTAGCTTTTCGAAACGCCAAAACGTGCGCGATAAAGATGTAGTATTTAATTTTATACATTATACTTAAACTTTCCAGAATTTCACCAAAAAGGGACATTTTCGTCACCAGCGTGGCATCACCTTCATAGCGTTTTTTACCATGAAGGTGATTTTTAAGCCACGAAAGTGATTTTTTTCGTATTGTTTTGTTTAGAAAGGGCCTATTTACCCACTAAAAAGTACTTTATCTGTTACGTTAGGGTTTTAATACATACATACCAAATTTCTGACAAATAAAAAAGTAAAGTGAAAGGTAAAGTAATATTTTAAATTACGCATATTTTCTTCTGTAGTGAGGTTTTTTGTTACGTAGAATGTCGCTTTATTGTACATTTTTGGTAGATTTAGTCTTTTAAAAGGGTTTTACTTGAAAAAGTTGTGAAAAAATAATGACTGAATCACTTTCGTGGCGTCGAAAATTTCAAAACTGTTCTTTTTCGGAATGCAACGTACGATTTAAATCATTTATATAAAAGTTTACTTGTGTTATCCAGCTCTATACAATATTATTAGGTACATAAACATTACAAATAAGCAATAAATAAGAATTGCCATGAAGGTGACGATGAGAATCGATTCCATGAGAATGAGCCAAATATACCAGTAACCACTAATTGTGTTAGTAGAGACTTATATTTATTTTTGAAATATAAAAAACTGTAAGTTTACTAAACACACATAATAAACATTAATGTGATCAAGCGACACCCACGAAAGAGTCCGCCAAGTTTCTTGTAACTTATTTTAAAAGCGCGCATATTTAGTACCTAAGTCAAAGTACACCTACGCTGATGTTTGGACTTATCTCTAAATTGTTGCGAATAATTGATTACTTTAAAAGGTTTCTTTAAAAATACCCAGGGCCTAAGTAACACTTGACTGATATGCTAACATCAAGCAAAAGTTTAACTCTTCGCAATCATCTACCGCTTACCGCGCGAATATTGCGCACAGTATCAAATCTAACAAGTGAAATAAAAAAAATACTTTAAAAAACAAGGCTTTATTATTAAGACAATCAAATGAGCCCAAACTCGATGTGGTTGCGTCGTTTAATTACGGAGTTCCTATGGCCACCTTCCAGCTCCATCATCAGATCAGCTCTTCAGAAAAGAAAATATATTATTTCTGTATTAATTCTTTAGTAACTTCCATTCTTTGTGGTGACCTAAAGAAACCTTCTATTTCTTGTATACTCTTACCTTTCGTTTCAGGTAAATAAATGTGCAATATAGCTGCAAACACTGTAGCTAATATACCGTAAAATAGAAATGCACCGTGCAATGAAAACACACGGAAAATGCTCGGCGCTAGTTTCAAAACGGTAGCCATTAATAACTCTGAATAAACAGTTAATATTAACAATGATGAACACTTGTACTGCATCAATATTATTTCTCCAAATAGAGGCGACGCTATTTTAAATGGTCCACAACTAACAAATATGGAAAATACAGACAATAACACTAGAGACAAAATTTTGTTTTCACCGAAATATCCTAAATGTATCAAGTACAGGTACAGGGCGATGACGTATAAAAAATAAAAACGCAATAGCTACAGCAGTACTTCCCACTAATAGTGTCTTTCTCTTTAGATATCTGGATATGAAACAACCGAAGCTCATACTGGCTATTGTTACACCTTCCAATAAAAGCATGCCCATGTATGCAGTTTCTTCGTTGTTAGTGATCTGATGAATCAATTGTATCGCGTACATCATACAAACAAACTTCCCAGAGAAGTGATATAGACTCATTGTCACTATTGTAAGCAACAGAGGATAATAATAACCTTTAGTCGTGATCGTCTCCACGATTAACCGCACTCTATCATTCACGGTCATTGAAGAAGAATTTATCAACGTCTTACGGTATTCTTTTTGTGATTTAATAAGGTTCTCTAATTCTTTTTCAGATTTTTCGTCGAATCCCTTTAACCAGTGGTTGGCGACAGCAGCTTCTGCATATCTACCTTTCATTGCGAGCCAGTAAGGTGATTCAGGCCAAAATACTGATGAGAGGCAGTAAACACAACATGTTAATCCGATGATGCCGATGTTTTTCCAATGGAAGAATGTGCCGACTAGGTTTGCGATCCACATTCCCCAGAAAAAACAAGTTGCTTTAATGGTCAACAACATTGGTCTATAATGTGGTGAAGTATACTCGGATGCGACAGGGATCAATAGAGTAATGTTGCTCCCGAGTAGGGCTCCTTGTATTATTACACTTATTAGTATGTGCATCGTGTTCGCGCTACAGTAGAAGACGATGTTGCCAGCCAGTGAACTAAGACACACTAGAATGAACGGAATTTTCCGTCCGAATATCTGTGCGGATATTGGCGTTATGAATACAAAGGGTACAGCACTGTAGCCGTGGACCGACGCTGAAAAATAAATAAAATAATGTTTTAATGCTGTAAACATAGCTATTAAATGTAATAAAATCAGAAATCGATCATACTTAACCAAGATTCCATCTCTGGACTGACGGCGTCAGTCGAGTTTGCTTTTCGTCTTATCTGAGCAATCAGCACTGTTGGAGCGCCGAAACTTAGTCCCAATGAAAAATAGAGCACCCATACTCCAGAAATAACATACAACTAAAAAATGGATAATATTTTTTATTCAATTATATGAACAATACGAGCTCGACTCTCGACATTCCTCTGATGCTAAGCGATACGCATATCCATTTAAGTCAGTATGATCTCGATATCGAACCCAATACTAGGTATGTTTATAGTAGTTAAGTACAATAACATTTTTAAACATTAAAATTGATTAACAGACGACTGCCGAGATTATTCTGTGCAGTATGAGTATCAGAGTAACACAATTGTAAAAAAGAATTGCTATCTAATGAGGCTATTTTGCCATGTGACAGTGTTTTGGAGCATATGTCTTTTTTGTAGATAGATATGTGTCCGATATGTAAATAGTACAAATGCTCCTTAACGCTGTATTATTAGCTTGGAAGTAGCTGTAGTATCCCTCTTTTCTAAATAAAAGAAATCGCCACTGAACAGGTATTAGAACCTCCTAAAAATTATGCGTCAATTTTTTATTATCTTACCTGTCTAAGAAATGGTATCCAGGACACTCTTTGAGTCCGGTCTTGACACTCTTCATCTGTTTTGACCTCATCATACTGAGACATTTTTGAACAAATATAAATTATAATATATTATATTTGCCCACTTTAAACACTGTTTTCACTTTAAATATGTAACTTCATATTTAAAATATCATTAATATAATTGCATGAGATTTTAATGTATTGATCGTGCTACACTATATGAACGACTGAACTAATTTACTTTACTATGAGCTGTGTACAGTCCCACCTGTTCAAATTTAAATATCATTAATAAATTTTTCTTAATTATTTAATATATGCAATCCTATATATATATATTCTTTAATATCTCGTCTTTACGTTCAAATGCTTCTTTTAAATGGTGAATATCAATGTTTATAATATGCTAATAATATACGGGTGGGTCTTTAAAATTAAGTTAACTTGACGTTAGCAGAAATATACGTATATACTTCTATTTTATCCATTATTTGCAACTACTAGGCGATGGTTTAAAGTCCTTCTAATTAGGTGATTAGTCCATTTTGACTTACGTAACAAAAAAATATTTCCAAAAATCGCTTCTTGTTTCACCAAATATCCCTAGCCATGTAGGATCTCCCTAATCTACTCGTAGCAAGCAATTGTCTGTCTAATCTATAAGTAATAGGTACTATTATTATGATTTAAGTCACTTAATGTTATCGTAGAAGAAAAGTTTAAAAGGACATGTATTTATACAGTTTAAAGTTAATCGACACAACTTTAATTATATATTTCAACTGCTAGTCTTTGGACTTTATAATTTTAACGCCTTACCGTTTGAGTCGGCAAAGCGTTTTCTCATTTATGGTTCAAAAATGTTAGAACAGGTTTGAAATAAAACAAACATGATCACTGATCATATTATCAAAATGTATTTCTATTCAAGTACAAAAGACGGCACAAAAATACTTATTACTTAACTATACATACACTTATAAGCTAGTTAAAATAATTTTACCTGCCAAAAGTAGAAAATAGGCAGCTAAATTCAGTGGTTGTTATTCTAAATAACAAATTTCGTCCCAATCAGTCCAAACAATAACAAACATCTCTAAAATCTTTCGCATTTATAATATTACTAGGATATCGAGTACATTGAATATATCACTTATCACCTGTTTAAAGTAGTTGCTTGTTCACTTAACTTAGGGGTTTGCTTAAAATATTCCTCAATTTCTTGCAACGTTTTGTCTTTAGATTCTGGTAAATGAAAATACAAAAGAACTACAAAAACGGAAGCCGATAATGCATAAAACAGAAAGGCTCCATGTAAATCGAGATGCTTAAAAATATACGGGGAAACTTTCAACACAGTGCCCATTAGGAATTCTGAAAATATCGCTAGTAATGGCAAACTTGAACTTTTGTACCGTAATGGAGTTAATTCCCCATAAACAGAGCAAGCCATTATCATGGGACCACAACTAACGGTCATTGAAAACAATGTCAGTAACAAAATAGAAACAAATTTGTTTTCCACGATAACTTGCAATTTAACTAAATACAAATACAATGAGATTATAAACAAAAAGCAAATACCTATACTAGATGAACCTAACAACATTGTTCTTCTCTTTAAGTACTTCGACAGAAAACAACCGAATTGCATACTGAATATTGTGACCAGTTCTATAATTAACATGCCCATATAAGCTGTTGATTCACTGTTTGTTATATTTTTAATCAGGTCTATCGAATACATCGTGCATACAAACTTCCCAGTGAAATTATAAAGCGACATGGTCATCATCGATAACAACAGAGGCTTGTAAAAAGCTTTAGTTGAAAATGTATTAATAAAATAACGTAGAGAATGTTTTACTGACTTTTCTCTATCGTTGATATTATTGAGGTATTCTTTTTGAGCATTTATTAGATTTTTTAGCTCGTTTTCAGAGTCATCGTCGTTTCCTTTCAACCAACGGTGTGAAACGGCGCACTCTCTGTAGCGTCCTTTCATCGCCAGCCAGGAAGGCGATTCCGGCCAGAAGAAGGCTGTTAGTGAATAAGTTGACATAACAAAAGCAATGACTGCTATGTACTTCCAATGACTGAAAGTTCCAGTTGCGTTCGCGATCCATACACCCCAGAAGAAGATCGTCGATTTGACAGTCATAAATATTCCTCTGTATTTCGGAGAAGTGTATTCTGTGACGATTACAATCAGAAGTATCATATTGCTTGATATAAGCATTCCTTCCATGACTTCGCTTATTAATAGAAGCGTGGGGTTGGAATCTTTTGAGCTGAAGTAAAATAATGAAAATGCCGCAATAGTGCTTACACATACTACCATGAAGGGTTTTCTTCTTCCTATTAGCTTTATTAATGTGGGTAACGTGATGATCCATGGGATAGCGCTGTAACCATGGATTGATGCTGGAAAAAGAGATTAATATTATTAAACTTAGTACCATACTCTATCATTTTGTAACAGACAATTTTACTTAAAAATTTTATGGATTATTAAATAAAATGTATATGGATTATTAAATTTAAATTTTAATAGATTTTTATGGAAGCAAGTATCAAGTCCGAAGACTAAATTACAATTAAAAAACAATATAATGTAACAATAAATACAAAAAAACTTTACCTAAAAATCTCTTTCTTTTATAAGTTGTAATATTATCTTTGAAAGTAGAGAGATAAGATGACAACAAAGTGTATACGGCGACTACTGAGAAGATAAAAGTTTGCTTACAAAGCCATGAAGCCATATCTTCGCTGATCACTTCCGTGGAATTAGCTTCTCTTCGTATTGCTGGAATGAAGACTGTAGGAGCTCCATAGCAAAGTCCAAGAACGAAGTATATCGTGTAAACTCCACTGCAAATGAACAACTGTAAAAAACATAATTATTTTTAAAACGTTGACTTTTAGTCCAGTAAAAGAAGAAATGTGGATCGAAAAGTCGAAAGCAGAAAAACTAACTTAGGGACTTTGTTCGGACTAGTTAGGAGATAAACATACTAAAAGTCCCCACCCCTTCGAGGTGAGCCCGAGGAGGGGGAGGCCGAAGAAGGGCCCATTTTTAGGTTTTTTGCTTATATGTCAAAAACTGTGAGTTGTATGAACTTTTGTTGTACCACATTATTAAACCTCATAAAATTTTCTACAACTTTGGCCTTGACACTTTTCATCTATCTCCAATCGTTGTCCAGCTATGAGCTTCCAAACATGGTCTATTTTGAAGACGCTTAAATTGGTTTTCCATACAAAGTTGGTAAAAAAATCTTACAAATAAAATTTGACCAACTTCTGGTTGTCGTATCATAATGAAACTTTGCAAATGTCTAGAAATCTGATGACAGTTTAATAATCTGGTACCACTAAGCTGATCTGATGATGGAGCCAGGAGGTGTCTACTGAAACTCTTCAATGGCTATTAGTAAAACTGGCGAATTTAGGCTCATTACATTCGGATTGATGAGACGTAGGCACCTCCTGGTCCATTATCAGACCCTCGACAGCAAGTGTTATGAAAAAATCTCATCGATTCGAATGTAATGTGCCCAAACTCGACGGGTTTATTAATATCCATTGAAGAGTTTCATTAGACACCTCCTGGCTCCATCATCAGATCAGCTCAGTGGTACCAGATTATTAAACTATCATCAGATTTCTAGACATTTGCAAAGTTTCATTATGATACGACAATCAGAAGTTGGTCAAATTTTATTTGTAAGATTTTTTACCAACTTTGTATGGAAAACCAATTTAAGCGTCTTCAAAATAGACCATGTTTGGAAGCTCATAGCTGGACAACGATTGGAGATAGATGAAAAGTGTTAAGGTCAAAGTTGTAGAAAATTTTATGAGGTTTAATAATGTAGTACAACAAAATATCGTACAACTCACAGTTTTTGACATATCTTATTAATATTATAAATGTGAAAGTTTGTGTGTATGTGTGTGAGTGTGTGAGTGCGTGAGTGTGTGAGTGTGTGAGTGTGTGTGTGTGTATGTTTGTTACTTCTTCACGCATAAACGGATGAACCGATTGACTTAAAATTTGGTATGAAGATAGCTGAGACTCTGGAATAACACATAGGCTACTTTTTATCCTGATAAAAGAAACAGTTTTAGTAAAAAATCCAATAAATTAAAAAAAAATGACAGTTCTGAAATTTGACAATTAATTGTCATTTTGACATTTTCGATTTTCAATTGTTTTTGAGAAATTTGACAATTAATTGTCATTTTGACGTATTCAGTTTGGTTTTCGGTGAAGTTAGGATTTAACAAATTTTTTTTTGATTTTACATTTTTTCCAAATTCGGTTTCTAATTCGGTTCGGTTTATTTTCCACAGTCGGTTTCTTATTCGGTTCGGTTTTCGGTGAAGTAAGAATTTGACAAATTTATTTTGATTTTCCATTTTTTCCAGATTTGGTTTCTAATTCGGTTCGATGTTTTTTCCAAATTCGGTTTCTTATTCGGTTCGGTTTTCGGTGAAGTTAGGATTTGAAAAATTTATTTCGATTTAAATTTTTTCCAAATTCGGTTTCTAATTCGGTTCGTTTTTTTTTCCAAAGTCGGTTTCTTATTAAGTTCGGTTTTCGGTGAAGTAAGGATTTGACAAATTTATTTCGATTTTCCATTTTTTCCAAATTCGGTTTCTAATTCGGTTCGGTTTTTTTCCAAATTCGGTGTCTTATTCGGTTCGGTTTTCGGTGAAGTAAGTAAGGATTTGACAAATTTATTTCGAATTTCCATTTTTTCCAAATTCGGTTTCTAATTCGGTTCGGTTTTTTTTTTCCAAATTCGGTTTCTGATTCGGTTCGGTTTTCGGTGAAGTTAGGATTTGACAAATTTATTTCGATTTCCATTTTTTCCAAATTCGGTTTCTAATTCGGTTCGGTTTTTTCCAAATTCGGTTTCTTATTCGGTTCGGTTTTCGGTGAAGTTAGGATTTGACTAATTTATTTCGATTTCCATTTTTTCCAAATTCGGTTTCTAATTCGGTTCGGTTTTTTTCCAAATTCGGTTTCTAATTCGGTTCGGTTTTTTCCAAATTCGGTTTCTTATTCGGTTCGGTTTTCAGTGAAGTTAGGATTTGACAAATGTCTTTCGATTTTCAAATTTTTTTTTCGTACATTATCTTATATTATAAAAGCGAAAGTTTGCGTGTATGTATGTGAGTGTGTGTGTGTGTGAATGTTTGTTACTTCTTCACGCTTAAACGGATGAACAGATTGACCTTAAATTTGGTATGAAGTAAGCTGAGACTCTGGAATAACACATAGGCTACTTTTTATCCTGATAAAAGAAACAGTTTTAGTAAAAAATCCAATAAATTAAAAAAAAATGACATTTCTGAAATTTGACAATTAATTGTGCTTAAATGGCTAAATAGGTGCTTCATTTGTAGTTTATCAAATGGGCTTACTATGGGTGCTTCATTTGAAAACTTAACGGACTTACTATGAGTGCTTCATTTGTAATTTATCAAATGGGCTTACTATGGGTGCTTCATTTGAAAACTAAATGGGCTTACTATGAGTGTTTCATTTGTAGTTTATCAAATGGGCTTACTATGGCTGCTTCATTTGTGGTTTATCAAATGGGCTTACTATGAGTGCTTCATTTGTGGTTTATTTAATGGGCTTACTATGAGTGCTTCATTTGTGGTTTATCAAATGGGCTTACTATGGGTGCTTCATTTGAAAACTAAATGGGCTTACTATAAGTGTTTCATTTGTGGTTTAAATGGGCTTACTATGGGTGCTTCATTTGAAAACTAAATGGGCTTACTATGAGTGCTTCATTTGTGATTTATCAAATGGGCTTACTATGGGTGCTTCTTTTGAAAACTAAATGGGCTTACTATGGGTGCTTCATTTGTAGTTTATCAAATGGGCTTACTATGGGTGCTTCATTAGAAAACTAAATGGGCTTACTATGAGTGCTTCATTTGTGGTTAATCAAATGGGCTTACTATGGGTGCTTCATTTGAAAACTAAATGGGCTTACTATGAGTGCTTCGTTTGTGGTTTATCAAATGGGCTTACTATGAGTACTTCATTTCTGGTTTATCAAATGGGCTTATTATGGGTAGAAATTAGACTTATTACTTATTAGACCAGAAACATGTAGGAGATGTTCGGCTCATTTCGTGAAATTCCGGTGAAGTTTGAATTTGACAAATGACAAATTTGACGTGTTCGATTTACAATTTTTGATTTGAAATGATTTCTTCGATTGGTCGCCTTCTCTACTATATGCATGTTAAAAAATATCAACCAAATTATGTACAAATTTTTTTTTTAAATCAAAATAAATTTGTAATAAGTGAATTTAGTTTTTAAAAGTTAGTTTAAATTAGAGCAATTATTATAAACAAGTTTTATCGGTAATAACTGTGCCGCGGGTAACACCGCGGGTCGCAGCTAGTAAGCAAAAAACCTAAAAATGGGACCTTCTTCGGCCTCCCCCTCCTCGGGCTCACCCTGGAGGGGTGGGGACTTTTAGTATGTTTATCTCCTAACTAGTCCAAACAAAGTCCCTAAGTTAGTTTTTCTGCTTTCGACTTTTCGATCCACATACCGTTTTTGGGCACTCATTGACTGGACTATTTACTGAGAATAAACTTATAATAACTACTCGTACTAGCCGTCCCTTGAGAAGGAAAGTGGAAAGTGTTTGGACATGAAGAGATTATAATCACACATCCACATCTTATTAATATTATAAATGTGAAAGTTTGTGTGTATGTGTGTGAGTGTGTGAGTGCGTGAGTGTGTGAGTGTGTGAGTGTGTGTGTGTGTATGTTTGTTACTTCTTCACGCATAAACGGATGAACCGATTGACTTAAAATTTGGTATGAAGATAGCTGAGACTCTGGAATAACACATAGGCTACTTTTTATCCTGATAAAAGAAACAGTTTTAGTAAAAAATCCAATAAATTAAAAAAAAATGACAGTTCTGAAATTTGACAATTAATTGTCATTTTGACATTTTCGATTTTCAATTGTTTTTGAGAAATTTGACAATTAATTGTCATTTTGACGTATTCAGTTTGGTTTTCGGTGAAGTTAGGATTTAACAAATTTTTTTTTGATTTTACATTTTTTCCAAATTCGGTTTCTAATTCGGTTCGGTTTATTTTCCACAGTCGGTTTCTTATTCGGTTCGGTTTTCGGTGAAGTAAGAATTTGACAAATTTATTTTGATTTTCCATTTTTTCCAGATTTGGTTTCTAATTCGGTTCGATGTTTTTTCCAAATTCGGTTTCTTATTCGGTTCGGTTTTCGGTGAAGTTAGGATTTGAAAAATTTATTTCGATTTAAATTTTTTCAAAATTCGGTTTCTAATTCGGTTCGTTTTTTTTTCCAAAGTCGGTTTCTTATTAAGTTCGGTTTTCGGTGAAGTAAGGATTTGACAAATTTATTTCGATTTTCCATTTTTTCCAAATTCGGTTTCTAATTCGGTTCGGTTTTTTTCAAAATTCGGTGTCTTATTCGGTTCGGTTTTCGGTGAAGTAAGTAAGGATTTGACAAATTTATTTCGAATTTCCATTTTTTCCAAATTCGGTTTCTAATTCGGTTCGGTTTTTTTTTTCCAAATTCGGTTTCTGATTCGGTTCGGTTTTCGGTGAAGTTAGGATTTGACAAATTTATTTCGATTTCCATTTTTTCCAAATTCGGTTTCTAATTCGGTTCGGTTTTTTCCAAATTCGGTTTCTTATTCGGTTCGGTTTTCGGTGAAGTTAGGATTTGACTAATTTATTTCGATTTCCATTTTTTCCAAATTCGGTTTCTAATTCGGTTCGGTTTTTTTCCAAATTCGGTTTCTAATTCGGTTCGGTTTTTTTCCAAATTCGGTTTCTTATTCGGTTCGGTTTTCAGTGAAGTTAGGATTTGACAAATGTCTTTCGATTTTCAAATTTTTTTTTCGTACATTATCTTATATTATAAAAGCGAAAGTTTGCGTGTATGTATGTGAGTGTGTGTGTGTGTGAATGTTTGTTACTTCTTCACGCTTAAACGGATGAACAGATTGACCTTAAATTTGGTATGAAGTAAGCTGAGACTCTGGAATAACACATAGGCTACTTTTTATCCTGATAAAAGAAACAGTTTTAGTAAAAAATCCAATAAATTAAAAAAAAATGACATTTCTGAAATTTGACAATTAATTGTGCTTAAATGGCTAAATAGGTGCTTCATTTGTAGTTTATCAAATGGGCTTACTATGGGTGCTTCATTTGAAAACTTAACGGACTTACTATGAGTGCTTCATTTGTAATTTATCAAATGGGCTTACTATGGGTGCTTCATTTGAAAACTAAATGGGCTTACTATGAGTGTTTCATTTGTAGTTTATCAAATGGGCTTACTATGGCTGCTTCATTTGTGGTTTATCAAATGGGCTTACTATGAGTGCTTCATTTGTGGTTTATTTAATGGGCTTACTATGAGTGCTTCATTTGTGGTTTATCAAATGGGCTTACTATGGGTGCTTCATTTGAAAACTAAATGGGCTTACTATAAGTGTTTCATTTGTGGTTTAAATGGGCTTACTATGGGTGCTTCATTTGAAAACTAAATGGGCTTACTATGAGTGCTTCATTTGTGATTTATCAAATGGGCTTACTATGGGTGCTTCTTTTGAAAACTAAATGGGCTTACTATGGGTGCTTCATTTGTAGTTTATCAAATGGGCTTACTATGGGTGCTTCATTAGAAAACTAAATGGGCTTACTATGAGTGCTTCATTTGTGGTTAATCAAATGGGCTTACTATGGGTGCTTCATTTGAAAACTAAATGGGCTTACTATGAGTGCTTCGTTTGTGGTTTATCAAATGGGCTTACTATGAGTACTTCATTTCTGGTTTATCAAATGGGCTTATTATGGGTAGAAATTAGACTTATTACTTATTAGACCAGAAACATGTAGGAGATGTTCGGCTCATTTCGTGAAATTCCGGTGAAGTTTGAATTTGACAAATGACAAATTTGACGTGTTCGATTTACAATTTTTGATTTGAAATGATTTCTTCGATTGGTCGCCTTCTCTACTATATGCATGTTAAAAAATATCAACCAAATTATGTACAAATTTTTTTTTTAAATCAAAATAAATTTGTAATAA
This sequence comes from Hemithea aestivaria, assembly GCA_947507615.1. Taxonomy (NCBI): domain Eukaryota; kingdom Metazoa; phylum Arthropoda; class Insecta; order Lepidoptera; family Geometridae; genus Hemithea; species Hemithea aestivaria. The sequence goes on along the minus strand of OX382334.1, from coordinate 8,325,384 downwards.
GTGAATTTAGTTTTTAAAAGTTAGTTTAAATTAGAGCAATTATTATAAACAAGTTTTATCGGTAATAACTGTGCCGCGGGTAACACCGCGGGTCGCAGCTAGTACATAATAAAAATCGCTCATATACACACACGGCTTTGCAAAATCTTTTCTTAGCGGAGGTCTACGTCATAAAACCTATCTATTATTCAAATTTCAACCCAATCCGTCCAGCGGTTTAGGCTGTATGTTGATAGATCAGTCAGTCAGTCAGTCACTAGTACAGTCTAGTCAGTCAGTAGTCAGTCTAGCCTAGTCACTCTTTCCTTTTATATATTTAAGAAGATAACTAGCCCTGCCCTGATTAATAACTCGGCACTTTCACACACACACACACTTTTTAGTTTTTTTTTTTTGCGGCAAAGTGTTTTGATCATGAAGAGATCATAATGACAAATCCACATACATAATAAAAAGCTCATATATACACACACTCATACTTTCGCAGTTACGTAATAAGTAGGAACAATATTAGTAGAAAGTATGATAGTAATTGATAGTGTTTTCGAGTTCAACGACACGTAAATATGTATTCCAAAATTAAACTGAATCAATGCACGCGTGAGAGGCGTTTAAACATCACACATTCCCACATCTTACTAACGTGAAAGTTTGTAGGAATGTATGGATGTATAGAAGTCTGGATGTGTGTTTGTTACTCTTTCACGCCTAAATGGGTGGACCGATCGAGCTGAAATGGGATATAAAGATAGCTTAGACCCTGTAATAACTCTCATTAGCTACAGTACAGCGTTTGGAACTCCCTACCTGCTTCAGTGATTCCTGAAAATTACAACTAGTGTCTTAAATAGTGGTGGGTCGTTAACGATTTTTGGGTTAACGCAACGAAGCCGTTAAATTCATCATGTTAACCTGTTAAAAAAGCCGTTAACATTATTAACAGGTTTGAGAGCAAGCGAACTTAGAAACATAGATATCTCTCACTCTCGCTCGTACAATTTTAAGCTAGCGGCGTCTCGCTCGCTCACATAGGCGCCCTCGCGTCCACTGGCATATTCCGTTTCTATTCGTTCTTTCAACGCAGAAGAAATAGATAATTTTAGCTGGTTTTGCGTTAGCAGCTTCAGATTACGTTAGCGACTTTTGAATACCTTTTCGTTGAGATAATAAAAAAAGCGCATTGCCAAAATCGTTGAATGACACAGTTGATAGATTTAGCGGGTTTTGCAGTAAACAAAAAGCTGTTAATTCGTTAACATTAGATTAACAGTTAAAAAAAGCCGTTCGTTGAATTAACGCCCACTCCTAGTCTTATAGTCGAGGGTCAATAGGTATTCGCTAGACCTGTGTGTTACAACTTCGACCACGTCATCACTTACTTATCAACAGGTGATATAAACGCAGTCCTATTCTACGTAAAAAAAAACAGCGGGTAAAACTGCTGGGCTCAGCTAGTATAGGTACGTATAAACGCTAATCTTGCCGCATGATTATAAACTGTTGAGTCTTTCACGTTTTCACAAACACTTAGGTCTAATAAATTAAAATTCTTAACGTAAAGAAGTAACAAACCACACATCACAAATATACCAGTAACCACTAATTGTGTTAGTAGAGACTTATTTTAGCGTTATCTATTTTTGAAAAATAAAAAACTAAAAGTACTAAGCACACATAATATACTACATACATTAATGTGATCAAGCGACACCCACGAAAGATTCCGCCAAGTTTCTTGTAACTTATTTTAAAAGCGCGTATATTTAGTACCTAAGTCAAAGTACACCTACGCTGATGTTTGGACTTATCTCTAAATTGTTGCGAATAATTGATTACTTTAAAAGTTAAAAGGTTTCTTTAAAAATACCCAGGGCCTAAGTAACACTTGACTGTTTTTTTTTTTTTTTTTATGTTTTGAGATATCGCTAACATCAAGCAAAAGTTTAACTCTTCGCAATCATCTACCGCCTACCTCGCGAATATTGCGCACAGTATCAAATCTAACAAGTGAAATTTAAAAAAAAAACTTTTAAAAACAAGGCTTTATTATTAAGACAATCAAATGAGCCCAAACTCGATGTGGTTGCGTCGTTTAATTACGGAGTTCCTATGGCCACCTTCCAGCTCCATCATCAGATCAGCTCTATGTCATATATAATTATATTGCATTGTCATCTGATTTATAAATGTATGTAAAATTCCAGCTCAATCGGAAACCAGGAAGTGGATCAAATTAAACTTGCAAGATTTTATTACAGACAGACAGCCAAAGAACAGGTGAAAGTAAACAAGTGAACTTTAAAAAAAAAAACTTTTTAAAAACAAGCTTTTATTGCATTGTCATCCGATTTATACATGTATGCAAAATTTCAGCTCAATCGGACACCGGGAAGTGGGTCAAATTAAACTTTCAAGATTTGATTACAGACAGACAGACAGACAACAGACAGGTGAAAGTAAATAAAAGCTTGTAATAAAAGCTTGTAAATTAAACAAACTGTATAAAAAATCCACAATAATAAATGTCTACACTAAATATTTCAAGTCTATGTAATTTCGTAATAAGCTGTAGTTAATCAGACATTTAAAATCGACCGTCATATTTATATATTATAATTTATCAAATGCATTTTTACATACCTGCCGAAAAAACACCAACCGCGATGACGTAGTTTTTTCATTATGATCACCGATTTCCCATTCATCATGACATTTCTCCTGTCCCATGGTCCTTAAATATAAAATTTGCTTTTAAATATTCAAGCAAAAATATTTTTCCTTTCAGGTTTTCAGCTCTACATACCGAGTTTCATCTTAATCAGTTTAAAGATTTTTGCGTTAAAAAGCAACACACATACACATACTAACACACAAAACACATAGTCACAATACAATACTCTTTATTAAGACAAAAAGTTAATAAAAAAGACTTAAAACGAAACTATATTCAGGTCTACAATCTCTTCTTAGAGGCAAAAAGCTTTGCAAGGCAAGTGTTAAGACTAAAAAGTCAGATACGAGAAGTAAAAGAGTAACGCACAAACTTTCACATGTGTATGATATTAGTGATTGTAATAATAGTGGTAATTAGTGGACTATTAAATAATATTAGTAAACAATACAAGTTATAAATTGTTTAAAATTATTGTAAGAGGTACCACACCACAACGGAGGTATCACTGGTACTTTGCCCAACTTTTAAGCCTTTGTTCACTTCTTTTCTTTAATTCAATTATAATATCAGTTATAAAGTCACGATTATAATAACACTGGAATAATATAAACCGATGTGAGTGAACTGTGCGACTCAACGGCGCAACCCAAAAGCAAAAGTAGGATATCTAATAATAGGAATATACAAAACACGAAATATCAAGTTGACCGATGCTGCTTTCGATCGTCACCCGAAACATTATAATCCCTTATAATATAACTAGCTTGTGCTAGCGGCTTTCCTCTTTTAATATCCTTTTTTAGCTTTGATGACTACATCACACAAGTTAATTAAATTTAAAATCCCCCAACGCAACGCTTTCAAAATTTGTAATTCGCGGTTTAGTGGTGGCGGCCATCTTGGATTTTAAATTTATCATAGTCCGTTATATTCTACTAGTTAAGCCCTTACATTTGATAACCATATTGAGGGGGTTGTGGAAGAAAAAAGTAATCCGCCATTTTGTAGCGGCGGCCATCTTAGACCGATTTCCACCAAACATGGCTAAGAACACTCTCAACTCTACTTTCAAACAAAAAAAAACTTAATTAAAATCCGTTCATCCGTTCGGGAGCTACGATGCCACAAACAGACAGATACACACACACATACAGACAGACAGATACGTAAAACTAATAACACTCCGTCGTTTTTGCGTCGGGGGCAAAAAATAATAAAATATGTATCTCCGTATTTCGTGCCAAATAAATCCGCAAGAACTCAATCAATCCGCAGAACTGTGCGACAGGTCAGTCAGTCGCGCCACGGTAAAGAGATATATATAATTTACCGTGGTCGCGCTCTCCTTTTGGTTTTTACTTAAATTACATATCACACATTACATCCGTAGCGAATTCGAAACGAATCCGTCATATTATGACGTCGGTCCGGCATCGTCGTAGAACTTTTTGTATGGTAGCTTACGCACTACAGTCACCCGAATACTGTAATTGTAATGTAGTACGAAAAGAATTCAGTCCATTATAAAAATAAAGTCCATTAAGTGTCGGATTCAGATCGGATGCAGTGCGGAAGTGAATTAGAGATAAACTCTTCAATTTATATTATAAAACACTTACGTAAACAAATTATTATGATAATAATATAATCGAATCGAGAATACAATCACCTTCGAGAGAGAAACATTCAATGCTGTAGCAATTGTGAATTACACATAATATTAAACTTAGTTAACTTATATTGCACCGACTTTTATATTTATTTTATTTAAACTTTGTTTTATAAACTCGTGTTTAGTTCATAAGTTGCTGACGGAAACTAATTTGATATCCGAGTATGAATACGGACGAAATTACTTTAAAAAATAATGCATTAGCATAAATTGACATCTATGATTTATTAACGTTAGCGTGTATGTTTTAGAGGATGCTGGGCTAAACTGGGCAACTTATTATTTTTTTGTATTTGTTTTTTTTTTTGACTAAGTTATGACTTTAAACCCACAGCTCTTCCGACATGCAGCAAACAAGTCTAGATTTGGACCAATTTCGGCGATTTGAATCCTATGTGTGTTATTTATTTATATATTATGCGTTTACTATATTATTTATAGTTCTATATACATACAGCTTACATACAGCCTGCGATACTAGATATTCTGTTTGTTCTTTTTTTATCACTAGGTTAGCCTTTAATCACAATATCACACTAGGTGGGTATCTCAACTGCAGTGCCAGTACCGCCTGAGCAGTGATGTCCAAACATTGCTGTGCTTCGGCAGGGGGCACTGTAGCTAGTGAAATTACTGGGCTAAAGAGTCTTAACATCTCATGACTCTTGAGTAAGAAGCGTTGGTGCAGTGCACTTTGAATTTCACATCACTGTGAAATTCTAGGTGACATTTTACTGATTATGGGCAGCTTTATCTCTAAACATTAGGAGAGCGTCTTGCTCGTCTTCTTACTGCTTCGCATAAAAATAAAAAGATATTTTAATAGATAGTTTTTTGTTAACGTCAGGATATAGTAAACTTTCTCGATTTTTTATTACCTAAGTTTATTCGAATGCTAAATCCGAACCAGTGTAGCTGTTAGAAATGGTTTACTTATTATATTTTGTAAATATTGATTTTCCCCTACTTACTTCACTGTACCCACCTATTATTTCCTTATATGTTTAAACAAACAGTGTCCCGCGGTTTCACTCGGTTTAAAGTTTATATTACGTTAAACTATCTACGCCAAGCAGTTTTGCCCGCAGAAAACTAACCTACAATATATTCTTCTAGCTATTTATCTCCTCCTCCTTGAGTAGTGTTCCCCATTACTGGGGGTCGTGACGCCTCCCTTGTAGGATGCAATTAGGGATTAAAATTTCCGGAAATATTCCGAAAGTTTCCATTACTTCCATGAAACTTTCGAAATTTGACAGAAACAATGGGGAATAAACCCCAAATCAGAAATCTGATTTTATAAATGAAAATGCTAAGTAAAGTAAAATTACTGCTGATAGGATAGTAGGCTTAGTGCCTGTCTACAATACTCAATCAAGAATTTTGACTATAAAATTAAATTTCTAACTGATATACCAAGGAAAAGAAATACGCTGTTCATTGATGGAAAAATCATACCAAATACCAAAAAAACATTGTATTTTTGTTTTACTTTGTTAAATAGACTTATTCTTGTGCATATGAAAGTATATACACGTGTCTGTATGTAAAGGGTGAAACAGTGCAATGACTGATTCACAAGTGATAACCTGGCTGCTTGGTGAGCTAATGTTAAAATAGAATTATATGAATTATGTTTATATAAGTCGGTATCAATGCCCTCTTTGGTTGTTTATAATCTTTATAATTGTAAGTCAAAAAAAATGATGGGTTTAGCTATCATAAGTTACCAGTATCATAGTTTTCACTTTTTCTTTGTATATTTCCATCGTCAATTAAATATTCATGGCAATTACCATCATTTATTATAGTTTTGAGATAGATAAGTATAATAACAAAACAAAAATAAACCCAGAAGGCCGTAGTAGTAAAAAAACGCATTCAAAAATTCAGTGTTAATCTGGAAATTTTGGAAAGTTTCCTGCAATGTTTCCCTATATTTCCGGAAACATTGGAAGTATTCCTGGAAAGTTTCGGAAACATTCGGACATTTTCATCTCTAGATGCGATCTCTTATGATAGAGTGCCATCTAAGCCAGTTGGATGCAATTTTCAGGGCCTCGTGAACGGGAGCTTCAAGAGTGGTGCGGATCTGATCTGACCAACGCATCGGACTGCGACCTGGGGACCTCCTTCGATTTTGCCAGTGACTATGAGCTTCTCCAGATTTTCATCTCCTTTCCGAGGTATATGGCCGAAGTACTCAAAGATTCTCTTCAGACAGATACTTAGTTGACAGCCTTGTCTTCACTTCAAGTTGTGTCAGGACTGATGCGTTGGTTCTATGTGCCGCCCATGCGTTTTTAGCTATTTATCGAACTAGCTATCAAATTTCAGCTCAATCGATACAGCCAATTAGGCGTGAGGAGACAGGAACCACACTATAACCACATAATTTTACTAATGTTTACTACCTATAATGTACCATTTACTGAACGGTATCATCTTTTGGAGAATTTTATTTTTTACTCAAGAAATGTAAATAGAATATTTAGAATAGAATAGAAAACACTTTATTGAACACAAAACGTAGATACAATATAAAAAAAAACTTTCACATTAGAGAAAAAGTGTTATAATTGGCGGTCTTGTCACTAATAGCTATCTCTTCGATACAACCTAAAAAACCTATATAAATACCTATTTCGAACCAATCATTTGCTACAAGTACTTAAGAAACCAATCCAAAAGTTATTGATTAAAGAAATGACAAACACGCATACATCCAAACTATACATTTAGTAGGTAGGATATTGTCTAATGATAACCTGGAAACCGGATTGATAATGGAATCTTACCGCTTTTATAATTAGGTGTATAAATATCAAAGTTTATGTATGTATATTATGCATATTGATCAATATAACACGTGATCGTGGAGGCGACCCGATGGTGTCACGTTAACTGCACGGAGCTGTATGGGAACCTGCTTTTAGGCACATTATTATCTGTACCTATAAAATACATAAAACAAATACTGGTATTACAAAAACATCATTAACAGAAAATCATAATTTATTACTTTGTTTTTTAATGGCTAATTCCTTTATTGAGAAAAACAAGCAAACAATACTACAGCAGTCAAGAACACTTGTTTTAACCACACATCGGCAACACGTCAATCTACAGAAAATCCTGGTGCTTTAAAATAATTAGGAGAGTACACCTTTATACCTTTTAGTACATTCTTCTTCTTCTTGTAATATCATGAGCCATTTTCTTTTTCCGGAGGTCGTCAAATAGTCATCGCCATCTTAAATTTCGAGACAGCAATACGGAACAGACATCGTGAGCTCATATTGAACCACGTTCTGTAATTTTTAAGGAATGAGGTACGTCATTCCCGGTTTTCGGTTCCTCCGAGTTCCCTTGAATAATGATTCGAAGCAGATCGTATTTATAATTACGCATTATATTCCCAAAACTTGCATCTGTCAATGTTTTACACCTCGACTTTTTTCCAAGGATGTACAAGACCCTCTCATTAGACACTATCCGTCCATGATATTTTTGTAAATTCCTCCTTCTTGAGTCATATTCCTCATTAGGTACTGGGGGTCGTGACCCCTCCTTTGTAGGATGCAATCACTGATGAAGGAGTGCCACGTATCTGGATCGGTTGGATGCGATTTTCATGGGCTCGAGCCCATGAAAATCGCATCCAACCAGGAAAATCGCATCAAAACAGGAGCTTCGAAGGTGGTGCAAATCTGATTCGACCAACGCATCAAACTACGACCTGGGGACCTCTTTTCTTCGATTTTTGTTCATTAGATCTCTGTAAACCTAATCTCAGTAAACTTAACTTCAAATATAATCCATTATAAAATTACCGCGGTTTAAAAGCAAAGATATTTAACGAATTATGAAGTAACGAACTCTCTTCGCAAACATCTTTAACTCACGTGTTTGAGGACGAAGTTTGTGAATTAATTTGCCAAATATCGCCGTAACACGAGATTTAAACTTGCCACCGAACTTCGCTTGTTAAATGTTAATTGTTATCAAAGAGAATTTATTTAATAACCATTTCAATTAAGGAATGTTGATCTAATGATATGGACTACACTCACTAATAGTACAACTATTGTTAAGCTACTATTGTACACATGTATATCAACCTGTCAATTTAATTTGGGGAATGTAGGTACATCAACTTAATTTTCAATGATATCAAAAATTGTAATTTTAATAGATGACATTGAACTACTTAATGATGAACTAATATGTTTGTTATGTTGTTAGCTCAAAATACACATAAAGTTTTCAGCGAGTAAAACTCAAGCAATTACTAGTAAAAGTACCTAATATTTGCACATTCCGAAAATCTTTTTTTTTATAGAGTAGTATTACTGTATTCAACTTGACATCGTTAATCGAATTAAATAAAACTAGGAAGGTACTAAAGCGATTCAATTTTTGAAACGGATTCATGAGGTCGCATTACTTACTGCAGGAAATGGAACGTCGCCGATTTATTTTAACCACCTCGGCTTCTTCCACACCATTAACTTTTTAATCCCAAGATTCGTTTAAAGTGCCAGTGATAGCACAAGGGCTTTGTAGACTGTCTCTATCGTAATATATTGAAATTGATATGCTATTTCATGTAATCATTTCTGAAGTTCGAACCGTACTCTGAATTTGGTATTAGGCTTCATTTATTTCCTAGCGAAAATTAGATCTTAGGCACGTAATAATAAATACCTGTCAGCTCCCTCAAAGGGCACAGACTCAGGTGAACGGTATCAATGTATTGAGAGGGTACGTGAAAACAGTTTAAGTAGAAAGGATAAGTGTGTTTTCGCAGCATGTGTAGAGAAATTCGACACCCATTCCTCTATTTACGATGGTGCGATAAGCATTTTCTCTTTCAATACCATCAAAGAGACTGGCCGTCTATTCAGGGTTTCGCCCGACAAAATGTAACCCATAAAGGGTATTATATAAGAAGGTTGCAGCGCTACTCGCCTCACAAAAACAGTCTAAAATCTTATTTCAATAGAGTGCCCGCATCGGCTCGTGTTCTCATTCAAGTTTTTCATTAGGCCGAAACGAAACATTATCCGATCTCTCTCAATTCGTGATGAAGCCCATCAAATCATTTGTCGGCATAGCGACGCGAAACTTCAGCTATTATTCCGCTCAGTTTACTAAAACAAAAGTACCTACTTTTAATTCTTGATCTGGGATTTCATGTGATCATTACATTCCACGGTTGGTTGAGCTAGACGCGTCGCGGAATGAACTCGTACTTTGTCACAAATTAAATTTTAGTGAGCTACAACAACGACCCTTAGATATTATGAACCATAATCTCTCGAGCGAAGAGAAGCCTAAATATCTGAAAGGCAAATTGGGCGATCTCTCTGAGCGCCCCCTCGTAAACTTAAGCCACACGCAATTTTGTTTGCGGCTCGGCATCCAAGTTGCTTGTAAACTTGATATAATGACATAAACGTTACAGACGTTTAGTTATTCAATTAGAGGAGCTTAAAAACAGACCGAAGTCAAATGTCAATTAATTCACTTCACAAAGGTTTTAAAATGAGCACTGGGAAATCTTCACCAATCATTATTAAATAGATAGTTTTGTTAGTATATGTCTGCAATAGGTAATATAATATGATTAAATCAAATTCAAAAATTGTACGACATGAACTTTACTTGCTACATATTGAATATTACGTGTAAAACGTACGTATTTCCGTATAAGCACGGTAAGTAGCGTGGCGGAAGCTTTTCGCTTGTAAATCGAGAAAATGCCTTGCTTCCGTTCCCACCTTCTCCCTGATTAAATTCTCAAACATTAGCGCATTCATGGCGCCAGATAATGTATTCAATCGAGTCGCCTCATTCCTTTACGACTCATTGATTTATTCATCGATTGACTTATCTTTAGGCATCCATTAAGCACGTCTAGACCGATCCTGTAGTCACGGAGACGCTGTTAAGATACGACTGTGTTCACTGCTCAATCAACTACGTTTATCAAATATTTATTAAATTTATTATTGAAATAGACAGTAGGCTTAGTAAACATAAAAAGATAAGTAGGTACCAGGTACATCGCAGAAGAAAATAAATTTGTAATATATTAATAAATCTTAACTTACTAACAAAGAGTGTAATTGAACTTTTAAACTTGTGTAAAATTAACAAGTTTTTTTTTATTAGACTATGTCTGGTTGTGAAACTGTATTATGTTGAAACTATAATATTAAAATAATAAATTTATATTATTGTTCTCTTCCACACGCTTACAGATTACAAGTGAATTAAATTAAAAATTTAAAAAACCCCCAACGCAATACGTAATTCAAATTTTTTTGATGGTGGCCATCTTGGATTTTAAATTTTATGTAGTGGGCTGTATTCTACTCGTTAAGCCCTTTCATTTGATACCCATATTGATGGGGTCGTGGAAGAAAAAAGTAATCCGCCATTTTGTAGCGGCGGCCATCTTGGATCGATTTCCACCAAACATGGCTAAGAACACTCTCGACTAACTCTACTTTCAAACAAAAAAAACTAAATCAAAATCCGTTCATCCGTTTGGGAGCTACGATGCCACAGACAGACACACACACACACACAGACAGACAGACAGACAGACAGACACGTCAAACTTATAACACCCCGTCGTTTTTGCGTCGGGGGTTAAAAAAACATTTTTCCGTTTTTAGCCCCCGACGAAAAAACGACGGGGTGTTATAAGTTTGACGTGTCTGTCTGTCTGTCTGTGTATGTGTGTGTGTCTGTCTGTGGCATCGCAGCTCCCGAACGGATGAACGGATTTTGATTTAGTTTTTTTTTTTTTTGAAAGTAGAGATAGTCAAAAGTGTTCTTAGCCATGTTTGATGGAAAACGGTCCAAGATGGCCGCCGCTACAAAATGGCGGATTACTTTTTTCTTCCACGACCCCCTTAATATGGGTATCAAAAGAAAGGGCTTAACTAGTAAAATACAACCCACTATATAAAATTTAAAATCCAAGATGGCCGCCACCACAAAATTGTGAATTATGTATTAATTGTGTTGGGGGTTTTTTAAATTTTTAATTTAATTCACTTGTTAATTTGTATCTTACACACACGTGAAAATTTTACTTTACAGTCCAAGTGCCAAGAATGCTAAGAAAGTAAGATTAGGAAGGATCATTAGTATTAGGAAATTACTCCGATATGTACCTAGTACAATACGCCTTTAGGTATTGGTCGATTTGTGTATTATTCGTGTCGTTGGTATTTGACCGCAAATCAGGGTTAAAACTACAAATAACATATCGGGATAGATGCAGTAAATCAACCTGTTTTGCGAATTTGAAGTAAATGAAGCAATCCTCTAAAGCATATCAATCTCGGCTGGCATCGCTGTAATATTTTATGAAACGTTTTTTTTTTTTTCGGTGGAAGTATATTTCAATGAGTTGGACTTAGTATCTTTTGATTATATTAGAACACAAGAGCTGTAAAAAAACCATTGTGACTTCATAGTGAATGCAAATTCGGAGAAGACAACGAGGATTCGGAAAAGACAAGCTTAGTTTTTAATAAAACGCTCGCGGCATCTATTCTTATATTATTATATCTGTGGTTAAATCAGATTTCGCTCCATCGGTTTTTATACATTTGTGGACGTAATCAAAATGGCGTTCGTGACCTTATGGCGCCGAACGCCAATTAACTTGCAATATCAATGGCGAGCCTGGATCAAACCACGCTGTACACAGTAATCAGCTTCTATCAAGGGATGGTGATTTAGAGAACTTAAGAGTTATTTGGAAAGCAAAATCATAGAAAGTATTATTGTTTCTGGTATAACAAGTGAATTAAATTAAAAATTTAAAAAACCCCCAACGCAATACGTAATTCACCATTTTTTTTATGGTGGCCATTTTGAATTTTAAATTTTATATAGTGGGCTGTATTCTACTTGTTAAGCCCTTTCATTTGATACCCATATTGAGGGGGTCGTGGAAGAAAAAAATAATCCGCCATTTTGTAGCGGCGGCCATCTTGGACCGATTTTCAACAAACATGGCTAAGAACACTCTCGACTAACTCTACTTTCAAACAAAAAAAACTAAATCAAAATCCGTTCATCCGTTTGGGCGCTACGATGCCACAGACAGACACATACACACACACACACACACACACACACACACACACAGACAGACAGACAGACAGACAGACAGACAGACAGACACGTCAAACTTATAACACCCCGTCGTTTTTGCGTCGGGGGTTAAAAACAAGTGGAACTATTTTAACATTGCAGTGCTTATGATATTTATGTCAACCACAACAAAATTTAACAGTGGTTGGCTTCATCAGCTTCATCTATATATAGGATTATACGTATATATCTAACGCTATATCTATCTCCTATGTACTGCTTAGTAACATTAAAAATAACACCATATTCGGTAATTTTTATAATTCTTGAAAAATACAATTGTTCCATACATAAAGTGGTGTTAATAAGATGTACGAGCAGAAGAGCTTGGCTTAAGAATGAGAAATACAGAAAAGTGTGCTAAAAATAAATAAATGCATCTCTACAATTTTTTTCCATAGACATCATAAACTATTCAGTTACAGGTACTTATCACTAAAGTGTTCCAGTAACCGAGAGATAACACATAAGTAGTTCCGAGACCCACCTTCAAGCTTGTAAGTGATAACTTTTCGATTCTCCTAAAGTTGGAAAATAAGATTGGGCCGTCTCTGCAGCGGTAATGGCTTTGTTGTGTACGGCACAGTTTGACGGGTTATACTTGAATTCTCTACTAGTATACTCCCGAGACACTTGCTCAGATTCATCCACAGTGTAAATAAGACAGAGAACAGTAATGATAACTCGAGTATTTTTTTTAATCTATTATATAATGCAAAATTAAGACTAGCAAGCCACTCTCTTACCATTAGAGTAAGAGATAACGCTGCCTTTAATTAGTATACAATGCTACCCAGGATTTTACAATAATGTAAAACTCAAGGTGCACTGCGCCAACGCTTTTAATTTAAGAGTCAGATGTTTTAAGACTCTTCAGCCCAGTAATTTCACTGGCTACAGTGCCCTCTTACTGCAGCACAGTAATAATTATAAATATTGTGTACGGCACAGTTTGATGGGTTATACGTAAATTCTCTACTATTATACTCCCGTAATACAATAATAATTATAAATTATTATATTTATTTACACGTCTTCATACTTCTTTGCATAAAAAAAATACTGTTAAGAAATAAATTCAATTCTTTATTTGGTGAAAGTCAACTAAAAAGAATTGATTAGTACAATCATCCACATAACTGGTGTCTAAAATTATAATTTAAAAACTATGATAAATATATAACTATCTCAATTATTATGGTTTCTCATAATATACAAACATCGTTCACACGTCGGTTATATATAGTCCAGTAAAAGAAGAAATGTGGATCGAAAAGTCGAAAGCAGAAAAACTAACTTAGTAACTTTGTTTGGACTAGTTAGGAGATAAACATACTAAAAGTCCCCACCCCTCCGAGGTGAGCCCGAGGGGGGGAGGCCGAAGAAGGTCCCATTTTTAGGTTTTTTGCTTATATGTCAAAAACTGTGCGTTATACGATATTTTGTTGTACTACATTATTAAACCTCATAAAATTTTCTACAACTTCGGCCTTGACATTTTTTATCTATCTCCAATCGTTGTCCAGCTATGAGCTTCCAAACATGGTCTATTTTGAAGACGCTTAAATTAGTTTTCCATACAAAGTCGGTAAAAAAATCTTACAAATAAAATTTGACCAACTTCTGGTTGTCGTATCATAATGAAACTTTGCAAATGTCTAGAAATCTGATGACAGTTTAATAATCTGGTACCACTGAGCTGATCTGATGATGGAGCCAGGAGGTGTCTACTGAAACTCTTCAATGGCTATATATATATACTGTCATCAGATTTCTAGACATTTGGAAAGTTTCATTATGATACGACAACCAGAAGTTGGTCAAATTTTATTTGTAAGATTTTTTTACCGACTTTGTATGGAAAACTAATTTCAGCGACTTCAAAATAGACCATGTTTGGAAGCTCATAGCTGGACAACGATTGGAGATAGATAAAAAGTGTCAAGGCCAAAGTTGTAGAAAATTTTATGAGATTTAATAATGTAGTACAACAAAATATCGTAAAACGCACAGTTTTTGACATATAAGCAAAAAACTTAAAAATGGGACCTTCTTCAGCCTCCCCCCCTCGGGCTCACCTCGGAGGGGTGGGGACTTTTAGTATGTTTATCTCCTAACTAGTCCAAACAAAGTTACTAAGATAGTTTTTCTGCTTTCGACTTTTCGATCCACATACCCTTTTTGGGCACTCATTGACTGGGCTAATAGGTATAGACGAATATTTAGAGACTTGCATTAGGTAAATATGTTTGCGACTTCTTCACACCTACAAGGCTAAACCAATAAACTAGAAAACTTTAGATTTTGTTATCTCGAGCTAATGCTTTAGTGAGCATTCTGTATATTTTTCAGTGACGTCAGCTTTGAAACAAAAAATCTATGCTGGCCGATCTAACCTTAATAAGTATTATATAGCTACGCCTTCTCTTCTTGCAGTTTTGAGCTAGTCCTTTTCTTTGTAGTCGCACATATTGTCAAACATTCACATATCTTCCAGGAAAATGTTTCATCCATTGATTTTCCGTAAAAAATACTTTTTTTTAGAAATAAGGGGCTTTTTAATATCTGGTCTACGCCTATCACAAATCTTATTACAATAATACCATTCACATCGTTAAGTTACTTTTTATCTATTTTAACACAGCATTATTAATCGCAGAAACCAAAAAAAGCTCTCTCTCGAAAGTTCGATTTGTTCGTACCTAACTTTGGATTGTTATTCGGAGTCGAATAGAGAAACTTTTGCTCGATAACCGATCGTCTCATAATATCTTTACGTAAATGATTTCTGGAAGTTTGATCATTATCTCTCTTCCTGAGCAATTTACACGCGCGTAAATAACTTACCTATACCTACCGATTACTCGTAATTTCATGAAACTTCGGATATCTTTGGATCACAGGTATTGGACCAGCATATTTTATACTTGAAGATGCCTTTATTGAGAAAAACAAACTAACAATACTACTTGAAGATCAGTTGTATAGTGTCACGTCTCATTTCCTATGTTTTGTTGTTGGAACTTTTTAAATTAGTTATTTATTTAGAGGTATTTGACATCTTAGAAACACCAACAGCTGACAAGTGAAATTTAAAAAATACTTTTTAACAAGCTTTTATTAATATTACCATCTAGCATCAAAGTACTCGTCAAGACGAATTAAATGAGCCCAAACTCGATGGGGTTGCGTCGTTTAATTACCGAGTCCCTATGGCCACCTTTCAGCTTCAGATCGGTTCATCAAAATTAAGTAGGTAGGTATCCATGTTAGTCTTACAAAATGAAGGAACTTTTAGTATGCAAAAATTATTTACCCTTCGTGACATTTTCAGTATCCACCAAATCTTATACTATATTCGATTCATTTTAAATGCCATTATTATGTATCACCTAAGGAAAAGTAGTGAGATACATCATTGTTGCATATTAAACGAGTCGATGATAATATAAAGTTTGATTGCTACTAGAAATGTCACGAACCAAGGCTAGTTCATTGTGGCAAATGAAAATTTACTTCATTGTGTAAGCCTAACATGGATAAATCTCTTTGTAGTTGACTGTACCTCACTATTATTGATATCCATTGAACACTCAACAAATTGTTATATTATTACACAAACATTCCACGAAGAAAAAACTAGAACAGTCTAACCCTAAATGTTATACAGCTAATGATGACAAAATGGATGTCTGTGAACATCCGAAACTACATTGACCAAGTGTTACACAGTTGTTGAGTCCTAAGTACCCAAACAGCTAATTGGTCGCTTGTAAATGAAAGAGGTTTGACAGTTCAGTAAGATTCCGTCAAAACTTTACCATCCCCGGGTCCAAAGGCTGTTCCAAACAGCGCAGCGCAGCGCAGTTTCCCAACTTTACCAAACAAGATACAACTCACAAACCGCTGGTTATCTTTTTACTCAATTATTACTGTAATACAAACCGTAATTTATTATCCACTGTAAATGTCACAAGGAGAAATGAACCGTTCTCGACTTTCACAGTAAAATGATACAGATTCTTTCCTTGTTTCAAAATAAATAAATGTTCAATGATAGCCGATTTCGAACGCTTTATTCGTACCTGTTTCAATTCTATCGCTTTATTTATTTTGTGTTTATCCTGTTTGGAATTGTATAAGTTTTATGCATACGCAGCCTCTACATTTCATGAAAACAATGACGATTCAATAGACAAGTATAATGTATGCCTAAAAATATTTTAGGACTCAAGGAATCAGATTTCAAAAAATTTTATCCCGTCTTCTTGGTATAGTCTGCTGCCATCTACGGCCGTATCGTCGCTTAACATCATTCGAGATCGTGTTTAAAGGCTTACCTATAATGAATGAAATAAAAAAATCAAAAAACTCCCAACGCAACGCATTCAAAATGTGTTATTCGCCATTTTATGGAGGCGGCCATCTTGGATTTTGAATTTATTATAGTGCGTTGCATTTTACTCGTTAAGCCCTTTCATTTGATACCTACCCATATTGAGGGGGTTGTAGAAGAAAAAAATAATCCGCCATTTTGTAGCGGCGGCCATCTTGGATCGCTTTCCACCAAACATGGCTAAGAACACTCTCGACTAACTCTACTTTCAAACAAAAAAACTAAATCAAAATCCGTTTATCCGTTCGGGAGCTACGATGCCACAGACAGACACACACATACACACAAACACACAGACAGACAGACACGTCAAACTTATAACACCCCGTCGTTTTTGCGTCGGGGGTTTAAAATAACATCGTTCACAAGTTATATAGTATATAGATCTCATTGTATGTTACCTATGGAAGGTAAATTCAACATCAATATTTAAACTTTTTTTAAATTGCACCCATTACCCAATAAAAAGTTCCTAAATGGATAGACCAGCATGTTGAACTCTACAATTAGTATTTTATTATAATTAAAAACACAAAGATAATTTTTAGTATCTAAATCATACACGAATATCAATGTAATTAATAGAAATGGCTTTATTTTCTTTAATTAAAACTAATGACGAGGCTCAAAGCAATTAATATACTGGCGAAGAAAATTGCGGTTAATAATTTCAAGTTATATTCGTCACAGATTTCGATCCCCTTAACTTGAATATTTTCGCAACACATCTAGAGGTTTTGTCTGTTATTCTATATAACTTTCTGAAATGTGTATGTACATACTCGTATATGTAAGTTATGATTTCAGGCTCTGCGTGTGCAAACAGTCCAGCTAAGCAAGCAAACAATAAAATTGATTTGTAATAGCGCATATTATGGTGGTTTGATAAAACACATTTAAATACGATTTACCTACATTAAACTGGACTGAAAATAACCGACTTCAAACTCGCTTTTATAGTTTTCCATGGACTTCAGAAAATACATTACAAAAAAGATACTTTAAGTTGTAATAAACATGAAATACCTACATAGGTAAATTAAACAGAGTTAAAACTCAACGTCACCAAAGATCAAAACTAAAGATCGGTGTACAATGAAATATGTGTAGCGCAACGAACATACGTAGGAATGTAGAAGCCAAACGTGACCACAAATCAGCCGTAAATCAGATTTCGAGCGCACACGTCGTGATTGCCGAAACGAATTTGCGTTGTGTTGTGTTGCGTTGCGTTCGCCGGCGACCGCTAACAGTGTAAACGGGGTCTAATGCGGCGTGCTCACTCGCCCATTACCTATTACTGCTGTACCTGTGTTTAGGAGAAATTCTGTAATTTTGACCCTTTAGAAGGTGGTCTAAAAGTGCATTGAAGGAACAAAGTTGTAATTATGGGGACTGTCATAGCAGTGTAAGGAGGTAAAGCTGTAGGATTCGGTATCATCTTTACAATATCATAAAACTAATCTTATTGAGATTTAAGAGATAGATTGATTTAAGAGAGGCATTTATAAATTTGAGATTGCCGATTGCTGTCTTTACTTTTCATCATAACATTGCTCTATATATTGCAACAATTTGCAAGAAATACTGCCAAAAAACATGAGAATTAATATAAATTATATTAATGGGACTAGAAAATCTAGTGTTTCTATTGCCATTATTACTGTTTACAAAGTTTACTCATTTGTATTCTCAGAGCTACAAATAAAGGATTTGCCCGAAATTCAATTAATAAAATTAACGCTATAGGGCTAATCCGAATCCCTAGGATACTTACTTATAAACTAAAACTAATTAAATACTTACTTCACAATTTAAACCGCTTAGACATAATTACATACATACTACAACCATAAGTCATTTTATGGAAATGAATCGACGCAGCAATAACGTAATAGCACCTGAGAGACAGATCGTAGCTCATTTGGAAATATTAGCCTCACTAATTGCCCAACTTTACTCGCATTAGAAACGTAACTACCAATTAGCAGGTTGTGTTCATTCGATCTTACTATGCTTTAGATTTGTGTGTATTATATTTTAAGGACCAGTGTGTTTTATAATCAGATTATATTATCTTATATTAGTTATATTAGTATCAAATTGTATAGCCAACTAAGCACTAAACTATAATTAAAATGTAAATGTGTGTGAGGGCCAAAACAAGAGGTTTACATTTTAATTATTTAAAATGTAAACCTCTTGTTTTGGCCCTCACGACACAAACGCACGTCTAGTGTGAGAACCACAGTAAACACAATGTTGTATGTGCAAAATTATGTTAAATAAACATTGTTCATTTTCAGTACTGTTCAATAGTTGTGATCAAAATTTCAATAATAACAAAATATCAAAGGTTATGTGTACGTTAGGTTACTTACATTTTTTGAAGTGAAAACTTCTTTAGCGGCGCTGAGCACTTTTTTGTATGGGTAAAAACTTTAAAACTCGCGTCAGGGTCACGTGATGCTGATCGAAAAAGCGTAAGATCGAGGGGAAGGGAGAGGAACTAGTATCTCCCACTCTTTCTACCGTGCCTGAGTGTGCTCTGCTCTGTTGATGGTGTAAAAGTCGTCGAAATTATGGATGGAAGTTGATTTTTCTGAGAGATAAAATTTAATGTAATATATAAATAACGATATAATATTATAAATAACAACATATAAATTGTCATATTTGTGTACGATAGCGCAATAAATAAACATTGTATTCTACCTCATAAATGATAGTACTTTTATACTTATAACTAAACACAACGTTAATATTGAAGTTTTCACTTCTGCCGGCACTCCCGGAGTGCTACCTTTTTTTTGAAGTGAAAACTTCTTTAGCGGCGCTGAGCACTTTTTTGTATGGGTAAAAACTTTAAAACTCGCGTCAGGGTCACGTGATGCTGATCGAAAAAGCGTAAGATCGAGGGGAAGGGAGAGGAACTAGTATCTCCCACTCTTTCTACCGTGCCTGAGTGTGCTGCTCTGTTGATGGTGTAAAAGTCGTCGAAATTATGGATGGAAGTTGATTTTTCTGAGAGATAAAATTTAATGTAATATATAAATAACGATATAATATTATAAATAACAACATATAAATTGTCATATTTGTGTACGATAGCGCAATAAATAAACATTGTATTCTACCTCATAAATGATAGTACTTTTATACTTATAATTAAACACAACGTTAATATTGAAGTTTTCACTTCTGCCGGCACTCCCGGAGTGCTACCTTTTTTTTTTATTATTTATTACCTATAGGTAAGCCTTTGACCACGATTTCGCGTGACGTTAAGCAACGATGCGGCCGTAGATATATCTAGGAGGCGGGATAAAAAAAAATTTAAATGTATGTGTGTGTGTGTCAAAATGTATTTATGGTTTTTTGATTTGTTGTTTACATAAAAATTAACAACAATTGCCATAAGAAGAATAATTTTCACGTCACTTCGTATAGTTTTATAGCTCTAGGTAAATCTACTATTTTCTTTAGGTGAAACTAAATTCAAAGTAATTTTCTAATTGGTTGACTTAACATTTACATTATTTTAATGCGAAGCGAAACATCAGACGCTATTCAAAGGTAAAGTTTCAATTTACTGAATTCTTAGGACATCTGAATTAATTGTCGTTATAACCCTTAGCGACATCAATTCGGAGGATAATGTTATCAGAGAACCTTAAAATAGGTCTATAAATAAATTAATAAATCTCTTGCTGACTGCAGTTAATGAAATGCAAACATTTAAACTAAAAATGGAGCTTCATTTTCTTGTAATGAATCCAAATAGTTGTAGATTGAAAGCAGCAATATTATAACGAGTAATATTGTTTTTTTTTTCTGTAAAGGTTCAGATACTACGTTTCGGAACAAAAAGATTTTAAAAATGCCCCAGTTCAATTTAGGAGAGATCGCATAGACAATCCTAACGAGTGTTATGTAAAGCAGTCAGATTACAGAGTGGGGAGCTATCGTAGCGACCAAGAGCTCTCTCCTCCACTCTGTTTGCAAGGCTTACGTGTTCCGAATGCAAAAACGCATAGATTGTACCATTTGTGCAAAGGTGTCACGAGAGCCTCGCCAAACTAGCTCGCTCAACAACGTTATCCAAGCTAATTTTCCCACACGTAGCGTAGGTTCAAAAATCTAAAGCTTCATGCATATTTAGAGCTCAAAAGGCCCGACACTCGAACGCCTAAGTATGGGCATATTTCAATGGCAGCTTTATCGTTGCACACAAATCGCATCGATTAACTGCGATTTATTAGCACGTACGTCCAAATTAGTGTTATTGACTACGGCTTTGTTTAAAATATCTGCTCTCGAAAGCACGTCGCTGAGAGGCAATAACCATCCATATTGAAAATGTTTAAGTGGAATTCGGGCAACAATGAAAAGAATTCAGACTTATAAATAAGTTGAAATAAGAAATCTCGGTAAAATGGTGATTGAAATGAAAGCAAGGGCGTCCCGCGTCCCGTCCAGTCTTTGTGCCGACGAAACGACGCGAGACGACTAACGTAATTGCACAGCTTCACTCGCCCGATAGAAGTGTACTTAGCAGTTTTTACTCCTAGTTTCAGCAAAGGCAATAAGTCTGCTGAAAAGCTCCGCATAAAGTTTACTCATGGCTAAATTGTCTCACAAACGCTAAGCGCTTATGTTCGGATAAGTGGGTTAATTTCACAGTGCTACATTCAAATTAAACGCGGTTCTCGGTTTGTTTTACAAATCTTCTATCACTTTAAAATATCTTCAACTGAGCTTCGGTTTGTTACAAAACACTTCGTCACTCCAACTATATTTTTATAAATTTTAGCCAATTTCGTAGCTATTGTGTGGGAAGTATTTCTTAGGTGGTTACGATAATACGAGCAAAGTGTTGTATCAATGAGTTTGAAGTAAAGATGAAAGTTTTGACCGCCGGGACGACCCTTACAATAGTCCTCGCATATCCTCTCGGGGGCATATTTGACCTAGTTTACGAAATTGCTGCCGATTAGATAAACAAAAACGGAAATACAAATAAACATCTCAACTGTAATAGTTGTTTTAAACTGTATTAAATTTAATAGTATCTATTTAATTTGTCTATGTATTATAACTATACATAGTGAGGGTATCAATATATTTTTCATCCCCCCACCTCGGAAAGTGTATTTTTGCGCTTCGATATCTGACTGGAAAAGTCCATATTATCCTCTAAAGAAATTCAAATTTACTTTACCCTCTAGAGACAAAAACATAATTAAACCTATTTACTTCCACCTCTATGGTACCGAAATAAGCGTACAACTTTTTTAAATTTGTTAAAAACTCGGAGTAAGAACCTCTTTAGTAAACTTTTTTTTTAATTTGCTTTGGGCGCACCATCAGCCTTGCCAGTAAGTTACTTTTGTAACATATTACGTTTCTTTTGAACTATATTTACGTTAGTTGTTTAGATATAATTTACATTTCGAGGCAATAATGTTTTTAATGAATTATAATATATAGTACTGTAACAGTAAATAATAGTTGAGTTAATTTAGCAGAGTTAATAGAATAAGCCATTTTTTTATAACTTTATCTAGTTAGTAGCAATATTTTTTCTAAGTATTACTTTTTAGTAACTTTTTTATTAACGATTTCTCACTGTAATAAACTGAAAATGAGAAAATAATCACTAAAACGAATAGGTAGAGTGCTTTTCACGAAAGGAGACCTTTTTGCGGGACGCAACTATTGCACATTTTAAAAGTTTAAATACCTTTAACTTTTTAACGTCTCATAATTTCTCATATTTAATTTCTTAATCAAAAAGGTATTTATTTTATGTAACAAATAAAAATGATTTAAAATATGAAGTCAATAATAATAGAATAAAAAATTAGTTCCGCTAAATTCCGTGGGACCTCTTTCGTGAAAAGGACTCTAAGTCTCTAAGTAAGCGTACCTACGTAAATTAAAATTGAATACTGGTTATTTTTGAAGATAGTGCACTGGCAACACTGTGCGCATCCATGGTGAGAATAATTAAAAAAAAAACTTTTAGCATTGAATTATTTCCTCGCTGAGGGGGGATGAAAAATTATGTGTCACACTCGAGTGCAAAGATTTTTGACCTTGTGCTCTTTTGATTCCCTCGCTAACGCTCAGGATTCTAATTAATAAATCACTCGCTACGCTCGTGATTTAATTTTAGAATCCTTCGCTAGCTCGGTCATACAAACTGAGCACGCGGTAAAAAAGCAACTTTGCACTCTTGTATAACAAATAACTATTATCGTTAAAACACCGCATCGTTTCGTTTATTGTATCGACAGGTCGACTATGTGGGCGACGCAGTGCAAATGTTTCGTATTAGAATAAATATTATAAAATAAATTCAAGTCCTCATTCCCGGCGAACAGGTCTTTGATGGGTATCGTAACGACTTCTATTCTTTATATTATGGATGCTATATACTTCAATCTCCTATATTCACAGCATGAGAATCATGGTCACCACAGATTGCCTTCCACAGTCAAAGCAAATTCAACGTAGTTTTCTAACAAAACCAGGCCTACGAGTAAGTTCAAAGATTGCGCTCTAACTGACTTTGCATATTAACCGGCTCAAGTCCAGATGGAACGCTTGACCATTCATGTTATGTTACGCTAAGCTTGCCTCGCCCGAGCAATTTAATATCATAATCCTTTAAATAATTCAATTGTATGCACCAGGGGTTGGCAACGAGACCGCCGGATTTTGCACAGAGACGTAATGTAATTTCTCGCGGCTGTGCCAGCTGAACATACCTGTCGAGTTATTATTTCTTATTTCAAAATTTATAGTGTTCTGAGTTTTGCAAATTGATAATGTTACCATTGAATTTAAATTTGGTTTTAAGGCAAGGTCTGTTAATTATTGTTTGCATTGTAGACTCATCCATTTATGGGAGTTCAGATCGCGGGTTAGGGCTTAAAGTGCCTTCAGAGACACGGTAGCTAAAATAATATTAGATTTCATATACCTACATACTTTGATTCCCACCCAACAATTCAGATACGAACGGGGGGTATTTCAAGGTCTCTGCGGCACGGTCGAAACAACTATGATGAACTTTGCAAAAAATAAAACACCATTTAAATAAAGCTTCTCAAATTGCCTCCAATTCCCAAAGAAAAAGTTTTTCAAGTTAATGAACTCTCGGCACAAAACAGGGTTTAAACTGCAACGATTTGTCAAGTGTAACTAAGTTGCCGTAAGAAACAGCCTTCCGAAAGAACCGACAAAGGCGACAGCTGTCCTCATTGTCCAAAAGTATTTGCTTTTGTTCCTGAGGTGTCTATTCAGGCAGCGAAAGATAAAAATTACGAAGTCCCAGCGCGCCGCGGAGGTGTTTTTATCAAAGACGAAAACAAAGGGTTGTTTAATGATGGTATTAGTGGAAAGTTTGCGATAAATTCGGGTCGTTAGGCGTTCTTTGTCGCGGCTGTATTGTGCCGTAAGTCAACTGCTTATTAACTGTTTCCTCACTCCTCTGGAGCGACACTAATTCCATTGAAATTCTAGTTCCATTGAGTTTTATCGCGGTTGGCACAGGGAAATTGTATATACCGAAGTTATTTAACTAGTTGTACCACGCATGTCCTCCACAAAAAATACCCCTACATTATATTTTTGTTACAATGTAGTTATACGTAGTGTCCAGTTTAGTTTTAAATTAATGTTTAGGACAGTTGTTTAAAATTGAACTACCTCTAACTCTTTTTACACTATACCTCTAACCTTTAACCCTACTTTTATCTCTAACTCTACTATTAAAGTTCAGTACATACTTTTGAAATGGTGAGGAAAACATTGGCATTTACCTAGTAGGATGAAAAGCACGCCAAAATTCACACATGTAGGTAAAAAGTTAACTTAAGGATCGGTCCCGCAGGAGTCCATCCTAATCCTTACCGAGGATGGTCTCATTCTCATCCGGCAACCTTATTATCTTTCCGCTAACTCGGCAAGCCTATTTACCTTGCAAACATTTGCATAGGTTCTCCCGTTTCTTATTTCATAATTTTTGGGTTTCACAGTATCCAGAAATGTGCGGAACACACAAGTTTCATTGCCCTGTGGAGTTTTCACCGTAATATCATTCGAATAGGTATAGCATAAGCACTTACTTTTAGGTAATTTTTGCTTTTGAAGTATTTTTGGAAAAGGGTTTTATTTGTACTATTATGTAGGTGAAAGTACTGGGCAGCTTACTAGGTAGGTAAAAAGGAAATTTTAGCTTAAACCTCTGGGCGCAGCTTATCATGTCACCTAGGTTTTTCAGTAATTTTATTAATAGACAAACTAACTGCATCTAGCGTATTTATTTGTTGAAAAAAAATCTCTGTGTTTATACGCAGCTAACATAATCAAATTTCAACCAAATAAGTTATTAATTAAGTGCATTTGTAAAAAAACTAATGTTGAAAGTAGTTGCAAAGTAAATTGGTTTGTATCCACAAATAGAAATGTGGCACACAATCCATTAGCTGAGGTCGGTTATTAGACTTACTCTGCCTTTTGGCGACGAAGCAGCTTTTTGCATTCACGCCTCACCACAATTTGCAGCTGGCTTTACCCGCGCCGCTGTTCAACCGAGCCGGCGCTGCGCTTGTGCTTTGATTTAATACTACTGTTTATGTACCTTCTGTACCTAGTATTATATTAATATTATAGTCATTGCCTTAATTTTGAGTGAATGCATGCTCAAACTTAATCAAATGCGACTTTCGTCTTATGTGTTTTTAACGAAAAGTCTACTTTCTATAACTATTTCATTTTCGTTTCTTATGTGTCTCTTTTAGGGCTTGCATTTTATCTCAATTTTAGCTACAAGGTTACTTTATTAGTTACGCAAATGTCGTTGTTAAGATCAAATTAAAACATACGTGTGCGATTTAATATAACTATAGAGGTATTATAGAGACTTTTAACAAGTGCAATGAGAATTGGAAATTTCATTAAAAACAGGAAATGAAAGTAGTGCTTTTAGAAAATATGAAAACTAGCTGCGACCAGCGGTTTTACCCGCTATACTGTAGCCTATATGTTATCCCAGGGTCTAAGCAATCTCTATATCAAATTTCAGCTCAATCAGTAGACCCGTTCAGGCGTGAAAAAGTAACGTTACAAATATAATATTAGTTAGATATAAAAAGTGCTTTATTTAAATTAAACGTTGTAATTAAGTATCAGATTCCGTAGCATGTAACCAAACAATGGTAAGAACGCAACGGGAGCCCGTTCAATTATCGCTGCAAACTACAGCCTCCCTACGAGATTGCGTTTCACACCCTACCACTGTACGACTGTCTACGGGAGACGCTGGAAATTTACTCTTATCATCTGAAACCAAATCACTTGATAAACATTTTCCTAATACAAGTATCCGAGTACAAATTATTAGAGGTAATTTCTTCCTAAAAATATACTTATGTTGAATGTACTTCATAGTGTTCCAATGTATTTTTAATAAACATGCATTGAGTTTCACTGATACGACTAACAAATTCTTCGTCGTGGGATAATATATGATTTATGACAATGTGGTAGAGGTACTCGTAACAAACATGACAATATAATACAATATAAGACTGAAAGTTTCCTTCCTTTTTTCGTATTTGTGAAAAATATAGCTCACTTTTGGTGTCACCCGACATTTTGAAATTATGCAGCAAACGCATGCGTCAGTGACACCATAAAACATGATAAAGGAACATTGATTTCAGATCATACAATATTATTATGACACAGTTGTGTCACCGCTGCCATATGACGCGAGTGCATAATGCAGTGCCTCTTCATTCATACATAATGCTATGATAAAACTAGCACATGTAAATGAGACCGATGCGATGTTTCCGAAGCCAACCCTACGAGACTGCGCGGCTACGACACGACCTACTTCACGGAAAATACCTACTAAACACTCTCCGCGTCCCTAATAAGCTGATATAAATAGCAATAGCTTCCGTAAGCAAAGTATTACAATAAATGTAATTAACGACTCGTACTTACATGAATTATGCCTACGTTGCAAAATTAAACAGAACATGCTTCGCTACGACATCCAACCTACAAACATTCATAAAATTGTAACACCCCTAATGACCGTCCCGTATCGCTACACGTTTATTTAGGAAGCTTCGTCAAATGTGACCCAAAAGTAATTTTAACCGTCAAATGAAACTCCTTTTTGTCATCCACGGTTCAGGTAGAGCTCGTTTTAAAATTTCCTTCAACAATAAGAACCTCTCTAGGTACCCTACCGCGGAGAACATAATGAAAAGCTATTCACTTATTCATAACACTCAAAGTCGTAACTCGTTTAAGCGAGAAACAAAAAGCCGACGGTTCGAGCGTAGGTAAATGAAAACAATGGTAGGTAGTGGTTGCCGTTGCAAATCAAATTACAACTTTTACATTACGCCGTTTCCTAGATTCATTCAACACATAAACTTGTGAGGCCTTTTACACTTGAAACTCGGTGTGGGGTCGGCTGCGGTCACATTATATCGCTGAACGAATTGTTATTGTTTCTGAAGGGAAGTTTAACCGCGCCGGATTGTGAATTGTGAAGCGAAGCGAGTGAGGCGCTGCGCAGGGCCACTGTCGCTCGACAACACGGCCGCGGCGGCCAGTCTGCTGCATTCTGGCTGCCGCCTGTCTACTCCATGCACCAACTGCTAGCAGCTGCACTGTGCCTGTAACTATAACTATAGTTGTGCTCTTTGTTAATCAACTCACCCTTTCACAAATATGTACATCATAAACAGGCTCATTTCACATTTTATCACTTCCTCATCTGTTTTAAACTTTGAATATACAGACGTAATCACATATTCGTTCTGTACACGAGCTGATTTATTCAAACCGTCATTATTTAAATATTCATGGTACCCAAGCAGTGCTTCAAGCCAATTTCAAAGATAAACTCGTGTAAAACACATCCCGGGTAACTATGTTTCTTTTCACGCGAGGGAATTCAAAACAACCATTAATGTTACTCAGGGTAATCATGAATATTCTATTGGAAACCCCTTTTAAGAGATAACGTCCTACGGACTGCTTTTAAAAAAATATTTCTAAATAATTAATGCGAAAGGGAGATTTTAAATATTGCGGCAAGGGAACATTTCGAGTCGGATAACGGCGACCATTCCGCAAACTCTTTCAAGTTTCTCAAAATAGATAAGCACAATAAGATTCTCCGTCGCGAGATCATCTCGCGGAACAAAAAGAAAGCCAAAAGTGGGAAATAAAACGTGAGCTTTTACTGAACTTGTGAAAACGGAAAGTTTTCCAATTGATAATAATTTCCATTGTGCAACACAAAGGGAACAGGAAAGTATGAAAATCTGAAATAAATTCTTAATTTAATAGCTGACTGAACGCTATCTGAAAGGAAAGTCCGGATTAGAAGAACAAAGACCGAGCCTTTACCGACTGTGGGCTTTAATTTTTTGTTGACTTCTGTTTTGCTCTTTGCCATTCTCATAAATTGGGCTCTGAAAGTTCTTTAATGAAGTTTATTGCTAAAGCAATGTTGATTTATACGGGAGCACCGCCCGAGCCAAGTCCGTTAAACACCCTAGCTAGGGGTCGTGTCTGCTGCTTGTTATGACATCTGCTTTTGTTGGCACAATTTTAAAACGAAACGTGGAAAGTGGTAAACAGTTACAGTTGGGAAAACTATTTTGCACTAACTTCATTTGGTTTTGGCAACGATTCCACTTAGCATATCCAGTTAACAAAACAAGAAATAGGAAGTGTATCCAATCTACATTTCCTGGGTGCAGAGAAAAACGCTAGTAAGCAAAGTTAGTTGGGCGGGTCGCCGCAAGCTTTGTCATAAAAACCTAATGCAAGAGAGAAGTTTGCAAGTTCGTATGTAGTTTTCAGTTTTTGGAGTGCATTGTGCGGAAGCAGCAGCGGCATAAATCCTTGTTTCGTGTCGGCCGGCACCGCGCACGATTACATTCCGATTCTGTACGATACAAGCCCATTTCAGGATGTCCGCCAATAAATATACACCTACCTACTGCAATTACTACCTAATGTACGACTACAACGTAATATTCTCATTCAATTGACTGGGGAAATTACCACATTACATGAAAATATAGCAACTACAATACTTGAACGTAGTTATTTATTTAGTACCTACCTACTTATGATGTAGAGGTAGAGTTTTTTACTTTGTGAACTTTAAGTAATGATTAATTGTTACTTCTTTGAGCAACTTTGAAATAGGATATTGTGTATATAATGTGTGTGGTACCTATAGCTGACTATTAGGGGAGCGAGGGGCTTGTTGTAACAGAGGTAAGTAGTAACAGGCTGTTTTCACTAGGATCTTGAACTTTATTAATGTATTTTTTTGACTCGATTTATCCTATAAACCATGCCGCATCATGTTGCCATAGCAAGTGTCCCGTCTGCCGGCGCAGTAAGCGGCAGTGTGCATGCGCTTCATTTTTGCCAGGTGATATAAAATTGAACTATCGTAAAATTTTGCTTTGTGTTATTATTATCGAGTTATTTCAAACGTTCTATAACTTATTTACATTCAAATTTATCTACCTTTAATAATATGTAACTGTTTTTAAGATTGCTAAATTGTTTTAAGTAGTTATCTTGATAAATGTCAAAAATCATGCCATGGGGTTAGTTGTAACAAAATCCCGGGGTTTGTTGTAACGTGTTACAATATGCTCCAAATTAAGAAATAAATAACTACTTATTTGTTTTTCTTTCTTCTAGAATGAGGGAGTATAAAAGAAAGTCACAGCGGGCAACACAAAGCAAAGAAGTGTACCGAGTTAGCGGCTGCTAGCTGAAGTTTTATAAAAAAAATGCGGTATTCGGAAAGCTAGTCAGACTTTCGGATTATGTCACGTCTCTCTTTATTCACGTCTTCTTTTTCTTTATACATCTAACATAAAGAAAAAGAAGATTAATGAAAGTTTAAGAGTTAAGAAAATAGTAGCTGCTCGTGGCCAAAAGCTAATTGGATCTATCACATCAGCTAAGATGGGAACTCTTGTTACACTTGCTTGTGCCTCTAACCCTGCGGGTAATTTTATCCCACCGATGTTCGTTTTTCCTAGGTTTAAATATTCTGAAATGTTTATTCGTGGTGAACCTCGATTGCATTGGAGATGGTAATGCATCTGGATGGATGACCGAGAAAGAATTTTTGTTTTTATGGATTATTTTTTCAAACACGTATTTGAGTTACAAAAAGTGTATTTGAGTTGATTTTTGATAAGAATTATATAATACTTACTTTTGAAAGATGTTAATTTTGTAAAAAATAAGCATAGAATAAATGAAAAGAGGAATTAGAGTCGTTTGTTTTTGTCGTTACAACTTACCCCAAACACGAGGTAAGTTGTAACACAGCACTTCTTCTAGAAAATAATTTATTGTAAAATAATTACCAACAGTTATGGTATTATTTTTACTTGATATGGTAGAGGAAGAGTTACAGCACCCATCCATATTTTTTTGTAGCAATATAATCAATAGATCTCAAGCCTATATTAGTTTTCATGAAAACTGTTACAACAAGCCCCTCGCTCCCCTACCATCATTTGATAAGTATGAAGGATAACATAAAAAAGACTCGCAGATACGGCAGATACTAGCTTAAGGCTATAAAATCATTAAACACATAGAATAAGTTATAACTAAGTTCAGTAAAAAGTAAAGACGTTTATTAACTCTGCGACAAAATTCTGTAAATAAAAAAAATCTGTTCAGTATCTAAAAACATTTTATTTTTGTGAGCTTATATAAGATAAATTTTTCAAGTTAGCTAACACAACCTCAGGTATGCACTAATAGTTCAACACAGTCTAACAACATATGTCGCTTTCGACATAATATCGTCCTGTAACCTGTTACATAATTCAATACGCACACGCTACGCACGGTTCCTGTATTCAATTAATCTCAGTGGAACAGCCTAGCACCTAATTTGTAAACAAACGGAAGGCAAGCCAACCGTTCGGTCATCTTCATAATTTACTACCATGCAAATTACGCTTCCGACCAACGGTCAGGTTATGGACCTACCGAATACACACTCGGACAAATTAATCCGACTATTATTATGTGAAAGTTTACTTGTGGGTATTATGTTATTGAGTAACAACTTTACGACATTTTGGACTGAAATTTTGTATGTAAATATTATAGAACCTAAGAAACACTGTCGGTACCAAGTCACAGCTGAAACTCTAGAACTTAGTTGTACGGACCGAAATTTTTGAAGAATATGTTGAAATTATCAAAAATCTTTTATTTTTAAAAAAAACACATTGTTTATTGGGTTTTGGCCTAATAACTGTGTAGAAGTAACCTGTGTTAGAAGAGCCCTCATCTGTGATCAAAAACTAAATGATTCGGTACTCAAATACTAATATTAGTTAAGTAGGTATATTTACACAATAATTAGACAAGTATTGGATTAATAATTCATGCATGGACTCTACAGTTACAGTACTGACGCTTTTCAGCGAGTAAAATAGCATGGCACCAACACCAACTCGTATGACAAAGAGTAGGTAGGTACCTACATTCAGTTACTGCCCTATTAAGTTATTGTATTCCTTTTTTACATTTAAAACCAATCTCAACCATAAACTGCTAGGGGCACTAAAGTTACGTACTCCCACATTACTTTAACATAATATTTCTGAGAAAACCGCCACGACTCTTTACGGAACCATGCGGAAGAAATAAAAAAAACTTGGGGGCTTTTTGTGCGTTAGGTACATTAGAATTTCCAATTTGGTGTGTTTGTTTAGGAACGGATAACCTATATTGGTAATTTTTAAACTTTGGTTATACAATAATTTATATCCATCCCGTAATGTTTTGCTTATCTGGAAAATCTTCTACAAGCAATTTTATGTAAGTACATAATATACCTGTAGATATGCAGTGTAGCTAGATGTATCTTTGACTCGATGATAAACAAGTGAAATTTAAAAAATACTTTTTATAAACAAGCTTTAATTATTGTTATCATCTTGCATCATAAAGTACTCGTCAAGACGAATCAAATGAGCCCAAACTCGATAGGGTTGCGTTGTTTTATGACAGAGTTCCTTTGGTCACCTTCCAGCTCCATCATCAGATCAGCTCGATGTCATAAAAATATTGCATTGTCATCCGATTTACACACGCATGCAAATTTTCAGCTCAATTGGAAACCGGGAAGTGGGTCAAATTAAACTTGCAAGATTTGATTACAGACAGACAGACAGACAGACAACAGACAGGTGAAAGTAATATAAAGCTTGTAAAAAGGAACGATGTGGTCCTAAATGAAATATAATTTTATACAAAACGATATCAATACAAAAAAGTATTGGAATTTTGAGGGATAATCTCAGATTAGAAAACACCACATACAATTAAATAATTTTGATCAAATGCCTGTTTCCCTAAGACTTGTAGCTAATTATGTGCATTTCTAATTATTGAACTTCCTCCGTTCTCGTTTCTGTATGTAACAGCCTACATAAAGCCCAGCGGCTCAGTAAAAAGCAACGAGTGGGAATCACCGCTCAAGCATGATCGCATTTCCATATAATCACTATTGGACCATCAGAACCCTCGATTCTGCAGGCAGCTGTTACGTTTTCTCATTTCCTACTCACCATCTATGGATGTATTATGTCGTATAGAGCTGCAGATATTGGTGCATAGCTTTAGTAATGTGATCATTCATTAAAGTAGAATTTGGTCACTAATAAACTGCAAGGTACTGGGAACATATTATTGGCCTGATAGGAGCAATTTTTTTATGTTTGATCTCTACTGACAGGTTCATTCTGTACCTCAATAGTACCTACTTCTATAAATTGTACAAAATGTATTGAACAGAATACAAGCTTCAAGTAGTCAACATAAAAAGAAAAGTTATTTAATTACATAGATGCTAGTGGTAAACTGTTGCAAACAGTTGCAAATCGTGAATTACCTTGCTCCTAAACTATTATAAATTCTACTTCAGACTTCAGCACGTAGGGAATTGCGTTGAAAAAACCAACTGCAATTATTTTCTCATTTCTAACCCGAGAACTTATTAAAGTAGGTATTTTATACAATAAGGCTTTTCTAAAACAAACTGAGAAACAAAAAGCCAACGGAAAGCTAAACAGAAAAGTCCCCAGCGCAATATTTGCAGTTGTACTTATTCAAAGTCGGGATCCTCTTTACACAGGGGTCTTGACTCTGGCCATTCTCAATAAACTTTTGATAACTGCAGACAGTTACTGGAACTGTATAAAAGGATCATATTTTCCTTTATGGCGCCATAATTTATTCATAAATTACGTTTGCATTGGGAAAATAGGTAGCTATTAAGAATATTAGGTCAACATGAGTCAATGCAGTTTTCAGAATGTTACGTAGGCACCTTTTGGTAGGTGTAAGTACTTATTAACCTCACAAATCAATCACTGATAACGTAGTTTTATAATTTGTGCATCCAATCTTTACACCAGCAACTATCTACATATAAAATTTGGATTGAAATTAACTTTTTTCAATTTATACCCCTTAGGATCTCACCAGGAGCAAAGGAGTTACACTTTTAATTTATCGCGGTCTAAGCTAAATCTTTTTCAAGTACCTACACAGAGGTACATTCCCATTATTGACCGGGGGTAGACTTCCTTTGCAGGAGGTCGTCTAGGTGGGTACCCCAACAGTGCCAGTTATTCTACCGCCTGAGCAGTGATGTGCAAACATTACTGTGCTTCGGTAGGAGGGCACTGTAGCTAGTGAAATTACTGGGCTAAAGAGTCTTAACATCTTATGACTCTTGAGTAAGAAGCGTTGGTGCAGTGCACCTAAAATTGCACATCATTGTGAAATTCTGGGTAGCACTGTACTGATTATGGGCAGCGTTATCTCTTAACATCAGGAGAGCGTCTTG
Source organism: Hemithea aestivaria (assembly GCA_947507615.1). Classification (NCBI taxonomy): domain Eukaryota; kingdom Metazoa; phylum Arthropoda; class Insecta; order Lepidoptera; family Geometridae; genus Hemithea; species Hemithea aestivaria. The sequence continues at coordinate 8,291,501 of OX382334.1, read as the reverse complement.
CTCGTCTTCTTACTTTTTCACATTAAAAAAAAAATTATATTAACGAGTAGGATATACCTACGATTAAGTTATAAGTTTTAACTTTAATAATTATTATGCATAGAGACAGGCGTCAATCCGCAGCACCCAGTTTATCGTATCCCACCGATACGATCAAGTATCAAACTTTAGTGAATCAATAAATGCAATACTGCGAGGTAACTATAACATGTAGCTATGCACGTATATACGAGTAGAGGAGATAGGTGCTCGATGGACAAAGTAAACTGTAGCGAGTGTTTGCTTTTAATTAACCATCGGTCAACAGACGGCTTCCCCATACACTTTTCATGAAACAATCCTACTGCACTAATATGCATCGTTCGATGTAACATAGTAAGTTCGTAGGTTCGTATAGGTAATGTATGCGCAGAGAGTAACTTTGTTGAATATTGATATGACCTAAAAATTCGCAAATTGCATTGAATTTTGTATTCGAATTACGTATACATTTACAAAGCTGCAGGTTTTTTACAAGTTTTTAGTGATAAAAGTTTTCGATAGCTGAACAATTTTATTAATGTTTTTGTTGTAACTGCATATCTGAATAGATATGAATGAACTACCCCTCAACGTACTTAGTTGCACCATATTTTGCATGTCACGTTTTCATTTATTGAGCGGTAACAACTTGGTACCTAAGGTTTTTTTACTCAAACTTTATAAATATTTTTGATGAAATTTTACGGATGCAGCTTTGGTCTTCTTTGATTTCTTTCTATGGTTTGGTTGGTTTGGGCTTTAACAGCTTTGGTTATAACTAATAAGTACGTTAAGTTATTCCTATCATATACTGATTCTTACACACTGCCGTCTTTGTACGTAATTTTCTTAACAACATACCATAGCTCAAATGACACCCCGTGCCTGTTAAAGTTCACCTGCCCTTCTGTCTCACATAATACCGCGGCCTTTATTAAAACGTTAACCTATAAAAGCAATATTTCTTACATTACCTCCGAGCGCGCTACCTCATTTTAATATCGAAGTTAATACCCTATGGACACGTCGACCGCGAAGTGGTCCCACTTCTACCATATACTCGAAGTGACTTGGACCCAAAAATTCTTTAAGAAATTATTTATTGAAAAGAGAATATTAAGATAAACAGATACATTATATACCTATTTGGTTACATTATTATCAGGTACCAACGCTGTGTTTATTCTAATCAAAACATTTTTTGTCAAGGTAAGCAATTAGTTTTTATAGCTGTGCGACCTGATGCCAAATGTTAAATGTTGATTGAATAATTTTAGAAAAATACTCGCTATGCTCGTGTCTCCTTGGAAACAACTAGAAGGTAATGTTGAAAAATATTCGCTACGCTCGTAGCTCGTAGCAAACTACTACGAGGCAATGTTCAGAAATGATCGATACGCTCGTAGCGCGTAGCAAACTACTACGAGGCAATGTTCAGATATTATGTTCGCTACGCTCGTAGCGCTAGCTTCTACCACACTCTTTCGCCTCAATCTAATACAGCCCGTGCCGTGGACTAAGTCCGTGAATTTTGACGCAACTTTTAAGTCAATATCAAATATGGAAATATATTATATATCATCCAAGTCTGTCTGAAATCAGGCTTAAAAAAAATCTTCCAGCCGCGAATTAGAAACTTAGCCACATTTTTTTAACTTTTTACTATTAAATAGCTTCCTATAAGTAGGCCTTCGTGTTATTGAAAGGTATACCTTTATATTTTGATATATCAAAATATAAAAAATATCAATATAATCATAATATAGGTAAGTACCCATTAATCGAAGAGTGCACTATGTAAAAAGCTATTTCATAAATCGTCCAGGCCACCGTTCACCATTTTCAGAAGCTGTTCGTATAAGCTAAGTAGGAATTATCGGCTGCCATGCTTTCGAGCTTACATGCCGTGCGAGGTCTGCAATCGAAGTATTTATGAATACTCACTATCTTGTTGGCACGGTTTCCGACCAGTAAAATTTAGTTAAGCTATTGGAGATTATTTTGCAACGAAACATAAGCTTTCGTTGGTGGAGCGTTATTTTGACGTAAGGAGATACTTTTGTAGAGTTTTGTGTTGCGTTATCTATTATATTATGTATATTTATAAATATATAGATAGAGGAAATAGGCATTAATCTAGCAGGTTGCAATTATGAGTATTACATTTACGTGTCAAAAGGCTCGCACTAAAAGTACTAGAAGAAATAAGTAAGTATATATGAAAACAATTTTCCATTACTAAAAATACCATGCTCATCTTTTTACATTGCGACTGCGTACATATTAAATACTTAAGTAAAACACTTTATTAACACGTTATCGCTTAACATCAGACAAGCATTGGACTCGTCTCATTCATCTAATCGCATAAAAGTCGTCGTCTTATGGAATTTAATAACAAAGATTAATAGGTCCAAAAGTTCGGTCACTGGGCAGTGCATTACATCGTATGAAAGTGGTCCCATCTCACTTCGCATTATGAACACTGAAGTCTCCGCTGAAAGTTAAATGGTCTGGAAAGAAGCATCGGTAATAGAAAATGGACGACAATCCTCATTTCCTTGTTCGTTTTCGAATCTGATACGCTTGAAGGCGATATCTTTGGAGATTTCAGCAAATATTTTAGTCCGGTGTGGATTTCTTTTTCTAATATTTTTTGGAATAGGTAGGTGGTAATGAGTTTTAAATGAACTGATCTTTTGTACGGTAGGCCCTTCTCTAATATAAAGAGGGATACACCCACCTATTTAATTTATTTGCCTTTTACTTTCTAGTGGTTTCTAGATTAACACAGATGTATTCTTGACTAGAGGCTGCCCTTCTAAAAATCCACGTAGTCACCACTTGAACAGTGTTGACCAGGGAATTAATTGAGTTTACCAGACCAACTTGCACTGATGACAAGCGCAGTGCACAGTGCTGTAAGCCTTCGTACTTCTCTGAATACTTAGGTAGGCACTGCATCTGTAATGGGAAGGCTAACCATTAAGCGAGCGTCAAATTGTTAGTCACAAGTCACAACTCACAACGTGCCCACTTCTAGACGAACAACTGCACCTATAGGTAGGCAAGAATTTAAAAAGCAAAAGCCTTTTTATAAAGAAATCCTATTGGATTTATGCTCGGGGCGTAGGTAGTAACTACGAGTACCTACCTACTAAATTATGTTAGTAGCAGAATCTGGTTAACGTAGCAATCTCCGGAAATTAACATTTTCTAAAGCGCTTGCAAATGAAGGCGCATACATCGAAATGACTTTCCAAAGCTTTGTTACATCTACATTTCTCATGAATTTTCGCTCAGAGTATTCTAAAAAAATGATACACATTAATGAAACGTTTCGCTTTCACGCTATTTGCTTACCTCTCGATCGGCTCAATAAAGGGATCGCCGTGGAATTTGATGGATACCTATTCATAATGCAAAGGAAGCACAATCAGATTTTCATTGGAGATTCCCGCCGACTGCCGCGGGAGGGAGAGAAATGAATACTTATTGCGAAAATGAAGCGCTCCATTAATGAACGCCGCCCGTGAACCGACCGCCCGCGATTTAATTCCCTTCGAGAAATATTCAATAAAGCGACCCTCGCCACTCGCGGATCATCGCCAAACACCGATAACCAATGGAGGAGAAATATTGCATCGACTGGAAAAATATGAATTTATCAAAGTGCGTCTATCAGTTAATATACGCGGTCTGTTAGTGGAAGAATGGCCCGCATTCATAACACCTCCGACCTCTACCAGGATTGAGTAATCTTTTATGATATTGCAATATTTTTTATCTAAAATATCGCGAGCGAGATTATTCGCATCGACTTTCATAAAAACCCACTTCTTCTGTGATCACAATAAGAAGGAATCATCTATTATATCCTATTGTTAGAAGAGTGCTCCCGCTCTGCGCTGGAATAACGTTACCGAGATTTTCTTTATGTTAGATTAGATACCTACAGTTTTAATTCTGAGGATAATTTTTCACTGTGAAGTGGTTCACGGTTGCTTTTCCACTGGTCAGATATCGGTGCTTTTTGGTAAACTTTTAAGTTTGATAAGTATGAAAAGTAATCAAATGCATTAAAATTGACCAAAATAAGTGCAGTAAATATGAAACTTTTATCATGAAACACAGACAAAAAGTATTAGCCTACTTTTTGCTTTACATAATATGAAAGATTTTGCTGTGTTCTACGTAAGTGGGGTCTATTTTTGTAGGGTGTCTACATTTGAAACGGTTACGCCATTTTAATTTGAGGTCTCCTCTATCACTCGGTATATTAGATCTGTGTGTTTTAACATCTGGAGTGCCTAGGTCCTCAAATTTATATTCAAATTAAAAGGTGTTGAATAATAAAATACAGAAATAACTTACAAAAATATATTCAGTACATATCCTTCAACGATTTAATTACACAAATATTGTACAACAAATTGCTTTGTAATTTATTCCACGCTTGAGTCGCAGTTTCTTCTAGTGATTCCAATTTATTTCTCAATCCTTCACTTTGGGATATCACTTTAGCGTGTGTTTTTAAGAATAAGCTCAAATACGACTGAGCTAATTCGAAATCTTTGTTACTCTTGAGCATAACATCAATTAATTCTAGAAACTTCTTCATGACTTCTTCAGTGCCTCCCACATCCGGTGCCATACTTGATATTTCTATTTCTATACCAGAGGGCGCTAAAGTTTTTAATTTTTCTATACACGGAGTAAAGCTATCATCTTCTTCGCATTCTAGAAGTTTCTTGGCAAATACCGAGAGCGTAGCCATAGAATCAGGTATCAAAAGCTTAGTTTCACTATTTTTATCTTTGTCCAAGTCAAATTCTAAGTCGAGACTAGGTATGGTCGGAAGGAAGAACGGTGCAGATTTGGGCACTGAGAAAGGCGTTTTGGGTTTGTTTCTCTTTTTGACGATATCCAAGTTGAGTAGGTTGAGCCATCTAGAGGTAGGCTGGTCGGACAACGTGATCAGTTCTTGGCTTATTTGTTCTGGTGACTTGTATTCTGGTTCTTCGCCGAGGTCTATTGTGCCGATGTCGTCTATTTCTGGTTTTTCTGGAGCCGTACTTGGGAGTTCTGAAAAGTTATTCCCGACTAATAAGATTATAAATAAGTATAAATCGCAATACTTTAAAATGTTATGTTAAAAACATAGCTTTTAATATTATGCAATAAAAAATAAATAAATGTACGATTATTACAAAGCGAAAAACAAAAAATGTACACCACTGACATGTTAGTGAAATAACATTAGGCTAAGTTCACATGTGCCGCGCGTCACGTCGCATATTCTTAGCGAAACGTCCTACTGCGTGGTACAAGATTCAAGATGACTAAAGAGTTAACAGAATTGCAAAAATACTAAACTAGAACAAAGTAGCTCTTAGCCAAGGATAAAGCAAAACATTTCGGATTTATTAACAAAAGTAAGTAAAAAATGTAGTCCAAAATACTCACTCAGTCGAGGCACATCAACGGCACTCCTATCAATGGGCTTGAGGAATATCCGGTCGTACAAGAGTTTGTTGGCCCACAGACACACGGCCAGCTCGCCCGCGTGACTCGTCGCCAAGTAGTCTCCCGTAGGGGACATGCTCAGAGACGTGCACGGTTCCTCTACCTAGAATAGGGAGAGAATACGTTTTTCATGTAAGTTCAAGGCAGATCTTATACACGTCAGAATTTTTTTTTTATTAAGCGACTGACTCAGACTGCGGTGACGAATGGGTACCGTCTGCAACACTACCAAAAGGGGCGATGATATCCGGTGGAAGCGACCATCCGAAGCTGAGTGGTTGGCAAAGGAAGACGGAAAATTGAGTCGAATGGGGAAGGCCAATGTCCAGCAGTGGACGAACGTGGGATGATGATAATGACAGACTTCTGAAACACCCGATGGTATCGCAGACGCGATGTCGGTCTTTGCCGTAGGGAGATAAACTTTTACTACCAGGCTTTACTCATAAATCGTGACCACTTGGTGAAAACATGATCATAGTAACCGCTTGGTGAAATAGTTAAATGGTTTTGACCAAAAGGTGTTATCTAGCCAGCGGGGATTCGAACTCAGTGATCCTGATCGCATCAACATCACATGACGACCACTTATTGTCCACCACAGTTTCAAGAATGTAGTAATGCTAAGAATAAACTAATTATGTATGTTAATTTAAGACCAATGAATGTACCTAATTTTTTAAAAATGCTAGAAATAGGATCATCCCTTATCTTAGAAATGGGTTAAATTAGCGGTTATTATTATGGGTTAATTATGGGTTATTAATGGGTTTAATGGGTTAACTTACAGAGAAAATATCCACAAGCTGTCCACTTGGTATATCCCAAGTACAAACTGTGCAATCCATTGATGAACTGATCAACCATCTGAAAAGACCATTCATCTTCATCCATATTCAGTTATAGAATCTGTACAAAATTTGTAAGTGTTGAATTTACACAGCAAATTAAAAAATATATTATATTAAACAGGCTTTAAGTTAGCTTCCGATGAAGATTTTTACTATAAGGTATACCTATCAAGTTAAAAAAAAAAACACAATTCAGGAGGCATCAGTTAATGTACATTAAAAAAATCAGATTCCAACAGAAAATACAGTCTTCTAAAACTTAATAAAATGAAAATTAAAACGGCATAGTCAACCTAGTAATATTATACTAAACGCATATCTTACCTGCTTTGTACATCAAAATCAATATCATTGATCTTATTGGAGTGTCCATCAAACTTTCTGACAACAGTCATCATATCAATATCTACAAGGGTGATTGAGAAGTCTTCATTCCCGAGAGCGAGCAAGGAACTCTCCCTGTGACACCGTGTCATTGATACTGATTCCTCTAGTCTCATCGCATGGAAAGGTACTCCCGCTGAAATGGAATACATACTTTAGTAATAGTAATTAGTATGTTACTAATATTTTATTTATAATCAGAAATAGCTTATGATTAGAATAGAAAGCAAAAAAAAAGAACAGAGAAGTTGTACCTAACAACCTAGATTCACCACAATATTGCCAACCTTTGCGTGTATAGTTTGAGTAGCCTGTTTTTAGTTTTTTATTTCAAAGTCATAATATACATAATTTGTTACAATAATAATAACAATAATTATTCCATTAATTAACAATAGTCCTGTCACTTGGCGGAGACTGCCTTTGAGCCCATTTTCTATGGATGGACTCACAGACAGACTCCAATAAGTGTCACCCATTACATTTATATTAAAAGCTCAAAAGGGCCTCTGCGCGTTGGACTTTTTGTCTCCGTGTACGCCTATAAAAAGGCCCGGGCTTAGCCCGTGTTAAAGTAATAACAATAATTAATCAACACTAATACTATAAATGCCAATTTGTGTCGTCTATCTATATTACCTCTTCACGCCTAAACCACTAAACCGATTTAGATGAAATTTGGTATTTAAAGAGATAGTTCAAGTCTTGGATCCTATGTCCTTTATAGGGTAATATTTATCTCATTTTTGTCCTATGGAACCAATCTTTAACTAGCGTTACTAGCAAATAATATAAATAAAAACTCAAGCCTGATTAGTCAATATAATGTAGAGGTATAGGCAGTCATTTTTTTCTTAAATACATACTATTTTTAAAATGCCAGAACTTGAGTACATCATCGGCTCCAGCAGTGATGACCCTTTGGTTGCAGAGGTCAGTCTCCACCCCTCGTACGGGCCCTTTATGTGCCGCCTTGTTGTTTATTGTGTAGGCGCCTCTGTGTATACCAGATTGCATGTTGAATTTGTGTACTTCACCGTTGCTGTAGCCTGTGTATGATAATTATCATTTGTAGAAACATGATACAAACAAATGAGAAATTGCATGATAGTCTTTGATGATATTAAGTTGTTATTTGAATTGTTAAATTTGATTCATTCCTAAAACCTGAATATTAATTAGTTCTTAGGTGAAAGTTATTGCGTTTTGCACTAGTGATAAAGTACTAGAATGGTAAACAAGGGCTCAGGATTTGCCTTGAGCAAATCTTTATTGTATTTACTTTTGATTTGTTTACTTATTTAGTAAACAAACCAAAGTAGTTGGAATGGCTTGTGTTGTAGTAGTTGTAGTTCTATTTAAAACAAATAACAACCATAAAATATGTATAATGGTGTGTCTCATCTCTAAGCTACAGATATTAGCATATTATATAAAAAAATAAAATAAAGGATGATTAAATTAGTAAAATGTCAAGAATTTGAAAAATATCATACCAATAATAACAAAGTTTCCACAATGTGTGACAGTCAAGCAAGTAGCCTCAACTCCTTTGATGATCACCGGTGGTTTCAGTTTATGTTCACCCTGCTTCAGTTTATCATAGGACCATGTAATGGCAACATATTTGTTACGGTGTAACGATGCTATACTGTCCCATTGCTTGTCTCTTTGTGTACAAGAACTGATGTGTGTTATTGGTGGTAGAACTAAATAGTCATATTGTGTTTTTTCTGAAAGAAAATATAAAATTAGGTTAATTTTTTAGACAATAAATAACCTTAGAATTAGAAGTAAATCTTTTAACCTTTTGAACGCCACGACACAAACGCATTTTCGTGCCCTGTGCGCCAAGGCACAATTTAAAAAAAAACACCTACGAAAGAACTAGTGTTGCCAAGAGTCGATAAATATTTTTATATCACTTTATTAAGACTGGGTTTTTTGTCGTCTATAGATGTCGTTGGCGTACAGGACCCACAAGTACTTGTCAAGTATAGGTGACTTTGGCGGTCAAAAGGTTAATATGTGCATTACATTTTTCAGTCATGGAGGTTTTTATCCCACTAAATATAGTTGCTGTACAAGTTCTTAATAATTTTCCTTTCAGGTAGCATTCAAGCAGCTTGTACCTAAGCAACTGCTTTAAGAGTTAAGACTGCAGTTTGGTTACCTCTAGCTTTTGGTGTTAATTTTGTATCTGTTTTGGCTAAAACCCAAAGTCCTAGGTTTAGCTAGTTAAACCTAGGTGTAGCCACACTTCGGACTATGGCCGTAACATATCTATAACTATTTCCTGTTTCTTAGTAAGGAAAAAAAAAATAATTCTAGTGTTTCTCAGACAGAAGCTGTGTCTGCATAAAGCTGGCCTATCATGATAAGAATACCTTCCTCACCAGTCTGGAAGATGCTTTAGGCAGGAATTGGTCTATTATACTTTCTGAAAATTAACATACTTTTCTTTTTAGATTTCTTCCTATTCTTGGAAGCCTTGCCGAGGTTCTTGTTGAAGGTTTCCGATATAGTGTTCATGATGTGAAGAGAGCTGTCACTCCCTGCAGCCAGCAAGTTGTTGCCGGTCGGTTCACAATAGCGCACTAGTGTAGGAGGCTTTGAATGACCTTCTCTGTAATAAATACATTACGTATGAGTGAAAAAGAACAATGTTCTTCTGAGTGTTATGTTTTTATTTGAGTGAAATGTAGATGCTTCTCCCAGGATAGATTCCTATTCCTACCAGGATTATCTAGTTTGAGCCTTTATATCTATGCTAGAACAACGTAAACCTTATGTATGAAAGTAGGCTCTAATAAACTGAACCAGTGTTATAGGTTTATTGGACAAACTAATGGTAGATATTTCTTAACATCTGAATGAAATATTTGTAGCAGCAAAATTACCATTTTTGTTTTACCTTTTTCTCAAAAGTCTAGCACCCCCATCAGGCATGTCAAAGATCCACAGCTTCAATGAATTGTCTTCAGAGTTGGTCACCATCAACGGCTCTGACATCAAGCACTGCATCCCGGCTATCTTAGCAGAGTGTGCCGACTGCACCTGGGACATGACCCTCTTCTCCTCCAAGTCCCACATCACAATGTGACCATCCCTACTGCCTGTGACCATCACTGGCGCACCATCCAGTCTAAATGACAGTGTTGATACTTTGCCCCAGTCGTGAGTAAATTCCATCACTATTTGATCATATTTCAGGTTGTGGAGAATCACTTTCCCATTATGTAGAGCTATGGCCACAACATCAATAGCCGGTGCCGGCTCTAAAACCAGCACCGGAGACTTCCATCCAGCAAAAGTGTGTATCAGTTTGGATGTCCGTAAATTCCAAAGCTGCAACTGCCCCTGTGAGCTCCCTAGCAACACCTTGTTCAAATACGTCGGCGGGTGACACATTGAGTTCACTTTGAACGTCTTTTTGTTAAATTTCAGCTCCAAGAATTCATTTTCTTCTTTGATATCAAACACTTTGAGGACATTGTCTTCGTCTATGGAAATGATGTGAATTCCGAAGGGGAACAGAATGTGGACGGGGGCCTCGTGACCTTTGTAGACGTGTTTCAGCTCGCATCCACGTCTCCATGCGTAGATATTGTTCGCACTGGCCGCGTATACATGGTAGCTGTCTCCACTCATACATGTTATGGGTTCAGGATGTTCACCACTAACGCTCAACAGACGGAATTTGTCACAGCCATACGTATGGAACCACTTTCCTACACTCGTGCAGAGCAAAGTTTCACCGCGTCTTTTGATAAAACGAGCAACAAATGGCACATGTGTACTGACATAACCTAGAACACGGGCACCGGCAAAAATTCGACTGCTACGTTTCAATTCCGTCATGTTTAATTAGAATCTATAATGTTACATTTAGTTCCTCGTTAAAAATAAATTTATAATAAATATTTTACAGCAATTCATTTAATATTTCTAATTCTTTCTGACACAGACAGCCACATTGTTTTGTTATGACTTTTTGGGATTTTTGACAGTGCATTTATTAAGACAACTGACAAAGACATTTGAAAAACAAATGTCAAGCCAAACCAAAGACAATTTTTCTTTCTGCAAGCCGTCCTTCAGGCTCGTCCACACAGTGTGGCCCAACGTTCGGTCCAACGTTCGCCAACATTGGCCGGGGCGCACAGACTATATATATTCACTCGGGGCACATATTATTTAAAATAAAGAAAATTTTGCTAGTTTCAAATAATTATTCACACAAAATGGCTTCAAATGACCCATGATTGATTAATATTCAAAATATAATTAAAAATATGGAGGCCAAAATGTGCCCATCCGTGAAACTATTTTTTCCATTGAGGTAAGAAATGCCGACAAGTGTTCGACTACATTCGTCCATATAGACAAAACACAACTCGACGAATCATTGGCCACATAATGTGGACGAGCTATTACACGAGTCTGTCAGTTCGTCTCTTTTTTATTTCTTTATCATTGCTTTTTTATCTGTGGTTCATGTCGATTTTTTCGAAAGCTTTGTTCGTATTTGCGTGATTTGTTTTAAATATTTGATCTTTATATTAATCATGAAAATATTTAATCATTATTGCTGTTATAAATTAAACCCATGTTGAAAAGCAGAATCTTGTGTGCTATACGCTGTTAACTTCGAACTGTGTTCGAGTTTTTGTTATTCATACTACACTACATTGCCTTTACAATACAATTCTTTTCGAAAATAAGTTCAAAAATATGTATTTATATTTGAATATCTTTACGTGACTTGTTAGAAAATAGTGAATTTGTTGAAAACATGTCCATTGCTATTTGTAATATTTGTTTGCGGGGTAAATTGCAACTGCGGTCATTAAAAGATTATAGTTTAGAAACATTTTATGATGAGCTGTGCAATTACGGTGTAAGTAATACATGTTTTCCATTCATACCCAATGTAGGTATATTCACAATTCTACGTTTACAAAACTATGTTCTATATTTTAGAGTAAATCATACAAATTTTGTTCGGAGTGTCTATACAAGCTGAAGAAATGCTATGAGTTCAAAAAGAATTGCCGTCGCGCTGTTGAGACATTGAATACATGGGCTAAAAAACCTAAAGATGTAAGTATTTTAATGTGTTTTATAATTTGTGAAAAGAGCCTTTTCAACTTTTTTGAGTTCCTTCTTTCCTTATCTTGACCATTTTTGATCTCCACTTTTGAATACATTTTTAATATAAAACATAATATATTTATTAATCTATTATATTTTCAGGATAGAAAGCCTAAAGACCTTCTTTACACAACATTACCAGGGCCTCAGCTCAGTCTTTGCAATAAAAAAAATTCTAAGGTCAGTATTTCTCCTGATTCTAATGTGTGAGTTATTAACCTTTAACTGAACAATAATTCGTAAATTATTGTAATAATTCAGCCTAAGCCTTCGCACTGCTAGGCAAAGACTTAATACCTCTATTACACCTCTTGATCCATTTCAAAAAACTTTTAATCTCATGGTTTTCTAGAAGAGATTGCATTTAGTGATTAGTTTGCCAATGGTAAGATCCTTGTATAATATTGTAACAATACTTTGTAAGGTATTATTGTAATGTGGTGTTTAGTTAAAGAGTCATGTACATATCTATCTATTATGATACCTTGAATTTATTTTGTATTAGATTATTTAATTGTTGTTTCAGGTATATTTATACAAAAAAGTTGATGTAGACACTGCTCCCATTCAAATATCAAGCTCTATTCATCCACATATTATAACAGTCAACATTCCAGGCGATGATAATGTTGAACAACCCTCTTACGAGCCCATTGAAAATGTTGACGAAAAAGTAACGGAAAAAGTTGTAGTAAAGGAACAAGATATCAAGAAAGAGTTTGTGCATTTAGCTGACAATGAAAACCAACCAGTGGAATTGGGTGATATTTTCACTTCACAAGTTAAATGTGAATATAAGCCACTACCAGTTGTTATGAAATTGCAAGCGGAGAAAGAAGTAACAGATGATGACTCGAGTGACTCTGGTGATGATATAGCCAATGATGATAACATTAATGATGACAGCAACACTAATGATGACCATGTTACTAAAAAGTCACCACCGTCTGATAGCGATGAAGCACAAGATTCTGATAGTGACGCATCACTTAAAGAACTACAAGTCATATTAGCATCTCTCGAAAGACAACAACAAACAAAGCAAGCTCTATCTAAAAATGATTCAAACGATAGTGATTTAACACATAAACCTAAGAAAAAACCTGTTAACATAGAGGATCTAAGAATAAAGTTGAAAGAGAAATTTGACAGGTGTGGAACTGTGAAAGATGAGCAAGGAAATGTTATTGATAGGGATATTATATTAAACAATTTGGATAAAGTTACATTTCTGTACACAATTAAGAAACTGTGCTTAGGTAAATATGATTGAAATAATAGTAGTGTACTTGTTTGTCTCTAACAAATAACAATAAATAGAAGTCTTCACATACATTTTTTTTTTCCTAACCCTCGACTGTCATCGGAACCTTTTTCAAGGAAAATGGTATTCTAAGTTCAAAAATTGGATGTGAAGATGTCATTTTTTTACCCTTTTCTGTAAAATATTGAGTCAAGTGTAAAAGGCCCAACAAAAATATGGCTATAATAAAATATCCCATCGAAATGTTGCAATTTATACTATTAACAACTTGTTTGTGTTTCAGGCCCTGGTCCATTCAGTCCGTTAGCCATTCGTAAACTGTCAGAGGTACACAGTCGTTTTGAAGACACTTCAATGTTTGATACATTATGTCTTAGAGATCAGTCTGAGGTAAATTTATTTTCATATTCAGCAATGCTTAATGTAGTTTTAATTTCCATGGCTTAGGGTAAAGAACCCTTCCAACCCAAGTTTTGGATTTAGAAGGATTATTTGTGGTAGTTTGTTCACAGTTATATTATGATCATTAAAACTTATAATAATTATTTTACAGATGCTAGCGGAATTCGAGAAACGTCGGCAAACTTCGAATTACATAAAGAATTCGCACCGTTGCGAGAGTTGTCTCAAAGGATTCCTAAACCGTGCAATGCTGGACTTCCATGTTAAAACTAGTCATAATGTAAGTATTACAATTTGGGCATCTTCAAGAGGCACCATCGCTTGTATTTTTTCGACCGGTTTTCGTCACTTCGCTGCTTGCTGATCCCTGTCGACCGCGACACGTTCTTTCGGGATCTTGAGTTCAACCGCTTCTATGGAATCAAAATAATGTATATCTTTTTACCGATAAATAAAAATAAATCAAAATTTTAGGACAATTCACACAGCGCCACCTAACCCCAAGCTAAGCAACTTAATGCTTGTGTTATGGTGGTTAGGATAACGGATATAATACTTATATGCTTTTCTTTTGTAAATACATACTTATAATTGATACAGAAAGCCATCCAAACCAGAAACAAATGTCTGTGGATGTGGCCTTTTAAGTCTGATGCTAAGCGATAATACCGGGTCATAACGGAGCAGTTTTATCTAGGATTTAAACACTTCGTGCTACGCAACATTTCTTTGCACTCGTCTTTGTGAGACATAGGAAAATAGGAAGTAAAGTTTTATTAGCCAATTAATTCCCCTTTTACCTTTTTCTTCTAATAGGAGCTAATCATAGTGTAGTATTGGATAGGCATCATGGTTGTCTACAATAAGCTTTTCTTTTCCAGCCAGAGCTACCATTTGAGTGCTCCATATGCCACATGCGACTGAGAACTAAAGTCAGGTTGAACAACCACCACTGCACTCACAAAAATGTCTTGAAATGCAAGCTGTGTGATTTCACCTCGGGCGTCAGGTAATTATTTTGTTAAGGTACGTTCGGGTATTACCGGATGGATTTCTGACCAGTTGCAAGAGCCAGGCAAAAAAATTATTTTCTCGACATTAGTTATCGTTAGATTATAGATATATGGCGCAAAATGTTAAGGGAAAAACATAGTTTATGCACGAATTTTGCTGGTTTTAATAACTCAGTGATTTCGTCTGTGCACGTCTGCAAAGATTGGATACATTTTTTTATGCGCATGATAAAAAAAAAAGCATCAAGGGGTAAGTTCGGACATTGATTTAAAGTAGCTTCTAGTGCTTGGAGAATAATGCCCATAACATAAATGCATTCGATCTTTCACATACTTAACATTAATATAGAAATTATTTATAAATTCCTACACATATAGATGTTCTGATCAATTGTTTTTGTTTTTGGTCCCGAGCGTCCGATGTTACCCCGGATACAATAAATAGATAATTTTATGATTCTCAAACTTTTTTCTAACGCACGGGAAAGATCGGATGTTCGCACTCTTTACCAAGGTGACGAAAAATTCCACCGCGGCGGGGTCCTTCTTTACTCACAGCCCCGCCGCAATGGCGTCCCGTATCCCGGCAACGGGTGTTCCTACTATAAAACATTGCCAAATTATATTAAGTATTGCGATCAAAATTGGAGCAGGTAGTAAATATCTACTCGTCTGTATAAGAGTCATAGACTGAATATTGATGACATCTCCATTTACTATGGCCAACATTATCCATTTATAAATAATGTTAATTCCGCTCTACTAATACAATAACTATAAGAGCGGAATTAACGTATATCAAGTATTAATATACGTACAATTAATATCATTATCTCAGCCGTAGGACGTCCACTGCTGAAAATAGGCCAATAATTTTAATATATTACCCATTAATATTGAAGTACCTACACACTGCGTTTGTAGTCGCAATGATGATTATGGAGATATGTTGCCTGTGTCCGAAAACTTTTTGCTGTCTCTTTACAAAATTTTATCGAAATCGGTTAATCACGAAAAAGTTTTACAATCACTTTCCATTATTAAAGTAGGTAAAGATCGGATGAAACTATCCGATCTTCACTTGTAAGGGGCAACACCGGATCTTTGTTTACATAAACTTTAGAATAATATAGGTCAGTTAGAGTAAAATAACAGACCATAAAACGGGGTATTTTAACCAAATAATAACAAAAGACGGTTTCTATTTACCACAAACACAAATAAAAGTTTAAGGGGCAAGAACGGATGGCCATAAAAATTGAAAAAATACGTTTTTATTTTCAGTGGCGCGTAAAAAATGTCTGCCTTGTTGTAGCGACTAGCGACAACTATCGGTCGAGGCAGAGTGAAATGGCGCTGTGTAAAATGTTGTTAGCTTTAGAAAATATACTCAAATTCATTTGAAATTCAATTCATACGGTCTTTACCCAGCGCCGATCTTACCCGAACATACCTTACTTGCTGATCTTCGCTGAACTCTATGATGATACTACAAAAATATTCTACGATCTATTCTCAGAGTTTTAGACCTACCAAATATTAACACTAAAAAGTCATAAAATTGGTCAAGCCATTTTCGGAGTTCAACAAATTTTGTGGCACGAGATTAATATCATAATAATGATATCTTCTCAATAGAGCCTGAAAACATAATATTATAAATTTATTGAAGTGAAAACTTCTTTAGCGGCGCTGAGCACTTTTTTGTATGGGTAAAAACTTTCAAACTCGCGTCAGGGTCACGTGATGCTGATCGAAAAAGCGTAAGATCGAGGGGAAGGGAGAGGAACTAGTATCTCTCACTCTTTCTACCGTGCTTGAGTGTGCTGCTCTGTGAATTTGGTTTAACTATGTCAAATGATCGCAATTTTAGCACAACGAAATACAAAACTACTATTGATGCGGTCTTTATTAGACACTTAAATAGGTTCGAATCAAAACTGTTTGTTTCTTACTTCAGTTATCATAAACCAATTGTATCAGTTGTAAAAATTTGCGATGATGATTCTGATAATAACGATGGTGTAAAAGTCGTCGAAATTATGGATGGAAGTTGATTTTTCTGAGAGATAAAATTTAATGTAATATATAAATAACGATATAATATTATAAATAACAACATATAAATTGTCATATTTGTGTACGATAGCGCAATAAATAAACATTGTATTCTACCTCATAAATGATAGTATTTTTATACTTATAATTAAACACAACGTTAATATTGAAGTTTTCACTTCTGCCGGCACTCCCGGAGTGCTACCTTTTTTTTTTTTATTTCTGGGACGAGGCTTTTGATCAATACAACACTTTAAAGATCTTCCTCAGATTGCTCTGTAACTATTGATCGAATCAACCTTTGTTTAAAACTTCTGCTTATTGTTTTTTTATGAATATTTAACTTGTGCAACACAAATAGTTTATTTTGCGTTGTTGCAGGGGCACAATGATATGTCACGTCAATAAACACAAAGGTGTTAAATACACATGTAAACTTTGCGGGAAGGAGTGCATGTAAGTATTACTAATAATAATATTAACACGTTCTTAAAATTAATACCCCCAATATCATAAAGGAAAAAGTCGTCAATTGCGATGAGCAACTTAGTTGTCGATAGCGGCCGTTTAAACTTTATTATTATTTAAATATATACCCATAGACAGCAAGTTTCCAGAAAGGTAGCAAGACAGTTTTCCGAAAGTTGTTCTGTTTGCAAAGCGCAAAATATGACAAAACTATTCATTCCCATATCGACGCGACGTGAACGTAACAATATTTCAGAGGTGACGACCTTGTAAAGATTTGAGGATAATCTCGCCAGATGCAAACTATGCAACAGCGAGTTGTGACGTTGTAATAATAATAATTGGGGTTTATACTCCAACAGAACAGGTTACCCTACTTACACTGTCAGAGTCAAATCACAATTTATAGGTTGGGTGGCGAACCTATACGTTTCATTTTCAGGTCGCTGAGATTACTACAGGGCCTGCAACATGACCTAACGACTGCCTCCTACATATCTTATAGGAAACAGCCGGGACCCACAGTTTTGCGTGCCTTCCGAAACACGGTAGCGTCCGAACGAGTAGGCGAACTTTTTGCCACACACTGAGATTTGAACCCAGGGTCTCCGGATTAAAAGGCGGACGTATGACTACTGGGCCACGGACTCGGACGTTGTAAAGGGGAGCTATGTTCAGCAGCAGTGGCCGTCGTACGGCGGATGATGATGATGATAAATGATAAAAGTGTAACTAATATATTGTGATACAGTAACAGATCATCTCTGTCGTCTCACATCAACATGGTGCACGAGGCGCGGCACGCGTGCGCATTCTGCGCCGCCGCCTTCAACACTGCCTTCGGACTGAAGGTGCACAACTATAAGAAACATCCCGTGAGTGTTACGTCACACGACATGTATCATACAGTAACAGATCATCTCTGTCGTCTCACATCAACATGGTGCACGAGGCGCGGCACGCGTGCGCATTCTGCGCCGCCGCCTTCAACACTGCCTTCGGACTGAAGGTGCACAACTATAAGAAACATCCCGTAAGTAAACAAGATAAAAATTCTCTTTATTGACACTAAATATACAATTATTTTACTTAGAAACAAGTAATTAAATAATTATTATTATGAGCCTGTTGGATCCCACTGCAGGGTAAATGCCTCCCTACCTCTGTTGGCATGTCAAGGACCATGTTTGTGCTCCATATGTGAGGATAGGAAGGATGCTTTTATTACTTAGGAAGGATGTGAATGTAGAATAGTTTAAACCTATCAAATTTAAACAATAATAATAAATTACATCCTATCAATATTATAAATGCGAAAGTGTGGGTATCTGACCCGATTTAGCTGAATTTCGAGAACTTAGGCCCGGAGTGACATATAGACTACTTTTCAGCAGGTAAAACCGCTAGGCACTGCTAGAATATCATACAGTGACAGATAACAAGCCCATCTTTCCATTCAGTACATTCCTCTTAATTGTTAATTTTTTACTAGGACGAAGTATTCGTGCAAAGCGAAGAGAACAAGAAATGTGAAGAATGCAACATAGTGTTTATAACGGCCAGCGTTTACAACAAGCACATGCGGAAGGCACATCTACGCGGCCGACGCACCGGAATATACCCCTGTCCTGCGGTAAGCTACATTTACAGACATATTTTAGTTGTATCCTCTTTGTCGACACTGGTGGCCTATAGTTGCCATAGGTTATAATCATTAATAATATAATCGACAAAAATAAAATGTTCATTAATTTTTTTGGTCGCTAACGGTAAAAGTTTTTTTTTTTTTTCAAATTTATCGTGTAACGTACTAGTGAATAAGTACGATTTTAGCACAGACAGCAATCCAAGTAAAATGTTTCTTTATGATTTCTTAAATATCGTCCCCTAAGGGCTGAAACGTAAAACTTGTTTTAAAAAATCGAAGATAGCTTTTAGCATTCATTTCTAATAAATTTTGATTTGAAGTGTTAGCAATATATATACATTTTCGGTATATTTATTTTAAATTTTCAGTGTGATTGGAAAGGGTCCAGTCGTCGGGCGCAGATTCAACACTATCAAAACGAACATCCCGATGAAGACCCGACCATATTACACAATGATTACAACTATTTGTGCCATGACTGTGGGAAGAGATTCAAGGTAACATTTGTTTTATTACCAGGTGTAGCTAATTTAATCTAAATATTGGACTCTGACGTTATTCGTATCCTGTGCCTGCCAAGATTCAGCTTATATCATCCTCAGAAGTGGTAATTTGAGTAAATTTTATTTTACAATCTATCAACAATCAATCAGACAGCGCACACTAGATTTATCTTTAACTAACAATTCTTACAATTTTCCAGTGACACTCGATAATTAGAACCAATTTAGGATTTTGTTCTGTTTCAAAGGTCCCACTTTTTAAAAATATACATAAAATGTGCAGACAAACTAAGAATTATGACACAATTCAAATCTCATTGTAACAATTGGTCCTAAAACTAACGGCGACCTTTTCCAGACAACCATGCACAGGGAAGAAAAATACGAGGGGCATGCCAAAAGTAATTAGATACTCTTTACTCGTGACTTTGCTATTGTCAAGTTATACACCATCGTGAATCCTGTTTTTTAGTAATTAATTTGAATGTGGAACATATTTGAATTCATCTGTTTTTTTTTTTTCAATATACTTTTTTCTGTTATAAAGTGGGGTGCATTATCTTAGTGAAATAGAACTTGAGCGCTGTGATTTTCGCGCTATGATTTACTCGTATATGATCATAAAAAGGTTTAAAAGCCCAATAATGTTTTGATCTTTTGATAACTACTTCTGGTAAGTCTGCTTGTTTATGAACAGTACTTTTTAATTGGATTGCTGAATTTAAAAGAGGATGAGGAAGCTTTGAATACGAAGCGTAAACAGGCCGTCTGCCAACCACTGTCACCTAAGAAAAAAAAAATTTTGGGAGGAAACCGACGAATTTCATATGTAGGGCTAGAGCGTGAATTGGGTAACGAATCAGCAGCAATGCAAACCATTATTGATTATCACGCTTCTTTCCATAAGCGTTGTTCGAGGTGGGTGCCGCATGTAGCGGCATGTACTGACCGATGAGTAGCGAGACCGTCGGGTAGATCGGTGCCCATTTATCATAGAAAAATTCGACGAGGTAAAAATAAAAACGTATACGATATTACTTAATGGCATTGAAGCATAACTCTATAACTACGTTCTCGAAACAAAGCGAAAATCAACCGCATGGCGCTTTGTAAATTAACAAACACCAATGCACATAGAAACAAATCGTCGCTATGTTTTCCTTATAAAACCTGCCATATTACTCCGGTGCTAGAAAATCATAGAACAGAACATTTTGAATGGTTGGTAATAGTTTGAGCTCCAGAAGTATTATTGGCTTGATGTGACAACCGACCAAAGTCTAGACTCCGGCATATTCTTGGACGTCGCGACAACGCCGCGCCGCACACCTCCGCGAGAACATTTAATTTTTTTAAGTAAAAAAATGTGTTAATTCTATCTCTCCCTACATATTCCTCTAACGTGACATCTTGCAAAGTTTACCTGATTGACAAAATCAAATAAAATTTAAGAGGCAAGACATAAAAGAGCAAGGAAGATGCGCTAACAGCCCAAAATTATGTCATTTTTAAGGTATCTGAAAAATAGTAGACTAAAGTATTTTAAAAATGGTTTAAATGCATGAAAAAGTGCATGCGTGCTCAGATTGAATGCCTTTAAATGATACATAATAATAAAACATGATTAACATAATAATATTTGAGTATCTAATTACTTTTGGCATTACCCTCGTATTGTTAAGAAAATTCAATTATAACTTTGTTAATTAATTTGTTTCAGTCCATAACAGCATACACGGCTCACATGAACAAGCACACCGGCACTCGACCGTTCAGTTGCACCAAATGTTCCAAAACATTCTTCAGTAGGATAGTATTATACACTCACATGAAGAGCCACTTGCCGCCCACCAAGGAGTGTTCACACTGCGGCAAGAAGTTTACAACCGCGGCCGGGCTCAGTAATCATATGATGAGGCACATGCCGCCCACTAGGGAGTGTCCACACTGCGGGAAGATGTTCACCACTGGTACTGGATTGGGCGTGCATATGAGGGTATGAAATTATCTATATTTTGTAGCTTCTAAAAGGAATTTTATTTTATACTAAGAAGTATAAATACGAGCAAGACGCTCTCCTGATGGTAAGTGATAACGCTGCCCATAAGTACAGTCCTACCTAGGATTTCACAATGTTGTGAAATTCTAGGTGCGCTGCGCTAAATCTTCTTACTCAAGAGTCATAAAATGTTGATACTCTTCAGTCCAAATGTTGACTAAAACAATTTTTTGGCCATCATGTACATTATATAAAATTGAGGACACTTTTTTAACGCTTTAGCTACGGCGCGGCGTTTTTAGTACTATCCACAGGACCGGAATTAATTTAGTATGGAAAAATCAGTTGACAAAACATAACATTTGTGTGCGTCAGTATAAGCAGCGGCACGTAAGTTTAGCGCTGGGCGATATGTGGAGGGGATTACTGCGCATGGGTACTGTCGCGCACGCAATGCATTCATGTTTATGTCACTTTGAGTTATTATTACCTAAATAACGATAATATTGAGCTTAAAGAAATGTGAAGTATAGCTGCGCATGGGGGCCATATTGGCTCGCATAAAATTTTTAGTCCTAATTTAAAGTGGCATAATTATATAGTGATGCCACTATATATAGTTTTTCGGCCCAAACATAAAATCGCCTAACATTATTAGGCATAAGTTCTTTTGGCCTAATTTTTCTCCCATAATATTTTAAAGCATAACAATAAGGCAGCCTAAAATTGTTACGCATAATGTTTTAGCGTATAAAATTTAATTCCATAAAATTCATTGGCATAATTACATCTAGCCCTGATATTTTTCGCTATAATGATACCCAGTCCTAATATTTTTATGCATAATAATATCTGGGCCCCTTAATTTTTTCGACATAATCATATCTGTACGCGTCTGTACATGGGATGAGCGCGGGGCGTTGTATCGGTGCGGGGAACGGAATGCAACTGGGGAACCAATCAACGCTACGCACGCCCGCCCTTCATTCCGCTAGCCCCCCTCAGATACCTTATTTTTTTGCTTCTGCGCATGTAACGGTCAGCGCTAGAGTTTCGTGCCGCTACTTGTACACCCGTTCCGACCTCAAAACCACTGCATTCCGCAATCAATGTGTTAAATTTGGTAAAAAACGTGTGAGATACAACACACTAAAGTTGCTTGGTGGGTAGTTCATGATGTCACTGCCCGAACTTAGGTCGGTACATTTTGTACCGGATAGGTGACATAGCGCATCTCTACCCAAAAACTTATAAGCGTTATATCTCAGCCATTTTTATTTTATTCACAAACCAAAAAAAATGCGTGACGGATATTATAATCTTAGAAAAAAAAATTATGGACTAATAATATTATAATTTTTTTGACCAATCAACATCCCTATTGTTTTGCATCCCACTACATAGTAATAAATGTTTTATGTTTGTTTCAGATACACACCAACGATCGTCGTTTCAAATGTGACATATGCGGTAAAGGATTCCTGCACAGTGGTACATTACAAGAGCACGTATCTGGCGTACATTATAATATAAGACGGAAAAGGAGGCCGCGGAATAATGATATGGACATGTATAGTGATTAAAATATTAAATTATTCATCTTGTATAGTAAATATGTATCCGTTTGTATAGAAATCAGTACTCTGTTAGATTAAGCAAATTATGTATTTATAAAAGAAGAATCAGAATGATAGGTATATAATCCTGTAAAAGCTTATAAGGTCAGAAGGAAGTTCTTCTTCCACGTTACATTCGAAACTATTTGAGGGCTATATCCGGTTAAATCCATCTTGACAAACCGAATCGGGATATTGATTAACGCACTACCTTCGATTCTTACACCTGCGGGCCTATTGGCTATCGTAAAACGACATGTACTAGAATCACTAGAATCCATAGACAAAATTGCGTACATTACTTGCTTAAACCTCCTAATTAATATGAGTAAAACAACAAACGCACCAATGTACATTGAAGTTGTTATCAATCGTAGTGGGTGAGAATTAGCCAATAGGCCCTCTGAATCCGTCGGACGTAATGCAGTAGCCCTATCACATAGTCGTTTACGCACTGTAATCATCCTATTTCTATAGCCGTTATATTTCATAGCACTTTATTGAGTCAAAGCTAGATTATTTGGATTTATGTTCTGTGACTCGGTAGGTACTATTTGGTATCCTTTGGCTACTTCGACAGGATATTTACATGTGTACAGTAATAATTACTTTTTCTTGTATAAATATAATATCACAGAATATAAATATTAGAACATAATAATAGCATAAATCAGTTTATATACATAAAGCATTACCTCGCCGAGGGTAAATTTAAGCAAATATAAGAAGACAAGTCAATTGAAGTCAACAGATTTTATTGTATAAATTTAATGTAAGTATGTCTGTAGCCTGTACGAAAAGCTTTCCGCTGAGGATGAAAAATAAACTTAAATAAGTACCATAATGCACACGTTTTATTTTGTTTACCCATAATAAGTTTAAAATACTGCACTCGCTGAACATAATAATTAAGTTTGTTTGCTTCCGAAATTCCTCTTATTTTAATAAGATACTTGGAAAATACGCAATATGTGACTCCATAGTGTGTTTAAAAAGTATGCTGTCGCTGTATCCTTAATGTCGTTTGTCAATTGCAATTTTTTATCTGTGGTCAGTGGTCAGTTGTCAAATCTTCGCTCGATGGATGCAGAAATTTGTAAAAAATAATAAAAATATAAATAAAACTCGTATAAAATGAGCGTGGAGACTAATTTTATATTTCAATTAAATAACCTAGAGATACTGGGAGAAATATAAGATAGAGTAACGATGACTACCATTTGCAATATTTGTTTGCGGAGCAAAATAAACCTACGATCAATATCAAATCGGAGTTTGGAGAACTTTTATGATGAACTGTGCGATTACGGTGTAAGTTTAGCCCCTGCACTAACATTACTTACTTATAATAGTTTATTTACCACCATTATAAATACTATTAAAATAAGAAAAGGAATGTAGGAACATAGTTTTATTACTTCAGAGCAGCAGTCATATGAGCTGCTGATTTTATAGACATAAATATGTAATTATGAATAAAATGGTCCTCTTTAACATTATAATTTAGCTTCTAACATTATAATTCTATATATGCAGCATCAACCACTGTATCATACCAAATAAAAACTAAGTCGGTCTATTATATCTTCAACTCAAAGAAATAGCTTGCATCTTAAAATATTGACTTTTTTTATTTAAGAAGATGAATAAAAATCAAATATTAATTTCTTTAAATTAATAAACTGTGCTCCTGTGTATCTCCTGATATGTATTTTTTTCTAAAATTTAATTGGTCTTTCTAGAATGGATCAAAATCCAAGTTTTGTTCCGAATGTCTGTACAAGTTGAATAAATGCTATGAATTCAAGAAGAATTGTCGCCTTGCTGTCGATACATTAAAAACATGGGCTAAGCAACCTAAGGCTGTAAGTATTTATTGTCCTGATTTTAAGAAAAATGTTTTTCATAAAAATAACTGCATGTGACATTATATTGATATCCTTAAAAAGAAATGATATATTTAATGATTTGTTGGATTTTGAAAATTAACACACTTTGTGTTATCCATATTAACTAGGTAGGTATTTAATAATATTGACTCTACTCACTATAGATCTGATAATGACTTAACTTCTTTAGTATTGATTTTAGTATCTATGAGTTTAGTCTATATTTTTTATACCAAATATACATGTATATGATTATAAATACGACACGGCTGTACTCACGTTGACTATTGTCCGAAACCATGGTTGAGACATGTCTCAACAATAAATAGTCAATGTGAGTACAGTCGTGTCATATTTATAATATGGAAAATACTCACGGTAGTTTCCAAAATCGTATGTATATGATTCATTATTAATTAAATATTAATCCAATTCATTTTCAGGAAAAAAAGCCAAAGCATCTTCTCTACACAAAAATGCCTGCATCACAACTCAGTCTTTGCAGTAAAAATAATTTTAAGGTAATTTCTTTGTATAGTTTGCATTGAATTGATGTTAATTTAGTTTACTTTGATGATTTTCCTTGAATTTTAAACTGCAGTTTTCATGCCATATCAAAATGTCTAGAATGACTTTTTAATTTTTTTTAAGGTATATTTCTATCAAACAAATGATTCAGATCTGTCAGTTCCCATACACATGCCTAGCTCCGTACATCCACATATTATAACAGTTAACATTCTAAAAGATGACAATATTGACAAAGCTGGTTCATCCAAACTTGTTGACAATGATGATGAACAAGTTATTGAAAAACTTCTAATGAACGAAGAAGATATAAAAGTAGAATTTGGGTTGGACTTAGATAATAAAAATGAATCACTGGCATTGTATGATGTAACAACAGTTAAAAGTGAACAAACAGAACAAATTGCTAAAAAAATACAAGATGATGAACTAGAAAATGATGAAGAACCAGAGCATGATGAAGGTCTAAATAATGATGAAGTACATTCTAGCAGTGAAGAATCTATTAAAGAGTTAGAAGATTTAATGGCCACTTTAAAAAAATCTAAGAAAACTTTGTCTTCGTTAGGCATGGAAAGCAGTGATCCTAAGAAAAAATCTAAATATAGAAGAAAAACTGTTGACGTAGAGGAATTAAAATCTAGTTTGAAAGAGAAATTTGACAGATATGGAACCGTAAAAGATGATAAAGGAAATGTTATCGATAAAGAAGTTGTTTTAAATAATTTACATAAAGTGACATTTCTGCTTCCTATAAAGAAACTATGTTTAGGTAAATAATATAATAACAGCTTTATTTTTATGTTATTTATTAACTTTATTAATTATCTAAAAACTGCTGTAACGAAACGCAATTTATTTTCTGCATTATATTTTTATTGAACTTTTTGTTAAGTATTATAAATTTTATGGTTTTCTTACAGTCCCTGGTCCATTCAGTCCGTTAGCCATTCGTAAACTGTCAGAAGTTCACAATCGTTTCGCAGATTCAACTATATTTGAAGCATTATGCCTTAGAACACATGAAGAGGTAAATATGAATTTAATCTCATACAAATGATTGAATAGGGTTTGGACAAATATATAGATCTGAAAGTCTATTGGCAATCACCTGTAACACACTAGAATCCATAGACAAACATGCATACATTACTTGCTTAAACCTCTTCATTAATATGACTACAAATGCAGTAATGTACATTGAAGTGGTCATCAATCTAAGTGGGTGGGCGATA
This sequence comes from Hemithea aestivaria, assembly GCA_947507615.1. NCBI lineage: Eukaryota > Metazoa > Arthropoda > Insecta > Lepidoptera > Geometridae > Hemithea > Hemithea aestivaria. The sequence goes on along the minus strand of OX382334.1, from coordinate 8,264,942 downwards.
ACCTATTGGCTCTCTGGTCTGACTGCATACTAATATCTGCATCCACAATTTTTAACAGGTCATATGTTCAACCTGATGATGCATAACACATTTTTCCAGTTCCAAAAACAATAAATGCTCATTACTTACTTCATAACTTAGTGACCGTAGGAAACAGCTTAAAAAAGGTATGTTTTTTACAGATGCTAGCTGAATTTGAGAAACGTCGTCAAAGCTTAAGTTATACAAAGAATCCACACCGTTGCGAGACTTGTATTATGGGCTTCGCGCATCGTTCCATGCTGGATTATCATGTCAAAACTAGCCATAATGTAAGTTTATATAATCATATAATCCTTTAATACATCGAATCTTACTAATATTGTAAACGTTTGTAAGAATGGATGTCTGGATGTTTGTTATTCTTTCACGCCTAAACGGGTGGACCGATAGAGCTGAAATTTTGTATAGGGATAGCTTAGACCCTGGAATAACACATAGGCTATAGTAGTACTGCGGGTAAAACCGCTGGGCGCAGCTAGTATTATAATAAAGGAATAATAACTAAGGTGCGTATACCTAACGTGACCATACATCCCGCTTTGAGCGGGACAGTCCCGCTTTCACACCATCTGTCCCGCTGTCCCCAGGAAGAGCAAAAGTGTCCCGCTCTAGCTTCCATTCGTTTACTTTTGATGGTCAGAATCATAAAAAGTTCATTGTTCAAAATAAGCTGATCCCACAACATTCTTAGTTAAGAAATAAAAAAAAGTCTCGGCACTCGCAGCTAGCTGCTTGCGCACTCATTAGTATGAAATATTTGAATTTAAACGCACACTTTTCGAAGTAAGTAATAAAAAAATCTCGGAGCTCCGTTTAAGCTACTCCTACTCGCACACTTATTTTTTAATAAAAAAATATAATAATATTTAATTTTATTTGCGTTTAAATCTCAAAATGTGTTTCTAACGTAACTTTAATGGTCAAATTAAAAAAATATCTCTGCGCTCGCAGCTAGCTGCTCGACCCCCCTCAAAAAAATTGGATTCGCTCATGATCATCAGTAGGGCGGCATTTTATTTAGTGCCCAGGGAAGCAAGGGGTAAATCCCTTTTTTTTTTTTTTTGACCCAGGAAAAATGCGTTACGCATCATCACCCCACGCCGGGGGGCGCGGGGCGGTATGTGGGACTCCCCCGCCAAAGATGGTAGCGGCGGGGATACCCACTAAAAAACCTGGGGGTGTTCCTGCGGGACGCCATAATGCCGGGGCAACGGGTACGCCGAAGCATTCATCCGCGGCAAGGGGTAAATCCCTGTTCTTACTTGAAAACTAGACCCGTCCCGCTTTGACGAAAATTATAAATGGTCACGTTATGTATACCCCAACAGAACTACCCACTAAGATTGATATCCACTTCAATGTACATTATTATTTTAAAAAATATATTGCGTAGCTACATTACTTGCATAAACCTCACATAAAAAAAAAAAAAAAAAAAAAAAAAAAACCTCCTCATTAATATGAGTAAAATAACAAATGCTGTAATGTACATTGAATATCAAAGTTGTCATCAATCATAGTGGGTGTGAATTTGCTAATACACCCTCGGGGCTTCCGGACCCACGAATACCCCTTTAGAAAGTTAAAGTAAAAAAAAGAAAAAGAAAGTTAAAGTAAGTGTAGTGTGGATCAATAAAGAGTTTCTTATCTTATCTTAAAATATGATACAAATTATTATTTTCTTTCAGCCAACGCTACCATTCGAGTGCTCAATATGTCACATCCGCCGCGGTACTAGGCTTGATCTCACTAACCACCGTTTGACTCACAAAAATGTGTTAAAATGCAAGTTGTGCACCTTCTCTACTGGTAGCAGGTGTGTACAAATTAAAACACAGAAAACAAAATATCAAAACGGGGTTTGAAGATTATTGTATGGAGTGTAGCATACTGGCAAAATTGAAAGTCACGTGATCTACTTTGACGCTTAATGACACCGAAACCTGACACTTTACAAGGTGGGTGTCGGAATATTCTTGTGGTTATTTATAGACATCAATGTTTACTCTGTCGATTTTTATATAGGATTCATAGCTGGCCGCGATATAAAAAAAACAAATTTCGGATTGCCACAAATCTTCAAATCCCTTTATGTTGTAATATTATATTGATTTACCTATTATATTTATTAGTACTATAACTTTTTTGTATATTTTTGCAGGAGTATTATGAATCGTCACGTCAATAAACATAAAGGTGTCACATATCAATGTGAACTCTGTGAGAATGTATATACGTAAGTTTTAATAATATAATTCTCATTAATATTATTAGCTGAGCCCAGCTAAATTCTCTCGATGCAAAGTAAAAAAATTAACTCTTTTTTAGCCATGTCTTCGCCCTCGACTCTGCTTTACTAACCCTTCAAGAAAAAAAATCAAAATGGCGTTTTTACCCTTTGGGTACGGAACCCTAATAGCCTGGTGACAGACAGACCTACGGACGCTTAAATCTTAGTAATAGGGTCCCTTTTTTTTACCCACGTAAAGTGTGTTACGCATCATCACCCCACGCCGGGGCGCGCGGAGCGGTATGTGGGACTCCCCCGCCGAAGATGGGCGCGGCGGGAATACCCACTAAAAACCTGGGGGTGTTCCTGCGGAACTCCATAATGTCGAGGCAGCGAGTACGCTGAACCACTCATTCGCGGCCCCCAGGTAGTATAATAGGGTCCCGTTTTTACCCTTTGGGTACGAAACCCTACTAAAGGTCTTTATAATGTTATGTTGTGACAGCGGCAAGTCGTCGCTGGCGGCGCACGTGAACTCGGCGCACGAGGCGCGGCACGTGTGCGCGCTGTGTGCCGCCGCCTTTATGACGCCTAAAGGACTGAAGGTGCACCACGTCAAGAAACATCTCGTACGTATATTTATTTACTAGCTTATGCTCGCGGCTTTGCCCGCGTGGCATAATCCTTTCTTAGCGGAGGTCTATCTCATAAAATCTATCTGTATTCCAAATTTCAACCGAATCCGGTCAACTATCGATTTATACAATTTCGACGCTGACTGCGACTCTGAAAAAAAAAAACAAAATGGCGGACCAGTATGCAACGCTCCGCACAAAAATCTTCAATTCCCAATAAACAAAAATAATATTTCCTGACTGATAATATTTCGACTTTATGTTGTCTGAAATTTTACAGTAAAGTGTACCTACATCTTCTAAATTTCAGGGCGAAGAGTTTGTGCAAAGCGAAGACAACACAAAATGTGAAGAATGTAACATATTATTTATAACGGGTGATGTTTATCACAAGCATATGAAAGTAACGCACAAAGTACGCCGCGAACGTAAATTATATAAAGGGAAAACAATTTATTCGTGTCGTTTGGTAAGTTTCCATCTATCCATAGAACAAAGTCACATCTGAAAAATCTCTAAAGAAGAGCAAATTTATTTATGACTTACATAAATTTTGACGCTGGAGTTAGTAGTCCTACGAGTATAGTATGTGTATTTCACAGTAAAAAGTTATGGCAAATTTTGTGACAAGCAATCTTCAAATCCTCTTCTTATAAAGTAGATATTTTTCAGATATGACTTTGTTCTACAGATATTAGATTTAGTAATTAGTTTATTGGGTCTTGAGACATATCAATTAGAGTGATTTTCACGAATGAAGTTCCCTAGAGTGGGCGCCACAAGCGTGGGTTTTAAAATTACAATATCTATAGATTTTTGACTCCTCATAATTCTCATATTTAATAGGAGGTATTTTACTTTATCTAACAAATAATAGTTATTTGTTATACAAGAGTGCAAAGTTGCTTTTTAACCGCGTGCTCAGTTTTGATGACTGAGCTAGCGAAGGATTCTAAAATTGAATCACGAGCGCAGCGAGTGATTTAATAATTAGAATCCTGAGCGTTAGCGAGGGAATCAAAAGAGCACAAGGTAAAAAATCTTTGCACTCGAGTGTAACACATAATTTTTCACCCCCCTCAGCGAGGAAATAACTCAATGATAAAAGATTTTTTTTAAAATTTATTCTCACCATGGATGCGCGCAGTGTTGCCAGTGCCATATCATCAAAAGTAACCAGTATTCAATTTAAATTTACGTGGGTACAATTACTTACCTATTCTTTTTAGTGATTATTTCCTCATTTTCAGTTTATTATAGTGAGAAATCGATATTAAAAAAGTTACTATAAAGTAATAGTTAGAAAAAATCTTTCTACTAACTAGATAAAGTTATAGAAATATAAAAAACTTATTTTATTAACTCTGCTAAATTAACTTAACTGTTTTTACTATTACAAGGAAAATTCATCCATATTTAATTTTTTTTTAAATACCATTGCCTCGAAATGTAACTTATAACTAAACAAGTTACGTAAATAGTTTAAAAGAAACTTAAAATGTTTCAAAAGTAACTTACTGGCAATGCTGATGGTGCGCACAAAGCATATTAAAAAAAAGTTTACCAAAAAGGTTCCGATTCCGAGATTTTAACAAATTTAAAAACGTTATAAAATAAAATCGGCACCATAGAGGTGGAAGTAAATAGGTTTAATGATTTTTTTGACTCACAAACTCGGTGCACGACGTTCTAAATTCAAATTTACTTTACCCTCTAGAGGATAAAATAGACTTTTCCAGTCAGATATCGAAGAGTAAAAATATACTTTCCGAGATAGTGGGATGAAAAAATAATTTTGGTCATGAAGTACAGTAATCATCGCTTAATTTAAATTTATTTCCGCTAAATTTCCGCGCTATTGGACGACCGAGGCGTACTTTCCTTGACCAAATATAATTTTATCTAGAGTGCTTATAATATAGACACAGAAAGCCACACAGAAAAACAAATATCTGTGGATCACACAAAATTCTTAAGTGAAGAAGTATCATAATGGTTTGTTTTAGTGTGATTGGAAAGGTCCCAGCCGTCGAGTACAAATAGAACACTACCAGTCGGAGCACCCTGACGCAGACCCCACCATACTGCACAACGGATACAACTATTTGTGCCATGACTGTGGGAAGCGATTCCAGGTTACACTGTTTTTAAACTACCCTCTTTTCTTATATTTTTATGCCTGACTTTATTTACTCGCTTTTGGAATAACCCTTTTACCAAACCTCAAGAGATCCTTTGCATTTAAGAGCAAGTACTTAGTTATAGATTTTAATGTAAATATCCGAAATTATCTCTTCCGCCATTTGTACTGCCATAACATACATGAAACTCAAAATTGTTTTATTCAAATAGGCTACAATGGACCACTTTTGCAAGTAAATTTTTTTTGTTTTTTTTTTTTAAACTGCCACCCGTTCGGATAGCACCTCTTATGAGAAAAACGAGCAAGTAACTCATAACCGGAGGAGCTTAAGAGATATCCCAAAGGAAAATCCCTTAGTTTCTTGAAGCTTCTCACATCACGCAAGTGGCGATCACAATAGGCTAACTATGGCGGCAGTGATATAAGCCACACAAAGTAAATAAAAAAAGTTACTCGTAGAGAGGCAGTGGAAACCGCAATGAGCACTCTTGTTCAACATAATTATCCATCTAGCACGACAAATTTTGCTCCCTGATGAGACAACAAATCACCCATTTGAAGATCTGAAAGTTCTTAGGAGCTACAGGTTTAGGGAGTGAAATATATAGTTCAAGTGGGCGTCACAATAGATCAGTAATGGTCGGAGCGGCATAAAACTCCCTTTTTTTAACCCAGGAAAAATTCGTTACGCATCATCACCCCACGCCGGGGGACGCGGGGCGGTATGTGTGACTTCCCCGCCGAAGATGGTCGCGGCGGGGAGACCCACTAAAAAACCTGCGGGTGTTCCTGCGGGTCCATAATGCCGGGGCAACGGGTACGTTGAAGCACTCATCCGCGGCCCCGACGGCAAAGGCATAAAACCCCTGAAATATCCCATATCTCGTATATCTAATAACACGTAGGGAACTACATTCTTATGAAAACTGTAACTCACTTGTAACTATTATTTTGTTGTACTTGTTTCAGTCTGAAGTGGAGTACACGGGCCACATGAATAAGCACTCGGGCGCGAGACCGTACGCTTGCACCAAATGTCCGAAGACGTTCTTCAGTCGTATCGTGCTGTATTCACACATGATGAGACATCTGCCGCCGAGTAAGGAGTGTCCACACTGCGGGAAGAAGTTCACCACTTCCACTGGCTTGGGCGTACATATCAGGGTAAACAATTAATTATGTTACTCTTAATGACGGGCTAAACGCAGAGTTTTGATAGGATATAATTAACTCATTGAGCTAAGGGCCGTTTTGTTCTCGCGCAAAACTATAGCTGCTACTGGTATCTAGAATTATTAACCGAAAAAAAATAAAATGTTCTTAGATTCCTGACTCTATAGCGGTAAAGTTAAAAAGGCACTTTTCGTCGTTGTTGCGTAATCCACGTTGTACGACAAATTTAAGAACAGTCTTTTAGCGCTCTCTCAATAGGCCCTCGGAAGGAATATTCGGTCATAAAACATCTCAACGGATTATAATTCAGTTTTCAGCAATAGATATAGCCATTCAAAAGGAATGTCTATATTATGTATAACCCACCCGCGCGCACTTCGTTGCGCTTAATAGAAAATGATCAGAGTTCTACTATAATGTGCATGATTTATAAATATAAACCTTCCTTTTGAATCAAAATCCGTTGCGTGGTTTTAAAGATATAAGCATACATACGGACAGACAGACGTGAGAAGAAACGTTATACTATGTAGTGATTAATGATGTGTGCTTTGCCGGGCGGGTTGCTTTATATATTTACGAAGATAAGAATAACACTGTCTTATTTCAGATACACACAAACGATCGCCGATTTAAATGCAACATTTGTGGGAAAGGATTCTTGTACAGTGGAGCGTTACAAGCACACGTGGCCGGCGTACATTACAATATAAGGAGGAAGAGGAAACCACGTCAACAAGATATGATGGACTACCAGAGTCCTTAATTTTATCTAAATCAATAAAGCAAGTCAAAAAAAGCGTTGGTCTCCTCATTTCGAATTTTCTTTCCTGATCCTTAGAATTCATCATAGATAAATGTGTCCGAGGCTAATCGTATAGTTCTCGGTTTCAGCCAACCGTTTGCCAACTGACCCTTTCATTGGCTTTTGTTTGTTTGGTTTGGCAGGTGAAGCAGAAAATGGCAGGACTATCGACTACCCACATGTACACTAGCATCCATAGACATACAATGCATACATTATTTGCTAATACTCCTCATTGAGTAAAATAGCAGTAAAATAGCATCTTAGTGGGTGTGAATCAGCCAATAGCTCTGCAGATCTTTGTAACAGCTCCAAAGCAGCCGGCCCAACAAACCCAACGGAAATCTCCTAAATGCTTGTCTTAAACCAAAAGTCTTACCATCTCTCAGGAAATTAAAATTGCCGTCGACTCGCAACTCGCATCAGTCTGTCTGATAGGTACTAACGTCGATGGGACGTTGTCGAAAGTCGAAAAGGCTCAACTCGAGGGCATCTTGAAGAATGTCGTCAATCAAGCTGCTAAATTCCGTGGTAGGTAGGTACTTCTTTCGTGAGTGCATTCTTATGGCATAATAATTAAAGTATTGCTGTTTCCTGTGTCTGTGGTAAAAAAAAAAAGGTAGCACTCCGGGAGTGCCGGCAGAAGTGAAAACTTCAATATTAACGTTGTGTTTAATTATAAGTATAACAATACTATCATTTATGAGGTAGAATACAATGTTTATTTATTGCGCTATCGTACACAAATATGACAATTTATATGTTGTTATTTATAATATTATATCGTTATTTATATATAACATTAAATTTTATCTCTCAGAAAAATCAACTTCCATCCATAATTTCGACGACTTTTACACCATCGTTATTATCATAATCATCATCGCAAATTTTTACAACTGATACTACTTTTTACTGGTTTATGATAACTTAAGTAAGAAACAAACAGTTTTGATTCGAACCTATTTAAGTGTCTAATAAAAAAAAAGGTAGCACTCCGGGAGTGCCGGCAGAAGTGAAAACTTCAATATTAACGTTGTGTTTAATTATAAGTATAAAAATACTATCATTTATGAGGTAGAATACAATGTTTATTTATTGCGCTATCGTACACAAATATGACAATTTATATGTTGTTATTTATAATATTATATCGTTATTTATATATTACATTAAATTTTATCTCAGAAAAATCAACTTCCATCCATAATTTCGACGACTTTTACACCATCGTTATTATCAGAATCATCATCGCAAATTTTTACAACTGATACAATTGGTTTATGATAACTGAAGTAAGAAACAAACAGTTTTGATTCGAACCTATTTAAGTGTCTAATAAAAAAAATATAAAATATAAATATAAAATATAAAAAAAATATATCGGGCGCGCGCTTGTCTAAGCCCCCTGTGCCGCCTAAACAGAGCAGCACACTCAGGCACGGTAGAAAGAGTGGGAGATACTAGTTCCTCTCCCTTCCCCTCGATCTTACGCTTTTTCGATCAGCATCACGTGACCCTGACGCGAGTTTGAAAGTTTTTACCCATACCAAAAAAAGTGCTCAGCGCCGCTAAAGAAGTTTTCACTTCAAAAATATAAAATATAAATATAAAATATAAAAAAAAAATATCGGGCGCGCGCTTGTCTAAGCCCCCTGTGCCGCCTAAACAGAGCAGCACACTCAGGCACGGTAGAAAGAGTGGGAGATACTAGTTCCTCTCCCTTCCCCTCGATCTTACGCTTTTTCGATCAGCATCACGTGACCCTGACGCGAGTTTTAAAGTTTTTACCCATACAAAAAAGTGCTCAGCGCCGCTAAAGAAGTTTTCACTTCAAAAAAAATATCGGGCGCGCGCTTGTCTAAGCCCCCTGTGCCGCCTAAACAGAGCAGCACACTCAGGCACGGTAGAAAGAGTGGGAGATACTAGTTCCTCTCCCTTCCCCTCGATCTTACGCTTTTTCGATCAGCATCACGTGACCCTGACGCGACTTTGAAAGTTTTTACCCATACAAAAAATTGCTCAGCGCCGCTAAAGAAGTTTTCACTTCAAAAAAATCGCATGATTGTCAGCTGTCTGCAAGAATCTTAAAGCCATAATCTCTACTATTATATTGAGGTAATCTGACTGAGTGACTCATCGAAGAGACCACAGATCAGAAGAGTCAACGGAGACAAAACCGTTGGCCGGCATTGAGCTGAAATTTGGTATGTTCTCAAAGAGTTTTTAAGCTAGCAATGGCTTGTAAATTGAATTAATCTGCGTGTGTATCTTTTTATCTAAAATATGAATTAACAATTATTCAAAAGTTGCATTTTACTACCAAGCTGCTTATCCCTGATTAATTATCCTAAAAACAAAGGTGATAAACGAACCTCTGTTAATTCAATATTGAACAAACTGAAACTCTTTAACTTAAACACTTAGTAAAATCCTCAATAACTTAAAATATTTAACGTTTCCCTTGGTCTTTAAATTATCGAGGTTTTATGTAGTGATGATAAGGACAAAATCAAAGACTTTATTGTTTTTCGATAACTTTTATTGAATTACTTATAAACTAAGAACTACAGTAGTTCATGACTTATATCTTGTTGACGTGGCTTCCTTTCCCGTCTAATATTATAATGTACGCCGGCCACGTGTTGTTGTAACGCTCCATTAGACAAGAATCCTTTCCCGCAAATGTTGCATTTGAAACGACGATCATTGGTGTGTATCTGAAATAAGAGGAACACACAGTTACCTTATTATAGGTCAAAGGGGGATTTATAGATTTTTGTCTGAATAGTGGTTCACCAATATAATTATTACTAGCTGCGCCTAGCAGTTTTCCCCGCTGTACTGCAGCCTATATGTTATTCCAGGGTCTAAGCTATCTCTATACCAAATTTCAGCTTAATCGGCCACCTGCTAAGGCGTGAAGAAGTAACAAACATTCACACTCACTAACTTTCGCCTTTATAATATGTGTGATTATACAATAAATATTCTGACAGCCACCCTCGTAGAGTAAGGTTTTGTAGTTATGAAGTTGATCACGCGGCTTCGATTTCATCCGGAATGCCACTCTCCATACAATGATCTTCAAAGTCCACAATTAATTAAGTGGAAGTCACGTGATCAACTTTGACGCTTAATTACTCCAAAACCTTACACTACGAGGGTGGGTGTTGGAATATTTTATAGTTGGTATGATGGCTAACGATTTATGCTGTAGGTTTCGTGTGTAAAGACGTGTAAATTGTAAATTTATGATAGAATAACTTTCACGATCTAAACAAGAGCTAACAACCAGCTAGACTACGCCCGGGCTATTCATAGATAGGCCTATAAGTAGGCATAATTTCATCATGGCATAACTTTTTTTTGTCGTCATGCCTATTTAAAGTAAAGGAAAAAATAATTTATTGACATTCAACAATTAAAAATACATAAATATGAAGTTACACAAGACAAAAGAAAAAGCATGCATAGATCTTTAAACCACTTTGGTACTCATATACTAAGTACACGTAACTTTGATTTAAATTGGGATAGGCTCAGCTTAATGCTGCGTGAGGGGATCTTGCCCAGCGCTGGTTTTCAGCCTGTTCCATTTCAGCTCGATTGGAGGTGTTAGTCGACAAAAAAGTCATTAGCGGGATTATTTCTAAAGATTTCACAGATGCACAAAGCTCTCCCCATCCTCTTTCCATCTGTCAAGGTTTTTATTTAAATCTTTTTGAAGTGAAAACTTCTTTAGCGGCGCTGAGCACTTTTTTTTGTATGGGTAAAAACTTTCAAACTCGCGTCAGGGTCACGTGATGCTGATCGAAAAAGCGTAAGATCGAGGGGGAGGGAGAGGAACTAGTATCTCCCACTCTTTCTACCGTGCTTGAGTGTGCTGCTCTGTGAATTTGGTTTAACTATGTCAAATGATCGCAATTTTAGCACAACGAAATACAAAACTACTATTGATGCGGTCTTTATTAGACACTTAAATAGGTTCGAATCAAAACTGTTTGTTTCTTACTTCAGTTATCATAAACCAATTGTATCAGTTGTAAAAATTTGCGATGATGATTCTGATAATAACGATGGTGTAAAAGTCGTCGAAATTATGGATGGAAGTTGATTTTTCTGAGAGATAAAATTTAATGTAATATATAAATAACGATATAATATTATAAATAACAACATATAAATTGTCATATTTGTGTACGATAGCGCAATAAATAAACATTGTATTCTACCTCATAAATGATAGTATTTTTATACTTATAATTAAACACAACGTTAATATTGAAGTTTTCACTTCTGCCGGCACTCCCGGAGTGCTACCTTTTTTTTTTTTTTGGTTATCTGCGAACAGACTTGGGACTATAAGCGGATGTGTTGCAGTCAATTATGGCCATAGGCGTACCCAGCTTCTGGTCTAGGGGGGGGCAGGCAAGGGCGGATTCAGATTTTTTACTGAACTTGAACTTTGTGCCTGTGTTATGTGCCATATGTTTTAACGTTGAGCAGGTAGGACCTATTTAAAGGTACATACTTTGATTTCGGCTCGCACATAGCGTAAGAAAATTTAAATATTCTTCCTTTTTTTATTGAAATATTCGCCCCAAGAAAATGTTATATTTTTGGTAGTGAAAATGCTGCAGTTAATTTGCTGCGAACGGTAGAAAAATTAAAATATACTTCCATTAAAAAGCGCGAGCAGCTTGCTGCGAGCGCCAAGAAAATTTTATATATTTGGCAAGGAAAAAAGTGCGGTTAACTTATCTTATCTTATATAGGGGGCTGACGAAGTCAGCAACACATCGACCCATTGGGATCTATTGTGTTCACCCCTTGCCTACCGTTTCTTACTCCTCAAAGAAGTGGTTTATTAAAGTGGTGATCCCACTAAGAGAAAGAAACCTGTACTCCTCCGGTTTGGGGTACGCTGTCCCAAGGAGGCTCATGCGTTTCGTAGCCAGTACGTCGCATTCGCATAAAATATGCTCCATGGTTTCTGTACCCTCGCCACAGGCTCTACAATCGTTTGTTGTAGTGAGCCTCATTTTGAACAGCATGTCGTTGGTTTCATAATGCCCAGTTAAGGCACCAATGATTGCTCTTCCTTTGTTTCTTCCATTATTCAGAATGAATTTAGAAGCATCTTTATAGCTGTTACCTAGGAATTTCTTCGAATGTCTCAGCCCTTGACTGTTTTCCCACTCTTGCGTGTGTTTTAAATCAGCATATTCCTTTATGGCCATGTTGATGGTGCATGCAGGCAAGCCCATACTAGGTTCAGGTCCATGCATAGCATTTGCTGATCCCCTTCTAGCAAGCTCATCAGCCTTCTCATTCCCTTCTATACCTACATGGCCAGGTACCCAAACTAGTCGTACTGTGTTGCTGCGGCCTAATTTATTAAGGGCCTTCACAGCATCCAGGACCAGCTTCGAGCTGACTCTGCAGGAATTTAGGGCCTTTAGTGACGCTTGACTGTCACTGAGAATGTAGATGATTTTATCATTTACATTCCTCCTTATGTTTTCTTCAGCGCATGCTATAATAGCATACATCTCTGTCTGAAAGACGGTTGTGTATTGACCCAGACTGTTCCAGAGTTGGATATTTTCCGAGTATATACCTGCCCCTGTACCGGATCCGGTTTTTGAACCATCCGTGTACCATATGCAGCATTCTGCGTCTTGTGTGCGTAGTTGCTGCTTCCAGTCTTCCCTTGAGGGAACATGTATTTTGAAATTTCTTTTGAAGATTTTAATGTGCGGCATTACGTCGCTGATCATGTTCATCTTCCTTTGTAGCTCTTCATTGAGCTTCATTTTTGTGTGCCTTGTTGTTGGCCTATTGAAGTCATGAACTCCTATAGCTTGGAGTCTGTCTAAGGCTTTGATCGCCTCCTGTTGAATGACTAGATGAAGAGGTTTAAGGTTTAGGATTCTATCTAGCGCCTTACTGGGCGTAGTCTTAAACGCTCCTGTGATAGCCACAGTGGCCATCCTTTGAATTTTGCCTAGTTCCCTTTTACAAACCGTAAGTTCGGTTCTAGGCCACCATACCACGCTGCCGTATGTTAGTATTGGGCGCACCATTGAAGTGTAGATGAAGTTAAGTACCTTGGGCTTAAGTCCCCAGGTCTTGCCATATGCCGATCTACACATATTGAAAACTCTCATAGCTTTTTCTGTCACCTTTTTGGCGTGCAGATTCCACGTGAGCTCCTTGTCTAAGGTCATACCGAGATATTTTACTTCGGTAGCCCATTCTAGCTCTGTGCCAAATAAACGTAACTTTTTCAAATTACCTAGCTTCCTCTTCCTTGTAAAAGGAAGAACCGTAGTTTTGCTCGGATTTATGGAAAGATGGTTAATATGACACCATTCTTCCACTATCTTTAAAGCCTTTTGCAAAAGTTCCGATACAATTTCCGGAAAGTTGCCATTGATCATTACTACTATATCATCTGCGTATCCTACAGCATAGCAGGCTCCTCTGTTTAATTTCGTAAGAAGGGAGTTTACCACCAGACACCAAAGTGTTGGTGACAATACCCCTCCCTGAGGACAGCCTTTAGTAGTTGTCGCATGAATTTCATCCCCTAGTAAAGAGGATCCTATTCTCCTTCCCCTCAGCATGAAATCAATCCATTTGCATAGGGTACGGTTAATGCCGTGTTCATTGGCGGCCTTCATAATCGATTCAAAAGTTGTGCGGTCAAATGCTCCCTCAATATCTAGGAATGCCGCCGCGCAAATCTCTTGACCGTCAATAGCTTGTTCTGCTCTAGTGACTACGTAGTGCAATGCGGTTTCAGTAGACTTCCCGGATTGGTACGCACATTGTAGCTTATGAAATGGTTTCTTTGCCAGTGGACCATCCCTTATGTATTCATCTACAAGTTTCTCCAGGGTTTTTAGTAGAAAAGATGAGAGACTTATTGGACGAAACGCCTTAGCCTCTTCATAGCTTTCTTTACCTGGCTTAGGAATGTATGTTACCTTTACTTCTCTCCATATCTTTGGAATAAACCCAAAGGCTATGCAGGCCTTAAAGAGCCGCATCAGATGCGGGCCTAATGTGGGAAGACCCCGTTGTAGTAGTATTGGGTATATGCCATCTGGTCCCGGTGCTTTGAACGGTTGGAAGTTTTGCACAACCCAATTAAGTTTTCGTTCTTCTACCACCTTTTTAGCAGTGTCCCAGTCTGCCTTTACTGTTCTCAGATTCTGTTCTGATGCAGGCATGTGATCATCTGTATCCGTAGTATCATGAATTTTGCAGTCTGGGAAATGCGTCTCTGTCATGATCCTTAGAGTTTCTATACCTGTTTCCGTTAGTTTCCCATCTTTGGTCCTAACAGCATTTAGAGTTATGCTCTTGCTTGCAGATATTGCCTTGACTAATCTCGAGCTTTCAGGGACTGTATTAATGTCCTGACAATGAGATTGCCACGATTTTCTGTATGCCTTGCGTACCGCCAGATTGTACTCAGTTAGCGCTCGTGAATATTCTTTGAAGCACTTTTTAGACTTTGCTTCATTGAAGACTTGGCGAGTAGTCTGTCTTTTCTTTTTTAGTTCTGGCGTCCACCATGGAACCTTTGCTCCTTTTGCTACCTTCTCTGGGCAGCTTGCGTACCATGCTGTGTTGATGGCTCTGTTGATTCTTTCAGCTTCAAGCTCTATATCAACCGTAGTGTTTAACTTACCTTTGACCGATCCAAGTTCATGTTTAAGTTCTTTAGTGTACACCTTCCAGTCAGTGTGTCTGGGATTTCTTCTGCGTACACTAGGGATCGAGTCCTCTGTAACATATCTAAAGCAGATATACCTGTGATCCGAACCACTAACTTCGTCAGATACACGCCAGTTAGCGATTCTCTTGTATATGCCATTAGTGGCCATAGTTATATCTATAATTTCAGCACGCCTTGAGTCCACAAAGGTAGGCTCATTGCCTTTGTTTAGTAAATGAATTGAAGAACTTACCAGGTATTCATATAGTTCTTCTCCTCGACTATTTGTGTCCGAGCTCCCCCAGATGATGTTGTGCGCATTTGCATCGCACCCCATCACTAACTCCAGGTTCTCTCGACCGCAAAACTCTACGAGTTCCTTCAATGCCCTCATGCAGGAGGGCCTTTCCTCAGTAGGGTATGCTAGATAAACCGAAGCCATTACGACGGCCTTCCGATTACCTCGCCCTGTAATTACCTTGACAGCTGTAAGGTCCCTGGAACATAGATCAGGCAAGGGCATGACGTCGATTCCATTTCTGACATACACACACGTCCTTGCCCTTTCATTAGTATAGTGGAAAATAGATCCCCCTTTACCTAGACCTGAGACAACACCTTTTGTACTAATATATGGGTCTTGTATCAGGGCAATATCGAAATTAAGTTCCTTGAGCTGACGGCTAAGTAAGGCCATCGCCGCTTTACAGTGATGTAGATTTATTTGTACACACCTTATTCCCGCCATTGGTGATCTTCGAGGGGGATGTCGGCAGCCGTTTATTGACTGCCGCCTGCGTCCTTGTCTTCCTCCGTCACCTCCATGTCGGGGGGAGGAGACGACAGGAACAGTTCGCCAATATCGTCCAGCACGTCGGTGAGGTGTGATGTGGCCGGTGAAGGAACTGGGCAGTCCCCGATGGTGTTCTGATGGTGGCTGCCCGTCGCCCCTCCGTCGCTTGCAGAGCCCTGTGGAGCAAGTGGCGGGGCCACTGCCCCTGCGCTGGCGGCGCATGTATCCCCCGACTGACTTTCGTCTTCCAGCAGCTTAAAATAGCTTTTGTCGACGCCAGCGTAGAGGCAGTAGTCCTGAGCCTTTATGTAGTCTGCAGAAGTCTTGTCCATAAGGACAATCCTTCTCACGCCAGACGCCTCGATGACAGTGTCTACCACCTTCCAGTCACTTGTCCTTAGCGCAGGATTCAAGCGCTGCATCATCGACAGAACGCTGGGTAGATCTGTGATCCACACGTTCTTTGACTTCCACGCCATCTTCACCGGTTTAGGCAGATCTTTGGCACTAACGACTTTTAGTGTCAGGCCGCCGATCGTCCTCCCAGTGAGTCCAGCGATCCAGTCTGCCGATTCTTGATCCTCGCAGAACACATGTAGTGCCCCCGCGATGACCGTCCCGACGCTAAATCGGGGCAGCGGATCTTGTTGACCGATCATCCTCTGCCACAGGGCGCTTACGATCGGTCCTACGTCATCATTTGTTATCTGTGAAGCCGGGAAGTTCTGCGGGATAACTGCCATCCTGCATCCCGAGAGCGCGTTCCTAAACTTTCTGTTCAGGTTCGGTTTCTTGGGTGCGTTGGTCGGCTGCTCCCCGCTGGACTCCCTGGCTCTTTTCACAGGTGCGATAGTTGCACCTGCCGTCCCTGCAGTTGCCCCTGCTGGTGCACTCTGCCCTGAGAATGTGCGGGTCTGCTTAGCAAGCAATTTTTTGCGCCTGGCTGCCCCGCTCATTCTCTTGGAGATTCCTCTATGCTTGCCTCCCGAAGCATTCGTCCCGACGGTCAAGCCCGGCTGGATGCTTGGCAGCCCGACGGTCCCCTGCACGGTGCGACCTGCATGAGTGCTCTCCGGAATATTGGCAATTGGCTGGGCGTCTCCCGTACCAGTCGTCCCAGCGGGAACGCATGACTTTCTGCCACACTCCCCACTAGTCCCCTGTCCGGAATGACCTCCCTGCCCTTGCCCCTTCGTAGTGCGGTCGGTTGCCCTCCCGCCTAATGACATATCGTCCTTTTTGACGCCCTTGCGGTCATCCTGTTTTATGGTTATTTTGGTAATTTTATTATCCATAAAACTTTTATAAAATTTTTCGCCGGATTGGCTCCCCACCCTCCACGGAGTCCTCAACACTGGGGATGCCTATATAGGCACCAGGGCTACCAATCCAGTATAGCATTCATGAAAGGAGTGCCCACGAGACCGCACGGCACGAGGCAGTCGATATCTAACCAAGACACCGAAAGCCGCGCACCGCCGCCTGCGGACCCCTCCTTTCCCGAACACTCGCCTAGCGACCGTCTGACCGGACGCCTCAGCCGATTGATCGCGGGTGGCTAGTCCACGACCTCCCGTTTCAGAAGAATTCAGGGCCAAAGAGGAGTGTTGCAGAGCACAACGACAACCACCGCGCTGTACACTGCTCAGCCACCAGGATCCCTTCCTCCTTCCTTACGGGTCTCCACGCACGGCACAAACACGCGGGTGACCTCCCCTCCCTCCGCGTCCCCCCCTCCCTAACCTGATCCGACCCTCACATATTTTAGTGTGAGTCGCCGCCTCAGAGCACAGTCACATATGCCCCTTGGACCGACCAGGTTTCATACGCGGGTGGCCTCCCCGTACCAACCCCCCACCCCTCCCCTAAATAACGATTCCCCCCCAATTTTGCCCCATTTACCCCCCTACCGACCCTCACAGGTTTTTAGTGAGTCGTGCCACAGGACACAGCCACTGATGCCCTGTGGTCTTCACGTCATGAGATTTCAGTTCTGTCTATTTCTGATGGAATTAGACCAATAGCAGGTGGCACCACAAGCAGGATAATCTCTCTGACTTGTCTTAGGGATCTACATGACTGTTGCACTCTCCCCTAAGACCATTCCGCTCCTAGGTGATCAGAAGGATCACTTAGGAAGGCTTAAACCTACGCTACACCTACAGCCAAGCAATGGAAGAATGCCAAGCATGTAAGCGGGGGGATAGTCACAACCCTGAAAGCGTAAGCGTAAGCCCCACCCTAACGCGGTTAACTTGCTCCGAGCGGTAGAAAAAATATAATATTCTTCCTTAAAATAGCGCAAGCAGCTTGCTGCGAGCCCCGAGAAGATTTTATATTATTGATAGCAAAAATACTGCAGTTAATTTGCTGCGAGCGGTAGAAAATTAAATTTATTTACATTAAAAAGCGCGAGCACCTTGCAGCGAGCGCCAAGACATTTTTTTATATTTGGCAAGATATAAAGTGTGGTTAACTTGCTCCGAGTGGTAGAAAAATAATAATATTCTTCCTTAAAATAGTGCGAGCAGCTTATTGCGAGCACCAAGAAAATTTTATTTCTTGTTCTACAGATACAGATATTATATAAGACATACGATTTCCAGGGGGGGGCAGCTGCCCCCCCCTGCCCCCCCCTGGGTACGCCTATGATTATGGCTTTTTAAATGCCCCTCCATAGGGACTACTTCAATGTTTCAGTTATCTAGACTAGCTAGTAGCATTGACTATGTGTTTTCTCTTGAGGCGTCGGGTGTAAGTTTTGCTGAGAAGATCACTGGCTAATTGGTTAGGATGGTGGCTTAGACACTTGAAATAGGTTGCTGACATTTTTTGTATTTCTTCCTTTATAGTGACAAGAACGAAATGTTTGTGCAGTTCAACATTGGTATTTAAATCTGAAATTGTTCTAGCTAAATTTTTTACCCGGACATGCAATCCCAAGCCAGAGGTGGTGGTGAACTTCTTCCCGCAGTGCGGACACTCTTTACTCGGCGGCAGATGTCGCAACATGTGTGTTTGGTGCGTGGTGCGACTGAAGAACGTCTTCGGGCATATGTTGCAAGCGTACGGCCGCGTGCCCGAGTGCCTGTTCATGTGCTCCGTGTACTTTTCTTCACGCTGTTAATAAAATAATGTAGACATCTTAACAAAATCCAGACAAATGCAAGTTAGATACGCCCATCGAGGGGTTCGTACAAAAAGATTTATATTCATTTTATTAGTAGGGACTTATCGTGTAGGTAAAAAAGATTTTATAAAATCAACAAATAGTTGAGTGACCCCATTGTCACCCATCCAAACACGCACCTTAAGGTGCGTCGGTGCGTTGATTGATTACAGATTACGAACTTCAATCAAATCAGTTTTTAAATGTTTTAATTACAATAACAAAAATTTTATGTATGTACATTGTTATTGCTTTAAAGGATCGATCTATGAATAAAAAAGTTGAGGAGCACTGGTTGACCCATCCAAATACGTACGGACATAACATTGCTTAACTCGTAATTATAAGATAACTCAATTTGTACAATATCTTGAGAGCGTATAATATATCGAGTGACGCTCTCTCGCTCGCACTATTTTTGCACACATTTTAAAAGTGTTTCCAGTTCGATATATTTAAAAATGGCAAGAAATTTTTTTTTGAAAGAATTTTTTTTTTTCAAAAATCTAAAAGAGTTTACATTATCCGGTATCACCGTCTGTCCTTATCCGGTTTTGTATGTGTGTTACCTGGAATCCCTTCCCACAGTCATGGCACAGATATTTGTATCCGTTGTAGAGCACGGTCGAGTCTGCGTCAGAATGCTCGGTCTGGTAGTGTTCCATTTGCATCAAACGGGTAGAGCCGCTCCAATCACACTGAAACGAAAAAGAACATTTATGGCCAATAATTACAAAGAACACAACAGTACGAGGGAAGTTACAATTTTTGAGACATAAATAGAATAGTAATAATAATAATTAATTAGCAGCCCCGGATCTAGGAATTGTTCAAGGCGGGGCAAACCTAAAAATCGCCGCCCCCCTCCTTAGGGTGCAGACGGGCAAAATAACCAAAGGGGGGAGGGGGTCCCGGCGAGCTTGAACTTTATGCCTGTATAATACGTAAAAAGGCGTAAAAAAGGCACGCCATGCTTTGCTTTCAACTCGCACAGAGCGGCAAAAAAATTAAATTAATTGTCCTTAAAATATCGCGAGCAGCTTGCTGTGAGCGCTGACAAAATTTTATATTTTTGACAACGAAAAGAGTGCGGTTAACTAGTTTTGAGCGGTAAAAAAATTTAAATATTCCCACTTAAAATAGCGCGAGCAGCTCGCTGCGAGCGGCGAGAAAATTTTTATACTTGACAACGAAAAGAGTGCAGTTGACTACTTTCGAGCGCAGCGGTAGGAAATTAAAATATTTCTCCTTATAATAACGCTAGCAGCTCGCTGCGAGCGCCGATAAAAAAATATTTTTGACAACGAAAAAAGTGCGGTTAACTTGATTCGAGCGGTAGGAAAATTAAAGCATTACTCCTTAAAATAACGTGAGAAGCTTGCTGCGAGCGCCGAGAAAATTTGAAAATTTATTACAACGAAAAGAGTGCGGTTAACTTTCTTGAGCGGTTAGAAATTTAAATAAATATTATCACTTATAAGAGCGCGTACATCATCCTGCGCTTATTTTGAGCTCGGAGTGCTCTAACTGAAATTTTGTAAAAACATATGCACGAGCAACAATAAGATTTTTTAAATTCTTACTATATTCCACGCGAGCAGCTTGCTGCGAGCGCCAAGAAAGTTTTAGAATTCGGGGTACAAAGAGTGTGCAATCGGGTTTTCAGAGCGAGCAAGAAAATTTTATTATTCTGACCACGCAAGTTACAATCAAAGCTTAATTTAAGATCAGAGCGCTACGAAAACTTAGTATACTATTTATTAATGTGTGCACGAACAGATTGCTGAGAGCGCCGAAATATTTTTGAATCCAGAAAATGTGTAGAAAGTGCGATCAAAAAAAAAAACAACATTCTAATTTTTTCACCCCAATTCAAGGTGGATTCGGAAATTATCGTATTTTAGCTTACGATGGATGATACATAATAATATTGTTTCGCTATTCGCAGTAATTGAGCTATGGCTACGCGCCCCGCGAAGATTCGACTATTCCGTATACCTATTTGTCATTTGTATTCCAAATTTGAAATTTGCCGCCCTACTTATTCGATGGTCCCAGATTTGGCAATGGGTCGGTCCTTGATTTTGCCGCCCCCTGATGTTGCCGCCCGGGGCACGGACCCCGAATTGCCCCCCTATAGATCCGGCCCTGTTAACCCTAGAGTGGGCGCGCTATGAGCATTTTGCCGCCCGCGCTAAAAAACCTTTAATAATTCCGAAAACAAATGCCAGTTTGTCTTGCGCTTTTCAGTAGCTGCTCCTTCTTTTGTTTGCAATGCGTGACGAAAAGTAGGATACCATCAGTGCGCGGGGGACCACTTGAGGAGTAGTTTGTTACCGTCAGGTGTCGCCGGGCGGCAAATTGCTCACCGCGCGCCCACTCATGGAAACAAAATTTTGTCATGTATTTTTTGCAAAAATGAAAGATGGACTATATTTTATGTTGCATTTAATATCAAAACTAATTAAATTCATTATTTTCATCAGTATTTAAAAGTATCTAGCGATTATAACGAAAATGAATAACAGAAGGGATGATCAAATTATTGTGTCTTGGTCAGAAGGAATGACTGATTTTGAAAGTTCTAGTTCACAGTTTATAGATGAAAATGAGTCAGAAAGTGGTCTAGTTATGATAGTGGGCATAACACTGACACAGAACAGACAGCATACCATTTTGATAAGTAAAAACCTGCTACTATTGCTGCGGCGTCTGAAATACCCGTTGGAATAATGACTCGAAGATAATCAATGAGGTTGTTTTTTTTTTTTTTTTTTTTTTTTTTTCAATGATGAATATTGCCGGGATACATTCATACATATAATCACACCTAGTTCCCGTTGGAGTAGGCATAGACTATTTTAGGACGTGACGGCTTAACACGTCATCGTGTCTCCTGCGGTGTTCCACAAGGGTCGGTACTGGGTCCACTCTTGTGGAACATTGGCTACGACTGGGTGTTGCGTGGCACGTTGTCCGCTAATATGCGGGTAGCCTGCTACGCGGACGACACACTTGTTGTCGTTAAGGGAAAGGACCTCAGGGAAGTGTTGCAATTAGCCTCGGCTGCCACAACACTTGTAGTCAGTCGCATACGCGCCCTGGGTCTGGAGGTGTGTCTCTCCAAGACCGAAGCCTTAATGTTTCATGGGCCGCGCGGAGGACCCCCTCCAGGTACTAGGATAACTCTGGATGGAATCTCGATCCGGGTTGGGACACAGATGAAATATCTGGGTCTTATCCTGGACGGGAGGTGGAAATTTGAGGCGCATTTCACAGCGCTCGCTCCCAGAGTTATGGGAGCTGCTGCCGCATTGGGAAGATTACTACCCAATGTGGGTGGCCCGAATGCCACTTGCCGTCGGCTGTACTCCGGGGTGATCCGGAGTATGGCACTGTACGGGGCACCTGTATGGGTGGACGCCCTCAATCGCGCAAATAAGGCACTCCTGCGACGTCCACAGCGAGTCATTGCGACGAGGGCGATACGCGGGTACCGAACGGTGTCTTGGACGGCAGCCTGCGTATTGGCCAGCGATCCCCCATGGGAGCTGGAGGCAGAAGTCCTTGCCGAGGTGTATCACTACATCTCGGCGAGGAAGTCTCGCGGAGAGCCTCCAGCGAGGGAGGAGATCAGGCACATGCGGCGACAGGCGCGGAGCGCTCTTTTAAGGCGGTGGACGGTAGATCTGACTCCACCGGTTCCAGGTCAGTGGACGGTGGATGCCATTCGCCCGGTCCTGCACAGATGGGTGAAGCGGCGGTTTGGGTCACTGACTTTCCGATTGGTGCAGGTACTTTCCGGTCACGGCTGTTTTGGTAAGTACCTGCACCAGATCGCAAGACGAGAGGTGACTCCAGTATGCCATGAATGTGGGGCACTAGAGGATACGGCGCTCCACACGCTAGAGGTGTGTGCTACATGGGATCCGCAGCGGCACACACTCTCAGCTCTTGTCGGAAACGATTTCTCCCTGCCGAGTGTGGTTAACGCCATGCTCGACAGTGAGGAGTCGTGGCAGACTGTGGCCTCTTTCTGCGAAGAAATTATTTCGCTGAAGGAGGCGGCGGAGCGGATCAGAGAGACTGATGCACTCGCTGACCCGCTACGCCGCAGACGAAACGGTGGACGTAGGAGGCAATATGTTCGACTCCTCTCTCCGCCGTCATAGTTGGGTTCACCGATCGGGGGCCGGGGGGCCTCCTTTCGGCTTGCACGAGCTCAACACGTCTGGGGGGTGATTTTGGTAGGTAAGATCACCCCCTCCATTGGCGCAGGGGCCCAGTGACTGGGCTACCGCTGGGGTGGGATGGTGAATGCAACTGCGACCCCATCCTGCCCCATGAAGGCGGGAAAGACGGCCTACCGAGGGGTTTTAGTGGGTATTATTGTCGGCCTTGCACTCCCGCCGGCAAATGAGTCCCACATAACCTGTGCCTCTCCCCCGGGAGGTTCGGGTATGCATAAAAGCATTTCCCCTCGCAAAAAAAAAAAAAAGGCATAGACTATTTTATGTTGCTGGGATAATTATTTACAAAGCCAATACTGAACAAATGATACCACGCCGATTTTATTTGAAAAAAAAACTCCATAGTCCTAGTCAAGCCCTATATGACTACAAGGTCATCTTTATATACTTTAAGTATTTCTTTGAGGAACCTAATTGCTAGCTTCGTACCAGTAGAACAAGTACCATCTTCAAAAAAGGAGGGCGAATGCAATGTGTGTATGACAAAGAAAAATAGGCGCACGAAAAAAGGGTGTTGCAGATACCCTAACTTACTGTGCAATGAACATAGCTCATACATTTTATAAGAATTTTTAGATAAAGCATATCCTGTAGATTTAGGAAACATATAGTTTTGTTATATTTTTCCTGTATTTTCAGTATTATATAGTATTATGTAGGATATGTAAAAAAAAGTCGATTAAAATGTAACGCTTTCCTAAATGTTTTTTAAACCAACGTTCTTAAAACTAAGTTTAATAAACATGTTGTTTTATCATTACTCATTTGTGCATTAGTCAAATCCTGAGACGGTAAATTAATAAAAGTGCTGTATTACTACTCAAAATGGTCAGAGAAAAGGGGCGGCAAAATGCTCCCCACGCGCCCACTGACGTTACTCGGGAAGGCGCGCCCACTCTAGGGTTAATTAGCAATAGGGCCTTAGGGCGGAGACTGTCTTTGAGCCCATTTTCTATGGATGGACTCACGGACAGACTCCAAGAAGTGTCACCCATTACATTTATATTAAAAGCTCAAAAGGGCCCCTGCGCGTTGGACTTTTTGTCTCCGTGTACGCCTATAAAAAGGCCCGGGCTTAGCCCGTGTTAAAGAGCGACATAATAATAATAAAAACAAAACATTTTCAAAACAATTTACAGAAATTAAAAACAGTTAATAAAGAATTACACAGAGATATTGGCAATAGGGACAGCCTCAGCGTGTTACTAGAGTAACTACGTCAACGCAGAGTTAGCGTAGTTGCTGGTAGAACGAATCATATAATCTTCGTCAGGGACGTAGCGGGTGCATATTTTTTCAAGTCCGCGGATGCGAATGTTAAGAAATCCTACTTTTTTCCATTATGTATTCTGCTTTTTGGCAATCTGTCTGTTTGACAATAGCCAAATATGATGACTGATTTATTTCTGAGGAATGTCGTTGTTTGAGGGACATTTCCAGTGAGTAGTCTCTCATACATTGTCCACGAATCTAGCTACTACTCTAGGAAATCCTAATAATATTATAAACGTGAAAGTTTGTAAGAATGTGTGGATTTATGTTTGTTACTCATTCACGCCTAAATGGGCGGACCGACCCACCTACCTAGACGACCTCGTGCAAAGGATGTCTGCCCCCGGTAAAAATATCTATTATCTCTGTACCAAATTTTAGCCAAATAAGGTCAGTGGTTTTCCATACAACTCCCCCCAGGTTCAGCGGTTACTGATTTCCTTGACAAACTTTTTCCCCTTGAACTGAAGTAGACAATCTTGCTAATATTATAAACGTGAAAGTTTGTAAGAATGGATGTCTGGATGTTTGTTACTCTTTCACACCTAAACGGGTGGACCGATTGAGCTGAAATTTGGTATAGAGATAGTTTAGACCCTGTGGAATAACACATAGGCTAGGTAGTACTGCGGGTAAAAGTACAGCGGGTAGTACTAAATACTTACCAAACGACATGAATAAATCATTTTCCCTCGTGTACGTAATTTTTGTTGTCCTACTTTATGTGTTATCATTATATGCTTTTGATAAACATCATTCGATACAAATAACACGTCGCATTCTTCACATTTAGTGTTGTCTTCGCTTTTCACGAACTCTTCGCCCTGGAAATGATAATCAAATTATAAATTAAAGAATATTTTATAGAGAAACAAACTTCTAGTAAAATCGAAATATATAAAACTAAAGAGTGAGTGACTGATTGATGGACTGACTGACTCTATCAATGCATAGCCCAAACCACTGAACGGATTCGGTTGAAATTTGGAACACAGATAAGTTTTATGACATAGACCACCGCTAAGAAAGGAATACCATACGGGCAAAACCGGGAGCCTAAGCTAGTTATATAATACGTACGAGATGTTTCTTGAGTAGATGCAGTTTGAGCGCGGGCGGGGAGCGCAGCGCGGCGGCACACAGATAAGCTAACAATGTTCTGTCAGTAGCTACGCAGTGCGTGCGTGTCCACCAGTAACACAATACGTACGAGATGTTTCTTGAGTAGATGCAGCTTGAGCGCAGGCGGCGAGCGCAGCGCGGCGGCACACAGATAAGCTAACAATGTTCTGTCAGTAGCTACGCAGTGCGTGCGTGTCCACCAGTAACACAATACGTACGAGATGTTTCTTGAGTAGATGCAGCTTGAGCGCAGGCGGCGAGCGCAGCGCGGCGGCACACAGATAAGCTAACAATGTTCTGTCAGTAGCTACGCAGTGCGTGCGTGTCCACCAGTAACACAATACGTACGAGATGTTTCTTGAGTAGATGCAGCTTGAGCGCAGGCGGCGAGCGCAGCGCGGCGGCACACAGATAAGCTAACAATGTTCTGTCAGTAGCTACGCAGTGCGTGCGTGTCCACCAGTAACACAATACGTACGAGATGTTTCTTGAGTAGATGCAGCTTGAGCGCAGGCGGCGAGCGCAGCGCGGCGGCACACAGATAAGCTAACAATGTTCTGTCAGTAGCTACGCAGTGCGTGCGTGTCCACCAGTAACACAATACGTACGAGATGTTTCTTGAGTAGATGCAGCTTGAGCGCAGGCGGCGAGCGCAGCGCGGCGGCACACAGATAAGCTAACAATGTTCTGTCAGTAGCTACGCAGTGCGTGCGTGTCCACCAGTAACACAATACGTACGAGATGTTTCTTGAGTAGATGCAGCTTGAGCGCAGGCGGCGAGCGCAGCGCGGCGGCACACAGATAAGCTAACAATGTTCTGTCAGTAGCTACGCAGTGCGTGCGTGTCCACCAGTAACACAATACGTACGAGATGTTTCTTGAGTAGATGCAGCTTGAGCGCAGGCGGCGAGCGCAGCGCGGCGGCACACAGATAAGCTAACAATGTTCTGTCAGTAGCTACGCAGTGCGTGCGTGTCCACCAGTAACACAATACGTACGAGATGTTTCTTGAGTAGATGCAGCTTGAGCGCAGGCGGCGAGCGCAGCGCGGCGGCACACAGCGCGCACACGTGACGCGCGCCGTGCATACGGTTCATATGTGCTGCCAACGCAGCCTTAGCCCTGCACGATATTAAAGGCCTATTCAAACCTGAGCGATATTCGCTGCCGCTGTGGGTAGAGGTACATACCGCGCGGGTTTCGCTCAGATATTTGGTACCAAGTACCACGGCTAGAGCGACCTGACCGATATTTAATGCCGCTGTGGGTAGAGGTACATACTGTGGGTAGAGGTTTTCTCTGCCGCAGACGGTAGCGAATACCGCTTAGGTCTGCACAGTAATATTACCGCATACCCACTGGGTTTTCTCTGCCGCAGACGGTAGCGAATGCCGCTTAGGTCTGAACAGGCCTTAAGTTTTATCCACACATTTTAAAAGTGTTTTCAGTTTGATATATTAGTAAATAGCATGAGATTTTTAAAAAACATAAACACTTATAATATTGCTCCCCATGCCATGTTTTACATTTCAAACTAAAAAAACTTTTTAAATTTGTGCAATAATATTGTGCAGCGACCTCTTGAGGAATTTTCAAAAAATTCTATGAATTTATATTGCAAAATGTATCAAATGGTGCGAGCGAGAGAGCGTCAAGTTGTATAAGCGCTCTTAAGTCCACTCACCGCACTCTAGTAGAGTTTATTAGGTATTTAAATTATTCGCTACGCTCGTGATTCAATTTTAGTTTCTGGTCTGTTTCACCAGCTCGTGACCTTCACTTGGTAGTCACAGCAACTTATCTCTCTTTTTTAACAAATAACTATTGCGATATTTTTCCACCAAAATCATAATATTTGTTCTTGAGATATTACCTTTATAATACGAAAAGAAAGTTTTTCCCAATATAAAATTGATTGATTTTAAGTATGATTCTCTAAACTATAACAACCTACTTGACAGACAAAAAAATTGTTTGTCTATCCCTATTATACAAGGAGGGTAGAAATTCAGCATAACTCTTAAAAAAATAAAAATCCCGAAAGTTTTTTCATTTCTGTAGCGTCCGTGGCCTAGTGGTCATACCTCCGACTTGCAAGCCGGAGGTCCTGGGTTCAAATCTCTGTGTGGCAAAAACTTTTCGCCGGACGCTACCGTGTTTCGGAAGGCACGTAAAACTGTGGGTCCCGGCTGTTTCCTATAAGATATGTAGGAGGCAGTCGTTAGGTCATGTTGCAGGCCTTGTAGGAATCTCGGCGACCTGAAACTGCAACATATAGGTTGGCCACACGACCTATAATTTGTGATTTGACTCTGACAGATTGTATGTATATATCAAACAGACAATACTCTACTTACATACCTATAAACATTATCGCAGAACTTGCATTTGTATGTGACGCCCTTGTGTTTATTCGCGTGATGAATCATTGAACTCCTGCAAGAAATACAAAAGGTAGTTTTTTATCGACAGTTTATAATCTTAAAGCTGAACGCACATCTATCCGAGCCGAACGTACCGAACGAATCGATTTTTAAATTCTATATACAACGATTTCAACACTAGATTACGCGTAACCCCTTCAAAAGCGACCAAACTAAACAGTGCTTAAATCCATAATAAGCACTGTTTCGGCGTCAGTCTCCTGCCGGCCGTCAAGTGAAACGTAGCTCTTGAGAATTGCAAAATAATACACAAAGAAAACTTTGTAAGTGTGTGTATGTAACTTTGTGTCTTTATTATATATTAGGTCTGTTTATATATTATGAAATCTCATGAAACTTCGCGCCGAATCGGAAGATTTCCTTTACAAAATCTAAAATTCGATTTGTTCGTCTTGGATATATGTTAGCGCATTTGTTAAAAATGACTATTTTGAATGACTTATTTCCGTTACTATTTTAAGTGAATTGAATTATTGCTCATAAGAAGCAATAATTCAAGGAATAACAATTATCAGTTAATTAATTGATGAAAATGATAATAAAAATAGTCTTGAGAATTTAGAAATATTGTAACCATTTTATGGTGTTAATAAGATTGTAATTGATTACGAGTCCACCTCGCGACTCTGCGAGTCTTTCTCAAGTTTGCAACCTAAAAGTTGTTAACACTCAAGTTAAGTTCGAGCCGAGGTTTATCGGCGAGAAACATTATTGAATGTGATTGTAAAATAGTATTAAGAATTTAGAAATAATGAAGTGATTTTATTATTGAAATAAGATTGTGTAAAATACTAAATTGACAATGGGTTGACTGTAGTCTTCCTCAAGGTCACAATGTGAAAGTTGTTTACAATAACCGAGTCAATGTAAAGAGGGTAAGCCCTCACAATTGTTACTTTTCTGGTGGCATCGGTAGCGTGAAGAGCTCTAATAAAAGTGTTGCTGCATCTCAACTGGTATTCTCATTTTACAAGAACCTCCATGGCGAACAGAAGTCTCAGACACCACATCAAATTAACCAACAACAGAGAACCATTCTCCAACATCAGAGCTGGCATCTAACATATATTATGTGCGTTCACCTTAATAGATTAATTATATATAAACTACCCGCTGTACTGAAGCCTATGTGTTATTCCAGGGTCTAAGCTACCTCTATACCAAATTTCAGCTCAATCGATCTACCGGTTTAGGCGTGAAAGAGTAACAAACATACATCCAGAATCCATACATTCTTACAAACTTTCACGTTTATAATATTAGTAGGAATTACCTGGTACCCGTCATGAAAGTACACAGCTTGCATTTCAATACATTTTTGTGAGACAAACGGTGGTGAGTTAACCTTAATCTGGTGCTTTTGCGGATGTGACATATCGAGCACTCGAACGGTAGCGCTGGCTGAAAATAAAACAATTTGCTTTAATTCGTTTTTATACCGATTTGCAGCTTTTTGAAGTGAAAACTTCTTTAGCGGCGCTGAGCACTTTTTTGTATGGGTAAAAACTTTCAAAATCGCGTCAGGGTCACGTGATGCTGATCGAAAAAGCGTAAGATCGAGGGGAAGGGAGAGGAACTAGTATCTCCCACTCTTTCTACCGTGCCTGAGTGTGCTGCTCTGTTTAGGCGGCAGAGGGGGCTTAGACAAGCGCGCGCCCGATATTTTTTTTTATATTTTTTTTATTAGACACTTAAATAGGTTCGAATCAAAACTGTTTGTTTCTTACTTAAGTTATCATAAACCAATTGTATCAGTTGTAAAAATTTGCGATGATGATTCTGATAATAACGATGGTGTAAAAGTCGTCGAAATTATGGATGGAAGTTGATTTTTCTGAGAGATAAAATTTAATGTTATATATAAATAACGATATAATATTATAAATAACAACATATAAATTGTCATATTTGTGTACGATAGCGCAATAAATAAACATTGTATTCTACCTCATAAATGATAGTATTTTTATAATTATAATTAAACACAACGTTAATATTGAAGTTTTCACTTCTGCCGGCACTCCCGGAGTGCTATTTTTTTTCTGTATTGTCTTTGATTTTTTTTTATTTTGTCGAAAGAAAGCTATTTAAACGTTTAAACGTAGTTTGGCAAGTCTATACATAAGCCTGCACAAGCATTGCCACTGTCAATATCGAAAAATCAGAAAACAGTGGGTTTTATGTGTATTTTCAATATTTTAAAGAAGCGTAAAATTAAAAGCTCTTCTGTGTTTGGTCCAATCGTTTAGAACCTTAGGAACGGATAATCCGTTAGTTTATAAATTTACCAAGCGACGTCATCCAATTTATCAATTTGCGAATATGTGGGCGTAAAATAATACAATTTATCTCTCGTTTAGAATCCTTCGAATTTGTATAGGAAATTTTCTTCCGATTCGGACGATTCGATGAGTGTGCGAGTTTCCTTGAGATTTCATATACAGAATTCAAAATCCTTCTGCTCCGCTAAGAAACGATTTTGCCATGCGAGCAAAGCCGCGAGCTTAAGCTAGTCACTGATATAGTTTGAAAGCTGCTATAGGAGCTTGTGTAAGTCAAAGGTGAACGCACATGTATCCGAACCGAACGCGCCAAACGAATCGAATTTTGAATTCTGTATAAGAATGTGCGTAACATGTGCGTTCACCTTTAACTTACACAAGCTCTTATAGCTGCTTTAGAACTATATCAGTGACTAGCTTAAGCTCGCGGCTTTGCTTGCATGGCAAAATCCTTTCTCTGCGGAGGTCTACGTCATAAAACTAATCTATGTTCCAAATTTCAACCCAATCTGTCCAGCGGATTACGCTGTGCGTTGATAGATGAGTCAGTCAGTCAATCAGTCACTCTATCCTTTTATATAATAGACTAGCTTACCCGGCAAACGTTGTTTTGCCATATAAATAATTTCCTAGTGATTTCTAGTGTAGACAAAAAATAGCTTACTTATTGGAAGTATGTATGTATGTTAGAATGTTTATAAAGTATGTATGTAAGAATGTGGTAAATGCGTGAAATAAACATTATTTTATAGAAAAATTTTTCAAACAAAAGTAAAAAATTAAATTTTATGAAAACATTGTCTCTTATAATTTTTTCATACAACCAATATTTCCATTGACATTCAAAATAAAGTCAAAATAAAGATTCATAATGATTGATTTTTTGGAAACTATGAAAATCTTAATTGTTTAATTACATTTTTTTAATAAAATTAAATTAAAATTACATTTTTATAAGATCAACAACATTTTCGATATAAATAAAAAAGTATACTTTCAACACAAAATCCGTTGTTATTGGAAGCTCGTGTCACGTGTTGAGTACTTTTGAGGTTATAAAATCACTTGATTAACTAATCGTGCAAAATACACTCAAAATTGATAATTTAATTATTATTGATAAAATAGGAATGATTAAAAGTTAATATGAGAGTTACACTGAGATAGCAAAATAATAATTGTCAACGTTACTACTACACTTGATGCATAAACAATAATGATGGCCGACAACTGTGTAGGGAATGAGAAAGTAAGGAGACCGGCTTCGTTCTCATCCCTACTCCGTGCTGTTTACTGGGTCAGAAGTGACACCTGTAGACATCTGGCGGGGATAACTAATTAAATGACGATTGATCAGTTTTCGACCGGAGAGGAAAAATGATTAAATTACTAAAATGGCTATTAAAAAATAAGGGTTGATCGTAGAAGGGTGAAAATTGAGGATTGTATCTATTTTTATATGTTGTATCATACAAAAATAGAAATTAAAAATTTTGTCTAAAAATTAAAAAAAAA
Organism: Hemithea aestivaria; assembly: GCA_947507615.1. NCBI lineage: Eukaryota > Metazoa > Arthropoda > Insecta > Lepidoptera > Geometridae > Hemithea > Hemithea aestivaria. Next base: position 8,233,335 of record OX382334.1, on the reverse strand, counting down.
AAAAATTTAGGGGTGGACTACCCCTAACATTTAGGGGGATGAAAAATAGATGTTGGCCGATTCTCATAGATACCGGATAAGCACAAAAAATTTCATCAAAATCGGTCAAGCCGTTTCGGAGGAGTATGGCAACAAAAACTGTGACACGAGAATTTTATATATTAGAAGATAATGAAAAATGCTCACATTATGGCTAAATTTATTATGATAATCCAGCAACGCATGATTCATGAAGCCCATGAGACAGCTCTCACAACGATGTGAATGCTTTGTGTAACTTAAACATTGGCGACGTTTCTCAAATTCAGCTAGCATCTGAAAAAATTAAGATTAATAGTTATCTTTATTTTTTTTTGAGTAAAAAGGGAAGATACGGTATGCGCTGTTGTTGCTTTAGCCAAACTAGGGAGACGCTCTCTCGCTCCCACTATTTGCACAAAATTTAAAAAATAAACAAATATTTTCCCTTGGCATTTTTTAATATATCAAACTGGAAATACTTTTAAAATGTGTGCAATAATATTGTGCAGGGCTTCTCTTAACCCTTAATAACCTAGAGCTTCAATTTTGATAGGTACCAATCTTTTAAACCGAATGTTCACATTACTATTAGTTTTTTTATAGGTTGGCTGTACGTATTTTCTTTCCAACGAAATTTAAAAAAAAAATCAAATAGTCATTATTGTTTTATTTTATCTATGACATATTACTTGTTCGGCAAAGTGAACAAGTAAACACATTTTACTAAAAGTTATGTTGAATACAAATTTGATATATTTTCTTTTTCTGAAGAATATAAATACTTTTGAGGTAAATGAATATATTATTTTCGCTACGATATATTTATTTTTTATAGGTATATCTGATTTCTTTATGGCCTTAATGCCTGAAGTATCAAAATTGATACCTGTGTTTTTTTCTAAATTAATATGTAAAATAAATATTGTGATTTTTTTAGCTATTTTTCCCTTCATCTAGACCCTCAAGCAAACACAGTAATATTAAAAAAAATCATTTTCGTAAATCAGGCTACTAAGGGTTAAGGAATTTTCAAAAAGTAAATTCTATGAATTTATATTTCAAAATGCGTGCGAGCAAGAGAGTGTCCGCTCTTAGGTTACATTATGTTATTACGCTCCGGTGGGCGAAACAGAGCTAAGAGATTAAGTTCAGTGCAAGCGAGACAAAGTTAGAAAGTGCTGGTTGACAAAGACAACCTGTGAATTGTGTGCTTGAGCCTAAATGGAGCAGTCTCGTTGCGAGACTTCTATCGTATCTTGCCTTTTTATTTTAATGTAACTTTCACACGGGAGGTATAGGTTCAGCTTCAAGGAAAAGATTCAAAAACTACAAAGAACAATTGAATTTTTTAATAGAGTTTTAAGAAAAGTGAACAAGCATCTCTTCACTCATAAACATTGCATATTAACCAAGTGACCCATATTTACCTCTTCATGTGTTGGAAGGCATAATGTATCATAGATAGAAGAATCTGCAAAACGTTTGTGAATCTGTGTCAGTTTACGGATGGCTAGCTGACTAAACGGACCGGGGACTGTGGACAAAAATCATATTATAATTAGAGTCCGACCGAAACTAGTTTTCCGGCCGAAACCGAAACCGAAACCGAATGTTCGGCCGTGGCTTTAGTTTCGGCCGAAACCGAAACCGAAACTCACGTGGTCAAGTAAAAAATTCTTTTAAATACTGAAATTGGGTTCATTTTGCCCATAAATTAGGACATACAATGGAAGCACAGCATATAAAGTTTGTTGTTATCATTATTTTCTTGTATCAGTTACAGTTACATAATATAAAAAATATATCAATAATATTTTTATTATTTTTAGGCTTCCGAGGTCAACAAGGAAGCCTTATAGTTTTGCTTTCTCTGTCTGTCCGTCCTACCGCGTCGCGGCTTTACAAAGAAACTATAAGTCCTAGAAAACTGTAATTTTGCACAGAGGATGGCAATGATTAGGATAGATAGATATAATAAGAGAACGGTTACAGAAATAAATTTAAATCAATTTATTTCGGGTACCTCCTAAACATGTAAGATAGGGATGGTGTTTTTTCTGACTGATCTCATCATTTGAGGTATTGTTGAATAAGTATTTTACTGAAGGACATATTTCTAAGAAACTTTTTCGATTTAATGATCCATTTGAAAGATATTTAAGTTTTTTTTTGGGCGCCCTTTAAATCTAAACTACCTACTGGCTTTCAAACACTGATAATGATGCATATAGTTTCAACCATGAACTTTTCAGGAAAGCTATAGCGGTTAAGATAGCTTAATAAGTTTTAACGATATCGTTGTTAAGGGAGTAAATATTCGATTTGCCAGTACTAGGGTAGTCTATATTGCGCGTAGTCTAAATAGCCCTTGGCCTATTTATTTAAATTAAGTTCTCAAAGCAAAATGTTTATCAGTTATTAGACGTGGACACTAACGGTAAGACTGGTCCACAAATTCAAAGTTGCTCAGCGAGCTATGGAGCGGGCTATGCTCGGCGTCTCTCTAAAGGATCGCATCAGAAATGAGGTGATTCTGCAGAGAACCAAAGTTACCGACATAGCCGAAAGGATTAGCAAGCTGAAGTGGCAATGGGCTGGTCACATTTTGCCGCAGAACCGATAACCGATGGGGTAGACGTGTTCTAGAAAGGAGACCGCGTCTCGGCAAACGTAGTGTAGGGCGTCCTTGAGCAAGATGGGGCGATGATATCTGGAGGGTCGCTGGGAGTGGTTGGAGGAGAAAGACGGAGGACCGAGTTGAGTGGCGTACCATGATGATGTTGAGGATGGGCCTATGTCCAGCAGTGGACGAACATAGGCTGATGATGATAATGATGATATCAATTATTAATTAATCAAATCGCTAATTGTTTCATTAAATACTAAGTATTGGTATTCTGAAATCCTACTCATACTTTTGTTTGTACCTATTTGTACTCAAAAGAATCATCAATCTCTTTTGGGTACCTCTATACAAAATTGTTATAATTACTAAAATTGCTATTACACGGTTAGTACCAATCTCAAAAAAGATAAAACAAATCACACAGAATTAACAATCACAATTAGTCGTCCAGCAAAGTATTGCCGCGGGACATTCTGAATTTTTTTTCATTTTATCTTTTGTGTTTTTCATTTTATATTATATATTAATCAATAATGAATTAAAATTGTAAATATAAAATTTGCATGCTCTATATGGCAGAAATATGTTGAGCCAATCATATTACAGTAAACATCTAATTATGTACACATATTTCTTGCAATAAATAAATGAATGAAAATGAAACGAAGATAGGCGAGAGTGCACGACAACTTCCGAAAACAGTTTCGGTTTCGGCAAAAGTTTCGGCCAATTTTGGCCGAAACCGAAACTTTCGCCGAAACTTGTTTTTTGGCCGAAACTCGGCCGAAACCGAAACCGAAATTTCGGTCGGACACTAATTATAATATACATACTAGCTGCGCCCAGCGATTTTACCCGCAGTACTTATGTAGCCTATGTGTTATTCCAGGGTCTAAGCTATTTCTATACCAAATTTCAGCTCAATCGGTCTACCCGTTTAGGCGTGAAAGAGTAACAAACATACATCCATACATACTTACAAACTTTCAGCTCAATCAGTCCATCCGTTTAGGCGTGAAAGAGTAACAAACATCCAGACATCCATTCTTACAAACTTTCAAGTTTATAATATTAGTAAGATATATTATTAAGACTAGTGGACCCTCGTGAGCTTCGTTTTTTTTTTTTTATGTGATGAAGTAGAAGACGAGCATGACGCTCTTCTGATGTTAAGAGATAACGGCTGCCCATAATCAGTACAGTGTTACCTAGGATTTCACAATTATGTGAAATTCTAGGAGCACTGCACCAACGCTTCTTACTCAAGAGTCCTGAGATGTTAAGACTCTTTAGCCCAGTAATTTCACTAGCTACAGTGCCCTCCTACCGGAGCACAGTAATGTTTGCACATCACTGCTCAGGCGGTAGAATAACTACCGCCTAGCGTAGCGCCTAACAGAAAAAATTCAGTGTTTATTGTATTATACATGTTATAAACCTTCCTCTTCAAACACTAATTAAAAAGCCACATCAACATCCGTTGCATAGTTTTAAAGATCTAAGCATATGTACATAAGGACAGACAGTCAGATGGGTGGCAACTTTGTTTTATATACTACTAACTACTAGCTGTGCCCAGCGGTTTTACCCGCTTTTCTATAGCCTATGTGTTATTCTAGGGTCTAAGCTATCTGTATAACAAATTTCAGATCAATCGGTCCACCCGTTTAGGCGTAAAAGAGTAACAAACATCCAGACATCCATTATTACAAACTTTCAAGTTTATTATATTAGTAAAATGTAATGATTGTATTATATTTACCCAAGCATAGATTATAAATGGTACGCAGATGTGCCATTTTATGAAAATTATTTAAAACAGATTCTTTATCAATGACATTCCCTTTATCATCCTTAATGGTTCCATATTTATCGAATTTCTTTTTCAAATTAGCTTTCAGTTCTACTAAATTAACAGGTTTTATTGCATATTTAGTTTTCTTTTTAGGTTTCGAGCCTTGACCTGACAATGGTTCCTGTTTCTTTTTAAGAGTTGATATGAGAATATCTAATTCTTTAATAGATTCGTCACTGTCAGAATTAACTGCTTCGTCGTTACTTAGCCCCTTATCATTATCAGAATTTTCATCATCATCATGTTTTTTAACAGCTTGTTTTGTATATTCACTAATATCTTTGGATACATCATTCATTTCCTGTGATACATTTTTATTATTATCCAATTCCACCCAAAATTCCTCCTTTATATCTTCTTTACTTATTAAATTAATAACTTTTTCATCATCATTGTCAACAAGTTTTGAAGGGCCAGGTTTTTTAATATTGTCAGCTCTTGGAATGTTGACTGTTACAATATGGGGATACTTGGAGCTCGGCATTTGGATGGAAGCTGTTCCATCAACATCTGCTGTTTGGTAGAAATATACCTGAAAAAGAAAAAAAAACACACATATTATATTACTAAAGTGCCTGAGAATTCTAAAATTACATAAATATTTCTCACTAGCTTTACTAGCTGTACAATAGCCTATGTTATTCTAGGGTCTAAGCTATATTGCCGCGGATGAGTGCTTCGGCGTACCCGCTGCCCCGGCACTATGGCGTCCCGCAGGAACACCCCCAGGTTTTTTAGTGGGTATCCCCGCCGCTCCCATCTTTGGCGGGGGAGTCCCACATTCCGCCCCGCGCCCCCCGGCGTGGGGTGATGATGCGTAACGCATTTCTCCTGGGTCAAAAAAAAAGGGTCTAAGCTATACCAAATTTCAGCTCAATCAGTCCACCCGTTTAGGTGTGAAGAAATAACAAACATACACACTCACTTACAAACTTTCGCATTTATAATATTAGTGTAATTATTATTAACTTTTTTTTTATTATGATTTTTTTTTAACGTGGCAAATGCCTTTATTGAGAAAAACAAACTAACAATACTACAGCTACTACAGCAGTAAAGAACACTTTTATTAACCACAGATCGGCCACAAGCCGATCTACAGAAAATGACTTATTACTGACTTATTAACTATAAATAAACAGTATAATATAATATGAGGCATACCTTAAAATTACTTTTATTGCAGAGACTGAGTTGTGGTTCTGGTATTTTTGTGTGGAGAAGGCACTTTGGCATTTTTTCCTAAAAATTCAATTAAGAAATAATTAGTAAGCTGCAGAGGCATAACCCCAAGGCCCCAAGGGTTATGTGGTATAGATGTGATTCTCGATCACAGAGATTGAATCTCGGCACACCTATGACTAAAATTAGTTATGTGCTGTCTTCTCTCTCGTTTTACTGTTAGTATAAGTACGTAGCTAGGTGCCACTGGGCAAAACCCCATCACCCAGTGCCCCATCACCGATGTATAGAAAATTTTTTTTGCAGCTGCACAATCGCAATACGTGCCGAGTAAAAAAAAATTGTGTCATTTTGAGGGTTTGAAGTTAAGAAAATGTTGTTTTTTTCTCATACATCAGCCGGGACACCTTAGTGTACAATTTTTAACAGTCTCCTTCAAAACATGGACAGGTTCATAACTATATATTTTTTTAATTTAAGTATGTTCCTATTTGAAGATCCTTTAACCACCAACCAATTTACCGGGGGTAGACTTCCTTTGCAGGAGGTCATCTAGGTGGGTACCCCAACAGTGCCAGTTATTCTACCGCCTGAGCAGTAATGTGCAAACATTACTGTGCTCCGGTAGGAGGGCACTGTAGCTAGCGAAATTACTGGGCTAAAGAGTCTTAACATCTTATGACTCTTGAGTAAGAAGCGTTGGTGCAGTGCTCCTAGAATTTCACATCATTGTGAAATCCTAGGTTACACTGTACAGATTATGGGCAGCCGTTATCTCTTAATATCAGGAGAGCGTCTTGCTCGTCTTCTACTTCATCACATTAAAAAAAAAACCAACACGCAAAATGGGCCAAGAGGCCTAACTACGGAAAATTACCCACATATCAGTATCAGTAACCACCAACACCATTAAGCGGGCGGAATAAGGAATACTTCACAGGTGGTCCCATTTAAATTTTATTCAAACCAGTCAGTTTTCAAATCAAGTACCTACCTATTAAAAAAGTACTGAAGCACCAAATTAAAAAGTGGATATTGCCCTTATTTATTGATAAAGATATTATATAAATAGGGTTTATTGAGATTGGAGTTTGTTAATATTTTTTGAATATCTCTTGTTGAAAATTAAATGAAAAATCTTTACCAAATACTTTTTTTCAAATTTACAGTATTGTTTTAAATATCCTAAGAACTATCATAATTATTTAATTTTTAGTTTAATAAAATAATTGATATTAATTAAAGACAGATTGTTTATTTTTTACTTTATAACCAATTTTATTAGAGTTTAAATAAATATTACTTACAGCTTTATGATGCTTCTTATTCCACTCTTTCAATGTATTAACAGCAAGATGGCAATTCTTTTTGAACTCATAGAATTTCTTCAGTTTGTATAGACATTCAGAACAAAATTTGGATTTGGGCCAATTCTAGAAAATATTACAATAGATATTAAATAAAAAATTAAATGGTGACAGGATAATATAATATTGTAATATGTGTATAAGTGATGATGTCGAAATGCAAACCTAAAAGATCACCGAACATAGGTACTCAGGACGCTTAAACATAGAAAAAATGGGAGTAAACTCAGGTTTCACAGCCGTTGCCCAGTCTCTCAGATCCAATTGATACCACTTAAAGGTTAAAAAAAGAACTTCCTCCTAATAAAAAGAATGGGAAAGAAGGTCGAGTTCCTAACACCATAAAGAGACAAACTATAGCACCTCGGTCACATAATGCATTAATCCCAAATATGAGAGCTGCTGCGTCGAGGGTTCAAATTGTCATGATAGATGCCAACCTTCTTTAGAAGATGGCACCCAAAGAAGGAGAATCCTCCTAATTTCATGAGATATCCATACATATAATAAGAATGGAAATTTCTCCCCATTCATTGTGATCCTTTACTAAGGTGAACTGTGAAAATACGCATATGAACAAAACGACGCGAAAAAGTCGCTTGCGCGATCTAGATCGTAAAACATTTTGTCAATTTTTCCTAGGGAAACGTAAAATAAAATAATAAAATAAATAATAATCATTTATATCGGACACATCGCCCCTAATTTACATCAAAATTTCGAAGTAAAAGTAATAGAATATAAAGTAAATTCAATTCAAAAAAAGCAAAAAGTGCGACAAACTAAAAATACGCCATCTATCGATGTGGCCATAAACGAAAATTTACCAGAGTAGTTTTATTAGGCTTAATTTGTAAAAAGGTTATTACTTATGTGTGATAAAACGGCACAACCGAATTGTATGCAGTTTTCGCTAAAACGTTGCAAATTTCTCTAATTTGTAAATAGTATTGGTTTTATTTAAATCGGTTTTTAAATAAAAGAGTTATATCTATCTAAAGATTTACTTATCTATTATATAAAATCGTTCGTACACTTTTGTTCTATCAACGCACAGCCCAAACGGCTGGACGGATTGAGCTGAAATTTGGACAGCGTATTCGTAAGAAGATTTCATCGAGCAATAAGAAGCGATTTTTTAAAATTCCCTCAGGAACAGGAATTATTCCCGAAAAACGAATGTATGCAAATCCGTAACCGCTGAACCGATTAAGCCGAAATTTTGTAAAACGATAGTTGGGATTGTGATTAGAAACATCAAATAGTTTTTTTGTCAGAAATTTACTTTTAAGGGGGGTAAAGGGGGGTCGAAGTTTGTATGGAAAATTTAGAACCGCTGACCCTATTGAGCTGAAATTTGGTACAGAGATAGATTGAGTCCTAAAAAATTGAATGGTATACTTTTTATTCCAAAAATCAACCTCTAAGGCGGGATAAAGGAGGTCAAAGTTAGAATAGGAAATCGGTAACCGCTTCTTTGTTTAAGCTGAAATTTAAACCAGCGTGTTCTTTAGGTAACGAAGGCGACGTATAAAAAGGGATTTTTGCAAAATTCTTCCGGGAACGGGAATTATTCCCGAAAAACGTTTGTATGCAAATCCGTAACCGCTGAACCGATTAAGCTGAAATTTTGTAAAACGATTGTTTAGATTGTGTTTAGGAACATTAATTTTTTTTTTTGACGAAAATTAACATTTAAGGGGGGGTAAAGGGGGGTCGAAATTTGTATGGAAAATTTAAAACCGCTGACCCTATTGAGCTGAAATTTGGTACAGAGGTAGATTGAGTCCTAAAAAATTGTATGGTATACTTTTTATTCCAAAAATCAACCTCTAAGGCGGGATAAAGGAGGTCAAAGTTAGAATAGGAAATCGGTAACCGCTTCTTTGTTTAAGCTGAAATTTAAACCAGCGTGTTCTTTAGGTAACGAAGGCGACCTATAAAAAGGGATTTTTGCAAAATTCCTCCGGGAACGGGAATTATTCCCGAAAAATGTTTGTATGCAAATCCGTAACCGCTGAACCGATTGAGCTGAAATTTTGTAAAACGTTTGTTTAGATCGTGTTTAGGAACATTAATTTTTTTTTGACGAAAATTAACTTTTAAGGGGGGGTAAAGGGGGGTCGAAATTTGTATGGAAAATTTAAAACCGCTGACCCCATTGAGCTGAAATTTGGTACAGTGGGAGATTGAGTCCTAAAAAATGATATGGGATACTTTTTATCCCAGAAATCAACCTTGAAGGGGGAAGAGGGGGGGGGGGGTAGAAGTTTGAGTAGAAAATCAGTAACCGGCCATCTTTTAAAGCTCAAATTTGAACAGCGTATTTTTTATGTAACGTAGATGACCGATAAAAAGGGATTTTGCAAAATTTGCACGGGAACGGGAATTAATTCTAAAAAACGTTTGTATCCAAATCTGTAACCGCTGAACTGATTGAGCTGATATTTTGTAAAACGATTGTCTGAAGTGTGTTTAGGAACATTGAATAGTTTTTATGTCAGAAATTAACTTTTAAGGGGGGTAAAGGGGGGGTCAAAGTTTGTATGGGAAATTTAGAACCGCTGACCCTATTGAGCTTAAATTTGGTACAGCGGTAGATCTAATCCTAAAAAATGATATGCAATACTTTTTTCCCAGAAATCAACTTTTAAGGGAAAAAAGGGGGGTGCAAGTTTGTGTAAGAAATCGTTAGCCGCTTCTTTGTTTTTGCTGAAATTTGGACAGCGTGTTCTTAGTTACATAAACTAAGACGACCGATAAAAAGGGATTTTGTGAAATTCTTACAGGAACGGGAATTATTCCCAAAAAACTTTTGTGTGCAAATTCGTAACCGCTAAACCAATTAAGCTGAAATTTTGTAAAATGATGGTTTGAGTTTTGTTAAGGAAATTTTTAATAGTTTTTATATCAGAAATTAACTTATAAGGGGGGGTCAAAGTTTGTATGGGAAATTTAGAACCGCTGCGCTGACCCTATTCAGCTTAAATTAATTTAGTGCAGAGGTTGATTGAGTCCTAAAAAATGGGATACTTTTTATCCCAGAAATCTACATTAAAGAGGAGGAAATGGGGGGGGGGGGGGTGCAAGTTTGCGTAAGAAATCGTTAACCGCTTCTTTATTTGAGCTGAAATTTGGATAGCGTGTTTTTAGGTGGTTTTGGCGACTCACGAGAAGGGCTTTTGCTAAATTCCCACTGGAACGGGATTTATTTACAAAAAACAATTGTATGCAAATCCGTAACAACTAAACCGATTGAATCGAAATTTTGTAAAATCATGGTTTGAATTGTGTTTAGGAACATTAAATATTTATTTTGACAGAAATTAATGGGAAATTTAGAACCGCTGACCCTATTGCGCTTAAATTTGATACAAAGGTAGATTAAGTCTTAAAAAAAGATATGGGATACTTTTTATCCCAGAAATCAACCTTTGAGGGGAGGAAAGAGGGATCCAGTTTGTGTAGGAAAGGTAACCGCTTCTTCGTTTTAGCTAAAATTTGGACAACGTATTCATTATGTAACGTAGGCGACCGATAAGAAGGGATTTTGTGAAATTCTCACCAGAACAGGAATTTTTTCACAAAAACGTTTGCATGGAAATTAGTAACCGCTGAACCGAAAATGAGCTGATATTTTGTTAAGTTCTGTTAATGAATAGTTTTTTTATGTCAGAAATTAACTTTAAGGAGACTAAGTATTAAAGGAGGGGGAAGGAGGATCAGAGATTTAATGGGAATTCAGGAACCATGGAATTGATTTGAGTCGCGGGAAGGATGGTGTGAGAAATTAGTAACGAATAATAATTTAGCTGAGGTACATTACAGTAGAGATAAGTTAAAGAGTTACCGGGAAAGGACCACAAATAGTTTTAATTCCTGAAAAGAGGCGTGAAAATTTATGAAGGCGATAAACTACCGCTCAACTGAGATAATTTGACCTCTGGGAAAGGACATAGGATTGGTTTCTACGGTAGCGAACAAAACTGCATAGAAATACCCAACCCGATATTCTTCGCTACTCACAGCGGGAGCAAATAATATATAGCCATGCCTTATTTTACGCTTACAAAGTCACGGGGATGGAAATACTATCATAGTGAACATAGCAGCACCAAATTCGCTTTATTAATTGACTCTCACGCGCAACGAAGTGCGCGCGGGTCAGCTAGTATATAATATAATCACTGCCAGACAGAAGTTGTTTTAACCAACTAGCATAAGCCTAAACTCTAAACATGAGGCAAATGCTAGGCTCATTTCATTCTTATTATCTCTAGTTTTTAGGGAAATACATTTCAATTACATACAGAATCTTCACTGCACCAGCATAATATTGTGGATTTATTTTGCAAGTTTTTTATTCGTGTGTTGTAATTTGTAATATTTTTCAATGAAATACTTAAATAACTGAGATTTGCAATGACAAATGAATATATTTATTTAGTAATTATTAAAGAATTTGTAATGTTACTTACACCGTAATCACATAATTCATCATAAAAATTCTCGAGTTCCAGATTTATTATTGATCGCAGATTTTTTCTGCTCCGCAAACAAATATTACAGATAATCATTTTATAAACCACGTATGTGTTAAATTCACAAAATCATTATTTTACTATCAAAATGTAAGAATCGTATATTATTGATATTTATCTAATTATTATGCACAGTTATTATGGTGCTTCCACACTGATAGGATCCCGCGTGTCGTGTCGCGTTAACGCGCGTGATGACGTCATCTGTCGCGTTTCTGAACTATGGAATTGTATGAAGGTGTGCATATTTATAAGATCCCGTGTGTTGTGGAGCCATGAGGAGCTATGAGACGCGGGTGTTCACACTTGTAGGATGTGTTGTGTCGCGACAGATCGCGACTTTCATTCAGTAAATTACTTTTAAACATATTATGTTTCTTATACATTCTATTTTTTAAGCAATGATTCGTCATAAATCATTAAATAAATTATAATCATTATAACATATTTATATTTGCTTGTTATTAATACAGTGGCATTTTACAAATTCAAAAGTAATAGTTTTGTTCGGAAATCGCCACCATTTTTTTCTTTTGGTGTTGTATGCAAGCTGCATTTGCCAGATATTTTTTTTTTAAATTCGAATATGATATAATTTAGAGTAAATTGCTAAACTTTCTATTAATATGCACTGTCTTATTATATTTCCATTTTTTATAATGATTTTGACTTGAAATATAAAAAATACAATATTTGATACTTATTTAGTGCCATTGAATTTACTTATTGGCTACTACAATAATAAATACAAGTAAAATTAACATTTTTATTTACTATAACCATCTAGCAACAAAGCACTCGTCAAGATAAATAAAATGAGCTCAAACTCGATAGGGTTCCGTCGTTTAATTACGGAGTTCCTATAGCCACCTTCCAGGTCCACCATCAGATCAGCTCTATGTCATATTAATATTGTATTATCATCCATTTTATACATGCATACAAAATTTCAGCTCAATAAGAAATCGGGAAGTGGATCAAACTACACATATTGTAATATTATTTCGATGTGAAGCCTACGGTGGTTGAAACGCGACTGAATGAATTTCGCGACAGAACGCTCCTCAAGACGCGGGACAAGTGTGATCACCTCGCGACACAACACACGGGATCGGACGGGACGGGATCCTATCAGTGTGGAAGCACCATTATGAATGAAAAATTTTTTATTTTTGTTTTGTCCGAGGTTCTGAGATGAACACTGAACACTGAACACAGACTACAGGAGACAGTGTTGCCAGTGCATTATCTTCAAAAGTAACCTTATCAAGTACAAAAAGTAAAGTTTTAACAAGTAACGCATTTTTTTTATTTTCGTATTTTTTATACACATATTTTATACATATACACTTATTCGAAATTGTATACGTATTTATTCAAACATTTCAGTTATTATTTCCTAATTTTTCAGTTTATTTTATTATAGTTAATGGAATTAGGCGTTACTTTGCGGAAATTCATTACAATAATAATTATTGTCAGCTATTATTTAATATTTAGTGCTAATTCCGCTCTAAAACACAAGAAACGGAGCGGCATTGACACTAAATATTAAATATTTGTATTATTAAGAAGTCGCTTTTAAAAAAAATCTTCTTACTAAACCAGATAAAACGAAATTGCCTTATTATTTATTCATATCTGCTAAATCAAATTAACCATTATTTACCATTTCAAGGAAGAGGTGTTTATATATTTAGTTCAATTTAAAATAAACATAATTTTTCCGAAAAGTAACGTAAAAGTAACTTATCTAAACAAGTAACGCAAAAGTAACGCAAGGGGTCAAAAAGTAACGTAAAACGTTACAAAAGTAACGTTCTGGCAACGCTGACAGGAGATTTTTTTTTTTTTTTTAAGGGGTGTGGCTATGCCACTGGCTTGGTATCGAGACCTTTAAGCCAAGTCTTTATTATAATGGAAATTTAAGTTCACTGTTTATTGGGGAACTACACTCTTTCACAAGTATTTTTAATAAACTTATATATTGGTCCAAAAAACTTTTTGTGTTTTAATAGATCACACAAGCGGCGGGAGGAATCACTTGACATAAGTTCATTTATTTCACTGGCAAGCAACAGTCTTTGCATTGAAAAGTTTTGACACTTCAAAATTAGATGTTCAGCGTCAGCGTTCGGTGCACAACAATATTTACAATAATTATCACTTGTTATTATACCCAGGCGTGAAAGATGTGCAGGTGTGGTGGTATGACCGAATCGAAGTCTGTTTATAGTGGTAATAAAATCTCTGCCGGCTAAATCATGGTCATTGTACCAAGGCTCAGTTGGTAAGTCAGTTTGAATATATCCATACCACTTTCCTTTCTGTTCTTGATCCTTTTTCCACATTTCTATCCACAATTTTTTAATATCTTTTTTAATTGAGCAAAAATAGTCTGTTGGTGGGATACTCATTACAGACGTAACATCTTGTAGGTGCACTACACTACATACCTACAAGTACCTTACCTTACCACGTACCTCAAGAACATTACCTGCGATGTACCTCACCATGTCCACAATACCCGGACATGGCTACAACATACCTTACAACACAGCACCAATACCTACAAGTTACCAGGGAAGAAAGAAAACACAACACTCAAGCACTTCACTTCATTTATTTCACAACGTTCGTGTATGCAGATCTTCAAGAAACAATAGAAAACCATCGCCTTGAAAAGGGCGGTTTTTCTGCTGTTCAAACTAGAAACAAGACGCCTTGAAAAGGGCGGTTTTGTTGTTGTTTGTTCAATGAAGAAACAAGTCACACACGTCGCTGCAGTCCAGACTTCACACACGTCGCTGCAGTCCAGACTTCACACACGTCGCTCCAGTCTAGACTTCACACTTGTCACTACAGTCTAGAATCTAGACTTCTTCACAACACTTCGATGAGCTGGGGCGCACACGTGAACACGTGTGAGCGGCGAGGCGACGTCCGGGCGAATGAAGAGGCCAACTCCCGCGCGCTGTATTTACGAGAGCCGCAACATATATACCCTGCGCACATCGATCTGCGCATCAATTTTATATCACTGTTTCTATCTCTTTCATGTAAATATTTCTTCTCTTTCTAATTTCTCATAAAACTTTCTTTTGTGTACGCTAGTTGTAAGGTATTTATTTTGTATATAGGTAGGCTCATTTTTGTAAATAAACATTCCATATTTTACCTTCTGATTTAGTGTTTCACTTACACTACCTACTTCAGTTAGGCACCATTAACGCCTAAAGTGGTGACCCCGAAGACTGTTCACCGTGGCCCGAAGACTGTTCACCGTGGCCCGAAGACTGTTCACCGTCGCTACCGCCTAATGTGGTGACACATCGCTCGAAGTCTCATCACCGCTGTCGCTGCCGTTCACTGGTACCTACAGTGGTGACCGACACCATATCAAGACGAAGCTCTGCACGACGACCACGCAGAAAATCCACCATGGACCCCACTGCAGCTGCCGCCGCCGCTTCGAACACAGCGGACTCGACTACGTATTCCCGTTCGTCGACGATGTCATGATCGCTTCTACAGACGAAACTACGCATCAACAACACCTTCGCACAGTACTACGAAGACTTGAAGACAACGGCATCACTATTAATCCCGCCAAATGTGTCCTAGGCCAGCCGCAAGTAAAATTCCTAGGATACACAGTTTCAAGAGAAGGAATCTTACCGCCTGCCGAAAAAGTAACAGCAATCACGAACTACACCAAGCCGAACACTATTGAAGAATTAAGGCGCTTTCTCGGAATGATGAATTTCTATCGAGATCACCTTTCGAACGCCGCTACAATTCAAGCACCACTCAATGCCTATCTGCACTCCGTGAAAAAGCGAGACAAGACTGAAATACATTGGAACGACGAAGCGACATCTGCATTTGAAGCCTGCAAAAATGCGATTAAAAACGCAGCTTTGCTCGCTCATCCATCGCACACCGCACCGATCGCTATTTTCACCGACGCCTCAGACAAATCCGCCGGAGCAGTACTACAACAGTACATCGATGAAAAATGGCAACCTCTCGGCTATTTTTCGAAGAAGTTCAGCGACGCACAACGACAGTACAGCACATTCGACAGAGAGTTACTGGCTATCTACATGTCAGTAAAACACTTCCGCAAAATGTTTGAAGGCCGAAACATCATCATTTTCACCGATCACAAGCCTCTAACCTACGTACTGCAGAAGCCGCCATCACCATCTGAGACACCACGCCGTGCAAGACAGCTGATTTTCATTAGCGAATTTACCACTGATATTCGCCACATCAGCGGCAAAGACAATATCGTAGCCGACGCACTCAGCAGAGTCGAAACAATTACGTGCCCAACAACACTCGACTACAACAAGATCGCAGCCGCGCAAGAACGAGACATCACTACAATACACAAGCTCAGCCAACAAAGTAATTTGGCGCTCAAACCAATTACTTTGCCTGGAACGTCGAAGCCTGTGTACTGCGAGACATCTACACCGTCCATCCGACCATACCTACCAGAAGAATTTCGCCGCGACGCATTCGACGCCGTCCACAACATCAGTCACCCTGGTATACGCACCACACGCAAGCTGATCACTGAAAAATTCTTCTGGCCTTCAATCAACGCAGACGTCGCTGCCTGGGCGAGACAATGTATTCGATGTCAACAATGCAAAATCACACGACATACTTGGAGCGAAATTTCAAAATTCCCGCCAACCGACCGCTTCCAACACATACACGTCGATATAGTCGGACCACTGCCTACATCATCGCACGGACATCGATATCTAGTCACTATGATCGACCGAGTGACTAGATGGCCCGAAGCTATACCTACCGAAGACATCTCAGCCGAATCCGTCGCAAAAATAGTCTACGAAAATTGGATTACTCGTTTTGGGTGCCCAATGTACCTAACGAGTGACCAAGGCCGCCAGTTCGAGAGTCAGCTGTTCACCAAACTACTCGCCGCTATGGGGATCAAACGCAACCGCACGACTCCGTACCACCCACAATCAAACGGCATGGTCGAACGCTGGCATCGCACACTCAAGACTGCGCTCAAGACACGACTTCAAAACTCTACGTGGATCGACGAGATACCTACTGTACTTATGGGTCTACGCGCCGCCGCTCGAAGTGATACGGGCGTAAGCGCCGCCGAGGTTACCTACGGCCAAAACCTACGCCTACCGAGCGATTTTTTGGCCGCGCCGTCCGTCACATCATCCTGCGACATGGACTACGACTTCGTTGATCGCCTGCGCAACTCCATCGCCGCCGTGAAGCCTGCGCAACCTACAACGCCGCATAGCAACAGCCGACTCATATTCGTCAACCAAGATCTCAAGACCTGCGAGTACGTTTTCGTGCGCACGGACGCAGTCAAGAAGCCGCTGCAACCTGCGTACGAAGGGCCGTACAAAGTCGTCGAGCGGAACGATAAAACGTTCCTACTAAAAGTTCCTGACAATCGATCGCCCACTATATCGATCGATCGCCTGAAACCTGCCTACACGATCAACCTCGACACTGACGTCGATGCACCCGCTAATACCACAGACAGCGCAGCTACTCCGTCATCGAGTGATCTACATATACCTACAGCATCCGTACCTGCTACGAAGCAATCAAGATCCGGCCGCAATATAAAACTGCCGGTACGCTTCGCTTGAGGGGGAGTACTGTAGGTGCACTACACTACATACCTACAAGTACCTTACCTTACCACGTACCTCAAGAACATTACCTGCGATGTACCTCACCATGTCCACAATACCCGGACATGGCTACAACATACCTTACAACACAGCACCAATACCTACAAGTTACCAGGGAAGAAAGAAAACACAACACTCAAGCACTTCACTTCATTTATTTCACAACGTTCGTGTATGCAGATCTTCAAGAAACAATAGAAAACCATCGCCTTGAAAAGGGCGGTTTTTCTGCTGTTCAAACTAGAAACAAGACGCCTTGAAAAGGGCGGTTTTGTTGTTGTTTGTTCAATGAAGAAACAAGTCACACACGTCGCTGCAGTCCAGACTTCACACACGTCGCTGCAGTCCAGACTTCACACACGTCGCTCCAGTCTAGACTTCACACTTGTCACTACAGTCTAGAATCTAGACTTCTTCACAACACTTCGATGAGCTGGGGCGCACACGTGAACACGTGTGAGCGGCGAGGCGACGTCCGGGCGAATGAAGAGGCCAACTCCCGCGCGCTGTATTTACGAGAGCCGCAACATATATACCCTGCGCACATCGATCTGCGCATCAATTTTATATCACTGTTTCTATCTCTTTCATGTAAATATTTCTTCTCTTTCTAATTTCTCATAAAACTTTCTTTTGTGTACGCTAGTTGTAAGGTATTTATTTTGTATATAGGTAGGCTCATTTTTGTAAATAAACATTCCATATTTTACCTTCTGATTTAGTGTTTCACTTACACTACCTACTTCAGTTAGGCACCATTAACGCCTAAAATCTAATGCATTTGTCCCTTCATATGCAGCTTTATCTGCTATCTCATTACCAGAGATGCCTTTATGTGAAGGAATCCACATAAAAACTACCTTAATGCCTTTACAGTGCAGCTTGAATATAAAATCTTTAATCATGTATAGAATGTAATTAGTTTTAAAATGCAATTTTAAACATTTCAAGCTTTCTATAAGGCTTAAAGAATCAGTTAAAATTAGACAATTTTCATAGTAATTTAAATGACTAATTAACTTTAAAGCTTCAAAAACTGCATATGCCTCTGCAGTAAAAATCGAACAATGATCATCCAAAACAAAGCTCTGAGCAAACTTAGTTTGAGGATCATATAAAGCAGATCTCACATAATCAACACTTTTACTGCCATCAGTGTATAAAGTATAAAAATTATTTTGTGCCAAAAAAGACAACATGTCATTATTGCATGTAATCTTTTCATTTATAATATTAACCGGATGAATTATGCTGTTGTAAGAGTAACTGTAGCAGGGCCATTTATTAGACTGTTTCTTAATTCTTGTGCATTTATTATAAATTTCCAGATATATTCGACACAATTGTGGAGATGAACCACGCAGAAAGCCATCTGCTAAAGTTAATGGTCGGGGGACATCAATAATGTAAGGAACTATTCTTTCTATAACATTAGAATTACCTGATGACAATAATTTAACACAATATCTCTCTGATAGTAAAATCCTTCTCAGAATAAGAGGCATAATTTTGGTCTCAACTTCCATAGCCCTTATTGGAGTTGAACACATTGCCCCAGAGATTATTCTCAAAGCCTTGTTTTGAATTATATCTAACCTATTTACAAATGAACTATTTATATATGCTAAAGTACTATAATCAAAGTGACTACGAACTATTGCTTTATACAGTATAGACAATATCTTTGGATCTGCACCCCAAGACACCCCAGCAAGGCATCTTAAGATGTTAAGACCCTTATAAGAATTTTGTGATATATATTTAATATGCTCTTCAAATTTCAGTTTTTGATCAATGACAATGCCCAAAAACTTATGTTGACTTACTCTAGAAATAATTTGTCCATCATATGTAACAGGATTATCAAGTGGATTGTCATCACCAAAAATCATTAAATTGCTTTTAAATGCATTAATTTTTAAATGCAATTTGTCATTGTAATAAATATAAAGTTTTTGAAGAGCTGTATTTATGTTACCAATGGCTTCTGATAAGTTACAATTTGAACTGTACAAAACTAAATCATCTGCAAATTGCAAAATATTTACACCTTTAGTATCTACATATTTACATATTTCACTGGTATATAAGTTATATAACAATGGTGATAGGGTTGCACCCTGCATTGTGCCTTTGGAGGCATTTTCCGGGCCGTAAAGGATATTGTTATATGTTACAAACAATTTTCTATTGTTTAAGAAGTCATAAATCCATTTAGATACATGTCCAGGTATACCAATACTACCAGTCAGAATCTTGACTAGTATGCCAGGATCAACACTATCGAAAGCACCTTGAACATCTAAAAATACACAAACTGAAATTAACTTTGCATTTTTTGCTTTTTTCAGGTCTTCTATAAGAGAGATGAAACTATCTGCACAACTGCGACCCCTACGGAAGCCATATTGTACAGGAGGAATGACACCGTTAAACTCAGCATACCAGTCAAGACGGGATTTTAGCATGTTCTCAAATATTTTACCAAGACATGACGACAGAGAAATAGGACGATATGAGCTTGCTAAATCTGGAGATTTCCCAGGTTTTAATATTGGAACAACACACTGAGTTTTCCAAGAATCAGGAATTATTAATTTACGCCAAAGATTATTAAAAATATTTAAGAATAAAAGTTTTACGTTTTCATCAAGATTTTTAATAAGTATGTAAGGAAAATCATCTAAACCAGGAGTTGTGTTTCTTCTAGATTGCAAACTCATAGTGAATTCTGTCCAAGTAAAAGGATCTAATAAGAAACGTGCATTCGGGTTGTCATTATGAAAGTTAAAATAGTGAAAAAATTCAGTACTATCAATTAAGTTGCTGTTATCGGATATTTTTGCTAAAAAAGGTTCAACAAATTCATCCCTGTGTGATTTGTTCCCTGCCTTAATGCCTTTAAATCTCTTAATAAGGTTCCATATTTTGCTAATTGGAGTAGATCTATTGAAAGTATTACAAAATTTATTCCATCCAATCTTTTTTTGTTCCGATATTGTACGTTTCTTAATAGCGTCCAGCTTTTTATAATTAATGTAATTTTCTATAGTGGGATCTGATCTATATAATTTTAGAGCATTATATGATGCGATTACGCTCAGCTTACAAACACTATTCCACCAGGGCGCTGGTAGTCTACTTTTGAAATTACATTTTGTGATAAACCTTGGAATTACAAGTTCCTTGAGCATGTTAAGCCGTGTACAAAATTCATTATAGGTAGACAAAGGATCGTCTTCATTGATCAACATGTCTTGGAAGACCGTTTTTGAAAGCTCAAGGAATTTACTCCAATCAGCTTTCTTATACAAAAATTTGTCAGCAGGTGGATTAAATTGATATTTATTAATACACAATGCAATATTAGTGAGAGTCGGGTAGTGATAACTTCCCATGGCATCATCATACACAGACCACTCGCAAAGTGGCGCAAGTATTGGACTAACAAAAGTTACATCAATTGCCGATGGATTTCGTGTAGGATAGTTAACGGTTGTAAAACTACCATCATTTAAAATACATAGGTCATTATCATCAATAACATTATATAAATCTTGACCACGACCTTTCGTCGTTAAACATCCGAATGCAATGTGATGCGCATTGAAATCACCACTAACAAATATAGGCTTAGGGAGGTCCCTTATAATATTTCGTAGTCTGTGTATTCTGATATGGCCAGAAGTGGGTGGACAATATACGCATAAAATAGTAATGTCCCCAATTTCTGTGGACACTGATAGAGCTATTGTCTGTATGTCTTCATAGAAAGTAGTGTCCAGAACTTTATATTTCAAATACGGTTTTACTAATATTGCTACACCATTATGAGAATTAATTGAGTTTTTGCTATAAAAATTATATCCTGGAATTTTAAAGTTTTGGCTATCTTTTAACCAAGTTTCATTTAGTAAGCAAATATCTATGTTTTCTTTTGCTAGAAAATTAATCAATAAAGGTTTTTTACTATTGACACTTTGTATGTTAAATTGTGCTATACGTAATTGAGCAGATATATTATTAGCATTTAAATCCATTTTAAGACAAATTTTTTAAAAGCATTTCTTTAATTGATGATGTTGTAATGGGGGCATCATCCGCTTTATTTCCTATCTGGACGAGCGTGTGAACTAAGGCCATCAACACATCATTATTCGACATAATCAGATCCTTTACATTAGGCGTCTTGGGCTTTAGAGCTGACTTTGAAATATTATTTACAGGTTTATTTACAGTCTTATCATCACTAGTCTTATTTACAGTTTGTCCAACAACTGGCACATCTTGAGGACGAGTCGGTAAAGGAGGAAAATTTTCTTTCTTAGTTTCAACAATACTGGCATATGAAATTTTTTCCTTCTTTTCCAACATCTTCTTCATTTTAATAGGACAAATTCTAGAGATTGCTAAGTGATCTCCACCACAGTTAATGCAGCAGAGCTCACCTGGCTTGTCACATTCTTTGTAGGAGTGTTCTCCTGCACAACAGCTGCAGCGCTGTTTGCCATTGCATACCTTTGCAGAATGATTAAATTTAAAACAGCGATAGCACTGCAGCAGCGGCGGAATATATTCGAATACTCTGTATGAAAACAGATCGTATTGGACAGAGTCCGGCAATGAGTTAGACAGAAATGTTATGCTAACCGTCTGCAGAGGGACGCGGTTTTGTCCCACTTTTTTCGTAAAACGCCGTATAGCAACAATTTCATATACAGATGAAAGCTTTGAATACAGTTCTTTGTTTGAAATGTTTGTTGGCACAAAACGAATTATACCAACACGCTCAATTTGTGCTGCTGGTATGTACGCCTTGAATTTGTACTTTTCCAGGAAAGCAGAGTTGTTAATAAAGTTGTTGGCTGTGTTGTATTGCTTAAAAATGACCACAATTTTATTTGCATTAACGCGGCGAATGGCCACCACACCTTTAATGTCTGCTGCAAAAATGTGATTCAAATATATTGGGCTTTTGTTGCCCAAGCGTTCTTTGTCCTGGCTTTCCACAAAAACTTTAAATTCATAGTTCGCTGAGTGTTCGGGATAAAGTCTTTTATAGTTCGGTTTAAAATAAGGTGCATATATAGAAAAATCACTTTCCTCACCGCCGCCGGCACCAACCACAGCGTCCGGATCAGCATCCGCAGATCTCTTCCGAACCTTCGGATTCGGACGAACGTCCCCGTTCCCCTCATTCCCCTCCATATTTACTTTAGAAACGCACTATATAAAGCAATATTTAGCTATATATACTCGGTGAAAAATTTAAAAGATGTTGGCAAAAAATTTAAAACACCCGCCTCAATTAAATTCCCGCCAAAGAATCGCTGACAGGAGATAAATAACATTACCACAGACTATAGTTTTTTGTTTTTTTACATAGAACACAGATTATATATAATTACACAGCGGGGTTATTCCGGACCAAAATAGCATTTTGATTTGCTAACGTCCACTGTCAACGTCAACTTAATTTTTTTTTATTTTTGCATTTTTTGGTCCCCTTGAAGTGGCATTTTTGAAAATGTGTTTCATAGCTGATTTTGGTTACTTTTGCTGCGCCGTCGTCTCTTTTATTGTGCAGAATCTAGGCCCAGATAAAAGATAAAAAGTCAATAGCCACACAAATGTAGGGGTTTATTCCGGTACCGAATTGTTAGTTCATGCCGCGTGAGCTAGGTGCGTCGTTTGTAATTACCTTTTTTTTTGTTTCGAAAATAAAACACCTCTTATGTTTAACCCGGATGCAAAATGGAAAAAAAAATGTATTGAAACATTAAGGTTTTTCTATATATTTTCAAAATTCAGCTAAAGTTTGTTAGAAAATAAATTGGAAACAAATTTAAAATAAAAAACTGAAGTTTCAATTCATTTAAAAATTCATTTTTTTTATTTCAACTTTTTTTTCAAAGAAATGTTAAAATTAGGTATATGGTATACCGCGTTATACGTTATCGAAAAGAGAAGCTTTGCGAGAGATTTTGGTGTAGAATACACCCCGGTCTGATATAGTCTATAGATTGTACCTTGACTTGATCGTTAATCTGTGGTTCACCGCGTTAAAAAAAAAAACGAAAATGCTCTAAAATTTTATTTTATTTCTCGTAAATTACAAGATTTATCGTAAAAAATGATTTTGTCAATCTAGAAAGTAGGTACGTGATTTTGAGAAAAATGACTACTATCTGTAGCATTTGCTTAGAAAGCAAAATAAATCTACAACCAATAGGAAATGATAATTTGGAGAACTTTTATGATGAACTGTGCGATTACGATGTGAGTATACATTTGCACTTTCTACAAATTATCTAAGTTAACTACAACCTTAACCATTCTAGTACAAAAACAAAAAGGTACATACTATTTACTATCGTATGATAAATGAAATCTTTTTGATGCTTGAGTCTACACTGCAGGAATTTACTATTGCCTGCTTACCAGCTGAAAAGTACCTTTTTTATTTGTTAGAAAGTGTCTTTCTAAATGTTATGTTACTAACAAAGCAAAGGATTGAGCAAATAGATGAATTAATAAGGTACAGTTGGTGTACCTTTGTTAACATCACCCAATATTCATCCACTGTTCTTCGTAGGCCTCTCATATTGTGCTACACTGAGGCCTGTCCTTAGCCAAGTTAATGTTAACTCTATGTTAACCTTACCTATGATGTTGTTTGCTACTTTGAACTGTGCTTGTTGCATTGTTAAGTCAAGTTGTTAAAGTAAAAAAACATAAAGCTTTTTTGTTTTATTACGCAAGTAATGAATGAGACCACTACAATGTTCACCTGATGTTACTAGACAATGCTTGAACATTAGTTATTATTTTTGGGATTATTGTACTAATAAAATTTGTGTTTTTTATAGAATGGATTTAAATCAAAATTTTGTGCAGTATGTTTATACAAGTTGAAAAAATGTTATGAGTTCAAAAAGTATTGTCACCTGGCTTCTAAGACATTGAACACATGGATGAAGCAAAGCGACAATGTAAGTATTTGCTTGATAACTACTATCATCATCTCCATGCCCTTATCCCATTATGTGTTGGCGTGTTCGGTGAAGCCGTAGAGGGATTTGTCCTGCCTTCTAGGTTTAGTCTCCTACCATCTACGGCAGCATCATTGCTTATGATCAGGCGAAACATGCTCAAAGGCTAACCAATAATGAATAAAAAAAAAACCTCTGCCATTCTGCTCTATCATCCGTCACATTTTTATTCACTCCTGTAGAATGCGCCTTTTTGACACATTTTATTCAAATCTTTTCAGACATCCCTTCTCAATCCTACCTATCACCATAATAAGTGTGCCTATATTGATTGATTGAACTTGAATTTTCATGTTGTGTATTTTCCGATGACTTATTTGATGATTGAATTTTCAGGAAACAATGCCAAAGCACCTTCTCTACACCACAATGCCTTCGCCACAACTCAGTCTTTGCAATAAAAATAACTATAAGGTAAAAAAAAATTTATATTGATAGAATTTTTGTAAAATCTTTGGTAGATATAGTTTTCTATTACTCAGCTTACCAATCCTGTTATGTTATAATGTAAATATTTTATTAAAATAAATTCTTAGATGAATATAGGAGTAATTGGGAAGATTATATACTTTGATTACATTTAATATAGTGATAAATGTTATAAAATGATCACCTCTCCTGAAAAATTTTACACATTTTCAGATGGCTCTCTTTAAATAAACTCTCTTTTTTTCTAAGTAGTTACTAACATAATAAATAATAATATTACTATTGTATTTTTTGTTGAAGGTATATTTTTATCAATCAGCCGACTTGGAACTGTCATCAAATGATCCCATCCAAATAATTAGCTCTAGGAATCCACATATTGTAACAGTCAATGTACCCAGAGATAACTATTTAGAAAAACCTGATTCTTTTGAAATAGATAATGCTGAGGATGAAGATCTTGAAAAGCTTTTAAAGAAAGAGCCTGATATAAAAGTAGAGTTTGTGGATTATAATGACAGCGAAACTCCCACAGTGCAAACATTAGATGTAGCTACAATTAAAAATGAGAATAATGCTGCAGACATAAAAAAAATGTCAGATGAAGAACTAGAAAGTGACGACGATTTTAGTGCGGATGACGATTTTGTTTTAAAAAAGAGTTTAAAAGACATGAACACTGACAGTGAAGAATCATCAGATGAGTATGAAGAACCCCCACCTCCTAAAAGGTCAAAGAGAACAACACCTGCTAAGCCTAAAAAAGTTAAAGATACAAATGATGAAAAGAAAGATAAACCAAAAGCAAAAAAACGTATAACTTCCAAGGAGCTAAAAGTTAAATTAAAAGAAAAAATAAAGAAATTTGGAAATGTGAAGGATGAGAAAGGAAATGATGTTGATATGGACATTGTATTGAATAATTTGGATAAAACGTCTCTGTCTGAAATACAGAAAGTATGCTTAGGTGAATATAATTACAATTATATATAATAGCTATGATTTATTTTCTTTGTGATTTAGTTCCAAGGGATTAATGCCGCTTCGACCATTGCTGATCTATTGTGACGCCCACTTGAACTGTTGTTCACTCACTAAACCCGTAGCTTCTAAGAACTTTCTATTCATTTATCCATCAGGTAACCGAAATGACGACCGAATAGTCAAAAATGTATGAAATCGATACGGCGTAATACATAATTTCATACAATTTTGATAATTCGGTCGACGGTTCGATTCCCTGACGAATAAGTGAATAGCCCTACTGATCTTCAAGGGGGAGGTTTGTTGTACCTCATTTGGAAGCATAATTTGTCGTCCTAGATGGATACTTCTGTAGAATATGAGTGACCCGCAGTTGCAGAGGACGTGTATTGCAACAATTGTTATAGGTACTTAGTTATATAATATTATGTTACTTTATTTCAACAGTTTCGTAACTTTTTCCGCAGATCCCGGCCCTTTTAGTGAGTTGGCCATTACCAAATTGACAGAGATTCAAAACCGTTTTGCTCATGATGCCCTGTTCGACAAAATACGCATAGAAACACAAAAAGAGGTAAATAAATATTAATCTCTACTGTCTACTGCCATAAGTCATAGTTTTGTACAATATTAACTTGATGTTTGAGAGTGCTGGATATTTTTATGTTATATGTTACATATTATGTACCCAATTGTCTTCAATTTTTTAAAATTAAACATATAATACACTAGCAGCGCCCAGCGGTTTTACCCACGGCAATATGTTATTTCAATGTGTTATTCCAAGGTCGAAACTATCTCCAGTGCCGGCGTTAGGGTAGGGCGCGGTTGGGCGACCGCCCAGGGCGCCGGATAAAAGGGGCGCCACAGGCTCTATAATGGGGCGCCCGTGGCGCCCCATTCTTTCTGAAAAATTCAATATTTCTCGGTGCTCGTAGCGAGCTGCTCGCGCTTTTATAAGAACATATAGTTTCTTTGTCACTCGAAGGAAGATAAACGCACATAATTCGTGCTGAAAAATTCAAAATTTTCTCGGCGCTCGCAGCGAGCTGCTCGCGCTTTTTTAAATGAGAAAATTAACTTTCTTTGCCATTCGAAGCAAGCTAAATGCACAGCATTCGTGCTGAACAAAATCTAAATTTTTTCGGCGCTCGCAGCGAGCTGCGCGCGCTTTTATAAATAACAATACTTATTTAGTTTCTTTGCTGCTCGGAGCAAGCTAAACGCACAACATTCGTGCTGAATAATTCAAAATTTTCTCGGCGCTCCCAGCGAGCTGCTCGCGCTTTTATAAATGAGAACATTTACTTTCTTTGTCACTCGAAGCAAGCTTAACGCACATAATTCGTGCTGAAAAATTCAAAATTTTCTCGGCGCTCGCAGCGAGCTGCTCGCGCTTTTATAAATGAGAAAATTTACTTTCTTTGCCATTCGAAGCAGGCTAAATGCACAGCATTCGTGCTGAACAAAATCTAAATTTTCTCGGCGCTCGCAGCGAGCTGCTCGCGCTTTTATAAATAAGAATACTTATTTAGTTTCTTTGCTGCTCGGAGCAAGCTAAACGCACAACATTCGTGCTGAATAATTCAAAATTTTCTCGGCGCTCGCAGCGAGCTGCTCCCGCTTTTATAAATGAGAACATTTACTTTCTTTGTCACTCGAAGTAAGCTTAACGCACATCATTCGTGCTGAAAAATTCAAAATTTTCTCGGCGCTCGCAGCGAGTTACTCGCGCTTTTATAAATAAGGACATTTAGTTTCTTTGCCACTCGAAGCAAGCTAAACGCACATCATTCGTGTTGAAAAAATCTAAATTTTCGCGACGCTCGCAGCGAGCTGCTCGCGCTTTTATAAATAAGAATACTTATTTAGTTTCTTTGCCACTCGAAGCAAGCTTAACGCACATCATTCGTGCTAAAAAATTCAAAATTTTCTCGGAGCTCTGGAATTTTTTCCTTTTTCGTTTTTAGTATGGGTTTGAATTGCTTTTTAGGGGGCGCCGTAGAAATCTCGCCCAGGGCGCTGGTAATGCTAAAACCGGCCCTGACTATCTCTATACCAAATTTCAGCCTAACCGGTCCACCCTTTTAGGCGTGAAAGAGTAGCAAACATACTACATCCCGACATCCATACATTCTTACAAACTTTATAATATTAGTAAGATATTATACACTAAGTTTAGTGTTGCTACTTCGTTTGAATTGAATATAAACTTTTTAACTACCTATTTTGCAGATATTAGCAGAATTTCAAAGACGTCGAGAAAGTAATAATTATACAAAAAAATCACACCACTGTGACGATTGTCTCAAGGGATTCCCAAGCCAAGCGTTGTTGGATTATCATATTAAAATCGGACATAATGTAAGCATACATTTTCTTATAACACCCACTTTATTTCGAACTTATGATAGAGTCAAGAGACTTGGTTAACTCCAGTAACCATTATGTGTTATGGACATATTATACCTTAATGATCTGTTCGAATAACTGTATGTGATAAAATAAGTGATCTTGAGAGCTTCCTCCTTTCGTAACAGGGAATACCTTTCTATTTTCTATCTATCTTGAACGGGGTTGGCAAATAAACCAGCAACTTGTCGACCCATTGGGATCTATTGTGTTTTCCCCTACCTTACCGTTTCATACTCACGGATGAAGTGGATTATTAAGTAGTCTCACTTTGAGGAACAAATCAATACTCCTCGGGCTTGGGAGTTGCAGTCCCAAGGAGCCCCATGCATTTCATAGTTAAACATCGCATTCATATAAAACGTGCTCCAGGTCCCTGACGTCGCTGCAGGTTCTATAATCGTTTATTATTGTAGTCAGCCTTATTTTAAACAGTATGACGTTGGTTTCATAATGCCCGGTTAAGGCACCAATGATACCCGCTCGTCCTTTGCTTCTTCCATTATTCAGGATATATTTAGAAGGTACCTTGACATTTAATATTTTTTAATTCGTCATATCTTGTGAACGAGAGAGTCCCACGCAATGTAGAAGCGCCTAATAAAATCTGAATATATAATTATTATCTGCTGACAAAAAAATGCATATATTCAATTAACAATGAAACTAATGCACCATTTTTTTCAGCCAGCATATCAGTTTGAGTGCCCAATATGTCATATGCGAATGAACACAAGGAAAAGATATAGAACGCACTCTTATACTCACAACACTGTGTTTAAATGCAAGTTGTGTGCATTTGCTACTGGTAGCAGGTACATTTATATTTGTTATACTTAACTAGTGTACCCGCGCGCACTTCGTCGGGGTTATTCCGTCAGTCCCTGAGCGGCTTGATCGAGCCTCACCCGCGCATGCGAATTTGAACCTTATTTTAATGAAACTAGAAATAATAGATGTCAATTTTGATTTGAACTGGAAGGGTTTCCTGGATCAAGGGGTTTATAGAAAATTATCAGCATTCTTCTACTATATTATGCACGTATTATACGACATGTTAATCTTCCTCTTGAATTACTCTATCTATTAATGATCAAAACCGCATCAAAATCCGTTGCGTAGTTTTAAAGATATAAGCATATATAGGGACACTCGCGGGAAGCAACTTTATTTTATACTAGCTTACGCTCGCGGCTTTGCCCGCATGGTGAAATCCTTTCTTAGCGGAGGTCTACATCATAAAACCTATCTGTGTTTTAAATTTCAACTCAATCCGTTCAGCGGTTTGGGCTGTACGTTGATAGATCAGTCGCAGTCACTCTTTCCTTTTATATATTTAGACCTATGTAGTGATATATTCAGAGATTTTTAGCCTGAATTTTGCGAGGTTTAGTCCGTAGCGGACGTCATCATTGCTTATAAGATCAGGCAAGATTGTGGTCAAACGCTAACCTAAGTCGAAAAAAAAAACATTCATTTTAAAGTATTAATATAATCGTTGGAATAATAATTATATTGTGTTTCAGGAGTATTATGATACCTCACGTCAATAAGCACCAAGGAGTTAAATACCCGTGTGAACAATGCGGGAATGTTTACTCGTAAGTGATACATATAGATACATAATAATATAAAAGCAAAATAGCATTGTAAAACTCTTGGTTTGAATAGAATTCCTCCATACTTTCTGTTTAATTTCACCTTTTTTCGAAGGATTGAAAATTTTACTTTTGTTTAGTGTTAGTCTTTGTATACTGTTACTGTACTGTATGTGTATTCAGTTTGGTTATCAATTATATGAAAAACCTGTATGTTGCAGTTTTAGGTTTCTGAGATTATTAAAGACCTCATTATACATAACTAAACGGCCAGGACCTACAGTTTAACGTGCCTGCCGAAACACTTTTGTATCTTGGCAACAATATGTCCAAAATTCAATTGAATAGGGATGTTGACTAAATTTTTTTTTGTCCATAATGTAGATTATTGAAAAATATTTGACACCTATTTTTTTATTTGTATCTGATAGAAAACGTGGGAGATACAACGCACAAAAGTTGCTTGATCGTGACGTCACACCACTAAATCTAGTACATTTTTGTTTAGTGGTGTGTCGTCACGCGTCCCAACACAGAATCTTGTAAGCGTTATATCTCAGCCATTTTTTATTTTATTTGCAAGAAAAAAATACGTATCGAATATTTTTTTATTATTAAAATTACGGACTAATTGTATTTTAAAAATTTTGATCTTGTCAACCTTTGAATTTACCAAATCCCGCATTGTGTACGAATAGCAAGTGAACAGAGTTTGTACGTCCGCAGCGACATCCGAGCGCGTGCGGCGCATCGCAACCGTGAGCACGCGCCGCAGCACATCTGCCCGCTGTGCGCCGACGCGTTCACATTCGCCTCCGGACTCAAGTTCCATCACGTGAAGAAACACCAGGTCTGTACCGACTCCTGCCTCCTAGCTCCTCGTCACTGAGCCACCACATCTGCCCGCTGTGTGCCGACGCATTCCTTCGCCTACGGACTCAAGTTCCACCACGTGAAGAAACATCAGGTCTGTAACGACATCTGCCTCTTGCAACCCTTATTTTAACCCAGGGAAATGGGTTACGTATAGCCCTGCGCCAGGGGCCGGGGATTCCCACTGAAAAACCTAAGAGCCTATTGGCTATCGCCCACTCACCCACATGTCGAACACTAGAATCCATAGACAAACTTGTGTACATTACTTGCTTAGACCATTATACCATTACTCATTAATATGAGTAAACTAACAAATGCAGTAATGTACAGTCAACTACAAAGAGATGTAACCATGTTAGGCTTACAAAAAAAGTAAATTTTCATTTGCCACAATGAACTACCCTTGGTTCGTGACATTTCTAGTAGCAATCAAACTTTATATTATCATCGACTCGTTTAATATGCAACAATGATGTATCCCACTACTTTTCCTTAGGTGATACATAATAATAGCATTTAAAATGAATCGAATATAGTGTAAGATTTGATGGATACTGAAAATGTCACGAAGTAAGGGTAAATAATTTTTGCATACTAAAAGTTCCTTCATTTTATAAGACTAACATGGATACATCTTTTTGTAGTTGACTGTACATTGAAGAGGACATCTTAGTGGGTGTGATTTAGCCAATGTCCCTGCTGGGTGTGTTCAGGGACAGATAAGCGAAAGCACTCGTCCTCGGTAAATTCTCTCAACTTTCATGTAATAACACTCTTGTAAAACCCTACCTACCTTTCTTTTACAAATCAAACATAATGAAGTCCAACTACTAATATCTACTAAACAAGTAACTTAAACTCGCGCTCGTTGGGATGTATAGGGTATATTCCCATTCGTTCCCACATTTTTCGTCCCCAGATGGCAAGTGGGAATAAATCCCCATTGAAATAAATAAATAAAAACTATTTATTGCCCAATTTAGAAAAAAATATACAACTAGTGCTTAAGATATTATTACTACTAACAAAACAAATAGCCAGATTCGCATAGCGCGAGTCGCCAAGTACTTACAAAAAAGAAAATTCCACCATCATTGGTCAACCGGTAACGAGTAACGACTGGGAACTTTTGCCACCACATAAAATCGCTTTACATTGCTGTACGGACCGCCATATAGACGGTACCTTAAAATAAAATTTTGTAAAATTTAGTTCCAGGGCGAAGAATTCGTGCAAAGCGAAAACAACAAAAAGTGTGAAGAATGCAACATATTATTTATATCGCCTGAAATATTCGACAAGCATATGAAAACGACACATAATAAACAAGACACGACTGGTCCGGACAAACCTAAACTCACTCGTAAACGGAATCCTAATAAGAAAAATATTTACACTTGTCGTTTGGTAAGTGCTTTTAGTATTTGTCTCTTTTAAGTAACTGAAAACGAATTTTAATTAAAAGTACAAAATATTTGTTAACTCACTAACTATAACAACACTTTAGAACTTCAAAAATTTATCTCTGTATTTTTTTTAAGGATTTACTCCCCTTGTGTTGTTAATTTGAGAGCAAAGTGTGACAAAAAAGGGATGATTTTTAATTGAGTACAATTTTTGTCTAAATTATGTAATCAATATCCCACCAAAAACATACTGTAAAAAACTAGCCAAGTCTCGATGGAGCTGCTTGTTTATCTCTAAAAAGTAATGAAATCTAGACAAAGTCGTGCCAAGTATAACGTTCCTTACTGCGATTTCTTTATTATTATTGTTAATTTTGTGTGACTTGGCCGTTGAAGGGTACACAAGGGTACAAAACCAGATGCTCCATGACACTTGGATCGCCTAAACATAAGTATTATTTAAATACGCAGCTTTATCAAGCCTACAATTGACTGGTTATTCAATCAACGTTTTCCAAGTGGAAATTTTCTATCGTGAATGGGTAGCGGACAGATTTGGTGCAATAGTGTCATGGAGCACCTGGTATAATACCCTTGTGTACCCTTCAACGGCCAAGTCACACAAAATTAACAATAATAATAAAGAAATCGCAGTAAGGAACCTTATACTTGGCACGACTTTGTCTAGATTTCATTACTTTTTAGAGATAAACAAGCAGCTCCATCGAGACTTGGCTAGTTTTTTACAGTATGTTTTTGGTGGGATTTCACTTATTTTTGTAGAAACGCTATAATATAAGGTTATCAGAAATACAAACCGTAAGCGCGTTTTAAAATACAGTCAGCGCCATCTAGATACGTGTGCGTTCACTCTTAGTCCAATGCATCATAATATTATACCGGGAAGTGGGCCTAATTAAACTTGCAAGATTTAATTACAGACAGACCGACAGACAGGTGAAAGTAAATAAAAGCTTGTAATAAAGGCGGTATGTCGATCTCTTCTAATAGTTTGGTTGGGCTCTTGTGATAGATTCGTTATAGGTTAGCCTTAGGCCACGCTAGATATCACCTGATCATAACTGACGATTTACGACACATATACACACACATATACATTATATACTATGCCTTATATATATTTTTAATTAATAAGTTGGATATTACACAATTTTAACCATTGACTGCAAATGTAACTTTGTAATCCTATACATTTATATGAGATTACAAAGTTATTTATGCAGATTAATTATCTCGAAAACGAGACCGAAATTGCATGTTTTTTTAGTTTTCCTATGGTTTATACAATAAATTCTAAGTATGTACCAAATTTCAGCTCTCTGAGTTTATGGGAAGTACTAGTTCTATTTTGATGATCATGAGTGAGTGAGTGAGTGAGTGACTGAGTGAGTGAGTGTCGTAAATGCGAAACTTTGCTTTCGCTTAACTTCGGAACTTAATGACCTACAGACACGAAATTTTGGATTTTAAGTATGTAATTATAGCTTACTGGATGACGAAAATTTCTGTGTTCTGGTCTTATCCAGAGGTTCTCAAATAGGGGCCTGAAAATGCGGCGAAGTGGTTCCTGTAAAGGATGGTACGGCAGTGCTTGCTTCGCGCTCGACTTGGCGGGGGCACTACCGTGCCCCCAGATTTTACAACAGGCTTTTTTATAATTTATTTCAATTTGTGGAATAATATTATTATTAATATTTTAGTGTGATTGGAAAGGTCTGGGCCGACTGTTACAAATAGAACACTATCAAACTGAGCACCCCGGTGCGTCTATCAACGTAGAAGGTGCTTACAAATACTTATGCCATGACTGTGGAAAGCAATTCAAGGTAACACTTTTTAAGTATCCTTCTATCAAAAATTCCATGCCCAATGTTAAAATATAAAATAAAATAAATATTTCAGGACATTTCACACAGCGCCACCTAACAAGCTAAGCAACTTTATTACTTGTGTTATGGTGGTTAGAATAACGGATATAATACTTATTATATACTTTTCTTTCGTAAATGCAAAAAAAATGATTCTATTTGATTTAATGTGACCAGCTGACATTATTTGGGTCCATAATACTCTATTATCGCGCGGTAATAGGAACGCAACCGTCGCGTTACTTGAATCGAAGTGTAAAGGAGCTCTTATACATCTGACGAGTTATCGACACTAAATTTGGCTCACTCAGTCGCGGTCTATGAAATTTTTTTTTATGTGATGTAGTAGAAGACGAGCAAGACGCTCTCCTAATGTTAAGAGGTAACGCTGCCCATAATCAGTACAGTGCTACCTAGGATTTCACAATGATGTGAAATTCAAGGAACACTGCACCAACGCTTCTTACTCAAGAGTCATAAGATGTTAAAACTCTTTAGCCCAGTAATGACATGACAGATATTTCAGAAATTCCGAGGTCCTGCTGACTGTGCGAAACACGTCGCCGAAACTACGTGTTACTTGTTTTTTACTTTTAAGTTATAATATGGCATCTGGTACATTGTAGTACTTATTGTCAGTGTACTATTGCCTGAAGTAAATGATATTATATGTACAAATGATATTACTGTATTGTTTTCAGTGTGTGACAGCGTACACAGGGCATATGAACAAGCACAAGGGCACGAGGCCGTACGCTTGCACCAAATGTCCGAAGACGTTCTTCAGTCGGCTCGTTCTGGACTCCCACATGTTGCGACATCTGCCGCCGAGTAAAGAGTGTCCGCACTGCGGGAAGAAGTTCACTACTCCTACTGGCTTGCGTGGACATATCAGGGTATGAAACTATTTTATTATAATTCTATGATTTATACTACGTTTCAAAAACAAAGATAATTTTTTAGCTAATTTGCAGGATTCAAAGGATCAATATCTTAATAAATTGGATATATATCGGATATTTTTCATAATATATCTGATATCTATCATAAGATATATCGGATATAACAGTTTTTGTGAATATATCTATGATATTTTCATAGATATACCTTCGAACCCCGCAAAAATTATCTTTGTTTTTGAAACGAAGTATATATACTTCCTCCATTCTTTACACATATAACTGACAGACCGAGACATTGCTAGAATATGGGTAAGATATGTTAACAATAGGATTTTGAATGAACCCACCTTTTATCAATTATGTTTTTGAAGTAAAACTTCTTTAGGCGCGACTAGGGAGTAACTCAGATTTTTTTTCTGACGGAAGTAACGCTTACTTTTTTTTTTCTGACGGAAGTAACGCTTACTATAGTCTGTGTAGTTTCCGCCATTTAAAAAGAATAATTCTGATTGGTTGTAAGTATATGTCATATACTATGGTCTGTCTAATTTCTTTTTTTTTTTTTAATAATATGGCAACATGTGCATTTTGCCAGTGTCGAGTAAAATTCGTGAATGTTCACGGGATATTAAATTGAAGTTTTACTTCAATCGCGCGTAAAGGTTACACGCACACACTTTTTTTTTTCTATTTGTTCCTTTATAAATAGTGACTGATCAAGGTTTGTTGCATGAGAT
Source organism: Hemithea aestivaria (assembly GCA_947507615.1). NCBI lineage: Eukaryota > Metazoa > Arthropoda > Insecta > Lepidoptera > Geometridae > Hemithea > Hemithea aestivaria. The sequence continues at coordinate 8,197,747 of OX382334.1, read as the reverse complement.
TTGACATTGCTCAAAGAAGTAAGAAGCTCAAGAAAAAGCATAGTATTCTTGAGATATCTCGGTGTATTTAAATACACCAAAGAGCCCCTTGAGTGCCTGAGGGACTCAAGGGGGGTTCAGTCCCTTAGATCTAGTAGTCTATCTGATTTACGGAGGGAGGGGGGGCAAGGCCCCCCCGGAAGCATTGTAGAGTTACGACTTGACTTTACACCTTGGCCGCCCAGAAAAAAATCCTGGATCCGCCCTTGGTCCCAATGAAAATATCTATATGCTATTTATTATATCTATGTAATTTTTAGCTGTCTGTAAAGTAGCCCCGTCCATATTTCAGACCCACAGCACGGACCGTCGTTTCATCTGCAACATCTGCGGCAAAGGGTTCCTGTTCAGCGGAGCACTCCGCGAGCACGTCACCGGCGTACATCATAACATTAGGAGAAAGAAGACTCGACAACCGCACATGGACTGTATGGACAGCGACTAGTATTATTAACCATCAGAATAATTGTTTTTATATTTATTTTTGTGTTTCTTCGCGTGTCGATCAGCAATTTATGGAAAGATGATTTTGTAACAGACGACCTTATGTCGGTCGCCGGAAGACGCTGGATGCAGGTCGCTTCCAACCGGTACATATGGAAGTCCAAAGGGGAGGCCTATGTTCAGCAGTGGACGTCTTACGGCTGAGATGATGATGATTTTGTAAGACTCTGTAAGGTGTAATATAAATTTGAAGAACAATAAATGTATCCCCAAGTTATTAAAATTGTGGGTGAAATTTTTAAGCCGATTTTTAATAATGAATTATGAAGTCGATTTTTTTTTAAATGAATTGTATCTGTTTTAAAATTTGTCTATTCAGTCCTGAGCCGGCGAAACGTCAATCATTTCCTCTTGAACGATGATCCGTAAGATACTTATCAGATATGTAACTGACCACATACATTTACTGACCATCTGACTAATTCAAATAAATGGACATGAATTTCTACAAAACTTAATTTATTACAATTTTTGAAAATTATTGACGTCTTCTTCAAACGTTCGTTTTATTTTATTCAAATCAATTATATGTCAGGTGACCATTAAATGACTGTGGCCACTTAAAACCTCACTATAATCTATTCTATTTACCTAGGTTTTGTATTATAACTAAGATCTTGTATTTTTAGGAATTATGTCTAGGTTATATAAATTATACATGTTAATTATGAAATAAGGTATTTACTTACCACAACAGTCTATGTTAACTTAGGCGCTGTCTCCACTCCAATGCACTCGCCGCGATTCTCTCGCTCGTGGAGACAGCGCCTTAGGTATTAGGTTTAAGTAATATTTTTTGTATTAAATCCACGATTAGTTAAGGACCCGCTAAGAATGTATTTAGCTTGAACTTAACATCTTTGTCGTAATAGGGGGCAGACTGAAAACCAGCAGCCACGTTAGCCTTACCCTCCGTATTTTTCTCGCCCTCTACTCAACCTCGAAGTCGAAAAAATTGCGTCTTCTCTACCATTTTAACAATGGCTGCGGCGGCTTTTTTTTAGTAGGTACTACCCGCCGTGACTGAAATTAAGCACAGAATAAAAGCATCAGTTCACATAACACATTTGTGTGCGTCAGCACGTTTTAATCTCATAAACTCAAAGTTCGTGTTTACGCAGTCATAGTGTTAAGAATAATTCTCGACGTTAGAGCCATGGGGTTGGATGTCCGATTCCTTCAACAATCGACATCGGACTTTATGTTTGACCTATAAGTTCCGAAGTCGATAACCGAAAAAATCAAACATTTGACCCTATGGCTCTAACGATTTAGAAGACGTTTTTTCGAGTAGAGTCGAGGGCGAGGACACGACTAAAAATACGAAGTTTGTTGTTAGCGTGTTTTCTAGGGGCTTATTATTTGTAAACTCAATAGGTGATTATTAATCTGACAGTTATTGGTTAATAGCTGACTTTTCCATTAGCCCCTTTGGATTACACGCCGAGTCTGCTTGCTCTCATTTGGCATAATATAGAGTATGAATGATAAATGAATTATTAGTATTATGATAAATACAAAGAATACACAAAATATTACAAGACTTTTCATTTGAACAGAAATTAACTTATACTTAACCCTTTAACCGCCACCGTCGGATATATCCGACAAGCCTGTTCTGTTACGTAACCGCCAGAGTCGTATATTTCCGACTGCACTTTAAATCTACATTTTAAGTCATAACACTGTATTTTATAAAACTATACTCGTAATTAGCTAAATATTTATAATTCAAAAAACTTGCCTGGCGCTAGGGACACGACAAGTGATTTTAAGTCTGGCGGTTAAAAGGTTAAACTGTTGAAGAGATCGCAAATCACCCCTTCCCCCCCCCCCCCCCCTCTCCAACTTTTTTTTTTACCAAATGAGATACTTAAATAACTTTTATTTGCTATACAAAATTAAACAACTTAATATATTTACTGCGCTCCATGGCACGCTGACAAACTTGGAGCGCGGACCTCTGATGATCGGTCAAAGACCACGTTTGTGCACCATATGTGAGAATGGGGAGAATGCACATGTCCATGAGCTTTCTTTTTAAGGATAGTGGGAGTGATCCTTTCATTAGGTCTTTCATGGACCAAAAGCTCCTCCAGGCGTTTTCCGTGCGTCGAGCAACTTCCTTGTCTTGTCTCGCCTGGAAGGAGACAATTTGGCCCAAGTAAAGGTACTCATGGACATATTCAATCTCCACACTCCCTACACAGATTTTGCGTTTTGTGTGGTTGGTCATGATTTTGGTCTTTGAAATGTATTGCATTCTAGTATTCATTAAATGTTCTGCATATATGCGCAGTATTCTAGGAGTGAAACTCATAGACCATATCCCAAACACCATACTGCGCTCCCAAACAAAAATTACCGATGCTGCCAAAAAAGCCGCTCTACTAAAATGGGATTGGGCTGGGCATATCTGCCGAAAGTCAGACGAGTGTTGGGCTAAATTAACTACCAAATGGGTCCCACCAAACAGAACACGGCGTCGCGGCAGACCCAGAAAAAGATGGCGAGACGACCTTGAGAAACACCTGAAGGAATGGTCAACAATAACTGAAGATAGAAGAAAGTGGAGAGAGGGGAGGGAGGCCTTTGCCCTGCAGTGGGACACGACGGGCTCTTAATAATAATAATAATAATATATTTAACTAACTATTTATTATACAACTGGACAAAACCGTATCGTTTGTATTCAATCACTGTCCATGTCCATATTGTTCTGTCGACGTGGTTTCCTTTTTCTTCTGATATTATAATGTACGCTAGAAATGTGTTCTCGTAACGCCACGTTATGCAGAAATCCTTTGCCGCAAATGTTGCATTTGTACCGTCGATCGTTGATGTGAATCTGAAACATAACCGTATTTAAATATTTTGGCAAGCAAGCAAGCTAGCAAGGTGCAGACGGGCAAAAATATTATAACTTTTACTACGAAAAGTGTGTGTGTAGCTCGCTCTGAACAGTTAGAAAGTTTAAATATCCTTAATAATAAAAGCGCGAGCAGATTGCTGCGAGCGTAGAGAAAAAAAATATAATCTTGACCATGAAATATGTGCAAAATTCGTAACTCTACAATGCTTCTGGGCCTTGGTCCCCGCCCCGCCAAATCTGCCCTGCCCAATATAAAAGTTTGTAATAAAATATGTACCCTGACGTGCGTGCTGAGGCCGGAGTTGGTGGCGAACTTCTTCCCGCAATACCGACACTCCTTGGTGGGCGGCGCGTGACGCAGCATGTGCGACTCGAGGCTGTGTCGGCTGTAGAACGCCTTGCCGCACGTGCTGCACGCGTACGGCCGCGCGCCCGCGTGCTTGTTCATGTGAGCAGAGAACGCTGTCACACACTGCAATATTATACAACAGTAACATATGTGACTCGAGGCTGTGTCGGCTGTAGAACGCCTTGCCGCACGTGCTGCACGCGTACGGCCGCGCGCCCGCGTGCTTGTTCATGTGAGCAGAGAACGCTGTCACACACTGCAATATTATACAACAGTAACATATGTGACTCGAGGCTGTGTCGGCTGTAGAACGCCTTGCCGCACGTGCTGCACGCGTACGGCCGCGCGCCCGCGTGCTTGTTCATGTGAGCAGAGAACGCTGTCACACACTGCAATATTATACAACAGTAACATATGTGACTCGAGGCTGTGTCGGCTGTAGAACGCCTTGCCGCACGTGCTGCACGCGTACGGCCGCGCGCCCGCGTGCTTGTTCATGTGAGCAGAGAACGCTGTCACACACTGCAATATTATACAACAGTAACATATGTGACTCGAGGCTGTGTCGGCTGTAGAACGCCTTGCCGCACGTGCTGCACGCGTACGGCCGCGCGCCCGCGTGCTTGTTCATGTGAGCAGAGAACGCTGTCACACACTGCAATATTATACAACAGTAACATATGTGACTCGAGGCTGTGTCGGCTGTAGAACGCCTTGCCGCACGTGCTGCACGCGTACGGCCGCGCGCCCGCGTGCTTGTTCATGTGAGCAGAGAACGCTGTCACACACTGCAATATTATACAACAGTAACATATGTGACTCGAGGCTGTGTCGGCTGTAGAACGCCTTGCCGCACGTGCTGCACGCGTACGGCCGCGCGCCCGCGTGCTTGTTCATGTGAGCAGAGAACGCTGTCACACACTGCAATATTATACAACAGTAACATATGTGACTCGAGGCTGTGTCGGCTGTAGAACGCCTTGCCGCACGTGCTGCACGCGTACGGCCGCGCGCCCGCGTGCTTGTTCATGTGAGCAGAGAACGCTGTCACACACTGCAATATTATACAACAGTAACATATGTGACTCGAGGCTGTGTCGGCTGTAGAACGCCTTGCCGCACGTGCTGCACGCGTACGGCCGCGCGCCCGCGTGCTTGTTCATGTGAGCAGAGAACGCTGTCACACACTGCAATATTATACAACAGTAACATATGTGACTCGAGGCTGTGTCGGCTGTAGAACGCCTTGCCGCACGTGCTGCACGCGTACGGCCGCGCGCCCGCGTGCTTGTTCATGTGAGCAGAGAACGCTGTCACACACTGCAATATTATACAACAGTAACATATGTGACTCGAGGCTGTGTCGGCTGTAGAACGCCTTGCCGCACGTGCTGCACGCGTACGGCCGCGCGCCCGCGTGCTTGTTCATGTGAGCAGAGAACGCTGTCACACACTGCAATATTATACAACAGTAACATATGTGACTCGAGGCTGTGTCGGCTGTAGAACGCCTTGCCGCACGTGCTGCACGCGTACGGCCGCGCGCCCGCGTGCTTGTTCATGTGAGCAGAGAACGCTGTCACACACTGCAATATTATACAACAGTAACATATGTGACTCGAGGCTGTGTCGGCTGTAGAACGCCTTGCCGCACGTGCTGCACGCGTACGGCCGCGCGCCCGCGTGCTTGTTCATGTGAGCAGAGAACGCTGTCACACACTGCAATATTATACAACAGTAACATATGTGACTCGAGGCTGTGTCGGCTGTAGAACGCCTTGCCGCACGTGCTGCACGCGTACGGCCGCGCGCCCGCGTGCTTGTTCATGTGAGCAGAGAACGCTGTCACACACTGCAATATTATACAACAGTAACATATGTGACTCGAGGCTGTGTCGGCTGTAGAACGCCTTGCCGCACGTGCTGCACGCGTACGGCCGCGCGCCCGCGTGCTTGTTCATGTGAGCAGAGAACGCTGTCACACACTGCAATATTATACAACAGTAACATATGTGACTCGAGGCTGTGTCGGCTGTAGAACGCCTTGCCGCACGTGCTGCACGCGTACGGCCGCGCGCCCGCGTGCTTGTTCATGTGAGCAGAGAACGCTGTCACACACTGCAATATTATACAACAGTAACATATGTGACTCGAGGCTGTGTCGGCTGTAGAACGCCTTGCCGCACGTGCTGCACGCGTACGGCCGCGCGCCCGCGTGCTTGTTCATGTGAGCAGAGAACGCTGTCACACACTGCAATATTATACAACAGTAACATATGTGACTCGAGGCTGTGTCGGCTGTAGAACGCCTTGCCGCACGTGCTGCACGCGTACGGCCGCGCGCCCGCGTGCTTGTTCATGTGAGCAGAGAACGCTGTCACTAGACGTGTGCGCCGCGCCGCCGCGCCGCCGCCGCCGGTCATTTTGGTCACGCCGCCGCCGCCGGTCATTTTATCGGCGTGAAATCGGCGTGACTTTTTTTTCACTTTATTAACGTTATTATAATATTGTTATCATCGAAATAAAATAAGTGTAGACACAAGAAATGTCCCACATAAATTTAAACGACTTGAAAGGGGTTAAATATAAATTTATACGGTATGTCCATAGTCCACGTACAAATTTATGTAAAAAAATAGAAAAAAAAAGAAACTAGTCGGGGCCCCGGGTTGGCACGCAGCTACCACTAACTTTTGCTACCTGACCTGAGTAGTAAATTACTAACATTTTGTGAAATTAAACGTATGATTTTTGAATGGAACTATGATCTCCACTTTCCACCATTATGTTCCACACCAAACAAGCCAAGCGGAGGCCAACGATGAGGTTCGTTGGCAATCGTTGTCACTGTGTGGACTTGCTTTGATCGTTGTCGCTGTGAAGGCCAACATAACACCAGGGTCACATAATATCGCGGTCGAGCCCTCGTTGAAATATCTTGGACTCGTCCTCGATGGGCGGTGCAATTTCCGGGAGAAATTTGCCCGGTTGTCTCCGCCTGATCCGTCCGCTACTCCAGCGGTGGATAGACAGAGAGCACGGGTCGTTGACCTTCAGGCTCGTGCAGGTGTTTTCCGGATACAGATGCTTCGAAAAGTACTTGCATGCATCACGTAGCCGGCAGAGAACCGACCCCTGCTTGCCACCTCTGTGGTTGCGGAGTGGATACGCGTGCCCAATATGGGTCAGTGAGCACCGTACCCTCATCGCAGTTATGGGGGAGGAACTCTTACTATCAACCATGGAAAGAGTCATGGTTGGACGTTGGCTGGCCGCGGTCTTAATCTGCGAGGGGACACTATCGCAGAAGGGGATCGCGAAACGCGAACGGGAGCTCTCCACTGACCTCCCTATGCGTGCCCAGAGAAGGAGGCATCGGAAGCGCATCTTCCGCGCCTTTCTCCATCCCCCTACCTAGGTCTAGACGAAGTACAGGGCTGCTAGTCGCTGACAAACCGGCCCACGAGGTGGTGCGCTTTGGAGGGTGGGGTCCTTCTGTCATTTAGGACCTAACGCTATCGGGGCTGTGGATGAGTGCTTCGCCGTTCCCGCTACCTTGGCACTATGGCGTCCGCAGGAACACCCCCAGTTTTTTAGTGGGTATCCCTGCCGTACCCATTATTAACGAGGTAGACCCACATAACCCAAGAAAATTAAGAAAAATGACTAACGTAACGCCAACCGCTGAACAGTCCGGAATGACCCCTACACGAACACGGGTTTTATATTAAATCTCCCTTCCCCATATTACAACGAGCGGTCGGTGAGTCAAGTCTCTAAGGATGTTTCGTGTAGAAGCAAAAAACATGTAAGCTCTCTCGTTGTTTACTGTTTTTATCGTAGCAATATCTGCAGCAGTTTTCATCATCGTCGTCGTTGTAAGTCACGAACGCACGAACACGAACACACGAACTAATTCCTCCAAGCCCATTCTACCGACGGACGTCGCGGCAGACGGCAAAGCGGCATCCTTACTTAGTGGCGTTACCTACTGCCCGCACCAAGCGTTTTGCTTCTTCGTTCTTAATGAGAACTGGTCGCGTTTGGAACACTTTGCCGTCATCCGTGTTTCCCGAGCGGTACAACTTGGGTATCTTCAAGGCACGAGTGAATAGGTACCTTTCTAGGCATCTTACGTGATCCATCGTCGACCGCATTTTCACTTTCCATCAGGTGGGATGTGGTCAAACGTAGGCCTATCTCGTATAAAAAAAAAGTCTCTGTAGGAGTCTAGTCTAAGTTTCAACAAACACTCAAGATGAAAGTCTTCAACCAATTTATGTGAGTTACCATGTTGACTGTTGACTTACGGCACTGCAACGTGATTTTTACTATTGGCCTCATCTTAAAGCTCAAAGTCACTCAGTGAGCTATTGAGAGGGCTATACTCGAGGTTTCTCTACGCGATGTAATCAGGAATGAGGAGATCCTCGAATTAAAGACACTGACATAGCCCAGCAGATAATCAAGGTGAAGTGACAATGGGCAGGCCACATAGCACGTAGAGCGGATGGCCGATGGGGTCGAAAATTGCTCGAGTGGAGACCACGGACTAGCAAACGCAGGGTAGGATGTCCACGCACAAGGTGGACAGACGACCTTCTAAAGGTCGCCGAAAGACGCTGAATGTAGGTCGCTTCCAACCGGTATATAATATGACAGTCCAAAGGGGAGGCTTATGTACAGCAGTGAACGTACTATGGCTGAGATGACTTTACTAACAAACAATTAGTTATTAACCCTTAATGCAGGCATAATATGCGAAAGGTTGGGTGGTGCATTGGATGGTGAAATTAATGCTCACTATTACATAGTGTATCGTTTAAATTTCTCGCCACCTCTTTAGCGTCAAATTGGCGCGGAATTCCTATTATTTCCACTATTTATTGATATTTAATTAATAATTATCATAGATTTCCGCAAAATAACGGTTAATTTCATTAAATATAACAAATTTTATTTTAATTTAATTTAAGTATTTGTATTGACATTTTTTGTAATTTTGACATATGTATATTTTTTAATTAATTTAATTATGACATAATATGTAATATGCATGCTCGAACAAACCACAGCGCCCTAACAGGGTAGAATGTAAATAAGTCTAAATTTAATATTTAATATCTATATTGTAACCTACATTTAATGGATTAAATAAATAAATAATATTTAAGAAACGGCATTTAGCACGCTTTATTTTGATTTTTGTTGAATTTTACCCTCACGCCGATTTCACGCCGATTACGCCGCCGCCGCCGGTCATTTTTCGACCAGACGCCGCCGCCGATCGTTTTATAATCGGCGCACATGTCTAGCTGTCACACACTGCAATATTATACAACAGTAACATATGTGACTCGAGGCTGTGTCGGCTGTAGAACGCCTTGCCGCACGTGCTGCACGCGTACGGCCGCGCGCCCGCGTGCTTGTTCATGTGAGCAGAGAACGCTGTCACACACTGCAATATTATACAACAGTAACATATGTGACTCGAGGCTGTGTCGGCTGTAGAACGCCTTGCCGCACGTGCTGCACGCGTACGGCCGCGCGCCCGCGTGCTTGTTCATGTGAGCAGAGAACGCTGTCACACACTGCAATATTATACAACAGTAACATATGTGACTCGAGGCTGTGTCGGCTGTAGAACGCCTTGCCGCACGTGCTGCACGCGTACGGCCGCGCGCCCGCGTGCTTGTTCATGTGAGCAGAGAACGCTGTCACACACTGCAATATTATACAACAGTAACATATGTGACTCGAGGCTGTGTCGCCTGTAGAACGCCTTGCCGCACGTGCTGCACGCGTACGGCCGCGCGCCCGCGTGCTTGTTCATGTGAGCAGAGAACGCTGTCACACACTGCAATATTATACAACAGTAACATATGTGACTCGAGGCTGTGTCGGCTGTAGAACGCCTTGCCGCACGTGCTGCACGCGTACGGCCGCGCGCCCGCGTGCTTGTTCATGTGAGCAGAGAACGCTGTCACACACTGCAATATTATACAACAGTAACATATGTGACTCGAGGCTGTGTCGGCTGTAGAACGCCTTGCCGCACGTGCTGCACGCGTACGGCCGCGCGCCCGCGTGCTTGTTCATGTGAGCAGAGAACGCTGTCACACACTGCAATATTATACAACAGTAACATATGTGACTCGAGGCTGTGTCGGCTGTAGAACGCCTTGCCGCACGTGCTGCACGCGTACGGCCGCGCGCCCGCGTGCTTGTTCATGTGAGCAGAGAACGCTGTCACACTAGACATGTGCGCCGATTATAAAACGATCGGCGGCGGCGTCTGGTCGAAAAATGACCGGCGGCGGCGGCGTAATCGGCGTGAAATCGGCGTGGGGGTAAAATTCAACAAAAATCAAAATAAAGAATGCTAAATCACGTTTCTTAAATATTATTTGTTATATTTAATGAAATTAGCCGTTATTATGATTTTGTTATCTATGATAATTATTAATTAAATATCAATAAATAGTGAAAATAATGGGAATTCCGCTCCAATTTGACGCTAAAGAGGTGGCGAGGAATTTAAACGAAACACTATGTAATAGTGAGCATTAATTCCACCATCTAATGCACCACCCAACCTTTCGCATATGCCTGCATGGTAATTAACTAATTGTTTGTTAGTTAAGTCATCATCTCAGCCATAGGACATTCACTGCTGAACATAAGCCTCCCCTTTGGACTGCCATAATATATACCGGTTGGAAGCGACCTGCATCCAGCGTCTTTCGGCGACCTTTAGAAGGTCGTCTGTCCACCTTGTGCGCGGACGTCCTACCCTGCGTTTGCTAGTCCGTGGTGTCCACTCGAGTACTTCGACCCCATCGGCCATCCGCTCTACGTGCTATGTGGCCTGCCCATTGTCACTTCACTTTGCTTATCCGCTGGGCTATGTCAGTGTCTTTAGTTCGTCTACGGATCTCCTCATTCCTGATTCGATCGCGTAGAGAAACCTCGAGTATAGCCCTATAGCTCACTGAGTGACATTGAGCTTTAAGATGAGGCCAATAGTAAAAGATCACGTTTCAGTGCCGTAAGTCAACATGGTAACACACATTGATTGAACACTTTCATCTTGAGGGTTTGTTGAAACTTAGACTAGACTCCTACAGGGACTTACAACGACTACGATGATGAAAACTGCTGCAGATATTGCTACGATAAAAATAGTAAACAACGAGAGAGCTTACATGTTTTTCGCTTCTACACGAATGAATGAGTCCTTAGAGACTTGACTCACCGACCGCTCGTTGTAATATGGGGAAGGAAGATTTAATATAAAAGCCGTGTTCATGTAGAGGTCATTCCGGATTGTTCAGCGGTTGGGGTTACGTTGGCCGTTTTTCTTTTTTTTTCTTGGGGTCTACTTCGTTAATAACCCTGGATTATACCCACCCTGTGGGGGATACCCACTAAAACACTGGGGGTGTTCCTGCGGATGCCATAGTGCCGGGGTAGCGGGAACGGCGAAGCTAATTGACAGGAGGACCCCACCCTCCAAAGCTCTGGGTCGGTTTGTCAGCGACGAGTAGCCCTGTACTTCGTCTAGACCTAGGTAGGGGGATGGAGAAGGGCGTGGAAGATGCACCTACGATGCCTCCTTGGGGAGGGAGGATGGGAGGTCGGTGGTGAACTCCCGTTCGCGTTTCACGATAGTGTCCTCTCGCAGAATAAGACCGCGCCTTGCCAACTGCCAACCATGGCTCTTTCCGTGGTTGATAGTGAGAGTTCCTCCCCCATAACTGCGATGAGCGTACGGTGCTCACTGACCCATGCTGGGCACGCATATCCACTCCGCAATCACAGAGGTGGCAAGCAGGGCTCGGTTCTCTGCCGGCTACGTGGTGCATGCAAGTACTTTCCGAAGCATCCGTACCCGCAAAACACCTGCACGAGCCTGAAGGTCAACGACCCGTGCGCTCTGTCCATCCACCGCTAGAGTAGCGGATGGATCAGGCGGGGGGACAACCGGGCAAAGTGCTCCCGGAAATTGCACCGCCCATCGAGAACGAGTCCAAGATATTTCAATGAGAGCTCGACCGCGATGTTATAATTTGACCCTGGTGTTATGTTGGACTGTGAACTTCACAGCGACAACGATCAAGGCAAGTCCACACAGCGACAACGATTGCCAACGAACCCCATCGTTGGCCTTCGCTTCGCTTGTTTGGTGTGGAACATAATTGTGGAAAGTAGAGATCATAGTTCCATACAAATATCATACGTTTAATTTCACAAAATGTTAGTAATTTACTACTCGAGTAGCAATAGCAACAGTTAGTGGTAGCTGCGTGTCGACCCGAGGCTCCGACTAGTTTTATTCTTTTCTATTCTTTTACATAAATTTGTGCGTGGATATACCGTATAAATTTATATTTAACTCCTTTCAAGTCGTTTACAGAACACCGCAGTGCTGGATGCAGGTCGCTTCCAACCCGTACATATGGAAGTCCAAAGGGGAGGCCTATGTTCAGCAGTGTACGTCTTACGGCTGAGATGATGATGATGAGGTAGTCGTTTAAATTTATGTGGCACATTTCTTGTGTCTTCACTTATTTTATTTTGATGATAATGATGATAACAATATTATAATAACGTTAATAAAGTGAAAAAAAAAGTCACGCCGATTTCACGCCGATAAAATGACCGGCGGCGGCGGCGTGACCAAAATGACCGGCGGCGGCGGCGCGGCGGCGCGGCGCACACGTCTATGTCACACACTGCAATATTATACAACAGTAACATATGTGACTCGAGGCTGTGTCGGCTGTAGAACGCCTTGCCGCACGTGCTGCACGCGTACGGCCGCGCGCCCGCGTGCTTGTTCATGTGAGCAGAGAACGCTGTCACACACTGCAATATTATACAACAGTAACATATGTGACTCGAGGCTGTGTCGGCTGTAGAACGCCTTGCCGCACGTGCTGCACGCGTACGGCCGCGCGCCCGCGTGCTTGTTCATGTGAGCAGAGAACGCTGTCACACACTGCAATATTATACAACAGTAACATATGTGACTCGAGGCTGTGTCGGCTGTAGAACGCCTTGCCGCACGTGCTGCACGCGTACGGCCGCGCGCCCGCGTGCTTGTTCATGTGAGCAGAGAACGCTGTCACACACTGCAATATTATACAACAGTAACATATGTGACTCGAGGCTGTGTCGGCTGTAGAACGCCTTGCCGCACGTGCTGCACGCGTACGGCCGCGCGCCCGCGTGCTTGTTCATGTGAGCAGAGAACGCTGTCACACACTGCAATATTATACAACAGTAACATATGTGACTCGAGGCTGTGTCGGCTGTAGAACGCCTTGCCGCACGTGCTGCACGCGTACGGCCGCGCGCCCGCGTGCTTGTTCATGTGAGCAGAGAACGCTGTCACACACTGCAATATTATACAACAGTAACATATGTGACTCGAGGCTGTGTCGGCTGTAGAACGCCTTGCCGCACGTGCTGCACGCGTACGGCCGCGCGCCCGCGTGCTTGTTCATGTGAGCAGAGAACGCTGTCACACACTGCAATATTATACAACAGTAACATATGTGACTCGAGGCTGTGTCGGCTGTAGAACGCCTTGCCGCACGTGCTGCACGCGTACGGCCGCGCGCCCGCGTGCTTGTTCATGTGAGCAGAGAACGCTGTCACACACTGCAATATTATACAACAGTAACATATGTGACTCGAGGCTGTGTCGGCTGTAGAACGCCTTGCCGCACGTGCTGCACGCGTACGGCCGCGCGCCCGCGTGCTTGTTCATGTGAGCAGAGAACGCTGTCACACACTGCAATATTATACAACAGTAACATATGTGACTCGAGGCTGTGTCGGCTGTAGAACGCCTTGCCGCACGTGCTGCACGCGTACGGCCGCGCGCCCGCGTGCTTGTTCATGTGAGCAGAGAACGCTGTCACACACTGCAATATTATACAACAGTAACATATGTGACTCGAGGCTGTGTCGGCTGTAGAACGCCTTGCCGCACGTGCTGCACGCGTACGGCCTTATAGAACCTTGTACAGTCATCTTGGGTAATTTTGAATCTTGGTCTAACTTTGAACGTGGTGGTTAGTATTTTATTAAATGGACTGGTCGTTAAAGTATTTAGAAAATATTTTAAAGATCCGTTATTAGCAGATTTTTTTATTAAAGTAACTATATGTCTCCATACAATAAATGAGAAAACCACATTAAACAACCTTGTTACCCAAGATGACTGTACTTATTGCAATTGAAAATAAATCAAACCTTGAATCGCTGTCCGCAGTCATGGCACAAGTAGTTGTAATTCTTGTGTAAAACGGTCGGGTCCGCGTCAGGATGCTCGGTCTGGTAATGTTCCGTTTGCAACAACCTACTTGGCCCTTTCCAATCACACTGAAACAATAATGTAAACATCAATAAAATCGTATATTCCTATATGCCCTCTGGTAGCAATTGCCACCGAATGGAGACTGGTTTAAAAGAAGTTATTGTTCCCAATTCAAATCAATTTAAAATACTGTGCAGATCGCCAATATCTCACTCCTCACCCTGCGGTAGCTGGGAATTCATCCCCAAATGATACCTGAGGGCAATCAATAATGGAAATATTTTACCAATAAAATTATAACAAGTCACCTCTTCATTCATAACTGTTATAAAGATATTCACACTGGTAGTAAGCTCCGGCCGTGGTTAGTTACTAGTTACTACCCACTGGACAAAACGGTGTCGCCATGCGGTTATTATGATCATGTTCCGGTATAATGTTCAGTGAACCCAGGGAGGCATTTATCCCGCCTTCTTGGTTAAGTCTGCTACCATCTTCGGCCGCAAGGACGCTTAACATCGCGCGAGATTGTGGTCAAAGGCTTACATCACACTTATACATAATATTATAAAGGTGAAAGTTTGTGTGTTTGTTACTTCTTCACGCCAACGGGTGGACCGATTGAGCTGAAATTTAGTATAGAGCTAGCTAAAAAGCTTATTACACTTGGCTAAATTTAGAAGCCTAAATTCAGTCGCCACTGAATTAAGTAAAGTGTAATCACATTTAGCAAGTTAGGATCCTAAATTTAGAAGCAAGTATCATTTCTTACTGACTAAATCCTAATCTAGGTTCTGAATTTAGGGACTAAATTCAGCCAAGTGTAATAAGCCTTTAAGACCCTGGAATAAAACATAGGTTCCAGTGCAGCAGGTAAAACCGCTGGGCGCAGTTAGTAATGAATTAAAAAAAAAACTTATTTGCTCAGGGGAATAATACTAGGTACTTACCACAACACATGAAAATACAGAGACCCCTCTTCCAAAATATCTCCGTGTGGGGCCGGCCGAATGTGTTTTCCTCATATGCTCGTTATAAACTTCAGTTGATATAAATAATATGTTGCATTCTTCACATTTTTTATTGTCTTCGCTTTCCACAAACACTTCATCCTGAAATATAATTTGCCTAAATAAAATGGTTTATTGATGTAACTGCTACACGGTGCAACACTCACAAACAAGACATTTTCAAACTGCAGGCAGACAAACGATATTCGCTTGTGACTATGACTAAAAATATACTAGGAATACAATCGTTATGGAATAAAGTCATCTTAGTACATTTCCCACAGGCTTCGCTGGCTCGGCCACGTAGAGCGAATAGGGGAGGATCGGGGAGTGAAAAGGACGTACTTGGGACGTGCTACCGGCAAGCGGCCGGTGGGACGTCCAAAGTACCGCTGGAAGGACGAAGTGATGAAAGATCTGAGAGCGCTCCAACCTGAGTCTTGGGAAGTGACAAAGCAGGACAGGCAGGAGGGGCGTCTTCTTGTGTCAGAGGCTTAAAACTCAATTTGGGTCGCTGCGTCATCTTAGTGTACATTTCTTTAGCGTTAGCCACATACGATTAGAACTAGTCTACCCCCTCCCTCCATCTGTACTCTTAGAGCATTGCTTGAACAAATTCTTATTTAATTCTTCTTTTCAAAATCTAAAATGGCGGATACTAGAAACCATTTTGAAAATTACCCTGATGAAATTTCATTGTAAAAAAAAACTTGAGAGGTGTCAAGGGACACCCGGATGGAACGAAGTTCCTTTCGTAATGAAAATATCTGGCTTGCTTTCTATAAGAGAGAGAGAGACAGACAGAGAAACATGCGCACGCCGCACAGCTTACAATAGCTTACTATAGCAAAAAGTGTCGTGACAACTTTTCGTAAGAATTTTTTCCGTCTAGCCCCCTTTCACAACGCGCGATAAGGAACTTCGTTCCAAAAACTTTTTATTTATACAACATAATAAACAAAATTAAAGCGACAGTAGTGTAAACCCTCATGAGCCAATAGCCCTGCAAATGTAACGCGGTGGTATACGTACGCGATGTTTCTTGTAGCAGTGCACCTTGAGTCCGGCAGCGGACATAAAGGCGGCGGCACACAGCGCGCACGCGTGACGCGATGCGTGCACATTGTTGATGTGTTGTGACAGGGTCGACTTAGAACTGCAAACAAATAATAACATAGAATAACTTAGCTGCAGGGCTATTCACTTGTCGGTCAGGGAACCGAACCGAATACAGAATTGTCAAAAATGTATGAAATGACGTGACATGACATGTTAAGCTGTATCTATATAATATGTCATTTCATACATTTTTGACAATTCGGTATTCGGTTCGGATCTTTCACGGATAAGTGAATAACCCTGCTGGTTGAGAAGCTGAGGGAGAGTTTTAAAAAGCTTTTTTTAAATTTCACTTGATTATTTTGCATAATTTGGATGATTAAATATGGTTTATACTCAATACTTACGTAAAAACGTGTTCACAATGTTCACAAGTGTATGTAATGCCTTTGTGTTTATTGACGTGAGTCAGCATTATAGACCTGCAACAAAAGTTATTCTTTAAAATCAGTCCAGTATTTATTGAGTTTAGTTGTTAAAAATATACAACATTTTAGTAGGTTTCGTGGCTGTAGTTACCACAATGTACAAAACCATATTGGCCACCTTGGTTATCTGGAAGAGATCGCTATTAGTGATAAGACCGCCAATTGTAACACTTATTTCTGTGTAATCTTAGTTCTAAGCTATATTATTGTATTTGTGTGAACAATAAAGAGTTTTCTATTCTATTGCCAAGCGGTTATTTTAGCAGGTTTTAGCGGCATGATGTCCAGTGAAGCTAAGTAAGGAGAGATTTACTGGGTTTTTTTTAACGTGGCAAATGCCTTTATTGAGAAAAACAAACTAACAATACTACAGCTAGTACAGTACTAAAGAACACTTTTCTTAACCACAGATCGGCCACAAGCCAATCTACAGAAAATGCAAGTGCTCCAAACCACTGTCAGATGGCAGAGTGCTCCGTCCATTTGACATATGTACAATACAACATCATAATTGCATTCATGTCACATCACATGTGTTTGTATTTTTTTAAGAGAAAAGATTTTTAAATCATCATCATCATCTTCCTGCCCTTATCCAACATTATGTAGGGTCGACACAACACGTCTTCCTCCTCCATTCAACTCTATCATCCGTCATATCTTCATCCACTCCCCTAGCACGCATATCCTTTTTCACACAATTCATACAATGTTCAATTCAATTTTCGGACGCTCCCTTCGCGCATGAAAAAAGATTCTACTTCTTCTTTTCGAGTCGAAATAATAATAATAATAATTCATTTATTTCAGGCAATAGTACACTGCCACAGACGCAGTGTACCAGAGGCCCATATCATATATACCTTACAGACTAACATACATAAAATTTTATAAACTTAAAAACTAGGTCACACGTAGCGCCGGCGACGTGTTGCGCGCAGAGTCAGCAGGAAATGGCTTTATTTTTTTTTATAGATGGTTTTATTTTTTTGTAGCGTCCGTGGCCCAGTGGTCATACGTCCGGCTTTTAATCCAGAGACCCTGGGTTCAAATCTCAGTGTGTGGCGTAAAGTTCGCCTGGACGCTACCGTGTTTCGGAAGGCACGCAAAACTGTGGGTAATTTCCTATAAAATATGTAGGAGGAAGTCGTTAGGTCATGTTGCAGGCCCTGTAGTAATCTCGGCGACCTGAAACTGCAACATATAGGTTCGCCACACAACCTATAAATTGTGATTTGACTCTGACAGTGTAAGTAGGGTAACCTATTCTGTTGGAGTATAAACCCCAATTTAAACAAAAAAAAAAGCTGCTTGGAACAGTAGGTGGACAGAGCTATAGATCTGGTGGAAAAAAGATTTGTAAATCTATTGGTATGTATGGAAATATGTTGAATAATGCAATACCTGATGCCTGTGACGTAATCACACAGCCTGCATTTTAACATGGTCCTGTGAGTGTAGACGTGGTATTCCCGCCTCATTTCAGTGCTAAACCGTATGTGGCATATAGAGCACTCGAACGGCTGGCCTGGCTGAAACAAATATAATAGAGTACTCTTTATAGCAACCAAATAAAACTACAGTTTTACTTCATATTAGCACTAAAATACAATTTGGTCTACAATGGGCAGGGTAGTTCCCGGTCGTACACACCCCCATCGTTCACACTGTTACCGAACGGGAAGAGATCATAAAATATGTTCCGCTCGGTCACAGTGTGTACGGTCGCTACTTTTTTTCCCGATCGTTAACACTGTTAACGATCGGGAAAAAAAAGTATCGATTGTTCGCAGTGTGGACGAACGCTACTATTTATTCCCACTCGTACCTAAATCACACCTGAACTAACTTTTATTTAAAAAGTTCTTCTAGTGGAATCGCGCGCACTTCGTGGCGCATAAAACAGTCAAATAATACCTACATTTATTGTTTCATTTATTTTGTTAGTTATACCTAATTTGGTACCACTGCATTTCAAATCTGTAATATCTTCGAAAGTATTCATTCAAATTACATGCTGTAAAAGGACCATATTTTTCTATATCAAAAGAATTTATACTACATACATAATATAAAATCGCATCGTTTATAGCGAGCGTATCAATCTTTAAGAGAGAAAAGGGTGCACCAAATTCATCACTTTATGAATTGACTGTCACGCGTTACGAAGTGCGCGCGGGTAGTTCGAGTGGAGAAGTAACATTAGTTTACATAAAAAGTAAAACACGGGACAATTTTGTTACATGGTGGTCACCAATATTATAAAAGGAGAGCACATAAAAGTGGTCTTGTGGTGTGGAGTTGTAGCCAACGTCGTTTAATTACGAAGTTCTTATGGCCAATTTCCAGCTCCATCATCAGACCCTGGTTACTATATTATAGTATCAAAATACTCGCCAAGACAAATCAAATAAGCCCAAACTCGATGAGGTTGCGTCGATTAATTACGGAGCTGTTTACTATAATAGAATATCAAAGTACCCACTTAGGTACAAACTACCGTTAAATATATCAATAATATCTCTCATAAAGGTACCATTATTTTTTTTTGCATCTTGGCTAGATACAAAAAACAGTGTGGTGTCCCCCCTCCCCTCCCTTCCCCCCTTCACTCCCTACCCCCTTACCTCTCCCCTCCCCTCCCCTCCACACACACAGACAGACAGACACGTCAAACTTCGTTCCAAAAACATGTTTTTAAAGCAATAAGTCTCTAAGACCACTCTAGCGGCTGTAACGTTTAACTCAACTTTTTTTCGGGCCGCTATAGCGGTCGGGACGTTTGAGTGGATAGCAAAAAGTGTCGTGACAATTTTTGGTAAGAATTTTTTCCGTCTAGTCCCCTTTCACAACGCGCGATAAGGAACTTCGTTCCAAAAATTAGGGACGAGTGGGAATAAAAAGTAGCACTCGTCAACACTGTGACCGTGCGAAACATCTTTTTTGATCTTTTCCCGATCGTCAACAGTGTTTACGACCGGGTATAACTGATCGGGAACGTTTCGAAAAAAAAGTAGCGACCGTACACACTGTGACCGAGCGGAACATATTTTATGATCTCTTCCCGTTCGGTAACAGGGTGAACGATGGGGGTGTGTACGAACGGGAACTACCCACATGGATACATCTCTTTATAGTTGACTGTACCAAATCCCACTCTACTCTTTCAATCAACTTTTCCATACAAAGATTGGTTGCCTGGAAGCTGCCCATTGGGGTAGTTCCCGTTCGTACACACCCCCATCGTTCACACTGTTACCGAACGGGAAGAGATCATAAAATATGTTCCGCTCGGTCACAGTGTGTACGGTCGCTACTTTTTTTTCGAAACGTTCCCGATCAGTTATACCCGGTCGTAAACACTGTTGACGATCGGGAAAAGATCAAAAAAGATGTTTCGCACGGTCACAGTGTTGACGAGTGCTACTTTTTATTCCCACTCGTCCCTAATTTTTGGAACGAAGTTCCTTATCGCGCGTTGTGAAAGGGGACTAGACGGAAAAAATTCTTACCAAAAGTTGTCACGACACTTTTTGCTATCCACTCAAACGTCCCGACCGCTATAGCGGCCCGAAAAAAAGTTGAGTTAAACGTTACAGCCGCTAGAGTGGTCTTAGAGACTTATTGCTTTAAAAACATGTTTTTGGAACGAAGTTTGACGTGTCTGTCTGTCTGTGTGTGTGGAGGGGAGGGGAGGGGAGAGGTCAGGGGGTAGGGAGTGAAGGGGGGAAGGGAGGGGAGGGGGGACACCACACTGTTTTTTGTATCTAGCCAAGATGCAAAAAAAAATAATGGTACCTTTATGAGAGATATTATTGATATATTTAACGGTAGTTTGTACCTAAGTGGGTACTTTGATATTCTATTATAGTAAACAGCTCCGTAATTAATCGACGCAACCTCATCGAGTTTGGGCTTATTTGATTTGTCTTGGCGAGTATTTTGATACTATAATATAGTAACCAGGGTCTGATGATGGAGCTGGAAATTGGCCATAAGAACTTCGTAATTAAACGACGTTGGCTACAACTCCACACCACAAGACCACTTTTATGTGCTCTCCTTTTATAATATTGGTGACCACCATGTAACAAAATTGTCCCGTGTTTTACTTTTTATGTAAACTAATGTTACTTCTCCACTCGAACTACCCGCGCGCACTTCGTAACGCGTGACAGTCAATTCATAAAGTGATGAATTTGGTGCACCCTTTTCTCTCTTAAAGATTGATACGCTCGCTATAAACGATGCGATTTTATATTATGTATGTAGTATAAATTCTTTTGATATAGAAAAATATGGTCCTTTTACAGCATGTAATTTGAATGAATACTTTCGAAGATATTACAGATTTGAAATGCAGTGGTACCAAATTAGGTATAACTAACAAAATAAATGAAACAATAAATGTAGGTATTATTTGACTGTTTTATGCGCCACGAAGTGCGCGCGATTCCACTAGAAGAACTTTTTAAATAAAAGTTAGTTCAGGTGTGATTTAGGTACGAGTGGGAATAAATAGTAGCGTTCGTCCACACTGCGAACAATCGAAACTTTTTTTTCCCGATCGTTAACAGTGTTAACGATCGGGAAAAAAAGTAGTGACCGTACACACTGTGACCGAGCGGAACATATTTTATGATCTCTTCCCGTTCGGTAACAGTGTGAACGATGGGGGTGTGTACGACCGGGAACTACCCATCCATGTTAGTCTTAAGTCTTACAAAATGAAGGAACTTTTAGTATGCAAAAATTATTTACCCTTACTTGACCCTTACGTGACATTTTCAGTATCTACCAAATCTTATATTATATTCGATTCATTTTAAATGCTATTATTATGTATCACCTAAGGAAAAGTAGTGGGATACATCATTGTTGCATATTAAACGAGTCGATGATAATATAAAGTTTGATTGCTACTAGAAATGTCACGAACCAAGGGTAGTTCATTGTGGCAAATGAAAATTTACTTCATTTTGTAAGCCTAACATGGATACCATCTCTTTGTAGTTGACTGTACAAGAACGTGTAGTTACATAATGTATTTAACTTAATCTTACTAATATTATAAACTTGAAAGTTTGTAAGAATGGATGTCAGGATGTCTGGATGTGTGTTTGTTACTTTTTCACGCCTAAACGGGTGGACCGATTAAGCTGAAATTTACAGATAGGTTAGACCCTAGAATAACACATAGGCTATAGAAAAGCGGGTAAAACCGCTGGGCACAGCTAGTACTTTATATACTGATCTGATGATGGAGCTGGAAGGTGGCCATAGGAACTCCGTTATTAAACGACGTAACCCCTACGAGTTTGGGCTCATTTGATTCGTCTTGACGAGTACTTTATGGTGCTAGATGGTAATAATAATAAAAGGTTGTTTTTAAAAAGTTTTTTTTAAATTTCACTTGTTACCTTTTGTATTGTAATATTGGGATTCAACAAAAAGCTATAGAAAAACTAATTACTTACATCATGCCTAGTTTGAATATGATAATCTAGGACAGTCTTGTTCAGGAAGCTCTTGAGACAGCGATCACATCGGTGTGGTTTATTTGTATACTTCAATGTATGACGTTTTTTCTCAAATTCCGTTTTCATCTGCACATAAATGACAAAATATTTTTTAATGGATGTTGTGGCACCCTGTAAATGCAGGAGCACAAATGTTGTGATCTCATAGCCTAAAGTATGTAAATCTATGTGTATTCTGTGTTAGGTGTCCTAAATCTTACTTAATAATATTATAAACGTGAAAGTTTGTAAGAATGGATGTCTGGATGTGTGTTTGTTACTCTTTCACGCCTAAACGGGTAGACCGATTGAGCTGAAATTTGGTATACAGATAGCTTAGACCCTAGAATAACACATAGGCTATAGAAAAGCGGGTAAAACCGCTAGGCGCAGCTAGCAAATAAACAAAATAAAATTTAATGGAAAAAGCAGAAAACACGCGTGGCATTATGGCTAAGGCTGACGCCACAATGTTAGTGCGCGACTCTCAGTGCAAAAGTCGCAACGATCACATCATGTTGTTGCGGCGACCACGAAGTCCTTAATCACACGTTCTAGAGACGCACGCGTAAAGTGGGATCAGCCTAAGCTAGATCACGTTAAGCTGCATAGCATTCAATTTTTCTTATGTAAAGTGCTTTTGGTGGTTTGTTTTGTTTTATAATTTAGTTTACCTGTTCCTCAGTAGTAAGGCGTAGTGTTTCAAACATAGTGTCTCCATAACGGCCCTGTATCTCTGACAGTTTACGAATGGCTAACTGACTGAACGGCCCAGGGCCTATAACACAAAATGGGAGAAATAATATGAATAATTATTATTAAAAATAAAATATATTAGTAAAAGTGAGGGAGATAGATATACATTAACAATTTTTCAAGCCTCAATAAAACAATGCAACGTCATACCAGGAAGTTTACTGTTAGTAATCTCAAAACGACAATACAGAGGCCCCAAGGTTTTTAGACGCAAATTGAATCCAGGATCCAAACAAATCATCAAACTGAAAAATTCTGATGGCAACATAATTACAGATCGACATGAAATGTTGCGCATTGTTGAAAAGTTTTACGGAGACTTATACTCTACAAGATCAGAGGAACCACCCCCATCAGGTGACGATCCTAGAGCCCCACCTTATGAAAACCGAGATCCCGAACATCTTCCAGAAATATTGATATGGGAGGTAGAACGGGCTTTAGTACAAATGAAAGGAGACAAATCACCTGGTGAGGATGGTATTACCGTAGAATTACTTCGGGCAGGAGGACAACCACTTGCAAAGCTTTTCAATGAAGTGCTACTTAGAAATACAACCCCTCTTTCATGGAAAAATGCAATAGTTACAATTATACATAAAAAAGGCGATAACTGTCTGAACAACTATAGACCCATCAGCCTTCTTTCTCAGATCTATAAGCTTTTTTCTAAAGTTCTATGCAATAGGCTATCCCGACAATTAGACGAAGGACAACCAAATGAACAGGCTGGCTTCAGAAGCGGTTTCTCCACTATCGACCACATCCATACCGTAAAGCAGCTGATGGAAAAATGCAACGAGTTTAACCGGCCCTTATACATGGCGTTTATTGATTATGAAAAAGCTTTTGACAGCGTTGAACACTGGGCCGTGTTGAACTCACTCCATCGCTGTGGGGTTGATGTCCGATATGTGGAGGTGCTGAAGGAGCTCTACAGTTCAGCAACGATGCAAGTACGACTGCATTCACTAACCGATCCCATTGCCATTAAAAGGGGAGTCCGACAGGGAGATACCATCTCACCCAAGCTTTTCACTGCTGTTCTAGAAAATGTTATGAAACTTCTTGTATGGGACGAAACAGGCATTAACATCAATGGGGTCTTCCTGTCGCATCTCAGATTTGCAGACGACTTAATATTGTTCGCTGAAACTTCTACTGACCTCCAGAGTAAGATACAAGACCTTTATAATGCTTCTCTAAACGTTGGCCTAAGGATGAACATGTCTAAGACGAAAGTGATGTCAAATGTCTCTGGCTCCTTGAATTCACCTATAATGGTAGGAGACGAGGAATTAGAGGTAGTTGACCATTACATATATCTTGGACATGTTCTATCTTTTGGCAGAGAACATCAGAATAAGGAGATCAGTAGAAGAATACAGCTTGGATGGGCCGCCTTCGGAAAATTAGAAGACATCTTCCGCTCAAAAAAGATTCCACAGTGTCTGAAGACTCGTCTCTATAACCAATGTGTTCTGCCCACAATGACATACGGTGCCGAGACATGGACGCTTACGCAGGAGACTGTGTACAGAATAAGAGTCGCACAAAGAGCCATGGAGCGCGCCATGCTCGGCATCAAACTGCAAGACCAAGTACGCAATTCCGAAATCCGACGCCGAACAAAGGTGAAAGACATCGGAAGCAAGGTGATGGAGCTTAAATGGAGTTGGGCAGGACACGTGGCCAGACGTGGTGATGGCAGGTGGAGTCGGACCTTAACCGAATGGTGGCCTAGATTAGGGCGGAGAAATCCGGGTCGTCCGATGGCGCGATGGACTGACGACATTAAGAAGCAGGCTGGAGGTAGCTGGATGAGGACTGCAAGAGACAGGGGAGAGTGGCAAAATCAAAGGGAGGCCTATGCCCAGCAGTGGGCAATTGAAGGCTGATGATGATGATGAATCTCAAAACCACATTTTATATTGATAAGGAATCAAGATACATGTATAACACACATCTACTCATATTATTATACAGTAATCATATTTACCTAAGCATAGTTTCTTAACAGGATACAAATATGGCACTTTATCCAAATTATTCAATACAATATCTACATCTATGACATTTCCTTTCTCATCCTTAACAGTTCCACATCTCTTGAATTTCTCTTTTAACTTAGTTTTTAAATCTTCCACATTAAAAGGTTTTCTTTTAGGTTTAGATACTATTTCACTGTCATTTATATCCATGTTGGAGTTATCTTTCTTTGATTGTTGTTGTTTTTCGAGGACTTTTAGTATGTTTTTAAGTTCTTTGAGTGATGCATCACTGTCTGAATCCAGTCCATCGTCACTATCAGAATTGGTTTCCTTAGTAATATCATCTTCTGCTAAATTATCATCATTGGCAAAATTATCATCATTGGCAAAATTATCATCAGAGTCCGAACTGAAATCATGATCACTTGCTAGTACCTCATCTGGCAATTTATTTTCAATAGGTACTATATTTTTTACAATCGGTTCTGCATTTTTCACAACTGGTATCACATTTTTTACTATAGTTTCTGTATTTTTAACAATTGGTACTACATTACGTTCATTTTTAACAGAGATAGGAACCTCAAACTTGTGTTTGTGTGATTGAGTTTCATTGTCATATGAATTCATTAGCTCTACCTTTATATCCTGTTTATTGAAATTGTCGTTAATTTGATACAGAGGTTCATTATTGACATTTTCAAGCAGATCAGGAGACTCTGGTGGTTCATTATCCGTTGGAATGTTGACTGATACAATATGTGGATGCTTAGAGCTTGGTATTTGAATGGGAGACTCTACATCAGCTGTTTGGTAGAAATATACCTTGAACAAGAATAAAAAATTTATCTAATAGTCAAGAAACTAGACTAACAATGTACTTGAGGCTAGATAATGTAATAAGGTGACAGAAGTTACTATTCATTTTCCAACATGTCATCAGTTTTTTTTTAATCAAAGTGTTTTGAACATGTCAAGTGGTAAAATCAATGTAATCTCAATGGCTGTATGGATTATGAGCTACTTACCCTAAAATTTTTTTTATTGCCATGACTGAGGTGTGGCATAGGTATTGCTGTGTAGAGAAGGTGCTTTGGCTTTTTTTCCTGAAATTAAATTTTTATTTATTTAATAAAAATGCATACAATCAATACAGGCGAGGTGCCCTGCCTAATCTAATAGTATGATTATTACAGGGGGGTCACACCATCGTGGCCACCTGTGAGACAAAAAACAGCTTACAGATTGACATTATTTTATGAAAATACGCTATATATTGATATTTTAGGTCATAAACTAGTTGAATAACATTGTATTGTCTCAAATTGCTTTAAAATTTTGGAAAAAAACGAAACACAGGTATTATTGTCACAGTGAAGCAGTTTGACAGAGTTTGACAAACAACATAAACCAGCCACGCTGAAAGGGACGGAAAAAAAATAGGCTCTCCTTTTTCTTCACACAGAATTTTCCCTATTGCCATCACACTCTGTAGTTGTATTACTTCTGTGGATTATTATAATGTGCATCTTAATACTTACTACTACCTATCTAATATAAAGTTCATTATTAATCTGTGAACATGCAAAGAGTCTTCTATGATTAAACTAGGCTTAGAACCCTATATTGATAGGGCAATTGCTCAGCGAAAAAATCAAATCCACCACAAAATAATATTTGCAGGATGCATTGAATAGACTAGCCAGACAGGCAGCTCAGATATACTTCTCCCAGCCCTGCACAATATAGCTTTAATTGAACTAGTTTTTGCAATATATAAATTTCCAACAAAAAAACTTACAGCCTCCGATTGACTCATCCATGTTTTGAATGTCTCAATAGCAAGAAGACAGTTCTTCTTGAACTCGTGGAACTTCTTCAGCTTATAAATACATTCCGAACAGAATTTGGATCTCGCGACACCCTAGAAGAATAAATAATAATTTGAACATGAGTGGGAATATCATGGAACTTATCAACACCGAACACTTATTAATTAATAATACATTTATGAACCACAACATTTACAAATTCTGTGGCTAGTGTAATCGAAATTGTTGGAATTCTTTACTTACACCAAAATCGCACAGTTCATCGTAAAACTGTTCCAAGTCATTATATCTAAATGACCGTAAATTCAATTGACTCCTCAAACAAATGTTACAAAGATCCATTGTAAGAAATATTAACAAGGGGCATATTTTCGTCTATAACATAATTTTCCTGCGTTTTCTACTCAAATTTCTTTACGGAAATTAAATTTTGGCGATTTGTTTTCTTTCATTTTTAATGACAGCCATAGACAATTGACCAAAGAGCATATAAGACAGTGTTGCCAGTGCCCTATCTTCAAAAGTAACGCAGACAGGTTCGAAAAGTAACGCATTTACAATAAAAGTAACGCATTTAAAAAAAAAAAACTATTTTTAATCACAGAAGTAATACAACTAGAAGTAGCCATTTTATATGTGAGTGTGATGGCAATAGGGAAAATTCTGTGTGAAGAAAAAGGAGAAGATAT
Source organism: Hemithea aestivaria (assembly GCA_947507615.1). Classification (NCBI taxonomy): domain Eukaryota; kingdom Metazoa; phylum Arthropoda; class Insecta; order Lepidoptera; family Geometridae; genus Hemithea; species Hemithea aestivaria. The sequence goes on along the minus strand of OX382334.1, from coordinate 8,170,312 downwards.
TTTTTTCTGTCCCTTTCAGCGTGGCCGGTTTATGTTGTTTGTCAAACTGCTTCACTTTGACAATAATACTTATGTGTTTCGTTTTTTTCCAAAATTTAAAAGCAATTTGAGACAATAAAATGTTATTCAACTAGTTTATGACCTAAAATATCAATATATCGCGTATTTTCATAAAATAATGAAAATCCGTAAGCTGTTTTTTGTCTCACAGGTGGCCACGATGATGTGACCCCTGTTTTTAATACAATTTATATAAAATGTAATATACTTACTCAATTTAAATATAGGTACTTATACTTTTTTATTCATAGATTTCAGTAGGTAATTATATTGGTCCTATGGCTCGTCCACATATACCGGCCAATGATTTGCTGAGTGTGTTTTGTCTATGGATGAACAGTTTTTGTCTATAAACGAATGTCTTCGGATATTTACGGTTTTTTCCGGTAAATTTCCGGTATACATTTTGGGCTCCATAGCTGACGAATTTAATTATATTTTGAATATTAATCAATCATGGACCATTTGAAGCCATTTTGTGTGAATAATTACGACTTGCAGAGTCATTAACCGGCATAATGTGGACGAGCCATGACATTGGCATATTATTTACTTTTTTTTAATTTTTGTTTTCCGTTTCGATTGCGTTCCGATTCACTAAGTTATTATTTTATATTCTTCCATTGTAAGTTCATTTAAAAAAATCATTACCCCAAAAAGTAACGCAAAAGTAACATTTTAGGACAAGTAACGTAAAAGTAACGCAAAGGGTCAAAAAGTAACGCAAAATGTTACAAAAGTAACGCACTGGCAACGCTGATATAAGAAGAAGAGACGGGACTTAGAACAAAAAAAATGGTTCAATGTAAATGTATGAAACGGGCAAGAAGATCCAATACCAACATTGCGGGCATGATTATAGATTTTGACAGTGACAATTAACAACGCCAATGCTGCCAACATTGCCTACGTGGTAGGGTTGTTCCTGCACCGGCTACATATTTTATCGATAATTTGTTAGTATTATAATAATTTCTCACATTTGGGTTATTACATATTACAGACTGAGTTAAATAATTTAGTCTACGTTTATTAAGTGGGTAAAGTCTATATTATATATTAATACTAGACATTTACCCTATTAATAAACGTAGACTAAATGATTTCATTCAGTCTGCACTCATCAATAAGAGTTAGAAATTAAAAACACAAACAAAATTAAATTTCCTTTTATCATTTAATATTAAAATAATTTACGTTAACACAAGTCTTCATTACCTGTCACTTATTTACAGTGCATCTTTTCTCTAGGTACGTATACTAAATGTTCGTGGCCCGTTGCATTAACCAACTGTTTACATCTGAAATATTAAATAATAACTATTATTATCAATAATAATTATTAAGTTGTAAATTATTTTTATATGGGAAAAGTGATTATCGATATCGGTAGATTAAAAAATGTTACATCACTAATATTTACAATAACAAATTTATTTTGCAAATAATTTTAACGAAGTTCTACTGGATCTTCAATTATTACTTCTATACAGAACTTAAGATTGTAAACAAATTTATATTAAATACTTACTGACGCTAAACACATCATTTTTCTATATGTTTTTGGTTATCCATCCCGGCGAGAGTTTACATCGTATATTTTGCATTAAGAATACCTGCTAGTACAAATCAATATCACACACTGAATTCTATCATAATATTATTAAGTTTAATACCAAAATTAATGCATTAATCACTGAAAAACCTTTAAACAAATAATAATTATTTATGACTATTCAAGAACCGTTGAACTCCATTGATGTGATTGACAACTTGTAGCTCTGTGACTTTGACTTTTATAAAAGTTTGACTTTTGACAGTCATCAAGACCGTATAATCCGTCTGAATAAGAGCAATGCCGAAAGCCTAAGTAGCAATATGGGTTTTGCGACTTTTTAATTTAGTCGGATAGTGCCGCCATTATTTTTATTCCCCGTTTCATACATTCATTTTCTTGCATAGAAGTTGCGCCAGCCTGCAATTGACAATAGACAATTTGTCATTTGTCAGCTTGTCGTTCAGCCTATAACAGACTATAAACGGAGTTTTTGGCGGCAAGCCTTGATCATATCATTAGCTCCACGTCTTTTGCTTAATAATCGTGTAGAATTTGATTGTTAGCGTGTAATAATGGTGGAATATTGCGTGTTAAGTGTTTTTGAATGTGCACAGATGTAGGCAAGTGATATGGTGCTGAAATATGAATTTTGGTGCCCCCTCCAAAACTCCTCCGAACTTTCAGTAAAATTCCACCCATTTTACTGGAAGACTCACGTGACTAGACGAGCTATTAAGCTCACTCTGACTCTGACCTGACTAACTAACTTATTACTTAAAAAATAACATTTAACTTGACACTGGCAAAACACGAAAGTGGAGACCATAATTTAATATCCCGTGAACATTCACGAATTTTACTCGACACTGGCAAAATGCACATGTTGCCATATTAAAAAGAAAAAAAAAAAAAAAGACTATAAACCGTAAACCACAGACATTCTGTACGATGACAACGTGAGAGCGTTGCAAAACGATAAAGACACGTAAACGAGTGTAATAATACATCTTTTTATTTAGAAATACACTATTTAGGTGGCACTAAAAGATCCAATACCTATATAAAAATAAATTAATTCCTTTACAAGTACATAGGATTAGTAGACAACGAGTCCCTTCATGAATTCTATCGTGAATCGTTAGCTACTAGTCACCAACACAAGAGACCGTAGACAGAAGACAGATAAAGCTAGTATTACGCAAGATACAAACGAAATTGCACGATTTTTTTTTTAAATTTGACAGTAGGCAATGGCGAGAAGAGAGATGAAATTGTTTGTGAATAATACCCCTCATCATCTTTATATATTTAATCTGTGGCGAAGAAAAGATTTAAAAAAAAAGTAACTACGGTGTCATTTTATGTCTCATCTGTGGTGTCATGCACTTTTTATAAATAAATAAATAATTAATAGAAATGTAGAAATAAAACGATTTTATATAAAAGCTAACTCGTTACAAATATGACTACCATAATTTGTAGTATTTGTTTGCGAAGTAACATAAACCTACGATCAATAACAAATGAAAATTTAGTAAACTTCTATGATGAACTCTGCGATTTCGGTGTAAGTAAAATATAATAAATGTTATAAACGGAGGTAAAACTTAACATAGGCATGTGTAAAAGCATGGCTCGTATAAAAGCATAGTATCACGTTAATAATTTTTAAGAGGAAAGACTTGGTGATAAACCTTAGCGTAAAGTAAATAAAGTTTTTACATAGCCACTTGCATAAATTTAATGTAAATCCTATATAATAATATTAATGGTTATATTAAAGTCATAATTTGTTTCTTCTAGAGTGGATTCAGGTCCAAATTTTGCTCTGTATGTCTATACAAGTTGAGGAAATGCTATGAGTTCAAAAAGTATTGTCGTCTTGCTGTGGAGACGTTGAAAACATGGATGAAGCAACCTAAGGCTGTAAGTTTATTATACACTTGTGCCTGTTCATTAAATAATAACATGTACCTATTCATAATAAATCTATCATGGCCAAATCTATACTATTTAAAATTATATTAATATTAGGTAGCATTACTAACAAAATAACATACTAATTCACATTTTTTTAAATTACAGGAAAAAAAGCCAAAGCATCTTCTCCACAAAGCAATGCCTGCAACACACCTTAGTCTTTGCAATAAAAATAGTTATAAGGTATCCCTTATATTCTGCCAACCATTATTATTTCACTGAGCGAGCTTGTATATAATACTAAAGACCTGCCCCGGATTTGCATGTGCTTTACATATAAACCTTCCAAACTATATTGCCAAAAAGTGCATTATAATTCATTAAACATCTGCATTACAATAGACATTTGTAACAACCTCATTTTATACTATGTAAATATTTAAGATGTCTTGTTTTAGGTATATAACCAATCAGAAGATTTAGATATGGCAGCACCCATCCAAACTCCTTACATGAAAAATCCACATATTATAATAGTCAACATTCCAAAAGACGATGATATTGAAATGCTAGAATCTCCCAAGCTCGATGAAATTGATGAACAATTTAATGAAAATAATACAATAGATGTAGCAGATATAAAAATAGAATATTTGAATACTGACAATGAAAATGAATCATTAAAAAAGTTTGATGTTTCAACAGTAAAAAGTGAAAGTATAGAACCAGTATTTAAAATTTTTCCTGATGAAGAACTAGGAACTGATGATGATTTAAATGACTTAGATTATACTGTTAAAAGTAACTTGGAATCTACAAATTCAGATAGTGATAATTCAAATATGGAAGTAGACATATTGGAAACTAAAAAAAATAAACATAAAAGAAAACCTATTAATGTAGAAGATCTAAAAGCTAAATTGAAAGAGAAATTCAAAAGATGTGGAACTGTTAAGGATGAGAAAGGAAATGTTATTGATGTGGATATAGTAATGAATAATTTGGTTGTGTCACGTCTGTTTCCAATAAAGAAACTATGCTTAGGTAAATATAACTACAATGAGTACTTAACACTGGCTGCAGCGGCGTTTTTTTGTTAATACCTAGTGCTAAAGGAACCAACAATTAATTTTGTGTGGAAAAATCAGTAGATAAATGACAAAATACAATGTTTATGTGCGTCAGCACTCGCGTTCTGGCCTCATAAACACAGGAGTTGTGTTTTTCTGCAGTCAATGGGTTATATGTATATATCTCAGCTCAGCTAACATGTCAAAAAGTATTATGCTTAATGTACAGTCAACTACAAAGAGATGTATCCATGTTAGGCTTACAAAATGAAGTAAATTTTCATTTGCCACAATGAACTACCCTTGGTTCGTGACATTTCTAGTAGTAATCAAACTTTATATTATCATCGACTCATTTAATATGCAACAATGATGTATCCCACTACTTTTCCTTAGGTGATACATAATAATAGCATTTAAAATGAATCGAATATAGTATAAGATTTGGTGGATACTGAAAATGTCACGAAGTAAGGGTAAATAATTTGTAAGACTAATATGGATACATCTCTTTGTAGTTGACTGTACCATACTAACTTAACTCTATTGAACTGAATTGCCCACAGGTCCTGGCCCATTCAGTCCGTTAGCTATTCGTAAACTGTCGGAGATATGCAACACAGCTTCTCTATTCGATACATTACGCCTTAATAATAATGAAGAGGTAAATAATAATAATAATAATGCAAAAAAAATACAAAATGCTGAAAGTTAAAGCTTAAAAAGCCTTAAAAGTTTCGTCCTTTTGTGTGAATTTCTCGCTGGGGCAATATGATGTTTTGAAATAAATTCTTGTAGAATTTCTTTTACCACATGCCACTTTGTAAAGCTATACATAATATTTCAGTATTATATTTTTAAAAGTATTTCCAATTTGACACTAAAAGTTGGTTCCCAAAATATTTTCTATGTTGTAATGTCTAGCAATCTGGACTACACTAACTACTAACTAACACTAAAAAATAATTTAAAAATATGTAAAGCTTCACTGAGAGATTAAAAAAAAAGGTAAATTGTGAATATATTATATTACAAAATGTCATATCGCAGGAGCGGGAGCACATAAAGACGAAACTCCTAATGACATATAGAAGAACTGTACTGTATTTTTCAGATGCTAGCAGAATTTGAGAAACGTCGACTGAGTTTGAACTATACAAAACACCTGCACCGATGTGAGAGTTGTCTTAAAGGATTCCTGCATCGGCCCATGCTGGACTTTCATATTAAAACTAGTCATAATGTGAGTACAATGACATTGTACTCAAAACATTGTTTTTAGTACCATGGGTGTAGCAAAAATGAGTAGGTAGGTAGTAAAAATCTGTACCTATATAATATCAAGTTCGATTTATAAAAAAAGATTAGATAAATAAATACCTGTGTATATTCTGGTTTGCGAATAAAACAAGTAATATAGATTTTGGATGGGGACACGCTACACCCTTCAATATAAAATGATTTAGCCAAGAGTGACGTCATGTTCCCCAAAAAGCAACTTGAGTGTGCGAAAACATTTTTTGTCATATTTAGAAAGTAAATCATATTTGTCCACTATTTTTACAAGCTTTATATTACTTTCACCTGTCAAGTCTGTTAAATTTGACCCACTTCCCGGTGTCCGATTGAGTTGAAATTTTGTATGCATGCATAAATCGGATGACAATGCAATATTATTATGACATCGAGCTGATCTGATGATGGAGCTGGAAGGTGGTCAAAGGAACTCCGTCATAAAACATCGCAACCCCATCGAGTTTGGGCTCATTTGATTCGTCTTGACGAGTACTTTATGATGCAAGATAATAATAATAATTAAAGCTTGTTTTTAAAAAGTATTTTTAAAATTTCACTTGTTAATTGCTAACCTTTGACTTAGGTGAACTGACTTACACTGAAATTATATGCAAATATTTCAAATAAACGTCGTAAACTAGGCTAATTGTTTCAGCCAGCGATGCCATTCGAATGCTCAATATGTCACATGCGCATGAGTACGCGGGACAAACTGAGTTCCCATACATCCACCCACAGAAATGTATTGAAATGCAAGTTGTGCGCTTTCTCTGCAGGTAAAAGGTAAACTTGTATCTAATTATTAACACTTGAACTAACTATTAACGTAATTTAACGTCAAGTATAAATAATATAGCGTCTTTCAAAGATTAAGAGGTGTGAGTTTTTTTTAGAGATAAATTTAACATTAAATCCTGGCACGGTCGCCATGCATTATTACGATCATAAATTAAAAAAGTTTCCTTCCTGCCAGGTTGTCTATAAGAGATTGCTTTAAGCGATAAGACCGCCAATTGTTTACCTTTAATTTTAAGCTTGTATTCTATTTCCTATGTATCTTGGTATGCAATAAAGTGTTTTTTTATTCTATTCTAAATCAAGTTTTTCACTTTATGGTACATTTATTATTTATTACTAAAAGAATACTGACACGTTTTCAAACTAGCTCGTGAAATGAAAAATGGGATTTATTTGTCTTGAATTTTGGTACAATATGATCTTATATAATATTAAACTTTTCTGTTCTAACAAAATTCTACCTATTAAAGGAGTACAAATATTTTAATACAATACCTCTCATTATGCAACATTTTCATTAAATATTAGCTACTATTAAAACGTGTGTTTCAGGGGTATAATGGTAGAGCACGTAAACAAACACAAGGGGGTTAAATATACGTGTGAACATTGCGGTAAGGAGTTTACGTAAGTATCATATTTATTATTTTACTGCAGACTGCAGGGCAAAGGCCTCCTAAATATAAAAATTCAATTAGTAACAAGTGAAATAAAAAAAAACTTTCTAAAAACAAGCTTTTATTATTACCATCTAGCATCAAAGTACTCGTCAAGACGAATCAAATGAGCCCAAACTCGATGGGGTTGCGTCGTTTAATTACGGAGTTCCTATGGCCACCTTTCAGCTCCATCATCAGATCAGTCCTCCGTCATCCGAGTTATACATGCATGCAAAATTTCCGCTCAATTGGAAACCGGGATGTAGATCAAATTAAACTTGCAAGATTTGTTTACAGACAGACAGGTGAAAGTAAATTAAAGCTTGTAAATAATTTTATTATGTGTTGTCCAGACAATAGATCACCAACTCCCCACCTACCTATGTAAATATCATTATTACTCTCCCTGAAAGGTTGTCTGGAAGAGATCACTTTTAGCAATAAGACCGCCAATTGTTACACTTATGTTGTGATTTTGTGTTATAGTTTTAAGTTTTCTGTATGTTTGTAGTGTTTCAATAAAGAGTTTTCTACTCTAGATCCCGTTTTTGCTCCTGATCCTCCTGAATTGTCTCAACTGTTCCACAACCTACACAGTTGAGGACCTTTTTACAAGCTTTTATTTACTTTCATCTATCTACTTTTTTTTTCAACGAAGTAAGAAGACGAGCAAGACGCTCTCCTGATGGTAAGAGATAACGCTGCCCATAATTAGTACAGTGCTACCCAGTGCATTGCGCCAACGCTTCTTACTTGAGAGTCATAAGATGTTAAGACTCCAACCCAGTAATTTCTCTAGCTACAGTGCCCTTCTTCCGAAGCACAGCAATGTTTGCACATCACTGCTCAGGCGGTAGAATAACTGGCACTGTTGGGGTATACCCACCTAGACGACCTCCTGCAAAGGAAGTTTACCCCCGGTAAACATTCACCTGTCTGTTGTGTGTCTGTCTGTCTGTCTGTAGGTACATTATATTTATAATGCTTATAGGACAAGAACATCCCTAGCGGCACATATAAACTCAGCGCACGAGGCGCGGCACGCGTGCGCTCTCTGCGCCGCCGCTTTCATGACCGCACACGGGTTAGAGGTGCACCATTTGAAGAAACATCACGTACGTATAAGGGCCAAAAGCCTAAGATAAGGTATAAGGGCCTAAGATGTCTCTTTCGCTGGTACGATTTAACGAATTTATATTTCAAAATTCTATATATATTATTGGATTTTAGACACTCTTCATTTTCACCTTATAGAATTTCCAAATCACATCTGCATTAGGTACCTGTCCCACCGAAGGCGAGAACACAAGTAACTTGTCGCTGAGCGACAAAAGCTATGAAAGTTAAAACTCGCTCAGCGATACTCGTGCTTTATCAGAACTGACGCCGAGCGAGCAACCAGCGGTCATTTCTCTACTAAATTGGTAGAGCACTTTAATAAAATGTGTACAGTTTAAAACCAAAATTATACAGTAGGTATGTAAGTAGGCAAACTTATGTAAGTTACTGTTATACAAGCTATATTATATTTTTAGGGTGAACAGTTTGTGGAAAGCGAAGACAATAAAAAATGTGAAGAATGCAACATACTATTCATATCAAACGAAGTGTATGTGAAGCATATGAGAGTAACACACAAAGTGCGCGGCGGACGATCTCGTGGGAATATGATATACGAATATTCTTGTCGTGTGGTAAGTAATTAAAGCTCATAATAATTTAATATCAAAAGAGCGTTTAAAAATCAGACAATTCACGATCAAGGCAAACAATATAAGCAGCAAAAAAATATAGCCACACTACGAATCCAACCTAATATTATAAATGTGAAAGTTTATGGATGGACGTCATTATTCATTCACGTTCACGTCATCTCAATTCAGATGGTCAAAGTGTGGCACTGTGTGGCACGCCGGAACGTCATATTAATAATTGGGATGATTAATTAAATATTGATATAATATGTAATTTAGTGCTAATTCCGCTCTAATTTGTGATTCCAACTAAGCTAATGACTTATGAGGCGGCGAGAAATTTAATCCAATACAAAATAATAGTATTAATTCCTCCATCGAATCCACCCTCCCAGCTCATGCATACATAATATTAGTATGGATTTCCGCAAAGTAACGGTATATTATATTTGATCACATATACTTTTGCAAGCATCATCTTCCTGCCCTTATCCCACACTAGGTAGGGTCGGCACAACACGTTTTTCTCCTCCATTCTACTCTCTCATCCGTCAAATCTTCATCCACTCCCTTTGCACGCATATCGTCTTTCACACAGTTAATCCAAACCTTTTTTGGGCGTCCCCTTCCCGAATTACCACCAATGACCATATTCATAGACTTTTGCAAGCATTCTGAGTAAATAATAATTTCAGTGTGAGTGGAAGGGGTCAAGCCGTCGGTTGCAAATGGACCACTACCAGTCGGAGCATCCTGATGCTGACTCCAAGTTTCTACACAGCGGCAGCTATTTGTGCCACGATTGCGGACAGCGATTCAAGGTTTCTATTAACTAATAAATACAAGTTTCTTGCCCTTTAAAAGAACAGACCCCCGAAATATGCAAAACACTCGTGACTAGTGCTAAAAACTGCGTTTTTTCCACAACGACTGTCTAGTACAGTTATTTAGTGTTTACTACAAGCATTTTGAACTTTTCCAAGTACTAGATAAGTTAATACCTAGATAATCCTAAAAAATAAAATGTTCTTAGAGACACAGTACCTATGATAAAGTTCTAAAGTGCCGGATAATACTATGAGGCAATAATAAATTGATTGGCTTGACTAAACATTTCCGAGTTATCTAATAGTCCATTGCGAACTCTAACGCGCCATTCGCTTACATTTTGTATATATTTATTATATACTATAGTATACGACATATTATACAAAATGTATCTACATATATATAGATTTAGCGTTAGGCTACTACCCCCAGGTACCTACCTTAAAAATGGTATTTCTTCAATAAAGATGTTGAAAAGGCCAACATTATTAAATGATAAAAACTGTGTTTGCACACATGCCGAAAGGCAGATTATGATGATGGCTATGTAACCCTACATTGTTTCCATCTTATTGTACACATTTTAGCAAAAATAAATCTTACTAATATTATTAACGTGAAAGTTTGTAAGAATGGATGTCTGGATGTTTGTTACTCTTTCACGCCTAAACGGGAGCACCGATTGAGCTGAAATTTGGTATATTTTTTTATATAAAACAAAGTAAGTGGACGAGCAAGACGCTCTCCTGATGATGAGAGATAACGCTGCCCATAATTAGTACAATGCTACTAAGTGCACTGCGCCAACGCTTCCTATTTGAGAGTCATAAGAAGTTAGGACTATTCAGCCCAGTAATTTCACTAGCTACAGTGCCCTTCTACCGAAGCACAATAATGTTTGGACATCACTGCCCTTCTACCGAAGCACAGTAATATTTGCGCATCACTGCTCAGGCGGTAGATTAACTGGCACTGTATTGTTTCCAGTCAATAACAGCATACCAGGACCATATGAACAAGCACACCGGCACGAGGCCGTATGCTTGCACTAAATGTTCGAAGGCGTTCTTCAGCCGGCTCAATCTAGACTCCCATATATTGAGGCACTTGCCGCCGACTAAGGAATGTCCACACTGCGGGAAGAAGTTCACTACTGGCACTGGATTGAGCTCACATATCCGAGTAAGGAACTATTTTGTTTATAGTTTGACCACTATTGCTGTTTTACCTTAAGAAAGAGCGACGCGGTGGAGGCGAGGAAAAATCACCATGAGGAAAAAAAAAGAAAAAAAATGGGAAAGTCTTACATGAGGTTGATATTGACAGATCTTACGAAAGGCGCTCCAAAGCTCCAATATGCCCCAAAGTGGTTATCCATAAATTACGTCACACGAACTTCATGATTTTTTGCCCCTCCCCCCGTCCTTGTCACAGCTGGTCACATTTGTGAGATAGAATATCTTTCAAATGGATCACTAAATCGAAAAAGTTTTTTTTTTTTTTTCCAAGGCAATCTGTCTCTTGGAGACAATGAGCTTTGTTTGTAGCTGTTGCAGTATATAGCACGTCTTGAGGGATTTTTCGTTTGAGTCTTCTAAGAGGTTCTCTTGACATTAATGTTTTTGCTAGATCATTTGGGTGACAAGACAACCTTTTTTGGAACTTGGTGGCATTTTCTATTATTTCTGCTTCTACTGTTGGTATGTTTAGGTCCTTGTGTAGTCTCTCATTTTTGACATACCAGGGAGCATTTGCGATCATTCTCAACACTTTGGATTGGAATCGTTGTAAGATGCTGAGGTTGGTTTTTGATGCTGTTCCCCAAAGTTGGATGCCCAATCAGCATCAAATGGATCACTAAATCGAAAAAGTTTCTTAGCAACCCATTTTAAAATACCTATTCAACGATACCCCATGACCCCACATGATGGGATTAGGTAGAAAAATCTACTATTGCCCTTACCTGTGCAAAATTATAGCTTTGTAGGACTTATAGTTTCTCCGTAAAGCCACGGACAGACGGAAGTCCAAAAAGATAGAAAACGATTTTAATGAAAGTAAAGTTCAAAGCTGCAGCCTGCAGCCCAGCGCAACACTATGATGATGGTTATAGTTAGGACTATTCTTGGCTCACGAACTGCTTATTGTATTATTAGCTGCGCCCAGCGGTTTTACCCGCAGTACTTATGTAGCCTATGTGTTATTCCAGGGTCTAAGCTATCTCTATACAAAATTTCAGCTCAATCGGTCCACCCGTTTAGGCGTGAAAGAGTAAAAAACACACATCCAGACATCCTGACATCCAGACATCCATTCTTACAAACTTTCACGTTTATAATATTAGTAAGATTATATTTGATATTTGATAATAACTAGATGAATTTGTGTTTCAGATTCACAGAAACGATCGACGCTACAAATGCAACATTTGTGAGAAAGGATTCTTATATAATTCAGCGCTAAAAGCTCATGTGGCTGGTGTACATTATAATAAGAGAAGAAAAAGGAAACCGCGTCCAGATATGGACAGTGAATGATTAGATTGTTTAAATACATATTATGTGTGTAATATGTATCTAATAATAAATATAATTTGAAATACATACATAAATTAATTATTGCGTTTATGAATTTGTTTATTTTAAAAATTGGTCAATTTCTCTAAGTTTTATGTTAACCCCCTGTTAGTGAGTAGATTTGGAAAATATTGCGTATGTAGCTTCCAAGTAATTTCGCTATAATCATGTTATATAGAACTCTGAACTGCCACGGATCAATAGAACAAATTTCAGCGCAGTCCATTCTAAGATTAAGCCATATTGTAGGTAAAGAAGTGTCAATTATGCGCATCCAATTTTTCCGACCTCATAACGTTTCAAATAATAATCGTCATACTTTAATACTAACTTTGTTACTGGCAAGTACACTAACGTGTGGGTCTATGAGCACTGTTCGCGAAGTTCATGTAGGACATTAAAAAAAAACTAAATGTCAGGTCGGTGTCACTGTCACCAACTGTCATTAACTGTCACTGAGAACTGAGATTTGCTTGTGGTCGGTTTGGTGGTCGGCGAAAGTGATTTTAAAATAAATAAATAATTTAATTTAAACTTCCTCTATTTATGTATGCACATAAACTATTTATAATACGTACATGCTGTATTTAATAATATGTAATTTTAAATATTTAACTTTAATACATACGTACTTATAAATAAGAAATTTCGAGGAAAAGATGACCACTTTTTGTGGTATTTGCTTGCGGAGCAAATCAAGTATAAGATCAATAAAAAATGAAAATTTGATGTCCTTTTATGATGAGCTCTGCGACTACGTCGTAAGTAAAAAATATAACACTACATATTGTTAATTCTAAAATCTTATTATTATAAAACAACATCTACAATTTGAAAAAACATTAAATACTACATTTCTATTACAACAAATTGTATGCAACCTAATAATTTGATATCATGTACCTGTGAAATGCGAGTTAACCAAGTGCGATTTTAAAAATAAATAATATGTTTTATAATCTACAAGTTCACTGTTGTTTTTTCTACACACTGGATTTGTGGGATTCTTAGTTTAAATATTATAATTTAAATTTCTTTCAGAGTGGATCCAGGACCAAATTTTGTTCTGAATGTCTGTACAAGCTGAAGAAATGCTTTGAGTTCAAAAAGTATTGTCAGCTTGCCGCTGAAAAACTTAAATCATGGGGTAGGCAACCTAAGGATGTAAGTTTATTTTATAATAATAGCTCATTTATTTCAAGCAATAGTACCTTCATAGCAAATGTAAAGTGACACTTTTTCAGATGTACCATGTCCGTATATATTGAAGGGACTTTTTGTACCATATTTAAATTCATTATAAGTACCTAGTTCATTTATTATAGTAAAATTTTGTACCATGCTTTCTATGTGAAATGAGACCAATACTATTTTTTACATGCTATAGTTTAATTAATAGTCTTTTTTTTTGTTTTTCAGAAAAAAAAGCCAAAGCACCTTCTCTACACAGAAATGCCCGAGGAACAACTCAGTCTATGCAATAAGAATAATTATAAGGTAAGGAATCCCTTTCATAACCCATCTAACGGTTAGGGTGTAGCGTTCGGGGCACTATGGAGAAAAGACTTGGAAAAATTTTGATCAAAAAATTAAAATTGCAAATTTGTTTTTTTTTTTTTTTTTATCATATAGTACATCCAAAAATAAGACAAAAATTATCCGGGACATTTTTTCCTCCGCCCAACCGAATTTCGAGGAAACGTTGTCAAAGATCAATCGTTTTAAAGGGAGTCAGGACTTAGAATATTTTGCATGTGTTTTCGTATTCCGGTAACAGTATTTTTTTATCACGGGATTGTGTTAAGCACAGCACCAGGACTGACGTTTGTACGGGTCATATTGACCTTGACTCAAAGGTCATTGACCTTGACCCAAAATAAGAGAAATTAGCCCAAATATAAGTGATCTTGAGCAATCGTCATTGAACTTGATCCAAAGGTTATTGACCTTGACCCAGAGGTCATTGACCTTGACCCAGAGATCATTGACCTTGACCCAAAAAAGTGTAATTGACCCAATTATTAGTGATCTTGAGCCAAGCGTCACTAACCTTGACCCAAACGTCATTGAGCTTGACCCAATGGTTTAAAGGTCATTGGGTTGGATAGGAAGAATTTAATGCAAAACCGAATCAGAGCACCCCTCTTCCACGCAGTCTTGTGGTTCCTACCCCTAGAGTGTTTTTTATAAGTCGGAGGCACGGAGGGGCGCAGGCGACCGCGTGCTGCTGCGCACCTGGCGAGTCGAAGCGGCCGAGGCTGGCCGGCGGCGAAGCTGCCGGCCAACAAGCCGAGGCTGCGGAGACGAGCTCAGGTGCGCAGTAGCGCGGGGGCAGCGCCGGAGCCCCGTAGTGCCGGAGCTATATCAGAACTAAATGTCGGCATATAGAGTCAACTATGAAAAAAAACTGGTTTTCGAAAATATGTAAGTGTTATAAAAATTGAGTCAAGGTCAATGACCTTTGGATCAAGTTTGTGGTTGTGGTCAAGATCACTAATATTTGGGCTAATTTCACTTATTTTGGATCAAGGTCAATGACCTCTGGGTTAAGGTCAATGACCTTTGGGTCGAGGTCAGTGACGCTTGGGTCAAGATCACTAATAATTGGGTAAATTATACTTATTTTGGGTCAAGGTCAATGACCTTTGGGTCAAGGTCAATGACCTTTGGGTCAAGTTCAGTGATGATTGGCTCAAGATCACTTATATTTGGGCTAATTTCTCTTATTTTGGGTCAAGGTCAATGACCTTTGGGTCGAGGTCACTAATAATTGGAACAATTTCACTTTTTTGGGTCAAGGTCAATGACCTCTGGGTCAAGGTCAATGACCTCTGGGTCAAGGTCAATGACCTTTGTATGCCCGCGGAGGGTTCCCTACCCTTATACTCCCACATCCCACCGGGTCCCGAAGGTTACATAAAGCGTAGTATTTTTGATCAAAAATTTTCTAAGTCTTTTTTTCATAGTGCCCCGAAGGCTACACACCGACCCATCTAACTACAGTGCATTTCTACTACTCTGTTTTTGTCTTCAAAAGAGGTGGTTGCATGTTATAATATTGGAACTATGCATTATAATTTATATCCCAATACAATATAAACAAAACTGTAAAAATATAGGTACAGAATTTTGAGAAGTGTTTGTTGGTAAAATTTAAGGGCAGTCCTGAGTCCTCAAATGTTACTAAGACTACTTAACATAATATTTAAACTATCCATTTTTATCAGCTTACTTATAGTTCAACGAGGGAGTAGTGCAAATTTTATCAAAATCAGATCAGTTGTCCAAATATGAATTAAAATGTGCATTTCAGTTACAGAAAGCAAATGAGTAGACAGTAGACAGTAATAAAAAACCACTTTGTATTACACTAAAAAACCTCTATGAAATGTATACAATTTTTTTATATTTATGTTCTAGATATACTTCTACCAAACAGGAGATGTGGATATAGCCGCTCCTATCCAAATATCTAGCTCTAAGAACCCACATATTGTAACAGTCAACATTCCAGCTGATTCAGCACCAATTGAAGAAGACAGTATCGAAGAACCAAATCTGTGCCCACTTGAAACTGTAGAAGAAACTGTTAAAGAGGAACAAGAGATAAAAGTAGAGTTTGTAGATTTTACAGACAACGACAATGAACTAGATATGGATGTTACAGTTGAAACTAAAAATGCCTTAGAAATAAAGAGGAAATTATCAGAAGAACTTGGAACTGAAGATGATTTGACTGACTCTGGTAGTATTAGTGACAGAGCTCCGAGTCCTGATAAGGATGACAGTGACTGTTTTAGCAGTGACGAGTCACTTAAAGAAGTACAAAGAATGTTAAAAGTTCTTGATAAATCAGAATCAAAGAATGTAGAGGAACCAATAAAACCCAAGAGGAAACCTATTGATATAGAAGATCTAAGGAATAAGTTGGAAGAGAAATTCAAGAGATATGAGCCTGTAAAGGATGTGGATGGAAATATTATCGACCGGGATGCTGTACTAAATAATTTGGATAAAGTACAATATCTATATACATTAAGAAGGCTATGCTTAGGTAAATATAATAATCATAGTAGTTTCTTGCTTGTTTCTCTCGTAGAGGTGGTTTTTGAAGAGACAGCAGACTTAACTAATACAGTAGAACCTGTTTAAGATGATTTCACAGGCATATTAAACAGGATGACGAATCGTATTAAATGTTAAGAAATGTATGAAAACGTGTCTCAAGTTGCTGGGACTGACGCGAAATGGTGTATTAAGCAAGAAATCGTTAACAAGTTCTACTGTACCTACCTAGTTATTTTGTGTTTATTGTCAAAACTTAAGTTATTTAAAATCTAATATTTTCGATGATATATAATATAGTATTAGGGTTTATGTCCTCAGATCCTAGGATCTGAGATAGTGGTATCTATTAAATAAAAAAAAGATTTTTATTTTAATGAATATTTTAAGAGATGAATAATTTTTTTGTTGATTTCTTGAAACGGATAATGACATCTGTAGATACAACTATGCAGTATCAGTTCCTAAATCAATCAGAAACCAATTCCTAGGATCCGCTTCTTCCCAATAATAAAAGTAATGTACAGAATTACCAGTGACCATGTATAAAGATTTGTGTGTTTTCCTTGCAGGCCCCGGTCCTTTTAGTCCATTGGCTATTCGCAAGTTGGCCAAGATTCATCACCGTTTTTCAAATAACGACACTGCTCCATACACTAAAATCTTTCTTGGAACGCAGGCTGAGGTAAATCCTTACAAAGTTTTAAATTAAGCCCTCTCTTAGTTTTTCTTCATTGGGGAGCTGAAAATCAGCAAACTACTTTGTTTACAACATTAAACTAAGCTCTCTCACAATTGAGCAGAGCTACCTTCGCAAACAAACATTCCAAATGACAAATCAATTTAATTTTAAAGCTTGACTTGCATACATTTTACCCTAACTTTCTCGATCCTGAAATAGGTAGGTACACATAATATACAGGGTTATTTCTAAAACACCTGCAACCTTACAGGACCAACCAGTGCATTTTGCTCCAGGTTAAAAAAGTTAGGGCAAGATGTATGCAAGTCGTTCTTTAAATTGCTCTTCTTAAAATATGGATTTTTCAGGTTGTCTTTTACTGGTAGGTCTATACATAGGCGGATCCAGGATTTGGTCCTCGGGGGGGGCCAAGGTGCAGACGGGCAAAAATATTATAATTTTTACTACGAAAAGTTTGTATTTAGCTCGCTCTGAACAGTTAGATAGTTCAAATATCCTTAATAATAAGTGCGCGAGCAGCTAGCTGCGAGCGCCGAGAAAAAAACTATAATCTTGACCATTAAATATGTGCAAAATTCGTAATTCTACAATGCTTCTGGGGGGGGCCTTGGCCACCTGCCCGGGGGGGCCCGGGGGGGGATTTAGGGGGGGGGGGGCCCCCCCCCTAAATCCGCCTATGGGTCTATATATTATTATGCCATTACCTCTTAAAAAAGACAATAAAACTTAATGATTTTGTTATTATTGTACAGATTCTAGCAGAATTTGAGAAACGGCGACAAAATATAAATTATACAAGATTTGCACACCGCTGTGAGCGGTGCCTTAAAGGATTTGCACAAAGTTGGTTCCTGGAGTATCACCATAAATCTAGCCATAATGTGAGCATTTTTTCTTCTTTTCCTATGATACTGTTAGCTTAGTCACATCCAAATTTTCTAGTGTTAGGGTAAAATGCAATTGTTTTATTATATTTCCAGCCAGAATTGCCTTTCGAGTGCTCGATATGTCACATCCGCACTACAACCAAGAGATATTTGGCGAACCATTTGGCCACACACAAAAGGGTGTTGAGATGCAAGTTGTGTACCTTCACATGTGGTATCAAGTAAATATTTTATTTATTTATTTAATTATTCAGCCCAACACTAGGACTAACTTAATGCTAAAGTAGCATTTTCTACCTACTACTTTAGTTGTCCTGTAACTGGAGAAAAAGTAGCGGACAATGGGAGGAGTATCTAATATACAATTTATTTTTCCACTCTAGTATTATACCATTCATCTAGTACCATTTATCTAGTAGTATTGCCATTGTGCACTATTGTCTGAAAGAAATGGATTTATTCATAAAATAGCTACATTTAGTTCTGTAAGTTCGTTCTTTCTGAGGAAAATGACTAAAATATGCGTTATTTCAGGGTTTAAGCTACATACATTCGAAATTTCAGCACGAGCAGTCCAGCAGTAATAAATAAAGAAGTAGAAACATACACACAAACTTTATTCAATCTTAAAAATCTTACAAGCTGCGGAGCTTAACTTGTGTTTTATGTACAGTCAACTACAAAGAGATGTATCCATGTTAGGCTTACAAAATGAAGTAAATTTTCATTTGCCACAATGAATTACCCTTGGTTCGTGACATTTCTAGTAGTAATCAAACTTTATATTATCATCGACTCGTTTAATATGCAACAATGATGTATCCCACTACTTTTCCTTAGGTGATACATAATAATGGCATTTAAAATGAATCGAATATGGTATAAGATTTGGTGGAGGGTAAATAATTTTTGCATACTAAAAGTTCCTTCATTTTGTAAGACTAACATGGATACATCTCTTTGTAGTTGACTGTACTTGTCTGTATTTCAGGAACACAATGCTTAACCATGTCAATCAACATAACGGTGTCAAATACCCATGCGAACATTGCGGGAATAGCTATAGGTAAGAATTATTATCATCTAACATATACCTACAAACTAGCTTAAAATGGAATCGGGCTCAATATTGTGTCTCTCGGATTTCGGATGAGTCTGAGTTTTAAAATATAACAATGAAAACACTTTTAAAATTTGTGCAATAATATTGTGCAGCGACCGTCTTGAGGTATTTTCAACAAGTTAATTCTATGGATTTATATTTCAAAATGTGTCAAATAGTGTGAGCGAGAGAGCGTCCCGCGGACTAAACGCTAACACGTGAAGCTCATCACACGGTAAAGAAATATACAGTAATGTGACTCCCTAGAAGCGGTTGAACTCAAGGTCGCGTGAGTTTGCAACGAGGTAAGTAGGGTTCGGTAGGCAGCGAGGTGCCTAATAGGCGTTATTATTGTTAATTACTCAAAATATCAAAAATAATGAAATACTTTGTGATATTTTTACTAATTCACAACTGTTACTCGGAAGATTACTGCATAAAAAATGTCTATTCGGCACCTCGCTTCTTCCCGATCTCTGTCGACCGCGTTGCTAACTCGCGCGACCGCTTCTAGGGAGTCAAATTACTGTATATCTCTTTACCGTGCTCATAATAATAATAGTTTATGACACCCATAGCCTAGTTCAAGTAGTTTCCATGAATTAGCAATAGTCCTGTCACTTGGCGGAGACTGCCTTTGAGCCCATTTTTAATGGATGGACTCACAGATGGACTTCAATAAGTGTCACCCATTACATTTATATTAAAAGCTCAAAAGGGCCTCTGCGCGTTGGACTTTTTTGTCTCCGTGTACGCCTGTAAAAAGGCCCGGGCTTAGCCCGTATTTAAGAGCGACATAGAATAGAAATAGAAATACTCTTTATTGTGTCCAATGTAACAAAAGGTACTTAAAATTACTATGACAATATTATAACACATTGGCCCACAATGGGCGGCCTTCCAGGCACCCAACTTTTAGACGAATACATTATCTTATGAATAGTAGGGGTTATGTGGGAAATGTTAGGTGTTTAAAAACTTGTAATAGTAGTTATAACACAGAACATAGTTCATGATAATAATGAAGATTTTGTTGGTATGTACAGTAGTCGGTCGTGCCTAGCGTCCCACCTCAACACTCACGCGGCGCGGAACATCTGCACGCTCTGCGGGGACGCGTTCGGCACGCAGAAGGGATTCCAGATACACAAACTGAGGAAACACGCTGTACGTACCTAAGAAACAAAACATTTATTCCACAGCTTTAGATAAAACACAAACGAAGACATACAAGTAAAATTAAAAAAAAAAAAATTAAAAACAAGCTTTTAATATTATTACCATCTAGCACCAAATTGCTCGTCAAGACGTATCAAATGAGTTGCTTCGTTTAATTACGAAGTTTTTATGGCCACCTTCCAGCTCTATCATGAAATCAGCTCGATGATATAATATTGCATTGTCATCCGATTTGTACATGCATGCAAAATTTCGGAAGTGGGTCAAATTAAACTTTCATGATTTGATTACAGACACAACAGACGGGTGAAATTAAATCTTGTAAAAATAACAAAAGTGCGCCACTAAGCCGCCGAATGGAAGCTGCCTTAGCATTGTGCTGTGTGTGAGACACACAACGCTGGTATCCATCCAAAGGAACCTATTGAAATGTAGATGTTTTTAAAAAAATTGCCAAAATATTATAATGATTTGATGTTCGAATTTTAAAATTGTCACCTCGATTTTAAGAAAAAAATTCAAATACCGTTAAAACCGTAAATTTTCGTAAACTATGGCGCTCAAATCATGGCTAATGACCTCCCCAATGCAATGTACTGAATTACCAATAACCCTGTAAATATATTATTTTGTTTAAATTGATGACCAAGATCCGGTACATATGGAAGTCCAAAGGAGAGGCCTATGTTCAGCAGTGGACGTCCTACGGCTGAGATGATAATGATGACCAAGATGGAATAAACGTCGTCTGCAACATCTTGAAGTTGGCTAAACAATAATTTCCAGGGTGAAGTGTTCGTGCAAGACAAAGACAACACAAAATGTGAGGAATGCGACCTTTTGTTCATATCGAGCGAGGTTTATAACAAACATGTGAGGAAAACACACAAGGAACGCAAAGAAACAACTACCTTATTGTATACATGTCGTTTGGTGAGTACCTACTCTTATTGTGTACGCTCATGGAGGTATTTATCCCACCATCTAGGTTTAGTATGCTACCAGCTACGGCAGTATCGTCGCTTATAATCACGCGAGAACGTGGCCAAAGGCTAACCAATAATGAACAAAACGGAACTATAAGGTTTCCTTGTTGACTACGGAACCCTAATAAATATAAACTTGCTGATTTGCTTGTCTCGTCGCACATTATAATCATACAAGTAAAATAAAAATCCAACGCTAAAAAAGTATGTAATTCGCCATTTTGTGGTGGCGGCCATCTTGGAATTGAAATTTATCATAGGAGTGTAGTATTCTTCTAATTAAGCACTTTCATTTGATACCCATGTTGAAGGAGTTTTAAAAATAATTGAAATCCGCTATTTTGTATTTTGTAAGGTGGCCATCTGCAGGGCTATTCACGTATTTATCAGGGAACCGAACCGAAGACCGAATCAAAAATGTATGAAATGACGTCGTGACGTGTATGAATTATGTCGTATCGATTTAATACGTCATTTCACGTCTTTTAATACATTTTGACAATTCGGTCTTCGGTTCGGTTCCCTGACAAATAAGTGAATAGCCCTGCTAGACCAATTTTCACCGAACATAGCTAAGAACACTCCTGACTATTTCACCAATAACTCAAACCAAAAAATCTGTGTCCGTTCATCCGTTCGGGAGCACAGGCAGACGCACCTGTCGTTTTTTAGGGTGGGGATTAAAAATGGTCACAAACACCCAAACAAGATAAGATAATTCTTTATTGTTTCACCACAATTTGTACAATAACTTAAATCTAAATAAACAGTACAACTACACACAACAGCAAGGGCGGATCCAGGATTTGGTCCTGGGGGGGGGGGGGGGCAAGGTGCAGACGGTCAAAAATATTATAATTTTAACTACGAAAAGTGTGTGTTTAGCTCGCTTTGAACAGTTAGAAAGTTCAAATAAGTTAAAAATATTATCCGAGAGAAAAAAAAAAATCTTGACCATGAAATATGTGCAAAATTCGTAACTACACAATGCTGCCTATGCACAACAATACAAGATGATGTTGGTTTCAGTGTGATTGGAAGGGTCCGAGGCGTGCCCTGCAGAAGGAACATTACCGGACCGAGCACCCGGACGCACACTCCACTGAACCCCATAAGGGATACAACTTTTTGTGCCATGACTGTGGGAAGCGATTCAAGGTAACATATTTTTTAACTACCCTCCTTTTCACACTTCATTTATTAAACAACTTTAGGGCGTCGTATCTTCCCCTCACGTTATTAAATTTACTAAGTTAATAAATATGTATGCATCCATCAAGTAAAATTAAACTCAAACATTAATTCACTATAAGAACATTTGGAACACAGTAACATGGGGTCCCATTTCCTATATTGATTTTTTAGTTCAAAATAATTTCACTAGATGGCGTTACATGTATCGATAAATTAATAGAAATTGTGAAAAGTTCAGAGCAGGAAAATATTAAAGGTAAAAAATTGTATATACTACTTTTAAAAAATCCCCTTAGTATAGAGAAATGAAAATAATTTGCTATTAACTTCAATTTCGATAATTTTACAAAATTCAATAATTATCGGCGTTCCTCTGGCGGAAATTCAATGGTACTACGCTGAGATTGGCACACAATCACCGTTCACTTAGTTCTAATTAGGTAGGTGGCGCTGATATAAATTTTTTCTCGCGTTTTGTTTTTATAGCATGTCTAGTATAATATTATATATATATATATATATATAGTTAATATAAAATTGATAAATGAGCAATGATGATTAACTATATATATATATATATATATATATATATATATATATAGTTAATATAAAATTGATAAATGAGCTATAAAGGATACCTAAAAAAAATCTCTAGCGAATTAATTTTCCTCGTAAATGATATTTAATTCCTGAATATTTTATATTGAAATTTAAATTCTTAGTTGGAAGGTACCTAGGTATGATTTATAATGCTGAGTAGTGTGAAATTACATGAATAATGGTCTTTATGGGATAAACTAGGTATATATTGTTCCACATATATTCGAGACGCAATGTACCTAACAAGTACTAGAATAAAAAAATATCATATTTTCAATGTTTTCCATTTTAAATTTAGATCCAAAAGTTAGTTAAGAACCTATCACCACACAAAATGCCATCGATCAAAGCCTGTCAGATCACAAAAATTGTAGGACCTAAGAACGAGGTTTTTTCAAAAGTCAATAATTGCATATTATACTTATTAAAGATTTGGCTTGGGTTGTCAGAGCAACCTTATGTCACGGTAAAGAGATAGGTAGATACAGTAAACAGTAATGTAGGTAACACCCAATGGCTGGAACACGGAGTCAGCAGATATGAGCGCCGAGGCACAGATAAAAGAATACTAGGCCGCGATGTAAAGCTGCCGG
Source organism: Hemithea aestivaria (assembly GCA_947507615.1). Classification (NCBI taxonomy): domain Eukaryota; kingdom Metazoa; phylum Arthropoda; class Insecta; order Lepidoptera; family Geometridae; genus Hemithea; species Hemithea aestivaria. The sequence goes on along the minus strand of OX382334.1, from coordinate 8,146,544 downwards.
CGACCGGCGGCGGCGGCGGAATCGCTGGCGTGACATTCAAAGCATGTTTTTGGTCAAAATTATAGAAAATTCAAAAAGTACATTGATTTTAGTTAAGGAATACTTTTGTTTATTATTTAAATAATTTAATAAGTACTATTAAAATATTTTATTGAACTATAGTTGATTATAAATATAATTATTGGAGCGATATTTGTAAAAAAATCAAAGAAACTTTAAAATTCTTATGAATCTACACTTACAAAGGTGCCACATAGTGCGGCTCATTAGCTCGATTTTGTGTGGAGGTATGACCCGAGCGGCAGAAAGCATGAAACTTGGCATGCATATAGTTTTACCATTCATAAGAAATTTTAGTAGAAACACTCCCCACGACAATGTTTCCACCTTTCCCTCCCTCAGTTTTTGAGTTTTTCTTGAAAATTATGAGAGCTAGAATAAAAATGTCAATAACAAGTTTATTCTCCATAAAATTTTCTACAACATTGTCCTTAATAGTATTTTAGTTTAGGACTTATAGTTTCAATATTATGATTTATTTCTTTTTTGAATATTTTCCAAAATGCCATACAAGACGTTCTCTGCGCAAAACATGTCGTTTTCATGCAGAGGTTTGAAAATTAGCACAATTATTCCTTATCTCCGAATAAGCTGATTAAGATCGAAAACCCCCCTATTACCCCTTCTGGCAGCGAGGAGGGACGGTAAAAGGGGCCGCGCCACCTTGCTTCATTTAACACGCGAGGAGGCGCTACCGGGTAAAATTTACCACATAGTGCATAAATTCGTATCTATTTTTTTTCCTGCTTAATTTTCGGCGATGCCACTTTAGGTACCTCTTTAGAAATGTATGGCAGTCCACCATACTCAATAAACAACGTTTTTTGGGCGTTTCATTTTGCTGCAACAGACATACAAAGTACTTATGGGTGTTTTTTACCCAGTAGCGCCTGCTGTTAGTGTCATATTATTTTTAAAAGTGTCCGTTTTTAGTTTTTTGATGTTTTATACAATGAATATGCCTTATTTCTACCATCAATGAAAATTACGAATAGAGTTACCACTTTAAATAAATATTAAAGTAGAAAATACATCATTCGAAGGTGAAACACGGAGTGTCGCTACCGGTAAAAAATACCACAGTGGAATTATTGTGAAAAAATCAAAGAAAATGAATCAAAAATTAACACATTGTAATTTATGCCTTTAAAAAATAAAATGTTAAGGAATGTGCTTAAAAAGTAACGTTTTAAAATTTTAACAAAAAAAATCATACAAGAATCATGACTATTTTATTTAAAAAAATGTCGCAATTATCATTGTAAGTAAAAACATATTATGTTCATTTAATATTGATCTCTTATTTTCAATTTTTGCATTGATTTAAGAGTTTATTGGTGTTTTTTAAAAGCCATGAACAAAAAGCGTTAAATTCCATGCAGTGTTTTCATTATAAAAGAAAAATAAATAAATTGCAGATAATTACTTCATTTTCACATTATTCAGAAACATGTTCAAATATAACATAAATATTTGTTAAATTTAGATATTAATTATAAACCCCCATTTTCACAATAATTCCACTGTGGTATTTTTTACCCGGTAGCGACTGTCCGTGTTGCATTATGGGGCGCGCCTCCCGCCGAGTTAATTAACTCAAGGAGACCATGTAGAGCCAGGAAACTTCCGGTGTCAATTTCGGATAAGCCGATGATGTAGATTTAATTTCTGATATAAAATAACGGTATTGGTGGCGTAATGTTTTGCAAAATAACTGAAAATTATACAAATAACCAATTTTTTTGTGTTTCAAGTCTTTGTGATATATTTTACACTGGTAGTATTTTTTAAATTAAAAAATATCATAATATAGCCTATATTATGTAGATTAAATAAAATATACATATAACTTTTAATTAAATCTTTAAAATGTGTTCTTATCACTCGAAACCAGCTAAACGCTCATTATTCGTGCTGAAAAATTCAAAATTTTCTCGGCGCTCGCAGCGAGCTGCTCGCACTTTTATAAATAAGAATGTTTAGTTTTCTTGTCATTCGGAGTGAGCTAAACGCTCATCATTTGTGCTGATAAATTCAAAATTTACCCAGTTACAATATAAACATTAGTTTCCGCCCCCGAAATCATGGTCGGGATCCGCGCCTGCCGGGGCCTCGCAAAAATCTGCCGCCCGGGGCCTCGCAATGGCTAAGGCCGCCCCTGCTTTTGGAGTTATTAAGCGTCAAACTTGACTGTGTGTATCCTTTTCGTGCACCAGTAGCTTTGAATATTATATTGCAAACCATAAGTGCTAGCATCATACCTCCAAGGACATTATTGTAACAAAAAAAACAAAAAAAAAAGACAATAAATCATTCATTCATTCATTCATCTTCATATAACAGATACTTTTATTTTGGCAATTAGTTTTTGAGAAAAATGAGGAAAACTAAAATTTTTCTAACAAGAAATTCGTGGCTCCCTCTTCTAAAATATTTTTTTGGCATTAAATAATAAAACATTTAATTTAAAGATGTTTTATTTAATCGACATTATAAAGGTAATATTATGATATTTTTTTTCATAAAAAAAATACTACCAATGCAAAATACACAATGACTTGAAACACAAAAAAATTAGTGTTTTTTTAAAAGTTTTTTTGCTAAACATGACGCCGTTAACTAATACCGTGGTTTTATATCAGAAATGAAATCTACATCATCGGTTTATCCGAAATTGACACCGAAATTTTTCCTCGTGGCTCTACATGGTCTCCCAGAGTTAACAGAGATAATGGTGGTAAGGTGGCGTTGCCCATTTCCCCCCCCCCCTTATTTATCAAATAATTTATTTAGATAAGAATTCATACTTAGACATGAATCATGCGATCTTTTCGCCATTGTCTGGTTTTTGATAAAATTTCTTTAAAAAAGTAGTTATTGCGAAGTAACTACAATAGTTAGATATATGGTATTGCGGACTTTCTTTAGATAATTATATGTGCTTTAATATTGTAGAACATATTTTGGTTCTAACATTCATAGTTTCCGCAGCGTATTCGATGAAAGACATTTGACGACTACATTTTTCATACCTTGGTTAACATTATTGAAGTTTTAATAGGGATCTCTGATTTTTTTGAGTCAAAAACATGGCCTATGTTACTCAAGGATAATGTGTGATTCTAATGGTGAAAGAATTATTTAAATCCGATCAGTAGTTTTTGAGTTTATTTGTTGCAAACATACAAAAATACAAATCTTTCCTCTTTACTTATAATATTAGTGTAGATAAGGAATCATTGTGCCAAGTTTCAAACCTTTGCATGAAAACAGTTGAATGAAGTTTTGCGCCCAGAGAATGTCTTACTCGTATATGGAATTTTGGAAAATATTCAAAAAAGAAATAAATCATTATGTTTGAAACTATAAATCCTAGTAATATACTGTAATGGACAATATTGTAGAGAATTTTTCGAAAAATAAACTTATTGACATTTTTATTCAAGCTCTCAAAGTTTCCAAGAAAAACTAAAAATAGGGACATAAAAGTGGGGGAGAGGTGAAAACATTGTCGTGTGGGGGTGTTTTTACTAAAATTTCTTCTTATGAACGGTAAAGCTATACGCATGCCAAGTTTCATGCTTTCTGCCGCTCCGGGTCATACCTCCATACAAAATCGAGCTAAGGAGCCGCACTATTGCATTCAATCAACTCAAAGAATTTATTATAAAAAAATATATTATGTAACTTACTGCTACGGAACCCTTTATGGGCGAGTCCAACTAGCACTTGGCCGCTTTTTTTTAATAATAACCGCAATATTTCCGAGATATGGGCTTGGTTTACTTTACAAGAGTGAAATGACTAAAGTTATGACACGGTGAGCTAAAATAATGCGTTATTTTACTAACGCTATCTGCAATATGTGTGGTTACTTTATTTGTAGGAAGTAGGTATCCAAATTTAAAAGCCTTATTCACTAGTCGTAAGGGCAATAACTATGAATTATTGCATTTTAACTTAGCTTGTCTTATTAATGAAAACTACAATAGCTCAGGCACTTATTGCACTTATGGTTAAAACATAAAACCATTAGGTACACACAGTAAGTACCTCTCTGCAACTCAAAACTTAAAAATATGTTGATTAACTAACGATAAGGGCAATAACTACAAAACTTGGTTATGGCTAGCAAACATAATCCTAAATATCAGTACAATACCGTCTTTTTAAAAAACTGTATAACCATATTTATTATTTCTAAATAATTATTGTTAAAAAACATTTTTTTACATATTTTATTATTTCATAATATTCTATACATTTTTATCTATAATCGTGTAAAAGTTTCGAGTTGAGTCCTTTTCACGGAAGAGGTCCCGCGGAATTTCGCGAAACTAAATTAATTTTTTACTATATTTACTGGACTTCGCTGTACATTTTTTTAGCGATTGCGAATGGTAGTTACGGGCGGGCGCGCGCTTGTCTAGGCCTGCTGCTGTAGGTACTCGATGAATTTTGCGCCATCTGTCGGCCCCTTACTTTTAAGCGTTTCGTAAATCCATAGGCACGCGATAGATGGCACCTCGATAGATGGCAAATCGATCCTGTCATAGCGCCATCTAGCGACATTAGAGGTCTAACAAAATAGCCCGCAGAATAGCCCGAGTTAGGGCGGTCCAAATTTTTTGTATGAGATGAGGTATCTGTACTATAGTATTCTTTTATCTGTGACAGTAATAAGTCAAAAAGTTAGTTTCGTCAACAAATACATGTGTGGCATGCGGAATGGGGCCTTGTTTAATTCGACAAGATTTCACAGTTTGTTATTCATAATTATTATACTTTAGTTAAGTACTAGCTGCACCCAGCGGTTTTACCCGCTGGACTACAATAGCCTATGTGTTATTCCAGGGTCTAAGTTATCTCTATACAAAATTTCAGTTCAATCGGTCCACCCGTTTAGGCGTGAAAGAGTAACAAACATCCTGACTCCTGACATCCAGACATCCATTCTTACAAACTTTCACGTTTATAATATTATCAGTAAGAGAAGTAAGATAATTGTATTAGAACGAAGTTTCATATAGTAACTAACTTTGCAGCTAAACAGGCTTTGTCATACTTGACTAATCTTCTAATTTCGTATGTAATTTCCAGTACGTGTATTCGTACACGGACCACATGAACAAGCACAACGGAATGAAGCCGCACGCGTGCACCAAATGCCCCAAGACGTTCGCCAGCCGGATGGTGTTATACACTCACTTGAAGAGTCACCAAGCACCGAGTAGGGAATGTGGCCAGTGCGGGAAGAAATTCACCACAAGTGTGGGGCTGCACAATCATATGCAACGTCACCTGCCCCCGTCCAGGGAGTGTCCCCACTGCGGCAAGATGTTCACTACTAACACGGGACTCAGCGTGCATATCAGGGTATGTCTATTATCATTTTTTTTATTGGAGTTTATACTCTAACAGAACAGGTTACCCTACTTACACTGTCAGAGTCAAATCACAATTTATAGTTTGTGTGGCGAATATAGATGTGAGGCCGGTATATAACCAATCTTACCTATCGGTTAGTTACCAAAAAACCCATTTAATACCCAAAAACACCGTAAAACACCATTTAAAACCTTTGGAATTAAAAAACATTTTTTTGTAATTATAACTACATTTCTTGATTTTTTCGAGACGCAATAGGTGTCTTATGTCCATATTAGCTGCCCCCAGCGGTTTTACCCGCTGTTCTATATAATATTATAGTCTATGTGTTCTAAGCTATCTCTATACGAAATTTCAGCTCAATCAGTCCATCAAGAGCAGAGATTACCTAATGTATTTATAAAAACAAAGGAGTAATAAGTTTAAAAGTTCCTTCTTTGAAAAAAATAATATTATCATAAAGAAAATTATAAAACCCTTTAATAAAAACAATCTATTATTACTCCTACTCTTTCAGACAAATCAAATGAACCCAAACTCGTTTGAGCTGCGTCAGCAAGTGGCAAGGTGCAAAAATATTATAATGTTTGCTACGAGAAGTGTGAGTTGAGCTCGCTCTGAACAGTTAAAAAATTCCAATATCCTTAATAACATAAGAGCGAGAAGCTTGCTGAGACTTCAAAAAAAAATTGCAAAATTCATAACTCTAATGTCAAATAAAAGCTTGTAATAATTTAATTCGATTACTAACCAATCTAACAAAATTCACACACTCACATTCTCACCTAAACTACACGCACACAAACGAAAAAGATTTGATTACAGATAGACAGACAACAGATCCTACACCTATCAGTTGTCTGTCAAATAAAAGCTTGTAATAATTTAATTCGGTTTCTAACTAACAATAAAATAATAATGAAATTCACACACATAAAAATAAAAATTCACACATTCTCACCTCGCACACACACAAACGTTAAAAATTTGATTAAAGATAGACAACAGACCTTTCACCTGTCTGTTGTCTGTCAAATAAAAGCTTGTTATAATTTTGTTCGATTTCTAACTAACAATTTTTTTCAATATACTACGAAGTAAGAAGACGAGCAAGACGCTCTCCTGATGGTAAGAGATAACGCTGCCCATTATTAATACAGTGCTACTCAGTATTTTACAAACGTACGATTCTGGGTGCACTGCGCCAACGCTTCTTACTTGAGAGTCATAAGATGATAAGACTCCTCAGCCCAGTAATTTCATTAGCTACAGTGCCCTTCTACCGAAGCACAGTAATGTTTGCACATCACTGCTCAGGCGGTAGAATAACCGGCACTGTTGGGGTACCCACCTAGTCGACCTCCTGCAAAGGAAGTTTACCCCGGTAAAAGTAATAATAATATTCACACACTCACCAAAGCTACACGCACACACACAAACGTTTAAGATTTGATTACAGATAGACAGACAACAGACCATTCACCTGTCTGTTGTCAGTCAAATAAAAGCTTGTTATAATTTAATTCGGTTTGTAACTTAACCAATCTAACCAAATTCACACATTCGCAATCTACCTATACTACGTACACTCACACACATACATAAAGAGCAGTGCGGGCGCAGCACAATACGGCAACGTCGCATTACATACACACTCGGAATCTACCTATACTACGTACACTCACACACATACATAAAGAGCAGTGCAGACGCCGCACAATACGGCAACGTCGCACGACTAGGGCGGATCCAGGATTGGGCCCTGGGGGGGAAGGTGCAAAAATATTATTATAACGTTAACTACAAAATGTGTGAGTTTTGCTCGCTCTGAACAGTTAAAAAGTTCATACATTCTTAAAAGAAATATGCAAAATCCGTAACTAAAATAAAAGCATGTAATAATTTAATTCAATTTCTAACTAACGATAAAATAATAATAATAATATTCACACACTCTCACCTCAACTACACACACATACATAAAAGATTTGATTACAGATAGACAGACAACAGACCCTTCACCTGTCTGTAGTTAACATTATAATAATATTTTGCACATTCCCCACAGGGCCCAATCCTGGATCCGCCCTTGTCTTAAGTGCGACGTTGCCGCTTGGTGCGGCACCGGCACTGCTCTTTATGTATGTGTGTGAGTGTACGTAGTATAGGAGAATTGCGAATGAGTGCATTTGGTTAGATTGGTTAAGTTACAAACCGAATTAAATTATAACAAGCTATTATTTGACAGAACAGACAGGTGAAGGGTCTGTTGTCTGTCTATCTGTAATCAAATCTTTTACGTATGTGTGTGTAGTTGACGTGAGTGTGTGAATATTATTATTATTTTATTGTTAGTTAGAAATTGAATTAAATTATTACTAGCTTTAATTTTAGTTACGGATTTTGCATATTTCTTTTAAGAATGTATGAACTTTTTAACTGTTCAGAGCGAGCAAAACTCACACATTTTGTAGTTAACGTTATAATAATATTTTTGCACCTTCCCCCCCAGGGCCCAATCCTGGATCCGCCCTAGTCGTGCGACGTTGCCGTATTGTGCGGGCCCGCACTGCTCTTTATGTATGTGTGTGAGTGTACGTAGTATAGGTAGATTGCGAATGTGTGAATTTTGTTAGTTTGGTTAAGTTACAAACCGAATTAAATTATAACAAGCTTTTATTTGACTGACAACAGACAGGTGAATGGTCTGTTGTCTGTCTATCTGTAATCAAATCTTAAACGTTTGTGTGTGTGCGTGTAGCTTTGGTGAGTGTGTGAATATTATTATTACTTTTACCGGGGTAAACTTCCTTTGCAGGAGGTCGACTAGGTGGGTACCCCAACAGTGCCGGTTATTCTACCGCCTGAGCAGTGATGTGCAAACATTACTGTGCTTCGGTAGAAGGGCACTGTAGCTAATGAAATTACTGGGCTGAGGAGTCTTATCATCTTATGACTCTCAAGTAAGAAGCGTTGGCGCAGTGCACCCAGAATCGTACGTTTGTAAAATACTGAGTAGCACTGTACTAATAATGGGCAGCGTTATCTCTTACCAACAGGAGAGCGTCTTGCTCGTCTTCTTACTTCGTAGTATACAATTCTTTTTTTATTGTTAGTAAGAAATCGAACTAAATTATAACAAGCTTTTATTTGACAGACAACAGACAGGTGAAAGGTCTGTTGTCTATCTATTTGTAATCATATCTTTTACGTATGTGTGTGTAGTTGACGTGAGTGTGTGAATATTATTATTATTTTATTGTTAGTTAGAAATTGAATTAAATTATTACAAGCTTTTATTTGACAGACAACAGACAGGTGAAAGGTCTGTTGTCTATCTATTTGTAATCATATCTTTTACGTATGTGTGTGTAGTTGAGGTGAGAGTGTGTGAATATTATTATTATTTTATCGTTAGTAAGAAATTGAATTAAATTATTACAAGCTTTTATTTGACAGACAACAGACAGGTGAAAGGTCTGTTGTCTATCTATTTGTAATCATATCTTTTACGTATGTGTGTGTAGTTGAGGTGAGAGTGTGTGAATATTATTATTATTTTATCGTTAGTAAGAAATTGAATTAAATTATTACAAGCTTTTATTTGACAGACAACAGACAGGTGAAAGGTCTGTTGTCTATCTATTTGTAATCATATCTTTTACGTATGTGTGTGTAGTTGACGTGAGTGTGTGAATATTATTATTATTTTATTGTTAGTTAGAAATTGAATTAAATTATTACAAGCTTTAATTTGAGTTACGAATTTTGCATATATCTTTTAAGAATATTTGAATTTTTTAACTGTTCAGAGCGAGCAAAACTCACACATTTTGTAGTTAACGTTATAATAATATTTTTGCACCTTCCCCCCCAGGGCCCAATCCTGGATCCGCCCTAGTCGTGCGACGTTGCCGTATTGTGCGACGTCTGCACTGCTCTTTATGTATGTGTGTGAGTGTACGTAGTATAGGTAGATTGCGATTGTGTGAATTTTGTTAGATTGGTTTAGTTACAAACTGAATTAAATTATAACAAGCTATTATTTGACAGAACAGACAGGTGAAGGGTCTGTTGTCTGTCTATCTGTAATCAAATCTTTTACGTATGTGTGTGTAGTTGACGTGAGTGTGTGAATATTATTATTATTTTATTGTTAGTTAGAAATTGAATTAAATTATTACTAGCTTTAATTTGAGTTACGAATTTTGCATATATCTTTTAAGAATATTTGAATTTTTTAACTGTTCAGAGCGAGCAAAACTCACACATTTTGTAGTTAACGTTATAATAATATTTTTGCACCTTCCCCCCCAGGGCCCAATCCTGGATCCGCCCTAGTCGTGCGACGTTGCCGTATTGTGCGACGTCTGCACTGCTCTTTATGTATGTGTGTGAGTGTACGTAGTATAGGTAGATTCCGAGTGTGTATGTAATGCGACGTTGCCGTATTGTGCTGCGCCCGCACTGCTCTTTATGTATGTGTGTGAGTGTACGTAGTATAGGTAGATTGCGAATTGCGAATGTGTGAATTTGATTAGATTGGTTAAGTTACAAACCGAATTAAATTATAACAAGCTTTTATTTGACTGACAACAGACAGGTGAATGGTCTGTTGTCTGTCTATCTGTAATCAAATCTTAAACGTTTGTATGTGTGCGTGTAGCTTTGGTGAGTGTGTGAATATTATTATTACTTTTACCGGGGTAAACTTCCTTTGCAGGAGGTCGACTAGGTGGGTACCCCAACAGTGCCGGTTATTCTACCGCCTGAGCAGTGATGTGCAAACATTACTGTGCTTCGGTAGAAGGGCACTGTAGCTAATGAAATTACTGGGCTGAGGAGTCTTATCATCTTATGACTCTCAAGTAAGAAGCGTTGGCGCAGTGCACCCAGAATCGTACCTTTGTAAAATACTGAGTAGCACTGTATTAATAATGGGCAGCGTTATCTCTTACCATCAGGAGAGCGTCTTGCTCGTCTTCTTACTTCGTAGTATATTAAAAAAAATTGTTAGTTAGAAATCGAACAAAATTATAACAAGCTTTTATTTGACAGACAACAGACAGGTGAAAGGTCTGTTGTCTATCTATTTGTAATCATATCTTTTACGTATGTGTGTGTAGTTGAGGTGAGAGTGTGAATATTATTATTATTTTATCGTTAGTTAGAAATTGAATTAAATTATTACAAGCTTTTTTTTGAGTTACGAATTTTGCATATATCTTTTAAGAATATTTGAATTTTTTAACTGTTCAGAGCGAGCAAAACTCACACATTTTGTAGTTAACGTTATAATAATATTTTTGCACCTTCCCCCCCAGGGCCCAATCCTGGATCCGCCCTAGTCGTGCGACGTTGCCGTATTGTGCGGGCCCGCACTGCTCTTTATGTATGTGTGTGTGTGTACGTAGTATAGGTAGATTGCGAATGTGTGAATTTTGTTAGATTGGTTTAGTTACAAACTGAATTAAATTATAACAAGCTATTATATTTGACAGAACAGACAGGTGAAGGGTCTGTTGTCTGTCTATCTGTACCTAATCAAATCTTTTACGTATGTGTGTGTAGTTGACGTGAGTGTGTGAATATTATTATTATTTTATTGTTAGTTAGAAATTGAATTAAATTATTACAAGCTTTAATTTGAGTTACGAATTTTGCATATTATATCTTTTAAGAATATTTGAATTTTTTAACTGTTCAGAGCGAGCAAAACTCACACATTTTGTAGTTAACGTTATAATAATATTTTTGCACCTTCCCACCCAGGGCCCAATCCTGGATCCGCCCTAGTCGTGCGACGTTGCCGTATTGTGCGGCGTCTGCACTGCTCTTTATGTATGTGTGTGAGTGTACGTAGTATAGGTAGATTCCGAGTGTGTATGTAATGCGACGTTGCCGTATTGTGCGGGCCCGCACTGCTCTTTATGTATGTGTGTACTCACACACACACACACGATCTACCTATACTACGTACGAGTGTACGTAGTATAGGTAGATTGCGAATGTGTGCATTTGGTTAGATTGGTTAAGTTACAAACCGAATAAAATTATAACAAGCTTTTATTTGACAGAAAACAGACAGGTGAAGGGTCTGTTGTCTGTCTATCTGTAATCAAATCATTTACGTATGTGTGTGTAGTTGAGGTGAGAGTGTGTGAATATTTTTTTTTTATTGTTAGTTAAAAATTGAATTAAATTATTACAAGCTTTTATTTGAGTTACGAATTTTGCATATAGTACGGTCCCCAATACAAAAAAATAAAATTTCCGTGGGACACATCTCCGCCATACAGATTATTGGTATGTACTTATTTGTCATATTTTCCTGAACACGAAAAGTGCGGTAGTCACTTCCTAAGTGTATAGAGGGGGTAGTTATGACGTCACAAAGATGGCCGCCAGCCTATTCTATTGTGCGGGTTATTTCAATATCTACTAAACCGATTTACTTAAGTAGGGTGTCAAATGAAAGGTTATTAAATAAGCATCATTTTATTTCTAAGAACTATTAATTTGAAGTAAGTAAGAAAGGAAATAATTCCAAAAAACATAATTTCTAAAAAAAAAAATTCTTCTTATGTATATAACTTGGTAACCGTTAGGATAATGCAAATATAGGTTATTATACAATATTTAGTTTCTTTCATCAGCTTTCTAAAAAACCTTTAATCATTACAATAAAGCTATATACACGGAACTGCAGCCGTTTGAATGAGCATCGGTAGCGCTGAACTCATAGCGGTAGCTAAGCGATTAGACGGATTTTCTATAGAATGATCATAGAATTTTGAATAAAAAGCATGTGCGATAGTAATGAAAATATATAATAAAATTTAAGTAAGCTGGTACGTATTCATAAGTTGTATTTACAAGTTTTTTTCTGATGTGATCAGCATAATAATAGGTAGGTGTATGTGTTGTACTAAACTTACTGATAAAATTATTAAAAATAAAACATATTTTTATCTAATTAATGTCCTCAACGTAATCTGTATGTTCTGAATAATTATACTGGTTGTAACATTTGTTACCGACATGATGTATCCCTTCTAAGCACTTTTGTTTTTTGTCATTACATCCACAACGGGATGAACACTTTCTTCACATTTTCACCTAATTCACACATTCTCACCTAAGCTACACGCGCGCAAACAAACGTTTAGGATTTGAATACAGATAGACAGACAACAGACTATTCACCTGTCTGTTTTCTGTCAAATAAAAGCTTGTTATAATTTAATTCGGTTTGTAACTTAACCAATCTAACCAAGTGCACACATTCGCAATCTACCTATACTACGTACACTCACACACATACATAAAGAGCAGTGCGGGCGCAGCACCAAACGGCAACGTCGCATTTTCACACACTCGCAATCTACCTATAACTACGTACACTCACACACATACATAAAGAGCAGTGCCGGCGCCGCACCACGGTAAAGAGATACTCTTTACCGTGTATGTAGAGTTGAAAGCTGGCAACGTCGCATCGAGATTGAGTACTTACTGACATTAAATATAGGCGTTACAAGTAGGTACCGTAAGTTCAGTTAGTTTGGTCCGTCCGACCAAGTGGAGAGATAGGAATTAGTTATAAAAACTACATTGATACGGTGAAAGCTCTGTGTTCGTAATAAAAAACTATAGGTTGAATAGAATTAAAAACTTTTTTGATAACCACATAATAAATATACCTACTTTAGGTATACCTAATAATTTTAATTCGGTTTTAACTAAACTCACACTCTTGCCTCGTTACGATATCGTAATCAGTTGTAGGTATCTCGACAATATTGTAGGAAATAGGTACTTACTCTCTATTGATATTCTATAAACTTTTATTAAAATTCTATTAACTAATATTTTGCTATTGTTGTTTTGAGGGTGATTTATTATATTAGTTTTGCTTCTTTTTTATTAATGTTGTATAATATTTTTACTATAGGTAGGTTTACTTACCTACTTATTGCAGGGGTATAGGATTTTTTTACTTTGGCGACATGGCATTGCTGTAATGTTAACGTAGTAGGTTTTAACTCAATAATTGCTCAAAATAACGAAGAATAAAATATTTTTTTTTATATTTGTAGGAGAGTTTTAAACTGTTTGAAATTGTGTATTTGGAGTATTATACCACAAGATTTGGAATATAACGTTTTAAATCGGTGTATTTACATCTGTAGTGGCGAACCTATATGTTACAGTTTCAGGTCGCCGAGATTCCTACAAGGCCTGCAACATGACCTAACGACTGATTCCTACATATCTAATAGGAAACAGCCGGGACCCACAGTTTAACCTTTAACCGCCAGACTTAAAATCCGTGCCTTCCGAAACACGGTAGCGTCGAGGTGAACTTTTTGCCACACACCGGCCACTCCGGATTAAAAGCCGGGCGTATGACCACTGCAGTGGTCTGCCCAGTGCACTGGGCCACGGACGCTGCATATCATAGATAGCAGTTAATGGTTACATACAGAGGCCGTGGCCCCCCAGCCTGCTAAGCACGGACAACGCGTAGACTTGTCATGCTGTCAAGTCAACTGTCATCCCATACATTCACAAAAGTACAATGTATGGGATGACAGTTCTCCTCTTTTTTTGCGGGATCCCATGTGTCATGCTACGGACGCAGAAGGATTGTAGAGTTTCGAATTTTCTAAGCCGATCCCACATATACCACATCCCACATAATGTACTCTATAGTCAGGATTATAACTTTTTCTTGGCGCTTATAAGAAACATTTTTTTTTTTGACGTTGAGATCTTATTGTGATCTTCTCGACTAACTTTTGTTGTCAGAATTATAAAAAAAAAGGTAGCACTCCGGGAGTGCCGGCAGAAGTGAAAACTTCAATATTAACGTTGTGTTTAATTATAAGTATAAAAATACTATCATGTATGAAGTAGAATACAATGTTTATTTATTCCGCTATCGTACACAAATATGACAATTTATATGTTGTTATTTATAATATTATATCGTTATTTATATATAACATTAAATTTTATCTCTCAGAAAAATCAACTTCCATCCATAATTTCGACGACTTTTACACCATCGTTATTATCAGAATCATCATCGCAAATTTTTACAACTGATACAATTGGTTTATGATAACTGAAGTAAGAAACAAACAGTTTTGATTCGAACCTATTTAAGTGTCTAATAAAAAAAATATAAAATATAAAAATATAAAAAAAAAATATCGGGCGCGCGCTTGTCTAAGCCCCCTGTGCCGCCTAAACAGAGCAGCACACTCAGGCACGGTAGAAAGAGTGGGAGATACTAGTTCCTCTCCCTTCCCCTCGATCTTACGCTTTTTCGATCAGCATCACGTGACCCTGACGCGAGTTTGAAAGTTTTTACCCATACAAAAAGTGCTCAGCGCCGCTAAAGAAGTTTTCACTTCAAAAATATAAAATATAAAAAAAAAATATCGGGCGCGCGCTTGTCTAAGCCCCCTGTGCCGCCTAAACAGAGCAGCACACTCAGGCACGGTAGAAAGAGTGGGAGATACTAGTTCCTCTCCCTTCCCCTCGATCTTACGCTTTTTCGATCAGCATCACGTGACCCTGACGCGAGTTTGAAAGTTTTTACCCATACAAAAAAAAGTGCTCAGCGCCGCTAAAGAAGTTTTCACTTCAAAAAAGTGTGTGCGTGTAACCTTTACGCGCGATTGAAGTAAAACTTCTTTGGCGTTGACGACATATATCACTGAAATGATTAAATATTAACTTAAATAAATAAATATTATATTATAATTTAATTATATTTATTATTCATGTGCTTTACAAAGATTATTTAAATGTTATATTAATATTATTCAAATTATTATTTTTAAATGGCGGAAACTACACAGACTATAGTAAGCGTTACTTCCGTCAGAAAAAAAAATCTGAGTTACTCCCTAGTCGCGCCTAAAGAAGTTTTACTTCAAAAAATATTAATAACAATATGATTGTTATTAAATTATTAATTAACAAATATGGATCGTTGAGTTTCGCGTGTTCTTACATAATCTTACAAATAGGGAGCCATTTTTGAAGTGAAAACTTCTTTAGCGGCGCTGAGCACTTTTTTGTATGGGTAAAAACTTTCAAACTCGCGTCAGGGTCACGTGATGCTGATCGAAAAAGCGTAAGATCGAGGGGAAGGGAGAGGAACTAGTATCTCCCACTCTTTCTACCGTGCCTGATTGTGCTGCTCTGTTTAGGCGGCAGAGGGGGCTTAGACAAGCGCGCGCCCGATATTTTTTTTTATATTTTATATTTTTTTTATTAGACACTTAAATAGGTTCGAATCAAAACTGTTTGTTTCTTACTTCAGTTATCATAAACCAATTGTATCAGTTGTAAAAATTTGCGATGATGATTCTGATAATAACGATGGTGTAAAAGTCGTCGAAATTATGGATGGACTTGATTTTTCTGAGAGATAAAATTTAATGTTATATATAAATAACGATATAATATTATAAATAACAACATATAAATTGTCATATTTGTGTACGATAGCGCAATAAATAAACATTGTATTCTACCTCATAAATGATAGTATTTTTATACTTATAATTAAACACAACGTTAATATTGAAGTTTTCACTTCTGCCGGCACTCCCGGAGTGCTACCTTTTTTTTTACTGGTAGATACAAAATACTAGTCATTTCTGTCGCCGTAATTAGTAACTAAAACCTCGCTTTAGTAGGTGAATTGTTGATTTAATGTTACAGATACACAGAAACGACCGACGCTTCAAATGCCACATCTGCGGTAAAGGATTCTTACACAGCTCAGCGCTGACATCTCACGTGTCCGGCGTACATTACAACAAGAGAAGACAAAGGAAGCCGCGACAACACGATATGGACCTAGACAGTAATTGATAGGTTATAACTAGATGCGCTACGAAGATTCACCCGCGGAAGGCCGCGTCTCCAGCGCCTGTTTTAAGCCGCGTCTCCAGCTCCTTTTTTGGTCTCCACTCTCAACAAAAACACGTCAACACACAGCAAAATTCCCCTACACAAAAAAAAATGTCTATGCTTCAAGCTTCAACAAATGTTTTTGCTTTGTTTATTCATTTATTTATTTACTAGCTGAGCCCGGCGGTAAGCTTTAACAAATGTTTTTGCTTTCCATAGCCGATGGAAAACAAAAACATTTGTTGACGCTTGAAGCATAGACATTATCTTTTTTTTTGTGTAGGTACTAGTATTCTTTTATCTGTGGTGTAGGGGAATTTTGCTGTGTGTTGACGTGTTTTTGTTGAGAGTGTAGACCAAAAAAGAAGCTGGAGACGCGGCTTTAGTTCAACATGAGTATGACAAAATAAAAAAAAAACTCGGCGACTTTGATGAATTGTCATTTGGATATTATGTTTTATTGTACGTATGTGCTTTCAATCGGATATGGAAAACAAAAAACATTGTTGGATCAAACAAGAAGTCAAAATCGCCGAGATTTTTTTTTAATGTTTTCAACTATTTAAATAATGATTTTCATCGCAATCGGTTCAGTGATTTTTGCGTACACACGCATAGTCATCATACAAGCTTTCTTCTCTATCTTTGTAATGTTCGTAGTTCGTAAATATGTTTGTATACATCTTTCAGTGCTTGGAAAGAAAACTTGGTGCTTTTCACGAAAGTAGTCCCCAAGAGGGGGCGCCACAATCGTTTTAAAAATGTATATTTAATATCTACTGACGTACATATATCTTACTAATATTATAAACGTGAAAGTTTTGTAAGAATGAATGTCTGGATGTTTGTTACTCTTTCACGCCTAAACGGGTGGACCGATTGAGCTGAAATTTTGTGTAGAGATAGCTTAGACTCTGGAATAACACATAGGCTACACAAGTACTGCGGGTAAGACCGCTGGGCGCAGCTAGTATTATTATTATATTATACCTCTTTATAATTATTCATATTTAAGTCTTAATTAAATAGGTACTTTATGTATCATATAAAAATAATTTTAGTCATAATGAACAATTAATAATGACTTCTTTCGTAAAAAGCACTATAGGTATTACAATACCATATGTTTTTATATATTTACTAGCTTACCCGGCAAACGTTGTTTTGCCATATAAATAATTTCCTAGTAATTTCTAGTGTAGACAAAAAATAGCTTACTTATTGGAAGTATGTATGTATGTTAGAATGTGTATATTGTATGTATGTAAGAATGTGGTATATGCGTGAAATAAGCATTATTTTATGAACAAAATTTTCAAACGAAAGTAAAAAATTAAATTTTATGAAAACATTGTCTCTTATATTTTTTTCATACAACCAATATTTCCATTGACATTTCAAAATAAAGATTCATAATGATTGATTTTTTGGAAACTATGAAAATCTTAATTGTTCAATTACGTTTTTTTAATAAAATTAAATTAAAATTACCTTTTTATAAGATCAACAACATTTTCGATATAAATAAAAAAAAGTATACTTACAACACAAAATCCGTTGTTATTGGAAGCTCGTGTCACGTGTTGAGTACTTCTGAGGTTATAAAATCACTTGATTAACTAATCGTGCAAAATACACTCAAAATTGATAATTTAATTATTATTGATAAAATAGGAATGATTAAAAGTTAATATGAGAGTTACACTGAGATAGCAAAATAATAATTGTCAACGTTACTACTACACTTGATGCATAAACAATAATGATGGCCGACAACTGTGTAGGGAGTGAGAAAGAAAGTAGACCGGCTTCGTTCTCATCCCTACTCCGTGCTGTTTACTGGGTCAGAAGTGACACCTGTAGACATCTGGCGGGGATAACTAATTAAATGACGATTGATCAGTTTTCGACCGGAGAGGAAAAATGATTAAATTACTAAAATGGCTATTAAAAAATAAGGGTTGATCGTAGAAGGGTGAAAATTGAGGATTGTATGTATTTTTGTATGTTGTATCATAAAAAAAATAGAAATTAAAAATTTTGTCTAAAAAATAAAATAAAAAATTTAGGGGTGGACTACCCCTAACATTTAGGGGGATGAAAAATAGATGTTGGTCGATTCTCATAGATACCGGATAAGCACAAAAAATTTCATCAAAATCGGTCAAGCCGTTTCGGAGGAGTATGGCAACGAAAACTGTGACACGAGAATTTTATATATTAGATTGGCAAATTAACAGAATAGCGCGACTTTAGAGTTTTGTGTTTGTTAAGGACTGCAATAAAATGTTAAAATCTCACTAAAAAGAAGTATTAATAAGTGGTAAAAATAATAAAAGAAACAATATGATTAATGTTTGTTTTATTAAAATTAACTAATATGGAGGTATGCCCCAAGCGGCAGAAAGCATGAAACTTGGCATGCGTATAGCTTTACCGTTCATAAGAAATTGTAGTAGAAACTCCCTCCCCCCCCCCACGACAATGTTTCCACCTCTCCCCCCACTTTTATGTCCCTGTTTTTAGTTTTATGAGTTTTTCTTGATTAGAGCTAGAATAAAAATGACAAGGACAAGTTTATTCTCAATAAAATGTTCTACAATAGTGTCCTTTATAGTATACTCGTATTGCCAGGACTTATAGTTTCTAAAATATGATTTATTTCTAAATTGAATATTTTTCAAAATGCCATATTATAAGACGTTCTCTGGGCGCTAAACATGTCGTTTCATGCAGAGGTTTGAAACTTGGCACAATGATTCTTTATCTCCAAATAAGCTGATTAAGATAGAAAACCCCCCTATCACCCCCCTCTGGCAGCAAGGAGGGGGGGGGGGCAAAAGGGGCCGCGCCGCGCGCCACCTTGTTTCATTTAATTAACTCTTGGAGACCATGTGAGCCACAAGGAAAATTTCGGAGTAACCGATGATGTTATGTTTAGCAAAAAACCTAAAAATAAAAATATAACCAATTTTTTTGTGTTTCAAGTCATTGTATATTTTACACTGGTAGTATTTTCTTAAATTATAAATCATAATTATTTTATCTAATTAAAATTATTTAGTATATGAAGTCCAGTAATAATTGAAAAATTAAATTTAGTTCTGCCACAGATAAAAGAATGTTCCGCTAAATTCCGCGGGACCGCTTTCGTGAAAAGGATTATATAGTCCGTTCACAGTTACAGGTATGTAAAATAGGGATACCTACCATACAGTGAAACATAATTTACCGAAATTCCTAGTTATTATGCATATTATGAAAAGTGCTACGTCTTGTGTAGGCTTCCTATTTGAATAAATGTATTTTGATTATCTTGTTGTTTTAATAATGATTATTATAATCCCAAGCTTTACCAATGCTCATAAACTCAATTTCATATGAAGAAAATGAATTTATCTATAACATTTATCTATATCTATTTATTTATCTATATCGGATGGTTAACACATGAACAAGTGGTAACTGCGAACTATCAATATGATATAAAATATTAGGTAAGTTCGAAACAGGAAATTCATGTAAGTACCTACCTACAGCACTGTAAAATAATACTTACAAGTGAATAAAATTAAAAATTTAAAAAAAACCCCCGCCCCAAACGTAATACGCAATTCACCATTTTTAATGGCGGCCATCTTGGATTTTAAATTTTATATAGTGGGCTGTATTTTACTTATTAAGCCCTTTCATTTAGTATCCATATTGAGGGGGTTGTGGAAGAAAAAAGTAATCCGCCATTTTGTAGCGGCGGCTATCTTGGACCGATTTCCACCAAACACACACAGAGACAGACGGACACGTCAAACTTATAACACCTCGTCGTTTTTGCGTTGGGGGTTAAAAATGGGGAAGTCAATACTAACGTGACATGGCAACATAATTTTCAGGCTAGCCAACGTAAAGGCTAGATGTAAAATAACTGTGAATGATCTATAATGCAACTTTTGAGCGTTTCCATAGATGAAAACATGTAAGAGTAGGTATTAAGTCGCTTAGGCAACATTATGTTACCTTGACGTGCAACTCGACTTCTTTTTGGGCAATATAAATTGCCTGGACGCTTGAGTGGATATTAAAAGGATCTTGTGATCGTAATTTTTTTTTAATTTAGCATTTCCTCGCTGAGGGGGAATGAAAAGTTACGTGTTACACTCGAGTGCAAAGATTTTCGACCTTGTGCTCTTTTGATTCCCTCGCTAACGCTCAGATTCTAATTGTTAAATCACGCGCTGCGCTCGTGATTTAAATTTAGAATCCTTCGCTCGCTCGGTCATACAAACCGAGCACGCGGTCAAAAAGCAACTTTGCACACTTGTATAACAATAAATAACTATTAATAAACATAGTCTATTTATTCTACTACATTTTATTTCTTAGCTAGTGTCTAATAATTATTATTCACTAGTCATAAAAGACAGTATTTAAAAACATCACTACTATCATATTTTAAGGATATATTTAAAAGCCAAAATTGAATAAAATAAATTTTCATTTTCAATTTTTTTTTTTCATGACGGGTAGGTAGGACGGGTAGGTCGCATTGGTTGAAAACTTTAGTCTCAAACACTGCGGTGTGTGTGGGTGACGAAAAGATTTGACGAAGTTTACCAAATCCAGCACATCCCAACTGAATCCTCCGATGGCCTCCCTCTCAAAGGAAGACATAATATGAAGACTTGAAACGACAATTAAGAGGCCAATTATAATACTCACTTGTTCTATATTAGATGTATTATAATAAAACAAACATTAAAATCTTATTATAAGTTTTTATTTCTTTTTTATATTTAAAACTAATACATAAACATTAACTACCATATACTTAGCAATTTTTACATAATGCCGTCTTCAACAGAAACAAAACTTTCAAAATGCGCTATTCTGTTATTAAAACAAGAAATAATAATGTTTTTTTATTCATTAAGTATAGGTTAGTCTTTGATCACGATCTAGCGTTATGTTAATCGACGATGCGACCGTAGATGGCAGCAGACTAAACCTACAAGGTGGGATAAATGCCCTCCCTGGCTACACTCAACATCCTGCCAGAACACGGTCATAATGTCAGCTTAGTGAAAGAACTCTTAAATTTGTCGTAAACGTTTTACTTAGTGAATTACGTGATAAAGTTGAAAAATGGCTTATTAACATTATAGTACATGTTAATTATTATATTATATTAACATTACCGCTCTATGACTATAAACATAATAATGTTAATAGTAGGACACCAGTGAGCGGCTACGTCGCAAAATGTCCCACGTTCGCAAATGGTCCCTTTCGCAAAATGTCCCTTTCGCAAATGGTCCCTTTCGCAAACGGTCCCTTTCGCAAATGGTCCCTTTCTCAAAATGTCCCTTTCGCAAATGGTCCCTTTCGCAAAATGTCCCTTTCGCGAATGGTCCCTTTCTCAAAATGTCTCTTTCGCAAATGGTCCCTTTCGCAAAATGTCCCTTTTGTCTGTTGTGCTCGCTGGATGCAAAAATGACCCTTATGCAAATTTTCCATTTCAGATAAAAAAATGTTTTATAAAAATACCTATTATTAGTTATTATTTAATATTTAGTGTTAATTCCGCTCTAAATTTGTGAGTCTAACTAAGTTTTAAGAGACGGCGAGGAATTCAAACGTTACCAAAATAGTAATTAGTATTAATTCCACCACCGAGTGCACCACCCGCCCTCCTGGATTTTCTGTAGATCGGCTTGTGGCCGATCTGTGGTTAATAAAAGTGTTCTTTACTGCTGTAGTAGCTGTAGTATTGTTAGTTTGTTTTTCTCAATAAAGGCATTTGCCACTTAAAAAAAAAAAAAAAAAATCATATAAATTAAATTATAATTTAAATGCAGGCTAAGTTAAAAATTTTGGAAACAATTTAATTAATAAATTTTATTTATATAATATGAAAAGACCTCTTATAGTTTCTGGATGCCTAGTACCTAGTTATAAAAAAAACCTACCATAATTGCCATAGAGTTACTCGGTTAATCGAAACTGATTAAATATCGATAAGTTAAAGGTATATTATTGTAATTAAAATGGTAATTTGTATATTGTTTTACTATATTATAATTTTTGAGCACAATTTCGCTCATATTATTATTATTGGTTTTTAATTTATATAGGTATTTTTATAAAACATTTTTTTATCTGAAATGGAAAAATTGCATAAGGGTCATTTTTGCATCCAGCGAGCACAACAGACAAAAGGGACATTTTGCGAAAGGGACCATTTGCGAAAGAGACATTTTGAGAAAGGGACCATTTGCGAAAGGGACATTTTGCGAAAAGGACCATTTGCGAAAGGGACATTTTGAGAAAGGGACCATTTGCGAAAGGGACATTTTGCGAAAGGGACAGTTTGCGAAAGGGACATTTTGCGAAAGGGATCATTTGCGAAAGGGACATTTTGCGAAAGGGACATTTTGCGAAAGGGACCATTTGCGAACGAGGGACATTTTGAGAAAGGGACATTTTGCGACGTAGCCCAGTGAGCCAATAGGCCCTCAGCGGGTAAATCTACGTGCAGTAGCTACCCAGGGCCGGATTAAGAACGATGGTAGAGTTTCGAATATAAGGCTTACTTTTCGTTCGAAATAAGCCGGTTGCACACGTTTCATAGTTAGGTTTTTTTTCGGCGATTGCTAGCTGCTTTCGCACTTATTAGTTAGAATATTTGGTTTGCATGACGTTCAGATCTCAATATGATCTTCTGGAGTAACTTTTGTTCAGAAATCAAAAATAAATTGAGCGCATTTATTGAACAATATTATAATAACAGTGCCGTAGCGCTCATTTTCTCGGCGCTCGCAGTTAGCCGCTAGCGCAATTATAATAAGGATATTCTGTAATTTTCTCACCATTTGGAACGAGCTAATGGCATATCTTTTATAGTTTAAAATATTAAATTGTTTCTAGCTGCTCGCGCAATTACATAAGGATTTTGATATCGACCTCAACACACCATTATTGTCAAAATATATTTTCTCTGTTAAGCATTCTAAATGTTGAAATGTGCAAAAAGTTTTTTTAAAAGTTAGTTTTAAAAAATCTAGTCGATGATCGTTTTCAAAATCAGTGATTGTTGTTTGGCGCCTCCTAGAACAAAATCCTGAATCCGCCCCTGTAGTTACCCATAACCTAGAAATCACTCATCACTATTTATGTCCTTATCTTTCTGACGCGACTACCTTTTTCTTTTCTGATTGTTATGTACACCGGCCACGTGTTCTTTTAGTGATGAATTAGATAAGAAAACTTTATCGCAAATGTGGCATTCGAAGCGGCGATCACGGAAACCGTGTACCTGAAACGTCCCAACAAATCAAAATTATGCTTTTAACACTTCGAGAAGGGAAAATAAAATAACTTACATTACACATAGATTAGCATTTACATTACATTAGCCGTAGCCTGATCAGCCACTTTTTTTTAAATATCATGTTCGAATTTTTGAAAATTATCTCGTAAATGCAGGTTCCGTCCGAACCTCCGTTGATGTCCAAATGCAGCAGCAAAAAAAGAAAATGGTACCATTCCCGAACATGAATATTATTTTTAATTTGCAAAATGTTAGTGTTTTTACTTTCAAAAGAATATAAAAATATTATGATAAAATTACTATTGAATTTGACCCACTTCCCGGTGGCCGATTAGACTGAAATTTTGTATGCATGTATAAATCGGATTACAATGCAACTTTTATGACATCGAGCTGATCTGATGATGGAGCTGGAAGGTAGCCATAGGAACTCCGTAATTAAACGACGCAACCCCATCGAGTTCGGGCTCATTTGATTCGTCTTGACGTACTTTATGGTGCTAGATGGTAATAATAATAAAAATTTGTTTTTAAAAAAGGTTTTTTAAAATTTCACTTGTTTAATATTTTATGAGCATTACTTATTTCGGGTTTACGAGCGCTCGAAGTGAAAACCTGTATGTTCAACTCGTGAGAAAGTTAGGTACCGTTAAGTCAGAAAATAGTTGTGCAAAGTATGAAGAATGGGAAAGCTGCAGGACCGAATGGTACACCGATAGAAGTGTGGATGTTTTTAAAAGGTGACGGACGGTGCTGGCTGACTCTATTACTCAATAAAATGTTGCAAGAAGAAGCGATCCATGAGGAATGATGTAACAGTTCACTGGTGCCCATTTTTTAAAACAAAGGTGATATGTGGCAATTATAGGGGAATAAAGCTCATGTCACACGCGATGAAAGTCTGGGAGAAAGTAATGGCGAGACGATTGAGAGTTGTGAGTGAGGTATCACAAACCAATTCGGGTTTATGCCGTGACGCAGTACAACAGATGCCATATTTTGATTGAGGCAACTCTGCGAAAAGTACAAACGTGCACGAAAGAACTTGCATATGATGTTCGTTGACCTAGAGAAAGCGTATGATAGGGTTCCCCGGGAGGTTCTGTGGTGGTCTTTGAAAGTGAAAGGAGTGACAGTGAAGTATACACAGTACAGTAGTTGTAGGGTAGTGCAGCTTATTCATGCAATGTACTGTCGAGCTAATACGAACGTGCGGTCTACAACTGGCGAAACCGACAAGTTCAATGTGGCTGTAGGCCTCCACCAGGGGTCGGCTCTAAGCCCCTATTTGTTCCTCCTGGTAATGGATGTTTTGACGTCAAACATACAGGAGGAGACGCCCTGGTGTATGCACGTTCCGATTTTTCCTTTTTTTTTTTTTTTTTTTTTTTTTTTTTTTTTTAATATAGGACATTTCACACAACGCCACCTAACCCCAAGCTGAGCATCTTAATGCTTGTGTTATGGTGGTTAGGATAACGAATATATAATACTTATATAGTTTTGTTTGTAAATATAATAGATATTAGTGTCCGACCGAAATTTCGGTTTCGGTTTCGGTTTCGGCCGAGTTTCGGCCAAAAATCGAGTTTCGGCAAAAGTTTCGGTTTCGGCCAAAATTGGCCGAAACTTTTGCCGAAACCGAAACTCCCTTCGGAAGTTATCGTGCACGCTCGCCTAGCTTCGTTTCTCGCGACAACGCTTTGGCGGATGACTAATAATTGTAATATAGGTTTGTTAATTTTAAATGTGTGATTTGATATTATCTTTGTTGAGACTAAGCGTGTAATAGCAATTTTAGGAATTATTATTTTTATATAGAGGTACCTTAAAGAGATTGATGATTCTTCTAAGTACAAAAAGGTACAAACCAAAGTATTAATTAGTAAGATTTCAAAATACTAATACTTAGTATTTTACCCGTACGTCACCGAGCGGATCAATCGAGCCGCACCTGCGCATGCGAATTTGAACCTTATTTTAAAGAAGCTAGAAATAGATGTCAATTTTGATTTGAACTGGAAGTTTTTCCTGAATCAAGGGGTTAATATAACAGTAACAATTAGTGTTGTGTATAATCAAAATTGATATCTGATAAACATTTTGCTATAAGAACTTAATTTAAATAAATAGGCCAAGCGCTATTCAGACTACGCGCAATGTAGGCTTCCGTAGAACTGGCAAATTGTATACATACCTACTGCCTTAATTTTCATCAACGATATCTTTAAAACTTATAAAACTATCTTAACCGCTATGGCTTTCCTGAAAACTTCATGGTTGAAACTATATTCGTGATTTTTTTCGTGTTTGAAAGCCAGTAGTTTAGATTTTAGAGGGCGGGGAAACCCAAAAAAAAAAAACTTGAAATATCTTTCAAATGGATCATTAATTCGAAAAATTTCCTTAGAAATATGTCCTTCATTAAAATACCTATTCAACAATACCCTAAATGATGGGATCAGCCAGAAAAAATATCATCCCTATTTTACAAGTTTGGGAGCTACCCTAAATTAATTGATTTAAATTTATTTTTGTAACCGTTCTCTTACCCTAATCATTGCCCTCCTCTGTCCAAAATTACAGTTTTCTAGGACTTATAGTTTCTCCGTAAAGCCGCGGACAGACGGACGGACAGACAAAGCGAAACTATAAGGCTTCCTTGTTGACCACGGAAGCCTAAAAAAATTAAAAATATTATTGATATATTTTTTATATTACAACTTATACAACAAACTTAATATTACGCTGTGCTTCCATTTCATGTCCTAATTAATGCAGAATAATGGGTAAAATGCACCAAATTTCAGTATTTTAAAGATTTTTTTACTTGACCACGTGAGTTTCGGTTTCGGTTTCGGCCGAAACTAAAGCCCCGGCCGAACATTCGGTTTCGGTTTCGGTTTCGGCCGTAAAACCAGTTTCGGTCGGACTCTAATAGATATTGAAAACCACCCAGACCAGAAACAAATATCTGTGGATCACACAAACATGTCTCATGCGGGAATCGAACCCGCAACCTCCTGCGTCGCAGGCGGGTATGAGCCCACCGCGACACAGAGGTCGTCTTTGGAGGTACGGAACTCTAAAAATGAGAAAAATTGTGAGTAGTATGTAGATAGGTATACCTTGAGATGTGCCTTGAGGTCAATGTTGGTGGTGAACATCTTGCGGCAGTGCGGGCACTCGCGGGAGGGCGGCAGGTGGCGCTGCCTGTGGACGTGAAGCGCGCCGTCGGTGCTAAACTTCTTCCCGCACTGCGAGCACTCCTTGGTGGGCGCCTCGTGCGTCATGCCGTGAGTGTGTAACCCTATCCGGCTGGAGAACGTCTTCGGGCACTTGTTGCACGCGTACGGCTTCGCACCGCTGTGCATGTTCATGTGGTCCTTGTACACACTCAACATCTGAAAGTTGCATACACGTACATTTTAATATTCTACTTGATGGTTGGCATTTTAATAAAACTACACATTTATGCAAATTGCAGAGATCTATGTAGATAGATAGACGACACTTTGTTGAAGTTAAAATAATATAGCTACATGATACTTAAATATAAAACTATACACTAAACTTAAAGTGGTGGTGGTGCTCTCACGGTCATCTGCAGGGTTATTCACTAAATCTGTGAAAGAACCGAACCTAATACCGATTTGTCAAATGTATGAAATGACGTATTATGAAGATACAACGTGACATGTCATGTCACGTCATTTCAAAAATGTTTGACAATTCGGTATTCGGTTCAGTTTCCAAACCCATAAATGAATAGACCTGCAGAAGCGTCTTCCCAGGTTTAAGGGTCGATAACGCTCTACGTGTCCAATAACACATTCAGGGTGATGTCGGGGTTACCGCGATTCTACAGCGCGTCAGGCATGTTCACTGAAAAGCAAGTGGATGGCTTCCATGGCATTATGCGTAAGCGGTGTGCGTCAATGCTTAGGAGACTTCGCGGTGAAATCAATACCATCCTGAATGTGCTGGCAGTTACATGGTATTTATATTGACCCAAAAATCACGCGTGTTCTATACAACAGATAAAACTGCTGGGCTCGACATGCATTATACTAGTATAATGAGGTTTTTTTTGCAATAATTTTGCTACGATATGAAAACGAGGATCGTTTTTTTTATGTGATGAAGTAGAAGACGTGCAAGACGCTAGGATTTCACAATTACGAGAAATTCTAGGAGCACTGCACCAACGCTTCTTACTCAAGAGTCATAAGATGTTAAGACTCTTTAGCCCAGTAATTTCACTAGCTCCAGTGCCCTCCTACCGAAGCACAGTAATGTTTGCACATTACTGCTCAGGCGGTAGAATAACTGGCACTGTTGGGGTACCCACCTAGCCGACCTCCTGCAAAGGAAGTCTACCCCGGTAAATAGTTAAATTAAATGTTACCCTGAATCGCTTCCCACAGTCGTGGCACAAAAAGTAGTATCTCTTTAAGTTGTATTTCTTTTGGGGTTCTGATTTACTAGGGAGTGCCTCAGGGTGCTCGGTCCGGTAATGTGCGTTCAGCAAGGCACGCGCCGGACCCTTCCACTCACACTGAAACAAATTACATTATTTCGTTTGGGTACTTGTCACCTTTTTACAAGCTTTTATTTTTACTTTCACCTCTCTGTTCTGTAATCAAATCTTGGATGTTTAAATTCCACTTCCCAATTTCTGATTGAGCTGAAATTTGGCATGCATGTGTAAATCGTGACAATGCAATATTATGACACGAAGTTGATTTGATGATGGAGCAGGAAGGTGGCCATAAGAACGTAGATCCCAAGTGGATGAATTTGGAACACTTTTCCCGAGCGGTACAACTTGGGTATCTTCAAGGCACAAGTGAATGGGAACCTTTCTAGGCAACTTACGTGATCCATCGTCGACCGCATTTTCACTTAAGTACCATCAAGTAGGATGTGGTCAAACGTAGCCCTATTTAGTATATTTTTTTTTCACAACTTTCACTATATGAGTATAAAATGCAAGGGCTTGAGTAGTTTATATCAGGTTTGGGGGCCTGGGGGTCCGTAAAATTTCTAGTGTCGCTCTCCCGGCTTTTTTGTCCTCAGTGCATAGTTCGGACAATCTCATTCAAAAAATACTCGCTCCCTCGCGAGACCCCGCATTATCATCTTTGGCTATAGCTAATTCAGCTGAGGCAAAAAATGCTTGGGTGGCAGCTTGCCCCAATACCGATTTACCTAAAGTACCATCTTCACAGAGACTGTGGGATGGGCCACTCTGCGAGTTGGCACGGAATAGTCTAATACAAACGTGTCCCAACTCGTCAGACCGTGCCCGACTTCTAGCAGTCTCTGTTAGGGAATCTGGTTTTTGGTTGCAAGCCATCCCTTCCATTAATACTGGTAATCTTTTAGATTCATCTGCTTTTCGTGTAGCTGTTAGTTTGCGCCTGGGTGCAGCATGTTATGTAGGTCACCGCTGTCAGTGTGGTAATGCAGTCGACGAACTCGGTCACCATGGTCTCTCATGTTCTCGGAGTGCTGGCCGAATCTCCCGCCACTCCAGTCTCAACGACATCATTCGCCGGGCTTTTACCAGCGCCAATGTAGCAGCCATTCTCGAACCGAATGGTCTGATGCGTGACGATGGTAAAAGACCTGACGGTATGACTTTGATTCCCTGGAAGTTAGGTCGGCCGTTAGTGTGGGACGCGACTTGCGTTGATACACTGGCGCCCTCACATCTTCCAGAGACTCAAATTGCGGCTGGTGCGGCGGCAGTTTCTGCTGAGCGGCTCAAGCGGCGTAAATATGCTAACCTCGATAGCGGTTACATTTTTGAGCCGTTTGGGGTAGAGACTTTGGGTCCTTGGGGTCCGGGAGCTCACCGCATTTTCCAAAATTTATCTGAGCGCTTGGTCGAGGCGACGTGTGACCAAAATGCTGGGGTATATTTGGCCCAACGTATAAGTATTGCCATTCAACGTGGCAATGCTGCCAGCATTCTGGGCACTCTGCCAACTGACAGTGGTTTGGAGCACTTGGATTTTCTGTAGATCGGCTTGTGGCCGATCTGTGGTTAATAAAAGTGTTCTTTACTGCTGTAGTAGCTGTAGTATTGTTAGTTTGTTTTTCTCAATAAAGGTATTAGGATAAATTTCAAATTAAAGATGCCATTACCACAAAATGGCAAATCACATATTTTTATAAATGCACTTGTACTTTCTTGTTGTTATATTGGTCACCTTGAAGATTATTTTATGTGTATCCTTTAATGTCAGAAGCACTTTTTGAACAAATTATGTGCAATTTTTTCGCAACGTAGAGCTCTGGCGGCCTAGACAAGCGCAAATCGTCTGTCGCTATCAATAAAAAAATGTACTGAGATGACAGTCGTTTTCTTTGCTTTTCCGTAGCGACTGTCATCTCTGTACATTTTTTAGCGATAGCGACAAACGATTGGCGTTTGTCTAACCCCCCGGGTGTCAGAGTAAAATCATTATTACACTTGGCTGAATTTAGTCACTAAATTCAGAATCTTAATAAGGATGAACGATACTTCCTTCTAAATTTAGGATGCTAAATGTGATTACACTTGACTTAATTCAGTGGCGACTGAATTTAGGCTTCTAAATTTAGCCAGGTGTAATAAGCCTTTAAGTACTCACCAAACGACACGTAAATAGTAATTTAGTTGTTTCTTTGGGTTCCTTGTGTATTCTCCTCACATGTTTGTTATAAACCTTACTCGATATGAACAAAATGTCGCATTCCTGGCATTTTGTGTTGTCTTTGTCTTGCACAAATACTTCACCCTGGAATAATAACAAGTGAATTAAATTAAAAATTAAAAAAAACCCCCAACGCAATAATTAACCCCAACTTAATTCACCATTTTGTGGTGGCGGCCATCTTGGACTTTAAATTTTATATAGTGGGTTGTATTCTACTAGTTAAGACCTTTCATTTGATATTTGATACTCATATTGAGGGGGTCGTAGAAGAAAAAAGTAATCCGCCATTTTGCAGCGGCGGCCATCTTGGACCGATTTCCACCAAACATGGCTAAGAACACTCTCGGCTAACTCTACTTTCAAACAAAAAAAACTAAATTAAAAACCGTTCATCCGTTCGGGAGCTACGATGCCACAGACAGACACGTCAAACTTTTAACACCCCGTCGTTTTTGCGTCGGGGATTAATTACAATAGTGAGATATTGTATCCGGCACTATTAAAAACCAGTGGGTGCCGGATTATTGGAATGTTTGGAAGGTATCCAAATAGAGGATTCAATCATAGAGTAGGTACTCATTACCGGTTTGCTGTAGCCACGATCTAACCGATGAAGAATGCTATGTGAACACCAAACTGAAGCAAGAAAAATAACGTCAGCGTTGAGTGCCATCTCCCTTACTTACCTTAGTGTATTGTTTACAATTTGTATGAGGAAGATGGCACTGATGGCACTCAACGTTGACGTTATTTCTTTACTATTTAATATAGTAGTATACATATACAAAACAGGTATTTTCGACCCAGGAAAAATGCGTTACGCATCATCTAACCACGCGGGGGGCGCCCTCGGTATGTCCCACATACCGGGGCAGTATGTGGAACATATGTATGTGGGGTATGTGGGGGGACGTATGAGGGGTGCATAGCGAAGGGGGCGCCCGAAAAAGATTTGAATGAACTGTGTGAAAGAGGATATGCGTGCTAGGGGAGTGAATGAAGATATGACGGATGATAGAGTTGAATGGAGGAGGAAGACGTGTTGCACATACTATGCGACTGCGGTCCCCTCATGTTTAACAGAAGTATCCACCTGAGGCGACACATCATGGAAGAGATACAATAAGTCACTCCCCGAAACATCTGGAACTTCTTAGAGGCTACGGGTTTAAGCCTTAAGCAGTGAATTGTAACTCAACTGGACTGCCACAAAAGATGAGTAATGGTCGAAGCAGCTTAAAGTCCTTTTGAGGTTGCCCCAATAATAATTATAATAAGACGTGTTGTGCCGACCCTACATAATGTATTAATAAATTTATTTTATTAATAACAAGAAAACTTACAGCTAGCTTATGAATAGATAGATATATAAACACGAAAGGCTAATAACTTAGTTAACTAAAGTTTTCATAGATAAATACAGAATAAGGGTAAAATAGAACAAAACGAGAAAACATAATTGTGTAATGTGGGATAAAGGGCAGGAAGATAATGATGATGTGGTATGGTGGTGTACGTACAGCGTGTTTCTTCAGTTTGTGAAACTGGATTCCCTTCTGCGTGTCGAACGCGTCCCCACAGAGCTCGCAAATGTTCCGCGCCGCGTGTATTCTGAGGTGCGCGGCCAGGGACGACCAGTTACTGTACAATACAATACTATACAATACTCTTTATTGGAACAAAATAGACTTAAAACTAAACAAGTGAAATTTAAAAAAAACTTTTTAATAACAAGCCTTTATTATTATTACCATAAAGTACTCGTCAAGACGAATCAAATGAGCCCAAACTCGATTGGGTTACGTCGTTTAATTACGGAGATCCTATAGCCACCTTCCCACTCCATCATCAAATCAGCTCCATGTCATAATAATATTGCATTGTTATCCGATTTATGCATGCATGCAAAGTTTCAGCTCAATCGGACACCGGGAAGTGGGTTAAATTTAACTTGCAAGATTTGATTACAGACAGACAAACAACAGACAAGTGAAAGTAAATAAAAGCTTGCAATTAAAGTACTAATATTAATGTCCACAATGGGCGGCCTTATCGCTTAGAGCGATCTCTTCCAGGCAACCCACTTTGCACGGAAAGTTATAAATTAAAGAGTAGGGTGTAATTTGGCAGAGGAGTCAAACTAACCTATTGATACATAATATTTTACATAGGTATATATCATTTTTATCTTACATATCTACTGTACCAACATATAAAGTCACATTATTGGAGATGACATGAGAGTAGCAACTCCCGACCCACTGCCAAGACTTACCGGTGGTAGACTTCCTTTGCAGGAGGCCGTTTAGGTGGGTACCCCAACAGTGCCAGTTATTCTACCGCCTGACCAGTGATGTGCAAACATTACTGTGCTCCGGTAAGAGGGCACTGTAGCTAGTGAAATTACTGGGCTAAAGAGTCTTTATATCTTGTGACTCTTGAGTGAGAAGCGTTAGTGCATTGCTCCTAGAGTTTCACATCATTGTGAAATCCTAAGTAGCACTGTACTGATTATGGGCAGCGTTATCTCTTAACATCAGGAAAAGCGCTAGACGACCTCCTGCAAAGGAAGTCTACCCCAGTGTGTGTTGTGTGCCACTGTAGGACAAATGCCTCCCTTTCCATGCCATTGTGGACCATTCTGAGGTCGTTTCGCCATCTTTTAATAAGCTTTCATTTACCTTCACCTGCTTGTTGTCTGTAAAAAATCTTGCAAATCTAACTTGACCCAATTCCCGGTATCCGATTGAAATGAAATTTTGCATGCATGTATAAATCGGATGACAATGCAATATTATTATGACGTCGAGCTGATCTGATGATGAAGCTGGAAGGTGTCCTTAGGAATTCGTAATTAAACGACGCAACCCGATCGAGTTTGGGCTCATTAGATTCGCCTTGACGACGTACTTTGGTGCTAGATGGTAATAATAATATAATCTTATTACTACTATAAACATGAAAGTACTCTTATTATAAACATAAAAGTTTGTAAGAATGGATGTATGGATGTGTGTTTGTTACTCTTTCACGCCTAAACGGGTGGACCGATTGAGCTGAAATTTTGTACAGGGATAGCTTAGACCCTGGAATAACACATAGGCTACATAAGTGCTGCGGGTAAAACCGCTGGGCGCAGCTAATAAATTATGTTTTTGAAGGCGTACTTACTTAAAACTTTTCCCACAATGTTCGCATGGGTATTTAACACCGTTATGTCGATTGACATGGTTAATCATTATGTCCCTGAAACACAGACAAGTTAAACACATTCTGTCGTCTATTACAAAATTCATCATTCTATTACAAAACGCGGACTTACGCTACTTCTGGGATTAACTCGTGTCATTTGTTCGCTTAGCCACTCACACGTCCGCCCTTGACAGCTGAAAAAGCGTCGAACGTCCGCGTCCGCGATCCAAATAGAATCGCGTCGAGCGCTCACTACTGATACCTACTAAACGTCTATTTTCTAGCAAACTATTGAACCATTTTCTATGAAAAAATAGCATAATATAGTTAAAACTATAAAGAAATAAAATATCTGAAAATTTTGATTCAAATATTAACACAAAGTTTGTAAAAAAAATCTAACTTGGCAATATGTGTATATTTTAGGTATTTTTTTGGTGTAAAAACTTTTCTACGAAACATCTCTGAATATTTCTTATTTTTACCTGCATATTATTAAACTAGATTATATAAGCTTTGATTTGATACCAAAATATAATGACTTACAGAGTACAGTGTAGCACAATAAATCAAAACAAACCACCCATTCGTTTATAAATCTTCAGCGCCTAGAACAAAATCCTGAGAATAGGAATATTAAATCAATGAATTCAAACTATTTTTGTTTATATTTTTTAATTTTAGGTATACGTAATTAATCATGTTGAACTGTTTTTCTAAATTTACGTAGTATTTTAATAAAATAATTGTTGATTGAAACTCATCATGGAAAAATATTACGGAAACGCGGCAAACACGACAAAAATTTTACATGTCGACGTTAAGACATGTAAAATTGTCCTGATTGTATTTATTTCCTTAATATCTGTACCAATTCCGAAAGATAGTATCATGAGGATCATAATAATATATAATTTTGATAAAATAAGGTGAATTATAAACATTTTAAACGCAGATTTCACTGGCACGCATGAAAACTTCGAAACTATAATTTCAAAAAAATAATTTAAAATTTTGCCAAGAGCTTAGCTTCAGATTTAATGACCACAGATTTAAAATAATTATGACAAAGCCATTTACAACCATATTTACGCAAATGTTCAGTATTTTCATGGATAAAAACATGTTTTAAAAGTAGTAAGTCTCTAAGACCGCTATAGCGGCTGTAACGTTTAACTCAACTTTTTTTCGGACCGCTATAGCGGTCGGGACGTTTGAGTGGTTAGTAGTACTTAGTTCGCTGTCATTTGTTCGCTTAGTAGTACTTAGTTCGCTGTCATTTGTTCGCTTAGTAGTACTTAGTTCGCTGTCATTTGTTCGCTTAGTAGTACTTAGTACTTAGTTCGCTGGTTTAATCCTGGTACAATCGTTAGTCCGCGTTTTGTAATAAAACGGATTAAATACAAGATGCTACCCACGGTTCAAATCAGGTATTTTTTTATAAGCTTTTATTTACTTTCACATGTCTGTTGTCTGTCTGTCTGTCATCAAATCTTGCAAGTTAAATTTGACCCACTTCCCGGTGTCCGATTGAGCTGAAATTTTGTATGCATGCATAAATCGGATGACAATGCAATATTATTATGACATCGAGCTGATCTGATGATGGAGCTGGAAGGTGGTTATAGGAACTCCGTAATTAAACGACGCAACCCCATCGAGTTTGGGCTCATTTGATTCGTCTTGACGAGTACTTTATGGTAATAATAGTAAAAGCTTGCTTTTTTAAATTTCACTTTGTTATTCCTTATAGGTTATTTTTTGACCACGATCTCGCCTGATCTTTAGCGAAGATGCGGCCATAGATAGTGCACTCTATGGTTAAGAGCGAGTGACGCTCTCTCGCTCGCACTTCTTAACAATTTTTAAAATATAAATTCATGGAATATCAAACTGAAAACACTTTTAAAATGTGTGCAATAATATTATGAAGGGACGGTATAGAGGAATTCAATAAATTAATTCCATGAATTTATATTTCAAAATTCGTCAAATTGTGCGAGCGAGAGAGCATCACTCGATATACAGGGTCTTTGGTTATTCAGTACATTGGTGTATAGGGCCTTATTGGGGTGGTCATTGGCCATGTTTTGAGAGCAAAATATGTTCCGCTAAAATTAACGGTTTTTGAGTTATTTGATTTTTTTCGAAAAATCGAGATGTCCATTTAAAAAAATCATAAAATATGACCCTGTATAATTATTTATTTTTTCTTCCTTGGTCACTTGTGACCTCAATATTTCTGTAATCCCATTTTAGATTCTTAATTTTGATATTTTCATATAAAGCCACTAAAACGAAGATGTTTTTCAAAAAATCTGCCTGTAATTTTATTCTATGATTTTTTTGAAAAAATTTGCAATTTAGGTGCAACGGATTCATGAATTTGCCAAAATTTGGTACTTCTCCTTTTCTATTCATTTATTGTGACAAATTAGATTTAATTTAATTAATTTAAACACACATATATTGCTCAACATATATTGCTCTTAAAACATGGCCAATGACCTCCCCAATAAGGCCCTATACACCAATGTACTGAATAACCAAAGACCCTGTATACGCTCTTAAGTCTTGCATGACTATAAATAATAGGACTATATTATTATTTATAGTCATAGAAGATTGTTGTCTTTGTTGAATGTTTAATGGGGAAACGTGAACACAGCTTTTATGACATAAGTGAGAAAATATATAGTAATTTTCATAAGTAAATTACTAATAGATATTTACTTTTTACCACTTGTGAAAGTGCACTGCTTGCATTTCAACACCCTT
The DNA here is from genome assembly GCA_947507615.1 of Hemithea aestivaria. Taxonomy (NCBI): domain Eukaryota; kingdom Metazoa; phylum Arthropoda; class Insecta; order Lepidoptera; family Geometridae; genus Hemithea; species Hemithea aestivaria. The sequence continues at coordinate 8,110,160 of OX382334.1, read as the reverse complement.
TTGTGCATGCACATATGGGCCGACAAAAGCTTCTTGGTTGTAGTGCGGATCTGACATATTGAACACTCGAAAAGCAAATCTGGCTGGAAATAAAACAAAACAATTGCACTTTACCATTACACTTGTTAACATTTTTAAATCATGAAAATAAAATATATATAAATTGCACAAATCTGACATAGTTGGACAATTTAAATTTTTACATAAATACATAGTATCACGCCTGGTTGGGGTAGGCAGTGACTATTTTGCCGCGGATGAGTGCTTCGGCGTACCCGTTGCCCCGGCATTATGGCGTCCCGCAGGAACACCCCCAGGTTTTTTAGTGGGTATCCCCGCCGCTCCCATCTTTGGCGGGGGAGTCCCACATACCGTCCCGCGCCCCCAGGCGTGGGGTGATGATGCGTAACGCATTTTTCCTGGGTCAAAAAAAAAAAAAGGCAGTGACTATTTTCGGGGCACCGGATGAGTGCTTCGGCGTACCCGTTGCCCCGGCATTATGGCGTCCCGCAGGAACACCCCCAGGTTTTTTAGTGGGTATCCCCGCCGCTCCCATCTTTGGCGGGGGAGTCCCACATACCGTCCCGCGCCCCCAGGCGTGGGGTGATGATGCGTAACGCATTTTTCCTGGGTCAAAAAAAAAAAAGGCAGTGACTATTTTCGGGGCACCGGATGAGTGCTTCGGCGTACCCGTTGCCCCGGCATTATGGCGTCCCGCAGGAACACCCCCAGGTTTTTTAGTGGGTATCCCCGCCGCTCCCATCTTTGGCGGGGGAGTCCCACATACCGTCCCGCGCCCCCAGGCGTGGGGTGATGATGCGTAACGCATTTTTCCTGGGTCAAAAAAAAAAAAGGCAGTGACTATTTTCGGGGCACCGGATGAGTGCTTCGGCGTACCCGTTGCCCCGGCATTATGGCGTCCCGCAGGAACACCCCCAGGTTTTTTAGTGGGTATCCCCGCCGCTCCCATCTTTGGCGGGGGAGTCCCACATACCGCCCCGCGCCCCCCCGGCGTGGGGTGATGATACGTAACGCATCTTTTCTTGGATAAAAAAAGGCAGTGACTATTTCACTCCACTTGATACGATCCTGACTCACGTCACGTATGCTCGCCGGGTTGATACTCTTGACCTGGCCTTTCCTTAAAATGACATTTATTTGGTCAAGGAAAGTGCACTTTTTCTTTTGACAGGAAAAATGCGTTATGTGGGACTTCCCCGCCGAAGATGGTCGCGGCGGGGATACCCACTAAAAAACCTGCGGGTGTTCCTGCGGGTCCATAATGCCGGGGCAACGGGTACGCCGAAGCACTCATCCGCGGCCAAGGAAGGTCGACCAATTGCGGCTTAACCATTCTCACTTGCCTTATATAATACTAGCTGCGCCCAGCGGTTTTACCCGCAGTACTTATGTAGCCTATTTGTTATTCCAGGCTCTAAGCTATATCTATACCAAATTTCAGCTCAATTGGACCACCCGTTTAGACCTGAAAGAGTAACAAACATCCATCCAGACATCCATTCATACAAACTTTCTCGTTTATTATATCAGTAAGATATTTTTCATCAATCAACTTTGACAATTAACTTCTCTTCTTTCTTTGACAATTTTCTTCTTTCTTTCACAATTAACTTTGTCTACAACATTAGCTGAGCTCTCTCCCAATTGGGCAGAGCTGCACGATGGCACGTGATGCGTCTCCACACGCAATAGGTCGTACAATAGAATGTATATATTTTATGGTGAATTGTGATACTACTTACAGTTCCTGCACTGAAAAAAAAAGTGATTGGTTTAAACAAGATGTTGTTTCCATATGAGCCTACAAAAATCATTATTGCTGCAACTAAGACAAAATTGTTGATTTTCTCTTAGTTTTGTTAGTTAAGTACTGTACCACCGTTATAAAGAGTAGTTATTTAGTTTGATTACTGTCTTGTTCAGTGCATATAGTTATAGTCGTTTTTATTATGATGCATTATTAGATTATTAATTAATATAGGTTGTTTTTCAACCATATTTAGCTTGCTATTGCAAATAAGCCATCTTTTATAACTAACATGATAAACGTTATTCTTAGTTGCAGCTTGCAGCAATAATGATTTTTGTAGGCTCATATGGAAACAACATCTTGTTTAAACCAATCACTTTTTTTTTTTCAGTGTGTGTATACGAAAAAATATTCTTGTGCCTGTGCTTCTGTGCTCAATAAATATTTATCTTTCTTTCTTTCTTTCAATCGCCTTTCATCCATTCTCTCTACATGTCCGAACCATCTAAGCATGCCATTTTCTTTTTTTTTTGTCACTACATCCTATAAATCACAGCATTCCCTTATCACACTATTCCTCACTTTTTCAATCTCAAATTTAATGAATGTAAATAGGGATGTTGAGAAGGTAAAAAATAATAAAATATTATCCGCAATTTTAACAATAAAATAACAATACATACATATTTTTTTTGTTTGTGAATAAAGTCAAAAATGGTTGCTAGGAACCTATGCTAGGAAAAGTAGAAAAATGCTCACATTATGGCTAGATTTAGAGTGGTAGTCCAGGAACCATCTTTCCGTGAATCCCATGAGGCACAGCTCACACCGGTGTGCATATCTTGTATAATTTATATTTTGTCGTCGTTTCTCAAATTCTGCTAGTATCTGTACAACAATTATTCACTTTTATTGCCTTTATAAAAAATAGTTTTATACATTAAAAAATATTCATCAGAACTTAAACTATCGTTTAACAAAAAATCAGGTCATTCGGTTCAGCGGTTACAGATTTCAAATGCAAACGTTTTTCGAAAACAATTTACGTTCAAGTGGGAATTTCACAAAATCCCTTCTTATCGATAGCCTACGTCACATAAAGAAATTTCTGTTAAAACGAAGAAGTGGTTACCGATTTCGAAGATAAACTGCTTTACCCCGTTGATTTCTGGGATAAAAAGTATCAACGGTTCTAAACTTTGATCCTCCTTTAAACCCCCGAACCCCCACAATTAAAAATAAATTTCTGACAAATTTGCATACAAAAAATGTTTGGGAATAATTCCGGTTTCCGTATATTACAAAATCGCTTCTTAATGCACGATAAAATCTTCTAAAGAATAAGCTGTCCAAATTTCATCTCAATCGGTCCAGCGGTTTCAACTTTGCGTTGATAGAACGAAAGTGTATGAACGATTTTATCACGGTAAAAAGGTATGCAGTATTGTGACTCCCTAGAAGCGGTCGAACTAGAAGCTCGCGGGAGTTTGCGTTGTGATCGACAGCGAACGTCAAGAAGTTATGTGCCGAATAGACGTTTTTATGCAGTAAGCTTACGTAAAGAGGCTGCGCAGACGACAGACTATCCATGACGCACTTTTTAGTCTGTGAAAATAGAACCTATGCAATTATATGCAGTAACGCACAGGACGCGCAAAATGTCCGGCGCACAAATAATATAATTGCATAGGTTCTATTTTCACAGACTAAAAGTGCGTCATGGATAGTCTGTCGTCTGCGCAGCCCCTAATGGTTGTGAATGAGTAAAAATATCACAAAATATTTCATTCTGTTTGATAGTTCACAATAATGTCTATTCGGCACCTCGCTACCTACCAAACCCTACACTCTACACACATCGGTTTAAATCCGTGCGACCTTGAGTTCGACCGCTTCTAGGGAGTCACATTACTGTGATTTAATATAGGTAATAGATATGGTTTTAACAGCAAGGTTTAAGAATGCGAGATCTCGCCAGGGTTAATTTCTACGCCATTATCAAATATTTTGACGCTATTCGCTCTGTTTTGTCCAGTGGATTGAAACTAGTAACTAACCACAACCGAAGCCTAGCGCCAGTATAAAACTACTATCTAATAAAAATTATTGCATTATAATCCATTGCGTCGATTAAAAATCTAAGCTTACAAACACAGAGGAGCGACTTAATATAAAACATTGTAAGGATTTACCTCTGCCTGCGTCGCAAGAAAAACTTTAGTGTACGGAGCAGTGTCATCATTTGAAAAACGCTTATGAAGCTTTGCCAACTTGCGAATATCCAATGGACTGAAAGGACCGGGGCCTGCAAGGAAAACACACTCATCTGTATACTTACATAGTCACGGGTAATTCAGATACATTAGGTACTTTTATTATTGGGAAAAAGCACAATATAGGGGGCTCGTGTCCGGTGTCCACGGATGCTAGGATCAGATACCACGTACCTACATAGTTGAATCAGCATATACCAGGATCCGGTCCACTAAAAATTAATTTATTTTATGAAACGGATTTCACATTCTAAAATCTGTAGTAAGTTTTAGTAGTTGTTTTATGGCAAACATTTCTAAAATTCTCCTTTGTTGTCTGATATTTTTATCTCCTGCTTAGACGTGTGCGCCGCGCCGACGCCGCGCCGTCGCGTCGGTCATTTTGGACACGCCGCCGTCGCCGATCATTTTGTCGGCGTGAAATCGGCGGGTTTTTTTTATTAACGTAATAATAATATTTTAAAATCCACAGTAGTGAACCTCATCTGTAAAATAACAGAGGATGTATTGTAGCCAAAGAGTTAATCAAATGTATATCACATATTGTACAAACTGCAAGTGCAAATAAAATTTGCGCTCTATGGACTTGCTTCGTGCCAAATTTCAAGATTCTGGATTCACGGGAATTGTCCCGTAGGTTTTGATATATTTGGGAATGTCGAAAATTCGCTGAAATTTGCGACATATTCGACTATATCTTTTGATTGCGTTGGCCTAGAAGTTTGAAATTTTCACAGATCTAAGAGGCAATAGACCTTAGTATTTCCTGACAATTTCAGCGTGTTACCTCCACGCGTTCCTGAGAAAAAGGGTCTTGACAGACAGACGGACGGACGGACGGACAACAAAGTGATCCTATAAGGGTTCCGTTTTTTCTTTTTGGGGTACGGAACCCTAAAAAACTAGCCAATGACCCCCCCAAAATCACGGTCTGGATCCGCGCCTGAGTGCTAAGTGCCTTGTATGCCTTATGAATAAAGGATACAGGAACAAAGTGTCTTCTCCTTAATATAGACATTAAGAAAAGTGTTATTGGACACATTCTTAATTTTAGCCTATCTAGCAGTTTAAGTCTAATGTAAAATACCTAAGCCTAATTTAAAGCTAAATTGTATTTGTTGTGTATAGTATAACAAACATGATGTAGGTAGGTAATCTAGATTAAGAAATCTATTTATTTGCGGAAACAGATCCGAGTATCAGTAGAGCCAACTATAGGTACAGTATCAGTTTCTAATTAATCTGATTCTAGGATCCCTGTGCCTGGACATAAATCCCTATTAAGTAGAGAAACAAACAAAAAACTCTAGGGATTATTATATTTACCTAAGCAGAGCCTTCTTAATACACCTAGATCTTGTATCATATCTAAATTGTTTAGTACAGCATCCCGGTCGATAATATTTCCATCCTCATCCTTTACAGGCTCACATCTCATGAATCTCTCTTTCAACATGGTTCTTAGATCTTTTATATCAAAAGTTCTTAGATCTTCTATAATCAATTTCCTCTTGTGTTTGATTGGTTTCTCTGCATTCTCCAATTCTTGTTTATCAAGACGTTTTAACATTCTTTCTACTTCTTTGAGTGACTCGTCACTGCTAGAACAGTCACTGTCATCCTTATCGGGACTCTGAGCTCTGTCACTAATACTACCAGAGTCAGTCAAATCATGTTCAGTTCCAAGTTCTTCTGATAATTTTCTCCTTATTTCTAAGGCATTTTTAGTTTCAACTGTAACCATATCTAGTTCATTGTCATTTTCTGTAAAATCTACAAACTCTTCTTTTATCTCTTGTTCCTGTTCAACATTTTCGTTGCAATTTTCAAGTGAACACTGACTTAGTTCTTTAATACTGTCTTGTATTTGTGCTGAATCTGCTGGAATGTTGACTGTTACAATATGTGGGTTCCTAGAGCTAGATATTTGGATAGGAGCGGCTACGTCTACATCTTCTGTTTGGTAGAAGTAGATCTAGAACATAAAAAAATATCTAATAGACATTTATCTTCATAATTATTTTTAAGTGAAATGAAATATGAAAAGTATACCTTATAGTTATTTTTATTGCATAGACTGAGTTGTGCCTCAGGCATTTCTGTGTAGAGAAGGTGCTTTGGCTTTTTTTGCTGAAAAATAAAAAATGACTTATTAATAGAGATGTTGTGTTACTTAGCCTCTATAAAACTAATTGTCTCATTTCACCGAAAGGTGTGGTAAAGTTTTAAAACTTACTACTAAATTATATGTATATTCATTTCATTATGGTACAAGAAGTTACCTCCCAATCCATATGGACATGGCACTTTTTACATATTATATGTGTCACTTTTCAGAAAAAACCCTTGGTTCATAATTCCAAGTTTATTTTTCAAGATGACTGCTTTATGAGATGTCACACATATTAAGTAACTTTAGTTAGAATTGTTGTTGTTTAGTTGTTATTGTGTTAAGAGTTTTACATAGTTATAATATACTGATAATGGACCTCTGGTACACTGTATTAGCTATCAAGGTACTGTTGCCTGAAATAAATGAGCTACTATTATAAAATTAACTTACATCCTTAGGTTGCCTAGCCCATGTTTTCAGTTTGTCAGCAGCAAGACGACAATACTTTTTAAACTCAAAGCATTTCTTCAGCTTGTACAGACATTCAGAACAAAATTTGGTCCTGGATCCACTCTGGAAGATAAATAAATTATTACTTTACCTACACTAATAGTTTCACAAAATACAGTTCAAGCCATGCATGTTGATTGTGTACCAACACAACTTCAGAGTGTAACCAACAGTGCACTTGTACGTTATAAAACATATTATGGCCGTTACATATAAAAGGTGATAAATATCAAGATATTGCAGTCTCCGGAAAATAATCAGATAACTACATAAACTCAACTTTATAGGAAAAATAAAAAACCTATTTTTTTGACATAACCTCTCAGTTCCAGAAACCAGAACTTTCGAGGTGCACAACTTTTTAAATAATTATTATTACAAGAAAAATGTAAAAAAATGGGTAGATTTATTAGGACCTTTAGAATTTGAATCTTACTTATATTATAAACATGAAAGTTTGTAAGAATGGATGTCTGGATGTGTGTTTGTTACTCTTTCACACCTAAATGGGTGGACAGATTGAGCTGAAATTTTGTATAGGGATAGCTTAGACCCTGGAATAACATATTATAGGCTATTGTATAATATATCGGGTAAAACCGCTGGGGGCGCACGCAACTAGTTAACAATATAAGTGTTATTTTCTACTTACGACATAGTCGCACAGGTCATCATAAAAGTTCATCAAACTTTCGTTATTTATTGATCGTATTTTAGATTTGCTCCGCAAGCATATACCACAAAAAGTACTCATCCTCTGTAAGAAGAATTACCGCATGTAAGAAGAGTAGTAAAGTTATATATTTAAAATTACATTTTATTAAACAGTAAATACGTATTGAAGTATAAAAATTATGAAAGCTTACAGCTTAATACCTAATTACTAACAAGAGAAAGTTTTAATTATTGTACTATTTTTGTTTTTATTTCGTATGAGATTTTTGTTTTTGCCGATCACTGACCGGGAGCGTATTCGCACGCATAATTTTTTTTGTCCTAATTTTGTTTCGCCGAAAATGTTTCGCATAACTTTTTTTAGCCTAATCATAATTGGGCATAATTATATCTAGACATACTTATGTCTTGCCATAACTGTCAGTTGCCCTAACGTTTTTTAGCATATATTTGTAAAGCATAAATTTGTATGTCATAATATAAGCACGCATAATTTTATTAGTCCTAATTTAATTTGTCCGAAAATGTTTCGCATAACTTTCTCGGGCATAATCATAATTTTACATAACTATATTAAGGCATACAACTAATATTGTAAGTTAATAAAATTATTTAGGAAAGTAGTTTATGGCACCCAGTAAGACTGACTGTCACAAAACCGACTCGGATAATTTAGGTTAGGTTAGGTTTGAACAATGTCCACAGTGCCACGGCAGCGGTCAACAAAGTGCCAAAAATGACCATGCACTTTCTAATTCAGAGAGAGGGTAGGGTATTGAGGAGATTAAAATGAAACAACCGCACAGTAGCTAGTGAAGTTACTGGGCTGAAGAGTCCTTAACATCTTATTACTCTTAAGTAAGAAGTTATCTCTTACCATCGGGAGAGCGTCTTGCCCGAATTCTTACTTCGTTCTATAAAAAAAAAACCGCGAGAAGGCTAGGTTAGGTTTTAAGTTAGAACATTGAAATTAATAATTCGTTTCTTTTAGTATTAATAATATTTTGCCGATTACAATCCTGGTAATAGTATTATGACAAGATATCACTTTGCTAAAAAATTAGGGCTGGATATACTGAAAATTATTAGGGCTGGATATTATTATGTCGAACAATATTAGGGCTGAATATAATTATGCCAAAAAATTTTATGGTAAGATATTTTAGGCGTTAAAACAATATGCGTAACAATTTTATGCGTAAATATTATTATGCTTAACAATATTATGGGAGAAAAATTTAGGCCAAAAAAGTTATGCCTAAAAACTTTAGGCGTTTTGATGTTTAGGCTGAAAAACGTTATGCCACATTAAATTAGGACTAAAAATTTTATGCGAGCCAATATGGACCCTCACTGACCACTGACCACATCAAAGATGAAATAATCTCAGCATAGATATAAAAGTATAGATCTGTGGTTTCTTAAGTTTCCATATAAAAAGAGCCTTACAAAGCGTGGCACGAATCTATAGACAAAATTCTTCATCTGTTTACAAATTGAAAGTACTTGGAGTGTCAGTGACAATATTTTCAATGAAAAAAAGTAGATTTTAAATAGAAATCGTCGCTAAAAGTAATAAATAAAAATACGTTTCCTATAACTAATTAAATGCAAAAATGACTACATGCAGTATTAAACAATGCGGCGCTAAAAAGTGCCAAAATAATCCAACATTATCTTTTCATAGGTTAGCAAACATTGTTTTTCTATTTGTAGAATGATTTTAAAATTTAATGGATTTCGTGTGTAGTTTATGTTAAATAACCCTAATCAGACATGTAATTGTGAGGTCTTTATGTCTAGAAAATGTGTATTTTCTTAGTTTAATCGGTAGTGTTTGTTTATAAATTGAATAGTGATGGGACATATCGAAAGTCCGTGATCATTCGATAATCATGTTTTATCAGGTTGGTATGTAGTATTATGTTAATTTAATTATTAAAGTTATGCAGGTATATATAATATATCACATACATACCTGTTGTCGCAACACGTATAAAATACAATCTCTAATTTTTACAGATTTCGGGGAAGGCGGGATAAATACCTCCCTGGCTCACTGAACATAATGCTGGAACGCGGTCACAATTACCGATTGGTGACACGGTTTTGTCCAGTACAGCGAGTAGAAAAACCCTACATTACAATAAATTAAAGACATTGGTGGTCAACTTGGTGGTATAGATTTGCATAAACACCGCATAACCCTTTTAGTAATATAATTATTTTATATTATTATTTTTATTTATATAATGCTAAGATATAAAGTTTGTTATGACATAATAACATTAAGATGTAACATAATTTTATAAATATATTAAATATTATTTTGATACATTTCTTGTTTTATTTTTATTATTGTTTACGTTATTGAAATTGCAGTCACATATAGGTTCGGCCATTTAAGCGTGAATAATTTACAATACATACACATACACAGATAACTCGTCATATTTTAAATAATGTACCTAATTATAGTAATAATCGTAATTATATCAGATCATTACAATTGCATAATAGATCACATACTGTAGTTACTGTTATTCGCGTTGAAAATTCAAACACAATGTTATCTTCTCTAAACAACCACCATTTCTGTTGGATTTTTATCGATAGTTTTCATTTTGGCTCGATATTGTAATCTGCACATCACTGGATTGTTGCCCGCTGTGACGTAACTGCGCGCGCATTGACCGGATAAAATTTCCACGCAAATTAGGCACTAGATCATTCACAGTTATTTTACCTCTGACAGATGTCAAAATTATTTTCTTTATGTTGCATTATTGTCAAAATGTTGCCAGATCGTTACTTTTGTTACGTTTTACGTTACTTTTTCACCCTTTGAGTTACTTTTGTATTCGTGTCTAGATGACTTTTACGATCCTTTTCAAGGTCTTTATTTTAAATTGAACCTTATAATTAATAAATCTTTTTCCTTGTAATGGTATAGAAAATAATAGTTAATTTATTGATTTAGCAGAGACAAAAAATTAGGCAATTTTGTATAACTTTATCTGGTTTAGAAAAGGATTTTTTTTGTTGATTAGCAATTTCTTATTTAAATAAACTGAAAAATTAGTAATTATCGCCGAAATGTTAGAATATGTAAGCGTATTTCTATTCAACTGTGTATATTGTGTAAAATTTTCAAAAATGTGTTACTTTTCTTGTTCAAACGTTACTTTTTGTACTCGTTGTTTTAATAATTATTATTATAATCAAAAGCTTTACAAATGCCCATTAACTCAATTTCCTTTGAAGAAAAAGAATTTATCTATAACAATATCGGAAATGAAATGAAATGAAATGAAAATATTTATTTGCTTTAAATGTTGTACAAACAGGTGTTTTAAAATAATTAGAGTCCAAAACATTTAGTCAGTTAAAAGACATGCAAATTATGAACTAAATTGAATTGTATTAAATTAAAACTGGTACAATTTTTATAATCATTATTAAAATTAATATTAAAGTATACAATGTCAAATCTATAAATAAAAATGTCAAAATTTTTGCGAGCATGTCAGAAAATATCAATTATAATTATTATATTACATTATTTCGACAATAAATACCGGGATTTTTTGTATCCAAAAATTCAGAAACAATAAAACATCTGATGCTTAACATAATATGAACAAGTGGTGTTGGCGATCTTCAGTAAATTTAAGTAGTTTAGGGAACCCACTAATGTTTTGTAGAATAGGTCTTAATAAATTATTAGGTTAAGGTTAGATTAAGGTCTAGGTATAAGTACACGGTAAATAGGTTCTAATAATAACAATAGGTTGTAGGTAAAATTTATATAAGTCCATAAAATAGCTTAAGTAAGGTCAGTCACATAGTGACATAGAAAAAGTTTGTTAGTTTATCGGCTATAACTTTGTTTGTTATTAAGTTGTATTAATAATAGTTTAAACACTAGATAGGGCTCAATAAGAGCTATCCAATGATACTAAACATGTTAGGATCGAATAATTAATTATGTATCAAAAGTAGGAAAAACCGTGTAACGCATAGTAAAAATTTGTAAAAATGCGCGCCGAAATTGGTCGCAAAACAGGTGCTCTCTTTACGGTAAGGGTACGACCCAGGTTAGTAAGCACCAAAACAATGCATGTCATGCTTGGCTGCTCTGAAGAAAGAATAAATATACGAAGAAGTATAGGAAGAAATAAGAAGTTTTATTTAAGAAGAAAGAAAAGGGTCAGGCCTTGATCCCCCCCCTTCCCCTCCGGGTCTCCAGCGCATCAGTAGGTTCGGGCCGGGGCTTTCTCTTTGTTTCACCCCGACTCGACCTGCGTGTTTAAGACCCGGAGCCGCGGTCGGCAACACGCTCGACCGCAACAAGTGGTTACTACGAACTATCAATATGATATAAAATATTAGGTATGTTCGAAACAGGAAATTCATGTAAGTACACACATCACTGTAAAATAATACTTACAAGGGAATTAAATAAAAAAATTAAAAAAACCCCCGCCCCCAACGCAAAACGTAATTCACCATTTTGAATGGCGGCCATCTTGGATTTTAAATTTTATACAGTGCCCTTTCATTTGATTTCCATATTGAGGGGGTTGTGGAAGAAAAAAGTAATTCGCTATTTTGTAGTTGGTTAAAAATGGGGAAGTCAATACTCACCTGACATGGCAACATTATTTTCAGGCTAGCCAATGTAAGGGCTAGAGGTAAAATAACTGTGAATGATCTATATATAGCGCCCTGTCCCTCTTTAGTCTATGAATCTCAGTGACAAGAGTGACAGTGACCATCGATCAGATATTAACAGTGACGGATGACGCCGACCCGACGTTTTTTTTTATGTCTAACACATATGAACTTCGCGAAATTAACGGACCGACACGCCAAAGAGCGACACTATAGGGCAAAGAGTATAAAATATATATACCTATAGGGTGTCCAGAGTCACTCTGGACTGGACACTCTATAGTGAACTTCTTTTTTTATCATTGGCTTGCTAGCATCGAAAATCCAAGCAAATTGCAAGCGGCAGCAAAGGATGACTTTCGCGACAGAACAGAACCAACACCACGCTCACGCGGGACAAGTAGGTATGATCACCTCGCCTCACATCATCACGTGGACCACACGGGATCCCGAAAGTGTGGATTCAGCTTTAGCACTAGTTCCTTTTTCAAGCTGTGCATGCACTTACAGAACATGAAGATGAAACTTAAGGCGGGTCTCCAGCTCCTTTTTTGGTCTACACTCTCAACAAAAACACGTCAACACACAGCAGAATTCCCCTACACAAAAAAAAAATATCTATGCTTCTAGCGTCAACAAATGTTTTTGCTTTCCATCGGTTATGGAAAGCAAAAACATTTGGTTGAAGCTTACCGACGGGCTCAGCTAGTAAATTAATATATGAATAAACAAAGCAAAAACATTTGTTGAAGTTTGAAGCATAAGACATTATTATTTTTTTTTGTGTAGGGGAATTTTGCTGTGTGTTGACGTGTTTTTGTTGAGAGTGTAGACCAAAATAAGAGCTGGAGACGCGGCTTTAGAGTGGTAACCGTGGACCGTGATTGTGGATCGCCAGAACGCTCTAAGCGAAAAGGCCGTCCATTGTAGATAAAATTGTTATAAGTATAGTTCTGCACAGTTTCGATACTTACAAGTCTGCAGCTGATGCTCTAAAAATCTTCTCTAGAAATCTTTGATTAAACGTTTTAATAAAACAAACATTAAAATCTTATTATCAGTTTTTATTTCTTTTTAATATTTAAAACTACTACATAAACATTTCCATAGATATAAACATGTTTAAAGAGTATTAAGTCGCTTAGGCAACAAACGTTACCTTGACATGCAAAACTCGACTTTTATTTAGGCAATTTAAATTGCCTTGACGCTTGAGTTGTTAATACACACAGGTAGAATATTTAGAGTCCACACGCCAAACTCAAGTGCTTTCCCCATTTTACGTTAAAATATACCATAGAATAAACATAATATACCAAAACAAACAAAACTGACATACATAGTTAATTGCCTACTAAATAAAAGGACAAGACAAGTCAAATGGACCCTTCATGTCAATAAAATCCATATCCATATACATATAATAAGAATGGAAATTTCTCCCCATTCATTGTGATCCTTTACTAAGGTGAACTGTGAAAATACGCATATGAACAAAACGACGCGAAAAAGTCGCTTGCGCGATCTAGATCGTAAAACATTTTGTCAATTTTTCCTAGGGAAACGTAAAATAAAATAATAAAATAAATAATAATCATTTATATCGGACACATCGCCCCTAATTTACATCAAAATTTCGAAGTAAAAGTAATAGAATATAAAGTAAATTCAATTCAAAAAAATCAAAAAAAAAAAGTGCGACAAACTAAAAATACGCCATCTATCGATGTGGCCATAAACGAAAATTTACCAGAGTAGTTTTATTAGGCTTAATTTGTAAAAAGGTTATTACTTATGTGTGATAAAACGGCACAACCGAATTGTATGCAGTTTTCGCTAAAACGTTGCAAATTTCTCTAATTTGTAAATAGTATTGGTTTTATTTAAATCGGTTTTTAAATAAAAGAGTTATATCTATCTAAAGATTTACTTATCTTCTTATTATATAAAATCGTTCGTACACTTTCGTGCTATCAACGCACAGCCCAAACGGCTGGACGGATTGAGCTGAAATTTGGACAGCGTATTCTTTAAAAAACTTCATCGTGCAATAAGAAGCGATTTTTCTAAATTCCCTCGGGAACAGGAATTATTCCCGAAAAACGTTTGTATGCAAATCCGTAACCGCTGAACCGATTGAGCTGAAATTTTGTAAAACTATTGTTAGGATTGTGATTAGAAACATGAAATAGTTTTTTTGTCAGAAATTTACTTTTAAGGGGGGGTAAAGGGGGGTCGAAGTTTGTATGGAAAATTTAGAACCGCTGACCCTATTGAGCTGAAATTTGGTACACAGGTAGATTGAGTCCTAAAAAAAGATATTGGATACTTTTTATCCCAGAAATCAACCTTAAAAGGGGGAAAGGGGGGTTGCAAGTTTGTGAAAGAAATCGTTAACCGCTTCATTGTTTTAGCTGAAATTTGGACAGCGTGTTATTTAGGTAACGTAAGCGACCTATAAAAAGGGATTTTTGTAAAATTCTCCCGGGAACGGGAATTATTCCCGAAAAACGTTTGTATGGAAATCCGTAACCGCTGAACCGATTGAGCTGAAATTTAGTAAAACGATTGTTTGGATTGTATTTAGGAACATTGAATAGTTTTTATCTCAGAAATTTACTTTTAAGGGGGGGGGTAAAGGGGGGTCAACGTTTGAATGGAAAATTTAGAACCGCTGACCCTATTGAGCTGAAATATGGTACAGAGGTAGATTGAGTCAAAATAAATGATATGGAATACTTTTTATTCCAGAAATCAACCCTGAAGGGGGAAGAGGGGGGTTAGAAGTTTGAGTAGGAAATCAGTAACCGGCCATCTTTTAACGCTGAAATTTGAACAGCGTGTTTTTTATGTGACGTAGATGACCGGTAAAAAGGGATTTTGCAAAATTTCCACGGGAACGGGAATTATTCCTAAAAGACGTTTGTAAGCAAATCCTTAACCGCTGAACCGATTGAGTTAAAACTTTGTAAAACGATTGCTTGGATTGTGTTTAGGAATATTGTTTTTTTTTTTGACGAAAATTAACTTTTAAGGGGGGGTAAAGGGAGGTCGAAGTTTGTATGGAAAATTTAGAACCGCTGACCCTATTGAGCTGAAATTTGGTACAGTGGTAGATTGAATCCAAATAAATGATATGGAATACTTTTTATCCCAGAAATCAACCTTGAAGGGGGAAGAGAGGGGTAGTAGTTTGAGTAGGAAATCAGTAATCGGCCATCTTTTAAAGCTGAAATTTGAACAGCGTATTTTTTATGTAACGTAGATGACCGATATAAAGGAATTTTGCAAAATTTCCGCGGGAACAGGAATTATTCCTAAAAAACTTTTGTATGCAAATCCTTAACCGCTGAACCGATTGAGCTGAAATTTTGTAAAACGATTGTTGGGATTGTTTTGAGGAACATTAAATAGTTTTTATGACAAAATTTAACTTCTAAGAGGGGGTAAGGGGGGTACAAAATTTGTATGGGAAATTTAGAACCGCTGGCCCTATTGAGCTGAAATTTGGTAGAGAGGTAGACTGAGTTCTACAAAATGATATGGGATAATTTTTATCCCAGAAATCAACCTCAAAGGCGGGATAAAGGGGGGATGCAAGTTTGGGTAAGAAATCGTTAACCGCTTCTTTGTTTTAGCTGAAATTTGGACAACGTATTCTTTAGGTAACGTAAGCAACCGATATGAAGGTATTTTGCGAAATTCCCCCGGAAACGAGAATTATTCCCGAAAAACTTTTGTATGCAAATCCGTAACCGCTAAACCAATTCAGGTGAAATTTTGTGGAATCATGGTTTGAGTTTTGTTTAGGAACACTGAATATTATTTTAGACAGAAATTTACTTTAAGAGGGAGGGGTGCGGGGGAGTAAGGGGGGTAGAAGTTTGAGTAGGAAATCAGTACCTAACCAGTTATATTTTACGCTAAAATTTAGACAGCGTGTTCTTTATGTGACTTTCACGACCCGTAAGAGGGGAGGGGATTTTGTGAAATTCTTACGGGAACGGGAATTATTATTCCTAAAAAACTTTTGTATACAAATCCACAATAAGATTATTGGGGATGTGTTGAGGAATAATAAAAAGTTTTATGTCAAAAATTACCTTCGAATTGAAGCGTTAGGGGGTCAAAGTTTGTATAGGAAATAGGACCCTATTGAGTTAAAATTTGATACAAAGGTAGACTGAGACTTAAAAAAAATATGGGATACTTTTTATCCCAGAAATCAACCTTTGAGGGAGGAAAGAGGGGGTGCAGTTTGTGTAGGATATCGGTAACCACTTCTTCGTTTAATTTAAGCTAAAATTTGGACAACGTATTTTTTATGTAACGTAGGCGACCGATAAGAAGAGATTTTGCGAACTCACCAGTACTCAGAATTTTGGTTCTGTTAATGAATAGTTTGTTATGTCAGAAATTAACTTTTAAGGAGACTCAGTATTGATCCTTCCCCCACCTTCAGGGTCAGAGTTTTAATGGAAATTCAGGAACCACGGAATTGATTTGAGTCGCGGGAAGGATGGTGTGAGAAATTAGTAACCTATAATTATAATTTAGCTTAGAAAAATTATAATAGAGATAAGTTAAAGAGTTACCGGGAAAGGACCACAAATAGTATTAATTCCTGAGGAGAGGCGTGAAAATTTGTGATGGAAATCAATAACCGCTAAACTTAAATAGTGTGATCTCTGAGAAAGGACATAGCATTGGTTCCTACGGTAGCGAACAAAACTGCATCGAAATATCCAGCCCGATATTCTTCGCTATCCACAGCGGGAGCAAATATTATAGCCATGCCTTATTTTACGCTTACAAAGTCGCGGGGATGGAAATACAATCATAGTCAAAATAGCAGCACCGAATTCGCTTTATTAATTGACTCTCACGCGCAACGAAGTGCGCGCGGGTCAGCTAGTACTAAATAAAATCAAGATATTATATAAAGATAATTTTTCTCGAATACAATGTGTAAAGAGCTCAGCTTTTGATATTATTAACTCAGTTTATTTTAATAAAAAAAGAAACAAAAATTATAGAACTTCGTAGGGCATAATAAACATAGAAAACGTATAATTTGTTTTTAAGGGGAATAACTCCATACAATAAATATCTAATATATAAAATTCTCGTGTCACAGTTTTTGTTGCCATACTCCTCCGAAACGGCTCGACCGATTTCGATGAAATTTTTTGTGCTTATCCGGTATCTATGAGAATCGGCCAATATATAAAATTCTCGTGTCACAGTTTTTGTTGCCATACTCCTCCGAAACGGCTCGACCGATTTCGATGAAATTTTTTGTGCTTATCCGGTATCTATGAGAATCGGCCAACATCTATTTTTCATCCCCCTAAATGTTAGGGGTAGTCCACCCCTAAATTTTTTTATTTTATTTTTTAGACAAAATTTTTAATTTCTATTTTTTTATGATACAACATACAAAAATACATACAATCCTCAATTTTCACCCTTCTACGATTACCCCTTATTTTTTAATAGCCATTTTAATAATTTAATCATTTTTCCTCTCCGGTCGAAAACTGATCAATCGTCATTTAATTAGTTATCCCCGCCAGATGTCTACAGGTGTCACTTCTGACCCAGTAAACAGCACGGAGTAGGGATGAGAACGAAGCCGGTCTCCTTTCTTTCTCACTCCCTACACAGTTGTCGGCCATCATTATTGTTTATGCATCAAGTGTAGTAGTAACGTTGACAATTATTATTTTGCTATCTCAGTGTAACTCTCATATTAACTTTTAATCATTCCTATTTTATCAATAATAATTAAATTATCAATTTTGAGTGTATTTTGCACGATTAGTTAATCAAGTGATTTTATAACCTCAAAAGTACTCAACACGTGACACGAGCTTTCAATAACAACGGATTTTGTGTTGTAAGTATACTTTTTTTTATTTATATCGAAAATGTTGTTTGTTGATCTTATATAAATGTAATTTTAATTTAATTTCATTAAAAAAATGTAATTGAACAATTAAGATTTTCATAGTTTCCAAAAAATCAATCATTATGAATCTTTATTTTGAAATGTCAATGAAAATATTGGTTGTATGAAAAAATTATAAGAGACAATGTTTATTTATTTATTCATAACAACAATGTAGGTATTATCTAGGTCTTAGTGTAACTTATTGTACATCTACATACTCTGTGAGGGCGCTGTTGACAGTGCGAACATGCATTTATAAACAAAGAAAAAATTAATTAAAATAAGTTGATAAAAAATATTGATTACATTGGTTAAAAAATAAAATTTGAAATGTCAGCTAAATAATAATGAAACTATACGATGTTATATACATAAAACAAGTCATAAATACCAATTATATTAAATTAAATATAATGTCATACTGAGATAATGTTTTCATAAAATTTAATTTTTTACTTTTGTTTGACAAATTTTTCCATAAAATAATGCTTATTTCACGCATATACCTACCACATTCTTACATACATACAATATACACATTCTAAAATACATACATACTTCCAATAAGTAAGCTATTTTTTGTCTACACTAGAAATTACTAGGAAATTATTTATATGGCAAAACAACGTTTGCCGGGTAAGCTAGTATAATAATAATATTAACCGATTCTAATTGAATATTGTCCAAGCAGCTATAGATCTTAAAAAAAAAAGCCATTTCGACTCGAAAAGAAGAATTGAATATTTTTATAACGACTTTACGCTACTTCATCAGCCGTCACCAGGACAATTAGTCTGACAAAACGCTGAGCCATTGGCGACGACGCGACATTAACACACTATGTATGCTATGTAAGCCAATAAATGATTTTCATTTCATTTCAGTGGGTAAATCCATGTGCAGTTGTAACCTATCAATCACTATCTGTCTCCAAATCCTTTTGTCGGGGCTTCCTTTTCCTTTTGATATTGTTGTGTACACTTGCTATGTGTATTTTTAATGCTGAATTATATAAGAAACCTTTAGAGCAAATGTGGCATTTGAAGCGGCGATCGTTTTCGTGTATCTGAAACGTCAAACAAATCAAAGTTATGCTTTTAACATGACACAAAGGGGTTTGACGATTTGTGCATACTTTGTACTGATTAGCCAATTATTTCGAGAAAATAAACCCTATATAAGTCGACTACCGGAGGTAGACTTCCTTTGCAGGAGGTCGTCTAGGTGGGTAAACCAACAGTGCCAGTATAAGATGAAAAATTAAAACACAAGCTGGAGACCCAGCTTAAGGCCTCTTATTAATGATAACAGGAAGGCCAACGAGCTGACTTCAAATACTCACTACTGTCAGATGCTAACTTATCTAAAGATAGCGCCTAGACTTAGTGATTATTTAAAATCGACTCGTTGGCCATCGTGGCATCATTAACAAGAGGCCTAATCAACATCATTAATTTTCCTGCTTATATCATTAATTAATATATTAGTATTTTCTAAAATTGCGTCAAAGTTATTGTTGCCCTCTGCTATATACTGCGCAGCAATTTCGGGTATATCACTGATATGTCCACTTTCACCGATTTTAAAAATTTCTATTTTAATTAATCTGTCATTTAATTTGAACTTTTTCTGCTTGATAACATGCACACTTTCTTCTAATTTTCTTTTCTCAACAGCTTCGGGTGCACTCCTGCTGCTGGCAGGGGCGCCCGAGCTGTTTTCTCCACCACTATGCACCTGAGGCCCCTCCACTTCGGGGCACAGAAGACATTGGCTCTCAGGCTGGGTGCCGAACCATTCAAATGGTGGTAGAGACATTTTCTGCAACAAACGAACATAATATTATTATTTTATTATGTTAATCAGCACAATAATAATACATATGAAAAAACTTTTTATACATTAATAATTATAAAAAAAATAGATGTAACTTACCGGATGCAAAAGGTGCGCGTTCTTTAATATCTCGTGCACAAGTGAGATGAAATTAATTGTGTATTAAATATCTCATAAGAGATCAAATATCATCAAAGACTGCGAAGCGACTCCCCATAAACGATTCAACTATTTATAAAACACTAGCCGCGCCCGGCGGTCTTACCCGCTATACTATGCCTATGTTTTGTTCCAGGGTCTAAGTTTTTTTTTTTTTTTTTTTTTTTTTAATTTCTTTCTATCCTCTGAGAATTTCAGAAAAAAAAAAAAAACACCTGCATAACCAGCTGTAAAATACCCAAAAAAATGGTAAGACAAAGATCATTGCTCTACCTAAACCAGGAAAATCACCTGATGATCCAAATGATGATGATCCACCTGAAAATCCGTTACTGATTCCCGAACAGGCTGGTTTCCGGGCTGGAAAATCCTGCTGCTCCCAAGTTTTAAGCCTTACACAGCATATTGAAGACAGTTTCGAGAGAGGACTAGTTACCGGAACAGTCTTTGATGATCTTAGTGCAGCTTATGACACCGTTAACATCAAGTGCCTTCTTAATAAAGTAGCGACCCTCACCGAAGACCAAGTTTTCGTGAAAATTCTTGCAGAATTGCTACAAAACCGGCGATTTCAGGTGCTGCTGCACTCCCAGAAAAGCTGGTGGCGCACCCAAAAAAAAATGGTTTACCGCAAGGTAGTGTGCTTGCACCTACTTTGTTTAATATATATACTAACACATCCACACTTCCCCTCGACAAACCACTTCATCTATACTGATGATTTGGCACTCACTTCCCAGGCGAATAATTTTGATGATGTTGAATCTCACCTCTCCACAGCTTTAACACAACTAACCGAATATTACAATAATAACACGTTACGACCAAATCCTTCTAAAACTGAAACTTGTGCTTTCCACCTGCGGAATTTTGAAGCCAAAAGAAAACAGGATTAAATGGGATGGTGTAGATATAAAGCATAATAATACACCTAAATAACTCGGTGTAACGTTGGACCGTAGTCTAACATATAAAGAGAACTGCCAAAAACTGAAGTCCAAAGTTAGCTCACGCAACAATATCTTGCGCCGGGTCACCTCTACTCATTGGGGAGCATCACCTCACGTCCTTCGCACGACTTGTATGGCATTATATATACATAATACTACTCGGCGGGCGAATACGCGTGTCCAGTCTGGGCACGCTCTGCACACGCCAAAGAGGTCGATGTAGCCCTCAATGAACTGTGCCGAATAATAACAGGGACTCTAAAAACTATTCCACTGATCAGCCTTTACCCTCTGGCTGGCATTGCCCCTCCTAATGTTCGCCGAGACATCGCGTGCTCCGTGGAGAAGCATAAACAGGAACAAGGCAACAGGCACCCCTTGTATAACGGGACTCCACCGCCATCACGCTTAAAAAGCCGCAATCGCTTCCTCAGGCAGGCCAGCCTGAATGAGAAAGCCGCTCCAAAAGCTAGGCTTGTGTGGTGGAAAAAGGACTATCCACCCTCATCAACCTACATCTCTCCAGCAAAGAAACTTCCTTCCGGCGGCAATCTTCCTTGGCCAGTCTGGAAGTCCTTAAACAGACTC
The DNA here is from genome assembly GCA_947507615.1 of Hemithea aestivaria. Lineage (NCBI taxonomy): Eukaryota > Metazoa > Arthropoda > Insecta > Lepidoptera > Geometridae > Hemithea > Hemithea aestivaria. The sequence goes on along the minus strand of OX382334.1, from coordinate 8,088,658 downwards.
CTCACTGGTGTTGGAAGATCCGTTGAAAACCGAGTGAGGTAAGGTTTCTCTGCAAACGATAAATGCGACTGTGGAGCTATCCAAACGATGGATCACCTTCTGCAATGCCCCAGCTGCCCTGTTATATGTACGAAACAGGATCTTATTGAGGCCAATGACACAGCTATAGCTCTGTTCACCTACTGGTCCAAGCAGCTATAGATCTTTAAAAAAAAAGCTATTTCGACTCGAAAAGAAGAAGAAGGGATATAAATTTTTGTATCGTTCTCATACCGTTACCGTACCATCTGTGCCAAATTACAGCTTTCTAGGACTTAAAGTTTTTCCGCAAAGCCGCGTACGGACAGCCGGACAAAGCGAAACTATAGGGCTTCATTAGTGTCTATGGAAGCTTAAAAATGTCAGAAGTTCTAAGAGGTATGTAGATAGGTATACCTTGAGGTGTAAGTTGAGTTTAGCGATGTTAATGAACTTCTTGTCGCAATACGAGCACTCGCGGGAGGGCGGCAAGTGATAGAGCATATGTGTTTGCAGCCCAGAGCTGGTGGCGAACTTCTTCCCGCACTGGCCACACTCCTTGCTGGGCGCCTTGTGCGTCTTGCTGTGAATGTGCAACCCTGACCGGCTGCCGAACGTCTTCGGGCACTTGTTGCACGCGTACGGCTTCGCACCGCTGTGCTTGTTCATGTGGTCCTTGTACACACTCATTATCTGAAAGTTGCATACACGTACATTTTAATATTCTACTTGATGATTGGAATTTTAATAAAACTACACAAGTCCGTGATCGTGACGTACGTCCGGCTTGAGATCCGGAGGCCCTGGGTTCAAATGTTAGTGTGGCAAAAACTTTTCGCCTAGACGCTACCGTGTTTCGGAATTCTATAAGATATAGGTATAGGAGGCAGGGTCGAGCCTCAGCTACCTACCGGGTCACAGGTGGCGAATAGTGACACGTCCTATAGTATGAGATAAGCAGTCCAGGATCAGAGGCGACAAGGTAGGAGGGAGTGGTGGGGTAGCGCGGGTACCTCCATGGAAAAGCCACAGAAGTCCTAATGATAACCTTGTGACATGGCGAGAAAACGCCGCCATTAAATAGGCGTTGGCTCTGACAGGAGCAGCAGCTTGTCACTACCTAGAAAGGCGGATCTCGAGGGGAGAAGAACGGCTATCTAGGATATCAACTGTGGGCGACGATGGAAACCATTAAGTTCGGCTCCAGTACTGCGATCACCAACCCGTCGTGGCTGGCGTGGTGATTAAGGTTAAAACCCTTTCCTTCAAAACATGACGGACAAAACACAGCATCGACCCCGAGTTCCCAGCGCTTCATCACTCCCTGGTGTGAGCAGTAGCTAGGTGACATGGGGCAGGGGTGCGACAAGTATTTAATCCCTGGGAGTGGACAAACTGCCGAAAATTCAAAATATTAACATACAACATCCAGTCGTTGTCAACTGATGAAATATTGATAGAACTAGAGACCGAGCTCAGTAAAATTAACTGGGACATTCTTGGACTTTGTGAGATTCGACGTAACGGTGAGGAGTTATTAACTTTAAACTCTGGTCATCTATTGTATTAGCGGGAAGGTCATAAACCTGGTATCGGGGGAGTCGGATTTATGGTTATCAAAACTATTAAAAAACTAGTCGTCGAAGTCAACAGCGTATCTGACCGCCTCGCCTACGTGGTCCTTAAGCTAAGTAAAATGCATAAACTGAAAATTATACAAGCCTATGCCCCAACAGCGGATTACCCAGATGAAATAGTCGAAGGTTTTTATGAAAATCTGAGAAGCCTCTGCGATAAGATAAGAACCACCTACACCATAATAATGGGAGACTTCACTTCACAAACATTGTGAGACGCACGTATCGGGAAAAGGGAAAGCGAAGAAGTGAAAAGCGTCGGAACGTTCGGTTTGGGAGAACGAAATACGCGAGGACAAATGCTCCTAAACTTCTTGCAAGCTAACTCCCTTTACGCAATGAACACCTTTTTTAAGAAACCACAGCAGAGAATATGGACTTGGAAGCACCCTAATGGCATTCATAAGAACCAATACGACTACATTATAACAGACAAAAAGCCAACAGTTGAGGATATTAACGTCCTCAATAGATTTACAACAGGTAGCGACCATCGTCTGGTAACAGCGGATACATATTTTAACTTAAAAGCAGTACGAAGGAAGCTTGTTTAAAAACCACATTTAACAGCTGAAGTAAAAATCAATATACTAAGGGCTAATGCAGATCTCTACAGGGAAGCGGTCGAGCGGGAACTTGTTCCGGAAAATTTAGAGGAATTGTCTATAGACCAACTAAATGACAAAATTACCCAAGCGATGACTGCCAGCCTGGATGAGATCACGCCAGCGATCTTTCCTCTTCCAGCAAGGAAGATAAATTTACTTCGGAAACTCTCCAATTGATGGAGCAACGAAGAGAAATATGCAGCGAAGGTAAAGCTGATGATCCCGAGTGCAGAAAGCTGCAAAAAAAGAAATAAAACTCCACACTCGTAAAGACTTGGAGAATTATAACACGCGTCTCATCCAAACAGCTATCGAGAAGAACAGCAGCCGAAGAGTTCTGAAGTTAAACCTAGCTGAAGGCAAGAATCAAATATTTAAACTGCTTGATGATCAAAGGGAAATAATAACAAATCAGGACCAGCTACTTAAGGTAACAAGGGAATTCTACGAGAACTTATATAAAAGCCAAGGTCCAGCGAACCAGACCGTCACACATTCTCGCCGTTTGCCTATACAAAACGTTGGCTCGGAAGAGATTCCGGATGTTATCGCCGAGGAAGTACGCCTAGCAATCCACCACCTGAAGAATAGGAAATCTCCAGGCGAGGATGGTATACTGCCAGAAATGCTTAAGACACGTACTTTGGAATGCACTAGCGACTTTATTTACCAAGTGCATAATGGAAACATCGGTACCATCAGCGTGGAACAACGCCACGATACACAAAAAAGGAGATATTAAAAAGCTAGATAACCACCAACCTATCAGCTTGCTATCGCACGTGTATAAGTTGTTTTCTAGAGTGTTGGTCAACAGACTAGAGAGAAAATTAGACTTCTACCAGCGTCGAGAACAGGCAGGCTTTCGGTCAGGATTCAGCACCAACGACCATCTTCAAACACTCAAAACGGTAATTGAGAAGTGCAACGAATATAGAAAGCCACTAATACTCTCTTTCGTTGACTACAAGATAGCGTTCGACTCGGTGGAATGGTGGGCTGTAGAGCAGGCTCTTGGCAAGTGTCGCATTGATGAGAGATACGTCCAAACCCTCAACCATCTCCATGAGAACGCTACCGCATGTGTCTCCTTACATAAGAAAACTGACAAGTTCAAACTGGAACGGGGAGTCAGACAAAGTGACACAATATCTCCAAAACTGTTTACTTTAGCTCTGGAGTCCATTTTTCAACAGATGGATTGGGCAAACAAAGTGTTGATGGTTGACGGGGAACGACTCTCAAATTAGAGGTTTACCGACGACTTCGATTTTAGTTAGAAATTTAATGTAATTTCGATTATTACATTAAATTTCTAACTAATAAACCAAGATATCTAAATACGTTGTTCATTGGGGATAAAGTCATACCTATTACCATAGGCGGATTTAGGGGGGGGGCAGGGCCAAGGCCCCCCCTAAATCCGTCTCATAAATTTAATGCAATAATCGAACCCCCCCACCCCCTAAATCAGCCTATGGTAATAGGTATGACCAGTGGCGGATTTGCCCTAAGGCCCAGTAGGCCCGGGCCTAGGGCGGCCAGATATTAGGGGCGGCCAATCGTGACAAAAAAATCACTGATGACAAGAAATAACTAAAAGTACGTAAATATTTTAAAGGCTTCAAGGGGCCATGGGTTTTTCTCGGCGGCTCTGCTCTATAATAAGAATATTTATTTTCTCACCGCTCAGAACACATCTTTTGTAGCCTGAAATATAAAATTTTCTCGGCACTCGCAGCTAGCTGCTCGCGCAATTATAAATAGAATATTATGTATTTTGCTCACCACTCAGAACGAGCTCATTGCACACAATACCGGCGTTAGGGTGGGGCGCGGTTGGGAGACCGCCCAGGGTGCCGGATAAAAGGGGCACCACAGGCTCTATAATGGGGCGCCCGTGGCGCCCCATTCGTTCTGAAAAATTCAATATTCTCGGTGCTCGTAGCAAGCTGCTCGCGCTTTTATAAGAACATTTAGTTTCATTGCCACTCGAAGGAAGATAAACGCACATCATTCGTGCTGATAAATTCAAAATTTTCTCGGCGCTCGCAGCGAGCTGCTTTCGCTTTTATAAATGAGAAAATTTACTTTCTTTCCATTCGTAGCAAGATAAACGCACATCATTCGTGCTGAAAAATTCAAATTTTTTCGGCGCTCGCAGCGAGTTACTCGCGCTTTTATAAATAAGGACATTTAGTTTCTTTGCCACTCGAAGCTATGGTCTGTCTAATTTAGCTTGATAATTTTGACAGCTCGCGCCTATGAAGTTTCGTGTTTTTTTAGTTTTTCTCTCATACAGTTAATGTTGTACTTCATGGATGGTTACCGCCCACTTAGTGATGTGCCATGTATAAAGAACAAACCACAGACTATAAAAAATCGGTTTTGAATTGAATCGAATATTTAAAATCGCGTAAATTATGTATTGGAATTAGCTTTTCATTGGCAATATAATATATTCTATTAATGGCACTAATTGCGTGTCACCCTTATATTGACAGGTGTTATTCTTAAAATAAAAATGGAAATCAAAAATAGTATAACTCTAAGATTGTGGCAACTGGCAACAACACTACAGCCTGTCATCCTTTTGTCAGCCAGCCATTTTGTAAATCAGTACGAGTTCTGACGTCGCGCCGTTAGTGCCTTGTATACGCTTTTGTTCAGTTTTTGTTACTTTCTGCTATTTTCTGTTTTTGTTGAGTTTTTGTTTTTGTTCTGCTAGGTACCTACTGTTTTTGTTATTTTCTGCTGTTTATTGTTTTTGTTGAGTTTTTGTTATTTTCTGCTTTCTACTGTTTTTGTTGAGTATTTGTCGTTAGTTTTTGTTATTTTTGGTTTCTCAATGCCGAAAAGAACTAAAAAGACTGTTTTGAACAGCGAATGTCGCGAGTTTGTGGTTCGCTTGCAAGATTATTTTGAACGTGAGTGTCAAAATGGCGGACCGTTGTTGCCTTTAACCCAAGTTGGCAACAGAGTTGCGGACGCTCTTGGCATCGGTCGTGCAACTGTATCTCGTATATTGCAAGAAAAGCATGGCAAGCCCTCATCAACTCAAGCGACAGAGGAAGACACGGAAAAAAAATTGTCGACGCCGAATAAAAAACGAAGGAGACTCTCAAGTGTCACTGCGATTGACGACTTTGATGCCGCCGCAATACGCAATCATGTTTACGCGTATTATAGACGTGATGAATATCCGACATTAAGAAAATTATTAGTGTCCCTTAAAGACTCAGAATTATTTAAGGACAGTTTACAGTCATTGGCCATCATACTACATAAAATTGGTTTCGCTTATAAAAAATGCGATAAAAGAAAAATAATAATGGAACGCACAGATATTGCCTTGGCACGGATAGACTTTTTGAAAAAAGCCAAACATATTTCAAATTGGGATAAAGTCGTATTTCTAGACGAGACGTGGCTTAATGCAAACCACACTGTGCCGAAAGCGTGGACTGATGACACAGCACAGTCAGTCACCAAAGTGCCCGAAGGCAAAGGTCAACGGCTGATAATTGCTCACGCAGGGACGGCAAACGGTTTCGTACCTAATTGTTTGTTGGCTTTCAAATCAACAAAAACAACGGAATATCACGAAGAAATGAATTTTGATAAGTTTAAAGAGTGGTTTTTAGCATTACTGAAAAATCTAAATGAACCACATATAATTATAATGGATAATGCACCATATCATTCCGTACAAAAGGACAAAGCTCCAACATCCAGCAGTAGAAAACTGGAGCTAATATCCTGGCTGCAGAGCAAAGGCATTGAAGCCAATGAAAATATGTTGAAACACGAATTAGTCCGATTAGTGAAGGAAAACAAACCCAGAAAGCCAACCTACATATTGGATGAAATCGCTGAACAACACGGCCATACTGTGCTTAGATTGCCAGTGGCAATTTGCCACCATATCATTGTCATTACAATGCCATCGAACGGATTTGGGCTTATGTCAAAGGTTTTTTAAATTAAATTATTACCTACTTACTATTTACCTACTTACAATACAATACAAAAACTCTTTATTGAGACTAGTAAAACATACAAGAAGACTTATTATTACCTATGATACTTATCATACCTACTTAATTTTTACTTATTTTTTTAGGTCATGCAGCCAAACATAACACATCTCCACCGTTTACGGCTAAGAAAATGTTGACTTTATTGCAAAATGCCTGTGATTACGTAACTGCGGATGACTGGAGAAGAGTCGTGGAACACACGAAAAAATATATATTAGAAGACTGGGAGCGAGATGTCCACTTTGACAGCGTTTGTGATCAAGAATTGATAATCAACTTAGGGGAGAGTTCCAGTAGTGGGCCTAGTGATGATGATGACGAAGATGAATTTAATTTAGGATGTACCCCATTATTTTAATAATAAATAACTCTATGTTCCATTTTTTTTTATTTCACCCAAGAGATTTTTCTCAAAAATTATTTTGGCACGTACCTATTCCACTAAATATTCTGACTGACCAAATAAACAAGTGAAATTTTAAAAATACTTTTTAAAAACAAGCTTTAATTATCATTACCATCTTGCATCATATAGTACTCGTCAAGACGAATCAAATGAGCCCAAACTCGATGGGGTTGCGTTGTTTAATGACAGAGTTCCTATAGCCACCTTCCAGCTCCATCATCAGATCAGCTCCATGTCATAATAATATTGCATTGTCATCCGATTTACACACGCATGCAAATTTTCAGCTCAATTGGAAACCGGGAAGTGGGTCAAATCAAACTTGCAAGATTTGATTACAGACAGACAGACAGACAGACAGACAGACAGACAGACAGACAACAGACAGGTGAAAGTAATATAAAGCTTGTAAAATATGCACTAGGTGATATTGTGGGAGAGCTTTTATTAACATACCCACCTATTAATAATTTATAATTAATAGATAAGATAAGAAATTTTTCAATATTCGATGAATATAAAAATCGAATCGAGTCTTTAACGATTATACACTACCCCATCCCTATAGTGAGCTGTCAAAATTATCAAGCTAAATTAGACAGACCATAGCTAAACCAACGCACATTATTCGTGCTGTAAAATATCTAAATTTTCTCGGCGTTCGCAGCGAGCTGCTCGCGCTTTTATAAATAAGAATACTTATTTAGTTTCTTTGTCGCTCGGAGCAAGCTAAACGCACAACATTCGTGCTGAAAAATTCAAAATTTTCTCAGCGTTCGCAGCCAGCTGCTCGCGATTTTATAAATGAGAACATTTACTTTCTTTGCCACTCGAAGCAAGCTTAACGCACATCATTCGTGCTGAAAAATTCAAAATTTTCTCGGCGCTCGCGCTTTTATAAATAAGGACATTTAGTTTCTTTGCCACTCGAAGCAAGCTAAACGCACATCATTCGTGTTGAACAAATCTAAATTTTCGCGGCGCTCGCAGCGAGCTGCTCGCGCTTTTATAAATAAGAATACTTATTTAGTTTCTCTGCCGCTTGGAGCAAGCTTAACGCATACATCATTCGTGCTGAAAAATTAAAAATTTTCTCGGAACTCGCAGCAAGCTGGAAAGGTGGATTTTTTTCTAGATACGCCCATGATTTTGCCCATCGGAATCGGCCCAGAAAAAAATCCTGGAATTTTTTCCTTTTTAGTATGGGTTTGAATTGCTTTTTAGGGGGCGCCGTAGAAATCTCGCCCAGGGCGCTGGTAATGTTAAAACTGGCTCTGATTGCACATCTTTTGTAGTCTGAAACGTAAAATTTTCTCGGCGCTCGCAGCAAGCTGCTCGCGCATTACAAGGTTTTTAAAATTTTATTCTATTCGCAACAAGTTTAACGCACGTTCTTGTCAAAGATATAACAGTTCCTATTTTAGAGATTCAAATTGTAGGTAAACGTTGAAATGTACAAACCTACCTTGTTCACAAGAAAAAAATTCTGGATCCGCCACTGCGACAACAAAATGAACGTGAACTCGCCATGCGAGTTCACGTTCATTTTGTTCGCGAGTCGGTGGCACCGAATGTGTTAAGGAGTAAGTAGGAGTAGACATGTTATATACGACGTAGGTGCAGGTATTACATGGACTGGGGCCTAGGGCGGCCTAGACTGTAAATCCGCCACTGGGTATGACCTATCCCCTGAAGCCTTATAGAGTAACGAATTTTGCACATATTTCATGGTCAACATTATAATTTTTTTCTCGGCGCTCGCAGCTAGCTGCTCGCGCACTTATTATTAGAGATATTTGAAATTTCTAACTGTTCAGAGCGAGCTAAACACACATTTTTTGTAGTAAAAATTATAATATTTTTGCCCGTCTGCATCTTGGCTGGTATTAGCTGGATCCGCCCTTGCCTATTACCAAAAAACATTGTATTTCTGTTTTACTCTGTTAAATAGATCTTGGACGATTTGATAAAAGTGGCGGGTCGCACATGGACCAGATAGGCACAGGACAGGGTTGAGTGGCATAATATGAAGGAGGCCTATGCCTAGCAGTGGGATGTAGAGGGCTGTGGAAGATGATGATGAAACAGAACTATTCTTGTGCAATGACTGTTTCAAAATAAATAATCCGGCTGCTTACTGAGCTAATGTTAAGAAATTGTGCACTTTATTATAATAAATGTGCCGAACTTGGCATGCTACATGCATACAGATGTAATGGAGAATCATCATCTCAGCCGTAACTGCTAAACATAGGCCTCCCCTTTTGATATCCTTATCCTTATGTACCGGTTGGAAGCGACCTGCATCCAGCGTCTTCCGGCGGCCTTTAGGTCGTCTGTCCACCTTGTGGTAGTAATGGAGAATGTTACTAGGTATTCCAAATCGGTTGAAAGTTTGTTACAGTAAAGCTTGTATGTATACAAATATACTAGTTTTTGTTGTAGTCAAAAATTCATATGAGTTTTGATTTTATAGGCATTCAAAGTTACGAAAAATTTCGAGTCCCGCTAACAGTCGTCCCGCAACATATAGGTTGGTCCCACTACCTATAAATTTTGCTTTGACTCTGACAGTGTAAGTAGGATTACCTGTTCTGTTGTATGATAAAAAAAATGTTACCTTGAATTGTTGCCCACAGTCATGGCACAGAAACTTGTATCCTTTGGTGGGTGCAGTTATGTCTGCCTCAGGGTGCTCGGTCCGGTAATGTTCCTTCTGCAAGATACGGCTCGAACCCTTCCAATCACACTGAAACAAATAACATTGCTCTTATATATCTTATAAATTACAAATAACTCGTTTGGGTGTTTGACACATTTTATAAACCCCGAAGTCCGAAGCAAAACCGAAGGGGGTGTTAAGTTTTAAGGAGTTTGACGTGTCTGTCTGTACGTGCGTGTGTCTATAATCTATCTGTGCGTGTATGTGTCTGTGGCAGCGTAGATCCTGAACAGATGAACCGATTTCGAGCTAGTTTTTTCTCGTTTAAAAGGCTCACCTTTACTAATAGTCCAGTAAAAGAAGAAAATGTGGATCGAAAAGTCGAAAGCAGAAAAACTAACTTAGTAACTTTGTTTGGACTAGTTAGGAGATAAACATACTAAAAGTCCCCACCCCTCTGAGGTGAGCCCGAGGGGGGGGGGGGGGGCGCGAAGAAGGTCCCATTTTTGGATTTTTGCTTATATGTCAAAAACTGTGCGTTGTACGATATTTTGTTGTACTACATTATGAAACCTCATAAAATTTTCTACAACTTTGGCCTTTACACTTTTTATCTATCTCCAATCGTTGTCCAGCTATGAGCTTCCAAACATGGCCTATTTTTAAGACGCCAATATTAGTTTTCCATACAAAGTTGGTAAAAAAATCTTGCAAATAAAATTTCACCAACTTCTGGTTGTCGTACCATAATGAAACTTTGCAAATGTTTAGAAATCTGATGATAGTTCAATAATCTGGTACCACTGAGCTGATCTGATGATGGAGCCAGGAGGTGTCTACTAGAACTCTTCAATGGCTATTAGTAAAACCGGCGAGTTTGGGCTCATTACATTCGAATGGAGCGAAAGCTCCGCATACCCTTTTTGGGCACTCATTGACTGGACTATAACTCAGTAGTCGAGAGAGTTCTCGGCTATGTTTGGTGGAAATCGGTCCAAGGTGGCCATTCTCACAAAATGGCGGATGACATATTATTTTTAACAACTTTGTCAAAATGGGTAGGTATCAAATGAAATGGCTCGTATAGTAGAATACACATTAAGTGATACATTTCAAATTCTATTTTTTTTATATTATTTACTTTTGATTCAATTGTACTTGTTGTTTTAATGGTAACCATTTTTGTGTATTCTTAAATGTCAGAAGCAATTTCGAAAATACGCGCGAGTTTTTCGAAAGTAGAGCTCCGATGTGTAAGTACCAACTCACCAAACGACACGTATATTGTAAGCCAACTGTTTCTATGCGTTCCTTGTGTGTTCTCCTCACATGTCTGTTATAAGCGTCGCTCGATATGAACAAAATGTCGCATTCCTGGCATTTTGTGTTGTCTTTGTCTTGCACGAACACTTCACCCTGGAATAATTATTGTTATTTTAATGACTAAGAATGGAGGTTATTAATATGTGGTTACATTATATTATGCTGAGGTTAAAGCTCGAAGTGCGGCTACGCGGTTCCGTAAATAACACGAAAAAAATACGGTACAGGCGTCTCGCAAATGTGCCGGCAAGCGACAATTTGAGAAAGGCACGTAAGACAGGCCCATGTTTGGCTCAGTTCGGACATCTCACTCATACTCAGGTTGACGTTAAGCCGCGTCTCCAGCGCCTGTTTTGGTTCAAACATTTAACATGAGCACATAAAAAAAAAATCGGCGATTTAGAGTTCTTGTTTGTTCCAACAATAATTTTTGCTTTACATATCTGATGGAAAGCACACGTACAACAAAACATAATATCAATATTCATCAAAATCGCTGAGTTTTTTTTAATGCTGTCATTTTCATGTTTGAACCAAAACAGGTGCTGGAGAACTGGAGCTGGAACTTAGTTATAAGGAATCAATTTATTACTATCTTACTAGGAACATAGTTATAAGTTACGGCTAAAGCCAGAAGTCACTAGTCAGTTCACTGTTGTTGAACTAAGCTAGGTACGTACAGCGTGTTTCTTCATGTTGTGCATGTGCAGTCCGTTCTGCGTACCGAACGCGTCCCCACAGAGTGGGCAGTGGTTGTGAGCCGCGTGCGTGTTCATGTGCGCCGCCAGACGCGACCGGTAACTGTTACAACATAATATGGCAATAAATATACGGGTATATAGCAACATACGGTAATAAAAAAATATATTTTTCAAAAAATGTCACATTGCCATATTTTAACATATCAAACTGAAAACACTTTTAATGCAGCGACTAGCGACCCTTTTGAGGAGTTTTCAAACAGTTCATTCTATAAATTGTTATGTCAAATAGTGCGAGCGAGAGAGCGTCCCGCGGACTAAACCCACCGTCGGCGGTTTTGCGGAGAAACTATAAGGCCCATAAGGTTGTGATTTTCCACATATCAGGACAAGAGAGCGGTAATTTTTTTTCTTAGTCTATGCAGTCCCACTGCTGGTACTTAAATACACGCAAGTTTTGGATGTTTTTTTTTGTGGGATATAGTTAAATAGGCATTTATTTATTTATTTATTTAATCCATTAAATGTAGGTTACAATATAGATGTTAAATATTATTAAATTTAGACCTATCTACATTCTACCCTGTTAGGGCGCTGTGGTTCGTTCGAGCATGCATATTACATATTATGTCATAATTAGATTAATTAAAAAATATACATATGTCAAAATTACAAAAAATGTCAATACAAATACTTAAATTAAATCAAAATAAAATTAACATTTTCATTTAAAATTCAATTAATTAATTATCATATTACATTATGTCTATTATGTCAATTTGTTAGTATTTATTGTTAGATTGAGTTGGTGTATGTCAATAGATGTTGAAATACTACTAAGCAGTTTAAAATTGAAATGTCGTTATTATTCTTCTTATTGCATATTCTTATCATCACTTTTGAGGATAATTATATAGGTTGGACGTCACACCAGGGTCAATTTAACATGTCACAGGTCATTCATAAATTATAATGTGCTAAGTAGGTGTGATCATGGGACCGCAACTAACTTTATCTATAAAATACTCTTCGACTGAATAATAACCTTTTGTTAGGAGATAATGTTTAAGGTTTATATTGAATTTATTATCTTTTCCGACATCTTTAATTGATTTGGGTAATTTGTTATAAATTTTTATACATCTACTTTTTGGACTTTGTCCCATCAAGTGGAGACTTGAGCTTGGAGCTATTAACATGTCTCTGCCTCGTCTATTGTAATTCGGATTTGCTTCTGCGAATGATTTGAATAATTTTCTGTATTTCCGGACAAACATGCAAACTTGTAAAATATAAAGACAGGGCAAAGTCAAGATCTTTTTATTTAACACATTAAACGCCGATTAAATTTTAGTGGTTGTTTTGTTTGGGCCGTGGGGCTCACCGGTGAGCGACATCAATACTACCCGTTCAAGCCGTGGGGCTCACCGGTGACCGCGCGACGGGCTCGTGTTTAAACTCAATTTTCTCGCTGGAGGACATAGTCTCGATACAAAACTATACTGAGCGTGCCCGGCGTGGCCCTTGAGAACAGTTTACGCATCCCAGCTCATTTCAACATTGAGTACAAAAAAAGACTTAGGCGATTTTTGTCTAAGTATACCAAGACGTCGTTCTAAAATAAAAGAAGGTTTACAAATGATATGTTTTTATTACAAAGTGTTCAAAAACGCTTTAGTATAAAAAAATCATTTACTTTTGAACTTCTTAATAAAAAATAAAAAAACTATAAAGAAATAAGTAAATAAACTTAAAAAATAACACAAAATTACGAATTTTTGGCGCATAAATGAAACCTGTCACATAAAAAGCACACATATGTTAAAAAAATGTTAATGATGTAAAAAATTGAAGCAATTTAAACATAGAAAAGGCTTTTCGGGGCACTGTGGGCAAAACGTTGTTACTTTTTTTGTCTTGTTTTTAGCCAACTTTCTACCGTATGTTGCTACATTATTTTTGTAGCAATTCACACATGTTCGCCTACTTGTTCTGGCTTGTCCTTCTTTTTGTTGCAGTCTGTGTGCCATTTTTCTAGTTTTTGTAACTGGAACATCAGAATCTTCTTGGCTGCAAAACGTCTTCAATAATGCCAGCCGGAAGTCTGCCATTTGTATTTTCTTCTGAGTGACGCTTTGATACAAGACGAGTGCATTGACTACTGCTGTGTTCAGGAGAAGATTTATAGCATACTTTTTGTACCATTTGACGGATTTTCTCAGCGGAGTTGCATAAGCAGCCATTTGATCGGACAGATCTACAGCACCTTTGGCGCTATTATAGTCAATGACTATTTTCGGTTTGGAAATAACTTTGTTGCGCTTTCGGACATTTTGGAAACGGACTGTGTGTTTTGTCGACAGCAATAGCACATCTCTTTTATCCTTCCACTTCATTACAGTGATGCCCTCACTGCTTTCCTTTGCCACGAATTCGCCTCGCTTCAGTTTAGCATTTACTACATCCTTTGGAAGATGCTTTCGGTTCTTCCGAATCGTGCCTATCAGGTGAGTCTCGGCATCTAGAAGTTTTTTGGCTAGATCTATACTGGTGTACCAGTTATCGGTCACTAGAGTATGCCCCTTGTATAGAAGATCGCTGCATAGAGACATAACGACGTTCAATGGCGTAGTATTAGTTTCATCATTATTCTTTCCTGCGTATACATTTATTTTACATGTATAGCCAGGTATAGTGCATAACTTGAACTCTTTTATACCATATTTGTGCCTTTTTTGTTTATTGTATTGCCTAAAAATGATTCGACCGCGAAAAGGCACCACGCTTTCATCTATGCAGATCTCTTTGGAGGGGGTGAAGTTTTTTTGGAAGTTCCTGTTTATTACTTCGAGTAATTTCTCTATTCTGTGTAATCTGTTAGATTTATTTTCTTCGTCTTTCTCAGAAAAATGCAGCATTTGCAACAGTAGCTCAAATCGGTTTCGACTCATTATTGTTCGAGGAAAATTCTGCCCAAGCACAAGGTCTTTTGACCAGTAGTCGGATATTTTAGGCAGTTTTACGATTCCCATGAAAATAATTAGGCCGCAAAATCGTTTCATCTCTGCTGAGGATGTAGGTATCCACTGGCGAATTCGGGCAGATTTTGATGCTGGGTCTGACTCTGTGATTTTTTTGATAGCAAAATTATTTGTATGATTGGCCACCATTACAAATACTTCGTCTGGTACTAAAAGATGGTAAAAATCTGCCGGAGTCTTATCAACCATTTCCCTTGCAACTCGTGAATCTAATCCGGGGAATTCTGTGTACGGGACAATTTGCCGTTGGTTACCTTTAGGTTGGTGCCACATGGTAGATGGTGCAGGAAGCGAGGAGGTGTGGCCAGAAGTACTTGGTACGGCATTTTCAGGTTCAATGTCGCTCGTATCACTAATGGACAGAATTCGTCGACGTCGCTTTCGTAAAGGTGGCTGTAAGTCACACTCTTCCTCAGACTCCGAACTTAGCTGAAAGCTACTATTGAGCAAGGAAGATTCAATGTTCTCAATCTGCGTCAAAACGTCATTTGTGATTTCAAAGTCTTCAAAACCATCCATAATTTTACTCTCTAGTCAGGTACAGGACACAATTTATTTCACTTTAGAGGTAAAATAGAAAACTTTACTAAAACAATCGATCACGAATATTTTACTAGAATAGTAATGAAATGCGCGTGACGTTGCATGCGATATTATTAGATATTACTGACGACTGACGCAAGTTGCAAGTCAAGCAGTCAAGTGCAACGCTTCCGGGAATCCCCGAGAGGTGCGGCGGTTGTGGCCGGCGTCGTGACCCCCACGGCCCTGCGGTTCGAAAATTCAGATTTGCAACGCCGTGCGCCGCGGTGGGCACTGGTGAGCGACAGCATTTATTTTGTAAATTCTTTAATAAAATAAAAAAACTAATAATTAGATCGGAGGTTTTTGACTATTTTCAATCATATGAGCCAATAAAATATACTGTGTAAAAATTGTCGAAATCGCTAATCGACGCCGGCGCCTAAGGAAAGTATAGTGGTGCTCACAGGTGACCACCATGGCGTTTAATGTGTTAAAAAGTGTGGTTTGCAGCTATCGCGTTGAGTGATACCTACTAGAATCCGTATGCACTTTTTTTGTAGTATGAATACATCCTTAAAATCAGTGCTGTCCCCCCATAGTATAATGCCGTAGTTTAGCCATGCGTAGGCGTATGCATAGTATGCTGAAAGTGCCGTTTCGTAGTTCGTGTTGGATTTTAGGATGCCTAGCGCGTAAATGAATTGCGAAAGCTTTGTTTTTAGGTTACCTATGTGTTGTTTCCAGTTTAAGTTGGAGTCTAATGTTAACCCTAGCAGCGTAAAAACATTAGTCTCGTCAACTTTTAGTGTATCGCTCAGGTCGCGCAGGTCTAGAGGTTTTCGTTGGTACGTGCGAAATTGCATAAGCTTTGTTTTGTTTACGTTTATTTCCAAGTTGTGGTTTTGTAACCAGTGGTTAGTTTTGTTAAATGTGTCAAGTATGTTAGAACAATCTGTATTATCTTTAGCCTTGAATAGTAAGGAGATATCATCGGCAAATAGGACGCATGGTGTGTTTACGATTTTAGGTAGGTCATTGATATAAATTAAAAATAAAGTACATCCTAGCACGCTGCCTTGAGGTATTGAGCTATTTATCAATGTAATGTCAGATGGGACGTTAAGTAATTCGTTGGCCATTTTGTCAAAATACTCTATTTCAACAAATTGCTTTCTATTGTGTAAGTATGACCGAAACCAATTATGTACCGTTCCTCGTATTCCGGCATTATATAATTTGTCTAGGAGGATGCGATGTGACACTCTGTCATAGTCATTTACATAAATTGCCAAGAACTATTTTGATTTAGAGTTCCTTTTGAAAGATACTCAAATGTAAAACTTGAGCATTTCGTGTGACACTGTAGGGCAAAGGCATCCCTTTAAATTTTTCTCCTTTAAATCTCGTGCCATTATGGAACATTCCTTGTGGTGTTTGTTGAAGTTGTCTCGCCATCTTTATCTAGATCAGCCGCAACGCCGCACATTTCCGATTGTTTGAA
Organism: Hemithea aestivaria; assembly: GCA_947507615.1. Taxonomy (NCBI): domain Eukaryota; kingdom Metazoa; phylum Arthropoda; class Insecta; order Lepidoptera; family Geometridae; genus Hemithea; species Hemithea aestivaria. The sequence goes on along the minus strand of OX382334.1, from coordinate 8,072,196 downwards.
ACCCAATCGATGTATTTCGTTTTTTTATGACAATAGATATGATGATAATATCCATTGATAACTGATAACCATGATTGAAAACCAGCGCTGGATGAACATCTAAATTATAGCTATTCATCCAGCATATGCTGAATGGTCCCTTATTGCCTAAACGAGAAGTAGATTTTGAATTATTGTATCCTTTCTTGGCAATAAATGACATTTTCTTTTATTTATGCTTAGTTTAAAGATCCAGCGCTAATTCGGAATCCGAAAGACAAGCTAGTTACTAGTTTGTAGGTGTAAGTTAGGAATAATACTTACTTAAAGACAACCCCACATTGTTCACATGGGTATTTAACACCGTTATGTTGATTGGTATGGTTAAGCATAATGACCCTGAAACACAGACAAGTAGGTACATTAAATACAAGATGCGACCCACGGTTCAGATCACCACTGACCACTGAGGCCACCACTGAGACCACTGTGGTAGCGACGTGGATACGGCGCAGCACACACTGGAGGAGTGCCCAGCTTGGGTCAGTGAGCGTCGTACCCTCGTCGCTGTTATGGGGGGCGAACTCTCGCTGGCAACCATGGTAAGAGCAATGGTTGCGAGCGAGGAGTCGTGGCAGGCCGCGGTTTCGTTCTGCGAGAGTGTCATCTCGCAGAAGGAGATCGCGGAACGCGAACGGGAGGTCACCACCGACCTCCCGATGCGTGCCCGGAGAAGGGGGCGTCGGAGGCGTATCTTCCACGCCCTTCTCCAGCCCCCATAACCTGGGTCTAGGCGGCGAGTACGGGGGTACTCGTCGCCGCAAGCACAGACCCACGAGGTGGCGCGCGCGGTGTTTCCGCGCGCCCCTTGAGAGGGTGGGGTGAAACTCCTCTTCACCCCACCGCGGAGGGGTCCTCCTGTCAGTGAGGACCAAACGCCGTCGGGGCCGCGGATGAATGCTTCGGCGTACCCGTTGCCCCGGCATTATGGCGTCCCGCAGGAACACCCCCAGGTTTTTTAGTGGGTATCCCCGCCGCTCCCATCTTTGGCGGGGGAGTCCCACATACCGCCCCGCGCCCCCCGGCGTGGGGTGATGATGCGTAACGCATTTTTCCTGGGTTAAAAAAAAAAAAAAAAGGCACATTTACATAGCACATATATATATATAGCACATTTAGGTTGAGCCGAGCGAGCGAAGCGAGCTTGCTGCGGAAACAGCCGGCAAAGCACCAGATCCGACTTGTCTTTATTCCAGAGTTCTCAATTCAACATTAAGGAATACTTAATGCTAATTTTATGACGATCACCATACAACAACAATAATTAAACATGTTAATAACAACTTGTCTCACGTTTTAAACACGTGAGGCCGACAATAAATCTTCTACACCTAACTTTAACCGACTGCGGTCGGCTAAACCTAGGTGTAGCCTCACTTCGGACTTTAGCCGTAACATACAGTACAGAACAGTTCAAATATCATACTTTCTAAATTTAATTTAAAAACAGTTGTACTCTGTAACAAAATGCACTAAAGTTGCTTAGTGAGGTGAGGGGTAATGGCGACACGCAGGGAATTCGGCTGGATTTTATAGCAAGCCGTGACGTATAGCGCGCACCCACCCGAAAACTTATAAGCCTTATATCTCCAATAGAAACACACCATTTTTCGTCTGAATCTTCTAAAATAACGCATATTTTATTATGGTTATTGTAGATACTTTTCATGGGAAAAAAGTGAACACAGCTTTTCTAATATCAGTGGAAAAATCTTACTAATGATATAAACGTGTAACAATGTATGAATGTCTGGATGTGTGTTTGTTACTTATTTACGCCTAAACTGGTGGACCGATTAAGCTGAAATTTGGTGTAGAGATAGCTTAGACCCTGCTGGGCGCAGTTAGTAAATAATAATTGTATTAAGTAAATCAGCAACAGATACTTACTTGGTACCGCTTGTGAAAGTGCACTGCTTGCATTTAAACACTTTTTTGTGCGAGCACATATGGAACGTCATCTGTTTCCTGGTTTTAGTGCGGATGTGACATATAGAACACTCGAGAGGATATTCTGGCTGGAAATAAAACGAAATCATTGCATTTTACCACCGTAAAGAGATATACAGTAATGTGACTCCCTAGAAGCGGTTGAACTCAAGGTCGCGTGAGTTTGCAACGCGGTCGACAAGAATCGGCAAGATGCGAGGTGCCGAATAGACGTTTTTATGCAGTAAGCTTCCGAATAATGGTTGTGAATTTGTAAAAATATCACAGAGTATTTAATTCTTTTTGATATTTTGAGAATACACAATAATAACGCCTATTAGGCACCTCGCTGCCTACCGAACCCTACCCACCTCGTAGCGAACTCGCGCGACCTTGAGTTCAACCACTTCTAGGGAGTCACATTACTGTATATCTCTTTACCGTGATTTTACCATAATTTTTTTTTAACATTATTTTAATCACAGATTGAAATAAAATATCAATTGCATAAGTCTGGGATAGGTGAGACAATCTCAAATTTAATGAAAGTTAATAGGGATGTTGACAACGTAAAAAATAATAAAATAATCGTTACATATTTTTTATGGTTTACGAATAAAAATGGCTGGGGTATGGTAAATGGTAAAACTTGTCCAATATTTCTTAATAATCTACATTCTACATTACCTGCTAGACGGACAATTTTTTTTGTCAACATCCCTGTAGAAATAGTTAAATAAACAAAACACGTTTTCAATGCGTTAGAGATGTGCATTTTAATTTATAATAACTTGAAAACCACATTCCCGATTTCGATAAAATGGAAACATAACTTCTACTGTGAAGTGTACTTTTCAAACAAAACCGTTCCACCTTTTTAGAAGTTGGTTAATCAGTCTCTTATTCCAGGAAAGAGAAGAATACATGCTATATATTTTTAATGAAATAATAATTGCCCTGTTTATTATTTTATGCACGGAATGGGAGTTTTAATTTTGTTGTAACTATCGTAGGAAAAGAAATAAATGCTCACATTATGGCTAGCTCTAAGGTGGTAGTCCAGGACCCAACTTCGTGCGTATCCTATGAGGCACTGCTCACAGCGGTGTGGATATCTTGTATAATTTATATTTTGCCGACGTTTCTCAAATTCTGCTAGAATCTAAACAATAATAATATCACATTTTTTTATTGCCCCAGTGGTAACTTAGTACCTATTCCTAGAACAAAGTCAATATCTAAAAAATCCCTACTTAAAGAAGAGCAATGTATGACCATAGAGTAAAAGATATTGTGTGTAGTCAATAAAGTTAGCGAGATCCCGCCTGGCTTAGTTTTTTCACTACTCTATTCGCTCTGTCTGGGCCAAAGAAGGCGGTCATAGAATCCGCTTGGCAACACGGTTTTGTCCAGTGGATCGAAGCTAGTAACTAACCACAGCAGAAGCTAAGCGCCAGTGTAAAAATGACTGTCTGAATAAATAACTGCATTATAATTTATTCATCATCATGTTCGTCCACTGCTGGACATAGGCATCCTCCATGGCACGCCACTCAACTCGGTCCTCCGTCTTTCTTCTCCACCCACCGGATATTATCGCCCCATCTCGCCCATGGACGCCCTACACTAAGCTTACCGAGCCTTGGTCTCCACTCGAGAACTCGTCTACCCCGACGGTTCTGTTCTACGGCAAATGTGACCAGCCCATTGCCACTTCAGCATGCTAATCTTCTATGTTTGTTAATTAATTGTGTAGATTAAAAGATCTAGGCTTAAAAAGAGAAGCGACTTAAAAACTTTTAAGTATTTACCTCGGCTTTTGTTCCAAGAAAAACTATAGTGTATGGAGCAGTGTCATCATTTGAAAAACGGTTATGAATCATTGCCAACCTGCGAATAGCCAATGGACTGAAAGGACCGGGCCCTGCAAGGAAAACACACTCATCTGTATACTTACTTACTGTCACGGTTAGTCACTGGTAATTCAGGACATTACTTTTATTATTGGGAAGAGCAATATAGGGGTTATATCCATGGATGCTATGATCAAATGGAATTAGGAATTGATATGACGTACATTGTACATGCATCATAGCATTGTTCACATCCATAGGCGTACCCAGCTTCTGGTCTAGGGGGGGGCAGGCAAGGGCGGATTCAGATTTTTTTTACTGAACTTGAACTTTGTGCCTGTGTTATGTGCCATATGATTTAACGTTGAGCAGGTAGGACCTTTTTAAAGGTACGCCATACTTTGATTACGGCTCGCACATAGCGTAAGAAAATTGAAATATTCTTCTTTTTTTATTGAAATATTCGCCCCGAGAAAATGTTATATTTTTGGTAGGTAGCGAAAATGCTGCGAGCGGTAGAAAAATTAAAATATACTTCCATTTAAAAAGCTGCTGCGAGCGCCCAGAAAATTTTATATATTTGGCAAGGAAAAAAGTGCGGTAACTTGCTCCGAGCGGTAGAAAAATTATAATATTCTTCCTTAAAATAGCGCAAGCAGCTTGCTACGAGCCCCGAGAAAATTTTATATTATTGGTAGCAAAAATACTGCAGTTAATTTGCTGCGAGCGGTAGAAAATTAAAATATACATATTTCCATTATAAAGCGCGAGCAGCTTGCTGCGAGCGCCCAGAAAATTTTATATATTTGGCAAGGAAAAAAGTGCGGTTAACTTGCTCCGAGCGGTAGAAAAATTATAATATTCTTCCTTAAAATAGCGCAAGCAGCTTGCTGCGAGCCCCGAGAAAATTTTATATTATTGGTAGCAAAAAAACCTGCAGTTAATTTGCTGCGAGCGGTAGAAAATTAAAATATATTTCCATTATAAAGCGCGAGCAGCTTGCTGCGAGCGCCAAGAAAATTTTATATATTTGGCAAGGTAAAAAGTGTGGTTAACTTGCTCCGTTTGGTAGAAAAATTATAATATTCTTCCTTAAAATAGCGCGAGCAGCTTATTGCGAGCGCCAAGAAAATTTTATGTCTTGTTTTACAGATATTATATAAGACATACGATTTCCAGGGGGGGGCAGCTGCCCCCCCCTGCCCCCCCCTGGGTACGCCTATGTTCACATCTCCTATACCAGGATCTAGTCCATGAAAATTGAATAAATGTAGAAAGAATCTCACTTTCTCAAATCCGTAAGTTTCAGTAATTGTTTGATAAAAAATTCTAAAATGCTCTCTTTGTTGTTTGATATTTTGATCTCCTGGTATGTACCACCTGGTATGACTATGTAGTCATCAGAACATAGAACATAGTCATCAGAGTTCACACTGTAAGTAACATTGTAAAATTCCAAGTTTTAGAATGTGGGATCCATTTCTAAATAAAATTTTAATTAATTGTGGAAGCAGATTCCAGTATCATATTAAAAAAACACCTCCATGAGGGAAACAAAACTCGAATGATTATTATATTTACCTAAGGATATCCATCTTAATGGATGTAGATGTAGTATTTTATCCAAGTTATTTAGTACAGTATCCCGGTCAATAATATTTCCATCCTCATCCTTTACGGGCTCACATCTCTTGAATTTCTCTTCCAACTTATTTCTTAGATCTTCTATATCAACAGGTTTCCTCTTGCGTCTTATTCCTTCCTCCTCATTCTTTGATTCTTGTTTGTCAAGAACTTTTAACATTCTTTCTACTTCCTTAATTGACTCATCACTGCTAGAACAGTCACTGTCATCACTATCAGGACTCGGAGCTCTATCACTAATACTACCAGAGTCAGTCAAATCATCTTCAGTTCCAAGTTCTTCTGATAATTTCCTCTTTATTTTTATGGCATTTTTAGTTTCAACGGTAACATCCATATCAAGTTCATTGTCGTTGTCTGTAAAATCTACAAACTCTACTTTTATCTCTTGTTCCTGTTTAACAGTTTCGTTGCAATTTTCAAGTGAACACTGACTTAGTTCTTTAATACTGTCTTGTATTTGTGCTGAATCTGCTGGAATGTTGACTGTTACAATATGTGGGTTCCTAGAGCTAGATATTTGGATAGGAGCGGCTACGTCTACATCTTCTGTTTGGTAGAAGTATATCTAGAACATAAACCAAAATTATCTAATAGACATTTATCTTCATGATTTTTTAGGGAAATTAAATATGAAAGGTATACCTTATAGTTATTTTTATTGCATAGACCGAGTTGTGCCTCAGGCATTTCTGTGTAGAGAAGGTGCTTTGGCTTTTTTTTCTGAAAAATAAAAATACTATAATTAAATATGTTGTGTTACTTAGCTTCTATAAAACGATTTGTCTCATATGACTAAGACTTGGTACAAAATTTTAAAACTTATTATTAAATTATGTGTTCATGACATTATGGTAAATGGTAGGTAAGAGAAGTGGCCCCTCAATCCATATGGACTAGGGATGTAATTTTTCGAATGTTTCCGAAACTTTCCAGGAATACTTCCAATGTTTCCAGAAATATAGGGAAACATTGTAGGAAACTTTCCAAATTTTCCAGATTTACACTGAATTTTTGAATGGCATTTTTTTACTACTACAGCCTTCTGGGTTTATTTTAGTTGTGTTATTATACTTATCCATCGCAAAACTATAATAAATGATGGTAATTGCCACGAATATTTAATTGACGATGGAAATATACAAAGAAAAAAGTAAAAACTATGATACTGGTAACATATGATAGCTAAACCCATCATTTTTTTTTACTTACAATTATAAAGATTATAAACAACCAAAAAGGGCATTGATACCGACTGATATAATTCATATAATTCTGTTTAAAAAAAATTATGACAACCATCTTAATTATTTTTTTCGCTAACTGGTGTCGGTTATAGATGTGTACCATTTTTTTGTTTTGGCACTACCTTTCTATGTCTCCTCGGTGTTTCTGAGATCCGTCGACCTATTCCATCAGGGTGGTAGATGGCTGCCAGCTTTACATCCAAATTGACTTGTATTTCATAATTACGTCTGTTTACACACAGGGCAAGTTCGGCGAATTTATTATAAAGTGCACAATCTCTGAACATTAGCTCACTAAGCAGTAAGCAGCCAGATTATTACTTGTGAATCAGTCATTGCACTGTTTCACCCTTTACATACAGACACGTGTATATATACTTTTATATGCCCGAGAAAAGGTCTATTTAACAAAGTAAAACAATAATAAAATGTTTTTTTGGTAATTTGGTATGATTTTTCCACCAATGAACAGCATATTTCTTTTTCTTGGTTTATTAGTTAGAAACTTAATGTTATAGTCAAAATTCTTGATTTAGTATTGTAGATAGGCACTAAGCCTACTACTTATTCTATCAGCAGTAATTTAACTTTATTTAGCATTTTCATTTAAAAAAACAGATTTCTGATTTAGGGTTTATTCCCCATTGTTTCTGTCAAATTTGGAAAGTTTCAAGTAATGGAAACTTTCGGAATATTTCCAGAAATTTTCATCCCTAATATGAACATGGCAGTTTTTTGACATAATAAGTGTCTCTTTTCCGAAAAGACCCCTGGTTTAAAATAATTGTTATATTGGTATTAAAATTATTGCTTTATAACATGTTACACTGTCATAATTTAGTTAGAATAATTATAATAATTATAGGCTACATTGAAGAAGAAAAGAAAATACATTTATTTGTGCACATACATTACAAACTAGGAGCACTTTTGCATGTCAATTTTATATTTTTCTATTTTAACACTCTACTGCTCATTCGAAAGGCACTTCTATGAGAAGAACGAGCAAGAAACTCACGAGGATTGCATTTTTAAAATATGTGTTTACAATGTTTATCTTGGATACAAAAATTAATGTGCGTTTGATGGGCACCAGCTTGTTTATCATGCAGAGGTTTCCAGGCATCTTTGTCATCTATATATTAACTATCAATTTACTGTTGCCTGAAATGAGCTAATATCATAAAATAAACTTACATCCCTAGGTTGCCTTCCCCATGATTTCAGTTTGTCAACAGCAAGACAACAATACTTTTTGAACTCAAAGCATTTCTTCAGCTTGTACAGACATTCGGAACAAAATTTGGTCTTGGATCCACTCTGGAAGTTATATAAATTATTACTTTACCTTAACTTGTAAACTTGTCTTGTTTGTACTTGTAAACTAATAGTCCCACAAAATACAGTTCAAGCCAACACAGCTTGAGAGTGTGGTAACCAACAGTCCACTTGTAGGTTATAAAACTATTTAAATTACACTTGGCTGTTACATATCAAAGGTGCAAGATATCAACATATTATGTTGTTTGTTATTGTAATAGAAATGTGGGGTTTTAAATGTTTTATTTTCTTTTAGATTACAGTAAGTAGATATAAGTAGTGTCAGATAATAATCTTACTTATTTTATTAACATGCAAGTTTGTAAAAATGTATGGGTGTAGGTTTGTTACTCTTTCATGCCTATATGGGTGGATTGATTGAACAAATTTAATAGTTTGGACCCTGGAATATATAACACATAGGCTATATAGGTACCAGCCGCTAAATCCGCTGGGCGCAGCTAGTATTATTATAAATGCGAAAGTTTGTAAGAATGTATGGATGTACCTATATATGTTTGTTACTATTTAGAAATTTGATATGGAAATAACTTCGACCCTTTTTTTTTTTTTTATAACCCAGGAAAAATGCGTTACGCATCATCACCCCACGCCGGGGGGCGTGGGGCGGTATGTGGGACTCCCCCGCCAAAGATGGGAGCGGCGGGGATACCCACTAAAAAACCTGGGGGTGTTCCTGCGAGACGCCATAATGCCGGGGCAATGGGTACGCCGAAGCACTCATCCGCAGCCCCGACGGCGTTTGGTCCCACCCCACCCTCTCAAGGGGCGCGCGGAGACACCGCGCGCGCCACCTCGTGGGTCTGTTCTTGCGGCGACGAGTACCCCCGTACTCGCCGCCTAGACCCAGGTTATGGGGGCTGGAGAAGGGCGTGGAAGATACGCCTCCGACGCCCCCTTCTCCGGGCACGCATCGGGAGGTCGGTGGTGACCTCCCGTTCGCGTTCCGCGATCTCCTTCTGCGAGATGACACTCTCGCAGAACGAAACCGCGGCCTGCCACGACTCCCCGCTCGCAACCATGGCTCTTACCATGGTTGCCAGCGAGAGTTCGCCCCCCATAACAGCGACGAGGGTACGGCGCTGACTGACCCAAGCTGGGCACTCCTCCAGTGTATGCTGCGCCGTATCCACGTCGCTACCACAGTGGTGGCAAGCAGGGGTCGGTTCCCTGCCGGCTACGTGGTGCAGGTACTTTCCGAAGCATCCGTGCCCGGAAAGCACCTGCACGAGCCGGAAGGTCAAGGACCCGTGCTCTCTGTGATAACTTAGACCCTGGAATAACATATAGGCTATGGTATATAGCGAGTAAAACCGCCGGGCGCAACAAGTTAACAATATAGGTAAGTGTATTTTTTACTTACGACATAGTCGCACAGGTCATCATAAAAGGTCAGCAAATTTTCATTATTTATTGATCGTATATTTGATTTGCTCCTCAAGCAAATACCACAAAAAGTACTCATCCTCTCCTCGAACTCTCTTCTCTTGAAAAAGTAGTAAAGTTATATATTAAAAATTTCATTTTATTAACAGTACATACGTATTGATAAAAATTATAATAGATGATTACCTAATTACTAACAAGAGAAAGTTTAAATCACAGATATCAGGTATGTTTAAAATTTAAATTATTAAATACTATTATTTTGTTTTCACCGGTCACTGACCTCAGCACCCTCAGCACAGACCACTGAGCATCAATGTTGCCAGTGCCCTATCTTCAAAAGTAACGCAGACAGGTTCGAAAAGTAACACATTTACAATAAAAGTAACGCATTTCAAAAAAAAAAACTATTTTTAATCACAGAAGTAATACAACTAGAAGTAGCCATTTTATGTGTGAGTGTGATGGCAATAGGGAAAATTCTGTGTGAAGAAAAAGGAGAAGCTATTTTTTTCCGTCCTTTTCAGCGTGGCTGCTTTATGTTGTTTGTCAAACTGCTTCACTTTGACAATAATACTTGTGTTTCGTTTTTTTCCAGAATTTGAAATGATTTGCTGAATGTGTGTTTTGTCTATGGATGAACAGTTTTTGTCTATAAACGAATGTCTTCGGATATTTACGGTTTTTTCTGGTAAATTTCTGGTATACATTTTGGGCTCCATAGCTGACGACTTTTGTTTTCCGTTCGATTACGTTCCGATTCACTAAGTTATTATTTTATATTCTTCCATTGTTAGTTCATTTAAAAAAATCATTACCCCAATAAGTAACGCAAAAGTAACATTTTAGGACAAGTAACGTAAAAGTAACGCAAAGGGTCAAAAAGTAACGCAAAATGTTACAAAAGTAACGCACTGGCAACGCTGCTGAGCATATATAAAGAAGAGTGTCAACTCCGAAGAAAAAAAATGAAATCGTCTAATGTACTGAATTCATTGGAGTCACCTTACCAACCCAAAAGTAAAAAGTATATTTGATTTCTGATGTTGCCTGCACTGCTGTATGACATTGCTTAGTGATGGGTAGTGTCGATTGTTAGTGATGGCCAGGTCGATAAAAATATATCGATAGTTGGCGCGACCCGTTGGACGGGATAGTTGATGATTTTATTATTCCTTTTATAAATAAAGAAAAGCCATGTTATTTCATAATATTTTAATTTAATTTATTAATGCTATTTTTACAATTAATGTGCTAATGAATAATAAAAATATATACAAATATTGTGTACTATAAAATTAAAAACGTGTATTTTATATTACTGTACACCGCAAGCAGTTATAGGAATCAGGAATAAATAATAATTTTCTCGAGAATTATCGAAGGTCTTATCGAATCTTATATCGTTAAAAAACTTAACTAAACTTAATCCGACTAAGTTTTTCCATGGGCCGAAAAACAAGCTCAGGATCCTCTACAACTCTTAGCCACTGCACCTGTAAAACATACAAGGTTTTTTAAAACAACGTACTAAGAAGACCAGCAAAACGCTCTCCTGGTGGTAAGAAATAACGCTGCAATATATAATTAATATAGTGCTACCCAGGATTTCACAAATGGGTACACTGCGCCAACGCTTCTTACTAGAGAGTCATAAGATGTTTAGACTCTTCAGCCCAGTAATTACATTAGTTACAGTGCTCTCCTACCTAAGCACAGTAATGTTTGCACATCACTGCTCAGGCGGTAGAATAACTGGTCAGTGCCGGCGTTAGGGTAGGGCGCGGTTGGGCGACCGTCCAGGGCGCCGGATAAAAGGGGCGCCACAGGCTCTATAATGGGGCGCCCGTGGCGCCCCATTATAGAGCCTGTGGCATCTATTATATTCAAAAAAATTCAATATTTCTCGGTGCTCGCAGCGAGCTGCTCGCGCTTTTATAAATAAGAAAATTTACTTTTTTTGCCATTCGAAGCAAGCTAAATGCACAGCATTCGTGCTGAACAAAATCTAAATTTTCTCGGCGCTCGCAGCGAGCTGCTCGCGCTTTTATTAATAAGAATACCTATTTAGTTTCTTTGCTGCTCGGAGCAAGCTAACCGCACAACATTCGTGCTGAATAATTCAAAATTTTCGCGCCGCTCGCAGCGAGCTGCTCGCGCTTTAATAAATAAGAATACTTATTTAGTTTCTTTGCCGCTCAGAGCAAGCTAAACGCACAAAATTCGTGCTGAATAATTCAAAATTTTCTCGGAGCTCTGGAATTTTTTCCTTTTTCGTTTTTAGTATGGGTTTGAATTGCTTTTTAGGGGGCGCCGTAGAAATCTCGCCCAGGGCGCTGGAAATGTTAAAACCGGCCCTGTAACTGGTGTTGGGGCACCCGCCTAGTCGACCAAGGTAGTCTGTTCCTCATAAATGTTGGTGGACAGTTTGTAGGAAAAAAATGCCTACTCCAATGCAATTGGTGGCTGTTTGTGAGTATTGATTATATTTTGTTGCTTATTACTTACCTGTTTTCATCCAAAGGAAATGATGCGTAGAATTGATTCCATGTATATAAGATTTACGGAGCGCGAGTTCCGACTCATGATGAGCCGATAACTCTTCAGTCTCTTCGTGAAACAGGCACTAAGAATTACGAACTTTATCTGTACAATATGAATCAAAACTATAACAAACTAAAATCTATAGAATATAAACTAAAAACACGGCTGTCCAGCCCAGGAACTCGAATGTTTAAAGCAGAAAAAATAATAATTTTTAAACTTTAACTCATGTTACAAAATATCAACAAATAACAACGTCAAACATTGAATTGTCAATTTTGAATTTGTTTTTTTTATTGTCAATGTTCAAAGGTGTATAAGAAAAAATAAACTATTTTTTATGTTGGTACTTGCGTTGGTAACGTGACTCCAAGGAATCTCATACATTTTTTCAATGTATGAAAGTTACGGGAGACTGGCACAGACTACAGTTTTATATAGCTGATCTGTGGACTACAGTGACAAGTGACAGTGAGTGACAGTGACGGCTTTTTTTAAAATTTATTGGCAACTGGATAAAAAATAAAGAATAATAATAATAATAATACTATTTAAATATTTAACTTTAATAATAAAAGAGAAGAAATTTCGGGGATACGATGAGGACTTTTTGTGGTATTTGCTTGCGGAGCAAATCAAATATACGATCAATTAATGATGAAAGTTTGATGAGCTTTTATGATGACCTATGCGACTATGTCGTAAGTAGAAAATACTAATACTTACCTATATTGTTAACTTGTTGCGCCCGGCGGTTTTAACCGCTATATACCATAGCCTGTGTGTTATTCCAGGGTCTAAGCTATCTCCATACCAAATTTCTAAATAGTTACAAACATACATCCATACATTCTTACAAACTTGCATAATATTTATAATAATATTAGATATCTCACACAATATCTACGTACTGAATTTGAAAGGAAATAAAACATTTAAAACCCCACATTTTGCTTTTATTCCAACTTATTGTGACTAAACTACATATAGTACATTTCTGTGATAAATTTAAGTAAGTGCCCATGTAGCAAACATTAAGTTTTAAGCAATAAATAGATTATTTTTGAAGATATTATAAATTAAAGGTGTATTTTTGTTCTTGCCGTGGAAAGTACCACTTATCGTAGAATCACCCATAAACTGATAATCACCATTGTCTCGTTTTTGCTTTTATTTCATATTCGAATTCTATAGGTCCCAATAAATCTACTAATTTTTTTACATATTGTTGCGCATCTTGAATGTTATGGTTTCTGGAACAAATTATGTTCTATTAAAAAATAGGTTATTTTTCCTGTAAGGTTGAGTTTATGCTGTTATCCAATTATTCACCGGGGACAGCAATATCTTGATATCTAGCATCTTTTATGTCATGTAAAGGCCACAATAATATGTTTTATAACCTACAAGTGCACTGTTGGTTAAGTCTCAAGCTCAAGCTGTGTTGGTACACAATCAACATGCATGGTTTGCACTGTATTTTGTGAAACTATTAGTGTAGGTAAAGTAATAATTTATATATCTTCCAGAGTGGATCCAGGAACAAATTTTGTTCCGAATGTCTACACAAGTTGAAGAAATGCTTCGAGTTCAAAAGGTATTGTTGTCTTGCTGTTGAAAAACTGCAATCATGGGCTAGGCAACCTAAGGATGTAAGTTTATTTTATAATAGTAGCTCATTTATTTCAGGTTCAGGCAACAGTACCTTGCTAATACAATGTACCAGAGGCTTATACCTATATCAGTATAATAAAAACTATGTAAAAGTCAATTTTTTTTAACTTATAATTTTCTAACTAAAATTACTTAGGTATATCATCCACTCAAAATGACAAAATGAAATATTAAAAAAACAAACTAACAATACATGTGGTTCATAAAAGTGTTCTCAATTGCTGTAGTATTGTTAGTTTAAAAAATAAATGAATGATTTTCATGTTATATGAACCATTAATTTTGCAAAATAAACTTGGAATTATGAACCAACAGTCTATTCTGAAAAGTGACACTTATATGTAATGGCTCATCCATATCAAAATCATTGGCCGGTATATATGGTCGAGCTATAAAAAGTGCCATAATATGTCCATATGGATTGAAGGGCCACTTGTACCATAATGAAATGAACAAATAATTAAATATAAGTAGTACCTACCTAAGTTTTAAAATTTTATGCCAAGCCTTACAGTGACATGAGACAAATAGTTTTATAGGGGCTAACACTGAGCATATAAAGAGGGGCTAAATAACAGAACATATTTAATAAAGTAAGTCATTTTTTATTTTTCAGAAAAAAAAGCCAAAGCACCTTCTTTACACAGAAATGCCTGAGGCACAACTCAGTCTATGCAACAAAAGTAACTATAAGGTATACTTTTCAAATTTCATTTCACTTAAAAATAATTATGAAGATGTCTATTAGATATGTTTTTTGTTCTAGATATACTTCTACCAAACAGAAGATGTAGACGTAGCCGCTCCTATCCAAATATCTAGCTCTAGGAACCCACATATTGTATCAGTCAACATTCCAGCAGATTCAGCACAAATACAAGACAGTATTAAAGAACTAAGTCAGTGTCCACTTGAAAATTGCAACGAAACTGTTAAACAGGAACAAGAGATAAAAGAAGAGTTTGTAGATTTTACAGACAATGATAATGAACTAGATATGGATACAGTTGAAACTAAAAATGTCTTAGAAATGAAGAGGAAATTATCGGAAGAACTTGGAACTGAAGATGATTTGACTGACTCTGGTAGTATTAGTGACAGAGCTCCGAGTCCTGATAGTGATGACAGTAACTGTTCTAGCAGTGATGAGTCAATTAAGGAAGTAAAAAGAATGTTAAAAGTTCTCGACAAACAAGAATCAAAGAATGAGGAGGAAGGAATAAGACGCAAGAGGAAACCTGTTGATATAGAAGATCTAAGAAATAAGTTGGAAGAGAAATTCAAGAGATGTGAGCCCGTAAAGGATGAGGATGGAAATATTATTGACCGGGATACTGTACTAAATAATTTGGATAAAATAAAATTTCTACATCCATTAAGAAGGATATTATTAGGTAAATATAGGTAGTATCTAATCATACAAGTTTTCTTTTCATCTTATGACTCTTGAGTAAGAAGCGTTGGTGCAGTGCTCCTAGAATTCACATAATTGTGAAATCCTAAGTGACACTGTACTGATTATGGGCAGCCGTTATCTCTTAACATCAGGAGAGCGTCTTGCTCGTCTTCTACTTCATCACATAAATAAATAATAATAAATAGATGTGTTTTTTAATATGATACTGGGATCTGTTCCCACAAATTTATAAAAAAAAATTATGAAATGGATCCCGCATTATTACCTAATTATACAATGTTACCCACAGTTTGAACTCTGATTATGTTACTGTTGTGTACTAATTCCTCCATGCCCATTCTATCGACGGACGTCATGGCAGACGGCAATGTGGTATACAGATGAATGTGTTTTCCTTGCAGGCCCCGGTCCTTTCAGTCCATTGGCTATTCGCAAGTTGACTAAGATTCATAACTGGTTTTCAAATGATGACACTGCTCCATACACTAAAATTTTTCTTGGAACACAAGCAGAGGTAAATCCTTACAGAATTTTAAATCTCTTCTCTGTGTAAGCCTAGTTAATCTATGCAATAAATTTATACAGTTTTTTTATACAGTAATTTTTGTACTAGTCCGGCTCCTTAGCTCGGCTCCATGTATGACCCCGAGCAGCAGAAAGCATGAAACTTGGCATTATTTTTGGGTATAATAGCTTTACCGTTCATAAGTAGAAATTTTAGTAGAAACACCCCCTCCCCCACGACAATGTTTCCACCTCTCTCCCCCCCATTTTTATGTCCCTATTTTTAGTTTTTTGGGTTTTTCCTAAAAAACTATGAAAGCTAGAATAAAAATCTCAAGGAGAAGTTATATAAAATATAAAATTTTCTACAACTTCGGCCTTGACACTTTTTATCTATCTCCAATTGTTGTCCAGCTATGAGCTTCCAAACATGGTCTATTTTGAAGACGCTTAAATTAGTTTTCCATACAAAGTCAGTAAAAAAAACTTACAAATAAAATTTGACCAACTTCTGGTTGTCGTATCATAATGAAACTTTGCAAATGTCTAGAAATCTGATGACATTTTAATAATCTGGTACCATTGAGCTGATCTGATGATGGAGCCAGGAGTTGTCTACAGAAACTCTTCAATGGCTATTAGTAAACCCGTCGTGTTTGGGCACATTACATTCGAATCGATGAGACTATTTTATAACACTTGCTGACGAGGGTCTGATAATATGGACCAGGAGGTGCCTACGTCTCATCAATTCGAATGTAATGAGCCTAAACACCTCGGTTTTACTAATAGCAATTTAAGAGTTCCAGTAGACACCTCCCGGCTCCATCATCAGATCAGTTCAGTGGTACCAGATTATTGAACTGTCATCAGATTTCTAAACGTTTGCAAAGTTTTATTATGATACGACAACCAGAAGTTGGTCAAATTTTATTTTTAAGATTTTTTTGCCGACTCTGTATGGAAAACTAATATATGCGTCTTAAAAATAGGCCATGTTTGGAAGCTCATAGCTGGACAACGATTGCAGATAGATAATAAGTGTAAAGGCCAAAGTTGTAGAAAATTTTATGAGGATTCATAATGTAGGTAGTACAACAAAATATCGTACAACGCACAGCTTTTGACATATAAGGAAAAAACCTAAAAATGGGACCTTCTTCGGCCTCCCCCCCCTCGAGCTCACCTCGGAGGGGTGGGGACTTTTAGTATGTTGTATCTCCTAACTAGTCCAAACAAAGTTCCTAAGTTAGTTTTTCTGCTTTCGACTTTTCGATCCACATACCTCTTTTAGGCACTCATTGACTGGACTAAAATAAGCTGATTAAGATCGAGACTTTTATAAAATATTATAATATACCTACCTATTTGTATAATAAACTTAGTCTAAAGTAAAATTGGTCTCAATTTAAAGCATTCTGCTCTACTTTATCGACCCCAGAATACAATTAATATCTTTTACTCCAGTTTTAAAAAGTTTGTTCAAGATGTATGCATGTCATACATTACAATGCTCTTCTTTAAATTAGGGATTCTTCAAATATTTACTTTGTTCTACAGACAGGTCGATATCAAAAGCTACTAAGATTACTACTGGGGTAATAAAAATTAATGATTTTATTATATTTGTGCAGATTCTAGCAGAATTTGAGAAACAGCGGCAAAATAAAAATCTTACAAGATATCAACACCGCTGTGAGCAGTGCCTCAAGGGATTCGCACGAAGTGGGTTCCTGGACTATCACAATAAAACTAGTCATAATGTGAGCATTTTTCTTCTTTTCCTACGATAGTTACAGATAACTTCAGTCTCAGTTACATAAAAATTAAAACTCCCATACTCAAGCAAAAACTTATGAGCGTTACGTTTCAGCCATTTTTAACCCCCGACGCAAAAACGACGGGGTGTTATAAGTTTGACGTGTTTGTCTGTCCGTCTGTCTGTCTGTCTGTCTGTCTGTGGCATCGTAGCTCCCGAACGGATGAACAGATTTTTTTGTTTGAAAGTAAAGTTAGTCGAGAGTGTTCTTAGCTATGTTTAGTGGAAATCGGTCCAAGATGGCCGCCGCTACAAAATGGTGGATTACTTTTTTGTTCCACGACCCCGTCAATATGGGTATCAAATGAAAGGGCTTAACGAGTAGAATACAACGCACTATAATAAATTTAAAATCCAAGATAGCCACCACCACAAAATGGTGATTTACATAATATTGCGTTGGGGGTTTTTTTATTTTTTTTCACTTGTTTTATTATATTCACAAACCAAAAAAAAAGTATCAATGTACCTATCTATTTTATTATTTCATTATTAAAATTATGTACACCTACTAATTATATTTTAATATTTTTTACTTTATCAACGTCCCGATTAACATTCATAAAATTTGAGATTGATGTTTTATTTTAATCTGTGATAAAAACGTTAACCTTTTAACCGCCGTCACGTACGGCTTTGAAATCTAGTCGTATATATCCGACTGTGGCGTTAATTGAAGGACTAGGTCAAACGTTGATTGAACAAGCGTCATTCAACGTCCAACTAGTTAGCTGATTGAAACAAAGCCCTTTAAACAGAGTGGAAGTAATCAGTCAGGTGATTGTAATTTAGGCTATTAGTCAGGTATGATAGCTAAAAACATGTGTTTTTAGTATAGAGTTCAGGGCAATCCGAAATAAGTTGCTTAGGTTAGGTTTGAACAGTGACCATAATGCGCGAGCCGGACGAGCGAATCGAGCGCGTAAAGGAGTGAAAGAGACAACTGCGCAAGCAAAAACATTTTTAAATGCTAATTTTGATATAATATACATTATTTTGAATGCTAATCACTAAAAGTAGTGGTAAAATGTATAAAACTTACCTAAAATATATAATCCTATATTATTTTCTCTTTGTAAGTGTATTCTTTTTGCAATTCTTAAGAGCTACGTTCCACTTAATGGTTGGCGCAAGACTGACGCCGAAACAGTGATCATTATGGATTTAGGCACTGTTTAGTTTGGTTGATTTTGAAGCGGTTAGGCGTAATCCAGAGTAGTATATCTATGCGCTAGAGGCACGAAAGCTTGTGCTCAGAAATATCCGACTGAGGTGGTTAAAGGGTTAGCAAGTGTAATGGTAAAGTGCAATTGTTTTGTTTTATTTCCAGCCAGAATTGCCTTTCGAGTGTTCGATATGTCACATCCGCACTACAACTAAGATAAAGTTGTCGGCCCATATGTGCTTGCACAAAAGGATGTTGAAATGCAAGCAGTGCACCTTCACAAGTAGTAAAATGTACGTAAATATCTATTTCTTATTTACTTAATATTATTTACACACTGCGTCCAGCGGTTTTACCCCCTGTACTGTGGCCTGTGCTACTGTATAAGTTACAACAAAAACAATTTAGTGGTTCTTAAGTTATGAATAATTAAAATTCATCGAAATCAGGAACATTGCATAAGAAACGTAATTCCAGGCAATGGTGTGACGTCACGCGCTGTCAGGTGACTGTTCGGAACGTTTTAGCCAGAATTCAAAAAAAAAATTATTTATTATTTATTTATTATTATTTATTAATACTTTTTTTTACTTTATTTTTATATTGAAATTTTACATATTTTTTCATAAAAATATGATATTCGTGTAAGAAATTGATCTATCTATCATTTAAAAGCATTTCTAACTGACTCTTCTATGTGCTTGTTCACGAAGAACGCGCGGGCGCGGCAGACGTTGCTTACACCATTTAAATCATTTGGAAAAACAGGTTACATGTGAAAAGAAACGATGATGCCTGCAGTAGTCGCTAGACTGTGTCACAGTCACCAACGCCCTCCTCCGGATAAATAGATTTATAGATTTTTTGTACGTGAACACTTTCATATTACGTCGTATGTTTAATATTTCGCGCCCGCGCCGCGCCTGCGCTTTCAACGTGAACAAGCCCTATGGCTTCATCCCGCCAACGAGTGACCTCTTCCAAGGTTGGATATATTTATTATTATGGTACGACAACTAGAAGTTGCTAAAATTTTGTTTACAAGATTTTTTTACCGACTTTGTATGGAAAACTAATAAAAGCGTCTTAAAAATAGACCATGTTTCGAAGCTCATTGCTGGTCAACGATTGGAGATAGATAAAAAATGTACAGCCCAAAGTTGTAGAAAATTTTATGAGGTTTCATAATGTAGTACAACAAAATATCGTACAACGCACAGTTTTTGACATATAAGCTAAAAACCTAAAAATGGGACCTTCTTCGGCCTCCCCCCCCTCGGGCTCACCTCGGAGGGGTGGGGACTTTTAGTATGTTTATCTCCTAACTAGTCCAAACAAAGTCCCTAAGTTAGTTTTTCTGCTTTCGACTTTTCGATCCACATGCTACTTTTGAGTACTCATTGACTGGACTACACTTACTTACCTACCTAACCTACAGTAACTTACTAGTGACTTCGGGCTTTAGCCGTGACATATGAGTGTTCCTAGTATGATAGTAATGAATAGATTCCTTATAACTATGTTCGGCTCATAATCATGTCCCTAGTAAAATATTTATAAAACGGCTATTACTATCTCACTGCGATATAAATATCTGTTTTCCCACGGGATCTCAACATACCTTAAAGCAGTGGTGGCCAAGGGGTAATGTGGTGTGGATGCAAATCCGGACCACCGAGTTCGAATCCCGGCCCCGCACCAATGACTTTAATAAGTTATGTGCGGATTTTCCACTCGCTATACTGGTGGTAGGATTCAGCTGTGGCTAGTTACCACCCACTGGACAAAACCCTGTCGCGAAGCGGTCATTGTGACTGTGTTCCGGAATGATGTTCAGTAAAGCCAGGGAGGTTTTATTATAGCAGACTAAACAAGCGTTTCACCGCAATCTGACCTGTATCCCGCCCTCTAGGTATAGTCTGCTGGCATCTACGACCGCATCGTCGCGTCGCTTAAGATCAAGTGATCGTGATCAAAAGCTAACCTTCAACGATGCGGGTCATGCGGGTCGCATCTTGTATCTAATGTACAGTCTAAACTACAAAGAGATGTATCCATGTTAGGCTTATAAAATGAAGTAAATTTTCATTTGCCACAATGGACTACCCTTGGTTCGTGACATTTCTAGTAGCAATCAAACTTTATATTATAGTATCATCGACTCATTTAATATGCAACAATAATGTATCCCACTACTTTTCCTTAGGTGATACATAATAATAGCATTTAAAATGAATCGAATATAGTATAAGATTTGGTGGATACTGAAAATGTCACGAAGTAAGGGTAAATAATTTTTGCATACTAAAAGTTCCTTCATTTTGTAAGACTAACATGGATACATCTCTTTGTAGTTGACTGTACCTACTTAACTGTGTTTCAGGGCCTATATGCTTTACCATATCGATCGACATAACGGTGTTCAATACACATGTGAACATTGTGGGAACAGCTATAAGTAAGTATTATTATTCCCTAACATACACCTACAAACTAGCTTTTTCTCAGATTCCGGATGAGTGTTGAGTCGTTGCAATAAAATTTATCATTATTAATTCATCATCATCATCATCTCCTCAGCCGTAAGACGTCCACTGCTGAACATAGGCCTCCCCTTTGGACTTCCATATGTACCGGTTGGAAGCGACCTGCATCCAGCGTCTTCCGGTGACCTTTATAAGGTCGTCTGTCCACCTTATGGGTGGACGTCCTATGCTGCGTTTGCTAGTCCGTGGTCTCCACTCGAGCACTTTTTGACCCCATCGCCCATCCGCTCTCCGCGCTATGTGGCGTGCCCATTGCCATTTCAGCTTGCTAATCCGCTGGGCTATGTCGGTGACTTTAGTTGTCCTGCGGATCTCTTAATTCCTGAATAACCAATAACCCTTTTAGGCTGCGTTTCCACCAGAGATGTGCGAGGGAAATGTGTCGTGCGAGAGTGTGTAGCTGTGCTGTGAAAATATGTGGGAGTTTCCATCAAAGCTGTGAGATGAAAATGTGCCTACGAGGATGTGTAGCGGAGCTGCAGAAATGTGTCGGGGGTGCGGTGTAGTACGTGCAAACCTCGCAACGCATCCCTCGCACACATCCCTCGCAACACATTCCTCGCACATATTCCTTGCTTGATTGTATGCGTTAAAACCTAGCTCCGCTAAGCCGTTTCCACCAGAGCTGTGCTGATCGAGGCGAGGTAAATGAAAATTAATTAAAACATAAAACACTTTTTTTTTAAACAAAAATAATAGTAATTTTGCACTGTTGAATGAACAAATTAATATAAGTAACTCAACATTATTACGTTTTGCGGCGGGTAACACAGGGAGGGGAGCTAAACATAAAAGACGTGGTAGGTGTTGTTTCGCTTCACTGCGCTTCACTCCCTGTCCAGCGATTGGCGAGTGAACATCTCTCTGAAGATGCCTCGTGTAGAGGCGAAACACGTGTCAGCGTTGTAGTCTATTTTTGCGTAACGTCCGGCAGCGGTTTGTCATCGTTTTCGTCGTCGTTTCGTATCCTTTGTTCTAGCTAAGTTTCGCGTAACCACATAACTAACACTAACAAATAGTTATAACCTTTAATGCATGCATATGCGGGAGGGCGGGTGGTCCCCTCGGTGGTGGAATTTATACTAATTACTATTTTGGTAACGTTTGAATTCCTCGCCATCTCTTAAAGCTTAGTTAGACTCACAAATTTAGAGCGGACTTAACACTAAATATAAAATAATAAGTAATAATTGTTTTGATGGATTTCCGCAAAGTAACGCCTAGTTCCATTAATTAAACACATTCCTCGCAACGCATCCTCGCACATCTCTGGTGGAAACGCAGCCTCAAGCTGAGCACACACCTGTTCAGGCATCGCTGGTGATGGTTATTTGTTTTTTCTGTAAGTAAGATTTATTGATAGGTACTATTATAGTGTTTGAATTGTAACTGTACATATTTCTTTGTATTTAAATAGTTTTTTGTTATTTCTTTGTTTGTTTATGTTGTGACAGTTACCGGTCGCGTCTGGCTGCGCATCTGAACTTGCACGCGGCTCGCAACCACTGCCCACTCTGTGGAGACGCGTTCGGTACACAGAACGGACTGCGCATGCACAACACGATGAAACACGCCGTACGTTACCTAATTTATTTTCTTAATTTTTCAGCACAAATAATGTGCGTTTAGCTTGCTCCGAGTGGCTAGGAAACTAAATATTCTTATTTATAAAAGTACGAGCAGCTCGTTGCTAGCCCAGAGAAAATTATAAATTTTTCAGCACGTATAATGTACGCTTAGCTTGCTTCGAGTGGCAAGGAAACTGAATTAAAATTAAATATTCTATCTAGTAAGAGCGCAACAGGAGAAAATGTTGTATTTTTGAATGCGAAAAATTTACGTTTAATTCGTTTTAAGAGTCACGAGATTACAATAATTTTAGTCGGCGGTCGCCGACGCCTGTACCGTATCTTGTTATCTACGGAACCGTGTAAAACAAATTGATGACCTTTATATTTGAAGTCGTTAAGTAACAATAATTATTCCAGGGTGAAGTGTTTGTGCAAGACAAAGACAACACAAAATGCCAGGAATGCGACATTTTGTTCATATCGAGCGACGCTTATAACAGACATGTGAGGAGAACACACAAGGAACGCATAGAAACAGTTGGCTTACAATATAAGTGTCGTTTGGTGAGTTGGTACTTACTCTCACATCGGAGCTCTACTTTGCGAAAAACTCGCGCGTGTTTTGTTTTGTATTTTGTTCGGCTTCTGACATTTAAGAACACACAAAATATTGTTTATGGTTACCATTATAAGTACAAGTGAATTAAAGTGAATAAAATCATTGAATATAAGAGACTTCCAACGCTTAAAAATATGTACGTACTTAATTGCCATTTTGTGGTAGTCGTCATCTTGTATTTGAAATGTATCATAATTCATAATGAGTAGTATTCTACTATACAAGCCATTTCATTTGATACCCATTTTGACAAAGTTGTTAAAAATAATATGTTATCCGCCATTTTGTGGCAACGGCCATTCTTGGACCAATTTCCTCCAAACATAGCTAAGAACACTCTCGTCTAACTCACCTTTCAAACAAAAAAAAACTAACTGGAGATCGGTTCATTCGGGATCTACGATGCCATTCACACATACACGCACAGATAGATTGTACAGACAGACACGTCAAACTCGGTAAAACTTATAACACCCCCTTTGGTTTTGCGTCGGGGGTTATAAAAGGTGACAAAACACCCAAACGATTATTTGTTATATGGGGCGTTTCACGTGAAGCAGACAACGAAAAAAAGGTGAGGTTTTGAAATTCGTTCATATTGGGCATATTTGTACTTCTAGGGGATAGAACCCCATATCTTCATAAAAAAAAATAGCACTCCGGGAGTGCCGGCAGAAGTGAAAACTTCAATATTAACGTTGTGTTTAATTATAAGTATAAAAATACTATCATTTATGAGGTAGAATACAATGTTTATTTATTGCGCTATCGTACACAAATATGACAATTTATATGTTGTTATTTCGAGTTAAAGAAATCTTTATTTCTCATAAAAAAATTACAATTTTACTTACATGAGAAACTTATTCTAAATTTAGGTAGTAATTTCTTATAATGTCGCGTTGTACATTGCAATATCTAAATAACTAGAACAATAATGATATATATGACTGCATAAAAACATCGAACTACTACATTATATTACGAAAATCTATAAAATGGAGGCAACTATTTGATGTTTGATCGATACTGACAGCGAGAAAAGTTATTTATAATATTATATCGTTATTTATATATAACATTAAATTTTATCTCTCAGAAAAATCAACTTCCATCCATAATTTCGACGACTTTTACACCATCGCATCGTTATTATCAGAATCATCATCGCAAATTTTTACAACTGATACAATTGGTTTATGATAACTTAAGTAAGAAACAAACAGTTTTGATTCGAACCTATTTAAGTGTCTAATAAAAAAAATATAAATATAAAATATAAAAAAAAAATATCGGGCGCGCGCTTGTCTAAGCCCCCTCTGCCGCCTAAACAGAGCAGCACACTCAGACACGTTAGAAAGAGTGGGAGATACTAGTTCCTCTCCCTTCCCCTCGATCTTACGCTTTTTCGATCAGCATCACGTGACCCTGACGCGAGTTTGAAAGTTTTTACCCATACAAAAAAGTGCTCAGCGCCGCTAAAGAAGTTTTCACTTCAAAAATCAAATAAAAAAAATACGTGAACATGTTCATATCCCCTAGAAGTACCAATATAAATATACAATATGCCCAATATGAACGAATTTCAAAACCTTACCTTTTTTTGTTGTCCGCTTCACGTGAAATGCCCCATATATAAGAGTAGTGTTATTTGTTTCAGTGTGATTGGAAGGGTTCGAGCCGTATCTTGCAGAAGGAACATTACCGGACCGAGCACCATCAGGCAGACATAACTGCATTCGCCCAGGGATACAAATTTCTGTGCCATGACTGTGGACAACAATTCAAGGTAATTTTTTTTTATCATACAACAGAACAGGTAATCCTACATACACTATCAGAGGTAAAGCACAATTTATAAGTAGTGGGACCAACCTATATGTTGCAGTTTCAGGTCGCCGAGATTACTACAGGGTCTGCAACATGACCTAACGACAAGGGATGAAAATGTCCGAATATTTCCGAAACTTACCAGGAATACTTCCAATGTTTCCGAAAATTTTGGGAAATATTGCTGAATTTCCAGATTGACGTAGAATTTTTGAATGCTATTTTTTTACTACCACGGCCAAAAGGCACATAATAAAAATGAACCAAGAGGGTTCATTTTTATTTATTATACTTATCTATCGCAAATCTTTAATAATTGATGGTACTTGCCATGAAGATATAATTTATAATTGATGATAAAAATATACAAAGATAAAGTAAAAACTATGATATGTACTGGTAACTTATGATGATAGCTGAACCCATAACTTTTTGACTTACACTAATTGTAAAGATTATATAAACTACGCAGGTAGTCAGTGGCGTAACTACACTTATATATTTATTATTATTGGGGAACCTCAAAAGGACCTTAAGCCGCTTCGACCATTTCTGATCTTTTGTGGCAGTCCAGTTGAGTTATAATTCACTGCTTAATCCCGTGGCCTCTAGGAAGTTCCAGATGTTTCGGGGAGTGACTTGTATCTCTTCTGGGAGCATGATGTGTTGCCCCAGGTGGATACTTCTGTTGAACATGAGTGGGCCGCAGTTGCATAGTATGTGCAAAGCTGTTTCGTCTGATTCGTGGCAGAACCTACAAACCATGTCTTGGACCAAGCCCAGTTAAATGTTTGTTTAGTATGCAGTGTCCAGTGAGTATTCTGGTTACTGCACATGTTTTATATCTTTTGAGCTGCAAGAGTTCATTTGATAATTTGGGGTTGTAGCCTTTTATGAGGGCTTTTAGATTGTGTATGTCCCGGTAAAGACTTCCACAGATCTTTTGCCTCGAGGTTACTCTTGGTTTAGCTGGTTGTAAACTTGTAGCTTTGTGGTTCCACAAAACGGTTCGGGTCCAATCTGAGGGATAACGGAACCCTTTCTTGCAAGTTCATCCGCTAATTCATTCCCATCTAGTTTACAATAAATAGTTTAAGGTATCTATCTATCTTGTGGAGGACTGGTGCCCACTATAAGTTCACAGAATAAACCTGTGGTTCAGGTCACCAGTGACTCCCCTCTGATAGGCTTAGTAAACAAAATACGTGTATTTAGTACAACTTAACGGACTTTAGAGGTTAGTGAACAAACAACTTATCAGATTAGGCTTATAATTATAAAATACTGTTTCTATAGCAATTTTACAAGAAAATAGGTATTATAGATCTTGTTCTTAGAGTGCAGACAGATTATGTATGTGTGTGCGTGTGCGTGAGCGTGTGCGTGTGTGCGTATTTAATATTTCTTGGTTTATTAGTTAGAAATTTAATGTAAAAATCGAAATTCTTGATTGAGTAAGGTAGACTTATCCTAACAGCAGTAATTTTTATTTTACTTAGATTTTTATAATAAAAAATCCAGATTTCTGTAATAGGGTTTATTGTTTTTGTCAAATATGGAATCGTGGAAGTTATAGAAACTTCCGGAATATTTCCGGGCATTTTCATCGCTACTAACGACTGCCTCCTATATCCTATAGGAAACAGCCGGGAACTACAGTTTTACGTGCCTTTCGAAACACCGTAGCGTCCAGGCGAAAGGTTTGCCACTCTAACATTTGAACCCATAACCCAGGGCCTCCGGATCTCAAGCCGGACGTACGTCACGGTCACGGACTTGTGCAGTTTTATTATAATTCCAACCATCAAGTAGAATATTAAAATGTACGTGTATGCAACTTTCAGATCATGAGTGTGTACAAGGACCACATGAACAAGCACAGCGGTGCGAAGCCGTACGCGTGCAACAAGTGCCCGAAGACGTTCTCCAGCCGGAATGGGTTACACGTTCACAACAGGACGCACAAGGCGCCCAGCAAGGAGTGCGGCCAGTGCGGGAAGAAGTTCACCACCAGCTCTGGGCTGAAATATCATATTCTCACTCACTTGCCGCCCTCCCATGAGTGCTCGCAGTGCGGCAAGAAATTCACTAACACCACTCTTCTCAAATCGCATCTCAAGGTCTATATCTACATACTACTTCCAACTATTATCATATTTATTTAACTAGTGGGTCCACAAGCCTAACAGTAATAAATGATCAGCGATTCTCTACTATTTTATGCATGTGTTCTACACGGACGCATCTGCTTCTATATTTTTTCTTCAAACACCTTTGTTCACACTCCTTCAGGGGTTAATAGTCGTTGAGTTGCTCTGTCTCGCTCGCACGATATAACTTAGTCAAATAACAATTGATAAAACCTTTTTTTGGAAATGTGTTAAATTGAAAATTTAGCTCATCTAATATATAAAATTCTCGTGTCACAGTTTTTGTTGCCATACTCCTTCGAAACGGCTTGACCGATTTTGATGAAATTTTTTGTGCTTATCCGGTATCTATGAGAATCGGCCAACATCTATTTTTCATCCACCTAAATGTTAGGGGTAGTCCACCCCTAAATTTTTTTTATTTTATTTTTTAGACAAAACTTTTATTTTCTATTTTTTTATGATACAACATACAAAAATACATACAATCCTCAATTTTCACCCTTCTACGATCAACCCTTATTTTTTAATAGCAATTTTAGTAATTTAATCATTTTTCCTCTCCGGTCGAAAACTGATCAATCGTCATTTAATTAGTTATCCCCGCCAGATGTCTACAGGTGTCACTTCTGACCCAGTAAACAGCACGGAGTAGGGATGAGAACGAAGCCGGTCTCCTTTCTTTCTTACTCCCTACACAGTTGTCGGCCATCATTATTGTTTATGCATCAAGTGTAGTAGTAACGTTGACAATTATTATTTTGCTATCTCAGTGTAACTCTCATATTAACTTTTAATCATTCCTATTTTATCAATAATAATTAAATTATCAATTTTGAGTGTATTTTGCACGATTAGTTAATCAAGTGATTTTATAACCTCAAAAGTACTCAACACGTGACACGAGCTTCCAATAACAACGAATTTTGTGTTGTAAGTATACTTTTTTTTATTTATATCGAAAATATTGTTGATCTTATAAAAATGTAATTTTAATTTAATTTTATTTAAAAAATGTAATTGAACAATTAAGATTTTCATAGTTTCCAAAAAATCAATCATTATGAATCTTTATTTTGAAATGTCAATGGAAATATTGGTTGTATGAAAAAATTATAAGAGACAATGTTTTCATAAAATTTAAATTATTTATATGGCAAAACAACGTTTGCCGGGTAAGCTAGTATTTTTATACAATTTTTAAAAGTATTCCCAGTTTGCTACCTTAAAAAACAACAATGGCATTCTCAATTATATGAAAAATATCTATCTTTAAACATGCCTCAACCATCTTATTAAGTATCAAACTGGTTATACTTTTAAAAATTGTATAAAAATATGCGCTAAATTTTCAATTTAACACATTTCCAAAAAAAAAAAGGATTTATCAATTGTTATTTGACTAAATTATATCGTGCGAGCGAGACAGAGCAACTCAGCGACTATTAACCCCTTCATGTTAAAAGCATAACTTTGTTTTGTTGTGTGTTTCAGATACACGGAAACGATCGACGCTTCAAATGCCACCTATGTGATAAAACATTCTTATTTAATGGAGCATTAACCGCACACGTGGCAGGTGTACATTACAATAAGAAAAGGATAAGGAAGCCGCGAAAGGTTATGGACATAGATAATGATTGATAAGTTATAACTAACTACTTATAGATTTACCGGGCTCACTAGATTAGATCAAGGGCGGATCCAGGATTTTTTTCTCTTTAATTTTTACTAAGAAAAGTGTGTTTAGCTCGCTCTGAACAGTTACGACAATTCAAATAGTGTGAAGATAATAAGTGCCGAGAAAAATATATAATCTTGAACATGAAATATGTGCAAAATTCGTAACTCTACAATGCTTCTGGGGGCCCCCGGGGGGGGGGGGTGGCCCCCTGCCCCCCTAAATCCGCCTATGGATCTGTATTGTGCATAACATTATAAATAAATAAATAAATAAAAATCATTTATTTCGGACCCTCGGCCCATATGTCCACAAAATAGGTGTACAAATTTAGAAATTATTATTGAAAAATTAAATTAGTCTAAAAATGAGGTTAATTTATAAATTTGAATGGATGAAAGAAAATTAAGGATTAAAAATGTCAAAGAATATAAATTATGAACAATAAAATGATATCAAAATAAAAATGTCAAGAGATTAAATTAATTAAAACGCTCACAATTAAATTAACATATCCAAATATATAAATAATACAAAAACAATAATTACGAGTACACAAATCACGTAACAGGAGCAACAGGTCGATAACCGGAACCACTCTCACTCACCTTTCATTCGGTTCACATGCAGCTCCATCCAATGTTTCCAAATGGGAGACTCTAATTTTCCTCCTATCACACTTACCAGGCTATTTGAGCTTCCCCGGATGCGACGCATAAGGGAAGCTGCTCTTTTACGGAGAATTGCCCCAAATGAGTCCGTATTCCCGTCAGCAAACATCCCCGATGCGCTACAATACCTTGAAAGCCCAAACATAACTCTAAAGCCGTTGTTATACTGGACACGAAGAGAGTTGAGTGCCTTTTGTGTATAGTTGGCCCACAGACTGCACGAGTAAAAAATTTGGCAGTAAGCCTTGAATAAGGTGATCTTAACCGAGTCAGAGCTGCGTGCAAATCTACGAGCCACCATATTACACCTGACAGCCAACGCTCTTCGCTCCCTGTCAACATCAGCGTCATCCCTCAGGCTGTCCGTTACCCAGTGCCCCAAATATTTGAAAGTGAAGGTGCGCTGTAATGCTACTCCATTCAGCATTACCGGAGGAGTCTCTGGATAGCTTCTACCCTTGGCTTTAAAAACCATAAAATCACTCTTCTTCACATTGTATTTAAGACCATGGGACTCCGCGTACTCACCACAGATGGCCAGCATTTTTCTCAGTCCACTAATGGAAGGACTCAGCAGCACCATGTCGTCCGCATAGCTGATATTGTTAAAGGTAACACCATCAACTGAGCATCCAACATTGGCGCCACTGAGTCCCTCAATCAGCCCGTTCATGTAACAGTTGAACAGCCTTGGAGATGACATCCCCCCCTGCCTCACCCCGCACTTCATGCTGTAGGAGCTAGATAGGGAGCCATTCCACTTCACCTGATTGATTTGATTGCCATACCAGTGCTTTAGTATGGCAATCAACTCAGCCGGCGTGTCCGTATCATCCCTCAGCTTCTCCCATAGGATGTCTTAAGAGACCAGGTCGAATGCCTTCGACAGGTCCAGGAAACACGCGAACACAGGCGTCTTCCGATCTGTGTAGTACTTCACCGTGTGCTTAAGACATAAGATCGCCGACTCAGTTGATAGTCCGGGTCTAAAACCGAACTGGGCATCATGTAGTTTTATGTGTTGTGCCAGTCGACGATCTATCAAACTATCCAATACCTTAGCAATTACCGTTGCCAGAGAAATAGGGCGATAATTATTTTTGTCGGAGGCATCCCCAGTCTTGTTTTTAAGAATGGGAACCACCACCGTACGCATAAGGTCCCCAGGGAGGTATGAGTGTCCTATACACAGGTTGAATAGCATCGACAACACTCTTGGTAAGTGAGCTCCAGCATACTGCAGATGTTCTACGCTAAGGCTATCATGTCCAGGTGATTTACCCCTTGACATATTTTTGATCACCTGCCCTACGTCCTTCGCTGTAAACGTGACACGACCTCCCTTATTACGCAGTGGCTCACTCTCCCCTAAGACCTCACACCCTAGCGACGGTTCGACTGTGAAATGCTCCCTAAATATTTCCGCAATCCCATTCACGCTACACACCCCTTCCACACTACCGGGCAAGCTCACACCACTATTCATCCTTTTTGTTTCTTTCCAGAAGCCTTTAAAATCCTTACTTCCATGCTTAGATGCCAAGATATCCATTTTAATTTGGTTCTGGTTGTCCTGGCACCACTTCAACTTTCTTTTAAATACTCTTCTACTCTCGCTCATTCGCTCATACAGTTGACCATCCTTCGGCTTACCACACTCCACCCATTCCAAGAAGCTCACTCGTGCTGCCCGGTGAGCCTCCCCGACATACTTATTCCATCCAGCCACTACCCGCTTCTTCCCGCCGCTCCTGCTACAGGTCAACATAGCCGCTTCGCTTAATGAAATTACAATTTTGTCATACAAGTCATTAATAATATTCCTATGATATACATTGTCACAAAAACCATCACAACACGCAGTGAATTGCTCGGGAAAATCAATTTTACGGAGCCTCTCACTACACAGTGATGCATACAATGTACTCTGACGCGCATCCCTCTCTCCCCACACTATTTTATTAAGAGTGTTACTCTTACTATTTATTTCACTTACTAACCTTTTAAAATTAAATAGCACTTGTAGTGGCAGATGATCTGACCAGTAACAATCATACTCAATATTTATGTGCGAGATAGCTTGCATAGCCGCAGCTGTGACTATAGAGTGGTCTAGCCATCGTCTACAACCATGCGATTCACTTGTAAAGGTATACGCGTCAGAGTCAAGGCCTAAAAGGTACGTATCCGCGCAAACCCATGTCTCGTCGCTACAAAAATTACAAAGTTCTTTATAAAAACATTCACCAGGGTGTGCATTAAAATCCCCCAACATTATTGATGCACTTACTCCACTACTCTCAACAATAGCACTAATTTCACTTAAACAGTTAATAAATTCAGGCAGGTTCTCCGCACTATCGGTTGGCATATATATAGTAAAAAGCAGCAAAGACCTATCATCTACAGTGACTTTAATCCCGGCTATGCGCACACTACTACACTCAATTACTGACACTGATGAGAATATGCCCTTCCTCCACATAATAGCTACACCACCGTATGGTCTCCCACGTAGTATCCCGCTTGAAGTATCAACGGCCGATTTGCTTGTGAAGTCGAAGTCCTTGTCAATAGTGCCTATGTACGAGACATCGTGTGGGAGCAACCATGTCTCCTGCAGAGCAATTACATCCGCGTATTTGCAGAGTCCGCGTATCCCTTCAACAGACCTCATAACAGACTTGCAATTAAAACTCAGAAGTTTTATAGTGGCATTACTATCAAGTTTAGGGTCACTATCCATTATTGTGTCTATAGTAACTTCTACTGGAGAGCCCTCCCTTCACTTGGTCGGACTCCGATTTTACAAAAATAAACCTTCGGAAACGTACTCCCTCCGGCCACATATTCGCATCCATAAAGGTAGGTAATTTATTCTTGGGAATAAAAAACTTAAAGGCCTGATACTGCTTTGGTTGAGTCATATGTATCTTTAACGGTACCACACTTATTTGCGCCCTTTTCATAATATAATCCGTAACGTCTGTTGTTGAAACACTGTTATCTATGTTATAGATATAGAACGGGATCTTATTAACTGCCGCTTTAAAACAACAGTTCTCATCCTGTGTCGCCGTTCCCATTTGTCCAGTAAAACGATTTTTGTCTGGTTTTTTCTTATGTACTACTTTAGTCCAGCCATTATCATTATTTTTACTTAAAACCTCCGAAAAGGATTTCTGTTCCGTGTTCTCCTTGCATAATCGCGCTGTAGGCCTATTTTTATTATCACTTGTCCGTCGCTTATCGCTAGAGTCAATGCCCTCAGCACACCCCTCCATTCCAGCCGGACTATGCAACAAACAGGACAGACTATCCTATAGATGTGAGGCCGGTATATAACCAATCTTACCTATCGGTTAGTTACCAAAAAACCCATTTAATACCCAAAAACACCGTAAAACACCATTTAAAACCTTTGGAATTAAAAAACATTTTTTTGTAATTATAACTACATTTCTTGATTTTTTCGAGACGCAATACGTGTCTTATGTCCATATTAGCTGCCCCCAGCGGTTTTACCCGCTGTTCTATATAATATTATAGTCTATGTGTTCTAAGCTATCTCTATACGAAATTTCAGCTCAATCAGTCCACCAAGAGCAGAGATTACCTAATGTATTTATAAAAACAAAGGAGTAATAAGTTTAAAAGCTCCTTCTTTGAAAAAAATAATATTATCATAAAGAAAATTATAAAACCCTTTAATAAAAACAATCTATTATTACTCCTACTCTTTCAGACAAATCAAATGAACCCAAACTCGTTTGAGCTGCGTCAGCAAGTGGCAAGGTGCAAAAATATTATAATGTTTGCTACGAGAAGTGTGAGTTGAGCTCGCTCTGAACAGTTAAAAAATTCCAATATCCTTAATAACATAAGAGCGAGAAGCTTGCTGAGACTGCAAAAAAAAATTGCAAAATTCATAACTCTAATGTCAAATAAAAGCTTGTAATAATTTAATTCGATTACTAACCAATCTAACAAAATTCACACACTCACATTCTCACCTAAACTACACTCACACAAACGAAAAAGATTTGATTACAGATAGACAGACAACAGATCCTACACCTATCAGTTGTCTGTCAAATAAAAGCTTGTAATAATTTAATTCGGTTTCTAACTAACAATAAAATAATAATGAAATTCACACACATAAAAATAAAAATTCACACATTCTCACCTCGCACACACACAAACGTTAAAAATTTGATTAAAGATAGACAACAGACCTTTCACCTGTCTGTTGTCTGTCAAATAAAAGCTTGTTATAATTTTGTTCGATTTCTAACTAACAATTTTTTTCAATATACTACGAAGTAAGAAGACGAGCAAGACGCTCTCCTGATGGTAAGAGATAACGCTGCCCATTATTAATACAGTGCTACTCAGTATTTTACAAAGGTACGATTCTGGGTGCACTGCGCCAACGCTTCTTACTTGAGAGTCATAAGATGATAAGACTCCTCAGCCCAGTAATTTCATTAGCTACAGTGCCCTTCTACCGAAGCACAGTAATGTTTGCACATCACTGCTCAGGCGGTAGAATAACCGGCACTGTTGGGGTACCCACCTAGTCGACCTCCTGCAAAGGAAGTTTACCCCGGTAAAAGTAATAATAATATTCACACACTCACCAAAGCTACACGCACACACACAAACGTTTAAGATTTGATTACAGATAGACAGACAACAGACCATTCACCTGTCTGTTGTCAGTCAAATAAAAGCTTGTTATAATTTAATTCGGTTTGTAACTTAACCAATCTAACCAAATTCACACATTCGCAATCTACCTACACTACGTACACTCACACACATACATAAAAAGCAGTGCAGACGCCGCACAATACGGCAACGTCGCACGACTAGGGCGGATCCAGGATTGGGCCCTGGGGGGGAAGGTGCAAAAATATTATTATAACGTTAACTACAAAATGTGTGAGTTTTGCTCGCTCTGAACAGTTAAAAAATTCAAATATTCTTAAAAGATATATGCAAAATTCGTAACTCAAATTAAAGCTTGTAATAATTTAATTCAATTTCTAACTAACAATAAAATAATAATAATATTCACACACTCACGTCAACTACACACACATACGTAAAAGATTTGATTACAGATAGACAGACAACAGACCCTTCACCTGTCTGTTCTGTCAAATAATAGCTTGTTATAATTTAATTCAGTTTGTAACTAAACCAATCTAACAAAATTCACACAATCGCAATCTGTCTATACTACGTACACTCACACACATACATAAAGAGCAGTGCGGGCCCGCACAATACGGCAACGTCGCATTACATACACACTCGGAATCTACCTATACTACGTACACTCACACACATACATAAAGAGCAGTGCAGACGCCGCACAATACGGCAACGTCGCACGACTAGGGCGGATCCAGGATTGGGCCCTGGGGGGGAAGGTGCAAAAATATTATTATAACGTTAACTACAAAATGTGTGAGTTTTGCTCGCTCTGAACAGTTAAAAAATTCAAATATTCTTAAAAGATATATGCAAAATTCGTAACTCAAATTAAAGCTTGTAATAATTTAATTCAATTTCTAACTAACAATAAAATAATAATAATATTCACACACTCACGTCAACTACACACACATACGTAAAAGATTTGATTACAGATAGACAGACAACAGACCCTTCACCTGTCTGTTCTGTCAAATAATAGCTTGTTATAATTTAATTCAGTTTGTAACTAAACCAATCTAACAAAATTCACACAATCGCAATCTACCTATACTACGTACACTCACACACATACATAAAGAGCAGTGCAGACGCCGCACAATACGGCAACGTCGCACGACTAGGGCGGATCCAGGATTGGGCCCTGGGGGGGAAGGTGCAAAAATATTATTATAACGTTAACTACAAAATGTGTGAGTTTTGCTCGCTCTGAACGGTTAAAAACTTCAAATATTCTTAAAAGAAATATGCAAAATTCGTATCTCAAAAAAAAGCTTGGAATAATTTAATTCAATTTCTAACTAACGATAAAATAATAATAATATTCACACACTCTCACCTCAACTACACACACATACGTAAAAGATATGATTACAAATAGATAGACAACAGACCTTTCACCTGTCTGTTGTCTGTCAAATAAAAGCTTGTTATAATTTAGTTCGATTTCTTACTAACAATAAAAAAAGAATTTTATACTACGAAGTAAGAAGACGAGCAAGACGCTCTCCTGTTGGTAAGAGATAACGCTGCCCATTATTAGTACAGTGCTATTCAGTATTTTACAAAGGTACGATTCTGGGTGCACTGCGCCAACGCTTCTTACTTGAGAGTCATAAGATGATAAGACTCCTCAGCCCAGTAATTTCATTAGCTACAGTGCCCTTCTACCGAAGCACAGTAATGTTTGCACATCATTGCTCAGGCGGTAGAATAACCGGCACTGTTGGGGTACCCACCTAGTCGACCTCCTGCAACGGAAGTTTACCCCGGTAAAAGTAATAATAATATTCACACACTCACCAAAGCTACACGCACACACACAAACGTTTAAGATTTGATTACAGATAGACAGACAACAGACCATTCACCTGTCTGTTGTCAGTCAAATAAAAGCTTGTTATAATTTAATTCGGTTTGTAACTTAACCAATCTAACCAAATTCACACATTCGCAATCTACCTATACTACGTACACTCACACACATACATAAAGAGCAGTGCGGGCCCGCACAATACGGCAACGTCGCATTACATACACACTCGGAATCTACCTATACTACGTACACTCACACACATACATAAAGAGCAGTGCAGACGCCGCACAATACGGCAACGTCGCACGACTAGGGCGGATCCAGGATTGGGCCCTGGGGGGGAAGGTGCAAAAATATTATTACAACGTTAACTACAAAATGTGTGAGTTTTGCTCGCTCTGAACAGTTAAAAAGTTCATACATTCTTAAAAGAAATATGCAAAATCCGTAACTAAAATAAAAGCATGTAATAATTTAATTTCTAACTAACGATAAAATAATAATAATAATATTCACACACTCTCACCTCAACTACACACACATACATAAAAGATTTGATTACAGATAGACAGACAACAGACCCTTCACCTGTCTGTAGTTAACATTATAATAATATTTTGCACATTCCCCACAGGGCCCAATCCTGGATCCGCCCTTGTCTTAAGTGCGACGTTGCCGCTTGGTGCGGCACCGGCACTGCTCTTTATGTATGTGTGAGTGTACGTAGTTACAGGTAGATTGCGAGTGTGTGAAAATGCGACGTTGCCGTTTGGTGCTGCGCCCGCACTGCTCTTTATGTATGTGTGTGAGTGTACGTAGTATAGGTAGATTGCGAATGTGTGCATTTGGTTAGATTGGTTAAGTTACAAACCGAATTAAATTAAAACAAGCTTTTATTTGACAGAAAACAGCCAGATGAAGGGTCTGTTGTCTGTCTATCTGTAATCAAATTTTTTACGTATGTGTGTGTAGTTGAGGTGAGAGTGTGTGAATATTTTTTTTTTATTGTTAGTTAAAAATTTAAGATAACAAACGTTTAAGATTTGATTACAGATAGACAGACAACAGACCATTCACCTGTCTGTTGTCAGTCAAATAAAAGCTTGTTATAATTTAATTCGGTTTGTAACTTAACCAATCTAACCAAATTCACACATTCGCAATCTACCTAGGTAGGGTATAGGTATACTACGTACACTCACACACATACATAAAGAGCAGTGCAGACGCCGCACAATACGGCAACGTCGCACTACTAGGGCGGATCCAGGATTGGGCCCTGGGGGGGAAGGTGCAAAAATATTATTATAACGTTAACTACAAAATGTGTGAGTTTTGCTCGCTCTGAACAGTTAAAAAATTCAAATATTCTTAAAAGATATATGCAAAATTCGTAACTCAAATTAAAGCTTGTAATAATTTAATTCAATTTCTAACTAACAATAAAATAATAATAATATTCACACACTCACGTCAACTTCACACACATACGTAAAAGATTTGATTACAGATAGACAGACAACAGACCCTTCACCTGTCTTTTCTGTCAAATAATAGCTTGTTATAATTTAATTCAGTTTGTAACTAAACCAATCTAACAAAATTCACACATTCGCAATCTACCTATACTACGTACACTCACACACATACATAAAGAGCAGTGCGTGCCCGCACAATACGGCAACGTCGCATTACATACACACTCGCAATCTACCTATACTACGTACACTCACACACATACATAAAGAGCAGTGCAGACGCCGCACAATACGGCAACGTCGCACGACTAGGGCGGATCCAGGATTGGGCCCTGGGGGGGAAGGTGCAAAAATATTATTATAACGTTAACTACAAAATGTGTGAGTTTTGCTCGCTCTGAACAGTTAATAAATTCAAATATTCTTAAAAGATATATGCAAAATTCGTAACTCAAATTAAAGCTTGTAATAATTTAATTCAATTTCTAACTAACGATAAAATAATAATAATATTCACACACTCTCACCTCAACTACACACACATACGTAAAAGATATGATTACAAATAGATAGACAACAGACCCTTCACCTGTCTTTTCTGTCAAATAATAGCTTGTTATAATTTAATTCAGTTTGTAACTAAACCAATCTAACAAAATTCACACATTCGCAATCTACCTATACTACGTACACTCACACACAACATAAAGAGCAGTGCGTGTCCGCACAATACGGCAACGTCGCATTACATACACACTCGCAATCTACCTATACTACGTACACTCACACACATACATAAAGAGCAGTGCAGACGTCGCACGACTAGGGCGGATCCAGGATTGGGCCCTGGGGGGGAAGGTGCAAAAATATTATTATAACGTTAACTACAAAATGTGTGAGTTTTGCTCGCTCTGAACAGTTAAAAAATTCAAATATTCTTAAAAGATATATGCAAAATTCGTAACTCAAATTAAAGCTTGTAATAATTTAATTCAATTTCTAACTAACGATAAAATAATAATAATATTCACACACTCTCACCTCAACTACACACACATACGTAAAAGATATGATTACAAATAGATAGACAACAGACCTTTCACCTGTCTGTTGTCTGTCAAATAAAAGCTTGTTATAATTTAGTTCGATTTCTAACTAACAATAAAAAAGAATTTTATACTACGAAGTAAGAAGACGAGCAAGACGCTCTCCTGTTGGTAAGAGATAACGCTGCCCATTATTAGTACAGTGCTACTCAGTATTTTACAAACGTACGATTCTGGGTGCACTGCGCCAACGCTTCTTACTTGAGAGTCATAAGATGATAAGACTCCTCAGCCCAGTAATTTCATTAGCTACAGTGCCCTTCTACCGAAGCACAGTAATGTTTGCACATCACTGCTCAGGCGGTAGAATAACCGGCACTGTTTGGGTACCCTCCTAGTCGACCTCCTGCAAAGGAAGTTTACCCCGGTAAAAGTAATAATAATATTCACACACTCACCAAAGCTACACGCACACACACAAACGTTTAAGATTTGATTACAGATAGACAGACAACAGACCATTCACCTGTCTGTTGTCAGTCAAATAAAAGCTTGTTATAATTTAATTCGGTTTGTAACTTAACCAATCTAACCAAATTCACACATTCGCAATCTACCTAGGTAGGGTATAGGTATACTACGTACACTCACACACATACATAAAGAGCAGTGCAGACGCCGCACAATACGGCAACGTCGCACGACTAGGGCGGATCCAGGATTGGGCCCTGGGGGGGAAGGTGCAAAAATATTATTATAACGTTAACTACAAAATGTGTGAGTTTTGCTCGCTCTGAACAGTTAAAAAGTTCAAATATTCATAAAAGAAATATGCAAAATTCGTAACTCAAATAAAAGCTTGTAATAATTTAATTCAATTTTTAACTAACAATAAAAAAAAAATATTCACACACTCTCACCTCAACTACACACACATACGTAAAAAATTTGATTACAGATAGACAGACAACAGACCCTTCATCTGTCTGTTTTCTGTCAAATAAAAGCTTGTTTTAATTTAATTCGGTTTGTAACTTAACCAATCTAACCAAATGCACACATTCGCAATCTACCTATACTACGTACACTCACACACATACATAAAGAGCAGTGCGGGCGCAGCACCAAACGGCAACGTCGCATTTTCACACACTCGCAATCTACCTGTAACTACGTACACTCACACATACATAAAGAGCAGTGCCGGTGCCGCACCAAGCGGCAACGT
The DNA here is from genome assembly GCA_947507615.1 of Hemithea aestivaria. Classification (NCBI taxonomy): domain Eukaryota; kingdom Metazoa; phylum Arthropoda; class Insecta; order Lepidoptera; family Geometridae; genus Hemithea; species Hemithea aestivaria. The sequence continues at coordinate 8,032,273 of OX382334.1, read as the reverse complement.
CGCACTTAAGACAAGGGCGGATCCAGGATTGGGCCCTGTGGGGAATGTGCAAAATATTATTATAATGTTAACTACAGACAGGTGAAGGGTCTGTTGTCTGTCTATCTGTAATCAAATCTTTTATGTATGTGTGTGTAGTTGAGGTGAGAGTGTGTGAATATTATTATTATTATTTTATCGTTAGTTAGAAATTAAATTATTACATGCTTTTATTTTAGTTACGGATTTTGCATATTTCTTTTAAGAATGTATGAACTTTTTAACTGTTCAGAGCGAGCAAAACTCACACATTTTGTAGTTAACGTTGTAATAATATTTTTGCACCTTCCCCCCCAGGGCCCAATCCTGGATCCGCCCTAGTCGTGCGACGTCTGCACTGCTCTTTATGTATGTGTGTGAGTGTACGTAGTATAGGTAGATTGCGAGTGTGTATGTAATGCGACGTTGCCGTATTGTGCGGACACGCACTGCTCTTTATGTTGTGTGTGAGTGTACGTAGTATAGGTAGATTGCGAATGTGTGAATTTTGTTAGATTGGTTTAGTTACAAACTGAATTAAATTATAACAAGCTATTATTTGACAGAAAAGACAGGTGAAGGGTCTGTTGTCTATCTATTTGTAATCATATCTTTTACGTATGTGTGTGTAGTTGAGGTGAGAGTGTGTGAATATTATTATTATTTTATCGTTAGTTAGAAATTGAATTAAATTATTACAAGCTTTAATTTGAGTTACGAATTTTGCATATATCTTTTAAGAATATTTGAATTTATTAACTGTTCAGAGCGAGCAAAACTCACACATTTTGTAGTTAACGTTATAATAATATTTTTGCACCTTCCCCCCCAGGGCCCAATCCTGGATCCGCCCTAGTCGTGCGACGTTGCCGTATTGTGCGGCGTCTGCACTGCTCTTTATGTATGTGTGTGAGTGTACGTAGTATAGGTAGATTGCGAGTGTGTATGTAATGCGACGTTGCCGTATTGTGCGGGCACGCACTGCTCTTTATGTATGTGTGTGAGTGTACGTAGTATAGGTAGATTGCGAATGTGTGAATTTTGTTAGATTGGTTTAGTTACAAACTGAATTAAATTATAACAAGCTATTATTTGACAGAAAAGACAGGTGAAGGGTCTGTTGTCTGTCTATCTGTAATCAAATCTTTTACGTATGTGTGTGTAGTTGACGTGAGTGTGTGAATATTATTATTATTTTATTGTTAGTTAGAAATTGAATTAAATTATTACAAGCTTTAATTTGAGTTACGAATTTTGCATATATCTTTTAAGAATATTTGAATTTTTTAACTGTTCAGAGCGAGCAAAACTCACACATTTTGTAGTTAACGTTATAATAATATTTTTGCACCTTCCCCCCCAGGGCCCAATCCTGGATCCGCCCTAGTAGTGCGACGTTGCCGTATTGTGCGGCGTCTGCACTGCTCTTTATGTATGTGTGTGAGTGTACGTAGTATACCTATACCCTACCTAGGTAGATTGCGAATGTGTGAATTTGGTTAGATTGGTTAAGTTACAAACCGAATTAAATTATAACAAGCTTTTATTTGACTGACAACAGACAGGTGAATGGTCTGTTGTCTGTCTATCTGTAATCAAATCTTAAACGTTTGTTTGTGTGCGTGTAGCTTTGGTGAGTGTGTGAATATTATTATTACTTTTACCGGGGTAAACTTCCTTTGCAGGAGGTCGACTAGGTGGGTACCCCAACAGTGCCGGTTATTCTACCGCCTGAGCAGTGATGTGCAAACATTACTGTGCTTCGGTAGAAGGGCACTGTAGCTAATGAAATTACTGGGCTGAGGAGTCTTATCATCTTATGACTCTCAAGTAAGAAGCGTTGGCGCAGTGCACCCAGAATCGTACCTTTGTAAAATACTGAGTAGCACTGTATTAATAATGGGCAGCGTTATCTCTTACCATCAGGAGAGCGTCTTGCTCGTCTTCTTACTTCGTAGTATAAAATTCTTTTTTTATTGTTAGTAAGAAATCGAACAAAATTATAACAAGCTTTTATTTGACAGACAACAGACAGGTGAAAGGTCTGTTGTCTATCTATTTGTAATCATATCTTTTACGTATGTGTGTGTAGTTGAGGTGAGAGTGTGTGAATATTATTATTATTATTTTATCGTTAGTTAGAAATTGAATTAAATTATTACAAGCTTTTTTTTGAGTTACGAATTTTGCATATATCTTTTAAGAATATTTGAATTTTTTAACTGTTCAGAGCGAGCAAAACTCACACATTTTGTAGTTAACGTTATAATAATATTTTTGCACCTTCCCCCCCAGGGCCCAATCCTGGATCCGCCCTAGTCGTGCGACGTTGCCGTATTGTGCGGGCCCGCACTGCTCTTTATGTATGTGTGTGAGTGTACGTAGTATAGGTAGATTGCGAATGTGTGAATTTTGTTAGATTGGTTTAGTTACAAACTGAATTAAATTATAACAAGCTATTATTTCGCACCCCCCGAGGAAGAAAGTCGTAACTGAAAAACACCAACTTTACAGGAGCAACAAAAAACTGATTTAAAAAATCATCGGCAACCTGAGAAAAATTTAGTAGGTATATAGCAAAAAATAGCTAAAATTAACCTCGATTGGCCTATGTATTACAATTTGCAATTTAATTAATCGTCATGGAGTAAATCCTAAAAAATAGATTTACGCTAATTTTCAGCGACACATTTTAATTAATTTATGTAGTTAACAGAAATATTACTTTATTAACATGGAACGGAAACTATAATGCTGACATAACTGCAGAAACGACTTTCTGAGCGTATGGTGGCGTTACAAACTCCACGCGTTAGTATGATTTACGACGTTTTTCCACGAAAACTTTGTCTCGGTCTTTTTGCGTAAAATGAATTGCATCCTTTTTCTTCGAAAAATATATTCAAATAAATAATGTATTTCAAGTAAGCGCTTTTTTAAACGAAAAAAATTACAGACATTTTGGCGTATGTTTACATATTACGTTATTCCAATCATTTAATTTATAAAATATTAGTCGTTTCTCAGTACAAAAGAAATAACAAAATAAAAAACAGCCTTTAAATGACTCCAGTATAAGGGATTAATGTGTAAAACTTTTAACTTATTAAAATTTTGTAGAAAGATCTTGTAAATATTACTGATTATGTATTTTAAGGTAGCTTTTGTTGTACTATACCAAAAATCATAAAGGTTTCGTAATAAATTTAATACCAGCTATGTTGAGTAGTTTTACAGCTTTAAAAGTAAACTAAGTAATATTTCAGGATATATTGTATATCTGTGCAAAATTTCATCTAGATCCACTTAGCCGTTTTGGCGCAAATAAATCAGAAATATTCATCCACTCATACATTTGTATTCAATGATTAAGTCTAGTATTATGACAGGAAAAGTGTCATAATTATGTCTTTTTATTAAATTATAACATTGTTTTTCATTTATGAAGTATGTTAATGATGATTAAACCAATTTCAAACATTGCTTGAGTAAAAACAAAGTCTATGACACAAGGAAACACGAATGACTGCAAAGTGTTTCAAATACGATCAGTTATTGCGCCACTAGGTATGGATGCCGAATTGCTGGAAGCCCTGACTTCCGAAGTTGAAACGGGCTTAATAAATGGCGGGAACGGGCGGGATAGGATTTGTTTGTGTAATTCTTGCGCTACTCTCCGAAACGAATCTTAATAAAACGGTTAGAAGGGGTGACTCTTCTACAGTGTTCAAAACTCTTAGAATTCACTAGCGTTTGGTCACTCACGAGCCTTTTGGCGCTCCCCTGAATCGACTCCAGAGTCTGAAGCTGGTATTTGGGAGTATCATCCCAAAGACGAAAACAATATTCTATACATATAGGATCGGCTTTATGATAGAAATAAAACAAATGTCCCGGATGAAGTAATGTTGCACCTTTGCCAAAATACCCAACTTCCTGACAGTCTATTGACTCTAGACTTGATGTAATTACAGAAGTAAAAGGCAAAAATGAGAGAAATTTCCAGTATCTGAACGTGATTAGCTATCTACAAACATACATTTTGGAAAGGAAAAGATTCATTAAATCATTATTTCAGTGTTTCCTGTTAATTACAACTTAGGAGTCTTCAAATCGAGGGTTAATAGGTCTGTGTGTCACATCTTCGACCGCGTCATCACTTACCAACAGGTGAGACTGTGGTCAAACGCAGCCCTATTCTCTATATAAATAATAAATAAAAAATAAAATTCTTTTAATAGCAAATAACTTTTATTCATCGCACCCCCCGTCGTCATTTTTTCTTTCCGTCTTTATTAGCTCTACCGCTAGATGTTATCTGATTATCCAAGAAGTGAGTGATATGCAAAACAGATCAACAGTAGATTTACCAGCACAAGACCCGAATTTTTGATCACACAAGAGATCATTCGTCGCGATTGACGTTCCATTTCATGAACGTGACAGATATACCAGTGGTTAGAAGGGCCAGCACAACTGCCTTTTTTTAAAACAGGCTGCACGTTGGTGTGTTAGGCTGAAGGCTAATCAAAATCGGAGTGAGCCCTGGTGCTCATGTCTTTAACACTATCGCAGGTATTCCGGCTGGAAGCCAGCATATTCACATGATTCCACTGCGTTCTATGAACCTCTGATTAGTTATAATCAGATATAGGTATAACAAACATTGAAGGAGGCCAGAAGCATTCAGACGCTTTGATTCCGTAAAAAGAGAGCCATATAAACTGCCGAGTTCATCACGGGCGTAAATGCATCCCACACATGTGGCTTGAATTTGTCTTCAAGTGAGCCTCCGGTTAATCTGACAAATACACATCTGACGGCAAACCTATTAACGTCTCCATGAAGAACAAGAGAGCAGGGTTTTCAGATTCAAAGTAGTGGTGGTAGTGGAAAATTTGAGTGCAGACGTTGAATGTTGGAGAGGCGCACTTTTAGAGAAAGGGATAACTGAAGCTGTGAAACCGTTCTCTTAGTCATTGATTTATAGGGTGACATGGAACACAGAAACTGAAGTGGAACGAGATCTTGCGCTACAGGTCATTAGAAATCAAAACTTATACTACGTCAACCGAGAGAAACTAGAATGAGAATTGCGAGGTCACTCAAACCCTCTGGGGATGTCCTTTGGGTCCTCTTATCCATCCAGTCGCTACGGGTACGATCTTGCATGCCGAGACTTTCTTTCATGACTGGTTAACTCATCATTTGCCTTGAATCCCGCTACTCTCCAGATTTCAAGCTGAAGCAGGGCAGAATGAGTAACTATGATCTGCGTTTAGCGTAATGATACCCAGTTTACATAACTGGCTACACAGATACGTGTGCTGCTGGATTCCAATAACATAAAAACCAATCTCTATACAACTATTTCTTAATAAAAGATGTAAACAATTAGACTTATTTATTTTAATTCTGACTAAAGTTTCGTGAAAGAAGTGAGTAACAAGTAGTTAAAGTGATGAAGGCTGATAAATGTTTCGTAGAAGAATGTGGTAACTGTAATTGCACGACAATATATTTACGAAAATTTCTTTAAAAAGGAGTTATCTGTAGTTATGTAAAGATTTTTGTAAAAATGTTCATACAAGATTGATGTAAGTGTATTTATGATGTTATTGACATGGAAAACTAGTAAATAGTGTGGTCGCAAAAGTAATTAACTTCAGTTTTATGGAGTAATTATATTTGATTTCAGTGTCGTACAAGTTTAGTTTTTTTTTAATAATTCCCTCATTTTTTGAGATAAATTTATGAAAAAAAATTGACAATATGTATCGGATTTTTCTTGATTTTATTATGCAATAAAAACAAAAAGTCACAATTAGGGTTAATTCTTTCTTCTTCGAGAGGTGCGATTTGACAGAACAGACAGGTGAAGGGTCTGTTGTCTGTCTATCTGTAATCAAATCTTTTACGTATGTGTGTGTAGTTGACGTGAGTGTGTGAATATTATTATTATTTTATTGTTAGTTAGAAATTGAATTAAATTATTACAAGCTTTAATTTGAGTTACGAATTTTGCATATATCTTTTAAGAATATTTGAATTTTTTAACTGTTCAGAGCGAGCAAAACTCACACATTTTGTAGTTAACGTTATAATAATATTTTTGCACCTTCCCCCCCAGGGCCCAATCCTGGATCCGCCCTAGTCGTGCGACGTTGCCGTATTGTGCGGCGTCTGCACTGCTCTTTATGTATGTGTGTGAGTGTACGTAGTATAGGTAGATTCCGAGTGTGTATGTAATGCGACGTTGCCGTATTGTGCGGGCCCGCACTGCTCTTTATGTATGTGTGTGAGTGTACGTAGTGTAGGTAGATTGCGAATGTGTGCATTTGGTTAGATTGGTTAAGTTACAAACCGAATTAAATTATAACAAGCTTTTATTTGACAGAAAACAGACAGGTGAAGGGTCTGTTGTCTGTCTATCTGTAATCAAATCATTTACGTATGTGTGTGTAGTTGAGGTGAGAGTGTGTGAATTTTTTTTATTTTATTGTTAGTTAAAAATTGAATTAAATTATTACAAGCTTTTATTTGAGTTACGAATTTTGCATATAGTACGGTCCCCAATACAAAAAAATAAAATTTCCGTGGGACACATCTCCGCCATACAGATTATTGGTATGTACTTATTTGTCATATTTTCCTGAACACGAAAAGTGCGGTAGTCACTTCCTAAGTGTATAGAGGGGGTAGTTATGACGTCACAAAGATGGCCGCCAGCTTATTCTATTGTGCGGGTTATTTCAATATCTACTAAACCGATTTACTTAAGTAGGGTGTCAAATGAAAGGTTATTAAATAAGCATCATTTTATTTCTAAGAACTATTAATGTGAAGTAAGTAAGAAAGGAAATAATTCCAAAAAACATAATTTCTAAAAAAAAAATTTCTTCTTATGTATATAACTTGGTAACCGTTAGGATAATGCAAATATAGGTTATTATAAAATATTTAGTTTCTTTCATCAGCTTTCTAAAAAACCTTTAATCATTACAATAAAGCTATATACACGGAACTGCAGCCGTTTGAATGAGCATCGGTAGCGCTGAACTCATAGCGGTAGCTAAGCGATTAGACGGATTTTCTATAGAATGATCATAGAATTTTGAATAAAAAGCATGTGCGATAGTAATGAAAATATATAATAAAATTTAAGTAAGCTGGTACGTAACTCAAGTGGCTTCCTATCCGCCGTCGCCGGGATGCTCATATTCTATCTCTTCTCTATAATATTTTATTTAACTCTACTTCTCCACATTATCTTCAAGAGCGTTTTCAATTTCTTCAAGCTTCCCATTCCCTTTCTCTAAGGTCGTCATTGAATTTGATGCTAATTTTTCCACAACATAAGTCTTCTTTTTACGGCAAGTCTTTTACAGTTAAGGCCATCCGTCTATGGAATGCTTTACCTGTTGAAATAAGAAGCGCTCCATCTTTGAATGTTTTTAAATCACGTGTACTTGCACACTATCTATCTGTATAACTTTAGCTGTTTTCTTCTTTGATCTTTCCCGTAATCTTACTTTTGGAGGTACTTCACTCAACCTGTATCCGTTTAGTATAATATTAAATTTTTACTATCATTATTATTAAGCAGACAAAATAGTATATATTTTAATAGTATAATATGTAGGTATTTATTTATTTATTTTTAGAGTATATAATATTTATTGTGTTGCATTATGTATGTATTATATTATGTGTATTGAATATATAAATAATAAGTATTTAAACACCTTGTATCTTGTAAATTTAAACACACCACCTAACCCATGTGAATTACAATTGCTCTCCTCTCCTTGCACGGTTGTCTGGAAGAGATCGCTATTAGCGATAAGACCGCCAATTGTAACACTTAGTTTTATATTATAGTTGTAAGTTGTTTTTGTACATTTTTGTGTTTCAATAAAGGATTATCTATCTATCTATCTATCTACGTATTCATAAGTTGTATTTACAAGTTTTTTTCTGATGTGATCAGCATAATAATAGGTAGGTGTATGTGTTGTACTAAACTTACTGATAAAATTATTAAAAATAAAACATATTTTTATCTAATTAATGTCCTCAACGTAATCTGTATGTTCTGAATAATTATACTGGTTGTAACATTTGTTACCGACATGATGTATCCCTTCTAAGCACTTTTGTTATTTGTCATTACATCCACAACGGGATGAACACTTTCTTCACATTTTCACCTAATTCACACATTCTCACCTAAGCTACACGCGCGCAAACAAACGTTTAGGATTTGAATACAGATAGACAGACAACAGACCATTCACCTGTCTGTTTTCTGTCAAATAAAAGCTTGTTATAATTTAATTCGGTTTGTAACTTAACCAATCTAACCAAATGCACACATTCGCAATCTACCTATACTACGTACACTCACACACATACATAAAGAGCAGTGCGGGCGCAGCACCAAACGGCAACGTCGCATTTTCACACACTCGCAATCTACCTATAACTACGTACACTCACACACATACATAAAGAGCAGTGCCGGCGCCGCACCACGGTAAAGAGATACTCTTTACCGTGTATGTAGAGTTGAAAGCTGGCAACGTCGCATCGAGATTGAGTACTTACTGATATTAAATATAGGCGTTACAAGTAGGTACCGTAAGTTCAGTTAGTTTGGTCCGTCCGACCAAGTGGAGAGATAGGAATTAGTTATAAAAACTACATTGATACGGTGAAAGCTCTGTGTTCGTAATAAAAAACTATAGGTTGAATAGAATTAAAAACTTTTTTGATAACCACATAATAAATATACCTACTTTAGGTATACCTAATAATTTTAATTCGGTTTTAACTAAACTCACACTCTTGCCTCGTTACGATATCGTAATCAGTTGTAGGTATCTCGACAATATTGTAGGAAATAGGTACTTACTCTCTATTGATATTCTATAAACTTTTATTAAAATTCTATTAACTAATATTTTGCTATTGTTGTTTTGAGGGTGATTTATTATATTAGTTTTGCTTCTTTTTTATTAATGTTGTATAATATTTTTACTATAGGTAGGTTTACTTACCTACTTATTGCAGGGGTATAGGATTTTTTTACTTTGGCGACATGGCATTGCTGTAATGTTAACGTAGTAGGTTTTAACTCAATAATTGCTCAAAATAACGAAGAATAAAATATTTTTTTTTATATTTGTAGGAGAGTTTTAAACTGTTTGAAATTGTGTATTTGGAGTATTATACCACAAGATTTGGAATATAACGTTTTAAATCGGTGTATTTACATCTGTAGACTATCCTCGAGCCTTTCACTCCGTCTTAGCGCGATAGCATTATCCCCAAGCTCGCCTTGTCCGAGCGGGATAGATGCATTCTCCACAACTGCACTTCCCAATGACGTAGCACTGCATTCAGTTAGCTCCGCCCCCTTTTGTGAGCGACAGAGATCCTCATGTGATGCACTGCTATGTCCGAGCGGGATGGATAACTGCGCTTGCGCCGCCTCCGTTATAGAATGTCGACCAGCTGTCTCACGGCCAAGGTCGGTCGTTAACCCGAGCCTTGCTGACACATTTTTTGAATGATTAACGGTTCCAACGTAATCAATAAAACCCATCGGCCCACTAGCACATTCTAAACTGCTCATGTTCATAAGGTTTGCACCTCTCCTCGTATTAATATATGTCATTCCAGGTTCACATGATACTGCCTTTTCATTAGCTAATGATAACTCACGCCTAAGGGCTTCCATAGACTCTTTTGTTGCGTATTGTTCTTTAACTTCGTTGACTTCCTTCTGCAGAACTAACAGATCCTTTAATAATCTGGTCACATCCACATGATCAAAGCTAACTGGCGGCAATTTGTATAGGTCGCGAGCCACAAAAATGGGAATCAACTCAGGGTCCGTGGATTGGAATAAATCAATAATATCGTCGAAATCCCTGGAAATCTTTCCTTTATTTTTCCTGATCGTTATCTTCTTCTTCTTGCTCGGAATCGCTTCAAACAGCAGATGTTTAGCACACTCGACATCCTTTTCATTGAAAGATGAGAGGCACACTTGCGCCAAACTAACATTGTCCATAACTTCAATTTTGTTTTGCACAAACGCTAACAATTCGTTAATCACAATATTACACGAGTTACACTTAACAAAATTGCTCTACATTTTATCTTCGATATTCGTAGTTTTTTAACTAAGACATCCGTACGCACAACGCACAGTGTACGCACCGTGCGGCGAACGCACGGAGACTGATTATAGGCTTTGGCCTGTAAGGTTCTTCCAATTTTCTTTGCGCTCTATACTCTGTGTTAAAAAAGGGGACCTTTTATAACACAGATGTGCGGCACGAGATTGTGGTCAAAGGCTAACCTTGTAAATAAACATTTTTCTTTCTAACCTTAAATACTTAATTATTAAAAAATATTATGTCTTGTGAGTAATGTGATATTGTAGTTTTGTTTCTGTTAAGAGGGTATATATCGAGTGACGACTCTCTCGCTCGCACAATTTGACAAATTTTGAAATATAAATTCAAGGAATTAATTTATTGAAAATTCCTCTATACATTTCCTGCATAATATTATTGCACACATTTTAAAAGTGTTTTCAGTGAGATATATTAAAAAATGGGATGAGGAGCGATGTCGAAATTTTTTTTTTTATATAAGTCCATAAGTCGTTTACATGAAGTGGTTTTAAATATGACAAGAAATAAAAACTGACAAGATTTTAATGTTTGTTTAATTAACATCTAAAATACAAGTGGATATAATTTACAAGAGCCCCTGTCGTTTCAAGTCTTCATATGTCTTTCTGTTGACGACATTGCCCTGCGAGTCCTCGAATTCCTCGTCATTCTCGGCGACGAATCTTTCACTTTCCTTTTGGTGTTTGATTTTCTCCCACACTGTAAATAAAATATCTAAGCTGAGGATTATTATGTAAAAAATATATATTATTATGTTTGTCAGTATCTGTTTACAGCTTAGATTAAAAGAAAATGGGAAGATGCAGGATGACGCTATCGTTGCTATGCCAAACATGGGCCTGTTGGATCGGAAAGTGTCGGTTGTCGCGCCTAAGAAAAATTAGTTGTATCTCTTACGTTTTTTATTAGATTTACAAATAAAGAAATACGTGTCAAATATTTTTAACGGTCTTCATTGAAGATAAATATATTCAAAACCCCAGTTTGGGACAACTGGGCGAGAAAACGACTAACAATCGGCTATTTTCTCGCTCAAGAAACGTACAAAAGAGATGGATGGTCAATCCGCAATTTGATTGTTTGACCAGCGCGTTAATAGAATGCCGACATTTAATTGAATGACTAGGTCAAACGTTGATTTAACAAGCGTCACTCAACGTCCGACTAGTTAGCTGATTGTAACAAAGCCCTTTGAACAGAGTGGACGTAATCAGTCAGGTGATTGTAATTTAGGCTATTAGGTATGATAGCTAAAAACAATGTGTTTTTAGTATAGAGTTTAGGACAATCTGAAATCAGTTGGTGAGGTTACCAGCGAGCGTGCCGCGGGAGCGGCCGTCGAAGCGCCAGATACGTGTTGGTTTTTTATACCTGAATGATTTCTTATTGTCACCCTAACCAAACATTACAAAAGTATATATAACAAATAGTAATATAGGTTTTTTACTTCAAAATCCCAACTGATTTCCGAAGGAATTTTTTATAGGTATTTACGTCCTACCTCCGAGAAGGCCACGGCCGAAAAAGGTTTGCATGAACTGTGTGAAGGAGGAGGCGTGCTAGGGCAGTGGATGAAGATATGACGGATGATAGAGCAGAATGGAGGAGAAAAACGTGTTGTGCCGACCCTACCTAGTGTGGGATAAGGGCAAGAAGAAGAAGACGTCCTACCTCCGTTGTGGGTGGAAGGGAGGCCTAATTCTCACCCACTACGATTGATGACAACTTCAATGTACATTGCTGCGTTTGTTACTTTACTCATATTAATGAGGAGGTTTAAGCAAGTAATGTACGCAAAATTGTCTACGGATTGTAGTGTTTTACATGTCGTTTGGCGATAGCCAATAGGCCTTCTGTGCTGCACTATTACCACTCATACCAGTTCTCGCTTTAAGAAAACTCGCTGTAGAAGGTTATAGGTGCGGGATACATACGTGCGAGTGCATCCTCGATGTGCGTGACGTTGGCGAAGTGCGCCGTGTTGGGTATGGCGAGGCAGCGCATGCCGTGCGCGTGCCTCCACTCGGCGAAGTGTCGCTGGAACGCCTTGGGGCCCTTGTACGTGTAGTTGCCGCAGATCTCGCACGTGTAGCTGATGTTCAGCCCGTGCAACTTGTACAGCCAGTACGGAATCGGCTGGAAACAACATAATACACATTCTTAAAACTATCGCGAGTGTTCTCCATAACTAAAACAACAAAAACGGCACAACTCACGTCTAATATTGCCGAGAATATCTCGACCACATTCGGACAATTACGATGTCCTTCATCAGGAGTGGAGTGGTGGAGGGTGGTGTTCGTAATTGTCCGAAACCGTGGTCGAGATATTCTCGGCAATATTAGACGTGAGTTGTGCCGTTTTTGTTGTTTTAGTTATAATACACATTCACGTTAATAGGTCTCTAGGGAGTCAGTCCATTGATCCAAGACTATATGTCAATGAAATTTTATTTCTAGTAAATATGTCACGGCTAATGTCCGAAGTGAGGAGGCCGAAAATAAATCTTCTACACCTTTAACTTTAACCGAATAATCAACTTTAACCGACTGCGGTCGGCTACACCTAGGTTTAACCTGCTAAACCTAGGTGTAGCCTCACATCGGACTTTAGCCGTAACATATATAAAAAATAGCTGACTCGCTCTATTTTGTCTGCGCCGGGGAAATTAGACAAACACTGTGACACGATTTTTTTATACATTAGTTATTAGATTTTTGCTGCTGATTTTTAGCAGTCTAGATATTAACACGCGCGCGGCATCGGCAGCGTTATTTTTAGAACTATACCCCGTGGCCGGAAATTAATTTCGTATAGAAATATCCGTAGACAAAACACAACGGGTGTGCGTCAGTACACGCGTTCTGACCACAAAAACACAGCTGTTTGTTGTGTTTTCCATAGTCAATGTGTTAATGTAATAAGACATCTAAAGGTGTATAAAATATATAATACCTTCCCGTCCCAGCCCAGCGGCAGGTTCTTAGGGTTGTAGGGCACCTCGTCGTCGTCGGAGTCGTGGTCTGGCTGCGCGGAGGCGTCGCTGTCGTCGCCGCTGTCGTCGCGTCGCTCGCCGGCCGCGCGCGCCGCACGACGCGTCACATTCTCTATGGTCGCCGTGCGAGTGCCGCTCACTAGCGTTGAGAACCTACACATTACAAAAAAAATTAGAGATAAAAAAAAATATTCTGTCCAAAGAGAATAGAATACACTTTATTGAGACCAATAGAAAAATTACATTACTAACTAGTGCTACATTTTGGTCCACAATTTGCCTTGTCGCTGTGAGCGATCTCTTCCAGGCAACCAACCTTTGTACGGAATTATGGTTGACTAAAAGAGTAGAGTGAGATTTGGTGGGTGAGTTTTGATGGTTGTGGTAGTGAGTTTTGGACTATTGGATACTGAACTTCTAAATAATAAAATCATAATATAAAAAATAGATTATTATTTAAATATTGTATTGGAAACGTATTTTTTTAGTAAATTTGATAAAGAACGTGTAAGTTACAATGCAATAATGTTGCTAGGTGGTGACTTCACTGGACAGACTCTGGTACATTTTCTACTGGATATTATACATGTACATGTGTGTGTGTGTGTTTTTGTACATGTATGTGTTAGGCCGCGTCTCCAGCGCGTGTTTTGGTTTCAAACATTCAACACAAACATCACTTTTTTTTTTATTAGATCCGCCAAACTGGCCGCCACACATGAAATTATTACAGTAAAATTTTAACATAATATTGTAAAACATTGAGAGTACGGCCTACTTGAGCCAGATACAGTGTGCACCTCTTTTTCACCAAACATTGTCAAACTACACTTTTTGTTTGCTCCCAACAATGTTTTTGCTTTCCATATCCGATGGAAAGCACTTATAAAACAATATCAATATCCATTAAAATCGTCGAGATTTTTTTTTTAATGTTGTCATGTGGTTTTTTAATGTTGGCTTTACATTTGTGCGGTGTGACATTATGCCATTAAGTAGTAAGTATGTACCCACTTGTAAACTTGAGCTTCAATAGCGCCGATGTCCTTATGCCTCTGTAGAGTGGAAGCCTTCGCCTTGTTGCCGCCTTTCTTTGCAACCAGAGACTTGTCCAGCGCCGTCTGTCCTTTGGTACTGAACAATCTGAAAATACAATCATTGTTTACATCCTCTTAAAATGATTTGAACCTATTAAAACTTGTTTTATTACACTTTACGAGGCGGGTGTCGGAAAAAAATATTTTTAGTATTGAAAACATAGGCGGATTAAGGGGGGGGGGGGGCAGACGGCCAAGACCCCCCCCAGAAGCATTGAAGAGTTACGAATTTTGCACATGTTTCATGGTCAAGATTATAATTATTTTCTCGGCGCCCGGACCAAATCCTGGACCCGCCCTTGATTGAAAATATATTTATTTCACATTTGAGCAAAACATGAATATGAGTACCTACTTGTGGTCCTCACACTAGACGTGAGTCTGTCTGTATGTTTTTGATGTCAGCTATCGATTTAAACCTATATACATAGGTTTCGTCGCTGGCCGCGATTAAAATAAAACAAAATGGCGAATCTGTAGGTATTCCACAAATGTTGAAACCTTTTTGGAGATTTTTTTTGTTGGACAACAGATTGATCCTTTTAAAACTTGTTTTATTACATTTTATGAGGTGGGAGTCAGAATATTTATTGCTGTCTGTTGGTATTGATATATTAAAATGTTAATTGAAAGATGATGATGATGATTGTTTGTTGTTGTTGTTATGTTGATTGATGTTTGTTGTTGTTGATTGTTTCGTTGGTATGTTTAAATCCTTTAGGTTTTTGTCCAAGCCTTTGTAGGACATAATATTAGTTACCTCTGAGCCCTCTCTTCCAAGGTGCCTCCACACTTCAGGCCGAGCGCCATGAGCGCAGACTTGAGTCTGTCGAGCCCGAGGGACGCTAACTCCTCCCACGATGAGAAAGCTGATAGGTCCAGATGTGCGCCTACATTTGTCAACGCGCCTCCTGTTTCTTTCTAAAATATGTGAAAAACAAATAAATACATTTTTTTATTTGCTTTTTGTGGCTTAGCATATCACTGCGGTCAGAACTGACCTACTGTGATAAATAAACAAACTGTGCATACAGTCTTCTGATCTTAACCAGAATATCCTAAATAATTTTAAGACAATAATTATCAAAAACTGTTATTTGTTATCTCCTCAGGTCAAAACAAAATCAATTGTTTCATCTTAGTTATCAGGATGATGAGAGCAGTGCTTTACTAGATTTATATCAAAACCTTAACATATTGACTACGGAAAACACAACAGCTGTGATTTTGAGGTCTAAACGTTACACAAACGTTATGTTGTGTCAACTGATTTTACATAAAAAATTCATTTCCAGTCTCGTGAATAGTACTAAAAAAGCTAAAGTTATAACATGGTCATGTCATTTACAAGTGTTGAGCTGCGTGTTTCTATTGTTGTGTTGCTGCGGTGTGTGTTGTTTTGTGTGAGTGTTGTGTTGTGTTGAGCTTGTTTCATGTGTTTTGAAATTTGTGATTACAAAAACCTGCTTTTTAGTAGATAGTATTTTATTAGGTGTGTGATATAATAAATCCGTGTTCAGTGAGTAACATCAAAGGACAATAACTAGTCTATTTCATTTAAAGAATGATTTAGTTTACCGGCCATCCAGGGAAAGTGCCAGCCTCCCATTGCTTGACGAACTCCTGATGAGCGGCGGCCATTTCCTGCGCCTGGTCTGACAATGGTTTCACTCGGCTCACGAAGTCTTTCAAGTATGTAAGCAGAGCCCGGATATAGTTCCTGTATTCACTATTCTTGCGCTCACGGGGTATGTCGAATAGATGGTCGAATATGCTCAGGTAGGTTATGTAGTCCACTTTCTACAATAAATAAATATTTCAGGACGTTTCACACAGCGCCACCTAACCCCAAACTAAGCAACTTAATGCTTGTAATATGGTGGTTAGGATAACGGATATAACATTTAATCATTACAATAAAATTAACATCTCAATCTTACTTATATTATAAACGTGACAGTTTGTAAGAACGGATGTCTGGAACGCTTTCACGCCTAAACGGGTAGACCGATTGAGCTGAAATTGTATAAAGATAGCTTGTGGCCTGTACTGTAGCGTCCGTGGCCCAATGGCCATACGTCCGGCTTTTAATCCGGAGAATCTGGGTTCAAATCTCAGTGTGTGGCAAAAAGTTCGCCTGGACGCTACCGTTTTCGGAAGGCACGCAAAACAGTGGGTCCCGGCTGTTTCCTATAAGATATGTAGGAGGCAGTCGTTAGGTCATGTTGCAGGCCCTGTAGTAATCTCAGCGACCTGAAACTGCAACATATAGGTTCGCCACACAACCTATAAATTGTGATTTGACTCTGACAGTGTAAGTGGGTAACCTGTTCTGTTGGAGTATAAACCCCAATTATAGCTTAGACCCTGGAATAACACATAGGCTACAAAGTACTGTGGGTAAAACCGCTGGGCGCAGCTAGTTTAAAATAACTACACATTCTGGAGTAAAAGGGTCTTGACAGACAGACAACCAAGTGATCCAATAGATAATAAATAATAAGGTATAGATAGATATAGATCATTCACAGTTATTTTACCTCTGACAGATGTCACAATTATTTTCTTTATGTTGCATTATTGTCAAAATGTTGCCAGATCGTTACTTTTGTTACGTTTTACGTTACTTTTTCACCCTTTGGGTTACTTTTGTATTCATGTCTAGATGACTATTACGATACTTTTCAAGGTCTTTATTTTAAATTGAACCTTATAATTAATGAATCTTTTTCCTTGTAATAGTATATAAAATAATAGATAATTTATTGATTTAGCATTTAGATTATCTGGTTTAGAAAAGGATTTTTTTTGTTGATTAGCAATTTCTTATTTAAATAAACTGAAAAATTAGTAATTATCACCGAAATGTTAGAATATGTAAGCGTATTTCTATTCAACTGTGTATATTGTGTAAAATTTTCAAAAATGCGTTACTTTTCTTGTTCAAACGTTACTTTTTGTACTTGATAAGGTTACTTGTACTCGTTGTTTTAATAATTATTATTATAATCCCAAGCTTTACCAATGCCCATAAACTCAATTTCCTTTGAAGAAAAAGAATTTATCTATAACAATATCGGATGGTCAACATAATATGAACAAGTGGTTACTGCGAACTATCAATATGATATAAAATATTAGGTAGGTTCGAAACAGGAAATTCATGTAAGTACACACATCATTGTAAAATAATACTTACAAGTGAATTAAATAAAAAAATTAAAAAACCCCCGCCCCAACGCAAAACGTAATTCACCATTTTGAATGGCGGCCATCTTAGATTTTAAATTTTATACAGTGCCCTTTCATTTAATTTCCATATTGAGGGGGTTGTGGAAGAAAAAAGTAATTCGCCATTTTGTAGTTGGTTAAAAATGGGAAGTCAATACTCACCTGACATGGCAACATTATTTTCAGGCTAGCCAATGTAAGGGCTAGAGGTAAAATAACTGTGAATGATCTATAAGGGTTTAGTTTTTTCCTTTAGAGGTAAGAAACCCCAAAAAAAAAGTATAACTGACTGATTCAGTGATCCATCAATGCACAGCTTAATCTGATGAATGGATAGAGTTGAAAGTAAGGACAGATGTAGATATTGTGTCACAGCTTCATCCATATTTGTTTTATGTTCAATATATTATATACTTCTAAATTTTTCATCAATTAAAAAAATAAATTGTATGTACCTATTTATAATTCTCTTACCTCAATACCCTTCAAATTGATATATTTTTCATAGCATTCATGTAAATCAAGGTACTTTCCATACCCTTCTTCATCTGTGAATTCCACTGGAACTGAAAGCAAAATAAACAGCAAAATTAAACATTTCACTATAATAGGTATATTTTTATATTGATGAATATTTTTTATAAATGAAATTACCTGTGAAATCTTCAGATGGATTTTCTCTGATATTAGCCAACTCTTCAAATTCAACTGACATGGGTACACAAATCTGAAAAAAAAAGTTAATTGAACACTGAGTAAGGCACAAGCTGACCTATCAGGAGGTGGTCCAATTACCTATAGTTGAATACCAGAATACTGAATATCACTGGATGCAGACTATTAGTAACCATGAAAAATGCTGATACACGCTAATATTTTATCTAAATATATAAAAGGAAAGAGTGACTGACTGATCTTTCAACGCACAGCCTAAACCACTGAACCAATTGGGTTGAAATTTGGAATACAGATAGGTTTTATGACATGGACCTCCACTAAGAAACGATTTGGCCACGCGAGCAAAGCCGCGAGCATAAGCTAGTTTTAAATATAGTCTTCCAACTACACACCTGAATGGCTGAACCAATTGAGCTGAAATTTTATATACAGTTAGCTTAGATCCTGGAATTCCAGATGGTAAAACCACTGAGCACAACTTGTCTAAAAAGGAAAATGTGATTGACTTATTACACAGGTTTATAACTACTACACTAAGTGTACACAGGTCAAATTTAGTTGAAAGTTAGCACAAACAGCAGATATTTCTTAACAGACATCCTCTAAGAAAATATTATGGTGCGGTAGAAAAGCTACAAGGGTTATGAAGCTAGTTTATAATAAAATTGAATATACTTTACCTCATTAGGATGCTTCCTGTGGAACTCTTTAATTTGTTTGAGTCTGGAATAAAACTCTTGAAACTCATTAGGGCCAGACAATGCTGCGATCTCCTCTTTTCTTAGACCGTCTTTGTCTTCATACAGCTCCTTGAGACGGATTGTAGTTTCTATGTATCTCTGTTACACCAATAAAGTTTTTATTAGAAATCTAGCAGGAAGTGCTGCTTATTGTATGCATTTATGAAATAAAATATGAGAAACTCCAGTCAAAATAATTTATATTCTACCGCCTGAGCAGTGATGTGCAAACATTACTGTGCTTCGGTAGGAGGGCACTGTAGCTAGTGAAATTACTGGGCTGAAGTCTTAACATCTTATGGCTCTCAAGTAAGAAGCGTTGGCGCAGTGCACTGGGTAGTACTGTGCTAATTATGGGCAGCGTTATCTCTTACCATCAGGAGAGCCTCTTGTTCGTCTTCTTACTACGTTGTATAAAAAATTATCTACTTACATCATGTAAATTCTTCAGCCGATGATCTGCATTGATGGTTTCACGATGCTGTAAATAATAAATTAAATTAATAACTTCTAATTACAATCCTTATTGTCTTGTCATATTTGGATTTTATGAAAATCCTTTCTATCATTTGTGTGGTATAAATAATGGTAAATCGTTTTTCAGATCAATATGAGACTAATAGTTCTTGTATTCAATCGGCTAGCCAGAGTCAAACTTCAAGATTGTTATGTAGTTTTACTCTCTTGAATTACTATATTTTTCTAAAGCTCTCCCTATCGCTGAGTTATTGGCTAATAGACCTAGTTGTATTTCTTATGAAAGTTGATTGAAATCGATTAAAAACAACGCAAATGTAACCAAGTCAATAGTTTCCATGATTACCAATATTTTCCCTACTATTAGTTACTTGCCTATGCAAGTACACTGTGTAACGTAACTTACCCCAGTCTTCTTGTGAAGAATTTCCTTAACCATAGCATCCATAGTTCTCTCCCTCTCTTCATGATAGCTCCTTTGCTGCTCCAAGATTGTCTCCATATTTATAGGTTATACAATAACTACCAGTTATAATTTAGTATAGTAATTATTCAAAGACCTCACTTCAACCCAAAATAGATGATAAAGTTGTGAATACAATGCATATATGGGTACTAAATATTGGAATAATTATTTTATGATTTAAAAAAATATACACAACCAAGCAAGCAAACGAAGCCACAGACTGAAAAAAGTATTGACATTTTTTTTTTTTTTTCTTTTTAATAATATGGCAACATGTGCATTTTGCCAGTGTCGAGTAAAATTCGTGAATGTTCACGGGATATTAAATTATGGTCTCCACTTTCGTGTTTTGCCAGTGTCAAGTTAAAAAGTATTGACATGAATGAACAATAAAGATTGATAAATCATGTTACACAGATAATTTCTTAAAAACATAGACAATCTTGGAGTTGGGAAAAAATCGCTCGATGTAAATTAGTCGAATAACCACGAATAACCATATTTTTATTCTGTGACCGCCAACCAATCCCTCGCTTTTCATTGGTTAACGTCAGCGCAATAAATTGTCATCTCCTACACGTTCATTGTATTTACGCTGCTAGTTTGTGCTCTAATTTTCGAGAGACCGGCTTACATTTAGTTGAATTATTAAGCCGATAATCATGTTCGAAAATTCATGGATAAATCAAAAGTGTTCAGTATTTTTAATAATATGTTCTTTCATCATTCACGCGCACTCCGATGTGCCGAGACCCCGTGGTGTGTCGTTATCGAAAGCTTCACTATATTCACCGAATAAAGACTTTACCTGTTTCGATGGAACTGTTACAATACCTTTTAATTACGTGAACGATGATTACTGTGATTGTTTCGACGGCAGCGACGAGCCAGGGACGGCAGCCTGCCTGAACGGCGTATTCCATTGTACAAACGCCGGGCATCGCTCGCTCAACATTCCCAGCTCCAGAGTGAACGACGGCGTCTGCGACTGCTGCGACGGCACCGATGAGTACGCATCTTCAGAAACATGCGCCAATACGTGCGAAGAGCTGGGAAGAGAGGCCAGGGCCGAAGCAGAGAGAATCGCAGAACTTTACAAGGCGGGTAGCCATTTAAGAGAGGAATTTATCGAAAAAGGTAATAAAAAACGCAATGAAATGGCAGAACAACTTGCACAATTACAAAAAGATAAAATCGAAGCAGAAGCTCTCAAGGCTGAAAGAGAAACTTACAAAAACGAATTGGAATCCAAAGAGAATGAAGCTCTCAAAGTATACAGAGAGGCTGAAGAGCAGGAGAGGCAGAGGAAAGCTGAACAGGAAAGGGAAAATACCCTCAAAGAGTCAATGGAACATTTCAGAAGGTTTGATTCAAACAATGATGAGATACTGAGCAAAGATGAAATAAAAGTTGCAAATGTGTTTGATAAGAACAAGGATGGTGAAGTAGATGATGAGGAAATACAACACTTCTTTGGAGAAAAGGAGGAAGTGGATAAAGAGAGTTTTGTGCAGAACACATGGCCCATTTTGAAACCTCTGCTTATGATGGAGAAGGGCATGTTCCAGCCGGCTGAGCATGAGGATACAGATGATAGAGAACATGAGTCAGATGTAGATGAGCACGGCACTGATGATGTAGAGTATGGAGGGGCTGACGATGACAACACTGATATAGATGCCCCTCAGGATGAGGAAGCTGAGGAACCAGAGACTGAACACGAGGAGACCTCCACAACATATGATGCTGAAACACAGAAACTGGTCGAAGAAGCCACCGAGGCCAGGAGACAACTCACTGATGCCGAACGTACAGTTAGAGAAATAGAATCCAACATAAGAAACATACAGCAAAACCTAGAAAAGGATTATGGGCCTCAACAGGAATTTGCAACACTTGACAGCCAGTGTCTGGAATTTGAAGATAAAGAATATGTTTACAGGTTGTGCATGTTCCAGAAAGTGACACAAAAATCTAAGAATGGAGGAGCAGATGTTGGTCTTGGAAACTGGGGAGAATGGGCCGGCCCTGACGACAACAGATACTCAGTAATGAAATACGTAAATGGAATAGCTTGCTGGAACGGTCCAAACAGAATGACCACAGTCAATATAAACTGTGGCTTGGAAACTAAGCTCTTATCTGTCACAGAGCCGTACCGCTGTGAATATAAGATAGAGCTGAGCACCCCCGCAGCTTGTGACGATGCTCATGCCTCTCAGGAGCACTCCTCTCATGATGAACTCTAATAGAAATTTAGTGTGTATTCACACTTTTTGTGATGTGTCTAACACTTAAGTTATTTAATAAATCAGTCATAGCATAGATTCACTAAGGTCAACTCAGTTGTAGAAAAGGAATTGTTTTACATAATACTATAATTTATATATCAGTTTTCATGGATCACATTATGTAATTTAGTTTAAGTAGGATGAAATGCACTGCTCTAGATGAATTTGTATTTTTTTGTTCTTTTTTGTTAGCGAGCAGCGAACAGACTAGTTTTGGAAAAATAAATTATTGCTTATATTTAGAATCACTAATACCAGACAGTGTTTTAATGTTAAGACTGAATAATAACATCATTTTACTTTTCACACATTCCTAAAACTCAAGGCTGTTTATTTTGAATTATAGAAAAATGATGATTTGAACAAAACATTGTATGTGATCAATAAAATAATTAATTGTTAATTATGATGGTTTGGTTTCCAATCCCCAAAGTTTGCCAAATCCTAAATCTGTGCTTTAGGAAAATAATATTGCACGGGAGGAGATTTACAAGGAAAACTAAAATAGTAATTTAATCTCGGAAGCAATTATCTCTATATTAAGGTAGCAATATGATTTGTAGATGGTGATGTGATGGGACTACCCCAATGACATTTATATTACTGAACCCGATTCCTCATTTTTTAAATTGAAAGACTTAGGATCCTAGAGTGAAATTAGGGCTGCACGTGCAATTGGCAATTTTGGCAGCTCTTAATTTAAGAATACTGGCAAATATCCGAATTATGTAGCCCCAAAAAAATCGCCTTATTTCAAAAGGTCAGCAGATCAGCAGTGTGACCATTTGTGGCAGATTCCTGCCATTTTGGCAGATTTCGCTCCTAAATTCTGTCTGTGGCAGATCATGCTGACGATTTACAAAAATGACAGATTTTGGCAGATTTAAAGCATTCCAAGAATATTACAATTTTCTTATTTTATTTTTCAAGAATTCATTTTTTAAGAGTAATTACATTGGGTACAAAGTATAAATAGTTAAAAGTAATTTTATTGAACTGGCAACTTTTATTTCTTGACTAGATTATGCGGGGATTTCCAGCTTATTATGTTTGTAAAGAAGCGCGTCATGGGATTATGAACTGTAATTACACAATAATAGTGTTTATATTCTTATCTAGTTTAATGTTTTCGTTTCCAATCAACTTTTGATTTGATTTTACTTCATAACATACTATTTTGGTTGGAGTTTGGCTTGGGAGTGTATCGTGTGTATAATTAAATTATGAAGAGAAAATACGAGCGTAGTTATCGAGCTGAGTGGGAGCAAGATCCTTTACTGTCTTCATGGTTGTCGAGAGCTAAGGATAACCAGGACGTTGCATTCTGTAAAGCTTGCAACTGTAAATTAATTACCAGATTATCTTCTTTAAAAGAACATGTATCATCTCAGAAACATAAAAGGAGAATAGTCGGGTATAGTGGCCAATCGTCGGTAAGTACTTTACGATATGTTTGTATATTTATCAGGATTGTTTAGAGATATAAAAAAAAATATTTATTTTGTGTAATGTTTCAGGTTCAACAGTTTTTTAATAAATCTCCATTAGAAGAGGAAGTAAAAAAGGCGGAATTAAACTTTTGTGCTATGCTAGTGGAACACAATTTACCTTTTCGCTTAATGGACCATTTAAGCGAAATAATATCAAAAAGCTTCCACGATTCTGAAATCGCCAAACTATTTGCTTGCAAGAGGACTAAAGCAGCAGCGGTAACGTATAATGTTTTAAAACCTTATTTAGAAGAGGAGATGCTCGCCGATTTAAAATCGTATGAGAATATGAAAACACGTAAACCAATGTTTTCTTTAATAATTGATGAGACCACAGATGTTACAACCACTTCAATGCTTGCATTTGTAACCAAATATTACTCTGAAAAAGATCTCCAAGTAAAAACTAAATTTCTAACATTGGTTGACTTGAACGGCGCTGATGCACAGTCATTGTTTATTGCACTTTCCGGGGCTTTAACTAATGCTAACTTGGACATTAAAGATGCTATTGGTTTTAGGGCTGACAGGACTAACGTTATGTTTGGTGAACAAGGTGGTATTGTTGCAAAAATAAGAAATGTAAATCCTCATTGTATGTTCATTAAGTGTGTCTGCCATTCTACCGCTTTGTGTGTATCGCACGCTAGTAAAAATACCATACCTCGGGCTATCAACCAAATAGTACAGGATGTTTATGGATATTTTTCACATAGTAGCAAAAGGCAAAGAGAATTTGTTGAATACCAAGATTTCATTGGTACTGAAAAGCATAAAATATTAAGACATTACGAAATTCGATGGCTATGTTTGCACGCTTGCATCAAAAGAATTTTAGAGCAATGGGATGCCCTTAAACTTTTTTTTCAGTCGCAGTTTTTGGAAGATAGAAATATTTCTGCAGAATTCTTGTTCAATAGTTTGAATGACAAGATATATAAACTGTATTTTTATGCCCTGGAATATATATTGCAAATAGTCAATAAACTAAACACTATATTTCAAGGAGATTACACAACAGTCCACACTGCATTCAAAGATATTTCTGAAGTGTAAACGTGCCTTTTGAGTTGTTATATGAAAGAAAATTATTTGAAAACCACAGACCCAATTTCAATTGATCCAAAATCATCTGTGAACTTTTTGACCCTGAAAGATATGTATTTAGGCGTTAATGTGAGCATGGAAATCAATCGCTTATCTGTAGACGTGAGTTTGAAGCCTGGAATCCAATCATTCCTTCAAAGAATGCAAACATTTCTGACTGAACTTTGTACTCAATTAAAGACTCGTTTGCCACTGAGCAATATGTTCAAAGATTTGGAGTTTTTGGATCCACAGCATGTAGTTTATAAAGATTTTGCTTCCATTTTAAACATTGCAAATAATTTTCCAAACATAGTAGACGAAAACAAAATTCAAAAATTAGATGACGAACTTCGACAAATTAAATTTGATAAAAGTTTAAGAGACTTATTAGAATCAGGTGGAAGTAGTACTACCAACACGATTTTGAGTGTGGGCAAATTTTGGGGAGCGATTGGAAAAATTAACGACGCAAATGGGGCTGCTAAATATCCAAATATTACAAATTTCGCAAAAGCTTTATTATGCTTGCCCATGTCAAACGCTTCGTGCGAGAGAATATTCTCTCAGGTGAATTTAAACAAAACAAAAATAAGGAGAATAAGGAGGAAAATAAGGAATAGGTTCCTAAACCAGCATGTTTCAGCTATAATCACAGCCAAAGAAGGGATAAAGGAACATGGAGACTGTGTTTCCTTTAAACCAACTAAAAATATGATTAAAAAGATGTCATCAAAATCTATGTACACCGAAACTGAAGACGAAAATTTGGAGGCAAATATTGATACATAGAGTAAGTAGTTAAGAACATTGTGAATATTTTTGTTGAATAAAGAAATTTCATTAAGTAGCTTGTGTGTTTTTTTCTGTTTTCATGAAGGCATATTTTTGGCATTTTTGGTAAAATTGTGGCAGATTGTGGCACATTTTTTGCCTAGTCTGTGGCAGATTCGCCATTAATGAGATGGTCACACTGAGCAGATGTCAGATCATCAGCTGACAGCTCTTGTCAAAGTCAAATTTACACGAAATTCCTCTGCGGCGTAGACAGAGAAAGAACTATAGACTTTGGGATGTGTTCTATCTCATTCGCACGAGAAAGAGAACAACTTATGCGAAAGCTGTGTAAAAGAAAGAAATAGAATGATGCTATTTTTTGTTTCATACAGCGTGCCGCTTTTTTCGTGTTTCGCAAAGTAGTTTGCGAAACAAATTTTGACAGCTAGCTGCAAAATATTGTAGTCGTCTTGATTAAAATATAAATTACTGATTTTCAGCAAAGATTTTTTTAATGAAATTACTTGTAAACGATAAAGACTGAATATATATCTACAATTTAGGTTAAAAAATGGTGCGGTGTAGCGTGATAGGGTGTAAAAGTGATAGTGAAAAGAAAATGTTCGGATTGTCTTTTCATTCGTAAGTATTATACTATTTTTTTAATACAAGCATTTCGTAACAAAATTTTAATCATTAGTAATTGTGTTGTATGCACTCTAGACGTAACTTAGGCTTTATAAAAAGCTTAAATATAAAAAATAATTATTATTATAACCTCAAAACTGAAAACGCTTGTGTTGCCAACTTTTTTTATAAATATAAGACATTCATTGAAAAATAATGGCTTGACTTATTATTTATAATGTATATAGTAGTCAACTCGAACACGAGGGTGTGCTATCGGCCGTCTGAAAAAACCGTAGACAGAGGAAACTAAAACAATAAAGATAAAATAAAAAAAAAAGATGTTTTGATTAAGTTTTTTGGTCCATGAAGTCATCAAAATCCGTAATAAATATGATTAAATTTACATCAGGTATTAAAAATACCCAGGACTACCTTTTTTTTTGCCCTTGTCAATATCCCTATTCATAACAATAATTGACTTGAACGAGTGGCTGGGGCCCTGGCTTCCTGTCACATGTGGCGCAGTGGCGCAGATAGTGGCTTGTGGGTCGTACACTAGCATTTAGAATTTTTGGATTGAGTGCTTTTCACGAAAGGAGTCCCGCGAAATTTAAAGGAACTAAATAGGTATTTCTACGTTTTTTACCTCAACGACGTTTTTTTATTTATAAGTAGTATTTAAATCATTGCTTAATAGTTAGGTGATGTAAATACTTTTTCATAGTTGGTTTAATCTTAAATACATACATATATAAAATATTGAAGAAATAAATGCTTGTAAATAAACAAGTGAAATTAAAAAAAAACTTAATAAAAACAAGCTTTTATTATTATTATTACCATCTAGCACCAAAGTATTCGCCAAGACGAATCAAATGAGCCCAAACTCGATAGGGTTGCGTCGTTTAATTACGGAGTTCCTATGGCCACCTTCCAGTTCTATCATCAGATCAGCTCCTCGTCATAATAATATTGCATTGTCATCCGATTTATATATGGTTGCAAAATTTCAGCTCTATCGGAAACCGGGAGTGGATCTAATTAAATTTGCAAGATTTGATTACAGACAGACAGACAACAGACAGGTGAAAGTAAATAAAAGCTTACAATAAAAAGGTTATCTCTTAAAATTATAAATTATAACCAAATACCATCCCATATAAAAAATGTAGACTCATTTCCCGTGTTTAAAAAACAGCTTACATAATATCTTACCTCTATATTGTACCAACGAGTTATATATTGTAGAAAATAAATTTCTTATATGTTTAACTCAAACATTTAAAATTATAGGAATATGTATATTTGAATTTATCTCATATATTTTGTATCATGGCAAATATCGTTGATAATATTATAACCTTCCTGACCTGAAAATTATCTTTGTTTTTGAAACGAAGTATAGTAACTACCTTTTTTCCCCCCAGGAAAATGCGTTACCCGCGCATTGTCACAAAGCGCCGAGGGGCGCAGGGTGGTATGTGGGACCCCCCGTCGAAGATGTGTGTGGCGAGGATAACCATTAAAAAACATGGGGGTGTTCCTGCGGAATGCCATATCACCGGGGCTGCGGGTACACCGAAGCACTCGTCCGCGGCAACTAATAATATCTACCCTATCTTGTAATCTTATTATTTAAGTTTTATTTAACTTGATGATTGTGACGACTAACGAAATAATAATTGTTATGTACCAAAGTGTGTCTTTGTTGATAATTATTGATAATAAAGATCTTTAAAACCTCAACCTTATATCTTACCATTAGGATAAAGTCTAACTCACAGAGTACATTTTATATATAGTAAGTCTACCTCATATTTTACTTAATAAATGGTTAGGTACTTATTTCTAAAAAATAAAGGAACATGCACAAATTTTGGTTTAATTTTCTTCGTATGGTAACCCGAAATATGGTGACGTAATATTTCTTGTCCCTTTTAGCGGCACGCTTTGTGATAGTCTACAGTAGTCTATGCTCTGCGGTCTGCGAAATTTATTTTTTGAATTATTTTGTGGCTTCTGAATAAACATAGCCTTATTAAATGTGTATTAATGGACTATGGATATTACATGTAATTTATTATAATCCAGTCGTAATTATTTTCATTTTTACTTCTTATGCCTTATTAATATTTGTAGGTTATAAAAGTGTCAACAAAACAACATTCGAAAATTATTTAAACTTAATATTGTTTTAAAATGAATGCAAGTGATATAATCGAAAAATCATCATTCTCGATGTTAAAAGACAAAATCGACAATAGAATATTGAAAGTTTTAAGTTCCATGCGTTTAGAGAAACCGACAAGAATCCAAGCAGAAGCTCTGCCTTATTTGCTGCAGCAAAAGGACCTCATTGGAGCAGCGAAGACTGGTAGCGGAAAAACATTGGCTTTTCTTATCCCTGTTGTTGATAACTTGATAAAATTGGGAATAACTAAAAAGCATGGTAAGTTGTTTAACATTAAATTGAGCCTAACATAATATAAAAGTAGTTATTTAACACATTAAAATTAAGTTTTTCAACGTTTGAAAAGAGGTCTACTGCCTACTTTGTATTAAACTGTTATAAAATTGACCTGGTCTTGGACTCATACATTTTTCTACATTTATGTTATTATGGGTTATAGGTATCCCTGAATGTATTTTATTCAGTTTAAACATGCTTCCATACAGGTACAGGATGTATAATTTTATCCCCAACTAGAGAACTAGCACTCCAGACTTTTGAGGTGTTGAAGAAATTATTGGCAGAGATTGACCTGTCACACTGCTTGATTGTTGGGGGAGAAAAGAAATATAAAGATGTGATGAAATTACAGAAAGGTAAAGTTAAGTAGCTATATTATTCTTTTTATTAGAAAAGTTGCTATACTATAAGCTAATCTGTTCTTTAAATATTGACTCAAAAGTTTTTAATGTGTATTCCCTTTTTTAGGTGCAAACATAGTAGTGAGTACTCCAGGTCGGTTATTAGACCATTTACAGAACACAGACAGTTTCAAATGCAATAACTTGAAGTGCCTCGTTGTGGATGAAGCGGACAAACTGTTGGAAGCCGGTTTTGAAAAACATGTCGCTGGGATTGTTAATTTATTGCCAAGTGAGTGTTTTATTGACTGCGGAAACTCATATCCTGTCTTTTTAATGCATTTTTAATTGTAGAGTCAGGAATAATGTATGACTTTTTATATACCTATGTATTTCAATGAAGACATTAAATATTAATTATCAATCTATCATGCAGTTATATCAGATCTGAGGTAATCAAACATAGTTAAAAAAAAAAACCCTACTTTACAGGTACAGGATTTAAAGTAAAAGTGTTACTAGTACAGATAGGTAGTTAAAGTTTTACTTAGTACAGAAAGGTAGTTTTAAAGTTTTACTTAGTACAAATTTTGCACAAATTTTTTTGTCAACAACATAAAAATAAGATGTCAAAAAGGGTCAGTCTCCAGATTCAAAAAAGTAAAGGTAAGTAATAGGCATGCAAGTCAATCTTCAAATTGGTTTTCTATTAAGTAGGGATTTTGATTAGATGTAACTTTGTTCTTCATTATGATAATTTTTTTATATATATATATTTTTTTTAGACAATAGACAAACCATTCTATTCAGTGCGACAATAGACAGTCAAGTGCAGAACCTGGCGCGACTTGCATTGAGATCAGATCCAGTACATATATCTGTTATAGATGATAACCAGTCTACAGTCACTGGATTGCAACAAGGGTAATATTTCTTAAATTATTTTTTTATTAGGACTGATAAACCACAGACTAAATTCCTATGAACTTGGGGCATTTTAGCCTTCATGTATATATTTTTCTTATAATATACTAGTTGCGCCCGGCGGTTTTACCTGCTGTACTGTAGCCTATGTGTTATTCAAGGGTTTTAGCTATCTCTATACCAAATTTCAGCTCAATCGGTCCACACGTTTAGGCGTGAAAGAGTAACAAACATCCCGACATCCATTCTTACAAACTTATATAGTATTAGTAAGATTTTAGACATGTTATGGTTAAAGTTTTTTTTAACCTCCGACACAAAAACGGCAAGTGTTAAGTTTGACGTGTCTGTCTGTGTGTGTCCTTTCTACATTTTAAATTATTTTTAGATACTGCATATGTCCAGTAGAGCAAAGAATATCATGGCTCTACAAAATGCTGAAGAAAAGTAGGAAACTCAAAGTGATGGTGTTCTTCTCGTCATGTAGATCAGTTGACTTTCATTACGACTTTTTCAATCATTGTAAAGCGCCTGTACTTAGTATACATGTAAGTAGGTTTTGAGTGTTAAAGAATTCTTTACTGTTCTAATATAAAATTATTGCTTTTAACCTAACTGCTTGTTACCAAAATTTTTTTAAAAGATATGTTCAAAATGTATTCTAACTTAATTAGGTTTTCGCTTCAAGTACCATTAACATGTCAACGAATTTATTTTTATACCATCATACAAATTTTGTACATATTTATATTTTGTGTATGAAAGAATTTAAATTTTTGGGGAAAATATTACATATT
The DNA here is from genome assembly GCA_947507615.1 of Hemithea aestivaria. Classification (NCBI taxonomy): domain Eukaryota; kingdom Metazoa; phylum Arthropoda; class Insecta; order Lepidoptera; family Geometridae; genus Hemithea; species Hemithea aestivaria. The sequence continues at coordinate 8,001,557 of OX382334.1, read as the reverse complement.
TATCAATGTTTATGCTAGGGTATATTTATTGGCCCAACGTATAAGTATTGCCATTCTATGTGGCAATGCTGTCAGCATTCTGGGCACTCTGGCATCTGACAGTGGTTTAGAGCACTTGGATTTTCTGTAGATTAATATTTAACTAATATTTATGGATTTCCGTAAAATAACGCCTACTCAAATTAATTAGGACAATGAGGGTTAAAACATCGAAATGGCGACTGTATGAGCTTATTTTATTTTATCTTTAGGGTCAACAAAGTCAATCACGCAGGAAAGAAGCGTACCGCAGTTTCGTAGAAGCCAAAAGTGGCGCGCTGTTTTGTACTGACGTCGCTGCGAGAGGGTTGGACATACCCAGTGTGGACTGGATCGTGCAATATGACCCGCCTACTGACCCTAAGGTAAGAAGAAACCTACAAATATTATTCTAAAATATAGAGACTTGAAACTTCATGGAGAAAGAATACGATGAAAAAGTAAATCCGGCTCGAAGGACCAAAATATATTTTTTACTTGCATTTTACTCGTGTAATACAAGCTGCTTGGCAAAATCCTTCTTAGGTCAAAATAATTAAACCAAAATTCAGAATATAGATGTAAATTATTCCAAATTTAACTCAATTCATTTAGCGTTTTGAACTGTGGTTTTCGTTACAAAATGGAAACTAAACTTGAATCATACCTAAATGCACATTTAATTTTCAACGCATTTCTTTTATCAAACCGCATTATTAATGACATAATTTGCATATCAAAAACCTCATTAACATAATAAGTACCTATGATATTTTTTTATTCGCAAAGACCGGATAAGTAACGTGTTTGGGACCTACATGACCTAGCTCTTATCAGTTATACCTACAGTTACTGTTTACCTAAAAGCGTGTATAGCAAACACGTGCTAAGTATGCATTGAAATGCATTACACAAGTGGAGGTTTCATATTCCAAGTTCAAGAGGATAATAATATTATTATCGTAGTGAATTAGAATTGTTGATATAGATTACTCATCACTCACCACTGATGTAACTATAAGGATAGGTTGAAGAGTTCATCAATGCGTGAAACCCGTAAAATCACGACATTGCTTAATGTCCTGTAAAGCAGCTTCGATAAAATACATTGAACAGACAATATCAATACATGATCTTAGTTCTAAATTAAAATTAGTTAGGACTGAGTGATATGATATGCTGGCTTAATCAAGTGAAAATCGCTTATGGCTAACGTTTAAAAAAAATACGTTGGTTCTCGCACGCTCTATGTCATGATAAAAAAAAAATCAAAATATTAAGTTAGAACTTAGAACCGTCACCAAGCGAAAATTCTGGATAGGATCCATAAATACTGTTGCGACTAATATGTTATTATGTTGTTTATTTTTTGTTGCTTCTGCTAGTGACCGAACGACGCTCCACCTTTCTATGGTTTTGATTAATTGAAACCTCATAAAAATTCCTTATAGACATTGAGACATTCCATTGTACATATTTTGTTATTATTTTCAGGAATACATACACAGAGTGGGTCGCACCGCTCGAGGTCTAAACAACAAAGGTCACGCAGTCATACTATTGAGGCCAGAGGAGGAACAGTTCATTCGGTTCTTACAAAACGAGAAAGTTTATCTGGACAAGTATAACTTTGGCGAACCGTCTAATGAAGTTCACGAAATGGTAACGACGACTTTTAATTAGCATATGCTCGGAACACAGCTTTCAAACTGAGGGCCTTTTGACTATCGCTAAACGAAATGTAAAACACTAGAATCCATTATTACGTACATTACTTGCTTAAACGTCCTCATTATTTGAGTAAAATAACAAACGCAGCAATGTACATTGAAGTTGTCATCAATCGTAGAGGGTGTGAATTAGCCAATAGACCTTGAAATTTCAACCCAATCAGTTCAGCGGTTAATAGATCAGTTAGGCACGTTATCCTTCTATATTAATTAGTATAATAATTAGTTTATTGTGAAAAATGTGGGAATTTTGAGATTAGGTATACATGTGTTTTATATATTTCACGCCACTTATTACTAAATTGATTTTGCTTTGGTTAAAAAATAGGATTTGAAAATAAAGGTTGCGTTTAAAGTGTAGTTCAAAGAGTCATACTGTCATAAATATCAGGAGCTTGCTAGCCATTTAGTTATCCCGAATGTGCTGGCCCTCAGCGCTTTTTTACAATGACATCCTCATCTCATACAAAAAAAGAAAAATATTAAAAGTTGATGTCGCATCGCATCGGGTTAATAAATCGATCGATGGTTTAGAGTTTACATTCACACATTTTTGGTAACTTTAAAAAACTGCAGGGAACAAGCTTTTTGGAATATTTGAAATAGCTGTTGTGTGTATCTAGCTGTAAATAAAAGGCTAACTTATACTACAAAGTAGGTATGAAACTGCATAATATTACTCAATAAATCTTGAACTTTTTATCAACTGTCACTTTATCTCAAAAGTAAATAAATAATGTCCACGATTAAAACGGATGTGGCCAAAAATAAAACTACATTTTATTCTCAACTTAATCGTCGTATTAAGAATTAAGATTGCTTGTCCTTTGAGGCGAAACTATATTGTGGAACGGTCATCGGCAAAATGTTAAAAAGGCATGACACTTGCACATTACACAAATTTTAGAAAAGTCTTTTATTTAGGCGTTTTATGACTAAACAAAATAAATGTTATTAAAAAAAATCGGTTAATAATGATACGACCCTTCGGGGAGGAGTTTTTTTGCATTTCAATTCTGTTCTGTCTCCCATGACTCATGACCCGTGAATGAAACAAGCGGTGCCACTTGGCATCAATGGACAGGCAGCCTTTTCGGATATATTTCAGTAGTTGGTCTAGTGGTTTAGTCCAAAGATACTAGCGCCATCACTCACATATAAAAATGTATAAGACCTTCAGACAGGTGCACCCACTGATCATGTTTTTATCATTTCAGTTGGAAGACTTGATAACAAGTAACGGCGTGATGAAAACTCTAGCGAGAAAGGCGTTCCTATCATTTCTAAGATGTTACCAAAAACATCCCTTGAAAAAGATATTCAACATCAAAAACATGGATTTGAAGGCTGCAGCGAATGGTTTTGGTTTTCGAGAACAACCTGACGTTGATTTTTGTATCCTTCAAAAAAAAAGTAAATGTGCATACCCTACTAGATATCTACTGATTAGATAAAATCTAACCGAGGATAGACTTCCTTTGCAGGAGGTCGACTAGGTGGGTACCCCAGTACCAGTTATTCTAATGTGCAAACATTGCTGTGCTTCGGTAGGAGGGCACTGTAGCTAGAAATTATTGGCTGTCTTAACATCTTATAACTCTCAACTAAGAAGCGTTGCCGCAGTGCACCCAGAATTTTACCTTTGTAAAATGCTGGGTAGCACTGTACTAATTATGGACAGCGTTGTCTCTTACCATCAGGAGAGCGTCTTGCTCGTCTTCTTACTTCGTTGTAAAAAAATCTATAGTTTATCCCCTTCACTTCATGCACATGTGCACGCGCATTGTCTAATTTTCATTCACAAAATGCATCATATTTATTAGTTTTGTATTTCTTAAGAATCGGACAGTGCGACGTGGAGCTGACTCTTTTTTTAGGGTTCCGTAGTCAACAAGGAACCCTTATAGTTTCGCTTTGTCCGTCCGTCCGTCCGTCTGTCTGTCCGCGGCATTGCGGAGAAACTATAAGTCCTAGAAAAGTGTTATTTTGTATACAGGTAAGTAATAATAAGGGTAAGAGAACGGTGACAAAAAATAATTTTTAATTAATTAATTTAGGCTACCTCCCGTACACGTAAGATGGGGATGATTTTTTTTTTCTGGCTGATACCATCGTGTGGGGTATCGTTGAATAGGTATTTTAAAATGAAGGACGGTTTGCTAAGAAACTTTTTCGATTTCTTGTTCTGTTTGAAAGATATACAAGTTTTAAAAAAAAATTGAGCGTCCCCCCCCCTCTAAAATCTGAACTACTAGCTTTAAAATTCTGAAAAAAATCAGAGGTATGCTTTCAACCATGAACTTTCCAGGAAAACTATAGCGGTTAAGATAAAATTATTAGTTTCGGTAAAATCAGCAAAATAAGAATACCTAAAGCTAACCTAGCCTATAGTTTATTAATGCATAACTAGATGGCGCTAGTAGTAAAATTAGATCGCGCAAGCGAATTGTTCATGGTTGTATTGTTTACGAGTTATAGCTATCACAAATAAATCACCATATTACAGTGTTACTTAGCTCATAATTTCTAACTTAAGTTTTTTTATTATAATTTGATATAGCATGGTCAAGGCTCACTTGTGTGAATGATCCGGATATATATTTTTTAATTTGCGGAGAATATTATGCTCAAAGAATTCCGTTTGAATGTGACAACGTTCATAATTTAGGCTTACAAAAATTACTTTGGATACTCCCTGGAAATTAACGACAAGCCTTGGATTCCCCAAAAGTTATGCAAAACGTGTGTTGAGTATCTACGTTTGTGGACAAATTAGAAAATAAATAGATTTTGGTACGAAACCGCTATAATGTGGAAAGGACTCGAGAACCATCACGATGACTTATTTTTGCTTAGTGTAAACATAAAACTATTGTTTTGATTTTATTAAAAATTAAGTATGCGGAACATAACTGGCTCATAATGTGTTCATTTAAAAATGGTTTACTTTGTTTTAGGCCAATGGTGGTTTTTTTTTTTGTAAAGTAAGAATTATTTGGACTTTTCTCAACACGTCCAAAAACTAATGCGTCACTTTCAAAGGCTCGAATGTGACATAACCATCAAGTTACACTCTCTCCACGACCACCTAGACTATATTCATGACAATCTTGGGGTACTAAGTGAAGAATTGGGCAAGCAATTCCACCCGAACTTTTGTTCGATGAAGTAACGCTATCAAGGCTTCTGGAACGCACATATGATGGCTGAATATTGTTAGAGCATTTAGAATAGCCCTTAGAATAAGAATAGCATTTAGAATAGCTCTGCCTTCAGTTTCAGCAAGAAAATCAAATAACATAAAAAGTTTTTCAACTTAAACTTAAATTAATTAGGATCATCTCTACATTTACCACCCACAAGGTGGACAGACGACCTTATAAAGGTCGGCGGAAGACGCTGGATGCAGGTCGCTTCCAACCGGTACATATGGAAGTCCAAAGGGGAGGCCTATGTTCAGCAGTGGACGTCTTACGGCTGAGATGATGATGATGATGATCTCTACATTTATAGCGTTTTATTACGAAAACAACATAATATGTGTCATATCTTTTTAACTAGAGCTGGTACAGAAATTTCAGTCACAAATTTGAAATCGTCGTCAAAAATCATCCAAAATGCTGTTGTGCAGTGTATTCAATCTACTAGAACTACGGAACCCTACATTGTGCGTGGCCCGACTCGCGCTTGGCCTATTTATTTTTCAAGACGTACGACAAAATGACGACATCCGCATGTTTTAGGGGCTGCGCAAACGGCACACTTTTTGTGCGATCGAGTCTGCGGCGCACAAAAAGTCTGCATGGCGCGCAAAAAGTCGGTTGCGGATTTTTCACAGACTCAACGCACACGACGCACATCTTCGATCATTCTGTCGGCAGAGTTGTAGGGACGTAGACGCTATGGAAATCGTACAGAGATCGCGAAGTATTATTTTGTACCTGAAGTACAGAAAAAGAAGAAGAAAGAAGCGTACGAGGGGCAGGCGCGGATCCAGACCATAATTTTGGGGGGGGTCATCGGCTAGAATTTTTTTCAAACTAAGAATTTTTTTTGAGACTCGTGTCAGCGTTTCTTGAAAATCTTACATTGTTCAGTACGAATGATGCGCGTTTTGCTTGCTCCAACTAGCAAGGAATCTAAATATTCTTACTTATAAAAGCCGAGAAAATTTTGAATTGTTCAGCACGAATAATGTGCGTTTAGCTTGCTCCGAGTGGCATGGAAACTAAATAGTCATATTTATATTAAAGCACGAGCAGCTCGCTGCGAGCGCCGAGAAAATTTGGAATTTTTCAGCACGTATGACGTGCGATTAGCTTACTCCGAGTGGCAAGGAAACTAAATATTCTTATTTATAAAAGCGCGAGCAGCTTGCTGCGAGCGCAAAGAAAAATTTGAATTTTTCAGCACGTATGACGTGCGTTTAGCTTGTTTCGAAAGGCAAGGAAAGAAAATATTCTTATTTATAAAAGCGCGAGCAGCTCGCTGCGAGCGTCGAGAAAATGTTGAATTTTTCAGCACGAATGATGTGCGTTTAGCTTGCTCCGAGTGGCATGGAAACTAAATAGTCATATTTATATTAAAGCACGAGCAGCTCGCTGCGAGCGCCGAGAAAATTTGGAATTTTTCAGCACGTATGACGTGCGATTAGCTTACTCCGAGTGGCAAGGAAACTAAATATTCTTATTTATAAAAGCGCGAGCAGCTTGCTGCGAGCGCAAAGAAAATTTTGAATTTTTCAGCACGTATGACGTGCGTTTAGCTTGTTTCGAAAGGCAAGGAAAGAAAATATTCTTATTTATAAAAGCGCGAGCAGCTCGCTGCGAGCGTCGAGAAAATGTTGAATTTTTCAGCACGTATGACGTGCGTTTAGCTTGTTTCGAAAGGCAAGGAAAGAAAATATTCTTATTTATAAAAGCGCGAGCAGCTCGCTGCGAGCGTCGAGAAAATGTTGAATTTTTCAGCACGAATGATGTGCGTTTAGCTTGCTCCGAATGGCAAGGAAACTAAATATTCTTATTTTTAAAAGCGCGAGCAGCTCGCTGCGAGCGCCGAGAAAATTTTCAATTTTTCGGCACAAATGATGTGCGTTTAGCTTGCTCCGAGAGACAAGGAAACTAAATATTCTTATTTATAGAGCGCGAGCAGCTAGCTGCGAGCGCCGAGAAAGTTTGGAATTTTTCAGCACGTATGACGTGCGATTAGCTTACTCCGAGTGGCAAGGAAACTAAATATTCTTATTCATAAAAGCGCGAGCAGCTTGCTGCGAGCCCCAAGAAAATTGTGATATTTTCAGCACGTATGACGTGCGTTTAGCTTGTTTCGAGAGGCAAGGAAACAAAATATTCTTATTTATTAAAAAGCGCGAGCAGCTCGCTGCGAGCGTCGAGAAAATGTTGAATTTTTCAGCACGAATGATGTGCGTTTAGCTTGCTCCGAGTGGCAAGGAAACTGAATAGTCATATTTGTATTAAAGCGCGAGCAGTTGGCTGCGAGCGCAGAGAAAATTTTGAATTTTTCGGCACAAATGATGTGCGTTTAGCTTGCTCCGAGAGACAAGGAAACTAAATATTCTTATTTATAAAAGCGCGAGCAGCTTGGTGCGAGCGCCGAAAAAATTTTGAATATTTCAGCACGAATGATGTGCGTTTAGCTTGCTCCGAGTGGCAAGGAAACTAAATTTTTTTTTTTATTTTACGTAGCAATATAAGTCAGATCTAAATTACTCATTAGCCTATAATTGAAAGTTAGGCTAGATTGTAATACAATGCCATATCTAATAGCGTATGGCATGAACGAAAAAAAATAAAAAATAAATAAATTTATATAGCGCGAGCAGCTCGCTGCGAGCGCCGAGAAAAATTTGAAATTTTCAGCACGAATGATGAGCGAGCAGCTCGAGAAAATTTTGAATCTTTCAGGATGAATGATCTGAGTTTTGCTCGCTCTGAGCAGTATGAAAATTTAATATTAATATTTATAGAGCGGGAGCAGCTCGCTGCGAGCGCAAAGACTTAGCTGCAAAGACGACATAAAGCGCGAACAGCTTGCAGCAGTTAATATAATCCAACTATTCCCAAATATGAAAGACACTGCAGTTTGCTACGAGAACCTACGGATAATTCGTAGGCGAGGACCGAAAAAAAGTAGCTTGGTAAAAAAAAAAAACAGCGAAACAGTTTTATGAACTTGTACGTAAAGCTTGCAGCTAAGAGAAAATTTCCTAATTCTAACTGTGAAAGTAGCGTAAAACCAGTTCATATGATCGGATTTTTTTTCCGACTAGGATTTTGGGGGGGGTCATGACCCCCTTGACCCCCCCCCCTGGATCCGCGCCTGACAAGGGGTACGTCCACCCCTAGCAAATGCAGATTGCCGACTAAAGTGTGTGCCGTCTGCGTTAGCGCGCGTTGAAGCAAACGTTCAATTTGTCTGCGCAGCCCCTAAAAAAACAAGATCTCTCGGTGCAGATCGTCTTTTTGTCCTTTGATTGTTTTATATGTCAATCTTTATTTATATAATTTTTTTGACGATTACATCAGTAAATAACAAACTGGAGAAGAAAAGACTCAAGGCGAAATAACTGGATACTCCTCGAAACACATATTCAAGCAAGTTTACTCGTACATTCAATAATAATTTAGATATCTCATTCATGTATAGATACTATTTATGTTTTGTGTTTGAAGTCAATGAATTCAATTACTATGTTTTGGTTTATCGCTCCCAGACCACTACAATATTGTTAGAGTTATGCTTCATAAATTGTTGATATTGCTCATCATTTGATACCTACTGTGATATAAATAAAACGATTTGTTAAAAGTTATAACATTGTAATCATTTGACGTAATAAATTATACCTAATTTAACTCATAGGTTTCCTGTTTCCCTTTTGTCTGTAGATTTTAGTTTTGTCGTCTTTTTTCTTTTGTCCGTTTGGAGCATTCAGAGACTTGAAGTATCCAAATCCACCGCCTCCTTTCCTCTTTTGAGTGGGTCCTTTGCTAGTGACTTTTAGTTCAATGGCGGGTGGTACAGTGAATCCGAACGATTTTGATACTTTTGCCATGTCGATGGTGTCAATATCGAATATGGTTTTGAGGTGATGCGAGTCGTAAGCTCGCAGGTAACTCTTGAAGGCTTCCTTCGCTGACTGGTTCAGGAAGTAGTTTCTTGATATTAGTTTTTCCAGCTATAAGAAAAAAAGAAACATTAGAAATATTGAAAGAAAACCGACAAAGTTTAGGAAAACTGTCTGCAGTGGTATAGATAGGTATATTGTAAGCACATTGACTGCGGAAAACACAAACGTTGTGTTTTGTCAAAGGATTTTTCCATACAAAATTCATTTCAGGCACCGGGGATAGATCTATAAAACTTCCGGGGATAGTTCTATAAAACGCCGGCGCAGCCAATGTGTTAACACATGGAAAACACAAAAAATGTTTATTGAGATCGGAGCGTGTGCTGATATATAATATGCATACAAACGTGTTTTGTCAACAGATTTTTGCATACAAAAATTTTGCGGTCCTGTGGGTTGTACTAAAAACCCAGCGGTGGTTAGAGGGTTAATACACACCTGCAGCTGTATATCGGCCACTTTGTTCCATGAGAACTGGAACTCGTTGAGCGCGACCTTGGCTTGCTTGAGGTAGCGCAGGAAGCCGAGTTCCTCGGGCCGCAGGAACAGCAGCGCGTGCCCGCTCGTGCCGAGCCCGCGCGCCGTACGACCCACGCGGTGGATGTACTCCTACAACACACACACATTCAAAACACATAGACACACAAACCATGTTATTACAGAACGCAGACTCGCATCCTGTGTGGCACTATCAGAATTTTGAATAAAAATGTGCTTGGATGAGTCTACAGAAAAACGAATGAACGTGTCGCAGCAGCGGCCGGGGATGCGTCGGATGAATTATCTTAATAAGATGTTTGAAATCTTTGAGAATGCTTGATAGGATTTTTCATATTCACACTATTTTTTTTTTATAAACGACTTTGCAAACTTTTCTTTAAAAATGTAGAAATTTACCTGACTAGGGGACTACCTAATTAGAGGTTCATAATTATCAAATATTTTAGTAGGTAGTTATATTAATGGTAACGGGTCCTATTAAAAATAAATCACAAAAATGTTTAAAAAAGCAAAGGTGCAAAGCAAAGGTCTTTTTATTTGCAGCATAATGTAAATTTACCTTAGGATCGTCAGGCGGGTCGTACTGCACGATCCAGTCGACGGCTGGGATGTCGAGCCCTCGCGCCGCCACGTCAGTGCACAATAGGATGCCAGTCTCCGCGTTGCAGAACTGGAAGAACGTCGTTGTACGCTTAGTTTGTTGCTGTTTACCCTGTGAACAAGTGAATTAAATTAAACATTTAAAAACTAGAGTCCGACCGAAACTGGTTTTACGGCCGAAACCGAAACCGAATGTTCGGCCGAGGCTTTAGTTTCGGCCGAAACCGAAACCGAAACTCACGTGGTCAAGTAAAAAAACCTTTAAAATACTGAAATTTGGTGCATTTAACCCATTATTCTGCATTAATTAGGACATGAAATGGAAGCACAGCATAATATAGAGTTTGTTGTTATCATTTTTTTATACTAAATAGGCCTACGTTTGACCACATCCCACCTGATGGAAAGTGAAAATGCAGTCGACGATGGATCACGTATGGCGCCTAGAAAGGTACCTATTCACTCGTGCCTTGAAGATACCCAAGTTGTACCGCTCGGGAAACACATGACGGCAAAGTGTTCCAAATGCGACCAGTTCTCATTAGAAACGACGAAGCAAAACGCTTGGTGCGGGCTGTTGGTAGCGCCACTAAGTAGGGATGCCGCATTGCCGTCTGCCGTGACGTCCGTCGATAGAATGGGCATGGAGGAATTAGTTCGTGTAATTCCTGCGCACACTCTCCAAAATGAATCCTGTAGAAGACCGATAGCGAAGCGACCATTCTACGATGTTCAAGGCTCTGCAGCCGAGATTCTGTAAGCTTTTGGTCACCTATTAGCTTTTTGGCACGTCTCTCTCACGATCAATTGTAATATAAAAAAATTATATCAAGAATATTTTATTATTTTTAGGCTTCCGTGGTCAACAAGGAAGCCTAAAAATCTTAATTCTCCTTCGTCTGTCCGTCATAATGTCCGCGGGTTTACGGAGAAACTATAAGTCCTAGAAAACTGTAATTTTGCACAGAGGAGGACAATGATTAGGGTAAAACCAATTAATTTAGGGTACCTCCCAAACTTGTAAAATTACGAATATAGTTTCAACCATGAACTTTCCAGGAAAAGCATAGCGGTTAAGATACTTTTATAAGTTTTATAGATTTCATTAATGAAAATTAAGGCAGTAGATATACGATTTGCCAGTTCTACGGAAGCCTACATTGCGCGTAGTCTGAATAGCGCTTGGCCTATTTATTTAAATTAACTTCTTATAGCAAAATGTTTACCAGTTATCAATTATAATCAAATCACTAATTGTTACTGTTTCATTACTAAAACAGGGGTTAACCCCTTGATCCAGGAAAAACTTCCAGTTCAAATCAAAATTGACATCTATTATTTCTAGCTTCTTTAAAATAAAGTTCAAACTCGCATGCGCAGGCGCGGCTCGATTGAGCCGCTCGGGGACATAGGGTAAAATACTGGTATTTATAAATCTTACTAATTAATACTTTGGTTTGTACCTATTTGTACTTAAAAGAATCATCAATCTCTTTTAGGTACCTCTATATAAAAATAATAATTACTAAAATTGCTATTACACGCTTAGTTCTAATCTCAACAAAGATAATATCAAATCACACACTTAAAATTAACAAACCTATATCACAATTAGTCGTCCGCCAAAGCGTTGTCGCAAGAAATGAAGCTAGCCGAGCGTGCACGACAACTTCCGAAAGGAGTTTCGGTTTCGGCAAAAGTTTCGGCCAATTTTGGCCGAAACCGAAACTTTCGCCGAAACTTGATTTTTGGCCGAAACTCGGCCGAAACCGAAACCGAAACCGAAATTTCGGTCGGACACTATTAAAAACCCCCAACGCAATAGGCAATTCAACATTTGGTGGTGGTGGCAATCTTGGATTTAAAATCTTCCTTTGGAGGAGGTCGACTACCTTTACACGATTTATTATTTACAAAAAACCTGTATACACTCAACAAAAATAATCGTCGCGAAATCAAAACTCAACAAAAATATCTCCCCCCTCCCCCCTTTAAAGTAGTAAGTCTCTAAGACCGCTGTAGCGGCTGTAACGTTTAACTCTTTTTCGGGCCGCTATAGCGGTCGGGACGTTTGAGTGGCTAGCAAAAAGTGTGAGACAACTTTTTGTAAGAATTTTTTCCGTCTAGCCTCCTTTCACAACGCGCGATAAGGAACTTCGTTCCAAAAACTTACATGTATAGACATGACGGGCAGGTCGATATAGTTGAAGAGCTCGTGGTGGTACTTGACGGACATGCACGTGGAGAGGAACACCATCACCTTCTTCTTGCGGTTCTTCTTCAGGAACGTGAACAGCACCATCATGCGCTTCTCCGACGGACATACTATGTACCTGATGCAAACATTTCATTGTTGTAATGTAATCAAAGAACTGAACGAGAACGAGAAAGTTTATTAAAAAAATTCAAGCTCAATGTTGACAGTTAGTCCGCAGGACGCACTCTCGCTCGCACTATTTGACACATTTCGAAATTTAAATTCATAGAATTAACTTTTTTAAAAATAATCAAGAGGGTCGCTGCACAATATTATCGCACACATTATAAGTGTTTTCAGTTTGATATGTTAAAATATGGCAAGACGAGATTTTTTGAATATTATTTTTTTTCAAAATTGCTTCTTATACTTATGTAAGGATGTAATACGGAATTTAATTCACTAACTACATGAAAGACGGACAACAGATTTTGATTAAATTTAAATGGGAGTGGCTTCAAAGTAAGAAATTACAAAATTAAAAAAAATCAAAGTGGGATTCCGCACACTTTTCTCAAGCTAATGCATCAGCGTATTTTTAAAAAAGTTCAAAACATAGGAAAATTCTTCAGCTAAAAGATAATGTGCTATAATATTACCCTTGTTCCAATGAGTCAACAGTAGCTTGTTCTCTATGGTCATCCACTCCCACGTATACGGGTTCATGTTTCACTGCAAGTGCTGTGAGCGCTTCGGTTTTCTTTGTTTGAGTTGCACTGAACAGCATTGTTTGACGTCTCTCTGTGAATAAAATAGCTATTTTATAAATATTTTCTTTATTGGCTACAAACTGGTTATTTGCCTATATGCCTACTTATAGAACATAGAGAAAAAAAGGTGTGAGGTGTGTGGAAGGTGTGTCAGGATCGTATTAAGTCTATGGAAATTGTCTCTCCCAGCCCCAATGGGAACAAGGCGTGATTATACCTCTAAATTATAATATGTATGCAGAACAAAAAGCCAGTATTTGTCTGTCTCTGTTCAGTCTGTATCTGTTAATCCAATTTCAAATCTGGACTGATTTTGATGGGATTTTTACTGGAACAGCTCATTTTATACGAAAAAACAAAAGCTTTTTGTTCAGATTTATTAAATAAAGTTGTTCCAGACAAATATAAGATGAGGCTTTGATTGTCCTTACAAAATATTGATTTAATTCATTAAAACTTTTGAAAAAACTTACTGGGCAACAACTTGATGATCTGCTTGACTTCCTCCTCGAAACCAATCTCGAGTATCCGATCTGCTTCATCGATGACCAGACATTGCAAGTTCTTGTACAAGAAATCCGGTGTGTTCTGCAGGTGGTCCAGCAAACGGCCTGGTGTCGCCACTAAGATGTTTATACCTGAGAAAAAGGTTAACTTTAAGTTTTTATTTATTTTCTCATATCATATTTAATTATTTTTATTTGTTTTATCATGTTCTCAATATTCCTTCCAACCAGGTTATCTGTAAGAGATTGCTCTATGCGATAAGACCGCCGATTGTATACTTTTAGCTTTGTGTATTGTCTACTTATGAAACAATTTCTTGTAACCAGGTTTGCAATAAAGAGTTATTGCATTGTATTATAATTACGTAACACTTGAGATTTTGAGATCGAAACGCGGGCGCTGACGCACACATATGTCGTGTTTTATGAACTGATGCTGCGATACCGTGGTTAATTTTCGTCACTAGGTACAAAAAAAGCGGCCGCAACCAAGTGTTAAACACATACAATTACACATACATTGTTAAATAGGATATAATGGTGCTGCTAAAGCCAGGGTCAGTCTTTAGTGCAATTTAAAAAAATACTGATAATCTCTCAAAATCAGAAAAATTTTAACCTTCATCTATTATTATGTTATTTGAAATTTTATAAAGAAGGTCCTTGGCACTTAATAGAAGCTGTGTGGTATTAAATAAATTAAGTTGCTACATTTTTGTAAAAAAAAATTAGAGTTATCAAGGCTTTTTATATTAAAAAAATTGTGTGCATATTGACTAGTGTTGCATATCAACTACTGGAGTTACTGAAAATTAGGCCAGGTTTAAATGTTTTAGTTAAAAAAAAACATCTTGCAAATCTCACCTTTCGAAAGCTTCTGTGCCTCTGTGCTCCTATTAGCACCACCCATAACAAGACCATAAGTGTGATGATGATATTTCATCAATTCCATCAACACTCCAAAAGTCTGCATTGACAACTCTCTCGTAGGTGACAAAATTATCACACCAGTACCTGAAATTACTTGAAATTAGCCCACTTCACATACAAACATGTTTAAAATATTGGTAAAAATGTAGTCAGATATCCATTCTGTGTTCACAAAATAGCCATTGTCATAAGACTATGTGACAACCAATAGAAATGTGCCTCAACAATTACTGGAGACTCGATCTCTGTTGATTCTCAACTGTCTGTATGATGGCAGTTTTCATATTCGCCTTTTTATCATCATTTGATGTTTTAAAAAACTTATTAGAGTAATATTTGGACAAAGGAACAATTACTTTTTGGCTTGAAAAAACAAAAAGGAGTCCAAATTCTTAAAAAAAATCAAGAAGTAATATGAATTGCCTGATTAATGGGATTGCATTTATACACATTCTATTACAATAAAAGTGATGCCGAGGCTATAATCGTAGATTTTTCAAGTGTCCACCATTGTCCTAAAAAAACACTTTATAGTTTTGTTTTCACTAGAATGAACCCTTGTACCTAATTCTAAGGTGGCATATTATAACTTATTATTTAATATTTTTGTGATATAAATGCTTTTTAAAGATTTAACTTTATAACAAAATCTGCAAAATTGTAGGGCCTACAAATTCTGAAATTTACCTACAATTACAAATAAGTGCTTACCATTTCTTGGCTTGAACTTCAACTTATAAATCAAATCAATGGCAGGTATTAAGAATGCCAACGTCTTTCCAGATCCAGTTCTAGCTGCACCAACAAGGTCCCTGCCTTCCAGCAATGGCGGAATAGCCTTAGCTTGAATCTCCGTCATGGTGGTGAAACCCATGTCCTTGATGCCCATGAGAGTGGATTCACAGACCTTCCCTTCTAGTGATGAGAACTTCTGATCAGATAGTATTCCAAGGCACAAAGCTGATCCAGGTACTGCAAAAACAAGACAATCATATAATTAAAATTAAATTGGCATTTATTTCCATCATAAATAATGATGATTGATTTTCCACATTTGTGCTATTTTCTTAATTTTTTTAAACATACATAGGTATAAAATTTCAGCTTAATTGATACCGGGAAGTGGATTAAATTTAACTTGCAAGATTTGATTACAGACAGACAATAGGAGAGGTGAGAGTAAATAAATAAATATTTCAGGACAATTTACACAGCGCCACCTAGCCCCATACTAAGCAACTTAATGCTTGCTTGTATTATGGTGATTAGGATAACGGATATAATACTTATATACTTTTCTTTTGTAAATACATACTTATAATAGATATTGAAAACCACCCAGACCAGAAACAAATACCTGTGGATCACACAAATATTTGCCTCATGCGGGAATCGAACCCGCAACCTTCTGCGTTGCAAGCGGGTATCAGCCCACTGCACCACAGACGTCGTCTGTGAAGCTGTGTGAAGTGCTGTGTGAAGAAATAAAAGCTTGTAATAAGATATTTGTGTATTTTTAAAACCATTTAGCTCCACTAATGTCCTAAAAATTTAAATGATTTTTCGCTCTCAGGAAATAAGATGAAGATTATATCAATACCACATGGAAAAGAAAAACAACAATAAATTAATACTAAAGGTGTACCAATTGGAGGATGTTTGAAATATTTATAAAGCAATATAGGTAAATCACACTATGACATTAATATTACAATAAACCGAAAGTATGTGAGTGAGTGTGTATGTTTGTAACATCTTTACAAACACACACACACACACACACACTTTTTTTTTTTTTCTTTTTTTCTTTTATTCCTTCGTGGTGAGGGTTCCGACCAGCCGTTTGCCGACCTTCATGAAGGAGGACTTCTGGCCGCAGGGAGTCGTGTTTCGGAAATTTCGAGGTCGACTTCCTGCTGACTCTGCGCGCAACACGTCGCCGGCGCTACGTGTGACCTAGTTTTTAAGTTTATAAAATTTTTATGTATGTTAGTCTGTAAGGTATATATGATATGGGCCTCTGGTGCACTGCGTCTGTGGCAGTGTACTATTGCCTGAAATAAATGATTTATTATTATTATTATTATTTACACCTAAATGGATAGACCGATTGAGCTGAAATTTAGTATAGCTTAGACCCATAACATATAGGTTACAGTAGAGCGAGTAAAAATGACTCACATTGGCTTTCTTCCACTGAATTTTTCACTTGATCTTCATTGTCATCATCAGAGTCACTCTTTTCAGATTTCACATCTTCATCCTTTATTTCCACAGATTCTTCTTTGATTACCTGTTTGATTTTCTTCTTTTTCTCTGTAAATAAAAATCTAAAAAATTATCTGAACTATTTAAGGCTTAATATACAGAAAGATCTTGTGTATAATTCATATTATTATGTAGATATCTTTGCCAATCATGGGTATGGTGTATATTAATAGGCATATAATATATCACCCTCCCCGGCAAAGAAATGGATAATTGCCATTGTCTTGCTATTATTTAATTTTCGAATTGTATAGGTCCAAATACATCTACTTAATTTTTTTAACATTTTTCTTGTAACAATTAAATAATTATATGTCTTAAAAGTTCTGGTTTCTAGAAGAACTTTACAGGAAAAATAAAAAACCTGTTTTCCGTTAGAAATAAGGATTTTTATTTTTCCTGTAAAGTTGCATGTTTGCAGTTTTCTGTTTATTCACTGGGGACGGTGATATCACAATGAGCTTGTTGGCACTAAACATTCTAAGTTATTATACCAAATTTCAGCGACATTAGCAAAAAATACACATATACACACTTTGGCATTCATATTAAAGAAGGAAGTAGGCAAGGTATGCCTGCATGAAGTACATTTTGAAAAAATTATGTATTATACTTAGTAAATGTCTTCATAGTAAATAAAAAATCTTACTTTTAGGCTTTCTAGACACAATGCCATTTGATTCAGTATTATTCTCATGTGGTCTTTTTTTTGTATTTTCTAAACTGCTTTCTGAATCTGAAACAAAATTGGGAAATATAATTAATACCTGTATACTTTCTTTAGATTAATAAGCCGTTTTTTTATAAATAATTTCACAATATTATTAAGGTCTTTGATTCATTATTACAAAAAAAAAAACACAGCATGGACCTCATGTAGAATCAAAGACCTGTAGAATACATAAAATTTATCTGGTGTAAGTGCGACATTGACATGGGATGTGAAATGTAATGCAAAGTTTCAAGCAATTTAAAAAAATAAACGTTTTAGATCAGGTTTTCCATTTTTTTTGCTAAAATATGATGTGGAAGAGGTTATGTTACCTGTTATTTTATTTTGTGTGTTATTTTCTTCAGTGCACTTCTGATTTATAAGTTTTAACTTTTTCTTCTCCCTTTTCTTTATTTTTCTTAGCAAGATCTTGTCCGGAGTAGGCATTCTGGATACTTTATAACTTTTTATTTTAAAAATAATTTCTCACATGCAAAACACGACGAAAAATGCACTACAGACTATAAAAACACTATGTACAGACTATAGATACTTTCAAAACCACAGATAACAAGACACTAGTGATGTGCTATTGGCCAAAAAGTTATGTCAGTGTCAAGTTTATGTGGTTGTTTTTGTCAAAATTGTCATCGCGTTTACGCATTTTTTAGGTTATCTTGAGAATAAATTAATAAAAACATACGAAGTCTTTGAAAATAATAGCAAATGATGAGTAAAAGCGATAAAAATCACTGAATAAGATGATTAAAAGTTTAAACTGATTCCAGCGATTACGAATATATCAGTGTAATTATGGGGCCAGACGATAAAAATCCAAAATTCAAGGTTTTGAAGGAGAAGGTTTCCCAAGGTACGCTGGAGGCTATCAAACAAATGGGCTTTAAAAGGATGACCGGTATTCAGAGCGAAGTGCTTCCTTGTGCGTTGGATGGAGCTGATATAGTCGCTACAGCAAAAACTGGCTCAGGAAAAACATTGGCATTTCTGATCCCAGTGGTAGAAATTGCCCTAAAGCATATAGAAAATAATACAGATGGTACTTGCTGCATCGTGATATCGCCGACAAGAGAACTGGCCACTCAAACATATTCAGTCTTGCAAGATCTCCTAGCCTATCACAGTAGCATTAAGTCAACTTTGGTAATTGGTGGTGAAAACAGAAGGAAACAAAGCGCGGAACTTTCACATGGTAATTTTAACCATATTTTAAGTTTGATAATTTTAAACATCCTTAATCAATAAGCATTCATTTCTGAGAGAAGTTATGTGTGTATTTATTATTATCCTCGCAGCTTTTGCCAAGAATTCAGACTGTCATCATTTAACAGGTTTTAATTAATCCTTGAATTTAATGACTATCTTCTTCCTTGTATTTTTTGTTATCATTCTTGTCTTGTCACTGTTGTCTCAGTATAGAAAATTTTAGCAGATTTACCTGCTACAAACAAATTCAAATGTCACTTTTGGTAAATTAAAATTTAATATTTGAGGAAAACAAAACTGCTATTTTTTTAAGGTCAAAACTTGTGACCTGACACACATAAATGTTGTGTTTTGTTAACTGATTCTTCCAACTCTACTGTCGCTAAATTAATTTCTGATCCTGTGGATAGTGCTGAAAAATTACACTGCCGCCAATGTGTTAATATTCATAAATTGATGCTTGCAGGTGTTCACATAGTAGTATCCACACCAGGTCGTCTCTTTGACCACATGAGGACAAAAGAGTTTGACTACAGAAATGTATCCTGCCTTATACTTGACGAAGCAGATAAAATATTTCAGTATGGTTTTGAGGAGGACCTGAAACAAATAGTTAATAGGCTGCCAAGTAAGTACCATGTCCTGCTAAATAAGAACTCAACTATTCACCCTTTTCAACTATTCTTGGTACACTTTGACACAAGTCAGCTAAAAAGTTTTTCTCCCCTAAATGGTTGCATATTAATTGCTTCTTTTTACTATAATAGTTAGTTCTATATTTCATAGATATAATCTTGCACCATTACCTAGTATTTTAGAACACTTTAACTGCATAAACACAAATGCTGTGTTTTTTAAGATTGGTAGGTAAGCAGGTGCTGGCGCACACAAACATCGTGTTTTGTTAATGACTGATGCTATGATACTGTGGGAAAATTCCGTCATTGCAGATAGTATTAAGAAATGCAGCTGCAGTCATAATGTTAAATAGTTCTGTATTTTCTTTTTTTTTTTTTCAGAAAACAGACAAACAATGTTATTCAGTGCCACACAATCAGAGAGAACAGAAGCCCTTGTGGAGTCTGCTATGAATGGGAAAATTATAAATATAAATACTGATGAAGACAACCTCAAAGCAACTGTGGATGGATTGAAACAGGGGTAATATTTTTTTAAATAAAATGAAATTTAATGTTAAAAAATGCACACCAAAAACTTGAATCTTGTGCAGTAACTATAATTTCACGGAGGTGGAGGACACAGCATGAGACAGTTTTTGGGTCAAAGGCACAGTTAAACAAATGTGATCTAAATGATCATATTAGTTTAATTAAAAAAAAGAGTCAAGAAACACCTTTTAATTTGTTCTATGTCTCTAAGAATATTTACACTGGTCTTTAAAAAAGCTAAGTCCAAATTTAATAGAACAATGCAAAATATATTGTGAATTCCTAAAATGCTTTATACTAGAAGAATGTATGAAAATGTTTCTAAAGAGAAAGCTTAGGTACCTCTATCTAATATTTACCTTATTTATATTCCGCTTATAATATCTGTGTATATTTTCCATTTCAGTTATGCAATATGTGAAACAGAGTACAGATTGTGGTGGTTACATAAATTATTGAAGAAAACTCAGAATTTCAAAGTGATGGTCTTCTTCTCAAGTTGCAAGTCAGTAGTGTTCCATCATGAATTTTTTAAAACATATTGTGAAAATTTAGTACTTTGTATACATGTGAGTAGGTATCTTTCATAAAGTTTTAGTGAAGTAAGTTTTAGGCACAGAATTAATAAGAAGTAAAGAAGAGGCTTTAAAGGTCCTTAACACATCAGAACTTTGTTTAAACCATAGTATAAAGGTTGACACACACAGGCGCAGGGCTCAGGTCCGTGTTATCCACCTGTAGAATGTGTTAGTTCATTAAAAATACACATTTCTGTAATGCGTGTGTACTGTGTACTGCTCTGTTTAATTTTGATATCAGTATTGATACAGAAGCTCTATGAAGGCTGAAATATCTTTATTGCAAATCAGTGCTAAAAAAGACAGTTTAACATATTGACTGCGGAAAACACAGCTGTTGTGTTTTTGAGGT
The DNA here is from genome assembly GCA_947507615.1 of Hemithea aestivaria. NCBI lineage: Eukaryota > Metazoa > Arthropoda > Insecta > Lepidoptera > Geometridae > Hemithea > Hemithea aestivaria. The sequence continues at coordinate 7,980,852 of OX382334.1, read as the reverse complement.
CGAAACACGTGTGCTGACGCACACAAACGTTGTGTTTTGTCAACTGATTCAACCTAACTTAATTTCTGGTCCTGTGGATAAGAGTACCTCCTAAAAAACGCCGCCGCAGCCAAAGTTTTAAAATATAAATTACTTTTTTAGGGTAAAATGAATCAAGCAGACAGAACTGCGACGATAAACAACTTTTACAATGCAGATAAAGTTGCATTGTTTTGCACTGACTTGGCTGCAAGGGGTTTGGATATCCCAGCAGTTGATTGGATTGTACAATTTGATCCACCTGCAGATGCTAATGTAAGTTGTCATTGAAATTTGAGCCTTGTGTTGTAATATGTTTTACAATGCCAATATGTAAAATCCACTTGTTAGTGTATCAATGTTACCAATGCATCCTTTTATAGTTTCATAAAGAGTGCGTGCTCAGTGCCACATAAGAAACATTGTAATATTATTTCAGGAATACATCCACCGAGTGGGTAGAACAGCACGAGGTATGGGCGCCAATGGAAACGCAGTTTTGCTACTACGCCCTGAAGAGAAGGACTTTGTGGACTATTTGCAAGAGTCTAAAATATATTTGGACAAATATGAGACTTGGAATAAATTTTCTAACTTACAACCCAAGGTGGGTAGAGTTAATATTATAAATATACTGAAGTACACTTTACCAACTGATATGTTACTTAAGTTTATTGTAACAGCGTGCACTTGAAAACTCGAAATCTAATAAAAATATGAGAGTAGAAATGAGAAGTAATTAACACTTTGACTGCGGGAACACGAACGTTGTGTTTTTGAGGTAGAAATTCATCACACACAAACGTAGTTTTGTGTACTAATGCTACGATACCGCGCGTAATACTAAAAAACCCGCGCAGTCAAGTGTTAAACGTAATAAACATACACTCACATAATTTATGATATTATTATCTCACAACCTGTAGGTACAATATACTAAAAAAACATTGTATTTTATTTTTAGCTAGATGCAGCGATGGAAAACTTAGCATTCCGCAACCTAGCCATAGAAGCTTTCGAAGGGTATATGAGAGCAATGGAAGTGCGCAAACAAAAACATATATTCAACATAATCTCTATGGATGTAGATGTAGTGGCGAGATCTTTTGGCTTGAAAGAAAAACCTGAGGTTGATATTCGTAAGTAGAAATCGTTAAAGATTTGTTAGCTGATATTATCTTTTAACTTTAGTATTTATTTTCGTACAATTTAATAAATATTACCTTTCTGTTTTCAGGAATTGGATTTAGCAAAAAACACAGGCCAAGGAAAAGAAAAGCTGCTGAACTGGCAACAAAACATAGTGGTGAATTGAAACTTAGCAAAATTTAGAAGGTTCAATTCTTCACTTGTGTTGACTGGGAATTATTATTATTTTCCTGATTGCTACCATCGCAATCATGTGGTGGCAACTAGGAATATTTTATCCACAATGTGTAAAAAAATAATAAGACGATGATATCTTCATAAAATAGAACTGTAAATATTGTTAAAAATTGAATAGACATTTTTATAATACACTTCTTTTTAATCATACCTTATCTATAAATCTTTTGGAGTAAAAATATAATGAATGAATTCTATACATTATTTATATTCTGACTAGATGACTGAAGTTAAATTACGTACAAAATCTTGAAGTTGGCAACTGATGCATGAGTAGGAACTTAGTTTGGATCAAAGTACTATGTACATACATCACTGAGGCGATACATTCATTTCATAAATGTTGTTTCTTGTCAATTTCTCATAGCAATCTTCATGGTTGTGTTGGTGGTTCACCGCATATATCATAGAGTCGATAGTTTCCACTGTGGCTGGACATCTATTCAATGAGAAATACTGAACACACCTCCATGACGTTTTTCCATGAGTTGTAGAGTGTTTTGTGTACACAAAGTTCATATGAACTAATTGTTTGTGTCCTTTTCTGCTGTAGATGTACTTGTAGCGGACGGGTAATTGTGTGTTTTCACTGCTTTCATTCATCACTAATGAAAGAGCACCTGCAAGAGCAGAACAACAAAATAAATATTTTTACAGAATCTATGAAATCTAATAGGTGGACGTTTAACACTTTGGCTGAGGCTGCTTTTTTAGTATTATCCACAGTGACGGATATTACGCATATTATGCTAGCATCAGTTCACAAAACACCCCAAACACGCATTTCTACAGAAAAAACACAGCGTTAGTGTTTTCCGCAGTCAAAGTGTTAAAAGTTGACTTTTTAAATAACAAAAGTTTTTTGTTACAAACTTCATTTATTATATCATTGTGGTTAAATACAATCTTAAAAATAATCATCACACAAAACACTTTGTTCTGGAACTCAATTTTAGAGGCCATTTGAAAATTCGTAAAAATTATCAAAAACACACATCAATAAAAGGAATGTAAATCTCAAACTGGCTTAATTAATAAAATAATGGGTATAATTTTACCCCATTCGAATTTTAATATAATTCTAGCTCTTACAGAGATCATAAAAAGTTGCATTCGAAAGTAGCAAGCAATACGAGTATAATGGAATAAAAAATGTAATGTTCCTTATTACGTAAATAGACTAGAATATGAGCAATAAAGTCTTTTATGGCTGAAAGTAAATGGCACATTCCAAAAGAGTGTATGTCTTACAAAAATATAATTTATAAAAATATAATGAAGAAATTGGCACATGAGAGCATATTTGCTATCACAGTTCTTTACTAAATATATTGTGCTTATGTGTACTTTATTACTCCATTATTAATAACTTAACTAATATATATTATATTGGCTGATGTATTTTTGTATTCAGTTTGGTCCCGAATAATCTTTTGAATCTTTGATTCATATTTTTCTTTTATATTTTAAAGTATCAGGCCTCAAGTTACGTGTCATTTAAGTATACTTTTTGATAAGAAAATTTTATAAAATAATGTCTTTTGCCTCTTTAGAGGACTTAATATAGAATATTTGTAAATTAAGTAGCGTAATAGTCTCCGTGTAGTTGAGATACTTTGAGTATATCATTGTAATGTATTTCGAAGCAAGGAGATTTGCAGAAGGGCAGTTCACAAGAGCTGCACATGAATCTAGTGTCCCTTCTCTTTCCTATTTTCCAGCAGAGTCTACAAGAACGCTGAGGATATTTCTTTTTGCCGTCCTCCTTTTGAGGTATAGTAACCAGGCGATGTTCTAAATTGTTCCTCGAGAACTCTTCATTTGAAACATTCCTGCCCGTGTTAGTAATCTTCCCGTTAACTAAGTTTTTGAGATCGATGAATAATGAGCTGAGGCAAGCCGTACCTGAAAACATGATGGCCATTTTCATTCCGGAATAAAATTAACAATAGATTAACTCGATAATGTTGAAAATGCCATCGTGTTTTCAAGATAGGAAGTAATCACAAATGAAAAAGGAAAACTGAATGAAAACTAGTTTGATTGCATTTTCAACACAACCTCTAATCTAAGAAACTAAAACATAATAAAAGCATTGAGAAGCAAAATAAGAAAAACTAATATTTTATGTGAATATGCAAAATGTGAGTGCAAAAAAGATAAAGTGCTCCGTGCCAAAGAGTAATGGTTGTAATTATACTTACTGTCTTGTGGAGTTTGGTAATCTAGAGGCATCGAAAGGTCTTTTGCTCCATCCCTATTACCATCAAAGCTTTTGGGAGTGGTACAAACAGCTGGATCCGTTACGATGATATCACTATCATCACATTCCGCTTTCAAGTCCAAATCTTGCTCTTTACTTGTGTCATTTTTGTTTATATTATTCACATTATATGTAATGTCAACTGGATTTTCATCATAAATATGTTTTAAACCATCAAAGTTATTAGAGAGCATATGATTTTTGTATTGAGGTTTGTCCTTTTTAGGCCTTTTTTCATTGAGTAAGTCTGAGAAGTAGGTTTTTTGAAGAAATTCTTCAGATTTCCTCTTCAAGTGGCTGAACCTGTGCAGTTTGTCGATGAACTGCTTTTGTTTGATGATTTCCAGTTCATTTTGTGTAGATTCATCATTAATATTGTTGTCGTAAGGGTCTGATATACATGATTCTGGTTCTGGAGTGCCTGCATTTTCTGTGTTATTTTTGGGTATTTCTTGTTCCTTTTCATTATCTTCTTCAGTCTGAAAGGTTGCAACTATTTACACATTTCTTTTCACAAAGCAGTGTTTCAAAAACTCAAATTTTTGCATATTTGTGTTATAAAACTATTCTTGAGATGTTTGATACTTATCTAGGCTGGACTTGTTGGGAAATTTTTTGTAGGACCTTGGGATAAGATAAAGGCTACTTTTCAGCTGGGAAAACTGTTGGGCAGCTTCTTATTTAGAATGATAAAATTTTATAACACAAGTATTGAGTTGATAGTTTTTGGGTTAGATAGCAGTGTGTGTAATGTCTGCAATATTTATTATAATAATGGTTATTTAACTAACCTCTTTATTAGTCAAGCCTTTGATTTGCAGAACTTCAGCGGTTCCAATGAAGCTATTCAAATCCTCCCTTTTTACACTCACTTCTCCGTGATACATAAACTGAAGCAAATCTCTCATTGCTTTGTGGCTTACATCTCTCAGCACAACTGGAATTAATTAGGGTCATGTTTACGAGAATTCAAAATAATTACTTTAAGTATTACAGTATACTAATTTCTTGGTCATTTTTTTCAGTACATTTCAATATACTATAGTTAACAATCTTTAAATAATGTGGGTTGGAAAATTGCCGACTTTTATGCTCAAAATTAACAACCTAATATCAACTTGTAATAATAATTGGAGATGCTTACTTATTGGATGCTGACAAGGATTCATTTGGAACATTTTCTTGAAGTAGGGCGAGCATATTGATAGAATAACTTTGTGTGCCTGCAGCAAATGACCTTCGACAGCGATTGTAACGTCAACAAATTCGCCATTTCCTAATAAACCGGCGAATCCTTTTGTTAAGTTCCCATGAAAATTGTTCCAGGACAATGAGAATTGTTGGTCCATTTCTAATCAGTACAGCGTCGCATCTACAAAACGAGTACACGTGAAACTTATTGAAATTAACGTATTATTATCATTATAAATATGAGTTGCAGTCTTCTTACACTTTATAACTTTAATTTATGAAATAAAAAGATAAATATTTTGTGTGAAAAAGTGACAGACATGAACGATGCGGCGCGTCGTGAAGCTGTCACAGATTCACAATGACAGATGAGAGAGAAAAAATTGCACAGATTATAAAATGAACGTGATTTAATTTTAATAAAATCGACTAAAAATCGTAAAAATATTTAGTCGATTAAAAAATATCAAAACACTAAGTGAGCTCTATGGTCTATAAAGTTCATTATTTTGGCGGGAAATTAACCGAAATAATTTTATGTCACGTGAATAATTTGTGGTTACCGTGAAAGCGATGCAGAGAATGAGCAAATTAGGGCGGCATGTTCGCGTATGGCGACAAAGTCCTATTGTTTCTGATAAAAAAAAAACGGTCAAGTACGAGTCAGACTCGAGCACCGAGGGTTCCGTTCATACCCATAGGTATACCAAATTTCAAAATTCTAAGCTCATGGGAAGTACCCTGTAGGTTTTGATAACATGCGGCAAAAAATTGCTGTTTCTTTTGATTGCGTTGACAGAGGTTTGATTTTGTTACAGCTTAAAGGTATTATAGACTTGAGTATTTAATATGAATTTCAATTTAATACCTCTACGCGTTCATGAGGAAAAGGGTAGTAAATATAAATTATTAAAAATATTTTTTTATATGATGTAACTAACTATATACGGTTTTCGAAGTTTTTCCTTTATTTATGCTCTAAGACGTTGCTGCGTACCAAATTTCAATATTCTAAGTTCACGGGAAGTAAGTTACTTCCTACAGGGTTACTCAGTAACCCTGTAGGTTTTGATTCCCTGCGAATGTCGCAAATTTGATAAAATTTGCGGCATATTCGACTAGGTTTATCTTTTGATTGCGTCGGCCTAGAACTTTGATTTTGTCACAGCTCCAAGAGGTAGTAGACCTAAGTATTGTCTATAAATTTCAGCTTGATACCTTCACGCGTTGCTGAGAAAATGGTTCTTGACAGACAGACGGACGAACGGAAGGACGGACAACAAAGTGATCCTATAAGGGTTCCGTTTTTTCCTTTGGAGGTACGGAACCATAAAAGTAGTAGTACCTACTTTTTTATTGTGTACTTATCAACAGTCAACACGTTTCATATTGTTGCCCACGTTTTTGCAAAAAATCGTTGTGTGGCAGGACAAGAAGTTCTCTTGGCGGGGCGCCACTATCGCGCGTTTTAAAGTTTAAATATTATGAATTACATTTTGACTCCTCATAATTTCTCATATTTATTATTTTAATTAAATAGTTTTTGCGTATTAAATAGTATATTAAATAATTAGTTATTTACACTTTATCTAACAAATAAATATTTAGGCTTGGAAGTAAGTACATACAGCAATAATTGATTATAAATTTAGTTCTGATAAATTCCGCGGGACCGCTTTCGTGAAGAGCATGTTTTTATGTTTTTTTTTTAATTATTACGTGGTAGAGCCGTGACGTATTTTGTCTCTATGTGACTTTATAACGTTACCAACTCTTAATTTATTTGGTACGATTTTTTCCTTACTCTATATCCATATAGGTATTTTTCACGATTCGCCACTCCATATGCAGCGTAAAGTGCCGAGGTGAAAAATCGTAAAATCATGGACAATACTCACACAGCGCTTTGTGGGAAAATTCGTGGCAAATACGCAGATTTCCACATGACGTCATATCAATCTCACGGAAGGTATTTGTGGACAGTTTTTTTTGGTTCCTAGCTCTATCAGCCGTGACTGTGACGTGTGACGTGTGTCGGTTTTGGTTTGAGATTTTGCCTAAACTAAGTCCTTAGTTTTATTAGAACCTTAATTCACATCCTATAAAATTAATGATGTAGGTAAGTACCAAATTAGGTCGAATTCGGCCAATCACGCAGACAAAAACCTAGTTAGGCTGCCTCCACATTAGGTAACGACCAGTGTTGCCACCGCGAAAGTAACGTTTTAACAAGAAAAGTAACGCATTATCTTAATTTTTCGTATTTTTATAAAATATACAAACTTACTCAATTTCAGTTACTATTAAAAAAAAAATTAAAAATATTTTTTTTAAAATCTTGCTAAACCAGATAAAGTTATTCAAAATTTCCCTATTCTATTACCTCTGCTAAATCAAATTTACTTTTTATTTATCGTTTACAATGAAGATTCGTTCATATTGAGTTCATTTTAAAATAAAGATCATTGTCACGAAAAGTACCTAACGTAAAAGTAACTTACCCAAACAAGTAACGCAAAAGTAACGTAAAAGGTCAAAAAGTAACGCAAAATGTTACAAAAGTAACGTTCTGGCAACGCTGGTAACGACAACTCTCATTGCCGCGACACTTCGACGATATCGACACGACGCGACTTTTCGGTGACTCCCCGGCGTCGCCGAGTGGTCGTCGTGCCATCGTGACTTTATTGTCGTGAATCTGTGACTTTCGTTGCCCTATCTTGACTCTTACTCTCGAGAGACGATGTCGCTCGCCGTTGTCTAGGTTTCAGCAAAGAATAACAGTAACTAATTCCTACTATGTACTAACGTGGTTCCAGTCAACAGCTTAAACTCCTTTGTTTTAATTTAAAAAATCAAATTATGCTAAAGAGTAAATCTTCACATGACCAGTGTCTCGTCACCATAAGACCATAGCGTCAATTAATTAAGTCAAGAAGCTCAGTCACCCTATTCCCCGAGATAGGCCAGCCATGACGGCGCACTTTTAATTTTCTGGTGTCACGGGTTAGCGATAAAGCCGTTCCCCTCTTTTCTACTTTCCTAAGAAAAGTATGCGATTAATGGGCTTCTTATTAAAAGTGGAAAAGTTTCAACAAGACAAAGTTTCTTGTATTGTTCGGGTTACATGGTTTTATATTCATCTATCTATGTATCTACTTGAGATCGCGTCGTGTGTTTTATTTTTGCTATGAATATACATCAATCTCTACGCCAAATAAACGCGTTTCAATATGTAGGTACTTCGTGTTAGTACCTATATGTCTTAGTAAGAGCGCTTCCGCACTACAGCCGATTCGAGTCCGCTAATAAATGATGGACCGATATCGGATGGCTATAGCGCGTAAGCATCCATACAACGGCTACGCTGGACCGTTATTACCTACATATTACATTCACGGATTCAGATAGAATAGTATGGAATGTGCTCTCATAATTGTCATTAGCCATTGCAATACTTATTAAATATTACATATATTTGCAGATTTTTTATATCTTTTAGGTACACACTCATGACTCATGGCTCACGTCTATAACATAAGTACCTAGTACCTACTAACATAATGTTTTTCCACACGCCGACAGATACTAATTACTTTATTTATCTACTAGGTATTACATAATGTGTAAGCAGTGAGCAGAGAAAAGTGGGCATCTCTATTTATATGTAGCATAGGTGTGTTTAATCTCAATGATTGATAGTCGTCACTCTCTCATAATACAGCCGATGCGATGTATAATACGATACTTATATACTTAGATCCCTTTTTATCTGGCATGTGGGTAGATGTTAATAAAAATTGTAAACAGTAAATGTGATACATGGACAAAGGAAACTTCTGGACTGAGTTGGCTAAAAATTAAACGAGGCACCTTTAGAAAGCCTCGTACAGTCATGCACTTAATGCTTGCACACAAAACCTACGTACCACAGTTACGTCTAACATCTTATGAGTAAGAGTCTTAACATCTTATGACTCTTGAGTAAGAAGCGTTGGTGCAGTGCACCTAGAATTGAGAAATTCTGGGTAGCACTGTACTGATTATGGGCAGCGTTATCTCTTAACATCAGGAGAGCGTCTTGCTCGTCTTCTTACTTCTCCACATAAAAAAAAAAACATAAAACGTATCAAACTCAAAATTAATTTATTCCAAAGTGCCTATGTTTTTTTTATATTACTTTTTATATAATTTTATATTTTTTATATTAGAGTCAGACAACCAAGCAGAAGGCCCACTTGATGGTGAGCGGTTAGCGTCGCCTATATACTTAAGTCTGCACCAGTAGTATTGCCGACGCGGTGTTGATCATTGCCAATAGTTTGGTCTCATATTCAAACCACACATTACCTTTAACAGACTGGTATTGTTGTGTGCAAGTGCTGCAGTGTATCTATAAATTTGTGTACGTGCATTTATATGCGAGTGGGCTTACTAAAGCGCCTGTTTTTAGCTTACTCAATCCAATAGGTTTCTTCAGCCATGATCTGGTACACATAGATATAGCCAGGTCTGTGGGGTCCAGCGGCGCGGTCACTCGGCTCGAGGCTGCCATTGACAGGTAATCGATGCGGTTTGCTAGTTTATTTGGCTATCGGTTCCGCTCTCGGCATGTGTATCTACTCGTTATAATCGATACAGCCCCCGGCTTAATACGGTTTCGAATCGAACCGTATATTCGATTACATAGATTTAGATATTTGACTGCTGTTTTATCTAACGGTCACGGATTATCTTGGGCCTTTGATGTAAGATTGATCTACTTTGTGATATTTATAGGTCATGGGTCTTTTAGGAGGTTCCTTATATAAATGTATGTTACTACCGTTACTACTGAGCTACCTTCTATATTATGATGTCAGAAGTAGCTCTGTTCGTAACAGAGGCTTAATCCAATAAATATTTACCACCTTAATATTTCTAATTCCTACTAATGACATTATTACGTGTATTTGTGTGTGACCTGTTCACGCTTAAATGACCCTCTGGCCACAAATTATTTTGGAAATACAATGAACATTTTTTATAAAATCAAAAATGACTTCAAATTATTTTTTTGCTTTAACGAACGGAACTAGCTTTTTCGGCGGAAAATGATGGGATGAGGATGTCTCTGTTTAAGAGTCTTAACGCAGTTTACCCATCATACTTTAAGATTAAACTCAAGAACATCAGATAAGTACGATGACTATTATCTGCCGCACACCGATCAACTCCCCACCGACCTATTTACGAGTACTACACAAGAGCGGATTGTCGAGTAAGTACAGTGCTTTGGCACCTGAAACTTGGTCGGGCTTAACTTTTATACGATGGATCTAGTCGTTCGGGATTGACGTGAGTCGAGGCATTGCTTCGAATTAAAACCTAACAAGTAGGTTCATAGATGTTACGAAATGTTATATACATAGTATTATGTAAATACAATTATTACTAATTATATGAACATTGTCTAATTATATGAACATTGTCTACATTATTGCCTTTATTACACATAGCTAAAACTCTATATATTTAGATTCTAGTCTAGCCTATATATAGATAATTGTTATTTTCAAAGGCAAATACATCAATAATAATATGCCACAATCCGATAAAAAACGTAATCAATCCAGAAACTTTTCTGCTGAATGAAACTTTGTACTAACTAAATCATTGGAAAAACTTCGAGCGACCGGATTGAATAAATTACTTTATCCCATATCATTAAGATTGGCATGATTCAGTGTTTGATTGCGGGATCTTTCGCTCTGATTTCCAGTGGGGAAGTCACCGTAAGTCGGAAGTGTGAGACGTGCCTCAAGAAATGTTGGAAGTTGGTGGCGTGTGATTGGCCCCATTGTGTGTCCTCAATGATCTGCCTCTAGACCGCTATACAGCTCAATTCTTGCTCTTTTCATGCTAATACCCGTTTTGGTTACAGTTACAGATCCTATTTTATAAATCATATAATATATATAATACTCATATTATTAAGACCTAAGCGCGTATACTTAATTAATTAATGAAGTACCTACCTAAAAAAGAATCTAAATGATTTTGAAATTAACGGCTCATAAGATTATTTATTATCTTTAATCAATTAAATATATTCGGTACTTACCGTCGTTGTGTACTCGTATTTCGTAATACCAATATACAAAAACATTATATAATTTTAAATTATGTTTTTGAGTTACATCATATACAATAACTCGTAAAATTCCTCTAGATTAAATTTTGTCCCATTTGAAATAAGTGGCGAGAGCCGTCAAAAACTGTAATTACGTTCACAATACCAGAAAGAAAGTTCAATCAGGCGGCAGACGCCGGCGGCTAGGCTGACCGTTTACCAATATCTCAGCTGAATGGACCTCAATTAAGCCTTGCTGACTAACATAGAATAAATCTTTACTTAAAAATTGGATCCTCAAATAATAACTCAGATGACAATCGCAAAGTAAATTACATCCCTCCCCGTTGGGAGCCATGAATTATATTTTTGCATTAATCTAACCTCACGGAGATTTCTAGTCACGTTTGCAAATTTTATTCCTTTCTGATCTTCCTAGTGTTATCTTAAATTTATTTCAGCTCCTTATATAAGAAATGTAATGTGCCTGTAGAGCCCAAAGATAGGGACTGGCTACTCTAATCCAGAGTTATGTGTGGAAAACTGAGTGCACCTTTTGTTTTCCACCTCCGAAGTCTGGGAGTGGTTAGGTTTTACGTAGGTATCTATTCTTTACTGTCTTTTTTATTTTCAATGTCTAGTCATCAATATCTAGAGGCTTTTTGTCTTCATATTGGCCATTCTACGGTGCTTTATTTGGGAAAGAACCAAAGAGACAATGGGCTGCTTTTACTAAAATGACTGCGAAACCAACCGTTCCGTGTAATGTCTTCTGTATTGTTACAGGGACTCGAGGGCTGGTTTTTACAAAAATGGTCGTTATAGATGAGTATGCCTAATTCTTATCTTGTTCCGCAAAACAATGAAACCCCCTAATGGCTTACTGAAAGGATTTTATATTATAGGTAAAATGTAAAGGTTGGTTCTGTGACTGGACATTTATTTGCATTGAGTTTTTTTAGATAAGTACCTACTTACTCGTACCTAAATTTTAATAAATGAGACAACATTAGCTTTTTAGTGGAGGCCTGACGAGGTAGGCTTTTAGTAGTTTACTTTATAAAATGGAAAGAAAACTACTAAAATATGATTCTATAAAAAGAAAAGAAGAAAATAGAATCGACTGCATATAAAACTCTTTTATGTTGGATGTGGCCATTTGAAGGTGGCACAAACCTCCTCCGCCAATGAGCAGTTGTCTTGGAGTCCAAACGCTCAGTCACAATGCAGGTGCTTATCCTGCTGAGCCCGAGGCGGTGGCACTGTCAGGGTTATACCTCTTCACTTAGAGGATTATGTCGTGGAACGACTGCTTATCGCCGGCGCCCGTCACTGCTCAGCACTTATAATGGCAAACGTTTTGTTGTTACAGCATTTATTAAAATGAAAGATGTTTTGAAATGAGATTGTTTTTAGTGTAAGATCGCGAATATATGTACTTAGGCAATGTTAACTAAAGAGGTGGCTAGTTTAATCTTAGTTACAAAATTAACTCAGCTTTAAAAACTAGTTACGAACATTAACGTTAAGTAGATAACGTTGTTACAATAAGAGGCTGACAATGCACCTAGAGCTTGGCGCCGGCGAGGGTGGTTGGGGAGAGATCCGCTAATGCCCCTCGGAGCGCGGATTACTTCATGGAATGGTCGCGCTTAGCACCACTCCAGCGTGAAAGCTGAAGCCGATCTGTTTGCTGCCAGCCACTCGCCAGAACAATCAAGTGTCAGCCAAAAGATTCGAGGTATCTCTATTTAGGTTACGTAGAGCTTAAGTATTGACGGGTAGCGCTTTTTGCAGTTTTAAACTTTCATACCGCAGATCACACTTTTAAAATATTTCTTAAGTCAATGATTAAAAATTCGCGTAAATCCCAATTTCAAGAACCATTACCCAATGCTTTCTTTTCCTCCTGTCTCAACGATTGTTGAACTTTAGTTTACACTTCGAACAAAGTTGTGGAGAACTTTTTATTTTCTTCGTCTATTGGCTTCCCTCGAAAAACTTCGACTAGTGTCAATAGGAATCAAGAAACCAACATTTATTTTAAACAGATAACACGTCTGGTATTTACTCTATTTTAGGAGTGTCGGTGAGCGTAAAATTCAAAGCCTTTTTTCTATTTATCTATAGGCACCCCAGAGGTTTAGTTTTTATCGGTGTTCTTTCTATATACCACACAGGCTTAGTGGGTAGGTATGCAAGTTATAGCGAGCTTACACACACTCACTGACTTCAGTGGAATATTGGTTCAATAAATCCGAAACAAAAAGCCAGTGCTACGTTTCGGCTCAACATAAAGGCCAAATCCGGAAACCTACCAATATTTCATGCGGTTTTTGTTCATTTGCTTTTATTGGGTATAAATTGGTGCATGAATAACGCGTCTGACTTTAGGTGTCTTTGTTTTGAAACGTAGATGGTTCAATGGTTTTTTATTCTTCTGATCTTATGATTAATTATTTTATTAAGTAAGAAGACAGCATCATACAGTAAAAGGGACTATTCACTTATCTCAATTTCAGATATCTCCGAATTTATAATAATATGTTACAAGTTAACCAAAAGTAACGAGAGCTTATCTGTGCCCGGACGAGAATTCAACTTCAGACTCGTACATTCCGGCTCGCGTATGTAGATACTCCGATAATATTCCCGTATTGTAGCAAATGGAAAACGTTATCACGGCAGCGGTAACGTTTCCTCTGATCTCTCGTAAGCCCAGATTAGGTCGGATTGAGTCGAACCGTGCCACCGAACTGGTTATATTGAAGACGTATGTACGTCGTCTGAAAACAACCCTAATTCCTATTAACTTGTCCGATTCATTAAGTACTTTCATTGGATGAAACTCGGCTTAAACGCGGTTTCCTCAGAAACTAATCTGGAGTTCAATTATATTCTAGTTCTAATACCTATCTACTTACCTCAAAATGTAGATGTGCCTTATTTAGTTTAGTTGAACATCGCGCTTCAACCTAATTTTACGAACCTCAGAGTCCTGATTAGCATCCTACGAGTATGTTAATTAGTGAGTGCATTGCCAGTAAAGGAATATAATCAAATTAAGAGCATAAAAAGTTTTCTCTATAAAAATACCGCAGTACATCATTTTCAGCTCAGACTGAATGCGAAATGATCTTTGCGTTTAGAATTAGAGGTTGGGTTAAAGCTTTACAGATATAGCGGAACATAGTTATTTTGAAAAGGCTTGCACGGTGCGCCCGCGGCTGTAGGCGGGAATATAATAATAGTCGACGGGCACCGCGGAATATCATCTCAGTACATTGTGAGAGGCAGGATGCTCATTAGATGAACGCCCGGGGCCGACCGCGCCGCGCCAACCCTACCTTATACATTGCCACAGTTCATGTACTCATTGTACCTTACTCAACTAAATAAAATCAACTATTTTATGCAGTTCATTAGGTAGTTAAAACTTGGAAGTTACCTACGTACAAAGTTTCTTTTTTATCATTATCTTTATAAGCCATTTTATTACAAGGATATACCACCCTATTTCTGTATATATAGGTCAATTATTTAAATTACCATAACTTTCCGGACAATAAAAATTAATGCGGGGTTTTTACTTACACGAATAAAATCAAATCTATCGATAGATAACTCTACCCACAGGTTGAATTAACCCAGGAGTAGTATCCAGTTATATTTATTTATTTATATATATAATTATCTTGTCTGTTCTAATTAGTAAAATCGGTATTCAAAGCGTTATAATGCTATAAATATTAATTGTACAGTCATACTGCGATTACAGATTAACTGTGGTGTTGCATTGCCTTCACTGCACATCACATTAAAATTAGTTTTATTACAAGCTCAGTGCGCTGTACAAAACCCACAACTAAAGGAAAGCTATAATGAACCCCAGTTCTTTTAAAGCTCACAAGTTAAAATATAGAGGGTAGTTAAAATCCCAAGGAACGGCGTCGATAAGAGTTCAACGCGTGTCTAAAACGGAATGTGTTCAATTCTGAAGTAAAGTCTCAATTCTCAACAATAAAGTTACGTTATGAGTTCAGAATTTATCGTGAAAACCTGTACGAATTACATAGGTCTAATAAGCATTAACCTTGTTACGTTATCGTCTGAGTTGCGAACGGTGTTAACATTATAATTATAACGAGGAATAATATCTGAGTGAGTTTGCGAAGCCAACGTAATATTTTAATCTTATCATTCGAGTCAAGTTTCATGTCTCGCGAGGAAAGTTTGATCCGTGGTTCAAGTTTCGAGACGAGCGTACAACTGTGACTAGGAGACTTGAGCGCCTCTCCTTTTGGATCGCTTTACTGCTGCGGATACTAGGACATTACACTTTATTGTGTCTATTCCATCAATACAAACTAAGTTACTAGTTTGCTAAAATGCAATTACAATAATTACTATTGTTTTGATCCAAAATGATAAGCTTAAGAGATATTTCACTTTCTACAAAAGTTCGTAATAAATGCATGCAGGCATTTAATGCAAATAGCAAAACAACTAACATCATTGTCATGTTTTATTCAGTTTCAGTAGTAGGTATTCTTGACTTCCCCTGACTCCTGACATTGTGAAGCTTATGAGACTAGAGAATATATTCTCTCCTTAACTCCGGTCTGGAGCAAAGCTATTAATTTTACCTATCTATTTGCAGTTTGCTGCTTGCCGGTGTATTTCGGAAATAATCTCTTTTGTTCAAGCGGCGGGCTGACTAAGCATTTTCGAAGTTAAGAAGCCTTGTTTGGCCGCTTCCGATATTTGTTAAGATCGTGTCGGTTTTAGGAGATGCCAGCTTGAGATAATTAATGTGTAGAGCTCCTTCAAACTCGTCCCGGTAATTTAACTTGTAATTGAATGAGTAACTTTTACAAAAGGTGTTTTCGTAAAGTCGCGCCGCTTCTTCGTAATAAGCGTCTTTGCTGAAATTATGACCTAATTTATGGTTCAGCAAACAGGGACTAGTGATTAATACAAAAGTGCTTTGTGGTTATTAATAGGTACACGTGTAGATAGTGCGAGTAATTCAATAGGTCGTCTAGCAAGAGATAGTCTGTTTGCACTATCAAGTTGACATAATGAATGGAGAACGGTGGCACAATTAATTGTTTCTTAGGAATGTACCCAGCTGCACTGCTGCACTGATATCATACATATACCGCTACATGTAGACATAAATAGAATAATTTACGAGAAACAACAACAAGCCTATTGTACTGACATATATATACACATATTTTTATTGTTTTAAAGACAATGCCACATGGATAATTTACTCCATCCCAATTAAAAAGGGATTTAAAGTAAAGCGTACGTCGAGACATTATCAGAACATTGTAATGGGCAAATCAATGTCGCATCGGCGCACAACTACAGACTACGTAATCTTAAAACGCCACTTTAGCCGGAGTCATTCGAGGTAACGAGACCATAACTCCGTCTTGTCTGGATACGGCATAATCCCGCGTTCACGAAACTCCGTAGATTCAGATAGAGGATAGAAATACGATTAGTAGGGTTTGTTTAGTTTGATTGGAGCCGGGTAAGCCGCGGTTGCCGGGAGATAGCACGATTTCTTCGCGTCCGTGGTTGATAACTCAGATACTGTGTAACGGCGGGATCAGCCACGGTTAATCTGTAAGCCGGTGGGTTCACACGATACGGATCTAAGTCAGATGTTGTCTGTCTTGCTTAGGACGGGCACGAGTGGGTTAATGACTCGGAAATCATTCGGGTTAACTTACTTCGGGCACGGATTCTAAGATACGGGCTAACAGATTTGTTAGTCTAGCGTCTCTGGCGTTTCTATCAGAGTTCTTCATCCGAGACGGCCCTTAGAGAGCTCGGGATAATTCTATTATATAACTATATTTAGAACCGTAATAAAGTTCATTAATCCAATTAGTTTCATTAGATTTCAAAGTTTGACCGAACTAATTTTCATTCATTAATGGAAACTATGTAGGCGATATCTGTTCGTAGCTAAATGAAATATAATTATACTTACCTAAATAATTTATAATTTAATGCTTGCCCTAAATCTTTTCCAAAAAATAGAAAAGGATTAAATTCTGAAACTCATGTTAAACAGACGAAAATGTTCTGTATAAATATTATGAGTCTTTCTTATCAATTCACACCTAAACGGCTCCGATTTGACTGTAATTTGATACTTTAATTTTTGAATAACACACAAGGTCCTTTTTGCGGGTAAATCTGTTGGGTACAGCTGATTCTGAATAAACAAATACACTATAAAGTGAGCTAATAGCTACATGTATATTATATTAATTAATGAAGAAGGAAAGCGAGGGTTGTCGCGCAGAGCTGCGGCTTCTCCCGGCCGGTGGCAGCCGGATAATCAATTAACCGTTGACCGGGTGCATCCTGCACCGGAACTATGATGAGACGCCGGATAAATGGACCGGAAATCTGCCTCTTACATGACCCGGATTCTGTTTACCACTAAATTCAATATGGACGTTGATAAATACGCGGCTTGCTTTACGTTGTTTACATAGGGGACCATTTACTCGAGAGTTCTAAGATTCGGAGCTCACACAAACTGTAAAGCAACCTTTCTATAGATAAGGTTCGATTTGCAAGCCATCACAGATTATATCCCTAAAAATACGAAATACAATCGTCTGATTAAAATGTCTGTCCAGGTTTTGCAGTCACAGGGCGTAAAAAAGACATAATGGATAAGAAATAGGTAAGTATTTTATATTTCGAATACTTACCAAAAACTTGTTAGATATTGCCGGTGACAAAATCACGAATACCTGAATAACTTTATAAGAGGTGGGATAAATAAGCACCTTTTTTCAGCGGGACATAGACTTTGGACACTATATTATATTATAGGTCCAAACTTTTAAATCGACGATACGTTATGCCACTGGCTGCTGCAGGTGGATTTAGAATGAATGATCCACCTAGCATTGAAAAACAAAAGAAACGTGATTATATTTTATATTTCGAACTACGCTAAAATAAGGGTGAGTGCATAACGTTTACCATAACATCTCAGTTCTCAGTAACCGTACTCATAATAAGGTGTTATCAAATGTCTTGACAGTAGGCCCTCGACCGCGAGCGCTCCTTGATAATTGACGCTCGGGAAATTACATGTCGGCCCGTAGACAGTTGTTGATGACGTCACGACACTTGATTATAAACGATTTATTTCAGAGTGGTGCGAATATCTAAAAGCTACTACACACAGAACGCGAAGGCGTGGCGAAGACGTGGGTGGTGTTTTTATTTATTGTGTTAAAACACAATAAATAAAAACAATAGATAAGTGTGTGCCACAAATCGGTCCCCAACTCAGCATAATGCTGGGTGCAAGCATCCAGCGCTGGTCTTCCGTTGGAGCCGCTAAGTGACGTTACGGACATACAATACACTCAAACAAAGAACAAAATTAAATTGAAATTTGGTAACATATACACATCCAAAGACTAATAAAAATTTCATTTTTTTTAAGTCAACCTATATTACCTACGCTGTTGATCTCAGATTCTCAGATCCCTTCAACAGCCTAAGGTTCTGGGATGGCGAGCGTAAAAAACCTCAATCTGTTATGATAGACTAGTTGATGGGTGACTTAGATGATTGATGACGTATGTGAATTCGTTTACACAAATTCTAATATTACACAAGACGCGCCTCCGCCATTCCTTTGGATTCGGTGTGCAGTGGCTTTTATATTAAGGGTGAGTCAAAGAGTCGCCCCATCTGTCACGGGAAACTTTGGAGACTATGAGATGTCTGAGTACCTTAAATATTAAACGTACTACTCATACGAGTACGTTTATACGAGTAAATACGAGTTCTAGTATTTAGTATCTACTTACTTTAGAAAAGAAATAAACACTTAAATAAAAACCGGTCAAGTACGAGTAGGACTCGAGCACCGAGGGTTCCGTACAAACCCGTGCGTTTGTACGGAACCCTAAGGAAAAGTGGGTATAATATTATATTGGTTTTGATTCCCTTACAAGTACTTGCGAGTTTAATAATATGCGTCTAAAATTGCTGTTTCTTTTGATTGCGTTGAAATAGAGGTTTGATTTTTTTACAGCTTAAAGTTATTATAAAGCTGGGTATTTTATATGAATTTCAATTTAATACCTGAACGCGTTCTTGAGGAAAGCGGTAGTAAAACAAAATTATTAAAAATATTTTTTTATATGATGTAACTAAAAATTTACAGCTTTCGCAATTTTTCCTGTGCTTGTGATCTAAGATGTTGCTGCGTACCAAATTTCAAGATTCTGAGTTAACGGGAAGTATCCTGTAGGTTTTGATTCACTTGAGAGTAGTCGCGTGTTTAAAAAAACCGGTCAAGTACGAGTAGAACTCGAGCACCGAGGGTTCCGTACAAACCTACGGGTTTCTACGGAACCCTAAGGAAAAGTGGGTATAATATTATATACTTTAGGTATTGATTCCCTTGCGAGTACTTGCGGGTTTGAAAATATGCGGCTAAAATTGCTGTTTCTTGATTGCGTTGACATAGATGTTTGATTTTTTTACAGCTTAAAGTTATTATAAAGCTGAGTATTTAATATGAAATTCAATTTAAACCTGTACGCGTTCTTGAGGAAAGGGGTAGTAAATACAAAATTATTAAAAATATTTTTTTATATGATGTAACTAAAAATTTACAGTTTTCGCAATTTTTCCAATGCCTATAATTTAAGACGTTGCTACGTATCAAATTTCAAGATTCTGAGTTCATGGCAAGTATCCTGTAGGTTTTGATTCCCTTGAGAGTAGTCGTGAGTTTAAAAATACGGCTAAAATTGCTGTTTCTTTTGAATGCGTTGAGATAGAGGTTTGATTTTATTACAGTTTAAAGGTATTATAGATCTTAGTATTTGATATGAATTTTAGTTTAGTACCTGCACGCGTTCATGAGAAATAAGGTAGTAAGTATGAAATTATTAAAAATATTTTTTTAAATGATGTAACAAAAAATTTACAGTTTTCGCAATTTTTCCTTTATCTGTGCTCTAAGGAGTTGCTTCGTGCCAAATTTCAAGATTCTAAGTTTACGGGAAGTACCCTGTAGGTTTGATTTTTTGAGAGTAGTTGCGAGTTTAAAATTGTGACTAAAATTGCTGTTTCTTTTGAATGCGTTGACATAGAGGTTTGATTTTATTACAGTTTAAAGGTATTATAGATTTAAGTATTTGATATGAATTTCAATTTAATACGTTTACGCGTTCATGAGAAAAGAGGTAGTAGGTATAAAATTATTTAAAAAAAAATTTCATATGATGCAAATTAAAATTTATAGTTTTCGTAATTTTTCCTTTATCTGTGCTTTAAGGAGTTGCTTCGTGCCAAATTTCAAGATTCTGAGTTTAGGGGAAGTGCCCCATAGGTTTTGATTTATTTGGTAATGTCAAAAATTTGCTGAAATTTGCGACATATTCGACTATATCTTTTGATTGCGTTGGCCTAGAAGTTTGAAATTTTCACAGCTCTAAGAAGCAATGGACCTTAGTATTTCCTATAAATTTCAGCTTGTTACCTCCACGCGTTCCTGAGAAAAAGGGTCTTGACAGACAGACAGACGGACGGACGGACAACAAAGTGATCCTATAAGGGTTCCGTTTTTTTCCTTTTGAGGTACGGAACCCTAAAAAATGCGGCTAAAATTGCTGTTTTTTTTTAATGCGTTGACATAGAGGTTTGATTTTATTACAGTTTAAAGGTATTATAAAACCTTAGTATTTGATATGACTTTCAGTTTAATACCTGCACGCGTTCATGAGAAATAAGGTAGTAAGTATGAAATTATTAAAAATATTTTTTATATGATGTAACTAAAAATGTACAATTTTCGGAATTTTCCCTTTATCTATGCTCTAAGGAATTGCTTTTTACCAAATTTCAAGATTCTACGTTCATGGCAAGTACCCTGTAGGTTTTGGTTTTATGAGAGTAGTTGCGTGTTTAAAATTTCGGCTAAAATTGCTGTTTCTTTTGAATGCGTTGAGATAGAGGTTTGATTTTATTACAGTTTAAAGGTATTATAGGTAAAGGGTTACAGTTTAAAGGTGTTATAGGTTTAAAGGTATTTGATATAAATTTCAGTTTAATACCTGCACGCGTTCATGAGAAATGAGGTAGTAAGTATAAATTATGAATAATATTTTTTTCATATGACGCAAATAAAAATTTATAGTTTTCGCAATTTTTCCTTTATCTGTGCTCTAAGGTGTTCGCTGCTTCGTGTCAAATTTCAAGATTCTGAGTTCACGAAATATACCCCGTAGGTTTTGATTTATTTGGGAATGTCAAAAATTTGCTGAAATTTGCGACATATTCGTCTATATCTTTTGATTGCGTGGGCCTAGAATTTTGAATTTTTCACAGCTCTAAGAGGCAATGGACTTTAGTATTTCCTATAAATTTCAGCTTGTTATCTCTACGCGTTCCTGAGAAAAAGGGTCTTGACAGACAGACGGACGGACGAACGGACGGACAACAAAGTGATCCTATAAGGGTTCCTTTTTTTTCCTTTTGAGGTACGGAACCCTAAAAAACTTATTTCAAAGTACTTTTGTATCAAATTTATTAGTTATTATAATATGTAGTGTGAATTCCGCTTCAAAAAAGCGGAAATAACACTAAATATTAAGCGGAATTAACACTGAATATTATAATAACTAATAAATTTGTTATAATGGATTTCCGAAAAGTAACGTCTGATTCCATTAATTATTTACTTATGTATCTTTTCTTTTACCTAATAGGTACAATATTATTTATTTCATTTGATTCGTCATAAGAAGTTTGATTTTTTTTACTTTTTAAATGATTGTTTTCTTAATTTGTATCTATTTATCCATGCAACTTTAACACAGTTTTCCCGATATTCTTGTAAATTTCGTGTTCACCATTAACGCTCATTCCTTTACCAAGATACTAAGTTTTCAAACTCCCTGATAAACCCCAATGTTTCAACCATTTTCACTTCACAAAAAGCTCAAAATCCAACGCACCTTGATTTTATTTACTTAGTTTAAAACTCACACAATTTGTTGACCGGTTTCCATAGCAAGTCCACTACCCGCCGTCCGGTAAGTGTCCGGGTAATTAATGTTCCGCCAAACACTGCGCCGGATGTCCGAGCGCGCCCGGTTATGGTAAAATACCCGGATATCAAGCTACTGCGATGCCTTTGCGGCTTCTATTTATATTTGGACTTTATTGAGCAAGGTGATGAGGATTTCTATAAAGAAGCTGAGGAACTATATATAAGCAATAATTCCTTGAATCTCATTGACCTAGCTTTACGTTACTTTTACATATGTATAAGTAAACGGTACCTAATGTGATGAAAGAAAGAAAGAAAGAAAAGACATTTATTTGTGAAATACACAACATACATAGAAGAAAAAAAAAAGAGAGAACAAATTAATTAAAACAGAATAGGTGCATAATATGTTTTTATAGTAGGTATAATGTGTACGATGCACGTCCTATTACGTCACGAATATTCAGCCTAAATATTTAATGATCGAAATTATATACATACGAAGACTAAGTAACATGTAAGGTCCTTATTTCTATTTTACCAACATTTTTGTTGATAGACTAGGACACTGCGCCGCAAGATAAACTCAGGAGGTAGGTAGAGCTTATTGAAGTTTTGTTAAATTGCACAAAATTAAAACGACCACACATGTTGCGGTACTCTGCTAGTCGGACTGTGCTCGGACACGGAACGAAAATTCAATAGTGCAAGTTGGTAATAAAACGTGGCCTGTTGACATCGAACCGTTGCACCATAGTTGAGACTTCATTTCAGTTGGTAAATTTGTCGAGCGTCCGTCCGAAATTGCGAGCTTATTGCGTCCACGGCTTGTTTGTACGGGCGGTCAAAGCTTTGTAAGTTGCAAGGTGCGCCCACAATCAAATAAATGTCACTAAATAATGATGTTTCCCGGTGCCCGCCCTTTGTAGCCGTGTCCGGTGAGGCGCGGCTGCATACAGCATAACGCTGGTTCTGGCATTAATACATAATTTCGGTTTCATGTACGCGGATCGGTGAATCGTGCACAAATGGAAATAATGATGTACATTTTCACTGAAATGCAAGCGAAAATTAAACGTGATATACGAATACAAACTCTCACAGCGTTAATTCGTAAAGGCTTCAAAACTAACCATATTACGGAAGTATATCGCTATAGTACGAGTAAAGATATCGCTTAAATGTCTGCTCAGAAACAAGTTTGGCAACAGCGTTTTCCGATATCACATATCAGGCAGCAACCAAACCGAATCATATAAGGTAATCCAACCATAACTAATAGTCACATTCGAAGAAGTCGCAAGTCGGCTTCGCACTCAGTTCCGATCCGGCACTTGGCACAAGTTAAATGTAGTGTAAACAGAGGGTAGTTATCGCAACACAGCGTGCCACTAAATCTTCAGTAGCGTGGGCGACCGGCGCGACCGTTTGTCATGTCGGCCACCGTCGCCGTCACTCATGCCTTGTGCTGCTTATGTCGTGTGTGATGAGGATCACGATTTATCAATGTACCTTGTGAATTGCAAAAAAGGTTCTACCGCTGAACGAGCATACGAGTGAGTTGATGAGATAGTTATGGTAATGTTTTAGCTTAAAATAAACAATCCGTACATTGACTTTATTTTTACATAACAATAAGTACGTTATCTTAAATGACGTCAATCATATTATTTATTGTTTAAGTTGTATTTATTACTACTACTAGCTGGGTCCAGAGGTTTTACCCCTGAAAAATAGTGTGTCATGTCCACAAGAGTCTATGCTACCTATGTGCCGATCTGGATCTCGGCTGGATCTACAACCGGCACGTACCTACACTCACACACTCACACATTCTCTTAAAGTTTCACATATCACTCTATTATTATAAATGCGAAAGTTTGTGAGTGTGTGACTGTTTAAGTGTGCATGTTTGTTACTTCTTCACGCCTGAACGGGTAGACCAATTGAGATGAAATTTGGTATAGAGATAGCTTAGACCCTTGAATAACACATAGGCTAAAGGGCTACAACGGGTAAAACCCCTATGCGCAGCATAACTTAGTAGGATTTTTCCGATCTAGCCTTCCTACATGCTACCAATTAGGTACCGATTGACCCATGAAAATAGCACAGCCTGTTTCATGCCCAAAACATTCATGCGCGTTGGTGCAAACAGCATGTCTGAATAATTAGAAACTGAACCGTGAGTCTTTTAATTAAATTTGTTTTCTACTCTACTTTTTCATTGCAAAAAGTCTGTGCAACTTCGGTACCTAGTTAGCTTTTGTCATTCATTCACACCGCACTACAAAGGCCTGCTTTTAACTAAACGAAGTTTATCCTAAAGCAACAGTCGCCTGATCCCGCTTTCGCAGCTTTGAAAAATAACTCTAGTTTGCGCGGGACTTAGCCACGTTTTATTTTAATATGCATAAAATATACTCAGCACTTTAACGTTTCTACTTTAGTTCAACTCGCTAATGAGTTTTTCAATTTGAAACCAGAGAATTAAGGGGACATGTTGTTTAAAAGTAACTCTATATTTCCATTTTAAACATTTTCATTTTAAACTTTATTCTGAAACGGTACATAAGCGTCAAAATCTAGATAATGAATAACGTTAAGAAAATCGTAATGTACTCGTAAGGTTAAGGAGAGTTATCTTCACACTCATATAATTTCATTATACAGCGACATTATAGAGTGTTGATTTTGTTATTTTGATTGATATATATTTTTTTGTAAGTCACATCCCCACTTATTGATGAAGGTACACTACACAAGCTCAATTTGACAATGTGTTGAAGATGTCTTCTCGTTAACCTATCTATAACAATAGCATTTTATATTTTGCGTAGCATCCCTAATAAATTGGCTTACAACACAACTGGCAGGGTAATATTTTCAATCGGGTAGCGGCGCAAAGCTCACGCCTGTTCAATGTAGAGATTGGTACATAATATTGCAATCTCCGTCGGCAAACAGTCCCGAGTCCCGTCGTCCCGAGTATATGCGTTAGGAAGCAATACTTACGCGGAAGGCTCCGCGGTTAAACTTCCCAGCGTACAGCAATACGCTCTTTCGTATTTAACCACTCGTGGTTAGGGGCCCTTGTTTTGTACTCGAGTAGGTATAAACGCCTACAGTTCTCAGAGAATTGTTATCGAGCCTCCATAATAATTATGCTGAACTGTAACCTGAGACTAGGATTTAGAGAAAATTATTTTCTATTTCTAACGCCTATCAAGCTCAGAACTGTAGTAATAATTTCACAAGCTTTTTGTTAAAATAGGTATGTTTTTTGTAGTAGTTTTAAAACTCGGTATAACGAAAAGTCAAAGATAATGTTCGAACGATATTTATATTTTAATTAATTTTATTTATGAAATTTACACTTAGGTAATTAAAATCGCAATTATATCTAAAATTTCATTACAAAGTCGCATTGCTATTGTCACTCTGAGGCACGAGCTAAGTCTCGGATGCTTATTTCCCCCTTACATTTTCTACTTGTGACAAAGGAATATTTCATATTTCGTAGCATAACGTTTCGTAGCATATTTCATATTTCGTAGTTTCGTAAACGTAACTAAATACATAGATTATTTGAAGTTTTGGCATTATATTATCAAAATATAATTCGCTACAAACTAACAACAAAGTGGCTTTCAGGAGGTATTTTGGAGGCATTCAACGTTAACCCGCTCACTGTTTAAGTGTCTTTGCGCGATTACGAAATGGAAAATACAGAAATTAAGGCAAAGTTTCGGCGGGTGCCTCTTTTATGACGTGTTCTTATCTCTCGGGAACGACGCGTGTATGAGTGGAGAGCAAACCATACTCGCTTTGCATATAAAATCTTCCGTGTGGAATTCCCATTTCTTTATTCCTTGTTGCATAGAGTCTATAATGGTGTGGATTTTGTAGAATGTGTGAGATTCTGCCGTAGCGGTTGTTGTACAAGTGGTACCTATTGTGGCAGTGCCGCTTTGTTTGCCAGTGTCGCCGATATATCTCGAAAGTTTTGCGGTGCAACAACGCATCTCTTCACTTATATATGTAGGTATCTTTGAATGCAAATGCTTTAAACGCCTCGTAATATGTAAGAGTTCGTACTTACTATATACTAGCTTACGCTTGAAGCTTCGATCGTATTAAATTCCTTTATATTAAGCGGATGTCTACGTAACTATATCTATTTCTATCTTAAATTTCAACTCAATCCGTTCAGAGGTTTGAGCTGTGCGTTAATAGATCAATCAATCAGTCAGTCGGTCGTTTACTTTTAATATACTTACTAATAAAATAAGTATCTTATTATTATCGTGTTATTATTTATAATGAAAGCTTATCAGTTAATAGTCAATAAATAAAAGCAAACAAAGATCTGCTGACTATGGTGTACGAAACTACGAAAACTAATTATCTTCTTTGCCAAAGTAATGTGTGGCAAATATTTGATTAATAGCTATTAAAGCTGATTCTTGGTAACCAAAGTAATAACAAGCTACGCTTTATCTTTTAAATAGGTAATATTTATCTTTGTTAATACTACGTAGTAGTGGATTTTCGTAATCCACAAAAGCTCAATTTTATGTAGTAATCAAAAACCCATGCTACCTATTTTTTCAAAACGCTACGTGATAGGTTTAAGGAATTAATGGGAGGGAATGTTTAAATTCTCCTAATTTTAAAGGAATATAAGTTAGAAATATAAACAAATTAAAATGACAATTTACGAGAACGTGAGACATATAAATGAAATTCGGATTTTTAGAATGAATAATACACAAACAGTTAATAAAAAGCGGACACCATGTTCTAAAGAGAAAACTGACGCCATGTCGTGTCTGGCATTCAAAAATGAAAGCTTTTTTCCATTGTGAACCTTTTTATCCGGGGAAATGACTTATTATGTTCCAATTAAAAAGTTTCTTTTTTTTACTTTTAACTCGGACTCACTAAGATCCTAGGAGAGCCTCTCTTTTCCCATATCGAGGGGTTACGCGATCGCATGCGCTGATCGCTGTGAACCTAACAAATTATACTTATTTATAAATAGGTTTTATCCGCTGTACTATGTCTATGTATTATTCCAGGGTGTAAGCTATCTCTATATCAAATTTCAGCTCAATCGGTCCACCCGTTTAGGCGTGAAAGAGTAACAAACATAAGCATGTAGACTTGGATATTTATGCGCTTATACGTTAGTAGTGTATTTCTTAGCTCAGCGTCGAAATTGATTTAGACATTTTTAAATTTATCGTCGCCTCACATTGTCACGTGAGAAAAAAAGGTTCCTTCTATCTATTTTCTACACAATAAAATTTAATTTAGCAATAACTTCACTTTTAGTTATGGTTACAGCATTTCTTTTGTTCGTGGTATCTGCCTCTTAACAATAGTCTGTGGAATAACGAGATTCAAACTCGCATGGAATATCTTTTAATGTGTACATATGGGGCATTCGATCGGAGGGATTGCAATGTTTGTTTCAATTTCCTGCGCTCAGAAGCGGGCTTTCTTTCTGTCGCAGCTCGGTTGTTTTTCTTTAGATATACATTTGCCACTGGCATGTTTGATTTTACTTTGTTTTTGTCAGACCGTTCCTTCTTTATTATTATTCTAATGTGCACGACACTTTATTTTTGTTAATTATAATTATTTTCTTTCTAAGTAGGACTGTATTTAAGAACAGCAACAAAATATAAACAACTAGCTGCACCCAGCGGTTTTATCTTCTGTTCTATATAGCCTATGTGTTATTCTAGGGTCTAAGCTATCTGAAATTTGGTATAGCTATACCAAATTCTAGCTCAATCGGTCCACTCGTTTAGGCGTGAAAGAGTAACAAACATACATCCAGACAACCATACATTCTTACAAACTTTCACGTTTATAATATTAGTAAGATTAAGTACCTATTAACTGTGATATTTACCAAATTAATTTTATTACATATAGGACCATATCTTTATAACTATTGTCATTATAAGAAAGTACCTATACATGTGTACCTCTATAATGTTGTTTGCTTATATGCATGTTTATTTCCTAATTACCTACTACGGTACAGATATAACAGTTAATAATTACATTGCAGTGTAATTGGTAATTAACTGGTACATTTAGATGGGTTTTCCGGATTTAAACTGCACGCCGTTCATCTTATTCAATAGAAACTGGCCGAAATCGCTACCTGGAATTTTATTAGCAAATTCGGTATCAGGAAAACTTTTGAAAAATATGTAAGTGTAAAGACCACTGAAGTCCAGACTAGGTGTAAACTTTGTGACCTAAATATCGTCCCCCTGCTGTTTGAAAACCGTTTACTTTAGGCACTTTGAACTACTTTAAAAATCACTAGCTACGGTAATTTAGTAAGGCTTACCTACATTGTGTGTGTGCGTCTCGCCAGTGTTAGTTGCGACGATCACGTTGCTTTGTCACGGCGTTAATCGCCATCGCCCAATGTGGCGTCATCTAAAACGAAATAACTTAAAAATAACTTGAGTGGCATTTGAAGGTCAACAATCAGCTGTTTTATCGCACAAGCAAAGTAGGAATTTCCCACATTTTCTAGGGACTAGTTCCCAGTTAGACTACTTGCCTTTTAATTTATAGTAGCGTACCCTTATTGTTACAGTTTACAAGCAAATGTAAGCGTTTCTAAATATTTTTCCAGTGAACAAGCCCCAGAACCGCGGCATTGAGTAGTGCTCGCAGCTTCAACTGTCCATGCTCGCGTTTTGCTTTGCAACTATTTTCATTTGTGTCCGTCACTGCTTTGTGGGTCTGTACGTGTGGCCTCATTTACATACTGCATGGGTTTTTGCTTCGTGAATTGCTTTAAATATCTGAACTCAGTTCCTGGTGGAACATCAATGTTTTGTAAGGTTAAGTGTAGAATGTTGGCTGTTGATAGAATTCAACCATTTTTAAATTTCATTTTATGAAGCAAATAAATATTCTTGAAGTCTATGAAAACGGCCTGAATATAAAAGTGGTCTGTAAGTACGTAGTTTAACTGTTCTTGAAATTTGAAAGATTTTAACCTATTTTGAGACATCATCGTTCACACTGAATTCTAAGATAAACACTGTCAACCCTCGAATAAACATTTATTTTTACTAGATTACCTACCAGTGGACGTTAGAATTTGCTCGATATAAAAAGGGAAATTGCCTATTTAGAGGACGCCCAATTACGGACTAATTACAATCATTAAGGACAATTCTATTGGATAAGATACACGAAAAGGAAACTAGAAAACTTACAGCCAATCTTGATGATCTTAATTAAAATAATGTCCAAATAATTTCTTAGTTCTCAGGTAACAGCATTGCTACGCGTGTAGTTAAGATTAAAAATAATTATATATGTATAGAGGCATTAATAAATACCTCTATGGTATTAATTAAAAGTAAACGAATGATAAACCTTGTGTATAAAGTAGATTAATAAAGTCTGAATTAAATTACGATTTTAGAAACTACCACACAAAAAAAAAAATTGAATTAAATTAGTTGAATATTTTATTGTGAAAAATATACCGATTTGTGTTAAAAGCTAAACTCTGTTATGACGCGTCCACCCGTGATCTTTACCATAGACACAATAAAAATGGAAATCTAAACTTAACTTTCCTGATTTAAATTTGCTCAATACAAAAAAAATCATAAAACTCACGTATCTTGATGTATCCTGTGATAATTCAATTATTTTAAATCTATGAGAAAAAAATGACCATTCTCCATTTCCAGCATATGACACAAAGTTAATTAGAAACACCGAAACAAGTCGTTAACGTCCATTTATGTTCGGCTAAAGTGTTCATCTGCTGACAATGAAAGTGTTTCATCGAGCTGTCCATTTGTTCAGCGGAAGATTGACCAGCGAAATATTATGAGTATGGACGAAATAAGCGCATTAAATTACGACTAACCAAAACATTAAGCGAATCTTCTAAATATTATAGGAAAAATTGATTGGATTGATGAATCTATCAACGCACAGCTGAGCGGATTGGGTTGTAATTCGACTTCTGTTAACCCAAGAAAGGATTTCTCCATGCGAGCTAAGCCTAAGTTAGCGTTAAAAGCGAGCATTAGTTACTTTTTCCAATGCTTACATAAATATTTTTGACAATAAGGATCCGTATAAATTAAATTTACTTAACTAGAGTATAACCACTCCAAGTGTAAAATTTGTTAGCAATAAAGGTGGATGCAAGACCGGATAATTATTAGTGGCCATAATATTCACGCGCCAAATTTAATAAAATCTGACAATGGAAATTGATGTTGAGCTAAGAGAATTACTGTGTATACGAGTATTATTGAGATATACTACATCAACCTACGAAACCTAGGTCGGAATCGATTCAACGTGAATTAAGCTTATAACAAAATGGTAAATATTGTAGTCCATACTGTGGTATGGTTAGAATGAGCATGACGAGGTTGAAAGCAGAGAGCGGTAACAGTGAGGCGAGCGTGGCGAGGGGCGCTACAGTCGCCGCTCACAGTGGCGTGCCGCTCTAATGGCTCCTCGGCTGTACCTGTCAGATGACTGTCGACCGGCTCCGCTGTTCACCAGGATTTGTACACGACAGAAATGCGTAAAGTGCCCCGTATTGAAAGCCATTCTAAGACTTTACAGCTCTGACTCGCTTATTCAATCCTTTCAAAAGATAACGCTTTCAAACTAATTTACTCGGAATTTTCAATGTTCTACAGTCTCAGTCTCCAATGTAAACACGCTACTGCAATGGTTTTTACAATGTTTTTACACGCGATTGGTTTCAGTCCCATTCAAAACAAACCGTACCTAACGATAAAAAACGAAAACGTAAAATTAAAACAACAAATCAGAAATACGCATGAAGCAGAGTTACCGGCTAAACGAGAAAAAAGCGTTTTCATCCAACTTTCAGTTAGATTTCCAGCGAACTGCGCCCGTCCACAGTTCAATGGAATTCAGAATTCTATCCCGATGCAGTGTTAATTAATTCACATAATGAAAACTGATGTAACTTTTGGGATAGTTTCAAATTAAATGTCGAAGTTAGGGCATCGATTTAACAAGTGGTAAAGTGTCATAGCATGTAGTGGGAAGTTGAGGATCACATCTCGTATTCATCAAACATCCATTCTAGTCTCAATATACGTGCCGAAACTTGGTACCGCCCTTGGGGTTCATCTTAGTTCCCGCAATGGGGTACAACTTGTGAACTCGCCTCAACTTACCGACCGCTTGTTTACGGCTCCGGGGGAGGTCAACTTCGGTGTTTCTACTGAGGATTCTATTCAAATACACTTACAGACTTAAACTAATCCTTATTACCACATTGAGGACGTTTATTTGCGTGATAACTACCAAATTCTACGAAGGTGTCTGAAGTATTTAGTTAATTACTTTTGTTGTAAGAATTAATTGAAGATTGTACCATTCAAGCAGCTATAAAATGGTTTGAAAATCGATCAGGTTTTCAGTTCCCCACCGGCAACTTAAGCCAGCCCGTATTCCACTCGCACAGAAATAAATGAGATCGTTTCATTGACAAGGGTAAAACGGAAAAGCGTTATAGTAGACAATCAAATAGCCAACAACACCTTATGAAAGTATCCTTCGGTAAGATATGAAACAAGCAATGAACTTTGGACCAATTTCACGCAATATCTGGACTTTTTTACGAGACCACAGGTGTACTTTATAGAGCATCGTTGTTCCGTTTATATGTGATAACACCTCTGATATTGTGTAGAGGCGAGCAAATATCTGATGTTATTGATGGTTTGGGATCAATTTGTATGCTGATGTTTGACCCTCTATGCCACTACAAAGGTTTTTGGTACAACATTGATTTCATCAAATGTTTTCCTATCGATATGCTTATTATTTTCAAGCAGAGCTTATTCCACTTCATACTTTTCCAACCTTTCAGGGAAATAAAAGGTTTCGCCTACAAGGTTTTAATGAAATTCCATTTTCCACGCTTTGTTTCTTCCCGGTGCCGGTGTGTATCGAATGACCATTATACCCAACGAACCAACCTTACAATTTTTGCGAGTAATTCGGCCCCGGGGCTATTCGTGGCGTTTTCACTGGCTAGAATAAAACATTTCATTTCCGACATAAAGACTATGGAAGGAACAGTAATGGAAAATGTTATTGTCTGTGAATAATGGCTTTGATTTACAGTCTTAGGCCGTTTCGGATATTTCTTTGTGACTTAAATTGTGGTTTTTGTTTTATGGCATTGTAATTGAATGTGTTTATTAGGTAAGTAGATTATAACAAACATCGCTTTAAAATAATACCTTGAATAATAACTAGTAGGATTATTTTGTATGTCAGCGAATATATTATGCGAATTGTGAAATACCCATCTCTTACAATGGTCTCCATTATATTTTTAGTAAAATATTTCCCTTTCTTGGAATTTTTCCCTCAGTGCAACCATGCTTTGAATAAGGAAACCGCAATCACGAAATGCAGCCGTTTTTGTTACTTTGTTTAAACATAGTTTGTTTTGGACGTTTTCTCTAGCGTATTCTTAGCTAGATTAAAGTGTCACATCCAGAGTATATGTGCGACATGACGATGTGATTCCGGGCAGCGTCGCTCGGTCACGTCCCCAAGTGCGGAGCGATGTACCGCGCAACCGCCACTTCGCAGTAAAAAGACCCCGCCAGAATGGATTTGAATAATATATGGCAACTCTTTAATTCACTCAGTATATTGCCCTTAGAATCTCGATCTTTTAATGACCACGATTGTGAATGATTTTATTAGGTTTTAAACTAAGTTCGATATTTTAGAAATAGTTTTAAGGTTTTGCATTTTCCATTTTTATTTTAATATAGCATATTTACTATATTTTCTAGCACTTGCTTCATGAATTTTAATGTGAACTCATTATTATTAGAATTCAATTATTTAAAATTCAATATCTCACGCATAAAATCAGACAGAACAAAAATATTCCGAGATTATTATATTGCGCGACGGGCACGACTAGGTGTCTAAGGAGAATGGAGATGACTGATTTAATTGAAAATTTAATAACACTGCGTCTGTCGTGCTCAACAATAAAACGAAGTCGAAGATATGAAAGGGCATCATAAATAAAAGGCTTGAGTATAAAAGTGTTCTTTATGAAGTGTCACCGCAGAGGCCGCCGCCCGCCCGATGTCGTTGATACCTATTTGAAAGTCCTGTAATATTGGACTGAGCTGTCCAACTGTCTGTACCAATAAGAATATCGATGTGCTGACAATTTTCTAGGTAAGGTTTTCTATGAAATGCTTATCTCTACAGGTACCACAGCTAACCTAAATTTGAGGGTAGTCAAAAACATCATGAAATAAAATGTAAATATTTATTTGCAAATGTAGTTACTAAAATAATTCAGGTGTAGTTAAATAATACCTATATGTAGATCTAAAAATGTTTCATGTTGTAATTTAAAATTACATTTGCGTTTGCGAATAAATTTTAATTAATACAAGACTTGCTTGATCTTGCTAATAAAATGAAGGTTCATAGAAAGGGTTAGAAAAAGATCGAGAAACAAAGTGCTATATTTCTTTCTGTTCATTCACGGTAAAACTTTTATAAAAACAGTGGTAACTTAAAAATATATAAATGTCAGTTCAGTTCAGTTTATTGGTAATAATAAAAAAAATTACACGTCATATTATAAAGAAATACAATTGAATAATAACTTAACAGAATTATTATTATACACAAAAATAGGTATCTGAAAAATAATATTAATAAAATTAATAATAATTTTATTTAATAGTATTTAAGTATTTAGAAGTATCGATATAAAATATTCTGCGAGAAAAAAGTGTCGCCTCTCTATAATGGTACGATCCCGACTGCCGACCAACTGAGGGTCGGAGTTGGCGAGGGAGAGATCTAATAAAATATGTAGATTTGATGACTTGTCACATTTTTTGCTACAAATCTGAGATTCAAAGTTTTTCAGTCAATGTACTAGACCTTCTGTTCTTGTAAGACTCGTATTACGAGAATAGGTGTGTCAAAATGAAAGGGTTGCAAACTTATGATTCCTAATTTATAATATTGCTAAAGTGATTGTATTATGCTTGTATTAGCGTGGTATGAATAACTTAGTATACTTATTTGTCTGTTTAATCAATTAGTTGTGATTTTGTTACCTAACTGTGTATGTTTTAGGAATAATATAGATAAACAAAGCAATTGCGGAGCCCATCACGAGCTCCATGCTAGCTAATGCTCCATGCCGCGAACCAGGTCATTTGACCGACAGCGTTTGAGCGACAGGCATCTTGTCTAGATTCTGGAACAGGCCACAATACGGAATGCGATGCAAATGCGGGCACTCAAGCTTGGCTGCATGCGAAGGGCAGCCGCAGACGTCATAAATCGCTGGAGACGCGTGCCGCTGCTCGCTCCATCAACGATTACTCCGGGCCAATGGCAGCCGATGGCGAGCCGACGGTTGACCGACCTCGCAATATTGCACACGATATCATGACCAATATTATTCGTGCTTCTGTCTCCGAACTATATCACGCTTATCAAATGTGGCTCCAATGCAAATGCTCCTTCTGGTATTTGAATTTATACGCTGCACTTTTATTAAATCTAGAAGTTAAATTAATATACTCTACATGCAACTCAGAGCATGAGCGCCATACTCATAATATAACATTTTATATGTTGAGAGCTTAGTTGCGAATCAATAGTCCAATCGTTGGCAAGCACGTACCACTCTATCAGCGATTAGTTTTGGTCTAGTGGACACCCGCTCTCCTTGCCGTTAGAGCAGGAAGCTTGTTCATGGATAAATTACTACGTACGATGCTTACATTTCCTACTACATTATTTTACTTGCAACAGGCTATTCACTAACTAAATGGCGCACCTGGTTGTTAAACGATTTTTACAACTTATCTCAAGCTTCAAGTTGACAGAGACGTTTTAAACTCGAATGGGCAATGAACCAAAAGAAATGACGCCAATCCGTTGGAGATCTATCCGTAGTAAAAATGTCAGCGAGCACCCATCTTCAGCTCACCAACAAAGAATCGGCCGAGGTCCATTATGATAATGAAAGTGACTCCCGTTTGTCTTAAAGTCGTAGCTCAATTTGCAAGGCGAGAGATAAACGCTGTTAAACTGTCGAAGTTCGTGACAAAGCCTGAATAATGCAGATTACACCGAGAAAAATACGGCCGCAGTCAAATCTGCATATTTTATTGGTCCCTTTTCAATGTCCTCTTTCCGGTCACGAAGAAACTGATATCAGAAAGTTTTGTATCCTCTTAAATACCTATTATTGTCATGTTGAAGACAAATTACACGATTATACTCATCAGTGACTGCACAGGGAAAGATACTAACTTCCATTGTTCTTGAACTTGCGCCATCAAAGTGTGTCGAACAATCAGAGTAGTGAATTAATTTCTCCAAGCGTGGCTTTAGTGCTTAACTATTTGCTGAGAGATTCAATTCTAGAAGCCAAAGTAGAAATTACAGCGCGTAGAGGTGAAATGGTTCAGTGAGTGCGAGTGTTGCGCCGTGGCTTTGTATCTAGATGGAGCTGCGGAGCTCAGCCTCTGAATATGCGGAGTGAAGGCCTACAGTGCTTTACGTTAAAGCATTCAGCCGCTTAGGAACGAATTTACGTTTACGGGTTCCGGCCTCGTATTTCCTAAATTGTATACTGTAGGTTTTACCGAACGTCTTTCTAATGGAAAGTGCTTTCAGTAGAATGGTCTGTTACGGAAGTGGCGCACATTTCTGTTGCCACAATACATACAACAATAACATTGGAGCATTGAAGGTGAAATATTTGATATTGGTTTAGGACTCTTGTAAATCGCAGTCCACTTGAAGGCGTAAGTACTTTCCTATGTCAAGAAAACTAATGGCAATAATTGTGTGGTGATATTTTTGGTGGCAAAAGTTAGAGCATAAACAGCTTCGAACATGTTGCAAATCGGAAAGTGTAGAGTAGTTTTCTAATTTGTTTTCTGGACCCAGTTTTGGCTTTCCTATTCAAACAATTCCATTAACATAAAGGGCCATTAAGTATTTTATCAGCACCCATCATGTTTGTGCCGAGCTCATCAAGCATTGAGGATTAAGTTAATGTATTTCGACCCAATAGTTATTTACGTGTGTACATTTGATTTTACACACCTGTGCTTTAGCCGACCCTTTTAATGTCTTTAGTTCGCTTCATTCAATTTAAGACCGAAAGTAATAATGGTTATTTATAGACTTTAAATGGCAATTAATCCAGGAGTGAATTTATTTAATGGTTTCTCAAACGTAAAATAGGTAAGTTGTAATTTAACATCCAACCTTCGGATAAAGCCAACTGATGATAATAAGATAACAACAAAACCTATCCGTCCAGAGGTTCGACGCCTGGAAGTGACGACTTGGATCGATAATTATGGGTCAATATGTTTAAATTATTTTAAGCAATAGATATTAATTTTAGGTATCTCTGTTATATTGATCTCAATAAAGAGAATTTCTATTCATGTAGAACAGTTGGTCAATTTGTACCAAAGCTTCGTTAAAATGGATACAGAGGTCAAAAGTATCATCTGAATCTCGTTGCTCTTAAGTATTTGCCTACTTTGTTTTGCAAAAAATTAATTTCTGAAGAATTCTTTTGATTCGTTTTATTTTGCGGCTTTTTACTTTTGCGCACACATTTTTATTTATCTCAGAAATCTTTCTCAAAGGGCGGTTCTGGAATGCTCAAGGGTATTCATTCATCTG
Source organism: Hemithea aestivaria (assembly GCA_947507615.1). Lineage (NCBI taxonomy): Eukaryota > Metazoa > Arthropoda > Insecta > Lepidoptera > Geometridae > Hemithea > Hemithea aestivaria. Next base: position 7,944,042 of record OX382334.1, on the reverse strand, counting down.
ATTATATTTTTGAAGAAAAGACAGCGAGTATCTCCTAATTAGGAGTTTTAAACATCATAAAATTGTGTGATATTTAAACTTTGGCTTTCTTTTTAATGAATAAGATTTTCTTGAGATGCCTATCTGCTTTATTAACGTTTGAACATTCTTATTTTTTGTTATTACCTCGGTCCTTTTGAAAAGTTGAACAGTTTTATTAAATTGCTAGTGATGTGAGATACGTGTGATCGCCCGAATCTGATATAAGTCTTTGTCACATTTAGTTACGAATATACTTAAATACTTACTAATATAAAACAATTGTGTGCTTACTTCAGTAAAAAAAAACAGCCTTCTGAAACAAATTGCTAATGCGTGATAATACAATAATATGATGCCTTTACGATTCGATAACTTCCATATCGCTGAACTAATCCGTGACTTTACTGAAAATAGCATACGAGTATTTACGTATCTAGCTTATAATCAACATAGCATATTTCATACATAAATATAGGTAAGCATATCAGTTATTTATTAAAGTTGTCGGTGAACCTAGCCGCTGGCTTAACTGATGCTATTAGCCCAGCCATAAATATCTGGGCATCGTATTAAAGGGATTTAGAGTTAGCTTGAACGGGTCGTGACGTAGGTTCAGCGGGTGAGAGTTACGGACAAAGTAGATTCCATGTTTTTTAAGTAGCCCACGATTACTGTGATGTTCTGCGACATGACTTAATCGCGTTTTTGCATCGTCTGCTTTGAAATTTATGGATCTGGCGACTTATTTAGAAAAAAACACGCGCGATATCGTGGTCAAAGGCTAATCTATAATGAAAAAAGTTGTGGAAATAGTAGGAAAATGTGATTACACGTCCTACGAAAATTGTAATTTAAGACCAAACTAAGTTAAATAATTGTAAGTTTCTTTAGGTTTCAATGGAGAATTATTTTATCTCATCTTTATGATGTATAGATAAACTTCAACCATTTACAACTTTTCATCTGTTAGCCAAAAAATATTCTTGGCATTAAGGGGAGCGCTCTACACTTTGAATACTATCCCTACAGGTAGATAGATAGATAACTCTTTATTGGAACACAGAAAATATACAGAAATAAACTTAAAAGTATAACACAATATTATAATCTATGTGTTACAATTGGCGGTCTTATCGCTAAAAGCGATCTCTTCCAGACAACCGTGCAGGGAGAGGAGAATATTGCTATTCACATGGGTTTAGGTAAGTTAAAGATACCTATTCGTAATTTTGAAGTAAACTTTATAACATTTTGTTTAATTAATTTCGTCATTAAACTAAAAATTCTTTATATAAAAAGCAAAAGCAGTAGTTAAATAGTCTTTTTTTTAAGTAGGTAGAGGTAAATAAAAATCAACGAAGATGCAACGAGATTTATCTAAATGAAGAGTCGTACCGGAACGGAAAATGATATTCCGATTGAATTCAAACCCTAGCGTTGTAAACACAAACAGGGCTTACTGTTAATTACTTGCTGCCGAGTTATTTACACTAAAATATGGTTTACCTTGTGTTTACATTTACATTTAACTGTTCTACATAATATGTATATGGTTAAAATTTGTTACAAAGATTGAAGGAAAATGTTATTAATATTTTTGACACACAGAGATAGATGCCATGTTAGTATTAATACGCGTTATAAAGGTCAAAATAAAATTAAATGTTACAGTAAACAATCCAGTTTATAAATAAAATTATTTAGATACTTATTCAGCACGAAAAAATAATATGTATTTAAATGGAAATTAAATTTCGAAATTAATTAATTAATGCCAAAATAAAAACATTTCAATCAAAAGTTTTTTTTTTCAAACTTCGTATAAAAGTAAAACTAAATTTTAAAATAATCCGAAACCAAATGATAAAAAATTCCATTAAACGACTAGACAAAACAGCCGTTCTGGCACACAAAGATTTATTTACTTTGGAACTAAAAAATAATTTTAGTCAATTAGAAACAGACAACATCGATGATGTCGAGACCCAATATAGTAATATTAAAAATTGCATTAGGAAAGCAACCCTCAAAATAAAAGCCACAAAAATCAAACAGAGAAAACTTAGCAATGACTCTAAAAGACTAATAGAAGAAAGACAACATTTAACCTATCATACAGCGGAATACACAAAAAAGGACAAAGAAGTAAAGAAAAGTATAAGGAAATATATTAGGGACTATAATAACACACTCGTAAAAAATGTTTTGGAAAACTCTCTTTCGTTAAAAAAAGCTAAAGATGTAATGAGCAAAGGACGATCTTCTATAGCCAGCCTCAGAGACAGTACAGGTGTGAAAAGAGGCGACAAAGACAAAATTCTCCAAATCTGCACAGAATTTTACTCATCACTATATTATGATGATTCAACTTTTCATAATTCGATTAATACGTACATACGCTCTGACGACATTCCACCAATCACTCCTATAGAAGTACACCACGCATTGAGGTCTATGAAATACAATAGATCATCTGGAGACGATGGCATCACCACCGAACACCTTAGACTGGGAGAACCCGCCCTTATACAGCACATTACAAAACTTTTCAACTCTATCTTGGACTCTGGCTCTTTACCCAATAACTTTTGCCATTCAAATATTATCCTCCTACACAAAAAAGGTGACAAATCAGACATTGATAATTACAGACCAATTAGCCTCATATCACATCTGTACAAAACATTCATAAAAGTAATTGAGAATAGAATATCGGTAAAATTAGATTCGCATCAGCCCCCCGAGCAGACAGGATTCCGCCGCGGATATTCTACCACAGACCATCTACAATCGATCAACCAAATAATAGAAAAATATGTTGAATATAAATTGCCTCTTTACTTAGCATTTGTCGATTACTCCAAGGCGTTTGACAGTATCACACACACATCAATATTTACCGCACTCAATAATCAAACAATAGACAACACATACGTCCAACTCCTTACAAACATTTATAAAAACAGTACATCATCAGTTAAATTAAATTACGCAGGACCGTCCTTCCACATAATGAAAGGAGTGAAACAAGGCGATCCACTCTCTCCCAAATTGTTCAATGCCGTCTTAGAAGACATCTTTAAAAAATTGGCCATAGGGTGGGAAGATTGCAAGGGCATCGTTGTTGGCGGAAGGAGATTATCTAATCTTCGTTTCGCCGACGACATTGTTCTTTTCTCTTCCTCAGCTACTGAACTACGTGAAATGCTTGAAGACCTTCGCGGCGCGAGCCTCGAGGTCGGACTTCGAATGAACATGTCAAAGACAAAACTAATGACAAACAGCGTCCACCATAAAATCCATGTGGGTGATGGGGAGGTTGCATATGTCCAGGAGTACATATACTTGGGCCAATTAGTCTCTTTCCAGGCGAGACAAGATAAAGAAGTTGCTAGACGCACCGAGAACGCCTGAGAGCTATTGGTCCATGAAAGATCTATTGAAAGGTACTCTTCCCCTATCCTTAAAAAGAAAACTTTTGGACATGTGCATCCTTCCTATCCTCACATATGGAGCACAGACATGGTCGTTGACATGCCAGCAGAGGTCCGCTCTCGAGGTTTGCCAACGAGCGATGGAGCGCAGTATTCTTGGCGTCAAATTAATAGATCGAATTAGAAACACCATACTGCGCTCCAAAACTAAAATAGCTGATGTCACCCAAAAAACAGCGACGCTTAAATGGGACTGGGCGGGACATGTCTGCCGCATGCCGGAAGAACGTTGGGCCAAGATTACAACTCAATGGGTCCCCATTACCAAACGGCCACGCGGTAGACCAAGGAGGAGATGGAGAGACGACCTTGACTCATATGTGGAAGGATGGACAACAATAGCTCAAGACCGCGACAGATGGAGGGAGGGTAGGGAGGCCTTTGCCCTGCAGTGGGATCCTAGGGGCTCATAATAAAAAAATCAAAAGTAACTCCTCTATAGATATTTCCTCTATAGAAAAAATTAAAATATAGTTTTTAAGTAGCAGTTGTAAGTAAATATGCCACAAATTGATCCCTAATCAACTTTGCGCTGGCTGTAAACAACTACAGCTCGCAGCAAGGTCATTTTCCCTTCAGTACATTGTCAAACTTAATTTTACCCCTGCCCACATCGATTTCCATCAGATTTTTGCTAAAGAATTCAAATAATACCGCTTGGAACGAGACGTCTCGTGCAGCGGAGTGGAACCGACGCAAACAATGCGTCGCCCGCAAAAGTTGCCCTAATCTGAACGTAGATCATCGCGATTGTCGAGAGATTCAGCGGCGATTAAACGTATTCATAGCGTTTACGTTTTGACGTCTTGCGGCATAGCTTCGCGCTCAGACTATGGCACAGGGCAGATACCGCGCTACAAAAACAACTGACGCCGAACAGATAACATTAAAGAAAATGTTTATCCGATCAGTGAACGTAATTTTCGTTCGGCTCAATTAGTTTAATGTTTGTATCTCAAAACAAAAATTGTTTATATGGTCCTGATTCACCTGATGCGATAATACAATTTCAGGCACTTCATTCGAAATCTTAGGGTTGAAGTTCTGATCTTCTGCAGAACACTGTTCGAACTTGACTTTACGGTATCTGTCTTTATTAGTGTGTGGCGTTCGCAGCGTAACGTCGGCAGCGTTCGTAGCCGTCAGTGCCGTCAGTAGAAGCAACAGGGCCGCGATTGGAGGGAAGGCGAGCGCAGGCGCGGTGGCAGCGAGGGGGCTCGCAGGGCTCGCGGGGAAGGCTCCGTCGCAGCCTCCACGTTCTTAATGAATCGCCGGTACCCGCGGATCGCGCCGCGCTCCACTCCGAGTGCTCTTTAAAAAGTTCCGACGCCGTCTCTCTCACGCCCTCTCGTGTTGCAAAATAAATCCGCGGCTGGTGGAGTCCCATACCCACGAGGTAAGCATGCTGGGGCACTATGCTCTTGTTTTGATATTGTTTTGCAACTGTTTCGTTGTTGGTAGCTGTAGACTGAAAGTTTATTTACTTTTGAAGTGTTTTAATTAGGCTGTTTTAGTTTTTTTCGGTTTTGTGTCTAATTTTGATAGTAAACTTTTACTTGTTTATTTTATTATATGAAAAAACTATTATTTTGGTTAATAATTATAGCGAAAAGCTATTAAAAGTTTTGTTAAGCATGATTATGTCATAATTTATTTCTTTTGTTTTCTATAACACTGTGTTATATAATGTGATTTCTATTATGTAAACAAGCTATGAATAGCAGGTAAAAGTTATTTATAAAGTCTGATATATTATATAGGGTAATCAAATAAGTAATCTAATACCTCTGTTGCAATATAATATACCGTTAGCTGTATGTTTTGCGTTCAATCTATCTTATCTATCTATAGTAAACGAATTTATTACAGAATCTCACAAAACATCAGTATGTAGAGAAACAAGTAGGTATATTATGTAGAGTTAACCATTTTTAAATTGCGTCTGTCGGTCAACCAAATGTTTGACGTCTTACTTAACCATGTGCAATTTAAAAGTAGCTCTATTCTACAGGCTTTAGTCTATAGAACATTGAATAAATAATAAATTAAATGATGGTTAATATTTAATTTAGTGAAAAATAGCAACGACACAGATACTTCTCAATTGATAACAATCAGTATCTAACAGTATTTAATAATAATATAAATTATTACCTATTACCATACATATGATAAACCTACATATACAATATTCTGGGGCTCTACCTGCGTCTTAATGAGGTTGTACCTCTAAACACTGAAACAGATGTGACTAAGATGTATCTTATAGCGCTAATTTACTGGCTGATTTAACCCTATAACAGCTACAGGGAAGACAATCATACCGCGTGGTTGGTGGGTCTATACGACGCACAATATGAAATATGTGCACGTGCAGTTTTAATAATAAAAATAGCACATTATTATTTTAATAAATAAAGATGTTATTGCATGTTTAAATATATTTGGATGAGGGTAGTTAACAATAAACTAGTCTTTTCATTATTTTTAATATATTTGTATTAAGTACATGAGTAAACATGGCTTACAGTGGGAAAAATAGTATGTTATCATTATGGAAAGACTTATTTTTTGAATTTGAGTTAAGCGTGCTGTTTCTTTTTAGAATACTTACTTATATTATGTAGGTACCTAAGAAAAGCTACTGAATAAAAATGCTATGTTACAATATTAAGCAACAACACAGCTCAAGATGGGTCAAATAGACCCTTTGGCATTTCAAAGGTAAATTAATTTCAAGAGTGCAGTAAATAGAAACGCAGTTAGTAAAAGCAGTTAATATAAACTCATACGCAGGCGGGGTTACGCCTAAAGAAGTTACAGGAACATTTTGTTACGAATTTGCGAATGACTCGACCATTGTTCGTGTTCACAATAGATCTGTCAATGTTTCACTTGAGATGAATGAACTGTCGAAGAAAAGGAAGCATAAACGCCTTCCCCGACATAAAAAAATACTACCAAAATGTAACACTTCTTATCTGGCATCTTCGAAAATAGAGTCCCGATTTCTTTGACAAAATTGATAGATAGCAGAGACAGTAGCAGGAAATCCGTGGCGTGTTTCGTTTATTAATGCCTGCCCAGATGTTTGGCGATATTTATCTTTTGTATAAATGGAAACATAATATAAATTGATTGATTAGGAAGGGAGAGGATGTCAATTTTCTTATAGCTGGAGCTGTAACGATCAAGATAAGAACCGAGGACCTTTAAATAATAATACTCGTAACATAGATACATCAATAGACTTATTAAATACATAATATACTTCTTATCCGATTTTGAGTTTCTTTTTTAAGCAGTTTAATATTAGGTTTACTGATTTCTAAACCTATACATTCTGGCCTAGTTATGCGTAAAGCTTTGTATACGCAAAAGCTAAACTACAAGTTAACAACTAAAAGCTTAACTAAGTATATGCAGTACCTATATAAACAGTGGGGACATTTTAACACTTTCCTACTTCTCTGAATCATCATTTTTTTTATAGTGTACTTTTATTTATTAATTATAAGAATTTACAGATAAATAGGTAGCGAAATAATTTAAAAAACTACATTATTTAACCAATTCAAAGCTATATCTTAATAGAATATTAAAAATATTGTTTTTATCAAGACGTGAACATGAAAATGGCTGTACATTTTCCTTATCTTGGGCGGCCAAAAGGTGCCTATTCTAAACTCATTACCACGACACTATTAGTTAAGGGTTTCTGATACAACTCAGTCGATGAAAATAAACATAAAAACGGCCCCGAATGAAAATATTTAGTTCAGTATACATTATATTATACGTGCAGACTTTATCTACTATTAGTATATCGTAAAAAACGTTTTATAGACGTCACGAGTCATGTTACGTGGTAATTGGCTAATAGATGCAATTAAAAAAGTAGGGTTCAACTTTTTTTAAAATTATGTACCTTAGCCATTATATATTAGGGGTATTATATTATCCACTTAATATGATAACATTCAACATTTATTACTCGTTTAAGGGATACATTTTTAGTTGCAATCAGCCAAACTGAATATTTAGGTATGGCTTTTCGTTAACGGCGTTCAGGGTTGGTTGCTGGGGTTGTTTTATGTTTTACTTTTTTTGGCGTGTATCTGTTTATTAAATATTCGCAGTGCCTCTGATTCTTTAACTTAGGTACTCGTATGTCTAATAACACTATCACACCGGTTGACCTGGGGTAGACTTCCTTTGCAGGAGATCGTCTAGGTGGGTACCCCAACAGTGCCAGTTATTCTACCGCCTGAGCAGTGATGTGCAAGCATTACTGTGCTCCGGTAGGAGGGCACTGTAGCTAGGGAAATTACTGGGCTAAAGAGTCTTAACATCTTATGACTCTTGAGTAAGAAGCGTTGGTGCAGTGCTCCTAGAATTTCACATAATTGTGAAATCCTAGGTTACACTGTACTGATTATGGGCAACCGTTATCTCTTAACATCAGGAGAGCGTCTTGCTCGTCTTCTACTTCATAACATAAAAAAAAAAAACACTCATCCACATTTATTTAATTTAAGTACACAACAATAAAAAAATGTTTTAGAAACTGCTCACAATTCTTTATAATTTTTATATCTCTTTAAAATTACATCTACTGACCCAATTCGAAAAAAACAAAACGATAGGTTCTCTCATTTAAGCGACACGTAGGCCGTGACCACGCAACTATCCTGCTGTTTTAAATGCCGGGAGCTTAAAATTTATTGCATCTGCATTTATTGAAAATTGCGCAAAAATACTTGATAAAGTATGCCGCGGTAGAGATTCACTGTCGGTTTGTTCACGGCACGGCTGGAGCCAATCGGTATTGAGGTCAAAAGCTCACTTTAACGTGTTCATGTGAAGGGAATTTTAGTATAGAATTAATATGTCAGAACTTTACTAATTTTAATATCTATCACTTAGGTATATATTTAACTCTAGCTTATGCTCGCGGCTTTGCCCGCGTGGCAAAACATTTCTTAGCAGAGGTCTACGTCAAAAAACCTACCCATATTCCAAATTTTAACCGAATCTGTCCAGTGGTTTAGGCTGTGCGTCAGTCAGTCAATCAGTCACTCTCTCCTTTTTTTATATATTTAGATAATAGAAAATTAATTCACCGCGAATTTATTTTATTTAATTTCAATTGAATTTTATTCTAGAATGTCCTTGTCCTACTAATGTTAAAAAGGTGAAAGTGAGTTACATACGAGTATACGTATTATAGTCATATACCATGTTTGTTACTCTTGCATATAAATACTACTTATTGAACTGATAGCGATGAAATTTGTTATGTGACTTAGAAGAATACTTAAACAATTTTTGCCATAATTTTCCTAAGGAATCAAGTCAAACCACGGTGCGCTGTTTGTAGAATCTTACTAATATTATAAACGTGAAAGTTTGTAAGAATGGATGTCTGGATGTTTGTTTGTTACTCATTCAAGCCTAAACGGGTGGATCGATCGAGCTGAAATTTGGTAAGGAGATGGCTTAAAACTTGGAATAACACATAGGCTATTTACAAAGTACAGCGGGTAAAACCGCTGGGCGGCCCTAGTATATAATAATGGTCAAGTTAACCTACGCTTATTTTCTTCACATACTATTTATATCCCTATAATCAATACTCAGTACAGGCATTGCGAAGTTCATAATTTCTTATAACGGAAATCTTTATTATATCTACTTGTGGGGTTTTATGTAAAAGTTCCGGTTATCCGTAATGTCCCTTCGGGTGAGATTTCCGGAATTGACAACAATAACCGTCTACTACGATGAAACTACTTTTACGGGAATGAATGGTGGATATCAAGCTGAACATTTTAAAACTATGCTATGTTGAACCAACAATTATTTAATAACTAGCTGCGCCCGGCGGTTTTACCTGCTATGCTTATGTGTTATTCCAGGGTATAAGCTATCTGAGCAGCGGATGAATGCTTCGGCGTACCCGTTGCCCCGGCATTATGGCGTCCCGCAGGAACACCCCCAGGTTTTTTAGTGGGTATCCCCGCCGCTCCCATCTTTGGCGGGGGAGTCCCACATACCGCCCCGCGCCCCCCGGCGTGGGGTGATGATGCGTAACGCATTTTTCCTGGGATAAAAAAAAAGTGTAAGCTATCTCTTTACCAAATTTCAACTCAATCGGTCTACCCGTTTAGTCGTGAAGAAGTAACAAACATACACACTCACAAACTGTCGCATTTGTAATATTAGTAGGATAATATTAGAATTGCCATAGAATTTTAGTAACTGAACCGGCTTCGTATGTCTACAGAGAATGGGTATAGATTGACGAGCGAGCGCTTAAAACATAATGCTTAGTGCTTGTTCACGCTATAACACGCGGGCGCGGGCGCGGGCGCGACAGACTGCTCACACCGCACGTGCGTTGTACGTGAACACCTTCATAGCACGTCATATGTTTGATATTTCGCGCCCGCGCTCGCGCCCGCGCCCGCGCGTTCACGTGAACAAGCCCTAACTAAATGGGCATGTTGACTATTTGATTTGTCCATCAAGTCCATCTATTATTAAAAATATTATATTACGGCCTAATTATATTTAAACTTTTTGACCTTTAAAACATCCCTTTTTGCTTAGACTTCTGTGCGTTAAGAAGCTTATTCATAGCCTTTCCTCTTCCTTATAGTATCCGTTGTGCAGCGGTTATGGGTTCTTGTTACATTATAGCAAAGCATATTAAAGTAGAACTATCGCTACTACCGGGGGTAGACTTCCTTTGCAGGAGGTCGACTAGGTGGGTACCCCAACAGTGCCTGTTATTCTACCGCCTAAGCAGTGATGTGCAAACATTACTGTGCTTCGGTGGGAGGGCACTGTAGCTAGTGAAATTACTGGGCTGAAGAGTCTTAACATCTTATGTCAAGTAAGAAGCGTTGGCGCAGTGCTGGGTAGTACTGTACTAATTATGGGCAGCGTTTTCTCTTACCATCAGAAGACCGTCTTGCTCGTCTTATTACTTCGTTGCATAAAAAAAAACAAATGGTAATACAATAAACCGTTGGTCGCAGCACCGCGGGCATAGATGCAGGCGTCACCGCGCGGTCTGCGGCGTTTTGATAAAACGTAGCACAATTTCCGACTGCCACGGTATGCCTACACTCTAACCCTCAGCTTTGATTACAAACTGCGATTTCTTCACAAACTGCGGCGTCCATGCTTTAATTAACTTGTTAATGCAATTGAAACCGCCCGCGCCCTCAACTAAAAAGAAAAGGAATCTTAATTAGGTATTCATTGAGTTATTGATTAAACTTTGTACCTAGTGATTTTTAAAACTATATATACATAGTCTTATCTGGTTTTTGGCCTGAGATGCGCCCAGCGGTTTTATACAGTTTACAGTAGGTAGGTAGTCTTTATGTTATTCCAGGTCACAACAATATATTATGTGATAGGTACTATGAAGGTTGTCTTATAAGAACTGTTGAACTGAACTTAACGTATATTTACGTAACACATACGAATTTCATATGTGAAACTTCAGTTCGTTTAAGCTTGTTATTATGTACTTAAAAGTATCTACCAATAATAATTCATGCTTCAAGTAAAATCCCCTCAAACGAAATCGAAAATGAATGGTATTTTCCGATATAAAAGTTCAATAAATGTACAAAGCGACGGGTATTAGCGCGTCGAATTTCCTCTCTGCGTATAATAACATAAACATTTTCTAGCACATGATCCAATAAGTGTTCGGTGTAGCGAGTCACACATGCCCGCGGCCTATCTCCTAGCTTCCCATTGTGTGTACGAGTAGAGAACTACTGTCGGAAACTACCTCTCAAATGATTACACTGTAGCATTAATTGCCTTTCTATTGTATCTATGATGAAGTTCTCATAATGTGTTTGTTTAGGGCAAGTTATATTCCCAGTCATCACAGATAGTCACGTCGTGAAGTATCAACCTATAAAATACCTATACATTTTATGTTCGTCAATGCAAAACCACTTTGGAAACGAAGTTCAGTTTAGTAGCGTTTTCGCATCATGTTCCTGACTGATTATTTTGTGTGTTTATGTATGTTGTTCTAGTAAATTCAAAGGTCCATGTTGTTCGAATATAGATTTAAGAGAGACCGACTAAATCAAATCAAAGTAAATGACCAAGATTTTATTTAGAGGCCGAGTTTGAAACTTGATTGATTAGTGGAGAAAGAAGTTTCTTTTAAACAAATCCGATGTTGTGGAAGAGGATCGACAACGGAAATAATAAAATGAGATTGCGACAAACGAGAGAACAATAATTTAGTTTTGTGTCGGAGAACAAATACAGTGTCAACAGATAATAAAGGCAGAGCTGCCCGATACCCTCGCGAACCCAATAACACTGAGCCTCTAAATATATAAGGATCTATATAAATCGGACCTGTATAAGGAAAGGATGGCGCAGCCATAGATTTGTCGGGAATGAGGATCGGCTCATTCGGACCCGATGTTTTAGATCAAACATCTAATACCCAGCTGACGAATGTTCGGCTCATTTGAATATTCTGCAAATCCGAGATTTTGCGACCAAAAATAGTAAGAAGCGTCCACTTTGAGGCAAAGGCTCCAAGTCAAAGCACGGCAAGGGTATTACTACAAGTAAATGCGGTTCCTCATGACTCTATGTAGATATTCAACAAACAAAAGCGGTTCAGGGAATTCGTCTTAGATCCCAACCAGTAAGGACGGGTACTTGATCCCTTTTAGAAATTCCACAAATTCCGCTGTAACCCCACTCAAATTAACTCATTATTTCCCTAAAACATAGTTTCACCAGAAATATTTCTGTAGACGCAATTTCATGAAGGTGGGCTTATTTATCCAGGCTTGTTTTGTAATTTGCTTTAAATTAACAATATTCAACAACTTCTTTGTTGGCGTATTTTGGAATAATTTTGTACATTCTAAGCTGTATTAATATAAATTAGGGATTGTTTCAACACTTGTACACCCTGAAAATAAAGTAAGGAAACAGTTGAAAGTAAAATAAGAGTTAAAATTAGATTCGCTCCAATTTTGTTTCGTAATGATCAAGTCGAATAAAAAGTAAAGCCTCTTCCCAACGACCCAATAAGAATCAACCCCAAGCATGTAACGACAAAACCTATAAATAACATGGAAGGAAATTCGGGAAATCTCATTGGCGCGTCTCCGAGGGAAATCTGTGACACTCCTGACGTCCCTCGAGCGGCATTCCTGTGATGCTCCTCTCAGCTGACACCGCTATGTTTATGGTTCTTAATGCAATTGAACAGGAATTTCCTTTTGGAAATTGTCGTTACTTACGTGGAGACAAGAATTAAGAGTGTGACTTAAGGATGTCAAAAAAATCTTGCAACTTATACAAACGTATTACCGTTCACTACGTCAGTTTTTTGTCAGGTTAAAGGTCTACATACAAATTAATGAACATTTAAGGGCAGGGGCATGAGATTCCAACTCTTATGTCCCTTACATAATGTTCAAGTACAGAACGAGCAGTTGATAGTTTATTTCTCCTATCTAGATAGTTTTTCTTAAATTATAATGTAGCATGCAATGCACATGCCTCTCAGAAGTATACAGCTGGTAATACATAGGTTAGTTTACCTACGAGCCCGTATAGAAATAGGATTTTGAATGTAGAGCTCTCAAAAGACTACAAAATAGAAATGATATTAATATTTTACTGGCGCGGACAAAGCTGCGCGTGTCAGCTAGTATTTCTATTTAAAGTGTAGTTCGATACAAATACCTATAGGTATATCTATTGATTATATCAATAAGGTTATGAACAAAAGCGTTAGGAAGCGACTCATCCTCCACCTCCCTTAATAGGGTCAAGAATATAAACAAGTTTAACCTAAATTGGCGTGGACACCATTGAACCGAGGGTACAGCGGCCAAAGACAACGGTTTCAATGTATAATCGATACTTGGTACTGAATTCTGAACCCTTTCTCCGAAGACCCTGGCGGTCGGCTGTAGAATGCTATCGACGTCCGATGTTATCGGCCTAATAATCATTGTTTTGGCAGTTTCTTAACTTTATCTGTGTCATTTTCGATATAGATCGATATATAGAAGAAATATACAATAATAGTGACAATTAGGTGTAATAATGATGGGAGACTGCATAATATCGTACTCAATACAAGTATTATGTAATCAAACTCAATAGATAAGCATATCGATAACTTTGTTGAAAAAGTCGGAAGTTTTATTTTTTATTGTTAAAATTACTATTTGTGGAAATGCTTCATTTAGATTTGTTTGTTTCACCGTTTTGACATCCGTCTTATACTAAGAGATACATATGTAAATAAAAATGGCGTAATTTAAGCGACACAAAATTTAAAAAAATATAGTTGGCTTTTTCGCTTCATAGCTGTGCAACGAAATATTGAAGTGTAATTATTTCGATCACAGAGCTATAAAGGTACAACCCAATACGGTTGGTCAGTTTTATACTACCTATGCTATCGTATGTAGGTCGTATCCGGGATCAAGTGATGTTCCAATATTTGGCGAACACTAGACCGATTGATGGATCAGACTTTCAAACCAATGAAAATTCAAACCGTCATCGGTAAATTTTAGGGAATTTTTATTTTCTGCCATGGGTAAAAATATATACACAATGTTTGTAGATAAAAGAACGATAAGGATTACGGATAAGGTACTACATACATATTTGCTACGGTACTGCTCCTTGTAATGAGAAATAATTAAAAATATTCATAATATTAATTAATGGAATTAGGCGTTACTTTTCGATAGTCCATGATATTTTTTATTAAATTTAAATATTTTGTAACCACTATAATTTGTATGCCTAACTAAATGTTAAAGGTGGCGATATCAATACAATAATAAATTTTTATTCCACTACTGAATGCATTCGGTGCATTCATTAAAAATAATAATCACATTTTTTTTTTCTTTTCCATATATAATTTATTCTATGAATCATTGAATTCATCAGAATATCAAAGTGCTCAGTTTTTAGAAAGTGAACAAAATTCTTGGTAAGTTTTTGTCATAAAACACCACTTCCAAAGGTTGGCCGGTGTACCCTTCCTCTGGCAGTCTGTACAAAGTTAAATCATTATGTTAATACTCGCCATCGAAGAAGCGGCAAAGTGTTAATCGGATGTAAAGTTGAAGTACCTACCCAGCCCTGGCGTGTCGTAGGCTTGGAAAATTAACATTGCATTTTATGTTATACTTTTCTGTATACACAGTGCCTATAGATAATTAGATGCTGCTGTGCTTAGCGATTTTACCTCATGAAAAAGCTATACATACTCGTATATTGTTACAAGTTTTAAGCTATATATAAACCAATATATTGAAAAAAAAAATACAATACAATAATATTTTGCAGCTACACAAGAGAGGTGTCAAAATTTCCAAAATGTATCACGCATTATGAAAAATCTAAAAAATATCGAGTAACGTGTCTTTTCGAGATCTATATGTCACAATACGGTTCAGTAATATTAAAAAACCTTATTTTCGTTCTCATTAATAAAAAGATACGCGTATCAATTAATTAGTAACCCAACGGTTTAGTCGGATAAACATGAAATTATCAACACGCACATCGTTTTACAAAACTTTGCATTTGTAATATTCCTACCTATAAAATGGCTATAATTTACAGCCAACTAACTGATCCGACTCAGTGAAATAAAAGTATTGATAAATTTTTACATTGTTCAAGTACAAGTGCTGCAATTTGCATAAAATTCATAGCAAGTTAGTTAGTCGTGTTTAACTAAGTCAAAACTTTCTAGGCATGTACATATTATAGCCCGCGTTAACCATCCTTTGAATTTTAAATTAATTGCAAAGCGTGGCTGTGACAGATCGATAGTCTCTTTAGAAAAAGTTTGGAAAAGGGATTTGCTACTTAATTAAACCTGAATTTAAGAGAATCGTCGGTAACGAGCGAAGTTTTTGGCCACAATGAATGTAATTATTTGACAACTTTCTAAGCTTCCACTTCACTTAAATAGTTACTTTTGAATCTATGTTGCATTCGTTAGCTTCTTTTTATGTATTTTTTGTTTAATGAAGGAATGGAATTTTTAATTCCAACGAATAAAGTTGTTAAGTCCGATATATTTAAATTAAGGTCATTCACGTGGGTGGTAGTATAATAAATGTAAAAATGCAACACGAAAACAAGTTTGCCTTTTCTGGAATTTGTATGCCCTAAAATACCGCTTTAGCGAATGTCCGCTAGGTCAGACGTCGCTTCAGGAGACAACGCGACACAGTGTAGCTAAGACAGTTTTACGGCCATAACGTAGTCAGCTCAAACGTCAGCAAGTCAGCCGCGAGTCACTTCAGTAATTTGTTTAATCCAAGTTCTTCACTCCGTTTATTAAGGAGAGACGAGATTAATGCAAAGAGCTTAACGCGAACGAAGGTGCCTCGCCCCCGCCAGACGGCAGCGTGCCCATCACAACTGAGCGCCCGCGGGCTGCAGACGCAGGCCGCGCATGACGCGGACAGATAAGCTAATTACTTATTGTGATTTACAAACTGCTTCTCACAGAATTTTTATCAAATTTCCCGAGAGCAACTGAGAATAATAAGCAGACGACGTCCACCACAATAGCAACAATTAACCGGACAATTTAACTTTTTAATTGCGAATTATGAGAAAGGGAACTGAAAGCAAAGGTTGAACATGCTTCATATTAATTTTTACGTTATGTTGTCTATGTATATTTGAATATAAAATGAATAATATATTTTAAGGTAAGTTATTGTGATATCACACCTAGGTCATTCATGCCACCTTTTCAACAAAAGTCCCAAACCCAAAAGGTAAATAAAGGAGCAATCGGAGCGTTATCTACCAGTAATGTTAGTCGTATAATTATAATAGATCTTATCTCAACAGAAACGGGTTCCTTAGAATAATTGAACATGCTTTTAGATAGATTCAGAATATCTGTAACTTCTTGTCTAACCACCCGAGTGCGTTGTTATTACGAAAGCGATTTTAGCTTTGCGTTAATCGGAATTGAGGAATGAGCATAGACAATGTAAACATGACAATAGAAGTAGGAGGAAGGGGCTGGTTGGAACTCGTATCGGCGGCGTGCCACTCGTGAGATAACACTACGAGTATACGTTGTGTCTTTGTCGGCGAATGGAAAATTATTAAGCAACCGAATGCGGTCTCTGTCTCCGCGATATCGAGGGTTGTAGGCCGCGCCGACATAAGCTTTCACTATTCACTTTATCGGATTCCGGACTCCGGACCTAGTAGCATACACCTTATAATTATGTTCCGGTCACACCGTGGCCTTGTACCTTTGGGATCCCTACCCTTATATACTCGTAGCTACAACTAAAATAATTACGAGAACGTCCTCCGAAACCTTCGTTCTAACTCCCCTTACTTTTAGCGCTGACAATTTTTTCGCGAATATTTGAAGCCGGATTAAAATGTTGGAAACTTTGTCGGGTCTACCGAATGCGGGGCTAGGATCGATTGACAGTGGAATGACGCGACGCCGAAGTTATAAAAGCTCACCAATATTGAATCTCAAAAATATGAGCATCGGTAAAGTGGCCACAAAGTAAACACCATTCAATTTTATTACTGTGAATAGTCTCTTTGAAAATCCCCCGACGGCGATTCAGTAAATCTCTATTTGTCGCAACTAAAACAGGTCACGGCGGAAGGCTATTACGCTCCCTAAATGCTGCCGAACTCCCTGTAGAGCGCTCTAATCCACTCCGAACGGGCTGGTGTCAAACGCAGGCCAGGGTTGTTTGTATTGTTTATTGTCGCTACGCTCGTTCGTTCGGCAAAGACGCCGCCGTCGCCCGTCGCCGCCACAGAGAGCATGTTTCAATTGATGGAGCCGAATGCTCCCCTGAGTGAACCATTATGTTTCTGCCCACGAATGATACTCGTCCACACTCACTGTCTTCTTTACTTCGACACTTGTCACCGCGTGACACGGCTTTGTATTTTTAAGCTCAAAATAATCTCATATCTATACATACAGAATTTTGAAGACGAAAAAATCGCATGAAAGATTTTTGTATCCTCCGAAGCTGAAAATTATATTATAGGCGCGTGTAAATACCTCGTAAAATGTTCTTTTTTGTGCCTTTGCTCATAATGTGAAAATAATTTTCACACGTGAAAAATGTTCTCCAATTTCGGTCTGGAATTTCGGAAAAGGTAAATATTTGACGAGACATCCTTTAATAAAATAAAAATTCTTGTGATAGCTAAAATGTACTGTTGAAAGCGTTTAGAACTGAATGAATATCGATGTGTTAAAGAAGTTCATTTATTCATCCAGACGTATACATTATTCCCAATACGTTATTGAAAAAGAAACGCTTAGTCAGTTCGCCAGTTTTTACGCGGCGCAGTTCGTTCGGGTGTGGATGAATAAAAAGCGGCGAGGAGCCAGCAGAATGGAACAAAACACTTGAAACAATATCGCGACAGAGCGGCAATCATTCCTGTTTTATCTCAGTTTGCTCACGCCGCGCCGCGCCTCGGAAACTGCTCTAATAAAAAACTAACATATGTGCTGTGTATGCTTACGTCGCGTCTACATGCAAGTAGCTGGTACAATGGTGGCTGTAGTAACACCTGCTTGTAGCTATTCCTTGAAGTTCAATTTTATATTTATAGAAAGAGATTACTTGTTCATTTTTTTTATCAGCACAAACATTTTAAATATTTTTATGGGTTTAAGCGATCTGTCTACTGTCTAGAATCTGGATTTTACGTCCTAGTATCATAATATTTAAAAGTAATCAAACAACACCTTGGATTAAATTTACCATACTGATTAGGTTGGCACGATAACGATAACCCTGCAAACGTATTTGGGGCAAGTCCCGTCTAATAAGCGAATTAAAACTTCCGAGAACCCTCCTAATACCTCCTTCATAATCGTATATCCAATTTAGATTTTACGCGGTCAAAACTTATGCCATGCGTAAATACAGTCTTGTGAGCTTAGGGGTCTTAGTTGGGAGAAGGCGGTCGACTCTTGGCTCTGTTTGCAGAAAGTCGGTGGGACATGTCTTTAATTAAACTTAGGACGACGGCTCAAATGTTGTTACTTCTCACTATTCATGTGCTGTATCTTCGTTTCAGATCGAACCAACTTGGAACCAGCTGAAATGATATGACAATAAAACGAAGACAATAAGATTTTAATATGATATTATACTACATTTTTATAATAATGAGATTTATTGAAAATTGATTATTTAAAATAACGCCATGTGAGCGTATAGAGCTAGTTTTTGACGTTGAATGTGATCTGAAGAAATGACCGGGGAAACATCGCGGCGAGCGAGATCAGTCTCAATGGAAACTGGAGGACTGCCTCTTGTCTCTACCTTCGCTCTACTCACCATTGTAGCAGGTAACAAATCATTAATTATAATTTATTCAGTACCATCACTTTCTTTTGTTTGAGTACTCACTTGAGTTCTTCTGAGAGTTGAGTTGTTATATTTAGAAGCCTTAGTATCCGGTCAAGAGAATCTGGTTTTTGTATTCGTAATATCATTGTAGAAACAGAACAAACTTTAGATTACAATTGACTTTATTTTATAGAAAATGCTGATTTCAGTAATTTTCAATGTAACAAGTGACATTGTTCAAATCAACTACGCACAGAAAATAAAATTATTCCAGAATCGATTTATCTGTTTTGATAGTATTCATTATATTGTCATTTGGGTGGTTTTCTGTGAGAAGTAAGAATGTATTTACAAAAGAAAAGTATATACCTAAGTATTATATCCGTTACCTAGCCACCACAACACAAGCATTAGGTCGCTTAGCTTGGGGTTAGATGACGCTGGGTGTAATGTCCTGAAATATTTATTTATTTATGGAACGAAACCACACTATCAAAATGATTCGCCTACCACTACTAAACCACTATTTTGAATGTGTTAACAAAATGCGCATTCACCAGTATTTAGTGCGCGTTAATCGTATGCAAACCATACACAGCTTTGACCGTAAAGTAGAAAAATTAGGCGTAGCAAAGCCGGACTATTGGGCAGTGGCCGAGAGAACCAAACACGTTCCGCCGTAATGACCGCCTGATGAAAAGCTTAATATCCTGTCTGACATCTCTTGCTGCTCTTTGAAAGCATTAATTTTCTCTTCCTGCCTCTGAATAAACTAATGTGAGCTAAAATGTTTCACAAAATAGAAGGCGGCAATATAAATCAACGTTCGCTGAAATGAATTTAGAAGTTAGTACGAGTGCTTTGGTGCTGAGTTTTATTTTCAATTTTCATAGTTTTGCGATGTTTGTTTAAAAACGTACGAGTATCTTGACTCGTGAAAGCTAAAACATTCCAGTAAATACAAAATAAGAATACAGTAGGAGATAATTTGAATGGTTGAGCGTCCGGAGTATGAACTCTCGTAGCATTAGTTTCCTTGTGTGTTCTCTAGTTGTTCGAACGTGAGTAGAAAGCGTTCACGTGATACAGCAAATTGTTGCACTTTACCGTGTGTCTGAGTTGCGAGTCGATAGCAGTGCAATACCGCTCCAGATTCACTCACGTCTCGACGAGGCACCTACTAGACACACCGACCTTCCTTAACGGATTCCAGCTTTAATTGAAAAAGCTATAAATTATATAAACCTTTCTTCTATTTTAATTGTTTTAACTTCCCACCACGTTCCAGTTTTGGACCGCGTGAAATGTTTTATTGACCGGGCAAAACGAACTTTGTTATACAGTTGTTAATTACATAATGATCTGAATTTTTATTGATGAAAATATCATATTCTTTCTATCTAAGCCAATGTCTAGCAAGCTTGCAGATGAAGCTAAATGAATCGTCTAAATATATAAAAGGAAAGAGTGACTGACAGACTGATCTCTTAACGCCCAGTAGAAACCGGCTTAGCTGAAATTTTGCACTGAGATAAGTATTGTAACAAAAGCTTTCGCTAAAAAAGGGTTTCTCGACGGGAGCGAAGACACGTGCGTAAGCTAGCTAATTTCATTAGTAAGTTTAAAAATTGTGTAGTTATATTTAATGAAAACATTTTAATTCAAATAAATGAACACACCTATGATACGATTCAAACCCACAAAGGATTACGGCTAATCATTGGATTAATTGTAGGGAAATTAGTGATCGTACGCGTCGCGAATATAACTCGGTTGTATCTGAATGTAATTATAGACGTCGATGAGCTTGAAATACTGAATAATTGAAACCAGAAACACGCTGTGCACACGACGGAAGCGACTAACGTACAAATTATTACTGCAAATAAATGACTATTCGGTTATTTGTATTACGCCAAATAAATTTGTTTAACTATTTCGTTACTGATGGTTTATGCGGCTGACGAATTGATGGCAAACATTAATTACAGAAAGGTAATCCTGCTATATGTTTCTTTTGATTGATATTTTACTGACAG
The DNA here is from genome assembly GCA_947507615.1 of Hemithea aestivaria. Lineage (NCBI taxonomy): Eukaryota > Metazoa > Arthropoda > Insecta > Lepidoptera > Geometridae > Hemithea > Hemithea aestivaria. Next base: position 7,923,060 of record OX382334.1, on the reverse strand, counting down.
AAAATCGACAGTAGGAATATAAATGTGGGTGGACAGGATGTTAGCTACTCTATCGGGAAAGAATTTATTCCTTTATCGGCTTATAAGCCGATTGTGACGAAAAGTATGTGTATTATGATTTAAGCTAAATTGTTTTAAAAATAAATTTGTTTCCATGTGATATTATTGCTGCTTTAAATTAGCGATGTTTAGAGACTCGTGCTGTGCCTACTAATGTTATAAATGCGTAAATGTGGATATATGTATGTGTTTATTAATTCTATACGCTTAAAAATGTTAACAGTTTATAAATCTTTAACGGCTTTCGTTGAAATTTGGTGTGTTGGCAATCCCTGATGCCTATGATCCTGAAATAGCTCATAGGGTATTTTTAGCTGAAAAAAGCTAGTACAAAATAAAATAAATAGGCCAAGCGCGAGTCGGGCCACGCACAATGTAGGGTTCCGTAGTTCTAGTAGATTGAATACACTGCACAACAGCATTTTGGATGATTTTTGACGACGATTTCAAATTTGTGACTGAAATTTCTGTACCAGCTCTAGTTAAAAAGATATGACACATATTATGTTGTTTTCGTAATAAAACGCTATAAATGTAGAGATCATCATCATCATCATCTCAGCCGTAAGACGTCCACTGCTGAACATAGGCCTCCCCTTTGGACTTCCATATGTATCGGTTGGAAGCGACCTGCATCCAGCGTCTTCCGGCGACCTTTATAAGGTCGTCTGTCCACCTTGTGGGTGGTCAATGTAGAGATGATCCTAATTAATTTAAGTTTAAGTTGAAAAACTCTATGTTATTTGATTTTCTTGCTGAAACTGAAGGCAGAGCTATTCTAAATGCTATTCTTATTCTAAGGGCTATTCTAAATGCTCTAACAATATTCAGCCATCATATGTGCGTTCCAGAAGCCTTGATAGCGTTACTTCATCGAACAAAAGTTCGGGTGGAATTGCTTGCCCAATTCTTCACTTAGTACCCCAAGATTGTCATGAATATAGTCTAGGTGGTCGTAGAGAGAGTGTAACTTGATGGTTATGTCACATTCGAGCCTTTGAAAGTGACGCATTAGTTTTTGGACGTGTTGAGAAAAGTCCAAATAATTCTTACTTTACAAAAAAAAAATATAACCACCATTGGCCTAAAACAAAGTAAACCATTTTTAAATGAACACATTATGAGCCAGTTATGTTCCGCATACTTAATTTTTAATAAAATCAAAACAATAGTTTTATGTTTACACTAAGCAAAAATAAGTCATCGTGATGGTTCTCGAGTCCTTTCCACATTATAGCGGTTTCGTACCAAAATCTATTTATTTTCTAATTTGTCCACAAACGTAGATACTCAACACACGTTTTGCATAACTTTTGGGGAATCCAAGGCTTGTCGTTAATTTCCAGGGAGTATCCAAAGTAATTTTTGTAAGCCTAAATTATGAACGTTGTCACATTCAAACGGAATTCCTTGAGCATAATATTCTCCGCAAATTAAAAAAAATATATCCGGATCATTCACACAAGTAGCCTTGACCATGCTATATCAAATTATAATAAAAAAACTTAAGTTAGAAATTATGAGCTAAGTAACACTGTAATATGGTGATTTATTTGTGATAGCTATAACTCGTAAACAATACAACCATGAACAATTCGCTTGCGCGATCTAATTTTACTACTAGCGCCATCTAGTTATGCATTAATAAACTATAGGCTAGGTTAGCTTTAGGTATTCTTATTTTGCTGATTTTACCGAAACTAATAATTTTATCTTAACCGCTATAGTTTTCCTGGAAAGTTCATGGTTGAAAGCATACCTCTGATTTTTTTTCAGAATTTTAAAGCTAGTAGTTCAGATTTTAGAGGGGGGGGGGGGGACGCTCAATTTTTTTTTAAAACTTGAATATCTTTCAAACAGAACATGAAATCGAAAAAGTTTCTTAGCAAACCGTCCTTCATTTTAAAATACCTATTCAACGATACCCCACACGATGGTATCAGCCAGAAAAAAAAAATCATCCCCATCTTACGTGTACGGGAGGTAGCCTAAATTAATTAATTAAAAATTATTTTTTGTCACCGTTCTCTTACCCTTATTATTACTTACCTGTATACAAAATTACACTTTTCTAGGATTTATAGTTTCTCCGCAATGCCGCGGACAGACAGACGGACGGACGGACGGACGGACAAAGCGAAACTATAAGGGTTCCTTGTTGACTACGGAACCCTAAAAAATATAAACTGTATCTATTTAATTCTAAGTTCTTGTATATAATTATGGTGTTTCAATAGTGTTATCTTATCTATTCTAAAAGATTTTTTCGTGCTTGACAAAGCGAATAACTGAATATAATTAAGTAATATAGGCTGTACGTCGTACGTAAAAAAGAATATGATTTCAAGAGAACAGTGTTCGCCAGCACAGCTGAGGTTTTATCTCGAGCTCAGTAAACTAGTGCATGTGGTTCTATATGCCACGTGTGTTGAACTCATTTTCTAGCTTTCTGGATATTGCATTTTTCTCACTCCTTATTTTTCTGAATTCTCTTTTATTTTTGTTCTGCATTATTAAAGGTACTTTACCTTTGAAAACATCTGCGAATTATCAAGTATTTTTCATATAATTATGTTAATTTATATTAATAGGGACATTGAATTGACACAAGTGAATTAAATAAAAAATTTAAAAAACCCCCAACGCAATACATAAATATTCACCATTTTGTGGTGGCGGCCATCTTGGATTTTAAATTTTATATAGTGGGTTGTATTCTACTAGTTAAGCCCTTTCATTTGATGCCCATATTGAGGGGGTCGTGGAAGAAAAAAGTAATCCGCCATTTTGTAGCGGCGGCCATATTGGACCGATTTCCACCAAACATTGCTAAGAACACTCTCGACTATCTCTACTTTCAAACAAAAAAAACGAAATCAAATTCCGTTCATCTGTTCGGGCGCTACGATGCCACAGACAGACAGACACACACACACACACACAGACAGACAGATAGACACGTCAAACTTATAACACCCCGTCGTTTTTGCGTCGGGGGTTAAAAAAGAGTGGCTTACAATAAATGCTTCGTTTCGTGAAAAAATTTTTAGTGACATGACCCTTGGAACCTGGCTTTGTGTACCAACTACCGAACACATAACCTATACCGAGGCCTTTTTAGAAAGTTCTAACAATGAATATTCTATTAGTACCTTCGCATAATAAACCACAATTCATGAATTTAGAGGGAATATATAGATCCCAATTCTATTGAGAATAAATTATAATGTACCTATGAATTTAGAATTAAATTTGATAAACATTCATAGAGCATTTTAACGACTTAACCTTTATACTAAAAACTTTAAGTTAAAAGAGTGCCTAACGAGCGAAGAAAAATGTTAGGCTTTCCACTAGACAAACTTTTTCGTCAGACTGTCTCGAGAATCAGATAAGAAAAAAAATACATTTGAAGTGTTTCTAAGAAAATTAATTCTATAGAAATGTTTTCACGAGATTTGTTGAGCCCACACGATATTGAAAAGCTTTTAATCAATAAAATCTAGCTTTCACCTATATTTTGATATATAAGTGTTTTTTCTTAAGTCTAAGTAACTTTTAAAGACAGATAGACGTTTTGATGTTTTTCCCTTTCCACGAATGATCTATTGAAATGTTTGGATCACAGCGGTAAAATCCTAAAATAACAGATACGAAAAGGCAAAAAGCGTACCCTAGGACCGTAGGATCTAAGCTATTCCTTCCAAATGAGCTTAATTTATAAATTTAGTACTTCTGATGTAAAATGCTTACGTCATCAAAGTGTTCATAATAAGGACCACCGCAGATATCGCTTTTCCTATATCAACACACATATTAATAACTAGCTGACCCGCGCGCACTTCGTTGCGCGTGAGAGTCAATTAATAAAGCGAATTCGGTGCTGCTATTTTGACTATGATTGTATTTCCATCCCCGCGACTTTGTAAGCGTAAAATAAGGCATGGCTATAATATTTGCTCCCGCTGTGGATAGCGAAGAATATCGGGCTGGATATTTCTATGCAGTTTTGTTCGCTACCGTAGGAACCAATGCTATGTCCTTTCTCAGAGATCACACTATTTAAGTTTAGCGGTTATTGATTTCCATCACAAATTTTCACGCCTCTCCTCAGGAATTAATACTATTTGTGGTCCTTTCCCGGTAACTCTTTAACTTATCTCTATTATAATTTTTCTAAGCTAAATTATAATTATAGGTTACTAATTTCTCACACCATCCTTCCCGCGACTCAAATCAATTCCGTGGTTCCTGAATTTCCATTAAAACTCTGACCCTGAAGGTGGGGGAAGGATCAATACTGAGTCTCCTTAAAAGTTAATTTCTGACATAACAAACTATTCATTAACAGAACCAAAATTCTGAGTACTGGTGAGTTCGCAAAATCTCTTCTTATCGGTCGCCTACGTTACATAAAAAATACGTTGTCCAAATTTTAGCTTAAACGAAGAAGTGGTTACCGATATCCTACACAAACTGCACCCCCTCTTTCCTCCCCTCAAAGGTTGATTTCTGGGATAAAAAGTATCCCATATTTTTTTTAAGTCTCAGTCTACCTTTGTATCAAATTTTAACTCAATAGGGTCCTATTTCCTATACAAACTTTGACCCCCTAACGCTTCAATTCGAAGGTAATTTTTGACATAAAACTTTTTATTATTCCTCAACACATCCCCAATAATCTTATTGTGGATTTGTATACAAAAGTTTTTTAGGAATAATAATTCCCGTTCCCGTAAGAATTTCGCAAAATCCCCTCCCCTCTTACGGGTCGTGAAAGTCACATAAAGAACACGCTGTCTAAATTTTAGCGTAAAATATAACTGGTTACTGATTTCCTACTCAAACTTCTACCCCCCTTACTCCCCCGCACCCCTCCCTCTTAAAGTAAATTTCTGTCTAAAATAATATTCAGTGTTCCTAAACAAAACTCAAACCATGATTCCACAAAATTTCACCTGAATTGGTTTAGCGAATATTATAGAATAATTCTCGTTCCCGGGGGAATTTCGCAAAATACCTTCATATCGGTTGCTTACGTTACCTAAAGAATACGTTGTCCAAATTTCAGCTAAAACAAAGAAGCGGTTAACGATTTCTTACCCAAACTTGCATCCCCCCTTTATCCCGCCTTTGAGGTTGATTTCTGGGATAAAAATTATCCCATATCATTTTGTAGAACTCAGTCTACCTCTCTACCAAATTTCAGCTCAATAGGGCCAGCGGTTCTAAATTTCCCATACAAATTTTGTACCCCCCTTACCCCCTCTTAGAAGTTAAATTTTGTCATAAAAACTATTTAATGTTCCTCAAAACAATCCCAACAATCGTTTTACAAAATTTCAGCTCAATCGGTTCAGCGGTTAAGGATTTGCATACAAAAGTTTTTTAAGAATAATTCCTGTTCCCGCGGAAATTTTGCAAAATCCCTTTATATCGGTCATCTACGTTACATAAAAAATACGCTGTTCAAATTTCAGCTTTAAAAGATGGCCGATTACTGATTTCCTACTCAAACTACTACCCCTCTCTTCCCCCTTCAAGGTTGATTTCTGGGATAAAAAGTATTCCATATCATTTATTTGGATTCTATCTACCACTGTACCAAATTTCAGCTCAATAGGGTCAGCGGTTCTAAATTTTCCATACAAACTTCGACCTCCCTTTACCCCCCCTTAAAAGTTAATTTTCGTCAAAAAAAAAAACAACATTCCTAAACACAATCCAAGCAATCGTTTTACTAAGTTTCAACTCAATTGGTTCAGCGGTTAAGGATTTGCTTACAAACGTCTTTTAGGAATAATTCCCGTTCCCGTGGAAATTTTGCAAAATCCCTTTTTACCGGTCGGTGTTTATCGGTCTTTTTACGTTACATAAAAAACATGCTGTTCAAATTTCAGCGTTAAAAGATGGCCGGTTACTGATTTCCTACTCAAACTTCTACCCCCCCTCTTCCCCCTTCAAGGTTGATTTCTGGAATAAAAAGTATTTCATATCATTTATTTTGACTCAATCTACCTCTGTACCAAATTTCAGCTCAATAGGGTCAGCGGTTCTAAATTTTCCATTCAAACGTTGACCCCCCTTTACCCCCCCTTAAAAGTAAATTTCTGACATAAAAACTATTCAATGTTCCTAAATACAATCCAAACAATCGTTTTACTAAATTTCAGCTCAATCGGTTCAGCGGTTACGGATTTCCATACATACGTTTTTCGGGAATAATTCCCGTTCCCGGGAGAATTTTACAAAAATCCCTTTTTATAGGTCGCTTACGTTACCTAAATAACACGCTGTCCAAATTTCAGCTAAAACAATGAAGCGGTTAACGATTTCTTTCACAAACTTGCAACCCCCCTTTCCCCCTTTTAAGGTTGATTTCTGGGATAAAAAGTATCCAATATCTTTTTTTAGGACTCAATCTACCTGTGTACCAAATTTCAGCTCAATAGGGTTAGCGATTCTAAATTTTCCATACAAACTTCGACCCCCCTTTACCCCCCCTTAAAAGTAAATTTCTGACTAAAAAACTATTTCATGTTTCTAATCACAATCCTAACAATAGTTTTACAAAATTTCAGCTCAATCGGTTCAGCGGTTACGGATTTGCATACAAACGTTTTTCGGGAATAATTCCTGTTCCCGAGGGAATTTAGAAAAATCGCTTCTTATTGCACGATGAAGTTTTCCAAAGAATACGCTGTCCAAATTTCAGCTCGATCCGTCCAGCCGTTTGGGCTGTGCGTTGATAGCACGAAAGTGTACGAACGATTTTATATAATAAGAAGATAAGTAAATCTTTAGATTGATATAACTCTTTTATTTAAAAACCGATTTAAATAAAACCAACACTATTTAAAAATTAGAGAAATTTGCAACGTTTTAGCGAAAACTGCATACAATTCGGTTGTGCCGTTTTATCACACATAAGTAACATCCTTTTTACAAATTAAGCCTAATAAAACTACTCTGGTAAATTTTCGTTTATGGCCACATCGATAGATGGCGTATTTTTAGTTTGTCGCACTTTTTGCTTTTTGATTTTTTTGAATTGAATTTACTTTATATTCTATTACTTTTACTTCAAAATTTTGATGTAAATTAGGGGCGATGTGTCCGATATAAATGATTATTATTTATTTTATTATTTTATTTTACGTTTCCCTAGGAAAAATTGACAAAATGTTTTACGAATTAGATCGCGCAAGCGACTTTTTCGCGTCGTTTTGTTCATATGCGTATTTTCACAGTTCACCTTAGTAAAGGATCACAATGAATGGGGAGAAATTTCCATTCTTATTATATGTATGGATATTATTATTTTGTGCTACAATATAGATGCTTTTTAAATCGTTAGAATCCGTCTATCCTTTGCAAAGTTATAAAAACCAATTTCGCATCATCTGATTTTATTTAATCCGCCTGTAGAATATGACGTCACTAAATATTTCCTCGTATATTATGACGTCACATGCTTAATAGAATCCGTTTCTTAATAATTGTATTTACTGACATAATTCCAGTAGAAAAAATATATACCTACTTAACAGTTGTTTGTTGTGTTGTTTTTTAACCGTCTACAAAGCTGCATTTATACTTATAACCCTTACGAATCCCAAGCACATTTATTTGAGTTTATTTATACGTAAAATTTAAAACTTAAAGCACAATAAAGCATTGTGCGCCCGTTTATTGTGCAAAGTGATAATATAAGAGGTCATCGGTCGAGCGGAGCGGCATCGCGACCGCCCTCAGATATTAATTTTCATTTGATTCGGATAAAGCTTCACTTGAGCTGTGAACATCTCGGCAAACTCAGCTTCTGACCCAGTTGTGTCTGTTGATAAAGTTACTTTTGTACTCAGTTATAAAATACGACAGCCTAAATTCTCTACGGAAACTAACTTACTAAAGCATTCATTACAGTCTCTAATAATGTGGTACTAAAAAGAAAATCTACGTTTTATAGCATTTTGACTGGATTTACTGGACTGGAAAATTATCGTAGGTATGCATTATTCCAGGGCCTAGGCTACATACCAAATATCAGATCAATTGGGTCGCATAAAAAACACAAAAATCTAACTATTTTATAATACAATTTTTTGTGAATAAGTATGATACGAGGTATCGTATCGTATATTAATGTGTACATGTTAATGCAACCGCTCAGTTTATTTGGTTACATTTATCGTGCCCTGAAAAAGCTAATGTTTCGTCATAAAGAATTATTTTCTAATTGTAAGATTAGCTTTGCATCGATCGTAATTTATTGTCATAGATTATGATTTTCGATGTTTCACGCATCACCAGCGATATAGGTTATCTTTACAACATTAATCAAATTGTAATAAACTTGACTCATTGAAGTTTATTACGTGGAAGGAAATTCGCTTTAAAGTCACGTAACTAATATTATAGAGATATATTAAGTTGGGCTGTCTCTCTCAAGTTTCATCCAGGAACTTAGTGTGTTCGAGACTTTGAACTTACTCGATGGAAAATCTGTGTAAAATGTCTACATGTAATGTTAATAGATTTGCAGCGTTAAACTAAGGTTTAATGGATATGCTTTCAAGTGCTAGTTTTCAAGTACCGTATTTACGTCCGAACAGAATCCGTGAAATGATGTACCTACTATTTAATGAAGGACCTACCACGGACGCAGTAGCGCTATAGTTTTACTTACTACATATTTTTGAAAAGGTATATAATATCTCTTTTCTGTGATTAAGAATGATTTTTGAAGCAGTGATGACCAAGGGGTTAATATGCGGCGGAGGCAAATCTGGACCACCGAGTTCGAATCCCGGCCCCACACCAATGACTTAAATTAGTTATGTGTGGTTTTTCCACTCGCTGTACTGGTGGTAGGCTTCGGTCGTGGCTATAGTTACCACCCACTGGACAAAACCGTGTCCGTCAAGCGGTCATTGTGACCGTGTTCCGGCGTGATGTTTAGTGAAGCCTGAATGTGAAGAATCAGGTAGACCAAAGTAATAAAGTAAACGATTGGTCATATCAGCCACAGTGCCACCCAAATACAAAACTCTGCGTGGTGCCGCAGCAAAAAAAAAAATATCATATTGATTATAATTATCATTACATCATTTTCTTATATGAAATACGAGTAGGTCAAAAGACCATACTCACATTCTACTCTCACATACCTTCTTGGTTTAATTTCCAAGGGTTACGTATGTTAGGAATTTGGCAAATGTAATGTAATACAAGCGAATATATTATTATAAGATTAAATTATGTCAAAGTCATTCAGACGCCACTGTCATCTGTCACCAAAAAATATGTTGTCTCGCTCATGCGTGTGCGCGCTCTCTCTCTTACCTACTGTACGTAATGGTGAATGTATTTTGTAAACCGGAATAAACAAATCTTCAAGAATCTGCTGTTGTTTAAATTAATCTGCCTCAAGAACATCAGGTTATGGGCCCAGGACGCTCCCTCGGCGCAACAACTATATGATTTTTGCGAGGCACGGCAAAAATGGAGACAACAAAAATGTCCAACACAATTCCCATTGAGAAACTCGTGGGCGCAGAAAATTATGCGACGTGGGAATTTTCGATGAAAATGATTCTCATTCACGAAGACTTGTGGGACTGCATTCAAGGTACAGCAGAGGCCGTCGATACGCGAAAAGATCAGAAAGCATTGGCAAGAATATGTCTTTCGATATCTTCAGTGATAATATCGATGGTGCGAAGAGCCAAGACTGCCAAGGAAGCGTGGGATATATTAAAGAAGGCCTACCAAGACACAGGGCTTAGCCGGCGGTTATCGTTACTGAGAACTCTATTCAATGTAAAATTGCAAGATCAGTCTATGGAGACATACCTAAACAAAATCATAGATATTGCACATCAATTGCATGAGATAGGTTCACCTCTGGAAGATGAATTTGTGGCAATCATTACACTCAGTGGGCTCACCCCAGATTATGACCCACTCATAATGGCCTTAGAAAATTCAAACATCAAATTGAACAGCGATATTGTCAGAAATAAATTACTACAAGAAAGCGCAAGAAGGGGGGTCAAAGAAGAAAATAACGATAACACATCTGCACTGTCTACAGTGAAAAAGTCTACATCGTACAAGTGCTACAAGTGCAAGAAGGCTGGACATAGAATAAAAGAATGCCCAATGTGGAAAAAGAAAGAGGCAGTGGAAAATAAGAAAAAAGATGCTCTCCTTACTGCTTTATCGGCCAATATAAGCAGTATAGATTGGTATGTGGACAGCGGGGCGACTAACCATATGTGTAACGATCAAAGCATTATGGAGGACTTCAAGAACACCACACCAACGGAAGTACGAGTTGCCAACGGTGAGAAGCTGAGCACGGCTGGCTGTGGAAATGTTAACGTTATCATTGACAATTGTGAAAAAACTATTAGTGATGTACTTTATGTGCCGAAACTTGCTGCTAATTTATTATCAGTTAGTTCCTTAGTTAAAAAAGGATATAAAGTGATTTTTGATAGCAAAGGGTGCAAAGTAGTTAACAAATGTAATAGAACAGTAGCCTCAGCAGATGCAAATAATGGTGTTTATAAGTTAAATGCTTCAAAGGGTAAAAATGTGTATCAGTCTCTGTGTACAGGGTTAGGATATGGTTCAGTTTCTCAACAGGTAGAGGACAGGACGCAGGAGTCAGGCGAGCCAGGCCAGGAGGCGTCTCTGGACAGTGTGACTGCTGAAGGAACTTCACAGGAGGTATGGCATCGCAGACTGGGACACCTAAATCTGCGCAGCATGGATTTACTTAAAAAAGGTATGGCTAAAGATATTGATTATAATATTAATAGTTTTAAATCATGTGTTGCATGCGTGGAAGGAAAACAAAGTGAAATTCCTTTTCCTAAGAGATCCCAACATAGGTCCACAGAAGTGTTAGGTCTCGTGCATAGTGACCTATGTGGCCCTATGCCTGTAAAATCATTTAGCGGTGCTACATACTATTTGACCTTTATAGACGACTATACCAGAAAGACTTATGTGTATTTTTTAAAGTCTAAGTCCGAAGTTTTTGAAAATTTTAAATTATTCAAACGGGAAGTTGAAAATCAAATGAACAAAAAGATCAAAGTATTGCGTACAGACAATGGTGGGGAATATGTGAATATAAAATTCCAAAGTTACCTAAAAGAGAATGGTATTAGGCACCAAACTACGATTCCTCACTCACCTTCACAGAATGGCGTAGCGGAGCGGGCGAACAGAACAATCATGGAGAAGGTTCGCTGCATGCTCCAGGATGCAGGTCTGCCGAAGAAATTCTGGGCAGAGGCAGTGAACACAGCGGTCTACCTCAAGAATCGCAGCCCTACTAAAGCAGTCCTTGGAGCTACACCGGAGGAGAAGTGGACAGGGAGAAAAGTAAGCCTTAAGCATATACGCATCTTTGGTTGTTTGGCATATACAAAAGTAACGAATCGTACAAAATTAGATTCAAAATCGAAGAAATGTATTTTTGTAGGATACTGTGATGAAAGTAAGGGATATAGATTAATAGATCCTCATACACAGAAATGTATAAAATCTAGAAATGTAACTTTTATGGAAGATAGATTTTACTCTGAAAAGAAAGATTCAAATTGTAACAATATACAATTGATAAATTTGAACAAAGAACAGGAAAATTTAAGTCAAAGTTTAACGGGAGAAGAAGAAAATCAGACAGATTCTCTTCATGATGATACAGTTGTTTTTCAAAACAATAATTCTGAAAGACAAAGCATCATAACACTTATTGACTCTAGTCCTGAAGACAGTCATTCGTCGGAAAATTATTTTCCAGGAAATTCATCTGTGGAGCAAATGCAATTGGATGAAGAAGATGATGAGTTCACTGACACCAGTGAGTTTGCTGGTCTTGGGCAGCTGACCTGCGACGGTGATGATCCAGGGACAGTGCAAGATGCATTAAATTGCCCGGACTCCAAGCAGTGGAAAGAAGCTATGTCAGATGAGTATCAATCTTTTATTGATAATGACTGCTGGACATTGACTGACCTGCCTAAAGGAAGAAAGGCTATAAAATGTAAATGGGTTTTTAAGAGAAAGTATGGCTTAAATGGGGAAATGTTGAAATTTAAAGCTAGACTAGTGGCAAAGGGCTATTCTCAGAAATATGGTATAGATTATGATGAAACATTCTCTCCGGTTGTGAGGTATTCCACAATACGCTCATTATTAGCTATAGCTGCAGAGAAAGATATGGAAATCGACCATATGGATGTCAAAACAGCTTTTTTTAAATGGGGATTTAAAGGAAACCATTTATATGGAACAACCTGAAGGTTTTCAAGTAAAAGGTCAAGGAAATAAGGTTTATAAATTAAATAAAGCCATTTATGGAGTAAAACAGGCATCCAAAGCCTGGTATGAGAAAATAAACAGAGTATTGGTTGAAGAGTTACAGTTTCACAGGTCCTCGTCGGAGCCTTGTGTTTATTTCAAGCGTCATAAAGAAGAAATGATTATTCTGGCACTTTATGTTGATGATATTTTCTTGTTTAGCTCGAAAAATTCTCAAGAAAAGATTAAAATCAAGAAACAGCTCATGGGAATCTTCGAGATGAAGGATCTAGGACCAGCTCGTCACATCCTGGGGATGAGCTTAGAAAAGAAAAATGATAAATTTCTTTTAAATCAAACTACATACATAAAGAAAGTTTTACAACGCTTCAAGATGTCAGACTGCAAACCTGCAGACACACCCATGGAAGCTGGCGTCAAGCTTGTCAAAGCTGAGAAGAATGATTCAAGTATGGAATATAGAAACTTGATTGGTTGTTTAATGTATGTTTCAGTTTGTACTCGCCCGGACATCTCTCATGCAGTCAGTATACTCAGTCAATTCAATGATTGTCATGACGACACTCATTGGAAAGCAGCGAAGAGGGTTCTAAGATATCTTAAAGGTACACTAAATTATTCTTTAATTTATGCAAGGAGTAGTCTCCAGATCAGCTGCTACGTTGATGCAGACTGGGCTGCCAGTGAAGTGGATCGCAGATCCTACACAGGGTTTGTATTCTTTATTGGCAATTGTGTTGTGTCATGGGAGAGCAGGAAGCAGAGAACCATAGCTCTTTACAGCACAGAGGCTGAATACATGGCTCTCTCCGATGCATGTAAGGAAGCATTGTTCGTTAGAAAACTATTAATTGAATTTTTTGGCAAATGTTACATTACTATGTATAATGACAGTCAATCTGCTCAAAAATTGTGTAATAGTAGTATGTTTCATTCACGAACAAAACATATAGATGTCAGGCATCATTTTGTAAGAGAAGTAGTATCAAACAATATTGTAAATTTGAAGTATTTATCAACAGAGCAGATGACTGCAGATATTTTCACTAAACCACTTACTAAATTAAAGCATTACAAGTTTGTGAAAAATTTGCAACTAAACTTATAATAAGATGTGGTTGATGTTTAATTTAGTGCCTAATTATGTAATGTATTTTAGATAGGTATGTGTTACAAGCAATATGATGTAATTTTTGTTTTTGCTTGTTATGTTTAATGTAATAAATTTATACATTCGTTGTATTAAGGGACAGTGTTAGGAATTTGGCAAATGTAATGTAATACAAGCGAATATATTATTATAAGATTAAATTATGTCAAAGTCATTCAGACGCCACTGTCATCTGTCACCAAAAAATATGTTGTCTCGCTCATGCGTGTGCGCGCTCTCTCTCTTACCTACTGTACGTAATGGTGAATGTATTTTGTAAACCGGAATAAACAAATCTTCAAGAATCTGCTGTTGTTTAAATTAATCTGCCTCAAGAACATCAACGTAATCATCCGTTGACCCGGAAATCCATTAACCGAGACGTTGAAATAACTTTTTGCAGTTCATTTTATCTTTTCAATATTTTAAGGATCTTAACAAAGTATGAAGAAAAATGAACGAACAAGTTATAATTTAACATTGATTGGGATCTGGATATTCATGTAATTTATGTTAACTTTATCAGTTACTATTCCAATCACTTTGAATGATCGAAGAGATATGTTATGTTACCGTATACTTATTAAGTAAATAGGTTATAAGTTATAATTAGTTGACTATTTGCTAAGGAGTTATTTATCTCATACATACATACATATGATCACGCCTGGTTCCCGTTGGGTAGGCAGAGGCTATTTCCCTCCACTTAGTACGATCCTGACACACCTCTTTCGCTTCCTCAACTTTCATCACATTCTTCATACACGCTCGCTGGTTTTTGGTACTCTTGATCTGGCCTTTCCTTAGAACAACATTTATTTGGTCAAGGAAAGTACGCCTGGGTGGACCAATTGCGACTTGATCATTCACATTTGCCTTATAATAAATATATTTCGTCAATCGCCTATTAATTTATCTCAACTTAAGGCACTTTATATAGACTACAATAACAATCGAGCACATTTGCAAGTAAATTACTACAGAGTAATATTTTTCTTTTTCCCATTCCTACCTCTTTTTAGAAGAACGAGCAAGGAGCTCATAGGTAGTATTTTTAAAAAAATAGCTGTGTTAATCTTTTATTGTTTGTCTTGAACTCATTTATTTTTGTTTGACTAGCACCAGTTGATTTATCGTGCGGCATTTTAAAGGATTTTTGCCTTCTACGTATTTACTCACTTTAAAATATTATTGGAACAAGTTATATTACACTAGCCAACAAAACATGAAAAACATTATTGTAGCCGTAACCTGCAAAGTATCGTGACATAATTAAGGCGATTTAGTGCAAATCGACATCATCGTCGACCGCATTTTCACTTTCCATCAGGTGGGATGTGGTCAAACGTAGGCCTATCTCGTATAAAAAAAAAAAAAGTGAAAATATTATTATGATAATGCTCCGGTTACAGTCATGACAAAACTTTAGCTCATAAGAAACATTCGTCGTAATATTATGTGAGTTGGCGACTTTTGACGCAAATCTTTCTTGATCTTCATACAATGTGGGCATAAAAGCTCAGCGTTAACATACATATAGTTGATAACCGCAGGTGGTTGGACCTTTCTATTCATTGCTTTTGGAATCAAGATCGGCCTTCAATACCGTAGATAACTTTTTCATAGAAATTTTGCTTTGAATAAATTCTTAAACGACTAGAACGATGTAAACTAGTATCATCCCGCAGTTATACCTACGATAAAACATTTTTTATTCCTTGGTATACAAGTGGTATAAAACTATCCTACGTCATTGTCTGTGACATGAACCATTTTTTTTCTAAATTTCATCTAAATCGGTTCAGTGGCTTAGGCGTGAAGATGTAACAGACAGACACACATGCACATTTAAAATATAAGTATGGGTTGTAGAAAGCGATTGAAGCCGTGTGTAAATACTAGTGGCCAATGTTTAATAGAATAAAAAATAAAACGTAACAGTTTTACAACGCTCACATTCCTCTCAGTATCAGTTAATATATGTCAGTTAATACAAATGAAATTCTTTAAATCGTACTGCCAGTCTGGTAAAAACGAAAAATTTATTAAATCTAATTCCAGCATTAGTCGAATTGAACGAAAATATTTGGCGTTCTGAAATCCCCGCGGCCATTAATCTTTCTGTCGCAGTATGGGACATTTAGTGTAACCCTTTTGTATGCCAACCATCTCGATTCACATAATCCGCGGCTACTAAAATTCAAACTATTAAAATGGATTACAGAAATCATTACTATCTGAAATATATTGGTAATAAATATTGGGCAATTATTTTCCTGCCCATATCACACCAGGTAGGGTTGGCACATCACATCTTCTTCAACTATTCGATTATATCATGCATGACGCATGATAGAATCGAATTATCATGCACTCCCCCCTAGCTCGCATATCCTTTTTAACATATAGTTCATCCAAACTAACTGTCATATTCATGGCCTTTTTGGTGATAATTATTATTGGGTATTGATTTTATAATCAAATAGAAGTTTCGTCTAGACTCTATACACGTGGTTATTTTTCGCTTGAACGCTTACGTTAGTAGGTTTGTAAATATACTACCTGTATAGTGACACGGATTGCGGCTTTTCTGTGCAAAAACTTTGTCTTTTATGCAGATATTGTATCCAAAATTGCGTTGGTATAAAAGTAAAAAAATCCTGGGTTTATGTATCTTACTGATATTATACACGTGTAATACTCTATACGTGTATAATGAATTTATCTACTGTTGATATTTTGTTTACGTCATCGGCAAAATGGGATAAAAAGCGTCCCCGTTTCGAGCTCATTTTCAACGAAACTTTAACTTTCAGCATTTCAACGGCCCATTTGCATAATCTATGAAAATCACATTATTGGATAAAATATGTGAAATTTAAAATGATATAGGAGAAAGTTTTAAAACGCTATAGCGAACGAATGCCTAAGGGGCTACGCAGACGACAGACTATCCATGACGCACTTTTTAGTCTGTGAAAATAGAACCTATGCAATTATATGCAGTAACGCACACGACGCGCAAAAAGTCCGGCACACAAATAATCCGTATAATTCGGGCAGACCGGATCGCGCCGCGTCGCGCCGCTCCGCACAAAAAGTGTGTGAAAAAAATAGAACGTTTGCTTCAATGCGCGCTAACGCAGACGGCACACACTTTAGTCTGCAATCTACATTTGCTAGTGGTGGACGTAACGCTTCTTTCTTCTTCTTTTTCTGTACTTCATGTACAAAATAATACTTCGCGATCTCTGCACGATTTCCATAGCGTCTACGTCCAGCCCTGGATTTACACTAGGGGCATTCGGGGCGAGTGCCCAGGGCGGCAAATTTTCAGGGGGCGGCAAATTTACTGAGGGCGGCAAATTTCGAAACGAGAAAAAAATATTCAATCCATAAACATCCGATGTTGAATTAAAATTTGTATTCTCAATCACGCTGGTTATTATTATAATTTTTTTTGCGCTCATAATAAGAAGTCTGGAATACTGGCCACACAAACTCAAGATTTTTGCTCCAAACGAGCTATCCGTCCACTTTTCGTAGCAAGACTTTTCTCGGCATTTGCAGCTAGTTGCTCGCCTTCTTTTTTTTATTTTTGGCACTCAAAACGAACTACGCACTCACTTTTTGCAGTCAGATATACAAAATTTTCTTGGTGCTCGCAGCTAGCTTCTCGCGCTTTGAATAATATTTTTTTTTTATTTTAACACTCGGAGCAAACTATGCATCCATTGTTTATATAGTCACAAAAACAAAATTTTCTCGGTGCTCACAGCGATTTTGGCACTCAGGGTGAAGTATGCGCCCACTGTTGTGTAGTCAAATATACAAAATTTTCTCGCTCGCAGCAAGCTGCTCGCAGTCTTTTTAGTCAACATAACATTATAATTTTCTTGCCACTCCAAGCGAGTCTTACGCACACCTGTCGTAGACAGATAGATAGGTAGATAAAACACTTTATTGAAACATTGAAAAATAAACTTAAACATAAAAACCCGGTATTATAATCTATGTGTCACAATTCACAATCAGCGGTCTTTATTATAAAATTTCTCAATTATAATTTCTCTTTTTCAAAGCTAGCTATACACACAGCTTTCGTAGTTAGATGTATATTTTTTTTTATAAATATTCATAATTACGTATAATATGAAAGAACTCGACAACAAATTTCTTAGCAAAATGTCTAGCCGATGAGCGTTTATAAATAATATTTCGGCGGAGGGGGGCGGCATTTTCTCACTGCCCAGGGCGGCATTTTGGCTAAATCCGGGCCTGTCTACGTCCCTACAGCTCTGCCGACAGAATGATCGAAGATGTGCGTCGTGTGCGTTGAGTCTGTGAAAAATCCGCAACAGACTTTTTGCGCGCCATGCAGACTTTTTGTACGCCGCAGACTCGATCGCACAAAAAGTGTGCCGTCTGCGCAGTCCCTTATGCATAATTTAAGCACGTAATATAAAATTGAACTTAGATAATGGTTGTGACTAACTTATTCGCATATACATAAGTTCTCGCTTACTGAACGAAAAATGGGCCCAGAAAAAATTCCGATGCGATCCTCTTTGCATTTGTCTATTCAAAAAGAGATTTTATGACGCTTTTCTGCATTCACTGAGAGTAAATAAACACATGAAATAGCTCACTCTTGAACCGGCGTTCATTGTTCGCAACGAAAAATATTTTGCTGTGTGTAATATTTTAATAAAATGCAGTGATAATGCAAATATTTATTTAATAAAAAATGATAGATCAATCGCATTGCCGGGAGATCCGGTAGCATCAGCAATTTTCCCACTTTTGTTTGTGTAAGCGCGACCCAATTTAAACCAATTTGAAAGGCCAATTCGACCTGTATTACTTCTGATTGTATTTGGATACCGTGGAATAAAGCTTTACTTTACGTTAACGTGGGTTTGTTCAAATCAAGAGTGAATAGGTTCTTACTGAACAAGCGTGCTACAACTTCGACTGCATCATTACTTACGCACAGGTGAGATTGCGGTCAAAAACGCTTGTTTAGTCTGCTATAAAAAAAAAGCTTTATCAACACCCAGATTTAACGGCTTGCTGTGAGGCTATTGTTCATTAACGTCAACTTAGTTAATATTTAATGAATCCTTTAAAATTAATTGAGACGCTGCGCTGCACAAAATATTGCATTCATTAATTCTTGTCAAGGCGATAACACACCCGTCACTTAAAGTCTATTATCATCAGTCTTTTACCTCTTATCGCATATTTTATTTCAGCTTCGAGTTTGCGCTTATATTCTGCTTATTACATACTATTTTTTATGTTTCTATTGCCATTAATCGTGACTATATACAAAGATATTCTAAGTTAATAGTTCAGAAGAGAAATATTTCACGCCAAACCGATTGTACATATTCTCGTTCATTTTTATTTTTTTATAAGAAAAGGCCTATTTGATGGAAATTGCAGAAGCGATCGACGATGAATCACGTAAGATGCCTAGTAAGGTACCTATTCCCTAGTGCCTTATAATAGACAATATGTGTTGTGTTTTACGCCTATAGTTGTGCAAATATTTATATACATACATACATACATATTGTAATCACGCCTGGTTCTCGCTGGAGTAGGCAGAGACAGTTTCCTTCCACTTGATACGATCCTGACACACCTCTTTCGCTTCCTCATCTTTACACACATTCTTCATAACAATAATAATTGTAATAGTCTTATAAAAAACTGTCTGATCAGATCAGCTGCAAGGGTCTTTGCACACATTCATTATAATAATAACTATAAATAATAATAACTTATGCTCGCGCCTTTGCCTGGCAAAATCCTTTCTTAGCGGAGGTCTACGTCATAAAACCTATCTGTATCCCAAATTAAACCGAATCCGTTCAGTGGTTTGGGCTGTGCGTTGATAGATCAGTCAATCAGTCACCATTTCCCTTTGTATATTTGGCGCTTTGGGCTAGTACCCGCTTGCAACGCAGTAGGTTGCGGGTTCGATTCCCACGTGGGACAAATTTTTGTGTGATCCACAGATATTTGTTTCTGGTCTGGGTGGCTTTCTGTATCTATTATAAGTATGTATTTACAAAAGAAAAGTATATAAGTATTATATGCGTTATCCTGACCACCATAACACAAGCATTAAATTGCTTAGCTTGGGGTTAGGTGGCGCTGTGTGAAATGTCCTGAAATATTTATATTTATTTTTATTATAACTATTTTGAAAGATTGATGAATGCAGAGAATGATTGGAGTGGTGAGTTAAGGAATGAAGCAGTTAACGTGGGTGTTGTGAAAGAAGTAAGTGTGGAAGAAGTGAAAATAGCTGTGCAAAGTATGAAGGATGGGAAAGATACAGGACCGGATGGTATACCGATAGAAGTGTGGAAGTTTTTAAAATGTGACGGATGGAGTTGGCTGACTTTATTCTTCAATAAAATGCTACAAGAAGAGGCGATCCCGGAGGAATGGTGTAACAGTTCGCTGGTGCCCATTTTTAAAAACAAGGGTGATGTACAGGTCTGTGGCAATTATAGAGGAATAAAGCTCATGTCACACACGATGAAAGTTTGGGAGAAAGTGATAGAGAGACGTTTGAGAGTGGAAAGTGAGGTATCACAGAACCAATTCGGGTTTATGCCGGGACGCAGTACAACGGACGCCATATTTGCATTGAGACAACTCTGCGAAAAGTACAAACGTGCACGAAAGAACTTGCATATGGTGTTCGTTGACCTAGAGAAAGCGTATGATAGGGTTCCCCGGGAGGTTCTGTGGTGGGCTTTGAAAGTGAAAGGAGTGCCTGGGAAGTACCAGCAACTTATTCGCGCAATGTACTGTCGAGCTAGTACGTACGTGCGGTCCACGGCTGGCGAAACCGACAAATTCAATGTGGCTTGCACCAGGGATCGGCTCTTAGCCCCTATTTGTTCCTCCTGGTAATGGATGCTTTGAGGTCAGACATACAGGAGGAGGCACCTTGGTGTATGCTGTTCGCCGACGACATTGTGCTTGTTAGGGAGGAAGGGCCTGACGTACAGAGAAGACTGGTAAAATGGCAGGAGAAACTGGAGAACGTGGGGCTTAAGATCAGCCGGACCAAAACAGAACACATGTTTTGCGATTTTGGCGGTCTCTCCAGTTTCACCCCGATTGCCTTAGATGGTGTATCCTTGCCAGTCTGCTCCGATTTTGAGTACCTCGGCTCTGTCCTACAAAACGATGGCGACATCGACCGCGATATTGCGAACCGAATAAATGCTGGCTGGATGAAGTGGCGACAGGTCTCAGGAACAACTTGCGACCCGCGAATGCCCCCTTAGATTGAAAGGAAAAATATACAAGACGGTAATAAGACCTGTCGTATTGTATGGATCGGAGTGCTTGGCTACGAAAGTTGCGGATGAAAGGAGAGTGCATGCAGCGGAGATGAGAATGTTGAGGTGGATGTGTGGAGTGACAAGAATGGACAAAATCAGAAATGAGTATGTGAGGGGAAGCCTGAAAGTTGCACCAGTGACAGAGAAATTAAAGAGTGGAAGATTGTCCTGGTATGGACATATTGACATATTATGCGGAGGGATGAAAATCATGTCACCAAAAAGTCCATGAATATGGTGATAGGTGGTAATCCGGGAAGGGGGCGCCCGAAAAAGGTTTGGATGAACTGTGTGAAAGAGGATATGCGTGCTAGGGGAGTGAATGCAGATATGACGGATGATAGATCCGAATGGAGGAGAAAAACGTGTTGTGCCGACCCTACCTAGTGTGGGATAAGGGCAGGAAGAAGATTTATTTTTATTATATGTATATTTTATATATATATTGTAATAGTGTTATGATTAAACTATGTCTGATCAGGTCAGCTGCAAGGGTCCGGGTACAGCGAGCCTGAGCCGGAGTTCCTCTCTCCATTGGAGAACCTCACGGTGGCGCAGGGCAGAGATGTGCACTTTACGTGTACAGTCAATCATCTGGGACAGTTTAAGGTGAAACTTTTATAAGTTTGCTTTATTGTTTTCTGTGTTTAACGATCTACTAGTAATAATTATTATAATTAATCTAATCATAAAATTGAAAGACAAGTTTCTACAAAGTTCAATAACTCGTACAATAACGCATATTTATCTGTATTTTGTAAATTGGTTAATCTACTTGCTATTCAAACGGAACGAATTTCTATATGCAGAGTTAATTCATATTGCATTGTGGCTTTAACCCAGGTTGCTGTTTCCAGTCAATTAGATAACTACAATGCCTGCAATGTGACCTAACGACTGCCTCTACATAGCTTATAGGAATTAACCGGAACTCGCAGTTTTACGTGCCTTGTGAAATACGGTAGAGTCCAGTAGCTTAGCAGGCAGCGTGCAAATATTGCCACTGATTGACATTTGAATCTATATATATTTTTGTGTTCCAATAAAGGGTTATATCTATCTATATATTATATCTCTCTTTGTATCCAGGTGGCGTGGATAAAATCAGATACGAAGACGATCCTAGCGATCCACACACACATGGTCACCCTCAACCCGCGTCTATCCGTCACACACAACGGTCACAACACGTGGAAACTGTACATCAGTAATGTTGAGCCGAAGGACTCTGGCACTTACATGTGCCAGATAAATACGGACCCTATGATGAGTCAGGTAAGGGCTATTTTTTTAGATAACTAAATTTAAGGATGAAAGTCATTTGTGGTATCGTTGGATAGAGGAGAGGAGTTAAAATACTAACTAAGAGTCTTCCTAAAAGTTAAGAAATGTTGGTGATGGATTTCTGCTTGCTGCTTGATGACTAATATATGAATTTCTAGTGGAACAAACTCACCAGGCTGACTTTGTTCTGTGGGCAAATCCGTATTGAGATTAAGAACTTAATATAACGTTGACACGTTGCAATGAACATCGTGATATTCAGTGCAGTTAAAGATTTATTTTTAATTGTATTCTAAATTTAATATCACGTAAACTTCTATCATCGCTTAACATCAGTAGAGGTCAAATGATAATTATTCTTATTTTAATGGGCTTATAGCATGTGGACATGTCTGTTATTTGCGTGTAATCAATATCTGCCCCAATTTACCATTATTAAATTTGCAAGTAGCAAAGATTTCAGCAATGTTTTATTCAAAGCAATAAAAAAATAATTGGCGCTCGCAAACAGAACATATCAATTATCCGAAATGAGATCATAAAAGCATGATTATACCGGCGCAATAGCAATGTCATTTGACGGCAATATATCACTGAACATTTACACAACTCGATAGCCATAACAGTTAATCATTTACAGTAGGTATTATATATCTCCATTTAATTATGGTGTCAAAGCTTATCAATAATGGACAGTAATTACAATCAGTTTCCGTCTGAGTGCGGTTGTGAGCCAACATTGGATTGGATTGTGGTACATTCATACGTACAATATTATTCTCGTAAATCTACACGGTTGCTGGAATTGACACGAAATGACGTCAGTTATATAGATCTCTTACGACTATTACAGGAACGATATTTTAAGCTGAATTTGTTCTTTTGAAGCAGACTCTAATATAGAGCTTTTAGCAGTAAAAAAATATAAAATTTTTCTAAAAATAGCTACGTTTTCATGGTCGCATTGCTATAAGATACTAAGTAGAGGCATTTGCCACAATTAAAAAAAAGTAGATAACATTTTATAGTTATATATATGATATAAGTAGATAACATTATTAGCATCTACGAAATGACTCTACAATTTGCGAAGTCGATTAAATAATGACAAAAATGCGCTTTGTATAGTATGATTCATTTGCCACATTTACCTACTAAAACGAGCTCAAAACATTTAGCAAACGTAGTCGTCACATTATTGATGTGTAATATTAATATAACCGAAGGTTTTGCTAGTTTAACTTGCAAGTTTGTGAGCGGCGACTAATATTAAAATGTATGCAATCGATCGGGATCGCCAGCTTGCATCTCTGCACTCTGTACGAAGCGTCACGTGCCAAACGCCTCGCCAGGATAAATGATATCGGACGCCCTGTTTCCAATTTTCCTTTTGCCAGATACCTACTGTGAAAGCCACTTCCAGTTTGTATCATGATTTTGAGAATAGTGCAGGTGTATTCATTTTTAGCTGAAGGTACCAATATTAAGGCATTAAGTTTGAACCTCGCTCAAAATTGCGGACATTGGAGCGACAGCTGCTTAAAAATGTAAGAGTAAATTACGTAGATAATATTATGTACAATATGTACGAAATACACCTATATTCAGTATAAACTAATAACATATGCTATCATTCTAAACATTATCGTTAAGACCACGCTTCATTAAATTTTAAATCTCCTAAACGAGTTTTCTTCTAGGTATAGTCAAAATCAAGCACAAACATTACGCTTTATATCCCGAAACATGACCGTTTTCAAAACCTATTCCTCAGTACGGAGTTGTCAGTATATTTTAACAGGCAGGTGTCTGAAATGGGAAATTGTTACACGAACTAAATGCCAAAAGCGGCATAACCTCATCACAGAGATGTCAACGGGAGAAAATTGTGGGGGCGCGTCTTGATGCCCGTCACTCATCCGTCTGACGGCTGATACAACTGATGTGTGCTCCAGTAGGGAAGTTGTATTGTACTATCGTGAATTAGGTATTGATTGCTACACATGCCTCCATAATTAAAGTGGCATTGGTTTTGGTAAATGCGGCCAAGTTCTCGAGAAAACTTTGTAACGTCTTACTTACTTGTTCACACCGCAATTACAGAACAGAATTCTAGTAACGTTATAATCGTCGAGCAATTATACGATCCTTTACAAACTCGTCCCGAGCTAACAAAATAATCTAGAATGGCTTGTGCACCTCAGGAGCACGATGTATAATCCTCAAAGCGTTTATGTATGTGTGTATAGTATATTAAGTTACACGTTTGTGGCTGCGGCTAGAGTTAGCAGGCAGGGAGGCGCTCACGGGCGGCATTTTGTCAAGTCTTGCATGGAATGCGCGCGTTTGCCAAAGAGCGCCGTCGACAAGGCAGCGGAATGCTACAGCGAGATCTTCATGCGGACCGCTTTCCATCTGAATGTTTTCAGCAAACTCGGTTTACGTTCCACAAAAAGACATTTCAAAATAAGACTTTAATGGTATGCCTTTTTAAGGGCTTCGTGTTAAACACATTTTGTAATCGAAGATGTTGTCTTAATTACATTTGTTTACATTGGTTGCAAAATGAATTAGTCCTTATTAACACCCGACGCAAAAACGACGGGTTGTTATAAGTTTGACGTGTCTGTCTTTTTGTCTGTCTCTGTGTGTGTGTGTCTGTTTGAGGCACGTAGCTCCCGAACGGGTGAACGGATTTTGATTTAGTTTTTTTTATTTGAAAGTAGTCAGTCGAGAGTGTTCTTAGCCATGTATAGTGGAAATCGGTCCAAGATGGCCGCAGCTACAAAATGGCGGATAATTTTTTTTCTTCCGCGACCCCCTCCATATGGGTATCAAATGAGAGGGCTTGACTAGTAGAATACAGCGCACTATAACAAATTTAAAATCCAAGATGGCCGGTTCCACAAATCCTACATATTTTGAAAGCGTTTCGTTGGGGGTTTTTAAAATTTTTATTTTCATACATGGCTTGGTGGATGACAATAATATTATTTCAAAAACATTTGTGTTAGAGACTAAACTATAGCCTAAGTTTCCAGTTAGTAAGTGGCTGCGATTAGACGTAACCAGTGTCCAATTATACCAAGTTTTGTAAAGTTAACTGAAATGTTAAATTATAACTGCCATTTCTGTCATATAATTTAGATAATTAAAATAGTCTCAAAAACAAATTATATTAATAGAAGCGGATACAGTAGACGTCGGCTTGCCCGGAAAAGCAGCTTCATCGACCAGACACAATATTGTTTACAAATCTAGGAACTCATTGATATATAAACATTATGTCTAGAGTTAGGAGAAATATACGTACAGAAGAATATAATATTGTACGTGTAACGTGTATATTCTTGTATTAAAAATTACAGGCATGAAACATGTATTTTTTCAGTTTCACTTTAAAAGAATTAATTCAACCTACTCGAGCCAGGATTTATATTTTTAAACCAGTAAAATCCAGACCTAATGGTAATAAAAGTATATTTCTGAGCGAAGCAGTGGGCTATAAAAACTCATAATCATAGTTTGGAACGCCTGGCTACAAGTTCTCCGGCGTTATTGTGTTACAGAAATCCTGAACAACGTTCTTTTGTTTAAGTTATTGTAAAAAGCTTTACGTTACTTCGTAATTCTTTATTTTTGAAACGAGTTGTGTTCGAGTTTGGAACGGTTGCTTTGCAGAGACTATTTTCCGCGTCGCCCTGTGGGATTTTGGAACTTATAATTTCATTTGTGCCAGTAGAGACAAAATGAAAAGTTCTTATGTGATATTATATTATGGTAATGTTGATCTCAAGTCCGTTTATCGTTTATAGATTTAGATCTCATATTATACAAGTAGGATAGTTGTTAGGACAAAATATGTAGATATGTATTAGGTGTAATTTTTTATTTCTTTTTTTATTATAATGGTAAATAATTATAGGTACTATAATCATCATTGTTTCAGAGTTTATTTACGTAATTATATAAAATTAATGTTGTATAAAAATCAAACAGAGAGAAATTATTTGCTCAAATAAATAACATCTCCATTGCGAACCTAATTAAGAAACTGATCGCCATGAAAGTACTTTACACGAGTATTTTATATTTATTAAAGCTTATAAATGTATTAAAGCTAATATTTATCAGTGTTTGCAAATTTTTCACCAATCGAGAAATTCCGAAGCAAATATTGATTAAATGATTTAACTAGAACGAACTAGTTCAATTAATTATTCAGATTCTGTTCGCTTGTTATGTAAATTGCAGTTTAACTTACGATTCTGCGAATAACTCGTTATGTCTATTCGAGAGAACTTCGCCTTTTCTTTTTCTATTGCTTAATAGCGTTTCTCAAGATAAATTGCTGCCTCTTCTCTTTTAAGAGTCGAAGGTTTTACTCTTATTTCACTGTTCTAAAGTTCATAAGTCATGAAAAACGTGAATGGCTATGTAATAAAGCTAAACTAAAACGTTGGAATAGAAACTTTTACTTTTTTATGTAGGCACATATTATTATAATGTATATCCGAATAGAGATAATAATAAAATGTAGTGTAGTTTAACCGTATATTTTTTGGGCACCTTACGTTGCCGTCAGCACGGCAAGATCCACGATTCGAACGTCAATTTAATATATAACAATAAAAATGATTTTTGCAGGTAAAAAACCCACATTACAATTGAAATAAGTGTAAAAAATACAAACAATAAAAACACAATAAAATAATTAAAGTCAGCTTTAAGTTTAGGCGTAGATTACAAGACTTGCAATGCTTACTCTCAGTTTAAGACTTTGACTAGAAATAATTGTTATGTATATAAAGCCTGTGCTGTTCTACTACTGGGCAAAGGCCTTCCTCAAGTCTTGACTTCGCTTTCTAATTATCAGGACTGAAAAAATATCTATTAAATCTTTAAAGACAATTTTTTAAAAGTTAAAATGTACCTATCCATAGTACGTATTCGTAGGTATTACGTCTAACTTTGGATATTACCAGACAGTTAAAAGGTGAACGCTCATTTATTTTCCCAATATTTGTTTAGGCTTGGTCCTGAAAGTGGCCCAGAGCTATATTCGTATTTGAATTTGAAGTCTGACACCGTTTGTATTTATCCAAATCATTAAATAATCAAAACAATGTAAATAGAGAACTCAAACAAGTTCATGAATAATTATTATTTTATAGGTTTGATAAAATTCATTACATCCTATAGTTTGATAGGATTATAAACATTGAATCAAGTGATTTATATTATCATATGAGTACAAGCTGTGCCCAGCGGATTCACCCGCTGAAAAAAGTAGCAAATATGTTATTTATAAGGATCAATGCTACTCACACACCAAATTTCGGTCCAATCGGTTCTGCCATTTAGGTATAATAGAAGTATAAAAAAATCGTACATTATTTTTTTCATTAATAATATTTGCAGGAATATATCGAACTCTATAAAGTTGTTATACACATGAAAAATAAGATGTGAAAAGTTTGAGTTTATTGAATTATAAAAGACTACGACTACAAAGCATGAATCACGTGACCTAAATAAAATAATAATAAATATTTCTAAACTAAATGGAAACGAACATTCAAAGTAAAAACACCTATCTATTCAATTTCAACATCCCGCTGCGTCACATGTACCCATGTATTCATTAATTCAGATAAAAGATTAAATAACGATACAGACGGTCATCATTCACGGCTCGGTTTTGGGCAATCAAATAAATATTGACCTACTGATTGTTTTTGCGGCATTGATGGCGCGCCCTGTTGACAGAGGCGTTGATGGACGACCGAGTTTTTTTCCAACACCCAACCCTTTTTTCCTTTCAGCAAGACCATATTCCGATACAGTCAAGATACGCAGTAAAAACGTTTTATATTTACAAAATTTATGACCCAACTTTCCGACTGCCCGAAATTCAAGTCGAACCAGTCGCGTTTCAAATCCGTTTTAATAGCGAATACTTTGCATAACTTAAACAAAGCAATCTTATAATTGCAAATCAATACGGCAACAATTTTAAGTCCTCAGCGAGTCGCAACTCTACTGTATATTAAATTAAAGCATTTGAAGGCTCTGGAAAGCTCTAAAGTTGAATGCGGTACGTACATTTTTACGTGGCTCAGAAGGGTGAGTCTACATAATACACCGTATAAATAAGCCTTCAGCCGGCTGTTAGCGCCGAAGGGTATTTTCAATATGGGTAATTTCGCTTGGAACACAAATACTTTAGCAGCTTTATTGCATACTCCAGGATTAACTCGGCATATGAGCGTTGAAAAACGAGTGAGCAGCTACTACGGCTCCGGTTACATACAAAAACTCTCTGGTATTTTATCTTAATTACTTCGAAATCTTTGTGGGAGAAAATCCTTACCCTTACGTTGTCCATCGTCGCGTAACTTTATGAGCGGATTACTTTTATGGCCGGATTAAAGTCCCGTTTGTGAAATGTTTACAGCGCTGAGTAGCAGTTATGCTTCGGATGAATGGCTACTTTCTCATATTTTACAGCTTTAAAATTTCATAGAAAATAACAAAAACATAAGTCATAGAGTTCAGTTCTAACTTCTACACCAAGTTCAACAAACAAGTTCACCATTTTGTCTGATGAAATTTAATGCAAAGGGATTCACTCATTTCTAAAGATTATAATATTTCATTCCGGTATCTTATAAAGTAATATTTAAGGAATTTTCATAACGAAAGCTTTGCAGGGTAGGTTAAAAGCTTTTTGTAGGTATTTGCAAAGGTCAGTGGCGGAATTACATTGGATTCAGAGAGCGAGTTACACTGTACCAACCCACCGAGATATATTTATAACTCGAGGTTTATATTATATTAATATTCCTAACATTATCATAACACAGATTCTAACTCAATACGCGTTGTCCTTTGTAACTGAAAAGCATTTAAGCGCAGTTTACACAAACAGAATGAAGTTGTTAGTTCGATAGGTAGTTTACAAAGCGGCAAGAGAATCCCCTCGCTAAGGAGCTTCATTCTTGGCACCATAAACACATTCTTCGACACATAGTTGCCTCGTGATGTCGCAACTAAGGCTCCGTTACAAACATTTAGCACGCCTCTCGAGGAATTCGGTACACTGCTCTGAGGAATCTACCTCCGGCCTTTAAACTGAGAGCGCCGTTGCTCCGTGACTGCCGCGCGCTAGTTACCAAATTATTTCACCTCCATTTAATAATTTAAAGCCACTGCTTACACCGGGCCGAGTTAAATCTAAGCGCCACTAAATATTGCGGATAGCTTATCTTCCTATTCGGGATTTACGATGCTCGTGGGATTAATTGCGAGAATATTATCTCGATATTGATGTTCCTTGCTTACAGAATGATAAACTTCTCTACGTATAGTTTTTCCGTAGAAAATAGGAAGATAACTTTGCTCTATTAATGCAGTCATGCGTTTAACCAACGGTCAGAGGTCAAGGGGTTGAAAAAAATGGCAATAAAGTGAGGAGGCGCGCGTATCATCTATCATGACGAACGTCAGCCGGGAACTGGCAACCCTGAAATAATTGGTCGGGTTCATCGCATTTCCGACAACTAATCGTCAATGTTGGTAAAACTGCCGACATTTCAAATTCCTCACCGTACCGCTCCCTAACTGACGTTTAACCCTATGAAGTACGAAGCCCGTATTTTGTCAGCAAACGGCTTTATGACGTAACGTATGTAGGTAATATGTTAGAAGTGTTTTCAAAGTTTGCTCGGTGTTTTGTGTACTTTGGCCATTGTGTTTGAAGATACTAAGAATTTACTCGGCTAATATTTTCTTGGCTGCTCCGTATGAGAGCAAGTTATTTGTATTGTAATACTAGGTTAAGCCGCAGTCAATAGGCTTAGCGAACAATGACCACAAAGGTATAAAAGTAGCATTTAGGGTCGCTGTATCTCGTTTATCTTGTGCTTTTACTCAGGAATTCTTAAATAAGGGTGAATTTATTTGAGGAAAAAAATGTCTGGAAATAACGCGATAAAGAGTTAAGGATATAATTTGTTTAACTCAACAAAACGCGGCCTCTTGAGTTACGCAACGGTACCTGTTTAGGAGACAAGTTAAAATGGGCAAATCTTTGCACGTCCGAGTCGCTTGTCCGTCACCTAAATAGGGCTGCGTGAGTCATGAGCCGAGACAGCTCTGGAGGAATGTTGCCGGATACAGACGGCTCACTTACATGTTGATGTCGACTCGGCCGACTGGAACCTTCCAATCTATATCGAATCGAATAAATTGAAACGTGACTTGTTTTACCTACGTGTTTGTCTCGAGCCTATTTTTTATTATGACGATTTGATATTCACGCCGTGTTTTGAATACAATTGAGGTTTGTTACAGTCTGATACGCCTTATTTTTCTGTGAAATATGGAACAAATAAACTTACCTTGTTGAATAACTGCCTACGAGCGCTAGTTCAGGGCAAGTTTTATCGCGTTTGAGTGGAATATTAAAATGTTATGAAATAATTTGTAATGAGGCATATTATTATTTTCTATTTGCCTCCAAACTTTTTTTTAATGCTTATCATTTATATAAATTGTCTGTAAAAGATTAACGTCATCATCATCTCAGCCATAGGACGTCCACTGCTGAATATAGGCCTCCCCTTTGGACCTTCATACATCCGGTTGGAAGCGACCTGCGTCCAGCGTCTTCCGGCGACCTTTATAAGGTCGTCTGTGCACCTTGTGGGTGGACGTCCTATGCTGCGTTTGCTAGTCCGTGCTCTCCACTCGAGCTCTTTTTGACCCCATCGGCCATCCGCTGTACGTGCTATGTGGCCTGCTCATTGCCACTTTAGCTTGCTAATCCGCTGGACTATGTAGGCGCCTTTAGTTCATCTACGGATCTCCTCAGTCTTGATTCGATCGCGTAGAGAAACCCCGAACATAGTCCTCTCCATAGCCCGCTGAGCGACTTTGAGTTTCGTGATGAGTGAATGGCCACGTTTCAGTGCCGTAAGTCATCACTGGCCACTGGTAACACAAATTAGTTAAAGACTTATTGGTTGAATGTCTTTTCGTCTTGTACCTCAGTGCCTCAAGACGAAAGATTAACATATTTGATAATAATAGTAATAAAATAAATTGTTCTTGCATTAGTCGAAGGGGTTAACGTTTTCAATATGTTCTTGTGAAGACCATGTAAAATCAATTTTCACTCACACAGTTCTCTCGTAGTACTGAACGCTGCTTCTAAACGTACCTACCTAAATTCGTAGCTTCCTGACAGATTTTCAAGGGAGATATGTTGTTTCTCATCTGGGAGCAGTTGATATCTATGGATAAATGTATACCATACCTTTATACTGTTACATATATTATTACGTGTTTGATAGCACATTTCCTCCCAGCATTGTACCACATAAAGGTCTGTACAAATGTAAATCTGTGACGTAGTATGCGCGCAGTGCACCGCGTATTTGCATAATTCATGTGACACGAACCGTCTCTAAGAATTTACACTGAAACGGAATATAGAAAATGTCACAGTATATCATATAACTCCGTGAGTTACTGCTGCTTGAGATATATTATTCTTTGTTATTTTTGTGTACAGAAAGAATAATGTATTGATTTTCTATGTTAATTATTTTTAATTAATGTGATTGATTTAAACTTGATTGAGGAAACGTTTTTGAATGAATTTGCTAACTTGTATTTCAAGAAGTAGTAAGAGTTGTTTACCACTCATTTTGGGTTGATGTGCCAATCTAAAGTCTGATTTTAGAAAAATAATGTATAAAATGTTATAGTTAGTACGTTATGAATGAAAGAAGGGGAGGCCTTTGTCCTGCAGTGGGACGATAACGGCTATAATTAATAAATAATTCATAACTGGGGGTAGATTTCCTTTGCAGGAGGTTGTCTAATCCCAACAGTGCCAGTTATTCTACCGCCTGAGCAGTGCTGTCCAAACATTACTGTACTTCGGTAGAGGGCACTGTAGCTAGTGTAATTACTGGGCTAAAGAGTCTTGACATCTTAGAATTTCACATCACTGTAAAATCCTAGGTGACATTGTACTGATTATAATGGGCAGCGTTATCTCTTAACATCAGAAGAGCGTCTCGCTCGTCTACTTACTTCTTCAGTGTTACCTAGGATTTCACAATTATGTGAAATTCTAGGAGCACTGCACCAACGCTTCTTACTCAAGAGTCATGAGATGTTAAGACTCTTTAGCCCAGAAATTTCACTAGCTACAGTGCCCTCCTACCGGAGCACAATTAATTTTGCATTTTTTAATTTTGCATTATTTAATTGTGATAAAGATTTGGCATAGACTTATCATGTTTTTACTTATTTCCGAAGCAAACACACCAACAAACTTGAAAACTGGCTTAATAACTTTTTTCTACAAATTTTTGTAAACGAGTGCTTTAGCCATTTCGTATTTTTCAACAATGTTTGATGTGTAGCAAACGTGAACCTTTTTGCTTCAAACACGAAGAAACACCGAGCGAGCGAGCTCCTCGTCTCATAGCTACAACTAGTGACAATTTAATATAACTACTACTTTATACGACGAATATGTTCAGCTATACGAATACGCTCTTCAGAGCTGGCTGTACATTTTGATAAACGTATTTTTATTCTACATGATATTTTAAAAGTTAAATGTGGCATTTGAATAAAATTCGCTGTAAGGTATAATTTGATAAAAGTATTATAAAAATTAACTACAGCTCGCAAACACAGCGTAGGCCGTCCACCCACAAGGTACGACCACGACCTTATAAAGGTCGCCGGAAGACGCTGGATGCAGGTCGCTTCCAACCGGTACATATGGAAGTCCAAAGGGGAGGCCTATGTTCAGCAGCGGACGTCCTGTGGCTGAGATGATGATGATCATTATAAAAATGATAAACCTATTTAGTGTTCCCTGAGTATTATTTTATCTTCTTTATATGAAATGGAAAGAGCGACTGATTGACTGACTGATCTATGAACGGACAGCCCAAACCACTGAACGGATTAAAAATTTTACCATTTTTCTACTAAAATTTTACCATCTTCTACCTACTCTTTTACGAGTTATCCTTAAAGATTTCTATCACATTTCTACCAAATTCTACCATATAAATTTCTACCATTTTTCTACCATTAAATTTTCTACCATCAAAATTTCTACCATTGAAATACCATATCATTGAAACCACCAACCACCATACCGGTTTTTATACCATTGAAATTTCTACCAAGATCTACCATTAAAATTTCTAAAAATTTTCTACCATTTCTATTTCTTCCAAATTTTACCAATTAAATTTTTACCAAATTCTACCATTAAAATTAAATTACGTCAAATTTTGAAAATGGAGTACGTCAAAATGACAATTGTACACTGTACACACAATACACATAACTCAAGTATGAAATATAAGTCCTAAAATGTTAAACAACATAGGCACACAAATGCCTTGCAAAAGGTACACAGAAAGGGTCTGTACATTAAATTACGCACTCACTAAAATAAACAACCTGCTTACCTACAATCTATGCCGCATTTTTCCTCGTGTCGTATTCATGTGTGCTCAACTCAAACTGCGTTAAATATAATCCTAGAGAAGACATTGATAAGGTCATGTAGTTTTTTCTTTGACTATAGTTATACATATATTATTAAACTAGCTTATAATTTGACGTTGCCCGCGTTGCAAAATCCTTTCTTAGCGAAGGTCTACGTCATAAAACCTATCCGTATTCCAAATTTCAACCGAATCGATTCAGTGGTTTGGACTGTACGTTGATAAATCAGTCAGTCACTTTTTCCTTTTATGTATTTATAAGAAATAAGAATAAGATGCATAAAATTTTATTTTTGTTTTATTTCTTGTTTTATTATTGTTTTGCCTTCTGAATCTATGAACAAAACCAATATTGTTCCTCCTAAACTGATTGATTTTTATCATAGTTTCGTTTTGGATCGATGTTGTGGCCTATGGCCATCACTATCATAGACGGCGGTTGAATAGAACACGTCGGGCATCCCTGTGTTTTATGATAATGAGTGACTAGACGAGTAAATCAGTGACCCGATGGTAAGAAACATAATATGACACAGAAGGTACCACCCAATATTTTGAAATAAAAAATTTCTGCGTTGCATTTCGCCTTTCGGTTATAGAATAAAGTAGTCTCCAGTAATCATCGCTGGTAACATTATCTTTCAGTCCTGAACACAGTAATGCTTATTATACATTATCGCTTGGCGGATAAATAACTGACAAATGTGTAGTACTACTACTCTAGAAAAAAAATAAACCGCTACCAGATTTTAATACCCTGTACGCAATTCTGAAACAAATAAACGATTGAGTATTAAACGCCCTGGTAGTACTGTAGGTAAAATTTCTAATTTAACAAAGTGGTCAAACAATAATCGCCGTACAGTTGTTTTGCGATCCCGCACTCTGAATAAGAAAGTGAGGTGCAAAACTGTGGCTCTTTTGGCACAAAGAATTTTGAAGGTGACGCGTCCCGTAAGCAGCACATATAGCCTCGTTGACAGTACCTGCGAGCGGGGAGCATACCTCTCGCGACCGTCACTCCACTCGTCCCGGGAATTTTGTCAAAGCACCGACCCCGGAATGGGGACAATACGTCTTCATGCAACATTCACGGACCCCTGCCCTTACATTATTACAATGAGGGACCGACCTATATAAACTATGAGATTCCGATCGAGTCTCCGCCCGGTATGCCCGAGAATTCAAATTATGAACTTCGCGAAGAATGCCACGATTTATTTTCATATCGGCAATAAAAGTCTGCATGCAAAAAGTGGGTTAAGCGTCGATTTTCCTCGTCTGACGCAGTATTAAACGTTAAGTTGGTTTTCTCGTGGGAGCTCGGTGTAATGGCTGTGTTTCCTTTGTCTGCGCGGCGCGGTGCAACTACTAACGGCACCTCACTAATGTTGCCGATTAATATCACGTGCGACTATCATTGCACTTTACATACCTTTATGGGGTTATATGACTGTAATTGCTTCATTTACTCGAACATATTGCACCCACAAGTTGTACCTCTATTATGTAAAAAACGCACGAGTTACGCCAATATTTATTTTTCTTTCTTATTGTAGTCGTAGCACCTACTAGCCGAAGCGCGTAGCAGTTTGCTACGAAGCGTAGCGATCAGCTACGACGTAGCAATTTATCAATGTCGCTTTCAAGGTGCGTACGTTTTTGTTCTAATTTGTTAGCAAATGAAGATAATTCTATCTAATTGGGAAACAAACTATTGTGCTATAAGGGTGAATCCTGAGAGACAAAATTTTACGTGTCTGGGGGAATAAACTACCCGTAACATAAAAACTCTACCCAAGGGTATTTTTTTTCTGTTAGTTTAAGGTTTAATCTACTTAATGCTTGATAGATATAAGGTTAAATTTAGCTGCAAGTATCTGAAAAAAAATGTTAAAGCCCTGAAATTTGATTACCATGGGGTGTCCCTTACACTTTTTTGGAACAAAATATATTTTTTACACCAATTTATAAACGGAATTTTATTAATTGCTGTGATCTAAGCTGTAAAGGGTGAACTGTTATATGATCAAAAAAATACGTGAAAGCTGTACACAGCGTAGTTTTAGAAAAAATAACAAATTTAGGTTTGTCCCCGGACAAAAAGTGATTCCCATGGCGCGCGACATAACTACTCACATTTCACAAGCCACAAGACTTAGAAGCTTGTACGCACGCTGTTGGCTAACTTCAATTGCGCTCTAAACATCGTGAAGAAATGTTACTCCTCGCGTGGTTATAAACTGGATTTACGACGGTGAGAAATTGATTACCGTGGTTTTGGTTCACTAGATCATTGATTACCATTTCCATGTTTAAAAATATTATTTTATCCATTACGATTTTTTGACAAGGGTGTGCAGTTAGGAAAAGGGTATTGTTTATCATATATTTTATTATTATTGGTCTATAATTGTGGTATTTAAAAATATTGTCAAAAAACTATACAATTTTGATTTCCATGGTATTGATTCTCATGGCGTTTTACCACGGTGATCAATTTTCCCCTGAGTTTTCTAGCGCATCCTTTCACTTTTTACCCAACTACAGCTAAGCCGCAGGTATGGAAGTGATTTTGACAGTTTATATTTGTATATTTCATTATTTCAGATGTTTTTTTTCATATTGTATACATCAGATTTTTTTATATTGTACTATAGTAGACAGCCGCTCTGGCTTAATGCGGCACCATTATATCCCCACATTAAAATAAGTCGCTCAGCGAGCTATGGAGGGGGCTATACTCAGGGTTTCTCTACGTGATCGAATCAGGAATTAGGAGATCCGAAGACAAACCAAAGTCACTGACATATCTCCGCGGATCAGGAAGCTGAAGTGGTAATGGGCAGGCCACATAACACGTAGAGCGAATGGCTGATGGAGTCGAAAAGTGTTCGGGTGCCTACCACGTACAAGCAAACGCAGCGTAGAACGTCTACCCACAAGTGTGGCAGACGACCTTATTAAGGTCGCTGAGAGACGCTTGAAGCAGGTCGCTTCCAACACCGGTTTTATATATGGAGGTCTAAAAGGGGAGGTTTATGTTCAGCAGTAAGACGTCTTATGGCTGAGATGATGTATGATGAAAAAATAAAACGAAACTATGGGCTGACTGCAACTTCAGTCCAGATTAACCTAACTAATGATAAATGTACAATCTGATGACAGCTTCTGGAGTGAATCCTGTCAGTGACTGTGACTGAGAACTTAATCTCATATTCTAGGACTATTTATTCAGTATTTTTACATTGTTTAAGTCAGCAATACGTTGATTTTATTTAGTTTACGTGATTATTATATAGAAAGCCAATATAGACCTTTTTAATACTTTATGTTTGGTGTATATTTGTTTGGATCACCGTTTTTAATCATTTTTATTTTATATGATTAGTATGTAGAGGTCAATATTTAAATAATAACATAGAATTCAAACAAAATAGTTTTAATTTTGATTCCAATGCCACATTTTATTGATTCCCGTGGCACCAAAAATTTAAATTTAAATATCTTCTGAACAAAACAAGTTATGATGATGCCTATTTGATGGATGTGCTTATAATTATGGGAAATTTGATGTTTTACATGTAAAATTCAATAATACTTTGATTTAAAATCTGCCACGGAAATCACTTAAATACGCCCGATCTCAGGATTTACCCATAAAGGATATAATTTTTAGATTGTTCTCTCATTCGTTAAACGAAAATAAAAAGTTTACGGTTTTATTGGACTTTTTATAAGTCGGAAGAATTTCAAATAAACAATTTTATAAATGTTGCCTGAGGGTATCTCGGAGAAATTGTAATATTTCGCGGACGCAGCCGCCGCGGTCTCATCTAACATTCGTGAGGACTCTTTGGGGACCCATTCATAAACAACCTTCTTATTGATTTCATGATAAATATTCTTGTTTTTATTTTTATTAAGTTAATGTATTAAATGAACACATAAATAAAGAAAGTAACAAAACCAACATAAACTATAGATATATTTTTTAGACTCGATTAACTCGCGGCTTCATCCTCATTAAAATTTCCAATTTTAGCCGATGATATCACAATATCTAGATTTGTGCCAAATTTCAACTCAATATATCTAATAGGGTTTGAATTGTACGTTGATAGATTAATTATGAAATAGGTAGGTTTAGGGAATAAGTAGGTTATTCCTAATTATCATATATTTTGTAAGTCATGAAATCTACCGCCATTGCTATGAAAGGATACGGCAAATCTAAAGTACCTATTAAGAGGTATTAAGAGCTTATATAAAGAGGTAATCTGACTGACATCATTATCATGAAGACGAACTCCTAAACTATGACTGATGAAAATTGGAACAAAGGTAATATAGTTATTATATAGGCTTCTTTTACCACCTAGATGAGCAAAACTTAAAGGATTTTGCGAAATTCCTACGGGAACAGAAATTTATAACCTCTATTAATAAATTATTTAAATGTTTTTGAAACATTTTTTTAACTGCACAATATTTTGATTTTACGTAATAGACAGACAGTACAGCTCTCTGCGCTGTTCGATAAAAAATTCTACGTAAATGCTTTGCATAAAAATGCGAGAAAAATAAAAAAGAGTATTTCATTAATTAACTGCAGTTCGCAGGATTAAATACTTGGAAAGTATTTACAGAAAATATGCAGGGTATTTTAAAAGCATTTATTTCATTGCACAAAGATTGACTAGAATATTGTGTTAAGGTATTACTTCAACTATATTTTCTTAAAATATGGTCATATTATTAGGAATATATTATAAGGAAACACGGATTACAGTAATGTGTTCCAAATTTGACGAGTTCTTATTAAATAAGTAGAAGTAAAACGCTTGGTACGGGGAGTTGGTATTGCCACTAAGTGTGTATGCCACATTACCGTCTACCGTGACATCCGAAGATATGATTGGAGGAATCAGCATTTTATTTATATCATAGCATTAAAAAAAAAGCATTTAACACTTATGAGCATATTATATATCGAGTGACGCTCTCTTGCTCGCACTATTTGACAAATTTTGAAACATAAATTCATCGAATTAATTTATTGAAAATTCCTCAAGATCAGCTCTGCATAATATTATTACCTACATTTTATAGATGTTTTCAATATCTTATATAAAAAATGGCAAGATGAGAATTTTGAAGTAAAACTTCTTTAGGCGCGACTAGGGAGTAACTCAGATTTTTTTTTCTGACGGAAGTAACGCTTACTATAGTCTGTGTAGTTTCCGCCATTTAAAAATAATAATTTGAATAATATTAATATAACATTTAAATAATCTTTGTAAAGCACATGAATAATAAATATAATTAAATTATAATATAATATTTATTTATTTAAGTTAATATTTAATCATTTCAGTGATATATGTCGTCAACGCCAAAGAAGTTTTACTTCAATCGCGCGTAAAGGTTACACGCACACACTTTTTTTTTGAAGTAAAACTTCTTTAGGCGCGACTAGGGAGTAACTCAGATTTTTTTTTCTGACGGAAGTAACGCTTCCGCCATTTAAAAATAATAATTCTGATTGGTTGAAAACTTCTTTAGGCGCGACTAGGGAGTAACTCAAATTTTTTTTTCTGACGGAAGTAACGCTTACTATAGTCTGTGTAGTTTCCGCCATTTAAAAATAATAATTCTGATTGGTTGTAAGTATATGTCATATACTACACGCTTCTTGACTTCTCGACTTCATTCAACAACGCGTTTCGGTACAACGATAGATGCTG
The DNA here is from genome assembly GCA_947507615.1 of Hemithea aestivaria. Lineage (NCBI taxonomy): Eukaryota > Metazoa > Arthropoda > Insecta > Lepidoptera > Geometridae > Hemithea > Hemithea aestivaria. The sequence goes on along the minus strand of OX382334.1, from coordinate 7,883,555 downwards.
TATTTTCAAGAAAAGTAGCAAATTTAGAGAGTAAAATTTGTGTTTCACATTATAGTTACCACAAACCTATAATTTCGTACGTAAGAAATTATGATGACATTCAATTACCTGTTTCGAATGAATAATATTAATATAACATTTAAATAATCTTTGTAAAGCACATGAATAATAAATATAATTAAATTATAATATAATATTTATTTATTTAAGTTAATATTTAATCATTTCAGTGATATATGTCGTCAACGCCAAAGAAGTTTTACTTCAATCGCGCGTAAAGGTTACACGCACACACTTTTTTTTTAAACGCCCATGTCATTTTTAAAAGAAACCGCAAAATTCGTTGCATAGTTTTAAAGATCTAAGCATACATACATTGGGGACAGACAACGAAAAGCGACTTTGTTTTGTCCCATGTAGTGATATGTTATATAAGTACTATGTCCATCCAGATGGGTCACCTGTCAGTGGTGGTTCCGCCGGAGATCGCAGATGAGGACGGTTCGGAGGCGAGCGCCAGTGAAGGCGGCGCTGTAGAACTGCGCTGCACGGCGTCCGGCGTGCCCGCGCCCACTATATCCTGGAAGAGGACTGGTGGCAGGAACATCGTCTTCAGAGATGACAATGGGAAGGAGACTAAAGGTAAGATTTGTAGCATTTGTAAGCTGGGTTGAAGAGTTAACATCTTATGACTCTCAAGTAAGAAGCGTTGGCGCAGTGCACCCCAGAATTTTACCTTTGTAAAATCCTGGGTGGCACTGCACTAATTATGGACAGCGTTGTCTCTTATCACCAGGAGAGCGTCTTGCTCGTCTTCTTAATTCGTTGTATAAAAATAAAAAACTTTTTACATACTAAATTTTACTACGTTTGAGCATATCACTTGATGGAAAGCCTAGGCCTACTTTTGACCGCATCCCAACTAATTGAAAGTGTAGATGCGGTCGACGATGAATCACATAAGATACTGATAAAGATAACCCGTTCCTTGAAGATTCCTAAGTTGTATCGCCCTAAACACAGATGACGGCAACGTGTTCCAGGTTCACAGATGACGGCAATGTGCTCCGTTGCGAGTACTTATTAAAAAGTTGCAAAGTGCTTGGTACGGGCACTTGGTACTGCCTCAAAGTATAGATGCCGTTTGACGTCCGTAGACGGAAAAGGCTTGAAGGAATTAGCTAATGTTACAGCGCACACTCTTCGAAATGAATCCTATAGAAAGCCATTATTTAATTTAGTCACTTTAAATTGTTTAAAATGATCACCTAATCAAAAAGTAATCCCTCTAATAATTTATATCAAATCTAATTTTCAAAGATCATGTACTCGTACATTATAATCTCAATCGTCATTTGAATACTTTATAATGAAATTTCACGCGCTATTACAGATTTCATTTCATAAGTGAGCCAGCAACTTAGGTGTATTAAGGTCGTGACAAGACTGCCTGAATACATAATATGTTCTAGACACGGTCATATATTAGATTAGATGCCACCACTTCGCCTACTTTGTATGTAATCTTTTTTCATTTTGAGCCATTAAACTAAGCTGTCTTCTGTAGATGTTCTTTTTAAATTAGATCGAGCTGCTCAGTGTGCATTTTGGCATAGGCCTCCTCTAGCCGTTTCCATTGTGTTCTATCGCTGGTGGCTCCTTCAAAATGTAATCTTACTTCTTACTAATATTATAAACGTAAAATTTTGTAAGAATGGATGTCTGGATGTATGTTTGTTACTCTTTCACGCCTAAACGGGTGGACCGATTGAGCTGAAATTTTGTATACAAATAGCTTAGACCCTAGAATAACACATAGGCTATAGAAAAGCGGGTAAAACCACTGGGCGCAGCTAGTATTATTATAAACGCTAAAGTTTGTAAGAATGTTTGTTACTCTTTCACGCCTAACCGGGTAGACCAATTGAGCTGTATGGTATATAGAGCCTAGAATAACACATAGGCCACACCCCTGGGCGCAGCTAGTCGATAATAAGTGGACCAGTATTTCTATTGCATTTTTAATCTTTGGCGTATTTTCAATTGCATCAGAAATTTATACAACTAGAATGCGGTAGAGTCTCTATCGTATTCTAGTAGAAAAACAAAAAATAATCAAAATCCAAAGTCTTCTAATAAGAACACGGCAACTTTTGATTGTGCCAACATAGTAGATGAGAAAAAAATCATACAATTCTTCTTCTTCTTTAAATTGTTGTTCATATGAGTATTATGTCTAGAGTAGTAAAATAAAAAGTAGTTACCGTCTCCGGATGAATATCTGCTATATTCGTACTTGCTTTTTGACTTGTATTGATAAAACTTAAAATTAATGTTCTAACTCGAAGCATCCATCTTGATATATTTCTGTGGTTCTTAAAAATACATTGAACTCGTATACCTAGTGTCTAGTTTAAGTGAGCTAGTGTTTGTTAAAATTTGTTCACTTAGGTCTTTAAATGTTTTTAAGTTTAATACTTTTATTTCGTTCAAGTAATATATTAAAATAATTAATATTAAATGTTACAAAAACTTAATTCTAATCTTGTTAGATAAATATTAAGAAATGTTTAACGTTGAATTTTCAGTTAAATCGCGTTAAGAAGCATTTTCACTTTTTCTTCGTGTATACTTCTGTGTCGGTCGTTGGTGGCCCATTGGATATGTCCTCGATGGTGGCCCATTATAAAAAAAATCATTTTTGTCAAAATATATAAAAGGAAAGTCACTCTGACTGACTGATCTATCACAACGCACAGCCCAAACCGCTGATCGGATCGGGTTGAAATTTAGAACATGGGTGATAGATTTTATGACGTAGACCTCCGCTAAGAAAGAATTTCTATACACGGGCAAAGCCGCGATCATTAGCTAGCTATTTCAATATATTTAACAATTTTTTCTAGTCTTTTCCAGTCTCACACAAAATGACGGTGATTTACAAATGGATGCCATATTATACCTGAGATAAAATATTAGATCTACTTAAAATATATGTATCATAAAGATTGTTTTGATAGACGTCCTTGACCCGTCTGTAGGACATTCATAAAAAAATACTCGTAGTTATTTTGTTGCTAATAAATTCTACTTAGGCCGTCTGATAAACATGAATCTATTATCGGCTCAATTTTGAAAGGTATATAACATAAATTAGAGTAAATTTCTAGGAGTACTTTTCATATTATTAGCTGCGCCCAGCGGTTTTACTCGCTATACATTAGCCTCTATATGATATTCCAGGGTCTAAGTTATCACTCTTTTGTCAGTCAAACGCTCGAGAGAACGCCCAATGTGGGATCAGCCTAAGCGATAAAAATAAATGAATTGAATTTGACGAATATTTGGTAACTTCAAATCTGGATAACATTGTCGTTTATCTTACTAATATTATAATACTAATACGAATGTATAGATGTCTGGATGTATGTTTGTTACTGATTCACGCCGAAACGGGAGGACCGATCGAGCTGAAATTTGGTATAGAGATAGCTTAGTCCCTGAAATAACACACAGGCTATAAAACCGCTGAGCGCGGCTAGTAATTAATAAATTTGTTGAGTGATCTTCAAATACGACGTACAACGTAAGATTTACGACATTTCAAAGCCTAAAATGCTTGGCTATATTTTTGTCGCGTAACATGTTCCAGAGACTTTTATATTTGCAGTCCTTCATACGAGTTTTAAAGGCACATAAAACAAAGAGATAGACCGTCAATTCCACCGTTGAATTTCGTTCGCATCACCGAGAACCGACTAAGTGGTAAAAAAGAAACAAGACTAATTTTGCATTCAAAGCCCTCCGAAGCGGGCGCAGGTGTTCCCGCGGTTAAAACATTCCACTTTTATGCGATTTATTAAGATATTTGCCTAAGATATTGGATGTGCTTGAACGCGATGAGAATACGACTAATGGTATACCTACTCGTTTACTAATGCTTAAGATACTTTTGGTCGTATAGTTAAATACCTATATGGAAAAAATACTTAACGCTCTCTTAATTAAGCAAGAATATGATTAGATTGATTCTCAAATGAATGGAGGTAAGTTACAAAACATTATTCATGATCCTAAATAAATATATTGTGTTAGCCTATATTATCGTCCCACTGCTGGGCAAAGGCTTACTCCACTTAATGCCATGTCTCTGTTCAAAACGAATCATTATTGTCATATATTATGTACGTTGTAGTGTGCACTAATTTGGCACTAGTTTAACATTTTTTGTGAACAGTAAACATTTTCGCCTCATATTAAGCTGACTAAAGTCCGTATACAACAGATTTTTACTCTGTTTAGAAAATTATATGAACGTTAGATGTCAGCAAAACGCAAAAAAGGAAAATCTTCATTTCCCCGCACAAACTTGTACAAAAGAACTCAATTACTACTTAAACAAAATATTGTCGCGATTTAGGTTTCGGTCAGGAAATTAAAGGAACGGCTTACAACCAACTGAACTGACAAAAGGCTGTTATCTCATAGTTATAATGACAAACCCTTCACAATTCAGCTCAAAACACTAGGTGAAAAGACACACCAGTTTGCCGCGATTATAGGACTCCTCATTCTAACACGTATACACACACTCGCCGGTTTAATGCCGTGTAATCTGGCTTTGTATTATACGCTTTAAATTTAAATGTATTAGGTAGAAAATTGTTAGATCCCTGCGGTCCACTTAAAACCTTTTCGGCGCAGTGTTTTACGAATTTGACCCGTTTTATTTAAGCCATTAAGCGTAAACAAAAGACTGGCGGCCCTCTGTAAACGGAGGGAGGTTGTAATAGTTAACAGAGTGGTGGAGCCGGCTCTCCTTTGTATTAATTGGACATGTTAAACACGCTTCGCTTAATATGTAAGAATTGCTTTCGGAATGGCTATTCGCGTTTTCTTTTTAATTTTCCTCTTACTTTTCTTCTGATAAAGCTTCAGTGTTGTTGGGGATAATTTGCGAGTGTATTATGGGGATTTTTATTTGATTTTGTTCTTAATTATGTGTTCTAAATGTTTTTAAAAGCCAAGCTTATTACGTCAACAAGTCTTTGGTGTGTCTTTTATGTACAGACATTGTACGAGTAACATATTGTATGATTACATAATTACTTATCTTGAAGCGCGGCTTAAACAGGCCGAGTTACTTAATTAAGACATTAATAATAAAACTTCGCGGATCATTAAGTAGGGCAAAGGAAAGATTTGAACTTTACTTATTACGAATAAACAATTCGTATCAATTACTAAATGTATTGAGGAGAAATAGAACAACAAAATTTTGTATACTCTAGCTGTGCTTCGCGGCTTTTGTCGAATAGCCTGTGTTTTATTATTGCAGGGTTAGAGTTATCTATATACCAAAGTTTAGCCAAATCGTACCAGCTTTTTAGGCGTGTAGAGTAATAAATATCCACACGTCAATTCATACAATCTTTAGCGTTTGTGAGGTATTCGGCACTGGTGTATATTTTAATTTTCCTCTAAGAAAACCACATTGAATTCTAGATCCCGTGAACGAATTTTTGTTAACTTATTTTCAAATCTCAATTGTAATTGTGTGTTATCAATCTACACCTCATAATGGTTCAATCAAACAAAGCAGATGCTTTTAGCTTTGTGGTAGTATTTTAACGATATAGTAGATAGTAAAATATTTTATTATGTAGGTTCATGAAAATTTTCTAATGTGACCTAATCCAAATTCAATTAACAAAGTTGATCAAAAATTGTTTACTTTCTTTGTCGCCTTAATTTAGAATTGAACTTGGTCTGTAATCAAAATCGAATCTTCGCGTAGTTACCGAGCAATTTGTCAATTAAAATGTGTTTAGTGGTGGAAAATGTTTCGGAGGCGGTATTAAATCTGTAAACAATTAGCCTTTGAGTATAACTGGATGGAGTAACAAGTCGCCGACTTTATAACCCGTTAATAAAACACAATTTCATAGGAGCCTGCTCCGTAGAGGCATAATACGGGTATACGCGTAACACAACGTACTAGCTGTATTTTATGCCCGCGCTCACAATTTAGGAGCGGGGGGTCGTGTGCCATAATAAAGCTATAAATTATTTCCATTTAAATTTAATTTGACAGAAGTCGTTAAATGCGGTAATTGCCGCGCTTTGTTTCGTTTGGTTATACTGCCACTAGGAATGTGGAAACTAGCATAGGGTAATGAAAGTACAGCCACATTCTGGTTAGATTCCTTTTGATATTACGCGTCGTATCATTGGATTTCCTTTGGTTATGATATTGGTTGAAAAGTATAATCATATAGGAAGTAGTAGTTGTAATGACCGGGGTCTTATCATGCTGGATAGGTAGGTCTAGTGACGTGGGGATCATAGACAAAAGCGTAATTTAGTGATGTGTGATTATTGTAAATGACGATTTTATAATGGCATTCAAAAAATTAAATAATCAATAAATGCTTTCTATCTATCTATTATACGAGTAATTTCAAAGTTTATTAGAAATAAATGAATTAAATAGATTACTTCAAATATTATTGTCTAACACTTAACACTATCTTATTTTTTAACCCCAATTTATCAACAATTACCCATTTACTATATTTGAAGATTATTTTGCCTAAACAATTTAGCATAGGCCTTCCTTAAATTGTTTATATTTTACACACAAAACATGTGTAGTAATAAAACTAACTAGTTTTGTTTTATCAATAAATTGAAAATTCACGTTATGAAAATAAGAAATATTTGTATTTACCCTCCATGTTAACAAGGATTAGGAGAGCAGCCAATTTGGCGTTGGCGCTAGAACAGTTGGTTCGGCAGTTGTAAACGCCCGTGCATTGTGCCTGCCTCATTTGCACTGCCTTATGGTAAATACGAAGTGCATTTAAAAAGTCAATATTTTCCACACCATGCTTTTGTTAAATTAAATTGAGTCTTGTATGCCACAGCAAAAAAGATTTTTTTTAATGTTGCTGCTAATTTTAAATATTGTATTAGTATTTCTTGTAACATGGTATGCAATAAAGAGTTATTCTATTCTAAAGTAATTTAATATTATAAATAAAAATAATCAAGTTATAGAGGTCATCATAGGGAATCTTTCTGCAGTCTTATTCAGAACTCCACAATTCACAATTTTAAAACGTAGATAAACAAGACCTAAAAATTTGCTAAACAATACTCGTATACTAAACTATAATTTGCGGTTCTATCTTCGAAACGATCTCTTTTGTAAACAAAAACGCGTAATTTCTCGGCTTTTGAAAAACTGTTTATATCTAAAACTATTATTACACATCGAAATAAATATGTATAATAACCACCTTAATTTATATGTGAATTAAATGTCCAACCGCTTTTTTTTCTAAGCAGATGTCCATATCACAATATGTGACTTAATTTCAACTCAATCCGTTCAGTGGTTTGAGATATGCGCTGTTAGATCAGATAACCTCTCTTTTTTATATGTTTAGAAGATAGATAATAAATGTAAGTAGTTTCATTGATATAGTTTAGTACTTTATATGTCTCTCTTTACCAAACAGTCACTGTAGCCTTTCAGCGCGGAATCGCATAAAAACACAAATGTGTAGTTATTGGAGTGAGAGAGAAGGAGCTCTCGATTCAATTCCAAAGTCGGGTGGATTTACTTGCCTAAATCGAAAATTGTTTACGGAATCACTCGCTTCTCAAATAGAACAATTTCTATCTGCTGTATAAAGCGACTGTCTCATTCAATAAACACAAAGTCTTGAAATGCGTGAGACTCGAGCAAGTTCTGTGACATCGTGCTTCTCAATTAACAAACCAATTAAAATTAATGATCCCACTTCTTCGAAATTGCCAGTATAAAGTTCATTGAACGTTAAGCTCTCGATTTAGATGCAATTTCACTTTGATCGTGAAAATTAAACTGTTGATATTAAAGCCAACTAACTGCTTTTTGATCGAGAAGGCTTATATTAGTTTTAATATCGCTGGCAAGTGCGCCAAACTTCTATTTTATTTTTTTATATCTAATGGCCTTTGTCCACCCACACCCAATGTTAATTGAAGATGATGAAATCTAAATTTACAAATACAAAACTGTATAATATTTGTTTATATTTGAGATATGAGTTTACAAACATTATTATGAAATCTCTCTGTTTATATTGCTTTAAAGAAGTAACTGGGGCAAGAACAAAAAAGGGTAGAAAAAGAATTATAAATACGATAGTTAACGATGCAATGTGCTAGTGATATACAAACTATTGAAATTGGGTGTCTGTTAATTAATAACTTTAACAATTTAATTATCGTGTTTTCAATACAGGACTCTATGTAATTACCTAGTAGTTATCCACGTAGTTTAACAATTTAAATAAAGGTTCTATCAACTTCCAGAATCAGATTAACATGGGGCTTTTAATTAAAGTTAGGTTAATTGGGCCAATCCACGAACAATTCTTTACTTAACCCAGCTTACAAAACACATTGCATAAGACCCTAAAATTTTCATACTCAAGAAAACCGCAGCTTTTTGGAATAGAGCCCGGTCGTGTCTATAAAATCATATGTAACAGTACTAAAACTTTAAAGAACAAGTACCAAAGTAACTAGTACCAAAATGTTTATATTTTATTTCTTTAGGGCTTCCAATGTAGAAGAACTTTATAATATTAGGTATATTTAAGTCTTAATTATGCTTCTTTTCAAGTCTAACGAGACTTGATTTTTTTTTATTATTTTATCGTCAGTGAAATGTACCTACTGTTACTTAGGTATGTTAATTAGCTAAAACTTTGTTGGACGTACTCGTATACTAAAAAGCTTCTGATGAAATCTATCAAATAATATTTTTATATATTTTACCAACTGTTCAAACTTTATATTCGATTTTTTATACGATCTCGCAAGATAGAAACTCGAAAGATGTTAAGCGACGATGCGACCGTAGATAGTAGCAGACTTAACCTGGAAGGTTGGATTAATCCCTCCTTGGCTTTCTTACTTCTTTAATAATAATAAATATTTCAGGCCATTTCACACAGCGCCACCTAACCCCAAGCTAAGCAACATAATGCTTGTGCTTTGGTTGTTAGCATCACGGATATCTTCTTAGTCGTACACTCTTGTCAGAGTGGTCGTGGTTGCTCTGATGCTCGGTCTTCTGCTTGGATTTTTCCGATGGATTTAGCGATGTGACGCCATTTTTGTCTGTTAATGGCGTTGCGAGAGCACTGGGTCATAGATGCCTCTGTGGCCTTCTTGATCACGGATATAATACTTATTTATTCTTTAAGAAAAAGGACTACATACAGACTGCAGTAGTAGCAGTACAATACTAAATATAATTATAATAATAGTAGTAATAATAATAATAGTAGTACAATACAGACAGATTACTGTGTTGTCAAATGTTTTGTGGGAGCTAAGTAACTGTTCCATTATGCATATAAAGTTAGTGTTTATGAGCAGTTGTGGACAGCTAGCAGTGAGCGACTTCCGTACGAGGCGCTTTGAGTAAACGTTCAACCAACCTAAACAGGTTGAATGCACCAGATCGTAACTGGCTATATTACGACCTAAGTAAACGATACTTTGTGTTTTACCAAAAGTATTTAGGGTTACTTAATATTTTAAAACACCCAGAGAATTCAGTCAACATCATAAACAACAATACGTCGTGATGTAATAATATGTGACTTTCAATAATTTGTTACATTTTACTTTCATATAAAATCAATATAAATTTTATATTCCTGCTGAGATCGCACCTCAGATCAGAAGCAGCATATAGACACGTGAAGAGACTTAGGGGAGGTGTTTGTCCAACAGTGGGTCGGTATAGACTAAATAAAAAAAAAAAACAAAAAGAAACAGAAATCGTGGTTGGGATATTCTCGACAAATAAAAATACCAAATAGTGAAACACCGTTAGAACACCACGCTAAGAAAATACAATTAAAGTACCTACTTCATCTAAAACAAAAATCGCATACAGGTAGGTATTATGGATTATTATAAGCTTTTATTTACTTTCACCTGTCTGTTGTCTGTCTGTAATCAAATCTTGAAAGTTTAATTTATCCACTTCCCGATTTCTGATTGAGCTGAAATTTTGTAAGCATGTATGAATCGGATGACAATGCAATATTATTATGACATGGAGCTGATCTGATGATGGAGTAGGAAGGAGGCCATAAGAACTTCGTTATTAAACGACGCAACGCCATCGAGTTTGGGCTCATTTGATTCGTCTTGACGAGAACTTTGGTGCTAGATAGTAATAATAATGACAGATTGTTTTTAAAAAGCTTTTTTAAAATGTCACGAAACAGATAAAGAGATGTGCCCTTCAAATACAAATTTAATAACTGCAAGTTTTAACAATTCGAAGAAACAAAAAATTTTAACTTCGTTATGCACACGTGCACGTGTTTCATCGTAGCGTCGCAATGTAATATTTTTTAATTAATTTTGTAAAGGGTAACGTAACGGCTGAATATTTTGGCCTAAAGCCCGGCCGTGTCCATAAAACAGGCTATATACGTTATCGTGGAACTGATAGCTGCCTGCAATAACTATTCAGATATACAACTTATGGGAGATAAACCCACGTTACGAGGTTTAATTTTGCGTTATGCATTATTATTATGTCGCTCTTTAACACGGGCTAAGCCCGGGCCTTTTTATAGGCGTACACGGAGACAAAAAGTCCAACGCGCAGAGGCCCTTTTGAGCTTTTAATATAAATGTAATGGGTGACACTAATTGGAGTCTGTCTGTGAGTCCATCCATAGAAAATGGGCTCAAAGGCAGTCTCCGCCAAGTGACAGGACTATTGCTAATTAATGGAAACTACTTGACCTAGGCTATGGATGTGTATTCTAAATGGATGGTTAATGAGGCTTTTGCTAGGACTACGGCACCTGCCACTTCCGTCCCATTAGGAAATTAAAAATTAAATAAAAATTCTGTTCTGTCCAGAGCTATGTCGTGCCAGGTGGTGTGGTGTGAGTCAAGCTCGTCCCGCCAGCGTTTTCTGGGCCTACCGCGACGACGCGTTATGCATTACATTACTTATATTTAAAGTTTTAATATAATATCACTTCTATATTATATGCGACGATAAAAATAATCTTTTTATAAGTAAACAAGCTTATGCTCGCGACTTTGCCCGCGTGGCTAAATCCTTTCTTAGCGGAGGTCTACATCCTAACACCTATTTGTGTTCCAAATTTCAACTCAATCCATTCAGCGGCGAGCTCTGCGTTGATATAATCCATCAGTTAGTCACACTTTCCTTTTATATATTTATAAGATATAGACAGGATATATTGTGTTGTATTATGTTGCTAATACCACCTAACCAAATAAATCATACTTATATTATAAACGTGTGTGTTTGTAAGAATATGTATGAATGTATGTTGGTTACTCTTTCACGACTAAACTGAATGAGATAAAATTTGATATAGAGATAGCTTAGACCCTGGAATAACACAAAGGCTTACAGTACAGCGGGTAAAACCGCTGGGCGTAGCTACTGATTATAATATATTTGCGGAAATATGCTATTATAGCAATACGTAGAAAACTGAAAGAAGAAAGCAATGCCTAGCTTATTTGCGATGAGCTAGTTGTTAATTTCGAAATCTTGACATATAAATAAATTTATCCAAATTAATTAAAACAAATTTATTTATTTAATTCAAAATTGTGCAATCTAAATTGAAATAGCTAAAAGCGGCTCATAACTCAGATTCAACAAGACAATTTAAGCTATTCTTAACATGAATGTTTGTCAGAGCCAAAAATATATTTCCATTCTCGTTCGTAATTTAATAATTATCTGGATACTTCAGGACATTCTCTAAAATTGTTTTTCAATCTTGATAATGGTTACTTTTAAACAAATGATTGAATTACTGACTTATATTTTGTTAAATTAATTTATTAGTAGATATGTAAAGTTACGAGTACAAGATATCATTTGACATACCTAGATTACTAATTACCACAAGACCTGCAAAATGACCAATGACTGCTTTACAATCTTATAGGAATAAGCTGAGACCCACAGTTAATGTCCATTCCGAAACACGATAGCAGTCAGGCGAATGAATGTTACTACACAGATGTTGAACCTAGAACCTCTGGATTGAAAGCTGGTCTTACTAGAAAGAAAGAAAGAAAACATATTTATTCGACGGCTTAACATACAATAAATACAAAAAAATAAAAATAATACAAAATGTGCCACTAAGCCGCCGAATAGGAACTGCCTCAGCATTGTGCTGTGTGTAAGACACCCAGCGCTGGTATATCTGGTATACTACTCGTATATCTGGGATACGGAGACTGAAGCTTGGTTCGCAGAATCACACTGATATTATAAATTTGAAAGTTTGTGTGTATGTGAGTGTGTGAGTGTGTATGTTTGTTGCTTCTTCACGCCTAAACGAGTGGACCGATTGAACTGAAATTTGGTATATAAATATGTAAATGGAAATTTACATATTTATATTCATGGAAATTAATTTATTGGAAATTAATTAATTTATTTAATTATTTATTTTTATGGTATATATATACTTATGTCTCCTTATATATCTTTATAACCACCGTCGCTCTATTTTATGTATTTCCTTTACCTGCTTGGTTGTCTGGAAGAGATCGCTATTAGCGATAAGACCGCCAATTGTAACACTTCTTTCTGTGTAATCTTAGTTCTAAGTTTATATTGTTGTATTTGTGTGAACAATAAAGAGTTTTTTATTATATTCTATAGATAGCTTAGACCCTGGAATAACACATAAGTACAGCGGGTAAAACCGCTGGGCGCAGCTAGTACCATAATAATTCCCACAATATAATAATTCAGAAGGCAAAATTGCTGGGCTAAAAAGTTCATTATTCCATAATTAATAATATTTTATTATTATACAGTTGTGGAAAATTACGTCGGTTCGACGCTCTCACTGAAGAACCTACGTCGCTCCGACATGGGCACCTATTTGTGCATCGCAGCGAATGGCATACCGCCGACCAAGAGCAGGCGGTATGAAGTCTCTGTGCTTTGTAAGTTATTTATTTAAGACACTGTTTTTTTATCTATCACTCATTAATATCACCAAAAAGTCCATGAATATGATGATAGGTGGTAATCCGGGAAGGGGGCGTCCGAAAGAGGTTTGGATGAACTGTGTGAAAGAGGATATGCGTGCTAGGGGAGTGGATGCAGATACGACGGATGATACAGTTGAATGGAGGAGAAAAACGTGTTGTGTCGACCCTACCTAGTGTCGGATGAGGGCAGGAAGAAGAAGAAGACTTATTAATATCACGTTTATGAGGCCTTATACAGCTAGACCCTCTCTTGCTAGAACTATTTGATACATTTCGCTATATAAATTCATTAAATCAACTTTTTGAAAATTCCTCAAGAGAAGCCCTGCACAATATTATTGCACACATTTTAAAAGTGTTTTGAGTTTGATATATTTAAAAAAAATATCAAATAGTGGAGCGGGAGTGTCTAGATGTATAAGACCTCTTAAATATTTGGTAAACAAGAACATTTTTTTCAGTTTTAATTGTAATTTTATTACGAAAGGTGTTCACTTAACGACTATGACAATTTATAGATTTCCAACAGGTTTCACGTGTAAGATATTAAAAATTCAATGAATGCAGGAAAAGAAGAGGCTTATGGGCGTTTTTTATAAAAAAACTAACCAGATGTGCCATTCGATTAATTCATCTAATTAGTGAATATCTCTAAATACATGTTTTGTGAATAAGTCCATTCTTTTGCATCCTTCAATTGTAATTGTTTGTTAATATTGATATTGTTTGTCAGTCGAGCCAGTGGTGCGTGTGAGCAGCCCGGTGGTGCTCCGTGCCATTGAGATGCAAGTGACGCTGCAGTGCTACGTGGAGGCCGCGCCTAAGTCGCTCAACACCTGGCAGCGGGGGAAGATATTCGCAGGTAAGGATACCATTTTGATAACTTTTTGTAGCAATTGACCTCTGTCATATTTGCTAGTAAGTGATGATGCAGCTGAAGATGTCACCACGCCTAGTACCATCACCACCACTTTGCAGTACCTCGCTTTTAGCTAGGTATTTTCAAGCATACTATATCTACATATGTTGAAAGAAAATTAAACATAAACATAAAATGCTAGCGTGTAATTAGTTATGTTATATATCACTGTTCAAAATGTTCAGAGTGTAAAAAATAAAATATTTTAATACATAATAATTTCTGCATTTTTTTGTCTAAGTATTTGCAGGTACATTTTGATACAATCGTTTAATAGAACAGCATCAAGCAACCACATAGTTTTTTACCAATTTCTCGGTGATCATTCTGACCACCCTTTATCCCATATCTTCTCAAAGAAAAGTCGTCATAAATCATAATTTAATTTAATTCATTTTAGGTGGCAAGCTGCTAAACGGTTCAAAGTACGTGATATCCGAAGAGATCCTCAACGAATACGCGCTCCGTATGAACCTCACTATCACTAGGCTCAAGAAATCTGACTTCGGTGAATACACCTGCTCCGCTCTCAATGGATACGGACGGGCTGATGGAAGCGTGCTACTAAAAGGTAACTATTTTTTTATTAGAATTTATAGAATAATACCTAAAATAAACAATGGTAGCAGACTAAAGAAGTCAGGATAAATCCCACCCTTTTCTTCTTTTTAAGCGACTTTAAAGAGAATCGATGGACGAAAGACTTAAATTTATTGTTTTTATGTACTGTACATAATATGTTTACCGATTACCTACTCGAAGACACCTGAATCGATTTTGAAGTCTCTTTAGGTTGGACTGTTGGTCCCAATAATAATGTTAATGCAATTAGTTGAGCAGTTATCAAGTTATAAATTAAACATATGCGTCTTGTACATCTGTTTTTTAATAATTTTACTTAGATCTAACTTAGAAGGTCGTTGTGAAATAATGAAAATCTGTCATCCTAGTATAACTTTCTAGCGTTAGCCATCAGCTTTTGGCTAAGAGGGAAGATGTGAAAACCTAAAAAATGTTGTAATTATAATAATTAATCAATACAATTTTTAAAAACGATTCCATGGTATTCCATGCCCTTTTTTTTATAAAACAGGCCCTGTTTAACAGGGGCTAAAATGGCACCAAATTAATTTTAATCACAGTAGTCGAGCCTAACATACAGCCTACATAGCTCAAGTTCAGTTATTGTAGTTATGCTTAAATTAATAATCACGGCCGACAATGATATTCATAGCTGCGACCCTTAACTTGATTTAATTGTTGCCTACATTATGATATATAGATAGGTTGTGGGTTTTGTCTCAATCAAACAATGAAATTCTATTTGTTTCGAGTATTTGGTAATGGAATTAACTCGCATTAGGTATTTAATTTAGCAAACAATGAATAAGCTATTTACTGGTGTGGGACTATGCTAATAATAACATAGGCCTTAGCATTAAGGATATTAGTTATTTAGTATTTTTTAGGGCTTAAAAGTAGATTAAAGTTAACGAATGAATGTAAAAGACAAAAATTAAATAGAAGATCATGGAATAAATTTATTAAAACTTGTATATACCTATAACGTATTACGTATATTAAAATTACACGAAGATAAAAAAAATCTCGTTAATGTTTTTGTAAAAAAAATATATGAAGCCTATTTCTTACCCTTATGTTTTTCTTCTTGACCAGAAACACCGCAGCGGACGACAACAACCACAACAACAACAACCACAACGACAACAACACAACCACCAACAACAACATCAACAACCACTCGTCCGCCCAAGCGACATCTAAAGAAACAACACGACAGAGTTCAAAACGCTCTCGACGCAGATGTCAGACAAGTTGATCAAAGACAAGCGGAGTTGAACAACGCTTTTAACTTCTACAGCAACGCTTTTATGAACAACAGTTATAATAACAACCATAATGTTAGAACTGAGAGACAGAAGATAAGGCCGACTGCCACTCCACGACATGTTAATAATTATAATAGTCGAGGAACGAAAGTTGATTCTATCTTAAGTCTTATAATTTGTTTGTTAGTAAAAATATCGAGTATCTTTTAAAATACAATAATTTTAAAAAGCTCTTGATTAGATTTTTATTTAAGTTTCTATAAATTTATAAACACAAAACGGTTTAAAACGCCCCGACATAGACGTTCGACTAGTCATACAAAGACAAGCGCAGTTAAACAACACTTTTTATTTCTACAGCAACACTTTTCAAAACAACTTAACAACCTAGTTATAACTGAGAGATAATATCAACGTCATTCCTAAGAATTCTTATCATGAAATGAACGTTGGTCTAATTATTTTGTTATTGAAATGAAAAATCCAAAATTGATATCGTATATATGTGGTTTATGGAATGTGTTTTGTTGCTAAAATATATTGCTTCAAACAAAATTATTTTATTATGCAAAAAATAAACCTTATAGTTGTGTAGAAAATACGAAACAATTTTTTTTCATTCACTTTTTAGAATTGCAAGAACATTTATCGGAAATCTGATTTCTGAAATAATTGTAAATGATTATGACTACTTTTAAGAGTAAATAGTAGTGATAATATGGCTGTTGAAATTTTGTAACTTACGTATTTTGAGGTTGTTGTATTTAGTGATTTTTGCTGTTATATAATAGTTATTTAAGTAATGTATCATAAAAGTATCAGCCTTTATATAAATCATGACAATAAATAATAAGGGAACTAGTAAATAGTTAAAAAGACAATTTTGAGCTCATTTCTTGAAAAAATAGTTGCTATAATAAATTAGTAGAGTTTTTGTGATCAAAAATAATTTTCTTAATATTTTGAACATGAAGGGACAAAACTAGTGAGTGAATAATTTAAATATTTGAAAGCTTAATCAATCACATAAAGATATTTGTAATAATAAATTATATTCGTATGTTGTATTCTTATCTAAAATATCATTACTATCATATCACTTATAAAACATTTTCAAAATTGTTACATTATACAAAAGGTCAAATTTATAATAACAGAACCTTAACATATATTTGAATTGTTATAAAAATGCAAAGTAATATTTAAGAGGATTAATCTATCAAACATGATTCAAAAATTAAGTAAAAGAACAAGACATTAGATTTTACCATACCTACAACTAAAAACCAATCACTGGAAATTTTATGATTATATGTATATCAAGCTTTTTTTATAATCACATACAAAAAAAAAATAAAAAGGGCTTTGTCGCCATACGCGTTCATGTCGCCCTGGTTAAAACTAAACTTATGATTACCACTATCTTATTGCTGACTTGTACAGTTCCTTGGCGGCCTTTGACAAAGGTTCTGACAAAAAATGTGTACATCATTTAAAACTAATAATAAATTTTAGCCTCAATTTTCAAAACTTATAATATATTTAAATCAGTAATGTACATTGATCATATTATATTTTACTATATACACTTATGTCAAAGCAGTAGTATCGAATTGATGTTATTATTAGGAGTTTTATCAATACGTACGTATATATAGAACTGTAATAAAAGAAAAGACAATAGTCTCTCATGTAAACAAATAGATATAAGATATAGACCAAGAGTAAATACCGTTAAGTAGTAACATAGATAAAATGAGAGATGTATGCAGCAATTAAACATATTTGCTAATTAACTTTGAGAAAATAATTATTAACTACTCGAATTATTTACTTAGTTCTCCAAAAATTATGTCTTCAGAAATTTTTTATTATTTATTTTACAGTGTTTATTATCAACTCAGTTATTCCAATTATAAAATAGTCTACTCACTACATTTCAATTATTTTCATTCTAATGGGTTTAATAGTAATATGTCTCTCCTTAGACCTCGTACAAAAATACGAAATCGCTGAGGATTGATAAGCGCAAAATTACTCGTGACTCGCTCGTACTTAAGTCGAGACAAATTAGTATATTTATTAATTGTGAATTTGAGGCGAATTCGCCCCTTCTAGGCCACAATTATATTATTATATTCGGTTTCCCGCTTATTGTGGTTAAAACTATTTTGGTAATGGAAATAGGTCACCTTAAAAAGTATAATTTTCCATAATATACTGTGCATTAGTCATCCATTTTGGTAATAAAAAATATGCTCATTCATTTCTGAAAGTTAAAAATATATCAAATAACAACGAAAATAACGACCACAAAATTACCACGTAGATTGTATAATATGATAAAATAATGTTAATATTGTAAATGTATTAAAATTCGCCGCAGTGCGCACAAAGTACGAGTAGCATGATCAGCAATTTTTGATAATATCTTCACAATGGTTTGGTCGTTGAATTTTAAAATATTGTTCACCATTTGGTACTTTTTAACTAAAATTACAATTTTTATTACTCGTGTATTTTTGAATATACAGTAAGCTCCGGAAAATTTCAGCTAAATTTACGAAAAGTCAATATAATTCTTAAAACTATATTATTTAATATTTGAACAAAGATTGTATTAAAACGGTATGTAAAAATAATAATAATATACAGTTTTTGACGAATTGTGAAATATTGAGTTTGCTTTAATAATTTTTACGCGAAATATTTAAAAAAAACATTATTAGATACACGTTCTACTATGTTCTATTATATATTTATTGTATATTACTTACATTTTATAATAATGTATCTACTTATTAAACTTAGTAATCATTCTATATCGTAAAAATATTGAAGAGACGAGAACAATAAAAATATTGATTTTAATAATAAAATTCGTATTAGGCTATAAAATAATAAATTTATGTCTTCCGGCTAGAGTAATGAAAATAATGTATTTGGCTCATTCGTGTTATGGGTTCAGATCAGTAGACGGAGTTCCTTTTGGACTTCAAAATAAAAAGTAGCATAGATATAAGTAAATAAAGAATTTACTGTAGTTTGTATTATGTGAATATCGACAATATTTAAATAATTACGTAATTATAATACCAATGTTATGTAAAAATATATCTTATTTATTATACGTAGATTTTAATACTTTGGGAATGCATATTAAAAACGTTTCAAATTAATTATAATTAATGTTGCTCCAAGCCCATTGTTGTTGTAAAAGCATGTTTTAAACATTTTTGTGTTCGAAATTTGACTCATGCAAATTTTTATTTTGTGCATATTTTTAGTGAAAATAAATCCGACAATAAAATAAATAGTTTTCTACCTTTATTGAATATTTATATTCTCTGTATTTTTATTATGTTTAATGTTGATTTGATTTTTAAACGCATTTATTTATTAATTGTTTGAACGATAATAATATTATGTACATATCTAGATTATTCAAATATATGAACTTAGCTACCAGTTAAACGTTTAATTTTATAAACAGTAATTAGATGTAGAGTAAATAGAAAATATTTTTAAATAATATTCGTACAAGACAATAAATATGTAATAATCATACTATGACAATACATACATGTGAATAAATATTCATAAATTGAATAACCATTTACATTATTTAGTGCGAGTATTTATCAATGTTAACTTTAAGATGTTGATATCATTTTATGACATTTTAAAATAAAAAGAAATGTAATCAAATATCTTGGTGTTTTATTTATATCTACATGGTCGGTTTTTCATCAGGTACCTGGTAAAGGATCTTTAGAAAAAGGTTTAGCTAATGCTTTACACCAGGGGGTAAGGTGATCATGGTCAACCCATCGACTATTGTATTTTTATACAACGAAGTAAGAAGACGAGCAAGACGATCTCCTGATGGTAAGATATATCGCTGCCCATAATTAGTACAGTACCCAGGATTTTATAAAGGTAACATTCTGGGTGCGCTGTGCCAACGCTTCTTACTTGAGAGTCATAAGATGTTAAGACTCTTCAGCCCAGTAATTTCACTAGCTACAGTGCCGAAGGTTCGGTTCGGTAGGACCGAAGCACAGTAGGTAATGTTTGCTCATCACTGTTCAGGCGGTAGAATAACTGGAACTGTTAAGGTACCCACCTAAAAAAAAGTAGAATTTATTTATTTATTTAAAACCCTAGGTGCATCATCATCTTTATCATCATTATCAGCCCACGTTCGTCCACTGCTGGACATAGGCCTCCTCCATGGCACGCCACTCAACTCGGTCCTCCGTCTTCCTCCTCCACCTACTCCCCGCAACCTTCCGGATATCGTCACCCAATCTCGCCCAAGGACACCCTACACTACGTTTGCCAAGACGCGGTCTCCAATCTAGAACACGCCTACCCCATCGGTTATCGGTTCTGCGGCAAATGTGACCAGCCCATTAGCACTTCAGCTTGCTAATCCTTTCAGATATGTTGGAAACTCTGGTTCTCTGTCGAATCACCTCATTTCTGAAGCGATCCTTTAGAGAGACGCCGAGCATAGCCCGCTCCATAGCCAGCTGAGCAACTTTAAACGTAGTAAATAATGTATACGTTTGTCACGTACGTTTTTTTGATATTTGCTATTTAAACTATCTTAAAAGTAAGCAGAAAAGATTTCGCCCCTATTTTATTTAGAAAACTTGTAATTCGGTTATTTAATTACGACTTTTAACTCTAGTTATCTTCAATTTCTGATTTCACCTTGCCAAAAACAATTTGACAATAAGATGCAAGGTTTGGGAATTTTAAAAATAACCTATATTATATTGAATTAAAAATAGAAATAAATACATATTTGGTAGGTCTCATCCGCGACATCCATGTAAATGATATAGGTACATATGTACATACCACTATTCTTAATCTACGAGGGAATATATATAAAAAATCAGTTATAAGTTTTCAGTCCTCAGTTTTTTGAAGTTGCTTAGAACAATATCAATATAAAAGACAATCTACTTGTATACTCGTATAACAAGTAGACAAGCTCAGCAGATTTATTTGAAAGTAATTTTGAGAGGAGCATCTGGCAGTACGGCATGAGGGATGCTGCTGATCAATATTCCGGCAGACACTCCGAAGAACTGCGAATATGTCTGTCTTTCATTCAATATTACTGCAACTTATTTGACAACTCTTTCATATCACTTGCGCTTAAAAACGACTTGTAGATATATTGCCATTTATGATTACTTTATAATTTAATAAGTAGTTAATTTTTTTCGAAAAATATTTTTTTGTGTAAAAATAGCTTTACATAAAATTAGAGAGAGAAGAGAGATAAACATAAAATATTAGAGGTAGATATGGAAAAGCCTGAAGAGGCTCTTTTAAAAATAAACCGTTCTGTTCGATCGGGGATTTTTTTTAAACCAGTAGGGCTGTTTTTTTATGTTCTCGTAGGAAGACTAATAGCCTATATACTATTATACACTGTAACACACCACCAATATATAGGTATATTATGTTCTCAAAATAACCTTCCAGCCAGGTTGTCTGTAAGACATTCTTTTATGCTATAAAACTGCCGATTGCTAACCTCTACTTTTGAGCTTGTATTGTATTTCTTGTAAATTGGTATTGATTCTAGTGTTAGAAATATTACGAATTCTTTGAAAGATAGGAAGGTAAACAGCTAGTGACTGTAAAGTATATTCCACCAAATTAGACGGAACAGTAACATATCCTCTCAAAGCTCTATTAGTTTCTAGTATGTACAGCTTATCAAATTATCTTACGACACTCCTTCCGTTAAACATTCCTATAATAATAAACAGTACGACACAGTGACTTAAATTATTTTATATTAATTCCTAGATAACTCGCGTAACTTTATTGCGTATAATTGCAATTATGGGCGTTGCTGCTTTTTATTTTCTTTTTCATAGATAAGCCTTATAACACAACTCTATCTGCGCCCAGCAGTTTTACCCGCTGTACTGTAGCCTATGTATTATTCCAGGGTCTAAGCTATTCCTATACCAAATTACAGCTCAATCGCTCCACCCGTTTAGGCGTGAAGGAGTAACAAATATACATCCAGACATCCTGACAGCCATACATTCTAACAAACTCACGTTTATTACATTAATGAGATAGCTGCGATAAGTAGGAAGTTTGAAACAAGCACTACTATATTATCATCTGGTTACCCTTGCTCTCTTTCGTAGTTACAGTTCATAAAAATACTAGTAACTACGTGAACGCTGAATCTACACTTGACTTTACCTTTAACGACAACTATACGAATATAAACGAAACGAATTACGAAAGAGTCAATGCCCTAAACTATAACACAAGAGAGTCAATGTCTTGTGCTTATTATAGTTGTTATTTTAGCACTGAAAATTAATTAAGCATACTGATGCAATTCACTCTATAAGAGAGTACTAAAATATTCTCCATTTTGAAGTTGAAAACTGCAAATTTGTAATTTAATTAGTACTTTCAAAAGCAGTAAACCTTATGTACGGATCCAATTTTCAACAAACGCTCGGTAATAATAGTTTCCAAGACGGCAACAAGCACACATATGAAAATTTATAGCCCTCTCTATTAATTAAAGGTCGCAGCATGAAGCCAAAGTTACATAAACAATTAAGAGCGAGTCTGCAAATAGCAGTGGCTTGTCCCAGACGAAGTTGTCTCTTATTTCAGGATGTTGTATTGTTTGATGGGGAAACTTCATTTTATTAAATTTTATTATTGGCTTACTTATTAAGCATCTCACTTATTTAATATTATAAATGTTGAAAATCGGATGTATTTTGTGTGGATTAACAAAACTATTTGGCCAAACCTTTGCAATATTAGACTCAGATATTCTTGATTTCAAGGTATTTTATGGCGCAACTTTTAAGATAATAATTAATGTGTAAAAATCGTTTATTGCTTGCTATTGGAACCATAAGATCCTGCTATCTTATGGTTCCAATAGCATATTATTATAATCTGATTTGCTGGCCATCTATCAATACTTTATTTTGTAGTTAAGGCACATTCCTCTTGAATCACTGTATCTATTTAAAAATCGCACCAAAAACCGTAGCTTATTGTTAAAGATCTAAGCATACATAAGGGCCAGACAGAAAGAGAAAAGCTCTGTTTTATACTATGAACTGCTATGTAGTGATGGAGCAATTATTTTTAATTTTTATATACTACGTGGCTGCTATAATATCTCACTTCAAACTTACGCGGTATAATTCAAGAGTGGAAAGCTATGACTTAATAAAAACCTCATTTTTCTGCGTTACCCATCTATCCGTGTTCTCGGCGGTTGCAATAAATTTTCATATTGCAAGAGAACGCAATATCATGAGGGTAAGTGCGTTATATATCATGTTTGCGGCACGCACCGCTGCCTACTCGTTAATACAGTTATTAACTACTGTATGAGAATAACTCTGTGGTTTACTATTACACTTATTAAATGTGAATATTATTATACTTATTTTAGAGGCAAACACTAAATACTTGTAGCTTTTTGCCACTGTAATCACGCAAACTTTAACTTCATTATGAACCTATCTCGATTACATGTAGTGACCGTATAGAACAGCGAGGTATAATTTGTAGGCAAGCTCAAACCGTGGGCAAGCTAAGCATAAAACTAAATCCCAAATCAAATCAATCGTTTATTTGCTAGAATGCAAAGCCAGTATTTGCTAGTTTTACAAAGGTTGTTTTACATTGCTTAAAACTAAGTCAGTGCATTCAGCTTGCGAGGAGACGTGCAAATATTAATCCCCTGATATTGTTTATTTCCTCTAGAAACCTTTCAATACTAAACGGTTTCTTTACTTGAACTGACGAAGACATACTAATAGTAATAGTAAAATAGTTAGTTCGATTCAAATAACCCAACGCCACCTAACAAAAGTGATATTTTTTTATGGATATTAGTCTATAGGGTATATATTTAAAGGTTCCTCAGATTCTTTAGATTCTAGTTTATTGTATATTTAAAGAATCAGAGAAATTATTGTATCATTGATTAAAATAAATTGATCTATTTTTATAATTTTGATTGCGTATTTTTAAATTTCGCGCCTTTCAACTTAGTTTTCTTTTTAAAATGTAGGTATGCATCTTTTCCTATTTCACTACCTGTCAAATACCAAACACGCTGGAAAGAGAGTTATATTGACGTAATTTTTCAATTCAACGATTTAAGCTCTTCAAACGTCAACTAATAACTCACGTTCATCCCTTCTTCTGGTAGTGAAGTTTATTAGTAAAATTTGATTGAATATTGTGGTTTAATGTGTGTGCACATATTAAAACTAATTGTTGCAGAATTTGATAAAATTTAATGGTGTAATACGTGTGTGTGGACATATAAAGACTTTTTAAGTGCCTACTACAGAAGAACTCCTGCACAAATTGTGATTCCGGCGGACGAGTGGAAACCGGTGAAAAAGGTCAGTGCTTCTTTCCTTATTAGCTAAGATTTTTTCTCGCCTTATTACATGAGTCCTAGCTATTCGAGCACCTAGTTACAATAATACGTTTTGCGTTTTAACGAAATCTATTTTAAATTTTGCCATCTGCTCAATTTTGTTTCGTTGTGTTTTCGCTGAATTTCACGTATTTTAATGGTAAATCTCGCAAACAATATTATTACTCTAAAAAATCTATTTTTCGAAAAAATATGAGCATGTAGGTACCTAAAGTAAGTCCCTATATACCTAAAGGACCCAGTGGTTTCTATAATGCATCTGAACAAGTTGCCGTTAGTCTGTTAGAGACGACCGGACTAGAAGTTATTCAATAACTTCGTAACTTCAGTCTGTGAAATTGCATTTACTAGTTCCTATACACGTACTATATGTAGTTTTGCATTACTTTAGAGGTTTAGTTTATTTTCTATTATTTTTTACAACACACTTACATATTGTACGGTTTAATCTATAAAATAAAGGTTATTGTATAAATTTAAAAATAATATTTTAATGGGTACTTTCAACAATGTTCTCATTCTTTAATTATTTCAATCAAAATAATACTTTTATTATAGAAATCTCGTGTCACACTGTCACAGTGTTCGGTATCAAACATTATTGAAGGGGTAAGCCCTTCAAATCGGCTTGACCGAATATTTAAATTTTTTTAGATTGGTAGGTGTCTCAATATCGTAGTATTTTTCAACATACGAAAACATTGTTACGCGAGGCGGAAATCTAATGTTTTAATAGGTAAATTACATCCAAAAATATACTAAAATTTGCTTCTTTTATTACAATCTCTTATTTACTTTCACCTGTCTGTTGTCTGTCTGTCGGTCTGTCTGTCTGTAATCAAATCTTGCAAGTTTAATTTGACCCATTTCCCGATATCCTATTAAGCTGAAATTTTGCATGCATGTGTAAATTGGATGACAATGCAATATTATTATGACATCGAGCTGATCTGATGATGGAGCTGGAAGGTGGCAATAGGAACTTTGTAATTAAAGACGCGACTCCATCGAGTTTGGGTTTATTTGATTAATCATGACGAGTACTTTGGTGCTAGATGGTAATAATAGTAAGAGCTTGTTTTTAAAAATCATATTTTTTGTTTCACTTTTTTATAGATAAATTTAATGTTGTCCTAGCTAATAACTAGTTTTTAGTCATTTATATAAAATAGCAGTCTACGGTCGAACGTGACCCTTAATGTCATACCATTTTAACCCTTATATCACCAAAGGTTAGGTCTAATTAAGCGTATAAGCCGCAGCTCTAAGAAAGTATTTTTATAAAGCTTTACACCGAGTTTGTGAATGTCAGACGTTTGTGTGTAATGATGATAAATCGCAATTAACTCTTGCTATTTGTTCGAATTATATGCTTTGTTACACTATGACTAAGCATAGTAGGTGTAAAGCACTAGTATTATACCTACTATGCTCAGCAGTTTTATCCCTTAAAATTAGCCTATGTTCCTACCTATTAAATCAAGGTTTAAGCGAGCCTAGCTTCGACTATTATATCCGCGAAACTCGCGGATCGTTTGTTTACATAGTTAATACTATTATATCCAAACGGTTGTTTCATTACAATAATTACACGAAAATATAAATATTTTATGGTATCAGTGAACACATCTAAAAGAGACGGTATTAACTGTAACACCTCCGAACGTGACCAAAGCTCAAATTAAATAAAACACCAAATTGGAACGCAGCCAAAATGAAACCAAAACGTTATTGTGCTGTGAATACAGGAATAGGATGTTAGAAGTCGGTATTATGAGAGATAATGTACCCCAAGGGGATGTCACACGTTGCTTCCCACGAGTTACTTAACGTCATTACATCGGGATTTAATACATTTTTTATACACCACCATTTATTAGGCGCTGCGAATAGTGTGTTACCCATGGTTGTTACCTTTGGTGGTAATGTTGAATGTAGAAGTATAATAATTATTTTTGATTTAGTTTTCCTTTTTTACTTTTTCCAATTTTGCAATGCGCGCGCGCCAGAACACACAAGATGTGACAAACTTGAAAAATATGGCGCTTTTTTTCTTCTGTCATTTGACGTTGACATTTTTTTTTTTTTTAAAGGAGGCGTCAACATCTTCCCCCTCGTTGAAAGCTTGATTTCAACTCATTAAAGGACAGAGGCGAACCAGAGCTCGTCGAAGTTGGCCTCGTGATGTTTGTACGTCAGCGACTCGGGATATACCATCTGGTCCCGGGAATAACTTGGTGACTCGTCCAAGGCGCCAGCATAGTGGTGGGAGATGTTCTTCATGAATGAGCACCAAATCGCCTATGTTTAAGCAGCTGCTGTCCTTGTGCCATTTCTTGCGAAGCTGCAGCTCTGCGATGTACTCCTTTTGCCATCGCTGCCAAAAGTGCTGCCTTATCTTTTCCACTCGAGCGTATCTTTGGAGATTGTGTTCTTTAGTGTCGATTAGGCTCGGGGATGGCATAGCATTCAGCTGTCTTCCAATGAGGAAGTGCCCAGGGGATAGGTAAAGAAGGTCATTTGGTGAGGAAGAGAGAGGACAGAGAGGACGACTATTTAAAATTGCCTCTATTTGTGCAAACACCGTGCCTAACTCTTCAAATGTTAAATGTGAATTTCCCATGACTCTACGTAATAAATATTTTGCAGATTTTACACCCGCCTCCCAGATACCGCCGAAATGAGGAGCGTAGCTAGGCGAAAATATGAATTTAAAGCCTTCCTGAGATGCAGAGTCGGACAAAGATTCTGAATTTTGTTTTAAAAAGGTACCCAGCTCTTTAGCGGCAGCTGTGAAATTACCTCCGTTATCGCTAAATATTTCGATGGGCTTACCACGCCGCGCGATAAATCTCCGTAGAGTCATCATAAATGAATTTTTAGATAAATCTCCGACCGCTTCTAAATGCAAGCATTTGTATCTTAAACAAACGAACAAACATAAGTAAGCTTTTTGTAGTTTGGCACCGCGGCCTTTACGGTTAACTATTTGAAACGGACCGGCGAAATCCACCCCTACAGACATGAAAGGAAAATCAGGAGTAAGTCGTTGTGGGGGTAATTCCCCCATTTTAGGTTGCAAGACTTTACCCTGGACTCGTCTACAACGGACACATTGACGCACTACTTGGCGAGCGAGGCGACGACCATTAATAGGCCACACAAATTGACGGACGCTGGCTAAAAGAAGTTGAGGGCCAGCGTGAAGATTTCGAATGTGCTCTCGCTCGAACAAGAGCTTTGTGAGGTGGTGACTGGAGTCAAGCAGGATGGGATGCTTATTTTCGTATGCATAATTGGATGAGTTTATGCGACCTCCAACACGAATTAAATTATCCTCATCTGTAAAGGGCGACAATGCTAGTAATTTAGATTTTGGATTGACTGGGCTACCTTTCGATAGTAGCTTGTAATCATCTGGAAATGATTCCTTTTGTGCGACGGAGCACAAGTAATGAAAAGAGTCATTTAATTCTTTGGCGGATAAATGACTATGCAATTTTGTGGTTTTAGATTTTATATTGTGTATAAGGGTAAATCCTGAGATCGGGCGTATTTAAGTGATTTCCGTGGCAGATTTTAAATCAAAGTATTATTGCATTTTACATGTAAAACATCAAATTTCCCATAATTATAATTACATCAATCAAATAGGCATCATTATAACTTGTTTTGTTCAGAAGATATTTAAATTTAAATTTTTGGTGCCA
Source organism: Hemithea aestivaria (assembly GCA_947507615.1). NCBI lineage: Eukaryota > Metazoa > Arthropoda > Insecta > Lepidoptera > Geometridae > Hemithea > Hemithea aestivaria. The sequence goes on along the minus strand of OX382334.1, from coordinate 7,855,505 downwards.
CGGGAATCAATAAAGTGTGGCATGGGAATCAAAATTAAAACTATTTTGTTTGAATTCTATGTTATTATTTAAATATTGACCTCTACATACTAATCATATAAAATAGAAATGATTAAAAACGGTGATCCAAACAGATATACACCAAACATAAAGTATTAAAAAGGTCTATATTGGCTCTCTATATAATAATCATGTAAACTAAATAAAATCAACGTATTGCAGTCTTAAACAATGTAAAAATATTGAATATATAGTCCTAGAATATGAGATTAAGTTCTCAGTCACAGTCACTGACAGGATTCACTCCAGAAGCTGTCATCAGATTGTACATTTATCATTAGTTAGGTTAATCTGGACTGAAAGTTGCAGTCAGCCCATAGTTTCGTTCTATTTTTTCATCATACATCATCTCAGCCATAAGACGTCTACTGCTGAACATAAACCTCCCCTTTAGACCTCCATATATAACACTGGTGTTGAAAGCGACCTGCTTCAAGCGTCTTTCAGCGACCTAAATAAGGTCGTCTGCCACACTTGTGGGTAGACGTTCTACGCTGCGTTTGCTTGCCTGTAGTAGCCACTTGAACACTTTTCGACCCCATCAGCCATTCGCTCTACGTGCTATGTGGCCTGCCCATTACCACTTCAGCTTCCTGATCCGCGGAGATATGTCAGTGACTTTGGTTCAACTCCTCATTCCTGATTCGATCACGTAGAGAAACCCCGAGTATAGCCCTCTCCATAGCTCGCTGAGCGACTTTTTAATGTGGTCTGTCTACTATAGTACAATATAAAAAAATCTGATGTATACAATATAAAAAAAATATCTGAAATAATGAAATATACAAATATAAACTGTCAAAATCACTTCCATACCTGCGGCTTCGCTGTAGTTGGGTAAAAAGTGAAAGAATGCGCAAGAAAACTCAGGGGAAAATTGATCACCGTGGTAAAATACCATGAGAATCAATACCATGTAAATCAAAATTGTATAGTTTTTTGTCAATATTTTTAAATACCATAATTATAGACCAAAATTAATAAAATATATGATAAACAATACCCTTTTACTAACTGCACACCCTAGTCAAAAAACCGTAATGGATAAAAAAATATTTTTAAACATGGAAAAGGTAATCAATGATCTAGTGAACCAAAACCACGGTAATCAATTTCTCACCTTCGTAAATCCAGTTTATAACAACGAGAGGAGGAGCCTCTCTTCACTATGTTTAGAGCGCAATCGAAGTTAGCCAATAGCGTGCGTACAAGCTTCTAAGTATTGTGGTTTGTGAAATGTGGGTAGTTATGTCGCGCGCCATGGGAATCACTTTTTGTCCGGGGACAAACCTAAATTTGTTATTTTTTCTAAAACTACGCTGAGTACAGCCTTCGCGTATTTTTTTGATCATATAACAGTTCACCCTTTACAGCTTTGATCACAAGAATTAATTAAATTCCTTTTATAAATTAGTGTAAAAAATATATTTTGTTCCGAAAATGTGTAAGGGACAGCCCACGGTAATCAAATTTCAGGGCTTTTACATTTTTTTTTAGATACTTGCAGCTAAATATAACCTGATGTCTATCATGCATTAAGTAGATTGAACCTTAGACTAACAGGAAAAAAATACCTTTGGGTAGAATTTTTATGTTACGGGTTGTTTATTCCCCCAGACACGTAAAATTTTGATTCTCAGGAATCACCCATAAATCGTTTTACATAAGCGAATATTCTCTGAAGTTTTGTCAATTTAGAGTAATTAGTAAAGTGTATTGTAGGTTCGGGTAGAGAAAGAGGAATAGCTTTAATTTCTGGCAAATTTTGATACAACGGTTTAGGTAGAGTAGGCCATTTTGACTCATCCGTTTTCAAAAAATCTGGACCCGACCACCAGGATTCTAGGTCACGAAGTAGAGCAGCATTAACTCCCCTAGAGATCATGTCAGCTGGGTTAAAATTCGTTGGCACGTAACGCCACGAAGACGCATCTGATATTTCGACTATTTCACCGACCCTATTAGCCACAAACGTTTTTAATTTACTGGGGTCACTAACCAGCCAGGATAGAACGACGCTAGAATCGCACCAGTAAACTATGCGAGACGGTTTCCCCCGGAGAGAGTCAACAACACTCATGCAAAGCTTGGCCGCAAGTAGAGCCGCACACAACTCTAGGCGAGGTATCGTAGTAGGCTTTAGAGGACTTACTTTCGATTTAGCACAGAGCAGGTTCACCGTAACGTTGCCGTCATCGTCAACAGTGCGGGCGTATACACAGGCACCGTAGGCGCACTGTGATGCGTCGCTGAAGACGTGTATTTCGAAAGATTTTGGGAAATCACACAGAACTCTCCTTGGAATCTGTAATGTTGATAGAGCAGGCAATTTGCTGACAAAATCTACCCATAGATCTCGAATATCCGAGGGGACAGGCGAGTCCCAATCAATTTTGAGCTGCCATAGCTTTTGAAGCATAATTTTGGGCAAAATAATACATGGGCTCAAAAGTCCCAAAGGGTCAAATATTTTAAAGGCATTTGACATTATGTAGCGCTTTGTAATTTTGTCTTTGTCTACATTTTCGATGGGTATTTCAAATGGAAAATGTAGAGAATCGTGGACAGGGTTCCAGCCGAGCCCAAGGGTACTGGTGGACTCGCTGATGAGTAAAGACTCTTCACTGTCATGTGAAATGTTATTTAGCAAATGAGGGGCGTTCGTTTTGAATTTTCTAAGTTTAAAGCATGCCGATTTGAGGACATCTGTCACTGAATTTAGAATATATTGAAGTTGTTGCTCATCATCACAGCCAGTTATTAAATCATCGACGTAGAAATCGTGTTGAATGATATTTTTGACAAATTCATCATTACACTCTTGCCCTACTTGCCATAAACATCTGGTGCTTAAATAGCTCGCACTTGTGGTTCCATAAGTGAGAGTATTCAACTGTAGCGTTTGTAGTGGTAAAGACTCATCCTCTCTCCATAGAATGAGCTGCAAGTTTCGATCACGGTTAGTGGCGATATATACCTGGCGATAAAATTTATCAATATCACCGGTCAAGAGGTAACGATACTGTCTTGCTCTTACAAGTATGGAGAAAAGAGAGTCTTGAACATGAGGGCCCTTTAGCAAGAGATCATTGACTGAGTAGCCAGACGAAGTGGGTTCAGAACCGTTGAACACAACACGAAGACTGGTTGATTCACTGGATTCTTTGAAGACTGCGTGATGACAGAGGAAGTATGAGTTTTCAGGTTTAGCAATAGGTGCAACAGATAGGTGACCTAATTCTGAATATTCGCGAATAAAGTTTACATATTTGGATTTTAGTTCAGGATTTTTACGAAACCTTTTCTCTAACCAAAAAAAACGTTTTTTAGCTAGGTCGTATGAATCACCCAGCAAGTCCGGAGAGTCCTTTAGCGGCAACTCTACGCTGAACCTGCCCGAGTCTAACCGAGAAGTAGTGGCGTTAAAATGTTCCTCACATTCTCTATCTTCAGGGCTAAGAAAGGATTTTTGTGGTATCTCCTCAAGAGACCAGAATTTAGATAGCATTTCGTCCAAGTTTTCGATCTTGGGATTTTCTGAAACAACTGCATGATTACAGTGAATATTTTGCAATTTCGAGTTTGGTTTTGTAGAGATAGGGCCTGCAATAATCCAGCCGAATTTAGAGTTTCGGAGTTTTGGATTATTCGGTCCTAAAGAACGCTGATCGCATCCGAGGACATCCCAAAATAAGTCTGCACCAATTAGGACATCAATAGGACCCGGTTTATCAAAATAAGGATCAGCTAGTCTGACAGTTTGTGGTATCTTTAGGTTACTGATGACCAATGGAGACTTTGGTATTTCTCCTGTAAGGTCGTCGAGGACAAGGCATGACATAGCCACACTATATTTAGTGATTAATGAATTTAGCTGAGCGACACAACTTTCCGTCACTCTATTGTTGGAATGATTACCAATTCCTATCACATTGAGTGTATCAATGGGAGTGGATTTCAAGCCTAGTCTATCCTTTAGCGATTTAGTAAGAAAAGTTGACTGGCTACCACAGTCAAGCAAGGCGCGCACCTGTTCGGTTTGCTTGGTCTGTGGATTTTGAATTTCGATTAAAGCCGTAGATAAAATTACTTGCGTTTGCACTATATTATTGACATCTTTAGAAAAGCTTACGACTGTTTGTTTTGTTTGGTCAGAGTTATGCAGGAGCGTGTTGTGTTTCTCCTTACACCCACGCTCTCGACAAGGGCCCATGCGACAATCACCTGCCGGGTGACCCTGTCTAAGGCAATTAACACATAATTTATATTTATTAACTTCAGATAATCGTTCATCTAAACTTTTATTTTTGAAAACTTGACAGTCATAAATTTTGTGATTAGCGTTGCAAATTATGCATAAAAAAGCTGATTCATTTTGAATACTGTATGATTTTGTTTGATTGTTATTACAATTACTTGAACGATCTTGTTGTTTATAATTATTATTGTATTGACCTTTATTGTAATTTCTATATGTTTGGTAATTATTGGAGCGATTTTGATGATGAATCGATGATGACGATTGATCTTTATCATATGAATTTGGTTTGCTTGTATTGTGATTTACTGGTCTAGATTTATTATTATCCAATTTAGAACGATTTATTGCTTCAATAACGTCCGCCCGATCAGCCAAAAACTTGTTAAAATTTTCTAAAGTTGGTAAATCAGAAAGGCCATTGCGTGTCTCCTCCCACTTCTCAAGAGTACGACTATCTAATTTAGATGACAGCATAAAAATTAACAACATGTCCCAGTGGGTAGTAGGTTGACCTAAATTGGCTAATGCCCTTAAGTTTTTTGTTACGTGGTCCATAAGAAACCGCAATGATTTTTCAGATTCACCGGTGATCGGTGGCACATTTAATAATGCCTTTAGATGATGATTCACCAACAATCTTTTATTGTCATATCGTTCCATCAACAAACTCCAAGCAGTCATATAATTGTCTGAGGATACTTCTAAATTTGATATTATCCTAGACGCATCGCCTTGAAGATATGAAATTAAATAGTGAAATTTTTGGATAGGCGATAGCCGTTCATTTTTGTGCACCAGAGATGTAAATGTGTCACGAAACTCTAACCAGCGAAAATAAGCACCATCGAATTTAGCAATTTCAATTTTTGGTAATTTAATACCAGTATCATGATGATTACTGAGGCCACAGTGAATGTGAGATTCCCTTCGAGAAATTTCTACATTTAAATTTTGGTCCAAGAGATTTTTGCCCATGGCTGTAAGACGAATCATGTCACACTCAATCTGGTCCCTTTCATCAATCTCATCATCAATAGTTTCATGATTTAAAATCTCAATACTACTCTGCACCTCCTCAAAACGAGAAGACAACAACTCAAATTTACTAAGTTTAAGCTTTAACTCTGCACTTTCTAATGGATCCATCAAAGCATCGCTTCTTTCAAATATTTCTTCAACATAATGCTTAAATTTAGTAATTTGGCCCTTTATTGAGCTTCGTTTAGTTAGTAATGTTTTTAAATTATCTGAATTATTAGCCATTTTACTACTTCTTTAATTTTGAAGCAAACTATATAATGACTTTATTCAATTTTACTAACTGGCAAATGTGCAAAAAAAATTAATTTTGTTTATTTTTAACTATATGATCTAAACTTAGCTCATTAATGGCTCGAAGTAATAAAATAAAATAAATCGCTCACGCTCCTTATTCCGGGGTTACCGTAGACAGATGCAGGATACCCGAGGGCACCTGTCACTCAGCAGACAGTCCAAATGCTTCTTTATTTTGTGTTGAAGAAGCCTCTTTGGGTACCACTATGAGATGGAACCACCAACCTGGAATTAGTCGGCCAAATCTCTTTAATTTTATGAAGTTATAAGATGTTTTAGCTGTAAAATATTGAAGAAACACAATTTTTTGTTAAATTTCAACACTTTTAAATGAATATCATGTAAATTCAAGATTTTTTTTTTGTAGTGGTATGACAAGGTAGGTAGTACAAGAAAAAATATTTTATGAATTTTGGTAAAAATTTGATTTCTTTGCTAATATTTTTTACTTAAACTGTTTTCTAAGTAGTTTTTTATGTTATTCTACTAGAAACAATGGGAAATTTATGTATTTTTATGGAATTACAAGAAAATGAAATTTTGTTTCAAAGGTTCGTGGGTACCTCGAAATCTTTTTATAGGTTATTTTCGAGTATCCACGTTTCTCTATCTGATGTTTTGGTGATTGATTGTGGTTTTTGCAAGGATTTTAGGGAATGGGAGCTGAAGGACTGGGCACTTACCAATCTTCCAGCAATTTTGAAGTTTTTTACGACTTTTTGCGTTTATCACTTTTGGCTGTTTCACTTTTTGATTCGTTGAACAGTCACGGTCGCCAATGTTACCTTTGGTGGTAATGTTGAATGTAGAAGTATAATAATTATTTTTGATTTAGTTTTCCTTTTTTACTTTTTCCAATTTTGCAATGCGCGCGCGCCAGAACACACAAGATGTGACAAACTTGAAAAATATGGCGCTTTTTTTCTTCTGTCATTTGACGTTGACATTTTTTTTTTTTTTAAAGGAGGCGTCAACAATGGTTACGTATCATAATACCTACGGTCGTTTCAACTACAGTTGATATAACTACGGTCGATTCGCCTATGTTCATTACACATATTGGACGACTCGCCTACAGTTCAACTCGCCTACGGTTGATTAAACTATGGTCAAGTGAACTAACGAAACGCCCGGGGGGTGCAGGTGTTATGTGGGACTCCCCCGCCGAAGATGCGCGCGGCAGAGACGTCCACTAAAAACCCAGCGGCATTTCCTGCTTTATCCATAACCTAGCTTAGAACAGAACTGAATGCGCGACGGAAGAGAGGCCATTGCCCAGCAGTGGGACAAAAACGGCTAATAATAATAAATCTGGAACGGTAATTGTTGTCTCAGGCAGGAATTTAGAACGGTAAGCGACTATGTAGGCAGCATTTAGGTGCAAATGTAACTTGTAAACATATCTATTTGTAGGTACTTATAATAATTATGCAGTACCTTTTTTTTTTTTTTAAGGAGGGAAAATGCCTACGCACTACCCTTCCGCCGCGGGGGAGACGGAAGGGGGAGTGTGGGACTTGCACCCACTAAAAACCCCCCGTGAACAGTCATCCGCCGAACAGGGTGAGATGGGGTCGCGATAGCATTCACCATCTCACCCCAGCAGTAGGCCCGGAATTAGGCCTCAGTACCCGTTAGGGGACTGATCATGTCCACAAAGACCAATCCCCAGGCAAGTGTGGATCGTGCAAGCCGGTAGAGTCCCCCGACTCCACCGGCGACCCACTTAAACAGGCGGGAGGAGGTGGGCAAATCTCCTCCTCCTCACCCCCGTTCGTCTACGCCGGAGAGGATCAGCAAGAGCGTGCTCTCACCTGATCCGTTCTGCAGCCTCCTTCTGCGTCATGACATTTTCGCAGAAGGAGACCACTGCCTGCCAAGATCTCTCACTGTCGAGCATAGCACTGACCACGCCCGACAGAGAGAGATCATCGCCTATGCATGCTGAGAGTGTGTACCTCTGCGATACAAAAGCGGAACACTCTTCCAGAGTATGGGACGCTGTGTCCTCTAGCGACCCGCACTCATGGCAAACTGGAGTTTGCTCCCTCCTCGCAATCTGGTACAGATACTTACCGAAACACCCGTGCCCGGAAAGTATCTGCACCAGACGAAAAGTCAAGGAGCCGAACCGCCGCCTAACCCACTTTTGTAGGATCGGGCGGATGGCCTCCACAGTCCTCTGACCAGAGATTGGTGGGGCCAGATCCTCCGACCAACGCCTCAAGACGGCAGCTCGCGCCTGTTTTCTTAGGCGCTTTACCTCTTCCCACCCTGGGAGTTCCCCTTGAGATTTCCTCGTTGCCACAAAGTTGTAAACCTCATGGAGGACCTCCGCCTGAAGCTCCCAGGGTGGGTAATTATGCAGTACCTGCCCATTTGTCATTTATTACTTGTTATACTGTGATAAAGCAAAATTTTGGGGGCCTGTATGAATATTTTTTTTTGGAAAAAATCAGATATGCCACACCTTTATACTCTGTACCTAAATAAGTACACTAACCAAAGGAATACTATGAAACCACGTGAAAAAAAAATTAAACGAGGTATCTCTGAAGTACTACCACGATCATCGATTTATATACAATTTTCGTTTTAATATGGGCAAAATCATTGTGGACACATTGAATCGCGGCCTAAAAGAGTTGAGATTATATTTAGTAGCCATTCTTCTTCCTAATTAACGTTGTGTTGCTTCCTGATAAGGATTTTGTCTCTCACAAGGTGCTATCAGACAGTCAGTTGTGCTGGGAAATGTGTAGGGATTTATCAAATTATAGCGCAGTGGATTAGTTGGGCTGATGTTAAGGGATGAGCATGTTAATTAAAGCAAACTTATTACAAGTGACCGATGTTAAAATGTTATAAAAGCATAATAAATTAGTTAGTATAAGTAAATCTGCACGTGAAGCTGATGGATTTTCATTTAAGTTTGCTAATAAATAGTCTCTTGAAGGAACTCTTTTTTATTTTACCTTAAAATTCAGTCATAAACATCATTCTTTTTAGATTTTTTTTAACATTTGGACCTATGCAATACATTGGGGAAAAAGGTAACGTCGTGCTCGTAAATATAATCCAGTATCGATTGTGTATATCACGCCAAGGATAATATTATAATCTAATAAAGTTACGACTGTCAAGATTAACCTTTATTACATTATCTCAGTAAATACGAATGTTGGCTTATTTACAACTTCGTGCAATTCGCTCTCCTGTAACGGCCACGAACTTTCATTTCCCGGATATAATAAATGTTGTACCTTTTAAGAGTTAATGTTCTTTTTTCGTAAGAATAAACTGGGAAGCAGCCGTGTCTATTTCCTCAATAGGTAGTCAGGTAGGATAATGCGTGGCGACGGTGGCGCGACGGCGACGGTGCGGCGACGGCATGAATCACGGCTCTTCAGGCGACTCTTTGTATTCAGTTTGGCGGATGACGATAACCTTAATGTAAGCGCCGTCACGGCTGGTGGTCCCAAGAAGGATAGCTTTTGTCGTAGTCCCTTCCACGCGCCCCATTCTTTTCTCTTTATACCGTTTCTCACTTGAGTAATTCGAGGACAATAAACATTTATTGTGCTCGTTTATTTGACAGACGATGAAGAAATATCGAATGAGTGAGTTCGTTATATCTCGCCCGCGGCCTCGCGGTTGTTTAACGAGCGTTTGTCGTACAAAGGACAGTGACGTTTTAAGGGACTGAGAGGTTCCCTCAAAATGTTCACGGATAAGAAAATGATCCGGTCACTTTAAAAATCCGAACGTGTATTTGTGAAACGTCTGAAAAGGCGGGCACCTCTCTGGGGAGACTCCACGAGAGACATTCGCATTCGTTTTTGTGAGTTTCGTTTCCTCGCTATGAGTGGATTTTATGACTTCCTCTTTTAATAATTAACTTTCACATTTTATTTATATGATTATTTTGTTATTCTATTGATCATTGATTCTAGTGTCTTAAAAAAAGTCATTACTAAGTATTATCTATGTAGGTGACAGGCGTACGCCTGCTTTTTATAATTCTAAATATATGCATGGAGTGACTGACTGACCGATAATGTGATCTATCAACGCACAGCCTGACTCCGGAACAGATTGGGTTCAATTTTGATATATGGAGCTGCGAGGTAAAGCTGGTACTCGATTTATTATTATGCGTATATTTTATTTAATACATAAGGCAACAATGTAGGCAAAAAATATGTGTGTATTGAATATTCATGTCAAAGTTTTGGAATAACTAATTCACATTATCAAACAGTAGGAGTCGAGTGAACCTATATTATGTCGGAGAGAATGGCCGACACGCATATTATTCTGGCGAGAGAGCAAGGCACTAATCATCTAACAAGGCACATAAGGGCTCGACAGAAAGCTCGCGCCTGCATTTGTATTCAGTTTGGCAGACTACGATAACTTTAATCCGGGTAAAGTGTCACCTTGAGTGGCTTACAGTGAAAGCGCCTTTGTCTGGGAGTAGGGTACTCTGACCTTCTTATTTTTTCCGTCAGGTTTTCCTCCATTGTCACGAGGTAATGTAAAATCCTGCTACTTAAAAGGCGAGCTTTTCGTCGGATTGCCGAGAACTGGGAACCTAGACTATTGCCAGCACTCGGACCGACGCTTGATGGATTGTGATCGAGAGCGTCGTTGATCATATTACACCTACCTTCTTCGGTCATTTAGCGCTCAGATATATCGCTCGGTCACAAGATTGAAAATACTATTTACTTCAAATGACGCAGCAAATATAGGAAGGGAAATGTATCAGTTCGGATGCTCGCTCGAGCTCATTCGCTGGAATCATATTAAAACGTAGGTAATTGCGGCGGCAAAGTTTCGACAAAAGGTGAGGAAATGATACGGTTCCTTTGTAAAAGTTGTAATGTACGTGACAAATCTTCTAGTTTCAAGTTCGGATTGAAAACTGCGATAGAGCCGGCCCCAGACGTGCGCCGAATCCGTTATTAGTTTCACATTTATTGAGAGTAGGTGCTCTGTGCACCTATTTCTATAACGCTTTTATATTGGAAATGTTGGCGGAGTAATGGGGCCTTGTAGCATTGTGGTCACGTTCAGTACACTTCGTCTTGCGAAGCATTTACTGTGCATTCACAGTAACAGCTATGAGGGTACTCGTCTGAATTAATACAATTAGATCAGCCGTTCCACTGAAAACTGACTGGAAGCGATTGCAGTGAACGCTAGCACGAGCTTTCATATCTAGTTGCTTGCTAATACAATTTGTACATTTACTCCACTAAAGCCTTAGAGGTTTTTTTATGTTGCAAAGTTACGTAATAGTTTCGTTCCGGAGGATAAAGATTTCGTTCGTTTATCTACTTACCCGGTATTAGCAAATAAGTTAGCGCACAAATGAAAGGTTTTTTACTCCACTGATGCGAGCTCCGCCAAACACAGAAAACCTTTGAAAAAATGTAAGCTGATTTACCGTAGCCAACCAGGGGCCTCTTGTGCTCACTCGACCATCAAATAAAGGCGACCAGACAAATGCTCGCAAATTGACTCAACATTTTTCACAGTATTCCATATTTTTATGCAAGGAACCCACTTAAAGAACGCTAGGACATACCCCTCGCCGGTAATTCCGTTTGACGCTTGAATGTAAATTAGTTCACCGTTTCTTCTACGACTAAGTTGCTAGCTGGAGCGCTTCCTACTGCATTTTTATTGTTCTTTGCTCTGTCATAAACGGAGCCCTCTTATTTACGGCTAAACTTTTCTATAGATTGCTTTATAGTTAACTCCGTGGCCGGAGGTTCTGAAAAACCTCTAATTTATGCTTTTCCATCCAACTTGTAGAAATAAAAGCTAAAAGCCATCGGAACAATGGCATAGAATAAAAAGGGGAAGATCGAAGGGAACATGAATTGAAATCGAATATCGAAGGGTCCTCATAAAAAGAGTTGATTACGGAGCGAGGAGGTACTAAGTCACTACAACGACCAAATAAAGCTAAGATTACAAGTTAACCTCATGTTAGTCGGAAACCCCAATGATAAAGCATCTCAGGAAAATTGAGCCCAAAGAGGGTACACTAATCCCTCTTTAGCAAAAACGCTCCGTTCCAAAAAGTGATGGGCGGCTCACAAGGGATGGATCTTCATTACCCAGCCGTGTTGTCAGTTAAGCCAAAGGGTCTCAGGATTACTTGCTACTTAATAAAACTTTAAATATACGTCCAACCTAATGGCTCGTTACTGCCTGACCTTGCCGTTTGACAACGCAAGTTTTTTTCAGTTTCTTATTATAGAGTTCATTCAGCACATTTCTATGTGACATAATACAAGCTTGATAAGGCGCACATAAAGGCTTCGTATTTCACATTTCAGATGGGTCAAAGAGAATAAAATGAGCGACGAAGCGTAGGTGAGAATTTACGTTTACGATTTTCTTCAATAACGAGACCATATCATTTTTCCATACAATAGCACCATAAAAAGATTCACGGTAGTGCCTTTTTCGTATTTACCTTTTAGAAAATTTATATTCCCTTTGGGTTCAAGTCTGCGACCGCGGTTATACACAATGGGCAATCGTATTATCATATCATTATGGCCAAACGAAACATCCAATACCTGAAAAGGCCATTTTTGTAATATCTGTGCACAGTTTGACCCAGATTTGTATGTAAAACATTTTGAATTGAATCTGAGCAATAGTAGAGAAACCACGGACGGAAAATCTTTTAAAAGTGATCAAAGTGAGATCAAAATAATGTATTTTCGGAAGTAGTCAAGATAGATAAAACATAACGATATTAACATAAGCTATTTTAGAGCAAAGCTTATCTTAAGCTGTCGGATGGATATCGAGTGTGTGGAACAGATTCAGAATTCAGGATGTTGGTAGAAAATGAATGCTTCAAAATTTATCAAAATTCATTTTTGGATACCGCATAATCGTCGTTACAAGTAAGAACAGTTATCGCCAAAATCACTAGTTAAACATTTTAATTTATTTACTCGTGTAATATAAAGGAAAGTAGAAAGTGCCGATAAGACTACCGCTTTCACTGGCCTTATACTTACTGTAAGTGTATGATTTTAAATTGAAAAAGTGCACTCAAAAGTGTTCATATATAAAAAAGGTGAGCTGCATGGAAGTTTGCTTACATTAACTAAATATGTCCTCAACTATAACATAACGTAACTATGGTAAGATTAGAGGATATTTCATGTAAGAACAAGGAAAACACGTATCGAGTCGCATTGGTTCAAAGGGGTAAGTTCGCTCGACTGATCACAACTGAAAGATGTGTCAAACACAGATTGCTACGAAAAGAGTTGGATGGCTTCGCCTCAATATCCGTTACATGCGATTATGTAATAATATGAAATGTAATGTTATATTCATTCATTTATCCATAAATATTATATAAAAGAAAATACTAACTGACTGATATATCCACGCGACGCACAGCTCAAACCGCGGAACGCATTGGGTTGAAATTTGGCACACAAATGGGTTTTAGGACATAGAAGATCATAATAATATATTTCCTGTTTACTATTGTGCGTGTTTGTTACCTTTTTGTGCCTCAACGGCTAAACTGATTGAGCTAAAATTTAGCCTATAGGTAGCTTGAATTCCGAACTTGAGGAAGCTTTAGACCCTTAAATAGGACAGACTACAGTTACTGTTCAAATGGTAGGTAAAACTGTTGGGTGCAGTTTTTTTTCAGCTGTTTTTACATCTTGCTACTCGTAACAATAAGAAAAGGGGCAACGAATTCTTCTTTTAAATATCAGCCATTACAATATTATACATTTACTTAGATGTGTAGCATACCTTTTTGGGGGGTATCGTTAGCCATCACATTTTAACATGCTAAGCACTTGTTTTTCCATGATTTAACATAATCACAAGGTTTGGATAATTTATTTGGAAATCGATTTGTAAACAATATCTACTGACATGGGCAGATGATGCATTGACAGTGACAGCTACATTTATTCACTGTCAGCTGTCACTGATCTATGATTGGCGGATGAAATCGATCGATTTACGAAAGATCAAATCCGCATATAAATAAAACTATTCTGAATTTAAATTAACCAATTAGGGAATAATCCAAACAGTTCAGATTAGATTATAATTGGCATTTATTTTTATCACATTTTTTAAATTCGTTCGAAAACCATTACAATTTTTCTAATGGCAACTAACAACATAGCATAAAGAATAATAGAATATTTTACGTTTTGTTATTAGTATCGCGATTTTGGCATTTGACAATGACAAGTCGCGTAAATACTAATTTATTAATCAAACATCTATATAAAACAAAATAAATAGGAATAATATTACATAGTGATTTAATTATACATTTAGAATACGCTCATACACAAATATTAAAATAAATAGTGCTGTTCTAATTTTATACGATTTGTGTGAACATACTCTGAATGCGAAACCGAAACGCAACTTTGCCTAGTCAGATTCATTTCCGCCATCTCACGGCATTCCACGTGATTCTCTGGAACGATCGTCACTGGTGGACATTACTAAGAGAGCGTCGTCCACGCCCATATTCGTCATGATGTGGCCGCATGTTCTCAAATCCCGGAAGAAACGTGAGTTTTTCGTTTATTCCTTTCGTGCAGACAAGCGCATAGCTTCTCTATGCGTTCCGCCAACCTCTTGAAGATGAATCGTAATTCAACGTCACCTTGTTTCGCTTTTCCATAGCGGGTCTTGGGTTACGGCCCACCTGAGCACGCCAACGATCCCGGCTTCCTTCGCGGCTCCCCGAGCAATTCGATCGCCGCTGGCGCTTCCAGCGAGTAACCTGCCCCTTCACCGGCCGCGCGTCCATCTAAGGAATTTTGCCACGCCGCTTCGGCAAGTTAAGCTTTTTTACCAAGCTCCCCGTGACTACTGTCGGCCTTGCCTCTCCTAGCCTACGGCCCTGCAGGATTCTCAAATGGTACAATATTAACTTTAGTAGCCATAACCTAATTTTGGTGCCACCGCCTAACGGGGTACACATTTACCACTCTATGGGGAACTAACCCTGACACATTGTAAATTGTATTAAGCATACACCGAAACGAGGAGATATTGTAGTGGATCCACGTCTCGGAACAATTTAATTTATTTCTCACACTAGTTTTTTGTCGGCCCACCTGGGTCTAGTGATGGTACGATATAGCCTATAACTGTGCGTTGAGGAATTGTCTCAACTCATTGTAATCTAAAAATAACTTAATATAAGTCGTCAGGCGTGCGATCAACAATAAATATAATTTTGAATTAACTTCGTTGTTTATTATTTAATCCTCAGATTACACCAAGACACCAGAAAGCCACGATACGGTCCTTGAAATAAAAGTCAGATACTAGACCGGCTCCGCGATTCCGTGCACTAGTTTATTTTGAGATTAGAATGTATGTAACGAACCACTAAATTTTAGTAATCCTTAGTGTGGGGACACACGGGTAAGTTTAGCACCAATTTTGTTCGGGGACCTATTTGTCCCAAGGTCTCCAACCTTTGTATTTTTTACTGCGCTTACCCGTAGTGCGCCCCACTTTGCATTTAAACTACCCTTCCACGTTGAACGCGGATCTCACCCCCCGCGCTCAACGGGAAACATTAAATTTTAAATTTTTTTATTTTTTTTATTCGTTACAGATGATATTTTTTTTTTTTTTATACAACGAAGTAAGAAGACGAGCAAGACGCTCTCCTGATGGTAAGAGATAACGCTGCCCATAATTAGTACAGTACTACCCAGCACTGCCCCAACGCTTCCTACTTGAGAGTAATAAGATGTTAAGACTCCTCAGCCCAGTAATTTCACTAGCTACAGTGCCCTCCTACCGAAGCACAGTAATGTTTGCACATCACTGCTCAGGCGGTAGGATAACTGGCACTGTTGGGGTACCCACCTAGTCGACCTCCTGCAAAGGAAGTCTACCCCCGGAAAATTTATTGCCCACCATACGCAAAACATCTACAAGAAAATATGCATTAAATGTTCTTCAAAGTAGATATTAAAATAATTCTGCTAGAATTCGGACATAAAGGCCAATTGCTGAAACATAGCGTAGCGTAATCTAGGTATATTTAGATTTGCATCTCTATGTAAATGCATGCTTGAAGATTTCAGATTGCACGAACATGGTAACGGAGAATATTATAATATGGAGAATATTTGGCTTTGTTTCCTCATTTAACCAGCCAGAAGGAGTAGCTAATATTACAATGGGTTATTTGAATAAACTAACTTAACTTTACAATAGAAAATATCACGCATTTACAATAATATTACATTTTTGGGCGTTTATGTGCGCTATCGCGTCATCATGAGGTTATATAAGGAAAATAATTTATGTAATCATTAAAGATTTAAGATTTTTTTATTAAAATATATCGATTAAATTTTTAACACTTATCCACAAGTAGGTCATTAATGGTACTATATTTTTATACTTATTCATATTATATGTACTATGTACCTCTAAAGTGAGCAGCACCATTTACCAACGTGCAGTAGACGTAAAAATACTTAAACAATTTCGTTGACCAAATTAAATAGAGTTGAAAATAAAGTTACAATATCACATTACTGTACGTCACCCCCATTAAGGTAACCAACATTTCCTCGCCATTTCATTTTGCGTCAAAACATCCAAGCAGGCTGTCACAGTCGTCGTATCACAACAGAATTAAATGAAATAAGCTTCGCATTTTCAATAGGAAAAATTCGCGTTCCCCAAAGTCATTGTCAGCCATTCTCATGCCTTGTTCGTCGTGTAATTGTATAAGGCGATTGCTATCACCAGTCGCGAGGAAAAGAATTTAATAACACGAGATATAACGCCTCGCTCTCTCATTGAGAGGTGATCTCCACTCGCATGACTTCAACGTTTGTTCAAATGAAAACACTTACAGCCGAGCTTACATTGTTTCTCTTTACATTTATACGCGTGGCATAGAAACACATTTGAAATTGTTCTCGGTATGCGAATAGAGTTACAGGACAAAGCTAAGTGTACCTGTAAAAATAATAATAATTATTAATTCATCCTACTAATATTATAAACTTGAAAGTTTGTAAGAATGTCTGGATGTATGTTTGTTACTCTTTTACGCCTAAACGGGTGGTTGAGTTGAAATTTTGTAAAAATATTATGATAGGTATTATATTTTTTTTGTCAACGTTAATATACATTCTTATTATTTTGCAAACGTTTTTCTTTACTAAAATATTTGCTATTTACGTTTGATAAAAATTACAGAAGAAATAACAATTACTTATTAATGACGCATCAACTATGAGTTTTTATAACCGAATCAATGAAACAATGCGACGTGTGTAATGATAATATTATTCGTTATTTTGTGTACTTTATAATTGTGTATTCATATTTATTATTATCTCACAATTATTATCATAACACTGCTTTCAGAGAACCGTTGAATTGCTGAAATTAATTGCGTCTCAACAGCCAGTTTGGGCACAAAGGGTACAAGGACGCTGCGTACACACATGTAAAACTAAAAGCCTATTTTATGGGCTCAAATAGTTTATATTTAAATAAAAATCCAATATTTTCGACGGTTACTGCACAACGCTTTGACAGAGGGTGAAATTCATTGTTCGTAGCTGCGCCGTACTCACGGGTCGGTCGCGTTCGCGCCCATCTAGATACCGACCGTCAAATAAAACTATGCACGATTTTATTTACATTTAAAAACGGGAAATTGTGCCTTCGCTTACATCCACAAACATAATGTCACTTGTTAACTGTATGTTTTATTTCGTAAGCGCCTTTATGTAGGGGCCGATGGTTTTCACCGCCTTAAATACCTCATAAATCGTATATGATATTACAGTTTCTGTCATGCTCGCCCGAATTTCTCATGTTATATTTATTCCAACTGAAGTGTTTTGTGTACCAAACAACCCTGCGAGTTTTGTGTCATATGTGTGCGTTATGATTTGGTTATAACTTGAGAAAGTGATAAATTACAATAAGAGTAAATGAAATTCCTGATAGTATGTCACTCGTATAAATAACTTGAAGTGCGAGGCATTAGGAGTATATTACCAGTATTATGGGAGACAAATTTGTAAGAATAGTGAAAGACTTTTAGCTTTGAACACTAACCATTATTTTCGTAGAGTACTTAGAGCACCTACTCACACTCATCAGTAATTCTGGCAGAGCAAAAGTCTAATAAATTTCATCATAAGTCGGTCTGGTACAGCTTGGGAATGGGCCATTTCTAAACGGTTTTATATAGCTTGTCGAGCGGTGGGTCAAACGGAACGAGCCATAAATCTGTTAAAGTGACAGTGTTGAGGCGATAACTGCGATCACTCGTGTGTGTATTTGATAATGGTTGTTGGCACCTGCAGCCCCCACCGAACAGCTTCGTGCCGAAACCACACAAATGTACATGTGAATTTCTATCGTCACCTTCGATTCTCTGAAATTAATATCATTTCAACTCAGATGTGCTTGTGTATCATACCATTATAATACAAGTGTGACGAATCAAAATATCGAATAATTGCGTAAAAGTACATATAAATTAGGTATGTAATTTGTAAAAACCTCCTACTTTTACTACCTTTTTTACATACTTTTATAACAATTGTCTAGGCGAAAGCTACAATAGATTCAAGATGTCCCCATTGAACGTCTCTTGTTCCTAATATTGATTCCTCAGCATGAATGAATAATGAAACTGATTGAACGACATAGACAAAAGACTTGCATTACCCTGTAAGTGGCGTGATCCGGCCTATTCGAATCTCTTTATATCGTGAGACTATCAGACCCGATTTTTCACGAGGCTTCCTCTGGATTGTGTAACACAGTCACGTATTTTTTAGTGTCAGTGGCTTCGTGTGGGCTTGCTCTTAACAATATCATAACCAGACCCCAGCACCGGACTTCGGGTCGAGGACGTCACACTACATTATTGAATTTTTCCACCGAAGGGTTTCAGTGGCTGCAAACTTTCACGATATCATATTGCACCCTCTTATATTAAAAAAGGCCAGCCATATTCACATCTGAAGGAACTTGAAACAATTATTACTTTCCTCCTATTTAACTATCCTATTTAACTTCTAACTAGAACTAAATTTAATTGTATTAAGTAAGTGAGTTAAAAGTTTGCGACTGCCAGTGCCATTTGACAAAATCGATTTTAAATTAGTGTGGACGGTTCAACCATGGACATCGCTAAATGAATTTCGAGAAAATCGCAACAAACTGGAGCGAGCGAGTCGGTGGTGGACGGTGCGGCGGACGGCGCAGCGCGGATGGCGAGAATTTTCTACAAGTTTGTGTTGTTCTAACGGAAGTAATTGATTTTAATTCCACTGGCAGTACGTTGAAGCGCAACCGAGCGTTAATGAAAAATAATTTTCTCATCTAAAGTTGCAAGTTCCCGACTAGGGTAAACTAGCCGCGCATAACTTTTAGAAATATTGACCATAAACAATCCTTTGTGCTATGATGGAGTTTACGAGTATACTCGTTTACAAATTAGTAAATTATAAAATTTTACCGACTAACAGGTATTTGTTATGAATCTATTTGTATAATTTTCGGGCTCATTCTTCATACTTTTTGCTCATCTTCAAATAAAAATGCTCAACATGAGTCCAAATTAAAGAAAAGTGCGCCAACCGAAGGTATCATTATTCGAAGTCATTTATAACGACGTCAAACTTAACGAATCACGTAATTGTGTTGGAGGCTAGACTGTGTAAAAACTCACATGAAGTTTAACGAATAGGATCGCGTAGGAGGCCCGACCTCTGCCGCACCGCGGCAACGCAGTACCTCCGAGTAGATTGATGAGTCGGCTTGACATCGTCATTAGGTCTAGTCCTGCGCCGACGTTTTTCCTGTCGAAGCCCGGAGACCCCGGAGTCCGGAGCTCACCCTAGATAATTGGACCGAATGTTTTCGTCCGTCGGTCTAATGACTGGCAGTTTTGTTTACCGACGGGACACGCCGGCTTTTATTGAGCCGTTTGCGTTTAGCCCCGAACAATTGGTGACTGGTTTTATACTTTTTTAAACTTTTTTTTTCTATAGACGGGGAAATACGAAATATTTTGATGGCTCCTGTTCTACTAAAAACAAAGCCTTTCTGATTGAAGTAGCACAGTGAAATGCTTTTTATTCGTCTTTGAAGTTTCGCCTTGATGAGGTATTTTTATGACAATTCGAAAGCACCGAAATAAATACTATTGGTAGTAGAGTCAATTGACTGAAAAAGGGTGGAATTTTATAATTATTTGTGTACGTTTTTTTATATTTTTTAAAGAGTAAAATAGTGAAATAAGCCATTCACAAAGTTTATCCCATATTGCTCATGTGTGGGTAGCGGTGACTAGTGCGGACGGCTATCGATATTTTTCGCTGTCCATCGATGCGTCACTCGGGCCGAGGCGGTAGATTGATCACCGCACTGAATGACGTCCTCATTCCGACCCACTCCGGGCACACGTGAAAACAGTACCTTAGAAACAATATTTTTAGCGTTGGGCACTTCATTGTAAGAGTGAATAGACTAACAAAAAAGGGACAGCGACCATTATGACTGCCTCTGCTATTTTAAATGTGGTTCAACCACAACACAACACTGCAGTACCTGGTGGTATGTCGACTTGTTTGCTATTCTTATTCATAGCGTATATCCCGGCTAATAGCTAGCGTCCGTTTTTCTACTTCTGTTTTGTGTCTGTGTTCTGTTTGCCATTAATGGTTTAAACTTAACCAAGAAGATTAGTTTAATTATTTTCAAATTTTACTGAAAAATTCAATTTATTACTTCCCTAGCGCTTTTACGCACTGCAAGTAGCCTACGTGATATTTCAAGGCGTAAGTCATTTCATATACCTACATACCTATTTAGTAAATTTCAGCTCAATCGGTTTAATAGGTTTTTATAATATTAGTCAGATCTGTATGTTGTGCGGAGTTGTAAGGTAATATCTTTAGAAGAGAGCTAAAAATGAGTTTGAACACCGAAACTATAATTACTGATCCAATTTAAATTCGATATCATTGTGAAAACAAAATATAAGTTGCAAAGAATGAAAAAATAATATAAGGGCAAAACTTCAGCTTTAACTTTTATAAAGCGAAAATTTACTTAGAAGTCTCAGTTTAAGAAGTTTTTATAACCCAGAGTACTGAAACCCATATTATGGAATCTGTGCTACGAAAGCTGTGAAATTTTATGTGCCGCGGAGATATGCTTAGAAATTCATGAGTGAAATTAGATCTTCGCAAAAAGTGAACTGGTATTGAATACCAACTAACTATTATAGTTAAGTACTTGTAGTAACTTGAATATATTATATAAATAGGTTTTTTTAACATTAAATCTTATAAAGAAAACCTTATAATGAAAGTGCCATTTAAAAAAATAGTGACTATAGTATTATTTCCTTGATTTTTTACAATAAGGGCATTATAATATTATTTACCACTAAAAAGGAGTGTTATTAAAAAGTTACAAGAAGCTCTTCGACATTATCAAAATATTACTTTGTCGTTACGTTGGTAATGGAGACATAACAAATTAAATATATTATAAAAAAAAACTTTATATAATCAGATTCTTTTCACACATGAATGACACTTTTCTTATAAATGCGATTTTTAAACGTAAACAGATGAGCGAGACAAGGCCGTCGCTCCCCAGATGCTTGTGATAATGACAGCTTCTTACAGTTACAATTACAAGCTAAACGCCATAATTTTATATAAAAAAAAATTCCAATTATCAGTTAGATTTTGGTTAGAAAGAAATTCAATTCGTTTATTTGCGTATAAGGGTAAATACAGTTGATATAAGAATAATATTATAAACAATCCGCCTTATGCTGCCTTTCGGCGTGCAAAAAAAAAATATAATTCTTAAAAACACATTATTTTGACATTAAATTGCATGCAAAAAATAAAAATTAAATTTAGTGAAATAGGTAACATGTCATAGTAATTAAATTGCAATTATAATAATTATACAAACAATGTCAAATAGGATTAAAATAAAAATATAACACTCAAAGTTTGTCATCTAAATATTCATCTACAGAAAAGTAAGCTTTGTCAGTTAGGAATTTTCTTAAACTAAATTTAAACAGACGAATATCATTCGTTTCTAAAAGAACTTTTGATACATACATATATTCGTGGTCCCATACAGAAGACGCTTTTGTTGAATAAAGCAGTGTGGCAGACAGGTCCACATATTTTGTTTTCGTGTCGCTTACTTTAATAATTGGTAAACATTGATAGATTGCTTTTGACAAATAATACACACTCGAATATATATAGACTAGGCAATGTTAGGATTTTAAATTGTTTAAAAAATGTTTTACAACTGTCTGTTACCTTTAATTTACATATTGCTCTTATACATTTCATTTGCGCTCTAAATGCAACATCCTTATCAGTAGAATTTCCCCAGAACATGACACCATACCTTAACAAGGAGTCGACATATCCATAGTACGCTGTGATGACAGTGTCAGTGTTTGCTGTTTTGCCCAGCATGTTAGAAAGACTTCTACCACCATATACGGCAGCATCGACGCTTAACATCACGCCAGATCGTGGTCAAACACTATAATGAATTAAAAAAAGGTAACTACTACAAATAAAGATACAGAGACGCTTCAAACTGAATGATTAGACTATAAAAATCAAAAGGTTAACTGCTATTTGCAATTCAAATGTACCTAAGAGTTAATCTATTTAATTGAAAGCTTATTTACTTGGCTTGAAAGTTTGGCGCCACGACTAGGATCGAAGCAACGAAGGCCCCCATTGGTTATGGGTTGGGTTTACGGTCATACGGTCCGTGATTCCGGGCCCTCTGTGATCGACTACTTACGTTAATTTATAGTATACAGTTGAATGGACTATTGGTTTATTTGTGTTGATCTTACTGTTTTGTAGTTAGGTTTTACCCGTTGAAAAGTATAGGTCATTTATTTATTTATTTTTATTTATTTATTTATTTATTGATAATTAGTACGGCATTATAATACCAATTACACTAACTAACACATTACGTACATACATGAAATAAATGATAATAAGAAGATTATGCTAGTCACTACATAATAATTAAATTGATAAATAACACAATAATAAAATAATCAAAAATAAATGTCAAGTTAATATTAAAATGTCTAAAAAATTATGAATAAGTCTCACAAAATGCTTGACACATTACCATAACAGTACTCCATTTGTCTGCAAACACATCAAACTTTGGGCTTGCGTCTAAGAGAGCGCTGATAGCGGTGAGAAAACGAGGAACAGGAGAATTCGCGCGCGCTACCGTACGACTAAAAGGTATGTTAAATAACTTGCGTCTCCGAATGAGAAAATAATTTAGAGGAGCAGATAAGTGAATCAAGTCACTGTGAAGATCGGGAGCGTCAATCCTACCACGAATAATTTTGAACATCGTGACTAGCTGATCCCTTGCTCTCCTAGTACACAACGAGTTGTAGTCAAGGCATCCCAGGAGAAATGCCGTAGGGTACATGAATGGGTAATACCCAAAATTCCGCTTGTAAAGGTATCTAAGGAATCTTTTCTGCACCTTTTCCAGCATTAGCTCATAAGTGGATTCGTAAGGGTTCCAGACAGACGAACTAGCTTCCAGTTTGCTACGAACAAGCGTATCGTACAAGAGTCTTACTACGCGTTCACTTCGAAAATCACCAGCGTTTCTTATTACGAACCCTAGGCGTTGAAAAGATTCCTTGGCAACGCATGTAATATGCTCGTAAAAAGTGAGCTTTCGGTCAAATGTGACACCCAAATCTTTCATCGTAATAACTCTGGGCATGATGGTATCGCCAATTTTGTATTCGTATTGAATTGGATGTCTCATTCGACCAAAGCTCATAACATAACATTTCGAGAAGTTAAACTCCATTTTATTTTTAATACTCCATTCATGTACCGCACGAACATCCTCCTGCAGTAACCGACAATCCTCCTCAGAATGTACCTCAACAAACAATTTGAGGTCATCCGCATATAAGAGACATTTAGCATGCCGGAGAACAGTCGGAAGGTCGTCGACCATGAGGAGGAAAAGCAAGTCATGAACTAATCATTTAAATACAAGTAACACAAACTAGCATATACTAC
Organism: Hemithea aestivaria; assembly: GCA_947507615.1. NCBI lineage: Eukaryota > Metazoa > Arthropoda > Insecta > Lepidoptera > Geometridae > Hemithea > Hemithea aestivaria. Next base: position 7,831,670 of record OX382334.1, on the reverse strand, counting down.
TTATAATTTATATGTATTGAATATTATCTTAATCTAAATATATAAAAGGAAAGAGAGACTGACTGACTGATCTATCAACGCATAGCTCAAACCGCTAAACGGATTCGCTTGAAATTTGGAATATAGAATAAAACCTTTCTATATTCCAAATTTCAATGACGTAGACCTCCGCTAAGAAAGGATTTTGCCACGGGAACAAAGCCGCGAGCATAAGCTAGTTAGTTTGTAAATGAAAAAACCCAAATATGTTGACAATTAAACTCAAAATAACCACAATCGTACATCCCGCTCACAATATCTCAAACACTGACAATACCCTTAACTATCCAATCAATAACAAAAATTAATGGGGCCTTAGTCTCGTAGGTCTAGCGGTAAGTGTTGGTTGTAAATAAGAATCATAAAAGAAAAGCTTGATTGACGAATTGATCTAGTTGCTGAATGGATTGAGTTTGTTAATTATAAATTATGGTTAAAATAAAACATCCAAGGATAAACTAAATTGTCCATTATTAGGTCTTGCATCATTTCAATTTTACATTTCCGGGCCGTTGTTTTCAGATTTCATTAATCCAATTAGGATGCGTATATTAAATAACGTTCTAGGATGCCCTTATTGTTTAAATATTCATAACGTTACGTGGATTAAAATAAGATCATCCGATAACATAAAATGTTTTAATAAACAGCACAAGTTAAAAGTACCACAATATTACATCTTTACCATTATTTTACCACCTTCAACAGTAATTACTTTAATGAATCCTTAGTTAAAGATATTTTTTCGAAACTTGTCTGTCTCTGAAAAGGATTTCGGGCTTTATTCACCAACACAATAACAGAAAGTCTTACCTTAACAACTAAGATCTAACAATACTATCCTGTCCGAGGGAGAAAATGGATTTGCAAAGAATATTATTAATGGTTTTCTCTGGCTTTCAGCGTTTTTGATATTGTCTTCCGTAGCCCAAGGGTCTCAAAACTGTCAATAGAGGTTACGGAACAAAATGCGTGGTTCTATAAATTGATAGATATTGTGCAGACCCATTATTTTATGCTACGAAAGAAAAATATTCTTAATAAACACTTATCCTAACCACCATAATAACAAGCATTAAGTTGCTTAGTTTGGGGTTAGGTGGCGCTGTGTGAAACGTCCTGAAATATTTATTATCTGATGTTAAAAATTGTTAAGCTTAATAAAACCTAGCGGCAAATTTGTGGTAAACGCAGCAATCTAAAATATAAAGTTCGATGAGTAAACGTTATAAAACAGTAAAAAAACTGTTATTACTTCTATAAGATTATTTAAATTAAGAAAAAACAGCGTCGTTGAGAGTTTTTTGTGTTTTTTTTCAGTGCGATGATTATTTTTGATAGTTATTGTTTGGTTTGTAAATTGCTTGGGTAATGCGACTTTATCTTTATTAAACTATGAAAAGCGAGGGGTGAAGTTTTTTGTGGCCTAGCTAACATGGGATCGAATGGCTTTTATGAAAAAAATTCGGCTAACGCTCACACCGATTACTTAGTAATTTTAGATTGGACATTCCTCGGCATCGAGAATGACATTATGACCATAGTATAACAGCGAGGAAGTATATACAAAGCAGTGGGTTAAGTGGTGCTGATGATGATAATTATGATAGAAGACTAAGTGTACTTTTGTATATAGCGTTGCCAGTCTACACTGGCAACACAGCCAGATAAAAAAACCGAAAAGCAACTGAGCAGCGCTAATAAATGCATTTAGAAAGAATATACTACAAACTTATGGGAATCTATTTGCTGCTAGTAGAATTCGCCCTTTTCTTGAGGTGTTTCACAGTGATTAGCTTAAAAGCTTTGAAGATTTTTTTTTATAGCAGACAAACAAGCGTTTGACCGCAATCTCACCTGTAGGTAAAGTGACGATGCAGACTAAGTTGTACCACGCTTGTTCAGAAGGAACCTATTCACTCTTGATTTGAACATCCCCATGTTATAGCATACGGGATACACTGATGATGGTAGCGAATTCCAAAGCTACGCCGTTCTCATAATGAAAGACGAAAATATGATTATTATTGTTTTTATTTATTTGATATATGATTTCTATTTATTCCGTGAACGTTCTCATATGACGCGGTAAGCCTGGCTCCTAGCTAGTGTAGAGCAAAGGCGTAGCTCGCGGCAACACTGTCACGATCGTTTTCAAGGAATTATTGTCGCGTGACAGCATTTGTGTGGCTGGATACATACGTTGCAAATATATTAACTTTTGGTTTTATTCTTGATATTTAACTCGTAACGGAAAGCAGTTTTCTCATGAAACTCATTTATATACGAGTATAGCAACAATTTCAACAGTTTCCATCGTCAAAGTTAATAAAACTGCATTAGTGCTTAAAACGCAGTGAAGGGAAAATTTTAACATTAGTGTATTTTTTATTTTATGCGTAATAAGGTAGGTTGAATCTCCTGCATTTAGACGTTACAAGGCCAAAAATTAAGAAATTAGATTTCAATAATATACCTTAAAATTTTGTAAGAACTAAATCGGTATCGTTCTTTTATTAAAATTGTACACCAAAATAATATAATTAAAGCAGTCTTTTAATTTAAAAACTGTCTGCTCTTGACAAGATTTTTAACAAAAATTGCCCCGGATCTTCTCTATCCTAGTGTTACACAAAGTTTTAAATTATTCATCGTGATAACACGTCAGAGTTCGGGGATCAGGGATCGGAAGAGTATGCCTATGACATTATTAAAACTCAGGCGCATCTGCTCCAGTGGCGCTAAGAAACTACGTGACTGAATTACGAAATTTACTTCAGAAAAATACCACCAAAAAATTCACAGGGTATCCCGAATAAAGAAAAAATAACGCTGGACTCTGCGGGGCCACTCTGCCGAGTGTCCGGAATAAATTATGTCTATGAAACTTTTAGTTTGAGGGTTATACAGCGTTTCCCAACCGCTTTAATACAGATTTGATATAAATTCGAAACTTTGACGATTACGGAAAGTTAAGATTTTTTTATTCGTGAGTTCATTTTTAGTCGCTCAACAAGTTTTATAATACTATAGAGTCTAGGTTTTAATACTGATAAATTAAAGCCTAGAAATAAAATAGTTTTTTAGATTTATCAGTGGCGATAAGGATAAAAAAAATTGCGTATTTTGGCGTATTAATGACATAATGTTTTCACAATTCACATGGTTCATCACATTAAGTTTATTAGACTTACAACGACTTTTACGATTAAGATCTGGATGACTTCATTTCATCCACTGTCTAATTAGAACACTGAACATAAAGTTTGAATTTCTCGTCGAAATTCAGAAGATAAGAAACGTCCGAATGGAACGATTAACTTTATAGGTTCTCTTCATGGTTATTAAACTGGAGTGGCAAGTGGCATCGCCAGTGGAACGGCCGCATTAAGTCAAGTGCAACACGAAAAATGCATTAGTGGAGTGATCGGCTCATTTATCTGTGTCCAGTAGTGTTGCTACTGACAACGTGGCTTTTGATCGTTGCTCTTCATTGGTTTTTGGTCAACTGTTGAAAGCTACGTTTATTTTAAACCGAAAAGAGCTAAGGTAGAAATAGAAGTACCGTATTTGAAACCGACGCTCCACCTAGTTAGTGCAAATGCTTGCGCGAACATTCTACTTCTTATACAAAAAGTGTTTTTTTTTGTACGTAAAGAACATTTCATTTGTTGACAATCACTAAAAGAATGATTTAACCATTCTTACATATTAAAAGAGTTTATACTTGCCTCAATAGCTATTTTATCCATAATTATTTCACATATTTCTCCCTATGGAATAGACATAGGACGAATAAACTGCGGATGATTACCTAATTATGTTTTTGAAATGGTGGAATGGTTAGGAAAGAAAATTTAATGGGCATGTGAGACTTAGCGTCCGGGAGCTCTATTCTCTGTACCTACTGTAGAGCCCTCCTTGTTATTGCTAGATAATTATTTATCTACTTATGCCATTTGAGAGCTGGCTAAACGGACGCTGGAGGCATCGGGTGACTGGAATGTTAGCTCATAAATTTGGCCCAAATTTTGTTGTTATTCAGCGGGGCAATACCGCCTGTATTCTGGTCATATGTCCCATCCACCATAGGGTTAGTAGGTTAATTGATATGTATTTAGGTTATTTTATGTATTATAATGATTAAATAAACAAAAAGCAAAAGATTCACAAACAATTTACTAGGTAGACAATGTTATGAGTGACATTCTCTAGATTTTTAGGCAGTCCATCTATGTTGTAATCGTCATCATCATTGGCCCACCTTCGTCTACGGCTGGACATAGGCCTCTCCATGTCACGCCACTCAATTCGGTCCTAAGTCTTGCACCTCCAATCACTCTCAGCGACCATTCGCATAATAAAGTTGCCCCATCTCGCCCAAGGATGCTCTAAACTACGTTTGCTTACTGGCAATGTTGTAAACATAAAATAAACAACACAGCAGGTTTCAAAGACATTTATTGAATATTATTAATTATATTTTAATTACACATTTATTGTCAAAGTTAACGTAATGTTAGCACAAGAATTTAAGAAGAAAGAAAGATGTCTGCTATTTCTAGTCCATTAAAAACTTGTTACGTTTATTTGATTATTACTATATTTATAGATATAAGTTTATCCAGTTAAATATTTATTTATTTTCATAAGATATTTCAAATATTGTTAACATTTGAAGATTTAGGCACAAAAAATATATAAATCAACGATATTATAGATTTTATTTACATAATTTAATATTTATACACATAATTTAGATATCATATCATTAACATAAAATAATTATAAGAATTGCAAAAAAATATGTATTTCTTCTAAAAAACTATATACCTACTACAAAAATATTAGACGTCGCGGTTAAATTAAATTAATTAAGTGTATATGAACCTACCTAATGGAATATATATTTATTACAGAGATATTTTATTAATATTATAATAAGGTTTAATGAATAACATTATTACTATATTTTTATATATAATTTATATTTAATATTTGTAACATTACAACAGTTGATACTTAATTTACAGCTTATTATTAACTACACATAACTTAAATTTAATCAAAAATGGGACAGAATGAGGACTGGTCATACTATAATAACATGATCTATATTTTGAAATTGTAAAGACACATTTTTTTTCATATAATATATATATATATATATATATATATATATATATATATATATATATATATATATATATATATATATATATATATATATATATATATATATATATATATATATATACAGTTTATGCAGTGCGTTGATATATCAGTCAGTCAATCAGTCACTCTTTCCTTTTATATATTTAGAAGATAAAAAGAAAGTAGTTGGTGGAAGATTAATATTAATACAGGAAGAGAAAACCAATTTGTAATATAATTAATGGAATTAGGCGTTACTTTGCGGAAATCCATTACAATATACATAATATATTAGCTATTATTTATTAACACTAAATATTAAATAATAGCTAATATATGTAATTTGTAATATATTATGTAGTAAGTACTTGGCATTTTATTCATTGAAATTTTCTATTGAAAACTGGTTTTTAATAATACGACTGTTACGTGTTATTGATAACAATAAAAACATCTATTTATATTAATTACATACATACTGAACATTTACTTTTTCATTATTTATAATTACAAGCTATACAAATATCTCAGGGCAGTGACCAGGAGCGCATAAAGTTGCGGCGGTAGATGTTGGGTCAGAATGTACTGATGAGCGTGCGATGCGGCAGGAAGAGCTCGAAAGGAAGGAGGCGATCGCGCGCGTTGCCACGCTGCTCCGGAGACCATCGGCTCTTCTGCGCCAAACCCGTTCATACTAAGCTCTAGTCCTGGGAAAATAAATTATGATTTAAGAAAATATTGGGACATTGAAAGTATTCACGCATAGCGCTGCGGAATCTACGATCTTTGCTGGCTCATACATCGAGTGGGCTTACTTGTCTTATTTTTTAGTTACCTTAATGGCTCAATCTAGTAGTTGTTTATCATCTGTGATTAATATAACATTATCTATGATATTATTATAATGCTGTAGATTGGGGATAACCAAGTATAATTTCATTTCCTTCACTTTCCAAATAAGTATCAAAATTAGTCAAACTCTTCTCAGTGGCTTATTTTTTCCGTGCCAGTTTTCTCTGAGCATGAGTAAGAAAACTATCTGACTTAAATGAATTTTTAAATAAATTCAATAAAAACCTAAGATTTTAATAATTGTAGCAATAACAAGAAAACTATAGTATAAGTATATGCGTCATTATTCTATATTCCATGAATCCTTAAGTTTAAGTATGAAAATTTGGTAATAATATTTCTAAAGTTTTTCATTCTAAAAGGCTTTTAACGAGGCTTATAACGATAGCTCGTAATTTGAAACAGCAGTTTTATTCTTAAGTACGGTATTAGTACTTCAAGAAACCAATATCTAATTTAATTTAAAATGTAAACTGTCTTGAGAATGTTGACAGATGAACAAGTATTCACTTAAAGCTAGGGCTACACTACTGTGCTTTTGACGACTCACGTTAACATACGTCTTAACACGCAAGAAATGCATCGAAATCATACGGATACGGGTATGCGGGCTTATTTTTCCGCAATTAGGCCTCATGGCCCATTTTACGTGAGAAAAATCTAAATCGTGTCAAAGTTTCATACAATTACTATGTGTATGTTTAAGTGTCGAATCAATCCATTGTAACAATATACTTCTACTGTGACAATTGGACGATGAACCTGGACGTTGAAATCAACTGACAGACGGCGCATAGACGCCTTTGAGATGTGGGTTTGGCGCAAGATGTTGAGAATACCGTGGACAGCACGAAGAACAAATATCTCCATTTTAAAAGAACTAGACATATCTCAGAGGCTGTCTACTACATGTCTCCAGCGAGTACTCCAGTACTTCGGCCATATTGCGCGCAAACCATCCGATAATCTGGAGAGGCTGATGATCACAGGCAAGGTGGACGGCAAACGCGCTAGAGGTCGTAGCCCCAAGAGATGGTCCGATCAGGTGTCCGAACAACTTGACACCAAAATGACCGAAGCTGCAAAAAGCACTGTGCTGCGGACCGTCAAAAATGGCTGCAAATTATCAAAGAAAAGCTTCGGCGGGGTCATCACGTCGCTCAGAATTGAGCAAACGACTAGAGGAGGGAGGGGTGACAATTGGCGACTGTGACATTTTGCTATTGTGACATTTTGCTACTACAACAATCTGCGATTTTTTTCGTGTCAATTTTAGAATTTGCCCAAATACGCCTTATCCTTCTATAACGTATGAAACAGCTATGATTCTGAAGCCCCGTGTTCTGAAGCGTGACTACTTACCACACCATAGTAGTGTGGCTCTAGATTAAGTCGCCTGTATTGTGTTCAAAAAGTAGTTAAACTAAGAGATAAAAGAATTTCAATGAATTGTCGTGATGTTTAAGTTTTTGTGTAGGACACGAATTAATTTATTCTCATTTATAAATTTTAGTTATTATAGTTTGATAGATAAGATGGCATGCCATTTAAATAACTAGCTGTATTAAGTATTTAGATCGATGCTTGGACTTCTTTGTCAATAATAGTTTCAGCACAAAAATAACTAACTACTTAGACTTTCTTTATATTCTTGTCTCAATCTACGAATTGAACTAAAACGTAGTAGTGAATATTAAACAAATAATTCTGAAAAATATTTTTCATTTACAAAATTAATGAGCACAGAATTTTTTAAAGTACTTTATTTATTTTTCACGTAATAGCCTAGGCTCGGAATCTTTTTTATTAAAAGAATCTCTAGCAATTCTGGACAACCGGATTACACCCACGGACCGCGAATATTCAAAAATTAATCCCACAATGTAAAATTTTGATGGCTTCTGTAACTTATTTAGTAAAACTCTACTCAAAGATTTACATTCACTTCGCGTAAAGACTGGATTAATAAAAGCGTCAAAGTTTAATGGATAGTTACTATGTAACAGTATTGGCTTAACAGAGTTAATGCTGTAGAATAATAGGAAAGTTGCAAAGGTCAAAATTTTAAAAATACATATAGTCCGTAATTTTAATAATAAAAAATATATGCACAATATTTGCACAAAGCACCGATAACTACGAACTCAGTAAATGTTGATTTTATCAATTCAAATAACGCAGAACCTAAGTTAATAAAGGCTACTTACTAAGCTGACTCAACTTTATATCCGTCTCTGAAGGCTTCAACTCTACACGAGTAACTTGGTTGATAGTTTATTTGTAGGCTACATGAAGCAAGTCTCTATAGAAATTTATAAAGCCTTTACAGTTTACATTATATGCAACAACTAGCTTATGCTCGCGGCTTTGCCCACGTGGTTTAATCCTTTCTGAGCGGAGGTCTACGTCATAAAACCTATCTGTGTTCCAAATTTCAACCGAATCCGTTCAGTTTGGACTATGCGTTGATAGATCAGTCAGTCAATCATTCCTATGAGTACTTTTCCTATTATATATTTAGATCATTTTTAGTTTTAAGTAATTCGTAGTACAACCAGAACGGTTATAATTTAAATTTTGATCTTTCTTGTCTGTAGAGACCGGCATTAGCAACAAAACCGCCAATTTTTCAGAAGTTTGATTTGTAGTTTTTTGTATTGTACCTAACTAAGTACATTATTACAACACAAGAAAACTAGAATGAATACCAAAACTTTATTTAGTACCGCTGTATCCAATAAAGAATTAGTCTGTAATTTTTGTTTTTCAGGAAAAAAAATATTAACGTTGTTTTGCTCATTTTCGCTTTTTACTGCGTAAATGAATCGCCAATATACCTACTACAAAGTTTGTTTACATGCTGAAAATAAAATCATGACATTTGTAGACCAATAACATTTGGATGTTTTTCAACAATATTTTTTTAATTAATCATGCATTCGAAAAAATACCATAAATAACATCGTATTTTATAACAATAAAATAAAAGAGTCTGTTTGTTTTGGGAAAAATAAAATATATTTATTGACCTTAACTGAAATGGACTGATTTTAAAGTTTTTTTTTTTTTTTTTTTGTTACGCCGGGAAAAAATGCTTTACGCATACCCTCCCTATGGGGGTATGGGAGGGTTATGTGGGACTCCCCGTGCAGAGCGACTGCACGGGTATACCCACTAAAACAACCCGGCGGCACTCCCGCATCGTCTTTGTGACAGGGAACTGGGAATCGGCAGAGCCTTGCATCCAGTCCCCCATCGACGAACGCCTGCCTTTACAAAGGCAGGCCCTTCACGCCCCTCTCGACAGAGAGGGGCCCGGGAACGGTCCCGAGTGCTCGGCCGTTCCCACCGGCGGTGGTGGTGAAAAGTGCAATGCGGATGAAGGCGCCCCCGCGCCTATCATCCGCTATTCACCACCGGGGGGCAAGCGTAGACTCAAATAGAGTCGCCTTGCCCTGCCCCTATTGGAGTTGCGGATCGCCTGAGACAGCGTGGCGAGAGGGCCGTGCTGTCTTTGTCGCTCCGCAGCCTCCTTCTGCGTCATGACGTCCTCGCAGAAGGAGGCGACCGCTGCCCAAGCCTCCTCGCTCCCCAGCATGGATGAAACCACGCTGGGAAGCGAGAGGTCCAGCCCGACCACCGAAATCAGGTTTTGGCGTAGATCGGCCCATTTCGGGCACACCTCCAAGGTGTGCTGGGCCGAGTCCACCGCCGCACCACAGTCGAGGCACGACGGGGACTCCCGCACTCTGATCCGGTGCAGGAACGAACCGAAGCTTCCATGATCGGTCAGGACCTGCACCAGTCGAAAGGATAAAAATCCATGCGTCCGCTCAAGCCAGCCCTCCAGGACTGGCCCAAGCGCGTCAAGCGTCCGGCGGCCGAACTGGGCGTCAGTGAGGTTCTCCGTCCAACGACGGATGACGGCCTCATTCGCCTCACGCCGGACGGCCTCCCGCTCTTCTGGCGCAGGGCTCTCCCCGAGCGCCCTACGCTCCGCCGACCATTCGTACACCCTGGCGTGCACCATCGCCTCAAGTTCCCAAGGCGGGGTGCCGGCCAGGGCGCACGCCGCCGTGAAACTAACCGAGCGGTAAGCTCTCACCATCCGCTGTGCAATGGCCCTTTGGGGCCTGCGGATGGCGGCAGCGTTCAGTTGTCTTCCCAGGGTATCCGCCCAGATAGGGGCCCCGTATAGGGCCATACTTCGGATTATGCCGGCGTATAGGCGTCGGCACCGCACTCTTGGCCCTCCTATGTTCGGAAGCAACCGTGAGAGAGCGCCCGCCGCTTTGACCAGGCGCTTTGCCTGCTCCCGCAAATGTGGCAAAAAAGTCCATCGGCTGTCGATGATCAGGCCCAGATACCTTATCTGGGCCTTCACCTCTATCCTGACGCCCTCAACCATAATGTGGGCATCAGGTGGGGTGCGCCGCCGAGGTCCGCGGAAAAACACGGCCTCGGTTTTGTGCAGCGCCACTTTCAGTCCGAGGCGGCGGATCCTTCCTGCAACTAAGGATCCACCCGCAGAGGCCAGCCTGGCCGCCTCGCCAAAGTCCCTCCCCCGGGCAGTGAGAAGAGTGTCATCCGCGTAGCAAATGACACTTGTTCCCGGGAGAAGGGTTCCTCGCAGGAGCCAGTTAAAACCAATGTTCCACAGGAGTGGACCGAGGACCGACCCCTGCGGAACACCAGTCCCAGATTCATAGCGCCTTACGCGCCCTGCCCTATCCGCGAGGAGCACTTCGCGGCCCTCCAGGTAGCTTGCCAGCAGCCGCCGCATGTATGTAGGCACTCCGTGGAACCGGAGTGCCTCCAGGATTGTCGAGTGGGGGACGGAGTTAAAGGCGTTGGCTATGTCAAATGACACAGCCAGCACTCCATCTCCTGCTTCCACGGCATCTTTCACCTGGCCTTTGAGTCGGGCCAGGGCGTCGATGGTGGAGCGGCCGCTCCGAAAGCCGAATTGGGCATCGGAGAGGTCTGGTCCTTCCTCGCGAAGATGGCGGTTCAAACGGGCGGCGATAACCGCCTCGAAAAGCTTACCGACTTCATCCAACAAAACGATGGGCCGGTATGCCGAGGGGGAATCCGCCGGGCGCCCTTCTTTTCGGAGGAGGCAGAGTTGCCCCTCCTTCCATAGTTTCGGGAACCTACCAGCCGTGAGACACGCACTGAATAGGTCCCGAAACTTATCCTCCATCTGTGAGATGGCAATAGCCAGCACACGCGCCGGAACACCGTCCGGCCCGGGGGCCGTCTTTTTGGCGCGGAGACGGAGCTTCGCCACGCCAAATTCCGCCGATGAGACCGGAGGGATCTCTTCTTCCAGCGGGACCACCTCCCGCAAAGGAGGCATCGCCGGAGGGATAAAGTCCGTCCCTGGTGGGAACAAGGACCGAACCACCCCATCCAACATGGGCGGTTCAAGAGTCTCAATAGGCGGGGGACCAAAACGGCGGAGTTTATTCCGCGCCGCTTTATATGGTCTCCCATAAGGGTCCTTGTTGAGACCCTCCAGCATCTCGGTTCTGGCCGAGACGACCGCGGCTGATATGGCCGTCCTGAGGTCCTCTTTTGCCTTTACGTAGAGGGCGTAGAGGCGGTCCTCATTTGCCAGGTCCCGCGGACTGAGTCGGCGACTCCGTGCGTAGTCCCTCCTGATGGCCACGCAGGCCGACCGGAGTTCCGCCAGCCCCTCCGACCACCAGTAAATGGCCCGACTAGGGGGTGGACGGCGGGACCGAGGCATGCTGGAATTGCACACCTCGGTCAGGGACTTCCGAATCTGCACCGCAGCAGCGTCCACGTCCAGAACCTCCTCATGCGGCTTCAGCCAGTCCTGGAGGAAGGCCGTTTCCTCAGCCACCTCTCGATCAAGACGGGAGAGGGCCCACCGCGGAAAGGGGGATTTTCCCGAAGGCACTGCCCCCCGGGAGCCTTGGGTGGAGATGTCGAATCGTATGTAACGGTGATCCGACATTGTCTCCACCGTCTCCACCCGCCAGTTCATGATGCGGTTGGCCAGCGCAGGGGTGGCGAATGAAATGTCCACCACAGACCCTCCTTGCTGCCGTACACACGTCTGAACCGATCCTTTATTTAGGAGACAGACTCCGGCCGACACCATCCACAAATGAAGGGCGCGGCCCCGGGAGTTACAGGTAGCAGCTGTGTTCCCCCATGCTCCTGACTTTGCGTTAAAGTCCCCGCACACGACAACCTGCCGTGGCGCCGCCCTTTGGATCACTGCTGTGAGGACCTCGAGGAGATCCTCAAATTCCGTGAAGGAGCGGCTTGGGGCGAAATATACGCCCACAATGGCTATCTCTCCCCACGCGGCAGCCACGTATCCTAGACCTCTCTCTAGGAGTGAAAGAGGCGGGGAAGAGGGCCGTGACAGCAGCGCCACCACGTCGCTATCGTCACCCAGCCAGCGGCCGTACACCGCGTACGGCTCGGCGACCACCGCCACATCCACTGCCCACTCGGCCATAGACTGCATGAGCAAATCCTGGGCCGCCCTGCAGCGGTTTATGTTCGCCTGGAGAATACGATGTGCGACTCTATCCATTATTCGGACATCGTATACTCCTCTGCGGCCGCTGGGGCTCCCGCATCGGGAACCGCGGTTGAAACGGAGGACCGGACCGGCACCTGAGTTTTGCCCTTCTTTGGGGGAGGATTACAATTCCTCCCCTTCATTGTGTGACCCGCTGGACGGCCACTGGCCGCGCACACGGCGCAATGCGGGGTGGACGCTTTGCAGGAGGCGGACTTGTGCCCTTCCTGGCCGCAACGGTAGCAGCAGTCCGTCCTATCAACGCTGGACGGACAGAGCGCCCGGGTGTGTCCGATGGCGAAGCACTTGTAGCAGCGCAGAGGCTGCTCACCAAGTGCCCGGACCACACTCGAGCTAAAGCCGATGAGAAGCCGTCCCTTGCTAAGGACGGCCTCGGCTGCTGCGACTGGGCACTCAACACGAATTGTGCCCAAGCCACCACGGCCGGGTCTGATGTCTCGGCCTTTTACCGCTGCGGCATCGCATCCACCTACGGCGGCAACTTTTGCAACGACCTCCTCCCTCGTGACTGAGTCGTCGAGGTCAACCACCTCAAGCGACACAGTCTTCACGGGCCGGGATACTTTGGCCACGTCCGCAATGACCTCTTGCAGCTTATTCGCAAAGAGGTTGGCGCTGGCATTGCCCCGCGCCCCCGGGAATTCAAAAATACGTGCGCCGGTTTGGGTTCGGCGACACGCCACCTTTTCTATCCCGAGCTGGGCGGGATCGACACTAACGCGTGCCCGCTGAAGGACGGACATATAAGTCTCGCCCTTCTTAGTCGCTTCCTCTGTGAGGGTTACAACAACTGCCGCGGATTTTGGTACAGCTAGACGTTTCCTCGTTCCGGCAGGGGCACCCTTGACCGCTGGAGCAGCGTTGGAGGGCTTGGGAGCCGTCCTCTTCCCTATCCCCTTTCCCTTGCCGCTAGTCTGGGGCGGGCGAGAGGGAGCAGAGGCAGATGCGGCTGCCGCCTTCTTACCCTTCCCCTTCCTGACCACCTTCGTCCACAAGTTGGACGGTGTGGTGGCAGGGAGAAGGGCGTCCTCACTCGGGGAGGACAGATTTCTCCAAGAAGATGATTGCCCCGCTATTGGCTCTCCTTGAAAGGAGAGCCCCGGACCCAGCCCTAGCTGGGAGGAGGGCCCCGGCGTTGGCTCTCGTTGGCTGGAGGGCCCTGGCGTTGGCTCCCGCTGAGAGGAAGGCCCCGGCGTTGGCTTTCGTTGAGAGGGCGCCAACCCGCGTCTCATATCAGCCGCAAGCGGCGGACGTAGACGTTTCTCCGGCAGGAGTCTGTCTTCAATGCCTGCGAGGCAGGCTCTTGTAAAGGCCCTCTCCTCCATGATTACCTTGCGGATGATCTCCTCAAGGTTGGAGGGGGCCTCGACCGCTGTCCCCTGCACGGCCTGTGTTGGTCGCGCGGTGGCTTCAGCCAGCTTGCTCCGCAGCTGGCTGACTTCGGCTCGCAGGTTTACGACTTGCTCCTGCAGCTCACATGTGCCGTCCACCACCGAACGCTTCATGAGCTCGCCAATTATAGCCCTCATGTTGGTGGCCCTGCATTTAAGGGACTTTTGGACAGGTCCCCTAATGCTTGAGGATTTGGAGACTGCTTGCAGGATTTGCTCCTCATCCTCCTGGGCCATTTTCTCCAGCTCCTCCCTTGAGTAGCTCGAGTAATTCATACTCATGAGCCCCTTACGCCGGATTTTCTTTGCCTGCTCCTCCTCCAGGTCTTCCTGGAGTTGCCTACGCTCAAGCAAACTAAGGTGTGCCTGTGCGTCCGCCAGTCCCACATCGTGGGTAACGCCCCTGGTGACTTTGGGGTTTTTAGCCCCTTTCCTTTTCCCCTTCACCTTCTTGGCCTTCGAGTTATTCGAGTCCGAGCTGTTACCCTCGGCTCGAACCTTCACGAAGGCCCTCTTGCGGGTTTGCCGGCTGTCGACAGACATGGCCGAGTCCGAGGCGAACCCCGTGGACTCGAAGTCGATGTCGACATCCGACTCGCCCACACTCCTGAACATCAGGCTAGCCACAGATGGTGCGCGGCTAGCCTCCGATGCCGAGACATCCAGCTCGTTTGGGTCCTTAAAAGGACCTTTCAGGGAGCGCCTGGAGGCGCCCCTGTTCGGCACATTAATATCCTCCGTCATTGTTGAATAGAAACCCGCAATTTTTTTGCCTCCAAGTATAGCGCACGAGATTTAGTCACCCGTCTGCCACTCCGTTACGGTGGTCAGACGGGGTCCAGGGCAGACTACGCGGAAGTACTCGAACACACTTGGGGCCTGCCCCCTGATTTTAAAGTGCCTCACATCATATTAACAAGACTATTATTATATTATATTAAGACTGCACCTATTTATTTTAAAAATGGCCTTATCGTAACATTAGAACTGAAAAAAGAAAAAAGGTCTACTTACCTGTTATATCTTTTTTTTTTCATCTTTTTTTGTTTCGTTATACCTTTGAGCATAATTTTCCCTCATCTTATTGGTTTGAAGACGTCGCTTTAATACTTACTATGTAAGCTGACTTGGTTTTCAGTCTTGCCGAGTGCGTTGACCGAAGCACACACGTACGTCCCGTAGTCTCCCGGCCCTAACGATTTGATGCTCAAGTTCATCCAAAGCGAATATTCGTTTATTATGGACTCCGATATCCGCAGCTTTGGATTCTCTGCTAATTTGTCGCTCACTAACGCTGCGAAATGAAAATGTAAAAGTAGGTTTAGTAAAATAAAACTAGGTCTTTTGAGGTCAGAAGTAATAGCTGTAAAAATGAAAATCAACTATTATATCTAAAGCTTAATGTCCCAATTCTAAGCAAAGGACTTCGATTTCTATGGACAACACATTTGTATTTAATTTAAAAGTGTGTTTAGGAAAGCAAGAATTATGTAGGTACTTTAGTAAAGTTTATTAAAAGTCTAAAAAAATGCTCTACTTAGATCTCTATGAAAAGATTGAACTAAGAGTGTATAATTTTATAAAGGGCTATTTTATACGACTCTAAATTGGGTTAGATTTGATGATGACCTAGCAGTTTCTAGGCATCTTTGCCTTCTATGAATTGGGTAACTTTACAAGTACTGTATCAGCTTCAATGGAAATTGTACGAAGATATACATATAATATTATTATAAAGCAAACAATAACTTCATACTTTGAGTAAGTTACCGGCGCGGCGCGGCGTTGTATTGCGGTATGTGATTAAAATAACTTTGTGTGTAGATAGTACTACACTATTAATTCGAATAGTTCACTAACTTCCACTATTTATGTGTGTTCATAAACTTTGAACCAAAACTTGTTATTATGTTTTGTATTTCAATAACTTAGAGCGCAACCCATTTAAGTCGAATAACAATGACTTGAAAACATAGAGATTCTGTTTACAGTTGCTGTTGTTAAAAGTGCACGAGAATTAGATTAAGCGTATATCAATAGACAATAACTTTTACTTTAAATATTATAATTTGAAATATATTATTTGTGAGAAATCAACAATAGCGAGACCTATTGTTGATTTATTCAATTTGTTTGACCCCCGATTACAGATTTTGCAAAAAGTGCATTGTGTATGGGCATATTTTGAATTTATCAATTAATGTAGGTAAATATAGGTCCCTACTTCTGATCTGTGGTCCATACCAACAATAACAGCTAATAATTACTGAAATTGAGTGATTAAAAAATCATTAAATTATGATTTTTACATATTTTCTAAAAACAGTTTTTCTGAATAAAATCAGACTGATTTATCGAGTAACTGAAATTACTTAATTTTAATGTAAACATTAAAATTAAACTTTAAAATAATTACATTTACCGTCTTCCCTGTACCAGGAGTTCATAGCTTTAGGAGAGGCTTCGATGTAGCACTGCAGCTCCACGTCACTGCCTAGTGGTGCACCCACTAGCTGGTTAGTTACCTTCACTTGAGGGATGACTGTGGACAAAATTACGAAACTAGAACTCTGAATGAATCAAATCTGAATCATAATAATCATCTCAACGAAGAAGAGAAGAAGAACGAAGGCCTATCTTTAGCAGTGGATGTCCTATGACTGAGATTCTGATGATGATAATAATAATGATGAGTCATGGAATCTTTAGCAACATCTTTAAATACTATGTTTTTAAAACACTTCACCATCAAACACCAGTTTATAACCAACATTGAAGATTATATACTTCAATAACTTCAATCTTACTCTCAGTAAGCGAAAGCAAAACGCACGTTTTATTTCATAACTTTTGTATGATTATGAGTAAAAAAAGAGCAAATCAAGTGCGTGATAGCCCAAATAAGAGACAGAGTACCACCCAGTGTTTCATAATCAGTGTTTCAGTAAATTCAACATTTTGCACGGCGCTGCACTTTGCCCTCATATATTTGGTAATGAATCTCATCACACCTAGTAATTTTCACTGGTAACAAACTTAAAAATCGTTCGACTACAATAAATTTTTAAAAACCAATTTCATCCAAGATAAAAATGGAGGGAAATCCAAGTGGAGGGTAATAGTTTCCTGCCTACCCTAGCGGGAACCATGCGTGATTTTACGTAGGTACATATGTATATATGGGACTACCTAGTATAAGTAAAACAAGAAATATAAATGAACTAACAAACATCATAGACAATATCACCTACAGATAATTTGTTATCAAGTAACAAGGAATATCTTCGAGGTGAAAGATTCATTTCCTTAATTCATTAATCACTTATGCTTCATCTACATTCATTAATCTCTGCGAGCGCTCATCTGTTACCACTCTACACTTGGATGCCTTACCGCACACATGGGTAACACACCCATATATGGGTTACGCACACATGTATGGGCTATGTGATTTTCATAATGGAGTCAAACGTTATGAGAATATTTTTAAATAATATCTACTATTTATCACTGTATGTATCACATTAGTATGCAAATAGCTGTAGTTTTTTCATTATATTCTCAACTAGATTATGCTCGCGGTTCTGTCCGGATGGAAAAATCCTTTCGGATGTCTACGTCCTAAAAACTATTTGTATGTACAAATTTCAACCCAATATTTAGAGTGTTTTGAGCTGCGCGTTAACAGTCAGGCAATCAGTTTTTCATTTTTAGAATATGTAATATATAGTGTGTAACATGCCTTACTGCACACATGAGTTACGCACACATGTATGGGTCACGCGCACATGTATGGGCTATGTGATTTTCATAATGGAGTCAAACGCTATGAGAAGCGAGATGACTAAGATTATGATTAAACGGCTGAACTTCTTCGTCCAAATTTCCCTATAAGGTTTTTTTTTACATTTCTGTAACATTTTCCTATCAAAATTAAAAAAATGGCAAACTATATTTACATGTTTATTTTTATTAGTGTTCTGTAAATATGTTGGTCCAAAATAAAGAGTACTTCTATTCTATAAAACATTACAATGGGGATATACGTGGTAAAACCACTGGGTTTAGTAACTTGAAAGAAAGTAGGTTATTAATTTTATTTTATTTTATACCTATAAAAATCCACCGGAAATATTATACTCGTAAGTCAATAAAGAAAGATTTTTTTTCAGTGGTCAAATTTGAATTCCATCTTTTATAATACCTATCCCATATTAGGGATGGCACTAATAACACTGCACTGTAAAGGCAAGTGTTAGACATACACAGCAACAAAATGTTTTGGATACTATTCACCCTATTATAAATTTTCTTAATAGAAAAATATTAAGCTCAAAGTAATGATCTTATTAAAATGTTCAGGAAAAATCTAACAGCTAATTGAAAGTTAACTAGCACGTCGCACAATTAATTGACAATATTGTCGTACAATTATAATGAACCAGTTTTCTTGGAAAGATTGCTTATATTTAATACTAGGTTACGCTCGCGGCTTTGCCCACGTGCAAAATCCTTTCTTAGCGGTGGTCTACGTCATAAAACCTATGTGTGTTCCAAATTTTAACTCAATCCGTTCAGCGGTTTAGGCTGTGCGTTGATAGATCAGTCAGTCACTCTTTCCTTTTATATATTTAGTAATATAAGAAGATATTTAATATTTTTAACTATTTTTACCCCTTCTATGCAATGGTTAATCGACTACGCTTGAAACTATGCCGGCCTGTGAGTGAAGCTATGCTTGGCGGTTTTAGTCGCTGAATGAGCCTTTATGGCTAAGCAAATATCAGCCCAATTGGTTCAGTAGTTTAGTCCTGAAAGTAACAAACTATAGTGAAAAGTAAAAAACTATAAAACAAAAGTATACTAATGTTGACATAAATAAATGCTTTCGCTGTCTATTAGAAAATGAAAATGATTTTTTTCTCTGACGAAAATGATCAATGTATAGTTTTTTTTATCACTGTATCATTAGATTGTAAATTGTTCTTGTATTGCCCCTTTTTCTCAATAAAAATGTGCCAATTATAAAAATGTAATGTCTACATTAAAATCGAAATTAGTAAATAAATAAATAATACAATAAATATAAATTATTTAGGATAGTACAATGAAGAGTTTATTAAATAATATTTTTGTTTCTATCAGTGAAACCCACTCAGGCTAAATGTTTACAATATTCCCCTAAAATATATGTATTAATTATTTAAAAAAAAACGGCACAACTTACGACTACTACTATACCTCGACCACGGTAGACGTGACGTCGTTAGACGTAAGTTATGTTGTGCCGTTTTTGTTGTTTTATCAGTTATGGAGAACATTCGCGATAGTTTTAAAAATCATTAAAAAAATGTCAACATTGATACTCACAATGAACTTCGACGTGGTACCGCCGACTGATGGTGGGTGGCACGCCGTTGCTGGCGATACAGTAATACGCGCCCATGTCTGACCGCTGCACGTGAGACAGCTCCAGAGTCTCCCCCTTGTGGCTGTCTACCACTGTAACAAACGAGCATTTTTTACTATTTTACCATGGGCAGCTGGTGCGCAGAGGCCAAAAAACTTTTTGACGAGCTAGGGCACAGGATCCAAATTAATAGTTGAGGTACTCGCTCAGGGTCGTTTCTGGTGCAAATAATGTCCATCGCCATACAACGCGGAAACGCAGCAAGTGTTATGGGCACCTTTCCACCGGGAACGGCCCAGAGCGGTCTTTTTGATAACTCTAAATTTAGTTTTTGTTTTCACTTTTTCTTATTTATCATTACCATTATAATATTTTGTTGAAACATTGAAGATGTAGATAGATAGATAACATAAATAATATAAATAAATATTTCAGGACATTTCACACAGCGCCACCTAACCCCAAGCTAAGCAACTTAATACTTGTGTTATGGTGGTTTGGATAACGAATATTATACTTATATAAATACTTTTCTTTTGTAAATAAATACTTATAATAGATATTGAAAACCACCCGGACTAGAAACAAATATCTGTGGATCACAAAAACTTAAAAACAAGTGTCAAGTGACCATTACAAAAATATTTTTAAACAATCTTGTATTACTGACTTCCTATAGCTTCACAACTCCATCATCCCTGGTTACCATCTAGCAGCAAAGTACTCGTCAAGACGAATCAAACGAGCTCAAACTCGATGAGGTTGCGTCGTTTAATTACGGAGTTCCTATGGTCATCTTCCAGCTCCATCGTCAAATCAGCTCTATGTCAAAATAATATTGCATTGTCATCCGATTTAAGCAATCGTGCAAACTGTCAGCTCTATCGGTCTCTATCGGCTAAACCGCGAAGTGGATAAAATTTAACTTGCAAGATTACAGACAGACAGACAACAGACAGGTGAAAGTAAAAAGAAGCTTTCTCTATGTGTAATATAATTATCTATTTGTTACAATTGAGTGGCATGTAGAATAAGCTTATAGCAATAAAATAAGTTTAGAACTAAGATTACACAGAAAGAAGTGTTACAATACTACTAAACTACCTATACTTATATAAACCGGAAGCTAAGTCTATGGCACTTGAAAGTGCCCATATCTTGCTATCGAATACGATCACTTTGGATTCTCGTTGGGGTTGCCTAGTAAAGGTGCTCATTACGCTCGATGGATCTACTCAATATCGATGTAACCGTGATCCGGGTGTGTAACGATACACCTTAAATGAAAGTATTACCGCCATAAAAAAAAAACAAGAAAATAAATCAAAGCAAGAAGCGGTGAGCGCTCCCAAATTGTTCCTTGTTTAACAGACTTACCCTTGTATGCTAATAAAATCAGATAAACAAAAGTGATTCAGAGTAGATAATCTTACCAAATGCAAAATAAATATATCATTTCCAGCTTATTTGCGATTAATATCGGCCTGATTTATTTGTGGCCACGAGGGTTTTTCTTTCTGATAGACTGATACCGGCTGACTTTGAATAATAAATGTGCTAATCTATATAAAGGGCTGGGAAAGCACATAAAAAATAAAGCCAGACGCGAATATTTAATGCAGTAAAAAGGGATTTGGGAACATTTGCGATTGTTACAAACGAATTCACTTATACTGTTAAATTATTTAACCGCAGCTTCTTGCGGCAATAAGAGCTATTGTTTAGACGCTATTCATCTACTCGTATCCGAGATAACAGCTCACACAAAAGATGTAATAAGTTACTGCAGAGGGTTGCGGCATTAGTATTAGCCAAAAACCGTTTTTACAGCAAACGTTAAGCCACGTGGCTTAACGTCTTTTGATTAAGGAGCAACTCTCACTGAAATACGCAAATTTTTATTCCGCCTGTTGGGCGTCTTAATTAGATCCCGGAAACTGGACTTAATCACAAATATTTATATATTTCAGTGTTTTTGATAAACAAGAGAAATGAACGTTTTATCAATAAACAGTCTCTGTTAATTTTGGTGGAATAAATAATGACATAAACTGGTTGTATTATTGTAGAGTTCAAGGTTTTACTTTGGAAGAAGAAAACCCCGATGAAGTACGCCCGTTCGCGGAAATATCGTCCATTTTGAAATCGCTTTTGAGTATAAAATCTTTTATTATGCGAGCACGGTTCATTTAACGCGGCATTAAGTGAATTTGTCGAACATCGTATTTTAAAAATGAATGGTTAAAAGACGTATAAAATGTGAATGGAAGGGGTGGGGGAGGAAAATTATGAGCAAAGTATTGTGCACAATTGTGCTTAAGTTCCATTTAGCGAGTACATTCACTGATCGTATATTTAATTTCGTTGACTGGATTGTGGAATCGGTGCATTTTCAGTTATTTTGCTTATATTTAACGCTGCGCATTAATTATTATGGGAATCATTAGGTACAGCATAATATACATTACGAATCATTACGTTTCAGCTTTCATTTTAATGAATTAGTAATAATTCAATAAATATTACACAAAAAGTTACTCGTATTTAAGAATTGTTAGAATTTATTTCTTCAAGAGAAATGACAGGATTTTCGTATTAGAGTGAAGATTGAATAATAAAGCAACCAGATGCTATTCACGATTGGTTGGTTGCCCTCGATTTATATTTGTATCCAAGATTATTCTCGACTTTTGTTAGAAATCATCTGAATGTGACGGTTTAATCCGAAGTCTTCGTCGAAAATACAAAAAGTGCGTACGTGACGGAAATAATAACATTAACTTTTATTACTTTAAGGAAACTTGAGATACCAAGAATAGCTAAAAATATCAACAAAAATACCCACTCCTCATATTTTTGAGAAACCGTAGCGGCTATTTAATCTCGGACCAAAAAGCTGCGAATAAAAAAATATTTTAGAAAACGTTTCGTTTAAATTAAATCATAATGCTACGAACATTTTTCCTTTAAAGACTGACTGGATATAATTTACGTCCAGGAATGGAAAGCTTAAACAGTTTGTCGTTTGACAAACCGACGGCACTTTTTCAATTAAGTACTTGGTTTTGTAACAGCGTACATCGTCCAACTCGCAGTGACGGTTATTTAGGAAAAATAATGTGGTTCATTATTTAAAAGTAGTAAGTACCTACGGAAGTAAACATTATGTTAAGTTTATTATTTACCTATTAATATTCTTTGAAGGTATATGCCGTTTAAAATGCTCTAGATGTTTAGTAGAAGCCGTTCTTTTTTTGTCTTTAATCTAATGTAGACTCAAATGTCATTAATTTAAGGTGCAAAGTACATAATACGAGTATTTTTATTAACGTATAATAAATATGTCTAAAGAATATTTTAACGGTATATCGTAATAACTGGCACAAAACGTTGTGATTAGTTTCAAATTCTAATGTAGGTAAGAGCAGCCTTAAAGAACTTTAATCAAGTGTAAATAATTCAAAACTGAGTACAAATTTCGTACTGCTTATAACACTGAATCTCTTTAAAAATAAAGCACTTTGTTTCCAACGAGTGAACATCAAACAAAAAGTAATTAAGTTCGCTATCGGCAGCTAAAAAATAAAAATAAATCATTGAACAACGAAAATCTTTTAATGGACAATGGACAGGTAAGTTCCATCTCGCAGTAAATCTAGATTAAGTATATAATAGGTCACGGATTATAAAAATTGAGGCAGGTATCGCAGTAGAAAGACGAAAGTACGACGCCGTAGAAAGAATACGTTTTCTTAGTTAAATAAAACCTTTCACACGAATATAATATGATGACCAGACCATGCTTCGGCAAGATTTTCAGTGAAACCAGGGAGGTATTTATCCCGCCTTCTAGGTATAGTCTGCTACCATCTACGGATCGTCGTGCGAGATAGTGGTCAAAGGTTTATACTACCTATATAATTAATAAAAAAAAGATGTTGTCTTTAGCAATTTTCCTCACCATCTTACTCTTCCAAACAGAGCGAATGGCTGCAGAGTATTGGATAAGGTTGGTGGTAACTAATCGCAACGAAATTCTATTGAGAAATACTGCTAAATAGGTAAAATAGATTTTGTAATTTAAAAACTGTTTTTCTTTATAATATTTGTATTTGTATTTTTTGTAATTAAATTAATTTGATTTCGAGATTAACAAATAGATTTTTCATGTTGATATTTGGTGTCTGCTTTTATCACTTTAGTGTGGGATAATAGGTACCTATACAAACTTTACTGCGAGCGTCGAATAAAGACTTTCATTTCATCACTTCTAGTGTTTTAAATCTGGATGCATCGAATGTTTGCGACTCTTCACGGAGGGGACAGACTTTTAAATGAAATCTTACCGGACTTGAACAGGCTGTTAAACTAACTCTTGGGCACTAACACTTGAAAAGAGCTAAGATCAACTTATATTACAGCTCTTTAAAAAAATATTGGAAGATTTAGGTATAGGTACTTAGCTGATCAGAATGCTGGCTTGTATATATATATATATATATATATATATATATATATATATAACTAAAGAAATAATCATTTGCAGTTAGCAGGGCAAAGCCCGCCAGCATTCTGGCCACATATTCCTCTACCACGGGTCTGTTAGAATAAGTTTTTTAGTTTTCGTTAATTTAGTAAGTATTTATTATTTATATAAATTTTAGTTTTACGTATTTCGTTTTAAGTTATTTTAATTATTATTTGATTAATCTAAATAAAAAATATGGGCTTTTTGGAGTAAATAGATAGATATGTGTGTACAAAAAATAACTCAAATAAAAACTAAATAAAAAATGAAAAATAAACTAAGTTCGTAGTGGTCTTAATTTTATTTAACTATTTATTTAATACTTAAGTCCTATACCATCGTCAAGCGGTGTCGCGATTAAAAACTAGGTAACACTGGTCTTGGGAGACTGGATGCAGGTCGCTTTCAACCGGAATGTATGGAGGTCCAAAAGGGGAGGCCTATGTTCAGCAGTGGACGTCCTAAGGCTGAGATGATGATGATGAACACTGGTCACTGGTAAAACCATCAGTTAACGCCTAATATACTTGCCGAAAAATAACAACGAGTAGATAAGTTTTTATTAGCTATGTTTTATTTAATCCCTTACTGCATGGAATTAAAAGATGGTTAGTAAAAAAAATTTTAAAAGGATTTTTTGGAATTTTTTTAGTTATGCTTATTGAACATATATCAGTCAGAAAAAAAATTAACAGTAATTATTTTGAAAAATATATAAGAGCGCCATATATGGCTTCGTATGCGTAGCAGTAGACACATTTTTGAAATCTTTGTTGGAATGCATACGAAGCCAAATATGGCGTTTCCAAAAAACAGGTCATAAATCATACTAAAATAAAACTTTTTATAAAAACAGAGAAATGGGTATTGTAATCAATAATTGTAAGAGTAAATAACAATTTTTGTTGAAGATCTTAGTCACTCTGTTATATATTTTTTTTTCGGAGATAAAAGTTGTGCTGAAACGTTGCACTTCACTTGCCGGCCGCGTTATGAAATGACTTTAATTTATTTTGCCGTAGATAACTTTTCACAAATTAAAAAAATATGTAGTGCTTTAGAAAGAAACAGTCTTTAACATAAAATTAATTTGATTATAAAATATTGATAAGTTAACTGGTAAAAAAATAACAAAAATGAGCAAGCCATATATGGCTTCGTATGCGGTAAGGGGTTAAAACTTAAATTTAAATGTTTAATATGTATAATTAACCATTCTAAAATGACTTAATACCTGCGGGCTTACAAGAATTAAATTGTCAAAAATGTGACATTAACCGCGTCACAAATGAGCGACGTCACTACGTTATCGCGGCCAGCTCGGCTCTGATGGGGATGACTTATTAAAACGTGTTTTGTTTGCCTACATTTTGTACACATTGAGACATTTTCTTTTACAATAAAATATAGTACAATACTCTTTATTAAGACCGAAAGTTAATTTAGATACTTATGTTCAGGTCCACAAATAGGCGGCCTTATCACTTAGAGTTTAGAGCGATCTCTTCCAAGGAGTGTTTGATATTATACCTATAGAGTAGGGTTTAATTTTGTAGAGAAGTCCAACTAATACATATCAATATTAGCTGAAATTTAATAAAGTAATAAAAAAAACAATTGAAGTTATTTAGGAAGTCGATTTATTTTAAATACGTTTTTTCCCGCTAAAAAGTAGTTTATGCGTTATTTCAGGATCTTTCAGGTCAATCGATTTTATTTCGTTGTTGTATTTTTCACCATGGTTGCAGGGCCAATAGTCACAAAATCTATAAAATGTATCATTATATAAAATTCGAAAATACACCTATAATGTGTGAAAACCACATGAAAAGTCATTAGCAATCGTCATATCACATATAAAAGTTCCATATCCATAACATAATATGTTAATAGCATTTTGGTATTCATTTGAGGGTAGTGCATAAAACATCCGAGGCCGTAATGGAGACCTTTCGCATAAAATATGTTATTGTTGGAAATCCGAGCGGCTCGATGTATCTGTGATGGTATCTCTACGTCCTGGTTATGACATTATTAAACTAGATTGGGGTGTTGTTTTTGTTCGCAGTACATTATTTTTTGATGTTTGCAAACCTTATGCTGCCTTATAATTTTCTTATTAATCCAAAGGGGAAATTTACGTCATAAACCTATATATATGTGTGATCTAAATTTAAACCCAATTCTTACAGAAATTTGAGCCGTATGCTGATAAATTAGTCAGGCTAACATTTTTAAAAAAGCTTTTTTATATCAGAAAATAAGTAAATATAGGTTATATTTCAGAACTTCGTATCTTACTTACGTGTTGCAGTAGAATAAAAGTAACGAATGATTATGAAGTACTTATTAATGCTACAATAATATGTCATTACAAAATACTTTTACTACATTAAATATAGGCATACAACCTAATATCATATTATAGAGCGCTTAGACTATTTTCTACACGAAAGATCAGGTGCTATGAACAGAAAAATGGCAACATCATGGGAGCTTCGAGCATCAAGCGAGAGCGCGTGACATTTTTGCAAATGAAAAAGCCAACGTACAGGTGTCTATCCATTTCAGCGAGTTTTTCCTTTTTAAACCTCTCTCAAAGTGACGCGCAACTATTTTGCCAACTAATTATTTGAATTTAGGTACTGTGGAAGCACAGTGACCGTATCCACTGACGCTAAAAAATACGTGACCGTTTTCCGCAATGTTGCCTTGTTGAAAAATTGCCCTCCACAAATTTAAGAACGGCTTTGACGGGTGCGAATAAATTATGGTAATGAGCGCTTTGAAAGCGCATCCGTTGATTTACCCGATTGGGCAGTCCGGAGAGGGCTTTTCTTAATTTCCATAATCCTCATGCGGTGAGGTTCGCCCAATCTATGCAATTTGCGGTGAATTATAACTAGTGGTTCGCAATTGGTTTCGGACTGAGAATCGCGATCCGTATCCCGTAACCTTGTGATGGTTTTGCCTCATATGTTAACATAAAAAATCTATTAGCTTAAACTATATTATCTCATTTTAATAATCCGAATAAAATATGTATTTTAATAACATTTTCCAGAAAAAGTTGCTAGTTTGATAGAGCTGCACCTAATTGAAATTATTGTAAAATTTGGTATTAATATTTATATCTGGTTGCTTACGAAAATTTCAAGCTAGGTATATCAAAGTTTCAATAGTTATAAGTTGAGATTATTCTATTATACCTATGATGATTTTATTCAATCAACTGTTTTATTAAATTAATTCTAGTGCTAAAGTTATTATGACGACGTATTCAAAAAACTGTGGCCTAAATAGCGCCAAAGAGTAATTTCATTCGCGACAGCCCGTGCGGCTATAAACGCGATAGCGCCCACTAAGCACTCAGTCTTGGCGATTATTCTGCATAAAGCAGTCCCCCCCAAATGCAACTTACACGCTAAATCCATTAGGCTTATGTTCCCTCGCTTCAGCGTAAAAATACCACAACGCTTTCTCTAAGTAAATTATTTTACAGTATTAAACTACTGGAACGCTTCCGGGGTTCACTACGACTCGACACAAATCAACTTCTGATTTTAAACAAAGAACGAAATGATTTAAAACACATTTAAAATATGCTACGTTCAGTCAGGTATTATGATATTTTTTATCAATAAGTTAAATTCACGCCAGTTTTTTTAATAGGTTTAGTTCGACTTTTTTTTAGTAGATTAAACAAGCGTTTAGTCTTATATTGGACGTGACTACTCTTATATTGGACGTTTTCTTTATATATGTGCCGGGAGGGTTAGCATGACGTGTGAGGTCTTTCAAGAACGATGCAACGACCGACAATGCAACGGTAATGATCGATAACGTGTCAGCAATATAACTGGTGTTGCAGACTTTAATAATAAGCGACGGTAACCGCTCGTCACTCGTCACAGAGCGTCAACTTGTGTGTCTGTTACTAATAAAAAATAGTACATTTTTAAAAAGAGAATCTCTACAATGATATACGTTAATAAATAATTGTGAAAAAAAAAATATTAGACACGAAACAAAGAGACGCGGAATAATTTCAAAAGCAGTATAGAATCTGTCTGGAACGGACTCATTGATCGCTGTACCCTTAGAAAATACCTAAAATTGTACATATATCAATACAATTAGAAACACGTATTTGTTGAGATCCGAAATAGTCGGGAATCCGTCGGGGACTAATTAGGGACAGTCAATAAAACGTAAATAAATGTGTCTACTCAGTCAATTAGCCGTGTCTCCTGACAGATTAATTCGGAAAACAGAACTACATAAAGAGAGATTGGTTTTACTAAACCTATCACTTATTTATGTCAAAGTAGTTAAATCCTGAAATAAAATGTATCCTACAGGGATACATTTTATTTTTTCTGTGTTGAACTTAAGTTCCGTTTTTTAAAAGTACGTTACTTTTGATTTATTGCGTTGTGGAATAATAAACAAACTTATTCCGAGATATCTAAATAATATTTTCTAGCTTTGCAACCATCGTCGTTCAAAGTTATTTTTATTTCTATCATTGCAATTTCCTGAAAAAAATCTCTATTAGCAATAACACCTACAATTGTTACACTATTTAGAATATAATTGTACCTCTAATATAATACTAGCTGGTTAATGAAGATATTGATGAAGAGTTTAATTGTATATCTGACTTTAAAACTTAAATGTTTGCCAATTTGATACCACAAGGATAAAATTTTGATAATTATTACGTACTTTATTGTATCGAAATCTAATCAAGCCTAACTTTTAAAACAACATCATCATCATCATCATCATCATCCACAGCCCTCTATATCCCACTGCTGGGCATAGGCCTCCTTCATGTTGTGCCACTCAACCCTGTCCTGTGCCAATCTGGTCCATGTGTGACCCGCTAGGTATAAATTAATAAAACAATAACTAGGTATAAATTAATATTAAGTAGACTTCTTGTCAATCTATTTTGTGGTTTGTCTGACACGAAGTCGCTTTAGTTTTTTACGACCCCGTTTAGCAGAACAGACCAGTTTTTTGCTAAAGTTGTCACTCATTCTGCTATTTTCAGCACGCTCAGTGTTCAAGGATTGCGTTGGTAGACCTAAGTTTATTTTAGTTTATTTTTAGATATTGACAAGCCAGGAAGGTGAAATACCTCTCAATACAAAGGATCTCAAAGGAAAATGGCAGGATTTTATATTACAATAGTTTTCTGAGAATAAAGGTTTTTCTTTTGAATATTCCTCATAATATTTAGGCACAGAGTTTTAGACAAATCTCATGGTTCTAAATTCACCTTTATTAGATTTGAAGAACTATTGGAAGAATATTATAAATAATCACAACAGATACTTCTACACAAAAAAAAAACTGTTATGGGAACTTCTGGTTTGATGAAGCATCTAATTTAATCTCATACAATGAGACTGTACTGGATGGTGTAGCTGCAAATGGCTTAAAGACGTTGATCTTATAAAATAAATTAACGTACAGTTCTTCAAAGTGTATAGAGTTACAATTTGTAGATAGGTACATAAAGGCGAAAAATGAGGTTTTAGTTTCGTTAAAAACAATCTAAATCTAACCAGTCTGTCCTTGGCACCGCCATCTCACGCCCTCACGCTCGCCTGACACGCCAAATCATGTAAATTGTCTAAGCCCCGACATTTTCCCAATTATTTCTTTTACTTGTTCACAAAGAGTATCCATGTCAAAAGAAAACGAATCCTTGCAAAGGCTTAATTGTAGGCGTCGTGTAACATCCGAATGTTTCTTATACATTTATTTGATAAAAGCGTAGAGTAGACGTGACGGGAATGTAATAATGCGAGCGTTAATGTAGCGGTGCCAATCATGGTACGCCTTAATATGAGAAAGCTGGATAGACACTCGCGAGGCTTTTATTGTTTGTTGCGTAACATGGCAATAATTGTAGACAACGCTTCCAAATTTAATATGAACAAATATTTATTGTTTTATGCAAGAAAATGAAGTTCGAGCTTGTCGCTAAACGTTCGAGTTAAATAAGCTATTTTTTAAAACAAGCAGATGAAGAAGACGATTCCAACGTTTGCCTGATGCTCGCGATAACATTAAAATCGCGTTACCTAGTTATTCAATGAGTGCGACGAGAAAAGAGATAATAAATGATGGGTGAATGACACATCTATGAATTGTTTACGATTTTGATAACTAACGCGAGCGTTATCCATGTTTACTATGTAAAATACTGCCTAAACTCACAGATATAAGGCGAACGGACGCTTCGACTTTTAGACTAGATTTAACGCGAGCGTCAAGATGGCGACTAGTAAGATATTTCATGTTAAACTTAAACTCTGCATCTAATAAGCAGCTCCAACGAATCACGTGGATTCTTTTGAACAGGACATAAAAATAAGTGAAAATTCAAACCCAAGTCAATAATGAAGTGTATAAATGCAATGGTATGCAAATAAAGCATTGAAATAATAAACTGTGTAACGTCTACGAGTAGGTTCAAGACTGAGCGGATATAGCAGTTAATTCGTAAACTTCACGCCACTTCGTCCGCTGGCACCGAGCTCAGACGTTAATTAAAACACTTTACCCAACTTTTAGTACTGAATTTCTAAAGTACAGTAATCAAGTTAATGGCTCAATCAAAGATCAAAACAACCCTATCACAATAAATATTATAATTGCAAGTTTCATTCATACCAGATGGTATTAGAGTTAATTAATTGGAACTCAGAATTTTAGGTTCCTTCTAAATATGTAAAAAGCATTTATATTATTATATATATTATAGGTAGTAGGAGTATAAATATTATAGGTTTGTACTTCAAAAGACCAAGTAAGAAATCCAAATTAGACTGATAGAGTCACATCACAATTCCTTAAGGGTAGAGTGGCCAACCTATATGTTGAAGTTTTCGATTGCTGAGAATACAACATGCCTAATAATATTCTATATTATTTTGTTTAGAATTGAATGTGGAATTATTAAGATATTTCTAACATATGAGTTGTTGGTTCAATAATGTCATTAAGATAAACAAGTCACAATCGTCGTTGTCGTTGTTAACTAAACATATGTAGTAAAAACTATGGCTAAAACCTGTTTAAAGAATACCCCAATTTTCTACCAAAATAGTGTTGCTTCATCCCAAAGTTCTAGCAAATAATATTATCTGGTCAATATAATCTTCAGGCATCCATGGAATTAGGTCGGTCGGGCCAATTTGCGAGTTTTGTTCGGTGTGAGTTACCGATACACTAGTTTGTTAGATTACTGTATTAGATCGGCCATCAATTGAATCAAGGTTTAACCAGTTCAAACTGAAACTTTTGATCTATAAATACAAATCTTAAATGAACGGAATGATTTCTTTTAGATTTCTCAACAGAAACGTAGCCAAGAGCATAATATGAAAAAGTTTATATAAAAAAAAAACAATGAGCTATTAGGTAAGCTCTACATCCGATTCAGGTCTGGAATATTTTTTAGAGTAGATAGGACGAAGTGCAGGAGTGCTTTAAGCATGTAATTTTACGATCAGCACAAAGTAGAGTGGACCACATCGTAATAACCAAAATCCGCCACAGTCACTTTTGAACATTTTATAATATGAATCAACGATCAACGCACATTCTAGTGTACACGGGCATTATACACTATACACCTGCAATGTGAGTTAGTTCATATAAAATGTAAGCAGGCGGCTTTGGGATGCGTTACGGTGCGGCCCAGTCTGATTTGCGCTTAGTATAATACTTTGGTTGGTACAAATTTCTGGTGGGTCTCAAAGCTTGTAGCCGTTTCTCTTCCGTATTTATTCAATGTGAGTTTGTGATACGTAAGTTGGAACAGTTACAATAATTAGTGTGATTACTCTCATTTGTCCTGCCGTTTCCTTGTTAACTTGCTGCGTCTCGGATACTGGCATAATTGTATCTAGTTGGGGTGCTATATTAAAACAGTTTCGTACGACATTAGAATAAATTAACTTGGATACGAGTACTTGCCTAGTTTAAATATGTTTCTAAATTGATTCTGATTTTTAATGAATACTAATTAAAGCATTATTATTTTGAAGAATAGTCCAATGTGTGATCTCCATGAATTAGCACAGAAATTTCAACCACAAACCACAGAAGTACATCCAAATTCTCAGTCTATTAATGACTGTAACTAGTAAACGCGGTTTTTTTTTTTTTTTTTTTAAATGACCTACGCTGTTGGTCTCAGATTGAGACCTCTACAGCTTTACCGGGCGTGTGGTGAGCGCAGGAGGCACTCGACCCAAAGTTTTTGTGGGCGACTAGCTCAAGGGCGCCTCAGATGGCACGAACCTCGGCTTGGGCCGTCGCCAGATACGGGGGACTAGACTTGCCCTGGCACCCCTGAAGGGGCGTGTCCTAGGGCCCTAACAGTGTTTTGATCTGTTTGATTATTTGGAGAGAATCTAACTGATCTGAAGGATCTCAGAGGTCTTCGACCGCGCCGGCGCGGTCGGTGTCGTGTTTGTGTTGGTTGGAGGATCTGGTATCCGGGACCAGTACCGAAAACGGAGCGACTGTTGCGCATGGTTGGCGGATTCGGCGATCCCAGCGCCGCCGATGTGACGGCAGCGACGGGATCGTCCGGATCGTTCAACACGTTTTTAGGGCGACGACGGAGGGGAGTAGAGGCCTGATCTACAGAGTAGTTCGAGGCTTGGACAACGAGGGGATTGGGGTGGTGGGGGGCCGCGTCAAAGTAGCGGCGAGAGCAATCCTTCATGAATTGAAGTATAGAGGGAAGTTCGAGATCGCAATGCAGATCGGAATTGCGCTGATACCATTCAGCCCCGACTGCTTTACGGAGAAAGCGATTTTGAATCACTTGAAGCATGTCTAAGGTGGAGAGAGGGGAGTGAGCGAACACCACGGAGGCGTAAGTCATGACGGGTCGTATGCAAGTTTTGTAAAGTGTCAACTTATTTCTAAGTGACATTTTACTCCGCTTGCATAGGAGGGGACTGAGTCGGGCCAAGAAGAAGGCCGCTCGGTTGCGCACGGTTGTGACGTGTTTTATGAAGGAGAGTCGACTATCAAGGGTCACCCCGAGAAATTTGGTATGGGAGGCCCAAGGGATGGGTCTATTGTGGAGAGTGAGAGATCGCTCCCTGCGGGGCGGTTTGCTCGGATGAAAGTACATTGCTGTACTCTTATCCGGGTTCACCGTGATAGCCCACTTCTTGAACCAATCGCCAAAAAGGTGAAGGGCTCTTTGAAGTGCGCTTATCTGACGGGTCGGCCACCACCCTCTAGAGTAGAGGGCGGTGTCGTCCGCAAAGAGAGCGATCTCTACATTCGGGGGGCGTGGGATGTCGCTAGTATAAAGCGAATAGAGGAGAGGGGAGAGCGCGGAGCCCTGGGGGACTCCGGCTCCGATGGGGTGGGGAGAAGAGCGGTCTCCCTCGACGCGATAGCGAAAGCTTCGAGCCCTGAGAAAGTCTTGTATTATGAGTACAAGACGGTCTGGCACTCCGAACTGATACAACTTGTATACCAGTCCGTTGTGCCAGACTTTGTCGAACGCTTTTGCAACGTCCAGGAAGACAGCTGTTGTCCCCATAGGACGGCCAAAGTTGCCAGGTTTCCTATTGAAACCTTCAAGGATGTACTCCGTGATGCGGTGTACTTGTTGGACGCAAGAGTGTTTGGCTCGAAAGCCAAACTGCTCGTCTGGAAGGAGGTTTTTGGACAGAGTTACGGACCACAAGCGCTTCACAAGGATGCGCTCGTAGATTTTCCCCAGAGTACTGAGGAGACTGATAGGGCGGTAGCTAGAAGGCTCTGACGCCTTCTTGTCTGGCTTGTGAATGCCGATTACGTCGGCATTCTTCCAAGCGTCGGGAAAGATGGCGTTTACCATGGCCGCATTAAAGATGCTGACCAGGAGGTAAATGAGAGAGGTGGGGAAGTGCTTGATCACTTTAGTAGTGACGCCATCCGCACCGGGGGCTTTTCTGGGGCGGAGGCCCCTGATGATTGACTCTACCTCACAAGCCTTGACGGGCTCAATGGGGTCAGAGGGAGGGAGGGAGGACTTTTGCTCGACAACACTGTTCACCTCAGCGAGGTGAGCAGGGTCGACTAGCTCGAGATTGGGGCTGCATTGTGCTTCGAGGCTGTCGGCCAGACATTCGGCCTTTTCCTCGTCATCAAACGCGGGAGGGAGGTTCGGTCTAGTCAAAGGGGGCATAGTGGTCACAGTGTCGCTCTTCAGAGATCGCGCCAACTGCCAGTAAGCCTGGTGAGTGGGCGCGATCTCTGAGAGCTTTTGGTCCCACTTCTGATTGCGGAGTTCAGTCATACGTTTGCGAACAGAACGTTCGCATTGCCGTAGCCTGACTCTGTTCTCTTCGGTGGGACCATAGTCATACGCTCTTGTGGCTGCGTTCTTTGCTGTCAATAGTTCCCTCGCATCCTCTGGCAGGGACCAGCGTTGGAGATCCTCGGCTGGTACCTGCTTAGAGGATTCGCCAATGGCGGTGCGAAGGTGGCTAGTGAGAGCATCGATCGAGCACGAGACGTCGTCAGGGGAGACAATGTCGTCGGGGATAAGGTCAAGAGCGGGTGACTTGATAGCTTTTAGGGATTCCCCTAACCGCTGCCAGTTCACTACCGTCTTTGTCTTGGTCAGTCTGTCAGATGGGTCCGGTCCAAGTCTCATCAAGACAGGACGGTGGTCAGAGTCAAGTTCGTGTAACACTTCTAAAGAGCGCAACTGGAGAGTTACGCCCTTCATAAGTGCTATGTCGAGTACCTCGGGGTTATGATCAGGAATGGGAGGGAAGCGCGTGGGAGAGCTAGGGACAATAACTTCAAAATCGAGGTTAGTCGAGAGGGAGTAGAGATCGTGACCGTTCGTATTTGATCTAATGCAGCCCCAGAGGGTTTGTTTGGAATTGAAGTCGCCAGCCAGAATGACTGAGCTTCCAAGGGAGAAGAGTGCCTCGAAATCACTCCTGTGGACTTTTTTTATTACCAGAGAGGTAACAAGAAGCGATAGTGATGGCCTGGTGGCCGGACATGCCGATGCGACAACAGGACGCTTCGAGATCGGTAAGGGGAGGAGTGGTTATGGGGATACAGTGGAGAGAGTTCCTGTAATAGATAAGAGTACCGCCCAATCGGGCGGTAGTCCTATCATTACGAACCAGCCGGTAGTTTCCGATCTTCGGATCCTTCCGGCTTGGTTTTAGGAAAGTCTCACACACTAGCAGGATGTCTACCTGATGGGTAGTTAGAAATTGCTGAATAAGTTGGAGTTGGTTCCTATCGGTCCCTATGCCTAGGCCGTTGGCGTTATAGAACGCCAGGGATAAGGAGTGGGGCTTAATTCTCTTAGCTGTACTATCCATAGTGGAAGTATAGTTAAGAGCGATAGAACGCGGCCATGACAGACTCTATCAAGGCTCTGTTTTGGGCAAAGAGGACCGTCAGACTATCGAAGTCTTTCCGTTGCTGAATAGCAACAAATTCGAGCGCGACTTTGTTGAATGCGTCCATATCGACGCTGCCGTAAAACGACATGAGCCTACTCATGGCGGACGTACCGTTAATAGGCGAGGAAATTTGGGGGGCCAGAGGGGCCTGAGGCGGTGGAGGCACGAAGGCCGGAGTGGGTGGGAGAAGTTTGGCCGGCGCAAGAGCGGGGAACTCGTTTGCCGACCAAGCGTTCTCCTCGGGGAGCGGGGCGGGCATATAGCGACGTGGAGAAGCCAAGGGCGCTCCGGTTCGCTTGGTGGGACGAGACGAGTGCGTCTCTGGGGACCTTTGCCTTTGGGGGCCTTGGGACACCCACGATAGTTCGCGGGATGTCCGGACCCCAAGCAATTCACGCAAGAGGGCGGTTCGGGATCCTCCCTCTTACGGGTGCACTCAGAAGTGCTGTGGTCTCCTAGGCACTTAACGCACCTAGGGCGGGCATGGCAGAAACGGGCAGAGTGCCCGTAATATTGGCAACTATGGCACTGGGCAGGAGTGCCATTACGATGCGGGGTCTCAATAGAGAGACCCGAAAGGCTACAGACCATCTTCAAATTGAAAATGGCCTTACCCTCTGGGGTTTTCTCTAGGAGTAAACATGGGAAATCGTTTCAGTTTTTATTAAGAGCCATTGTGTCCCACTGCAGGGCAAAACAGGGAGGGAGCCCCTTTTTTCAATCTTTTCTATCTACTATCTTGTGCAATTATGGACCACTTGTGGTGTTTGTAGAGGTCGTCCTGCCATCTTTTCTGGGTTCACCGCAACGCTTTTCGAATTATTTGGACCCAATCGGCAGTTGACTTAGCCCAGCACTCATCCGGCGTCCGACATGTCCAGCCAAATCCCATTTCATGCGAGCGACCTTTGCATCAATGTTAATTTTCAGTTATACAGCTCTAAAATCTAACCTCTACAGCGTATTGCCGAGCACAGGGTCCTTTAACAGAGACATACCTAATACTGCCAAAACGTTAATTATTATGAATATAGAACGTATAAAACTCTAATTTTGAAAACTAACGATAACACGGTGTGAGTTCAGTCGTTTTTTTTACATAGTTAAACTCAGACTAACAACATTGCAAGCAACCTGAAATATAACATCGAACATAGTAAAAACATATTAAATCCTCGGAGTCAGTCATTAGTCCCTGCTATCCATTTACTGTGAACAGCGCTGCATTGTGTTAGCCTCCGTTATACCGGTTTTTAATATAAATTTAACGCTCTGCCAGTAGTAACGGTGCCATTATTACTGCGAACCATTCTCTATTTGTACTTGGTGAGCTTACAGCGCCGGTCAAGCGATAGTGATGCCCACTACTTTGTCGCTGTTTTTAGAAAACTTTTTAATGAACACCATTAATATACAGTAGCAAATAAAAATTACACATTAGAGAAAAAGTGTTACAATTGGCGGTCTTATGGCTAATAGCGATCTCTAAATTAGTTTAGTCTAATTTTTCTTTATTTGTCTTTTCTAAAGAGTTACTCGTTTTGTTATTGGCTTCACAATTACAGGTCGGTGTTAGAAATAGTATAAATATTTAAGTTTTATCCACGAATAGATAAGTTTTGTTAATGTTTTAAATAAATGTGTACGTGTAATGGTATAGCAAGTTGTTTTTAGTTCAAGTTTTAAAATATAGCACTATTGTATAGGAAACTTGGTAAATTTTATATAAGGTAACATGTGTGAACTATGCCTCTCTGGGCTGCTAACTGGTTTATTTACCCTGCTAAGCTGTGGGTCCCAGTTGTCTCCTAAATGTAACATAATGTTAAGTAAGGGTCAGTTGTCAGGCCATGTCGTCAAAATTAACATTGGTACCTGAAAACTTAAACTAATGGCATTTTCACCAAAGGCCATGAAATCATTGCGTTTTTTCTTCTAGTTGGGTTAAGCTTTTGTATTTAATTATATTATTTTTATTGGTTGTTATTATTTCAAAGAGATGCAAAATATTTCAAAAGGAAATTATTTCGATAGTTATAATTAAAAAAATAAGATAAAACAAAATAGTAGAAGTTAAACGTAGTTCTTTTTCTTATTCGATAAAATGTTCCCAGCTCTATTACGACGCTTCAGCTGTCTTTAATAAATACCTATATTTTTCTGTCCGCCGTAATAGAAGCTAGCGGCGGCTAAGTTCTATATTATTCTCTCAATTATTGTCTACTACATTGTATTTGCTTTGCGAGAACTTGTTTACTTTGAACTCTTTTATATAAGGGCTTACTAATATGTAGGCTTTTGATCTTTTTACCGAGATATGAGTTTTAGATTCCCTCGTTTGTCTTTAATCGTGCTTCCAATTATTTTTACAGGACTAAACCATGTCTTTAGCGAAATGATCACATAAGTTAGTCTTAATACTACCGCTAGTCCGAGTCTTGTAATAACTTGGAAAGAATTTTATTTAACCCATAAGACATTTCAGCGTTTTAAGGACTTCGTATTAAATAATATGCTATTGTCTTCTAAATATATAAAAGGAAAGATTGACTGAATGACTGATCTATCAACGCACAGCCCAAACCACTGAACGGATTCGGTTGAAATTTGGAATACAGATAGGTTTTATAACGTAGACCTCCGCTAAAAAAGGATTTTGCCACGTGGGAAAAGCCGCGAGCATAAGCTTGTAACTGATATGATATAATATGATTTGGCGGTAAATATATTTTTTAAAGCAAGAAAAGGGTATGAAAATTATTAATTTGTATAAAATATTGTTATACACATGTAATTATCAAGAACTCTATCATATATTGATTTTTAAGTAAAATTTCGACAAAGCAACGGATCATGGTAAACAATGTCTCCTTTTAAGAAAAAAAACAGTAGGTATTCGAGAAATCAAGTTCCTTGTTATCAATGAAAACTGAGGCGTTTCTTTGCCAACTTATTCTTGTTATCTTCGATTTGAATAAAATCAGTTCTATTCCTTATACCTGGATCCAGTCAAGTGCATTCAATCGTACCTGGAGTTAGGTACTAGACGGAAATTATTTTATTTCTACTTCAAGAAGCTGCTAACAAGCTGGATTAACTTAAATTCAGTTATTATTTGATATCTTATTGAAAAAGTTCTAGGTTTTCGGATTGAGGTTATATCAAAGATTTCTTTAGAATATGACGATGGCCCCAATCTCAAGCTATTTGAGAATGATATGCTCTAATGTGCCCTGAAGTAGGAATGCCTGATCTGAATCAATCTTTTGAAAAATCAATTCACGGCCAATCAACACAACAATCAACCGATTTTTAGAATCGATTCAAAGTTCAAACTTCAACAATATTTTATTCTGAAATTAATTAAATTATTCGAATGAAATCATCGCATCAATTATCATGAACTGTAACGTTCCATACACAATTCGCACACACAGAAACATGCGAGAGCAACGTTAAAAATCAGATGAACATCGTGCTCGTCTCTCATCGGATTGATAAAAAATACGCTATGAGTTCAGATCGTGGAAGAACACTTTAAGTGTTAAAAAATACCCTGTAAGTAGGTACGAGTAAAACTTTACCAGAAATTCAAATAGACGTGGCTATTAAAAGTATCATGTAAAATGAGCAGTCACGGCACAAAAGCATTACACAGGTACGTGGCAAATAGAGCAATGCACCTACATCAACATTAGACCGGAAGAAAGGGAAGAGGTCGGTAGTTTCCACCGGGAACCGGCAAATTGCAATTATCTTTATTGCGGTAATTTTGAGGCTCCGTGGCGCCCGCGCTCACCGTCATCTAGGAATTGCTGTTTACTATTTAAAATAAAGTGTTTATTACAAATAGTACATAAAGATCTGATAATATTATATACGAAATAGACTTAATTGCAATGAAAATTTGCCTGTATCTAGTATTCTTTTATCTGTGCCTATATTCACCCTCGGCACTGCCTTAGTGCCGAGGAGCAAGTGATAGAGTTTTAATTATTTCTTGTATTGCGTATTTTTTTGTGATAAATATGTAAATTTTCATTATCATTTTATGTTTAGGGTGTAGAAAAAGAAGGCGCTTATCAACAACTTATGTATTTAGAGATAATGGCTATTTAAACATAAGACACGTTTTATATGATTCGAATGGCATATTTAGTTTTGTTGAGTTGACTCTCCAACGCTTAAAGCTTTGAAAAGAATTTGTGTGGCATGAAAGTATAAGGCATACTGCAAAAAAGTACAATAATTAAATTATTAGTATAAAAATAGTCAATAAAGGCTCACATTGCACATCAGTTCGAAATATAATGGCTCACAAAAATACTGTTCGGAAAAATCACCAAAGGTTTGAAATTACCGCATAAAGGCATCATAAATATTATTTGTGAGTTCATCGACGCTTCCGAAATAGCTACTTACGAGTACGTGCTTTATAAAGGAACAATCCAATCCAGTTATTTGAATTTAACCTAAACTATAAATAAGCCCAATTCCCTAAGTGGTTCGAATCGTGAAAGCCGCACTAAATAAGTGAAACAACTACATAAGCTCACACAAGCTATTATAATAAAGATAGACACCGCATACTAAAAGCAATATTAAAGGCATGTTTAATAACCTTGTAAAAGCAGGAAACAAGGTTATAATGACGTGACTGTTATAATATTACATTTTCAATTTACATGATTTTTTCTCATTTAATTAAACTTATTTTTTAGTTATTTTTTTAGCTTTTTTTTTATGTGGAGAAGTAAGAAGACGAGCAAGACGCTCTCCTGATGTTAAGAGATAACGCTGCCCATAATCAGTACAGTGCTACCCAAAATTTCACAATGATGTGCAATTCTAGGTGCACTGCACCAACGCTTCTTACTCAAGAGTCATAAGATGTTAAGACTCTTTAGCCCAGTAATTTCACTAGCTACAGTGCCCTCCTACCGAAGCACAGTAATGTTTGCACATTACTGCTCAGACGGTAGAATAACTGGCACTGTTGGGGTACCCACCTAGACGACCTCCTGCAAAGGAAGTCTACCCCCGGTTCACTAGCTACAGTGCCCTCCTACCGAATGTTTGCACATTACTGCTCAGACGGCTTAGTTTAGCTTTGTTGCGAAATAGTATAATTAATATAAAGTAGGACGGTACATAAAAGAAAACTGATTTGCGTATCGTCTGACATAATTTTATATTATGGTTGAGACGCTGTACGGTTATTAATATAATAAATATTCGATAATAAGTTTTCACCTATAGGTAATAATTAATCATTCGTCAGTATTTAATAATGTATTTTTAGTATTAACTAAATGGCTTCAGTTTAGTCATAAAAGCTGGGTATCCTTCTTCATTACACAAGTCCGTGTTCATAATATTAGAATTAGCTAAAGGTTCAAGCGTTAGGGCACCGTACTCGCGACTGTAACAGTAGGTACAAGTATTTGTTATAATTAAATCCTACGAACCCATGAAATTGTGTGTTTTACGCCAGCCGAGTAATGGGCAAAGTTTCATTGCGCGCTTTTATCTAATTTATTTTTATTGTTATATGAGACAGTTTATGCGACGTTTTATAACCATTCCACTTCTTGTAGGAGCACATGCTGGTACGTGTTTTATTGGCTTCTATTGTCTTGTGCCCTTTGACTCCTCACATTTAATTATAAACATAATATTTAATTAGGTTCTCGTCGTTGATTTACTTTTCTTTTCTTTTTTTTTCTTTTTTATGTAATAGGTGACAAACAAGCAGACGGCCCACCTGATGGTGAGTGGCTACCGTCGCCTATGGATACCTGCAATACCAGGGGTACCGCTGGTACGTTGCCTACCTTTCAAGACTATAAAAACGAATCTCTTCTCTTTAAAATGAATCTTGATTTAATGAGTAATAATAAAACGATGAAGATGACTCTTACCAGACCGGCTGGGTCGAGGTGGCACAGGAAAGAGATATAGGCAATAGAGGGTAGGTCTACCCTAAGCAGTGGGACAGCATAGATTAAATACAAAAAGTTAAAAGAAAAAAAATGTAGAAACGAGACAACTCATTTACCTACGTTTAATAATATAATATTTGAGTTTCGATTAGTTTTAATTAAAGCAGTACCTTTTAACGTAATCCCATTTTTGCATAGGCCGCTTTTTGTAGGTCGAACCTTATCTTATTTTCAAGTTAATAATTTAAATATTTAACCAAAACCAAATATTTAGTTTAAATGATTATTTTTTAGTTTTGTGAATATGTTTTTGTATAACATAAAGAGTATATAAGAAGAGTTAGAGTATAATAATTTAAATAATTCGGTTATATCAGCATATGTATATTTTTCCTCGAAAAGAAGAATCTACTTTATTACGTTGTTTATTTTGTATATAGTTGAAAAACCATAATTTGTAATTTGTGGTTCAGTTTAATAACATAATCATTTATGTAATTTTTTAATTCATAATTCATTTAATCACAAGCGAAAATGGGTATACAAAAAGGTAACAGTAGAAATGTAAAAACATTCAGATCGCCATTATCTACCTTTCGGCATACTGTGTTGAAAACAATAATAATTACATAATATTAATAATAATAAAAGAATGTCAAATTAAATACAAATTACATTAAAAAATAACATCTTCAATGTCAAGGTAAAAATTAATACATGTCAAAAGAAAATAATAATAATTTAAAAATATCATTACATTATAAAAATCACATTAATCATTTAAATTTTGTCTGATAAGAAGTCATGGACACTGTAGTAAGCTTTAGATAGTAATAACAACTTGACTCTTTTTTTAAACATTACAATTGTTTTAGCCTCAAGTATAGATCTGGGCAAATGGTTATAGATTCTAGGAGCCATACAGAATACGCTTTTGTTGTGTAGCGCCGTCATGTTTAAAGGAAAACAGACTTTATGTTGAAGGCGTCTGCTCCTAAAATTACTATATAAATGTAAATTTTGACGCACAAATATGACAGTTTCTAAAATATATATACATGGTAGAGTCAAAATCTTTAGGCTTAAAAAATATGGCTTACAACTGTCCGTTTGTTTCAATTTGCAAATAGCCCTAATGCATCTCTTTTGAGCCCTAAATACACGCTCCTTGTCAGTGCAATTGCCCCAAAACATGATACCATATCTAAGACACGATGCTACATAGCCATGGTAGGCTGTTATTACCGTGGATGTACTCATTCTCTTAGAAAGCATATATAGAGAGTAAGAGAACTGGTTTAATTTTAAGCATAAAGCCTCAGCATGACTTTTCCAGTTCAAACTGGAATCAATATTCAAACCTAAAAACCTTGTGGTGTCAATTTGTTTAATTTTATGTCCTGAATAATCTATTTCATAATATATTTTAACAAAATATCAAGTTTTAAATGAGTGTAAAATGTTCCTTTAAAACTGTACCGAGGGAGACTTTTATTAGAGCAACATGATTGCTTGAAATAGTGATATCCATGCCGTGAGTACGCCGGATATAAAA
Organism: Hemithea aestivaria; assembly: GCA_947507615.1. Taxonomy (NCBI): domain Eukaryota; kingdom Metazoa; phylum Arthropoda; class Insecta; order Lepidoptera; family Geometridae; genus Hemithea; species Hemithea aestivaria. The sequence goes on along the minus strand of OX382334.1, from coordinate 7,788,748 downwards.
ATGTATTATAATAATTTTATTTAAAATCATTGTTTTGCCGCTTTTCAAATGGAAAATATATTGTGAACATTTGATTGATGGAAAAATCAAAAATGCAATAAATGTAGGTATTCCAAATTACTTTAGACATTATAAAGGCTAAATTTATGCAGTAAAACTGATGTAAATTTCTAAATATATTTATTTTAATTGTTAAATAGTATATGATAGAAGGAAAGCGTGGCATAAAAAAATGACATAGACACCCGCTAAAAAGTATTTTTAAATGCCACGAGCATAGTTTAGTGTAGATATAATTTAAAGCTTAAAAATTATAAATAGCAAACGTAACGTAAAGTTTTGCTTAAAAAAATTCTACTTGTAATGTATTTCTTTTTGTGTGGTGTACAATAAAGCATTATCTATCCATCTATCTATCGAAAGAAAAGAGATCGCTTTTAGCGATAAGACCGCCAATTGTTAAGCTTATTTCTGTGTAATCTTAGTTCAAAGCTATATTATTGTATTTGTGAGCAATAAAGATTTTTCTATTCTATACTATCTATGAAAAATGTGATGGATTCCAGGAATGGTTTATTTCCAAAGTAAATAATAAATTATCGTAGGAAATTGTCTACACGGAAAAATGGCTGCATTCTGTAATTGCCGGAAACAGGGTTCAACTCTAGTTTAAAGCAATTTATATTTTTAAATTGAAATTCTCAGTGTTTCTTTTCAAACTTTTGTATGAACATTGCGCACATAGGTGTTTTTTTATAAAAATATGTCGAATTTTCCTAGCAGTATAGAGGCCACTAAAACCTTACGGTTACAGCCTGCGGTTACAGCTATGACATTCACACGAAAACCTAACTTATAAAATTGCTAAAACCCGACGCAAAGCGCCCCTTTTCTGCCTTTCTTGGTCATAAAGTATTACCTACGCGAAGTATTAAGGATTATTTCGGCCTTTTGCTGATATTGTAACGCGTATGCCTTTACGGTTTTTCCAATTTCCTTATAAGCTATTATTTTCGATTGCTGTTTCTACATACAGAGATACTATTTTGCTTTATTTGTGTTAACCGATGGTCTAGGTCAACGATCGCCTGACATTAACTGACTTCGGCGGTCCATTGCAGTTTTTGAAGAAGAATGAAGATTTTTGCAACAGAGACATTAAGTTATTAGCGTGGTCAATGTCGACCACATCTTTGTAGCAGGTGGGGTGTGGTCAACTACAGGCCTCTTTAGTAAAAAAACAAGTGATATTTAATTTTTTTTTAAAAAAACAAGCTTTTATTATTATTATCATCTAGCACTAAAGTACCTACTCATCAAGACAAATCAATAAATGAACCCAAACTCGATTGCATCGTTTAATTATGGAGGTGAAATTTTGGGTCTTTCGCTGTTTCGCACCACAAGCGGTTCGCACCGCGGTGTGAATCGCACAAGTACTCGTTTTGTCGTAGTCGATTCATACCGCGTTTATAAAATAAAACAATATCGTTTTTCGAATGTCAGATTCAAATTCAAAATTGTACTGTACAGTCGGATGGAAAAAACATATTAAATGGAAAAACATTAAGATATGAATGAACCTAACATGTAAAAACCGGTCAAGTACGAGTAGGACTCGAGCACCGAGGGTTCCGTACAAACCTACGAGTTTCTACGGAACCCTAAGGAAAAGTGGGTATAATATTATATACTATGGGTTTTGATTGCCTTGCGAGTACTTGCGAGTTTGAAAATATGCGGCTAAAATTGCTGTTTCTTTTGATTGCGTTGACATAGATATTTGATATTTTTACAGCTTAAAGTTATTATAAAGCTAAGTATTTGGTATGAATTTCAATTTAATACCTGTACGCGTTCTTGAGGAAAGGGATAGTAAATACAAAATTATTAAAAATATTTTTTTATATGATGTAACTAAAAATTTACAGTTTTCGCAATTTTTCCTGTACCTGTGATTTAAGACGTTGCTGCGTACCAAATTTCAAGATTCTGAGTTAACGGCAAGTACCCTGTAGGTTTTGATTCCCTTGAGAGTAGTCGCGAGTTAAAAAATACGGCTAAAATTGCTGTTTCCTTTGAATGCGTTGAGATTAGGGCTTGCAGTATCGGTACCATTTCAGGAACCGGGAATTTCGAAACCGATACTCACACGGTACCGGGAAATTCCCGGGAAATCGATACTTTCGATACTTACAAAAAAAACTTAAGAAAATTCAATTAAAATGCCTTATTATAATCAATAAGAAAGTTAGTTATCGATTCATATATTATCAACTTATAATTATTATCAATTTAAGTCAACTAAGGACTCAGTCATAATACCTAGGTATATTTATAAATAGTGATTTCACATTAGAAGCCTATATAAAACATAAGGTTACAATAAATACTGTATATTCATTATAATTTCATTAGTTTTTTTTTTATACAAAAAAATAAGAAAACGAGCTAGATGCTCCACCTGATAGTAATTGATAACACTGCCCATTATCTGTACAGTGCACACAGGATTTCACAATGATGTAATATTCTAGGCGCACCAACGCTTCTTATTCGAGAGTCATAGGATGTTCAGATTTTTCAACCCAGTTATTTCATTAGCTACAGTGCCCTCCTATCAAAGCACAGTAATCTCTGCTCGAGCGTTAGAATAACTGGCACTGTTGAATGTAGGAGTGCCCACCTAGTCGACCTCCAGCAAAGGAAATCTACCCCCGGTCCCCAGTAGGTAATAATAAAGTCAAGTAAAATAGAAAAACATCGAAATCTTCATGGCTGGTGTAACATGGTTTGGCATTCTTACTCTTCGATTTGACAGGTTTGTTCTGTTCTTTACCGATCTTATGATCTCGGCAACTGGGATGCTGGTAAGGATTTTTGATTATCCATACCAAATACCATTGACTTTTGAAGTAGTAAATCGTTTTGTTTATCGCGACGAGTGCTTCACTGACACTAGTATTTTAGTTTTAGTGTTGTTTATTATAATGAGACCAATCGTCTTGTTTACTCTTGAAAGCAGAGAACCGAGTTCTCCTTCAGACTTCGCAAGATACTGTAAATTGCAAGTTGCTTGTATTTCTTCCACTTCTCAAAAGCTCTCCTCATAATATATTCCCCATACAGGACAGTAAATTATTAATGCTAAAAACTAATAAATAATTAATCACTTCTATTGAGGATTTCGTTTCGTTTTCAGGGTTTTTCCATCTTTCTCTTTAATTTATGACTTTGTTCATAATCAATATCTCCGAGTGTCAATTTAGTTTCCGGCCCGGTTTTGGGACTGTGGACCCCATATTTGCTCTTAGAACATTAATCGAATCTTATAGAGAACTCTCTGGATATAGCATTCTTAGATTTGCAGAAAGCATTTGATTATGTTCCAAGATGCGTCATATGGTGGGCTTTGAGACACAAAGACATACCGGAAGCTTACATTGATATAATTAGGGATATGTACTCTGATTCCGTGTCAACGGTTAGGATTGCAGTTGGTGATACCGATCCATTTCTGGTCACTGTTGGTGTACACCAAGGTTCCGCAATGAGTCCCTTCCTATTTAGTGTTGTGCTTGATGTTGTTACGTTCAAATGCCAGCCCCGTGGGTAATGATGTTGTCACATAGCACTAATAGACGAAGACCAAATGAGCCTGGAGCAAACAGTGAACCGGTGGAAGGAAGCGCTGGAGAACGGCGGTCTTAAACTAATGTAGCGAAGACTGAGTACTTAGTCTGTGATAATACGGATCCCAACTCCATCAAAATCGGTGATGAACAGGCCGCAAAGACGGAATAATTTAAATACCTTGGATCCGTATAACATACGTCGGGGGGAATTGACCAAGATATCAAAGCACGGACTAGCTCCGCTTGGGGCAAATGGCGTGAGGTCACAGGCATGATCTGTGATAAAAAGATGCCACCAAAGCTCAAAGGACTAATTTATAAGAGCATTATTAGACCCGTACTTCTGTATGATAGCGAGACATGGCCTGCCCTGCAGCGACATGTCCAGGAGCTCCATGTCGCGGAAATGAAGATGTTGAGTGAGATGAATTTGTGACGTTACGAGACGAGATCGCATTCGAAACGAACACATCCTTGGAAGTCTTCACGTACGTGACGTTGCGGATAAGCTCCAGGAGAGTCGTCTGAGATGGTATGGCCATGTCATGCGTAGACCACCAGAGTATGTCGGGAACAAATGTTTAGACCTTGTTGTCACCAGAGCAAGACCACGCGGTAGGCCCAAGCGACGCTGGCTTGACGTGCTCAAGGACTTAAGAGCCAATAACTTAACTAAGGAGGATGCTCAAGATCGTGCGAAATGGAAGAGGTATAGCCGGAAAGCAGACCCTGGCAGTAGTCGGGATAATGCTCAGTAGAAGAAGAAGATTATGGTTAGTAAAATCTGGTACATTTTCGATAAAAAAGAGCTTAATCTCATGTTCTTAGTATTTTAAAACACTTGATAGATTTAAATTAACAAAATTAAGCAGTATTTTATTAAAACATTCTATAAAATAATCAATTATAAATAAGGAATCAAAAGTATCGAAAGTATCGATTCCCGGGATTTTTAAAAAAAGTATCGGTACCGAAATTTAAAAAAAAAATCGGGAATTCCCGGGATTTTCGATACCGGGATTTCCCGGGAGCATGCCCTAGTTGAGATAGAGGTTTGATTTTATTACAGTTTAAGGGTATAATAGACCTTAGTATTTGATATGAATTTCAGTTTGATACCTGCACGCGTTCATGAGAAATAAGGTAGTAAGTATGAAATTTTTAAAAATATTTTTTTATATGATGTAACTAAAAATGTACAATTTTCGCAATTTTTCCTTTATCTGTGCTCTAAGGAGTTGCTTCGTGCCAAATTTTAAGATTCTAAGATCACGGAAAGTACCCTGTAGGTTTTGATTTTTTGAGAGTACTTACGATTTTAAAATTGCGACTAAAATTGCTGTTTCTTTTGAATGCGTTGACATAGAGGTTTGATTTTATTACAGTTTAAAGGTATTATAGACTAGAGTATTTGATATGAATTTCAATTTAATACGTCTACGCGTTCATGAGAAAAGGGGTAGTAGGTATAAAATTATTCAAAATATTTTTTTCATATGATGCAAATAAAAATTTATGATTTTCGCAATTTTTCCTTTATCTGTCCTCTAAGGAGTTACTTCGTGCCATATTTCAAGATTCTGAGTTCACGGGAAGTGCCCCGTAGGTTTTGATTTATTTGGTAATGTCGAAAATTTGCTGAAATTTGCGACATATTCGACTATATCTTTTGATTGCGTTGGCCTAGAAGTTTGAAATTTTCACAGCTCTAAGAGGCAATAGACCTTAGTTTTTCTTATAAATTTCAGCTTGTTACCTCCACGCGTTCCTGAGAAAAAGGGTCTTGACAGACAGACAGACAGACAGACAGACAGACAGACAGACAGACAGACGGACGGACAACAAAGTGATCCTATAAGGGTTCCGTTTTTTCCTTTTGAGGTACGGAACCCTAAAAATTACAATTTCTTAAATTTTTATTTATGATATTATTATTTAAGAATACTAATTTTTGCCTATGAGCTACCAGGCGTTCAGAAACTTCAAGAGATCTTTTCAATAAAATCTTCGTACACTTGTGTGTTCATCGTACCATTATTATAATCTACTATGATTAGAATACTGGTTTTAGCTTACAAAGCACTAGGTGCCCAGAAAGAAGAAGAGATAATATGTAGAAGATGTTCGACTCATTTTGTGAAATTCGGTTCGGTTTTCGGTGAGGTTAGGATTTGACAAATTTATTTCGATTTTCAATTTATTTTCGTACATTTGGTTGATATTTTTTAACATGAATATAGTCGAGAAGAGGACGAATCTAAGAAACCATAGATTATCAAAATCGGTCCAGGCGTTCTTGAGTTATGAGTATTGAAAATTTTACGAAGTACCAGGATACCAGAAACATGTAGGAGTTGTTCAGGTCATTTTGTGAAATTCGGTTTCTTATTCGGTTCGGTTTTCGGTGAAGTTAGGATTTGACAAATTTATTTAGATTTTTTTTACTTAATATGGTTGATATTTTTTAATTCGGATGAGGATTCGGTTCGGTTTCCGGTTAAAATTGCAATTTAGTTTAACGGTATTCATAAAAACAAAATATAGCCAATGTCTTCCTCAATAAGGCCATATACACCAATTTATTGAATAACCAAAAACCTTGTATGTAAGTTAGATAAGTACCAGGATATCATAAATGCGAGGAAGTTTTTATATCTTATGCACTCAAAATATGGCCAATATCATCCCCAATAAGGTACTATACACCAATTTACTGAATAACCAAAAACTCTGTATGTAAGTTAGATAAGTACCAGGATATCATAAATGCGAGGAAATCTTATACATAAGAGAATTAGCTGACCCATGCTATTTTGTCAGCGTGTATTAATAACTAATAAATACATACGTGTAATATAATGTTGTGCCCAACAAATGTTTTACAGTATCACCTGCAAGGAATTACTAAATAAATGTTTTTTCTATAACCTTTTATTATGCAAAGTATGATAATAAATAACTATAATGTTCTCAAGACAACTTATATTGATCACCTTATATTATTCTATGACTGACTGTACCTGTTCTCCGAATTATCTTAAAAAAGGGAAGTTCTATATTTGCGAAAACGGTTCGAATGTCGCCTGTCTTCGTTTTGTCGTAGTCGATTCATACCGCGGTATGAAACAACTACGTCAAACGAGTACTTGTGCGATTCACACCGCGGTGCGAACCGCTTGTGGTGCGAAACAGCGAAAGACCCGAAATTTTGTATGCATGTGTAAATCGGATGACAATGCAATATTGTCATGACATGGAGGTGATTTAACGATGGAGCTGGAAGATGGCCATAGGAAGTATGCATGTCATGTCATGACAATATTGCATTGTCATCCGATTTATACATGCATGCAAAATTTCACCTCAATCAGAAACCGGAAAGTGGGTCAAATTAAACTTGCAAGATTCGATTACAGACACAGTCAGACAACAGACAGGTGAAAATAAATAAGAGTAAAAAAGCTTGTTAAAACTAAAAACGTCCCAACCGCTCTTACAAAAAAAAACAAACTTTTGTTGTATTTTTGTTTCATGTAACAATTAAGTTATATTGCCTAACTTACAGCACTTTCAGCCTGGTTAAAATTGTGTTTCGAAATTCCTGCTAACCGAACTAGTAGGTAAACTCATTACAAATATTCGAAAAACTATATAAATAAAGTTTGGTCGTTATCCTTCGCACAAGGAGATCTAAGAAAAATAATGATATCGCCTTCTTAGTACTTACCATCGTTTGGGAATTGAGTTAAAAAACTTGTTAAAACTGTTTCTCGTGCCGCAGAATATTAATATAAATGCTGGAAAGTGCTGAAAAGTATCAATATGGTAATAGAGTCATAAATTCTAAAACTAAATTTATCTCTAATATAAGAGTGTACTTAAAAAGAATTATTAAAATTGTTTTCCAGTGATTGATTCATAGTAAAAGTTAGTTATCGTTGAACAATTACTTTCTTTTGTTTGTAAAAACCATCAGTATAAAAAGTTCCACATTGTCACTATATCAAAGAAAATGCTCAAAAGAAATTTACTTTACAGTTTCCTTTAAAATGCAATGCCCTTTCAGGGGCCGGTTGCCGCGATGTTATAACTTTACATTTCGTCTTAAAAGGCTAACAAAAAGTTCATAAAAATTCAGTCGGGAAGAGGCGAGCCGGCCTTTTTGGTCGTCTTGCGACGGACCCGAGTAAAAAAGCTTCGGCGGGAACTTATTTGGGGAAGTCGATTTAAGTTACGGAAAAATGAGGAGGTGTACTTAAAGTATAACAGTAACTCTATAAGCAGAGTGTTTTTGTGCAAATAAACATCTTTCAATGATTTATTATTTACATTACCTACTTAAGTGAAAATTTGGGGTGAATATTAGGAATATTTTAAATTATTGAATTTACAGTAGCAATAACTAAGCTATATTGTTAGTTCTTCCAGCCTTAGTTTCATCTTTATCATCATCATCATCATCATCAACCATAAGGCACCTTCCTCTTTCTCCGACTCATAACAGAAAAGACTGACTCATGTTACAGACAGCAGAGAAAAGCATCAGTCATAATACTATTAAAAAGTCTTAAAATAGATGTATCGCATTTTTCATAATTTCTCTTTAAAACAGTATTTTGTTCATATTGCAAGTTGCATTATTCGCAACTTATAATGTCCTGTGTAAAACTGGTGTAATCTTAGTAAACTGTGCCATTACACTAATTTCACAGTCAGTGAACACGAAAACGTGTTCATAAACTACACGGAGTTGTAGTAAACTTAGGAATTTGGCGTTCAGCCGAGATATAATTCTTTAGGTGCTTTACGATGTTAACTAAAGCCTGCTTTTTGAAATCAATAAAGAAATCAAGTAAAAAATAATTTGCTTGGATAAAAACTGAAAAAGCAATAAGGATGTTGACTAATTTTTGGAATTGCTTTTATATGATAGATAGACCCATTTCATACACGAATATCATATTTTTATGCAAAATTATACGAAATTTCCAGTAGCAATAACTAAGCTATATTGTTAGTTCTTCCAGCCTTAGTTTCATCTTTATCATCATCATCATCATCATCAACCATAAGGCACCTTCCTCTTTCTCCGACTCATAACAGAAAAGACTGACTCATGTTACAGACAGCAGAGAAAAGCATCAGTCATAATACTATTAAAAAGTCTTAAAATAGATGTATCGCATTTTTCATAATTTCTCTTTAAAACAGTATTTTGTTCATATTGCAAGTTGCATTATTCGCAACTTATAATGTCCTGTGTAAAACTGGTGTAATCTTAGTAAACTGTGCCATTACACTAATTTCACAGTCAGTGAACACGAAAACGTGTTCATAAACTACACGGAGTTGTAGTAAACTTAGGAATTTGGCGTTCAGCCGAGATATAATTCTTTAGGTGCTTTACGATGTTAACTAAAGCCTGCTTTTTGAAATCAATAAAGAAATCAAGTAAAAAATAATTTGCTTGGATAAAAACTGAAAAAGCAATAAGGATGTTGACTAATTTTTGGAATTGCTTTTATATGATAGATAGACCCATTTCATACACGAATATCATATTTTTATGCAAAATTATACGAAATTTCAATTTAAAAATACGGAAATAAAAATGATTTTTTGAATGCCGCCTAAAACGTTCCGAACTGTCATCTGACAGCGCGTGACGTCACACCACTGGCCTGTACTTACGCTTCCTAAGCAATGTTCCTGATTTCGACACATTTGAATTATTCATAACTTAGAAACCACTGAACTGATTTTGATGCAACTTATACTGTTCCCTTAGTTGGTCCATACTTAAACCAAAAATAAAGTCAATAACTAAAATGTCTCTCTGAAAATATAAGATCCATTTTGATTATTGACTTTTTTTTGCTTAAATTCGGACCAACTTAGGGCACCGTATAAGTTGCATCAAAATCGGTTCAGTGGTTTTTAAGTTATGAATAATTAAAATGTGTCGAAATCAGGAACATTTCATAGGAAGCGTAAGTCCCGCTGACTGCGTGCGGTGCGGTGCGTGCCAGTGGTGTGACGTCACGCGCTCTGATTGGCGTTCGCATTCGCGTAAGAATAAGTAAAAATTATTGAAATTAAAATTGATTTTATTTAATTTTGGCTTGTGAATAGATCCTTAAAATGTGATTATAGGTTTTTAAATACTGTCTTTTATGTGAAAAACATAAGTTTATATGAATTCGTGACATGTGTCAACATCCCTATTTATTTATTTAATTACTGCGCCCAACGGTTTTTGCGCCCGTTGTACTGCACCTATGTGTTAATTAGTTTAGGCGTGAAAGAGAAACAAACATACCTCCAGACATCCTGACATCCATACATTTTTATAAACTTTCACGTTTATAATTTTAGTAGGATTTACTTGAATATAATATACATATATTTATTTCGCCACTAACACTTGCAACTACTGGAAACTGCAGCATTCGTCTATAATCGGTACTATTCATAGAAGAGAATTTATTTTTTTAACAACTTTTATGTGTGAAAAGACAACACACACGTTCTATTTTACACACTGAACCAAAATAAGCAAACGTGTAACATGAACTCTCATTAAAATGAATATAAAATTCTCTAGCGTCCAAGTCCCAATCATTAAATTCATTTAACAAAGTACATAAAAATCGTCCGTAAGCATAAAGTGTGCGAATTATTCGATTCATTTCAAAGGAATCCTACTAAAAGGAGCGCAAGACTAACTCAAAGCAAAGCTTTTATATCTCGTTTCGAAGCGCCTTATTGTCTCGCGCGGTATATGTATTAAAGCTTGCTTTCTCTTGCGTAAATAAAATCTATCGGAGAGAGAAGTGGTCGGGAGCAAGTGCAAGGGTCTATGCTTACACTGGGTCACAGTTACATAGGTTAGACTTTTTTAAACCCTTGCAACGTGCACTTTGTTGATTCAAATTCAAAATGATTAAATTCTAAATGCAATGAAGTGGTGGTGATTGAAGAAGTGATTTCACATTCTGGACTTCTGGATTACCCAGTTCGAATCCTTAGCTCACCCCACCAATGACTTATTTTTGAGTTAGTTTTGAGCGGTTTTCCACTCACTATATTTTATCCGTGGCTACCACCCATAGGACATAACATTTAATTGGTCATTATGGCCGTATTTCGGCATGAAGTTCAGTGAAGTAAGAGAGGAATTTACCCCACTTATATAACCAACAACGGGTTGACAATTCCACTGGTGTTGCAGATGTCTAGAGGCGACATAGTTGGGCCGTCGTTTAATACTAAGCAAATCGTCTGTCTCAAACGAAATAAAACCTTTAAAGAGTGAGTATAACAAAATCAGCATGTTTTACAAAATGTTCATTGTATATATATTATTCGAACAAAACTTGATGTACTGTATATATTCATGCAGTCTAGGTGTAATGCCTCATGCGAGTGCCGAGGACAATGCAAAGTAGATTGAATTGGAAAAAAGACTCGAGTAAAATGGTGGCTTTCGGCACCCTCGGGAGCTCGTTGTAAAGGGTTAACAATGAGAACAGTGTCCGTAGATGGCACCTCTTTGTATCCTACTTCATACGATTTGACGATGGTATTATGTGGAAGTGCGGTTGGAATTCACTTATCTATAAATATCGGTACGAAGGCTTAATATCATGTGTATGGAAAACTCGGCATCATACAATTTGGTACATCGATAGTTAAAACTTGAAAAGACACGGGTGCGTTGGATATATTATTTTTACATGAAAGTGGATGCGTTCTATTTTAGCCGGGTTCATCTAATTATTATGTAATTTACAAAGTAAAAAATATTTACCTAGCTATTATTTTTTAACCCTACTACTCGAATAATTTATTATTCTATTGGCACATATCCCATTTTAATTTTGGCATTGGTAAATGGAGATTACATTTTTTCACATTAAAATTGATTTAGAAAGAGAAATGAAGAATATTAGCAGTTATTCTACCGCCTGAGCAGTGATGTGCAAACATTACTGTGCTTCGGTAGGAGGGCACTGTAGCTAGGGAAATTACTGGGCTGAAGAGTCTTAACATCTTATGACTCTCAAGTAAGAAACGTTGGCGCAGTGCACTGGGTAGCACTGTGCTAATTATGGGCAGCGTTATCTCTTACCATCAGGAGAGCGTCTTGCTCGTCTTCTTACTTAGTTGTATATTAGGTAGCAGTAAATACTATACATATTAGCTATAATGAATTCCTACGAGTTCACTAAAATACACATATTAATGTATATAAATAAGAAAATTAAAATGTAATTAATATTTCGTTTTAATTACACGACTGAAATGTACTCATTTGCTGCACTACCTTTAGTGATTAAAAATTCCCGGAATGAAGAGAAATAGGAAATTCTTTCGTTAAATAGCAGTTGCCGCATAAAAACGAGTTTAAAGAGGAAAGTTCAACAATTTATTAATTACGTTAGTCGCTATTCACTCACCAGCTATTTACGGTTAAAAAAGTTATGCAAATTAGCACATACTATTCCTACTTAGCTTTCCAACCGACCTCGTTTTTAAGTTATAATATTTAATGTATGTATTTCTGATTATTAACTATTTGCAGATTTTTTAGTATAAACTACTCGTATGTGAACTAAATAAAAATTGAGCAATATTTTTTTCACATTTTTATAAGTTATTACACAATACTTATTTATAAGAAAATGTTGTAGAAACTTTTTTGTATAACTTTTTAAAGTATATAGTAAAAATTTTAGTAGTTAGTAAATTACAAACGAATTGTACTTTATCTTACTTTCATATCGCAAAGTTTGAATTATAAAGGTCAAATAGAATTTATATAGGTACACAAACATTTAATAATACTTTTAATAAAAAAATACTTTAAAGGAAATATAGCACGTACAATTCTATTCTTAAACTTGAATTCCTGTTACAATACCCTAGTTTGTATCTCAGTTTCAAAAACTACTATTTTACCTTATGTTAATTTTATTAATCGGGATTTATCGCGTAATTATTATTATGTTAGTTTTACAAAAGCATAATTATAAAACCAACCACGTGATCACGGATCTTGCAACAGATCCGAAACGTCGAGGTTGGTAATAATGTTTTTGTAAAACTAGCATAATTATAATTACGCGATAAGTCCCGATTAATAAAGTTAGATTGATAGATAGATAGAATACTCTTTATTGTCACACCACAAATATACATAGAATAGAAAAAAAACAACAAAAAAGACGTGTGGCACTCGGAGACTGCCGCGGTAAAGCTATTGCATAGCATTTTTATCTATAGATGGAAAAACTAAAAAGTATCACCGCTGTGCCGGTCGGAGTGGGGGGTGTTAGGTTTTTTTCGTTACGGAATTTCTGGATTCGGTCCCCACGCTCAAGGCCCGCGATAGAAGCTATGCAATATTTAGCTTAAAAGAAAAAGTAAATTAACATGAGTTCAGATCGCGGAAGTTTAAAGTGTTATACTATTTTACATCCATTATAACTAAAATAGCCCCTATTGTGCTGGTTACAGTAACTTGTCACTCGTACAACATTATGGTAGAGTCTTTTCAAAGAAATGCAAGCCAGAGCTATCTGTCTCGTACTATTGAATATTGAATGAAGAAAGCGGATTGTTTCCTTAAAGTTTCCAACTAAAGTTAGCGTTGTTACATACATTTTGTTTTTAGTTCAACTTCGTAATATTTTTGTTGGTAATCGCAGTTTTTCCGCAAAACTGATTTAAGACAACCCGGGCAAAGTTTGTTACGATAAAGGCATTTCTATGTAACAAAAAACACTCTATGGTATCGGCTGAATAAATAATTTGTGCACCATTATAAATATTAATATAATAATATATTATTAATAATAATCAGAATAGAATAGAGAACGAATAATGTTAGTATGTTCTCGTAGTATTACATTGCTTATTGTAACATATTGTGAATTTTAGTTCAAAGGGTATATTTTAGGTTTTAAAACAATTTTGTTACAAGTATTTTCACAATAAAAACTTAAGTTTTTTTTTCAATGAAAGTTAGCCTTTGATCACGATTGTGATGTTAAGAGACTATGCGGCCGGAGATGGTAAAAGACTTAACCTAGAAGGCGGGATAAATCCCTCCAGAATATATGTACTCTGTTACATTGTGTAAGGTTATAAGTGGTTTCTATTAGTACATTAATCGGTTGTAATTAAATTATGAGTTAACACGTATAATATGTATACAATAATTAATTTCAATTAATAAATTAATTAACTACTCGTATTTATCAAGGTGTTATGTAATGCGTCGAATTACACGTAAATTAATTGTTAACATCATACATTAACAACGACTACTTTAAGTGTGCTACAGAAGGTAATGTACATAATCTTTAAGTAGTTACAATTTATTGTTTGTCACATTTGCGAAAAAAGTATATAATAATATAATATAAAATTGCGATTATTTTATCCTTATTGAAATGGATCAATTGACTTGACTTAGATTTTGTCCGGAAAGGGTGGGCACTATCGTATATTTTGAGATACTTCCGTAAATTGTGTCCTCAAACGCACGCGCGCACGAGTGGAAAACGCGATGAAATCTTTTTAATCCATAAGCATTAGGTACTTGGCCAGCAGTTTCAAAACATTTTTATTTTCATTCTAATAACTTTTTTTTTGTTTAGTCTGTACTGTCCCACTGCTGGGCAAAGACCTCTCCCAAATCTTTCCACTTATCTCTTTCCTGCGCCACCTCGGCCCACCCGATCTGGTGCGCGTCCAAATCATCTCGTCATCGTTTCCTAGGCCGGCCTCGGCGGCGTCGCTTTTCTCTAGGTACCCATTCTGTAGAGATCTTTGCCCAGCGGTCGGGGTGCATACGACTAACGTGACCCGCCCATTCCCATTTTAGCTTTGCTGATTTGTAGCCAACATCTGTGACTCCCGTCTTCGCTCTTATGACGGTGTTGCGCACTCTATCTGTCCTTTTGATCCCCAGGATGCTGCGCTTCATTGCTCGTTGGCAAACCCCAAGGCTGAATTTCTGTAACTCGGTCAGTGACCAGGTCTGGGCACCGTAAGTAAGGATGGGGAGAATACACATGTTGATAAGCTTGCGCTTCAAGGAGATCGGTGGGGGACCTACCGACTTCATTAGCATCTTCATGAACCAGTAGCTCTTCCAGGCGTTGTCGATACGGCGACTGATTTCTTTTTCTTGCCTATTTTCGAAAGATACTAATTGGCCCAAGTAGACATACTCATCGACATAGTGTATTTGTTCCCCATCTACCTCGACCTTGCGCTTCGAGCTATTAGTCATTACCTGAGTTTTGGACCGATTCATTGCTAATCCCACCTCGAGGCTTGCAGCGCTAAGTTTTTGTAGCATAGTTTGGAGTTGGAGAGCTGAAGGGGCAAAAAGGACAATATCATCAGCAAATCTAAGGTTTATTAAACTTTTATTAGGTACCGATTTCAATGCCCTCATTGGCCCAAGAGAGATAATAAGAACTTAACATTTAATTTTTAATATTAATTATGTACCTATGTATTTTCTATAACGTGTGGTGTACAATAAAGTAGTATTATCTTATCTTAAGTGTAACTATAGATATTCTATATTGCAGTAGAGAAGAAGCAACCGTGTGAGGTAGCTAGTCACGTAATAAAGTTTCTCTGCATCCTTCTTAAGTACACTTAAGTATTTTCTTACAAAATATTATAATACTCGCTCCTAGCGTATTAGTATGGAGCTTGGTATAATGAAAGTCTTTGTCTGAAACTTATAAGTTTTACAGATAATAACTTGAGTGTTAAGACGTTATGATATTTTAATCTTTTTAATTTCAAACTTTTAAATTAAATTATTTTATATTATTTTTAGGTGCGACTTCGAATTTGTGACTGAGTTTTTTAAGTGGTAAATATTTTTTTTGGTGTCAATTACGCAACAATTTAGTATTTAAGAATTTAATTTTGAATCTATAAAACGATTTTAGTTTAAAAAATAACTTAAACCAGCTTAACGTTGAGTTTAACGTTGAGTTTTTTCACCATTGTTGACTTCACCTTTAAATATTGAAGCAATTGAACGAATACAAATAAAATACAAGGATATCTGATGTACTGAAAATAACAAAAATAAACCTAGTCATTAGCCTAACATCAGTACAAAGATTAAATTCCACATAACAATAATAGAAACATTAAGCCGAAACACACGACCTCTAGATCCTGATACAATTGTATTTTTAATGCCAAAAAATATTTTGTTTCACGCTAAATAAACCTATTATTCTTTCAAATTATAATGTTCGTTCACTGACCTTTTCTCTCCCTCCCACCTTCGTGGCGGAATACAATGGGCCTGTTGTTTTCTCGCCTCCACTGAACTGTGGGTGGTGGTACTCCTGTGGCACTGCAAGCCAGTCTGATGCTGCCGGTCTCTTGGGCTGAGCTGCCTTCAGCTATCGTGTCTATTATGTCTGGTGGGATCACCACTGACAGGTGACCCATCTGTAGAAAATATTATAATTATAGACGGTGACTTCTAACCAATTCGAAAACATTACGCTTTATATATGCCAGGGAGAGATTTATCATGTATCCCGCTTTCTAGGTTTAGTTTGGTACCATCTATGGTCGCAGCGTCGCTTGACATCACGCGAGATTGTGATCAATGACTAACCCTAGATGAACAAAATAAAAAATAAATATTTTTAATTTCTGCCATGCTTTGTAAACAATTAACCATGTAATAACTCAATAAGATGCATCTTTCTGATCTAAACATAGATCTACCATATTATACCTGTTCGACAAACAAAAAGGTCTTATAACTAACCTAACCCTGTTCCTGTAACTTTAATGACGTTTTTTATCCAACGTTATTTATAGAAATTGCCAATATATAATAAAAATACCATTGACATGTTCGAAACCAGCCTGGCTAATAAATGCATGGCTCGTAGGTACTTTTAGCATACAAGACAAGTACCTACAAAGAAGAGTTTAGATGCGAACTTTGCCTAACATTGAGACTGCAGATTATACAACAAAAACTTAATTTCACGTCAAGAAAAGTAACTCTACAAAACGAAATGAAAGAAAATATCATCATTTACTTAGCCGGCTTTGTTGGTTATATTAAATTTTGAAGTAATCATTAGCAAAAGTGATGAGATAGGATCTTTCCTTTCAAAGAAAAAATTATAACGAAAAACTGGGGAAAGTAACAATACTAAACTGCGTCGTTATTCTTGGGCTTTCTGCTTTCATGGAGTGAATCTCGTCTGCATGCAATTCGTATGAGAGTATGAGTTAGAATTACGAATGTATTCACACAATGCGTCGCAGCAATGAACCTCGGGGTTTCCAAGAAAGCTACATAATAGTGAACATTCAGAAGCAACTTCATTAGTTGGAACGGGAACAAATGTAGCTCGTGAGCCATACAATGAAATACACGTTTTTCGGTTGACTTTTACTTACAATGTGTACTGTTTACGGCTGCCCGTTTAGGATAGAATTGAAAACACATATTATAATGACACTTTCTTGCAAACCGAGTTACATTAACTAGTTCTAAATATAAAACTAGAGGTAAACAATTAGCGGTCTAGGCGCATAAAGCAATCTCTTACAGACGTCTATAGGCGACGGTAACTGCTCTCCAATATAATATGTGTCAAACATAAAAAAAATGCAACCACCTCCAAAAATTCAACTAGTGTATCGACTATTGAAGAGCTTGTGTATGATATCATCTGTTTTAATTAATAATAATAATAGCTATATTAACATTCTCTTTAAGCTATGTATGTGTTACTAAAAGTGATCCGTTGGCATCGCCCACATGCG
The DNA here is from genome assembly GCA_947507615.1 of Hemithea aestivaria. Lineage (NCBI taxonomy): Eukaryota > Metazoa > Arthropoda > Insecta > Lepidoptera > Geometridae > Hemithea > Hemithea aestivaria. The sequence continues at coordinate 7,771,271 of OX382334.1, read as the reverse complement.
ATTTAGTTCTCGTAGGAGTTTCACAGAATCCCTTTAATTCTATTACACTCCCACACATAGTTTTACATACTCTCTCTCACATTCACAGACCACTTTTTCATCCAAAAAAGACACTCATACTTATTTAGATGGTTACGTATCATAATACCTACGGTCATTTCAACTATGGTTGATATAACTACGGTCGAATGGCCTACTGTTCAAAATGACTATTGGACGTTTCGCTGACGTTCATAATAACTATTGGTCGAAATCCCTAATGGACGATTCGCCTACGGTTAACTCAACTACGGTCGATTGAACTATGGTTGATTAAACTAACGGACGATTTGCCTATTTTTGGCGCTTCGCCGGCCGCTGCCGCGGCACGCTCGCTTCGCTCGCTCGGCTCGCGCATTGTGGTCACTGTTCAAACCTAACCTGACCAACTGATTTCGGTTTGCCCTGAATACTGTACTAAAAACACGCGGAACATAGAATTTTTAAACCGTAGGTGAGTCGTCCATAGTTGAATTAACTAATATCTCAAATGAACATTAGCCGAATTGTTCGTTAGTTCAGCTGACCATAGTTTAATCAACCGTAGGCGAGTTGAACTGTAGGCGAGTCGTCCAATATGTGTAATGAACATCGAATCGAATCTTCCGCAGTTGTATCGACCTTAGTTGAAACGACCGTAGGTATAATGATACGTAACCATTTAGTTATAGCGTAAATAGAAAGTTACCACAGTATTTTTAGTCGTATTCTCGCCATAGTAGACTCAATCCCGAGTAATAAAAAAATGGTTAAGAAGGCGCCATTTTCTCGTCTTCGGGGATTCAGGTGGAAGTCAATAGCAAATTCGACTAGAAATCTTAGAATGGATAAAATAGAAAGAGAAAATCCTTGCACGAAACACACCTACAGCGATTCCTACGTGAATGTCAATACACCGTTACACTCGAAGAAAAGACATTGCATCTATGCATAATGTATACTTTACACCTGATCCTGCTTTCACATTCAAGACTTAAATTCAAATCAAAATTCATTTATTCAAATAAGCTTTGAAAACCAAGTCTGAAAAACGCCAAATTTAATGATGTATGAAGAGGTCATACTCATTTCTCTCCTCAAAATTAAGATAATATGTTCAAATCTTAGCGATTTCACTCAACAAAACTGCATAGAAATACCCAGCACGGTATTCACTAGCCAGAGCGGTAGCGTATACCGCCCAGGTTTGAACATGTCTTACTTATATTATAATACAGAAATCCGTTAATTAAGGGTTTTTTCATTCCCTGAAACAAGTTACGTTCAGACAATTTAAAAAAACATAGGCATATTATATAACCCTAACCTTTAATTAAATACAAAAATGTTGACGACCCTAAACTTACAATCGTACATACCTTCCTACCAACAAACAAATAAAATAATACAAGCTCCGAACAACTCTAATTGAATACTTAGGTGCTTTGCATACATAGCAACTAGCACCGGCAACTTTCTGGCAACTAGCTGTTTCATTTATTATTTAAAGTTCGGCAGCAGTCATAAACTTAAGAAACAAGTAGTTGTTGAAAGTTGCGAAAAAGTTGCCAGTCTCAGTTGCTGCAATTATTGCTCTCAAAGCGCTTTAAAACAATTTGTAGGTATTACCTGACTTTTCATAGGGTCAGTGTTGACCTGGCACATGTAAGTCCCGGAGTCATTTGCCTGGACGTTGCTGACGTGGAGTTTCCACGTGTTGTGGCCGTTGTACGTCACGGAGAGGCGAGAGTTCAGCGCCACCATGTTGGTGTGGATTGCTAGGATCGCCTTCGAGTCTGACTTTATCCATGCCACCTACAAAATATTTCAACGTTAGGCTATGAGAAAAGGAATCTATAGAGCTTGCTGAATAATGAGGCACGTAAATGATATATTTTTTTATAAAAAAAGTTTTGCGAACAAGAAATTTTAAGTGCATGCGTATAATTGTGTGTGTCTGATATTTTTACTTTTTTAACCGATTTAAAATAATAAACAGGTAAACGATTCATCGGAAGCTATTTGCATGTATGTTTATCAATTGCTCGAGACGCCTGAACTTATTTCGAATTTCTTATTTTGTTTGAAATACTTTCCAGGTGGTTTCATTTAAATTTATTGTACCTATTGTAAACTAACTTCTGAAAAGTGTTCTATGTCCATCGTTATTTCTGTAACCTTTTGGATCTTTACTTTCATATGAGTAAGTATTTAACCAACTAGCATAGTAACCAACATCCTAAAACAGTTAAAGAAAGTCACCGAAGTCGAAATTGGCCAAGATGTCTTTATTTAGGCTTCTAATGTAAACTACAGGTGATCGGCCGCACAAAAGTCTACTAAAAGGTTAGCTCTAACCTTGGCAAACGTATTTGTTGGGTCATTTAGAGAGGTAATTTAGCAAACGCTTTTGGGATCTGTATCTACTGTTTAATAAAAAATATTTGTAGCGTCCGTGGTCCAGTGGTCATACCTCCGACTTGTAAGCCGGAGGTCCTGTGTTCAAATCTCAGTGTGGCAAAGATTTTTGCCTGGACGCTACCGTGTTTCGGAAGGCACGTAAAACTGTGGGCCCCGGCTGTTTCCTATAAGATATGTAGGAGGCAGTCGTTAGGTCATGTTGCAGGCCTTGTAGGAATCTCGGCGACCTGAAACTGCAACATATAGGTTGGCCACACGACCTATAATTTGTGATTTGACTCTGACAGTGTAAGTAGGGTAACCTGTTCTGTTGGAGTATAAACCCCAATTATTAATTATATTACTATTTTTTGTGTTTTAATTTTTCTACTTATTACATTATATAATTTTTAATATGAAAAATATCAAAATATAAACTCTAAAATAGTGTTCTATCTAGTTAATTCATAACGTTTGACTGATTGATATTTCCTATTCCCAGCGTTATAAATTGCACAAATATTATTTTTATTTTCATACGCAAAGTGGTATTAAGTTCGAACACGAGCCGTAAGTACACTTCTGCTATTTCAAATTAAAAGCTGGCTTAATACGAAAATATTATGCATTTTCAGCGGTTATTACGAATTCTAGGGCGATTATTCATAGCTAAAGCTAAAACAAAATTTCTCAAGCGTGCCCAAAATTAGCAGGAACGATCCCGAGAGCTCGAGAGCTAACAATGCAATTAGCACAAGAGCTTGCAAAAGGAAACGTCTCTGTTTCTTGTTGCATATAAATTTCATTTTGTACGTCGCAGATGAATGTTACAAATCGCTCATATTTTCCTTCCTAAACTGTGAGTTTTGTAACATTTGTTGAAGATACTTAATGCGACTTAAACGTTGTAGAGAATGTAAACCGACACGTAAAATTGTAGTCTCAGTGGAGGAATGCAGGGCGTCTCGTCTCATCCCCACCGTGCGGACATTTTTCATGTGACATCTCGCTTTGTTGCGGTCGGAAAATAAATTAGTAACAATTTCATTGTTTGCGAGAATTATTTCCGACGAGTGTGAGAGTAAATGCTAGCTTTGCGCGCTGCCTAGAATATTACTAGAAATGAGGACCCGAAATTTTACTCAAAGTTTTAAACAACGCATTCTGTCTCCCTTGCGTGAATTATTTCGTTTTAAATTTTCTGCATGTTTACCATTGAGTGTTATATGCTAGAGGTAGGTTCAGCTGGTTAAACCTAGGTGAATAGTGCGACCACGTAAGAGTGCTTCAGTGTACGAAATCCATACTAGAGGTATAATATCATAATATCTAAGAGCATCTCTAAATTATTGTTTAAGTTAATTTAAAAAAACCTTTTTATTTTCTTATTTTATCTTAAATATTGTTTAGTATTATTATAGTAGCGTTAGAAACGTAGTTAGAAACCCCAGTATCTGCCTTCTACAAGAACAAACAGGCTGAGCTCCGATCGGCCAATTATTCGGAGGGCTGCCACAAACAGCCGTCCATTCCGTTCTACCCGTCATAATCGCTGAGTACACTTCACTTTTCAGATCAATACTTTTGACCTTTTAAATCCCTGTATTTTTCTTATTTATGAATTTGAGCAATATTAGGTATATTGCCTGTTTTAAATATATTATTTTTAAGAAAGATATCTCGCTCTAAAATGCTTGTTATACGATTTTCAACCGACGAAACAAAAGGGAGGAGGTTTAAAAGTCGATCGCGTATATCAAATAATTTATTTAAATAAGCCATATAAACAGCACTTTTATATGGCTTATTTAATATTATTTCTTACCCTATAATTAGAAAGATGATTAACTACACAAGTGAAGTGGACGTCCCTCCCCTGCGTCACTGTGTGGTTCTCCAGGGCTTGGAGAAACTCCGGTTCCACTTCCGCCTGGATTGGCATTTCACCTGCAATAAAAACAAAGAGGTTTGAAGACTTTTGTAAGGAGCGTGACACATCTATAGATTCTACCATTTTAATCATGGTCAACGAAAAAATCTATATAAATCGATAGCTGACATTAATACCAATAAAGAATATTTGACAAGTTCCATCGTAACGCGTCAGGATTCGAAGAAATTATACGTTAAAGTTGACCACTTGGCTTTATTTTTTTAAATAGTGGGCTTTGAAGATAATTATATAGCGATAATTAGAGCTTAGCATAATGGCAAATAAAGAAAGTTAATTTTTAAACTAGTGATGAAACCAGTTTAAAATAATCAAACTATGGAGAGAATAGTCAAGCAGATTTTAATATTATTTTATTAAAAACTATGTACAAAACTATGATTATTCCTAACAGTTTATTAAAATAAGTTTAAGCCGTACAGGTCAATGAGATATTAAATTAATTATGTATATTTGAATTAGGGATCGTGTAAGGCAGGTTTATTGCCACTTAATAAGCGTTGGTAAACGATTTTTCTCAAAAACTCGAGTATTAAATACCTGTGTTATACATATAAAATTTATTAATAAACTTTGTATTATTAGTACATCGTTAACGCAGAACTTTTCTTTAGGTAGAGGCATAAATACGTAGACTTAATGCTCTGAAAATTATCCTACATACATACATGTAGGTACACACTATCCATGCTTTTACGTTATCTTTAGTTTAAGCCGTGGTTAAAAAATAATTTCTGTTTATTCATTTACACATAAATAAGGTAAACGATTAAATAATATTATCTACTTAATAATTATTTTTAACAAGGTTAATTATTCATACTTTTTATTGCATTTATATCTGATGTGTATGTAATATACCTACTTTCTAAATAATATTTGTAAGCTGCGCTCTACTCGGTATTTTCTCAGGGGACGAAATCGAATATCTGAGAATTTTTAACGAAGCTGTAGGATAACCCAGTTACCTCGTGTTACCATATTTTATCACGATTATATTCTAGGTATTATGAATTTTAAACGGAGTTTAGAACTTAATCCGAATTATAAAATTTTCTTAGTTTAGAAAAGTCTTTCTCGTGTTAAAATCGGGATAAATAGGGATGAAATATTTATAGATTTTTATTTGATTAAAAAAATATATAAAGTAGGTAATTACTATACAGGTAAACTCTTTATGTTATATCATAACGGGATAAAAGAGGTATTAAAACCGTGTAATTAAAACCTTTAAGAATAATAAAAACAGTTCAGTTTTTAAAACAGTTCTTAATTGCATATTTTGTAAACTCGGTTATAGGAACCCCACGAGACAGGCTTGACCTAGTGTGGGGTCCATTAGAAATGCTTGTCTATTGTGTTTTATGGAAAAAAAATACATGATTTGTATTTATTGTTTTGTAACTTACCGGTGACAAAAACACTGAAGAACGTCGCCAGCCACCAGGCTGCTTTCGTTGACGGTGAATACACGCGTCTGTCCATCGCTGAGCTGAAACAAAAAAAACAATAATTTAAAAGTCCAACTAGTGCTGTATTAAAACTAAAATGCAAGATTTGTTTTTGATCTACACTGAGTCCGGTTAGCCCTTTTTCGTAGTCAAATATTGTATTAAACAAAACTACGCAATATCAATTTTAATTCTATAAATAGTTGATTTATCCCGTTATAAATTACAAAACCATGAAATTATTTAAAGCTTGAACGGATTTATAAAATAAAATCAATCCAAAACTGTCCGATTCAATAAAGCTCGAATTATCAACGTTGGGATCAAGCCTCATTTCCTTTGAGGAAACATCTTTGTTGCTCTGTTTCTCTGTGTTTCCTCAGATATTATTGTGGTTTATGCCAAGGTTTGCGTTAGAAATCATAATGAACCTTGGATTCAATATATTTGCGATAAATTTCCCACACATTTTGTAAAGTTTATTCGAGTTTATTAAACAAATTGTTACAAACTTTACTTCAATATATTACTGAATAACTTTGGTTGAATATGAGTTTCTTCTGTTTGAAGAAGGTATTATTATTTTAAATGAATAGACGTGAATAACTGTTTAAATAAGCACGTGCCATTGTAGAAATTCTGAAGGTTTTCCGAACTTAATTTTGGAAATCGTCTCATTTAATAGTGTTGGAAAACCAACATAACCTATCTTTATGTAAACTTATCTTTCAGATAGATCATATGAATCTACACAAAATTGAATATCTTTCGCATAGACCATCCATCTAGTGTATTATTATGCAAATGCGTTTTATATTTATTACCTAAATATAAATAAAGCCTAAACAGTCAGTTTCAGCAAAATTGGAATAGCTTCAAAGCCGTATTAGCAACTTGGTCTCTGAATTGAGTTGATTTACTTATCTAACGTAAAGCTATGCAAAACAGTACCTATTTATGATGAAAATTGTTTATTTTACTGACTAGTAAGTTTCTCTGCATATTTTTCTTGTGCTTTAAATAATTACTTTCTAGATTAGATAATTTATTTTCATTAGATCTTTACTCAACACCGTAATTACAATGAAATAGGACAGAAATTACCCATTTGAAAGATAAAAATAGTTATAATTGGCGATCTTATCACAAATAGCGATTTCTTTCAGACAAGCCTATTTATATATGTTACGGTTAAGTATTCCTTTTATTTTTTACAAACATTTTGTTCACACCTAACTTTAACCAACTGCGGTCGGCTACACCTAGGTTTAACCGGCTAAACCTAGGTGTTGCCGCACTTCGGACTTTAGCCATGACATATATAAATAAAGTTTTTCTGATAAAAAGCTTATTCATATATTTTCAGTCGTCAAACCATCCTTTAATCAGATTATGTGCAAACTAAACGCGCTAAACAAACATTATTTCAGTAGGTACTATTAATATGCCGCACATAAAACTAGTAACTAACATTATTTGGGTGATTAACCCCCATTCTGAAAATATTTTTTTTTACTTTACTTACTTTTTTAAAGTTTCTCTGTATATATTTGTTTTGCATTAAATAGTTACTTATTCACATATTTTGAGTCGTAAAACCACCCTTTGATGTCAGATGTGCAAACTAAACGCGCTAAACAAACATTATTTTAGTGCCATTAATATGCCGCACATAAAACTAGGAACTAACATTTGGGTGACTAACTCTTGTTCTGTCGGACGTCCACCGAGCGAGCCTTTGCGCTGCCTGTTGCATGGTCACATTCATTACTAAACTTTTAGTTTAAACGAAGGTAACTGAGTGAAGTGGTGAAATTATTAGTTAAATATACTGAATTTTAATTATAATGCCTGTGTGTTAAATTGTAATATTCTAGTGGATATTCAGTTCGATGTTAGTGCATCTTTTGCAGTAAGTTGGTCTTATTAGTTCAAATATCATTGATATTTATACTCGTGAAGGCCAAGTGACTTTTTTCTGGCTTATAGGTAAATGCGTAACCCTTGTGGCATGGTGTACGGCATTTAGCGGGATCCCACAGAAATGTCAAAACTACAACTGTCATCCCATAAATTCTACTTTAGCTGGATAAGGAAGGCGTGCGGGCTCTTATGTCATGTGAAGAAGAATGTATATAAATTAGTAGAATTCATTTTTCAAAATTGTGTCAGCCTCAGTTAACAATGGGAAACATTAAAAAAAACTGCTAATTTCTATTTAAAATTGCTTCATATCCTGATTTCAAACTAACGTTGAGTATTAAATATATCATAAAGTAAAAGCCTTATCATGTGCAGAAAATACACACAGTACAACAGTGTACTAAGCCTTTATTATATTTGTTTCGTTAAAGTTCTTTCTGAAATTCACTTGTCGATAGAAAGTAAAAAGACTGTCACATAAATTCAATTTCTTGCTGACGGACGCAAAATGTCAAAACTTTAGCAACATTGAAAAGCACAGTCGTCGAGAAAAGTGCCATTTTATGGACAAATATCTTTTATATTCGGGAGCAGTAATTTATTGAGCATTGAGATTTAGTTCTTTGGGACTTTTATAAAAAGAAATCTAAATATTAAACCAATATAAATGCAAAGCACATGTAAGTACTGTATTTTCACGCCGCTTGGTACTGATGACGTAAAGTTTTAGCTTTTAAAGGGGTGGTGCCACGAATTAGATTGGGGGTCAGATGTTATGGGAAGCCATAAGTGGGCAATTCATTCTATTAAGATTTTGATCAGACAATATTTCAATGGACGATTAGTTACTACCTCGTCCTAAGAGACGTCTTTAGAATGATCTCACCTTTGGTTACAATGTATGTTCCTACTCAAAGAGGTTAGTATACCTATGCTTAGTCAATCTTTAGACTGTTACAATTCTATACACAACATCCAAGATACGTAACAATTGTTTTAAATAGAGAATGTATCAGGTTAAGTGACCCAGGTCAGCAGTGACAAGGGCGTCGTCTGCGGTAACACACAACTGTCACCTCACGAACGCCATTACTCAACGAGACTATTCTGCCTGTATGTTGGTTCTGTCTGCTATAACATATTAATAAAACTAAATGTAAATGAAAACGAGCTGAGTCGAATTTGAGCAAGAAAATCTTTACATGGCAATTGAATACTATTTTTAGTTATTAATTATGTCAAGTATGCCTTAGTAACACATACACACACACACACTATAATATACATATCTATACACTTAAGACAATCAACCGTGAAAATCTTCTACTTGAATAAAAAGTAATAGTTAACTAACACAAAATAAGCAAAGTAATTTTACAGACCATTTTTACCTAGTTCTTATTATTACAATACAATAAATACAATACAATACAATACAATACAATACAATACAAATACTCTTTATTATTGTGTCCTCTGAGACACGTAACAATTGTTTTAAATAGAGAATGTGTCAGGTTAAGTGATCCAGGTCAGCAGTGACAAGGGCGTCGTCTGCGGTAACAGACAACTGTCACCTCACGTACGCCATTACTCAACGGGACTATTCCACCTGTCGCTATAACATATTAATAAAACTAAATGTAAATGAAAACGAGCTGAGTCGAATTTGAGCAAGAAAATCTTTACATGGCAATTGAATACTATTTTTAGTTATCAATTGTGTCAAGTATACCTCAGTAACGAACTATAATATGCATGTCCTATACACTTAAGACAGTCAACCGTCGAAATCTTCAACTTGAATAAAAAGTACGCGTTGACTACCACAAAATAAGCAACGTCATTTTACAGACCGTTTTTTACCTAGTTCTTATTATTGTGTCCTCGGGGAAACGTAAAAATTGTTTTAAATAGAGAATGTGTCAGGTTAAGTGACCCAGGTCAGCAGTGACAAGGGCGTCGTCTGCGGTAACAGACAACTGTCACCTCACGTACGCCATTACTCAACGAGACTATTCCACCTGTCGCTATAACCTGCCACTAGCTGAAAATGAAAAATAAAATGGTCAAGTGTGAGTCGAATTTGGGTAACGGATTTCTTATTTCAATATTGTCTTCTTTTTGTTTGGAATTTTATATAATAATAATTTATTGCAAAGGAACTATCAACTTCTAATTTAATTTTGCTACTAAAGTATATCATTTTTAAATACTTTACAAAAATATGAACATCTAGTTCTTTAAAATTTTATACATTTGCATTTGCTTTGTGATTTGATATTAATAGATATAAATACATTATACAGGGAATCTCGTTGAAATTGTCTATTTAAAAACTTCTTTAGGTATTTATGTTGGAGCAAACAATATATTCTTTGCAAGTTTGCCGTTTTCGTTAATTAATATTTTGTTGAAAAGATTGAATTCTAAGATTGCAAGCCGAGCATCGTACAGCTGTTTTAACCAAATCCAATTCAATTAATCATCTAAAACCTATCAAGCCTCTACATTTATATCGAGAAATCCGAAATTACTTCAGCCCGAATTGTCGCCGAAATAATAACCTGATATCGTTCAGAACAGATCCATTCCATGTTGTTCGAGCGATTTATTTAACAATTTACGACAACTCGCGAATCTGAGTCCACAGGATTTATTAAGGTATGCTTTTTCACAAGAATTTATTACGTCAGCTCTAAACGCCGAGTGAAGAAATCGCGTTTGAACAACGGATTTTACTGTGTCGTTAAATCGCCTCGTTGGGCAATCATTTCTGACAGAATTGTAAGCGAAATTTCGATACAAGCACGACTTTTTACGGGGTTTTGATAATACTTGTAAACAAATGAAAATCGGGGTTCGTGTTGATTTTGATAGAATGCCGCAAACAATAGCAAGTTGATAGCTGTTTATCATGTACCTATTATATGTGTCTGTATGAATGCTTTTCATTAATTGTATGGCAAAACAATACACATTATTACGTCGTTAAAATTATTTTGTAGGAATGTAATTATTTTATCTACATCTGATATTTATTATCTATAAGATTTAATTTCATGAGCTTTCGGTTCCAAGTTACAAAGTTAAAGCATATTTTACTTCGCAATTCATAGACTAAGGTCGCTTCCCCTCGCGGAGGCGTTAAAAAATCATAAGTTAGCCTTCGGGAAAAATGTGGGACGTGGGAGAGGAAGTTTCAACCATAGTTTATGAAACAAAGTTTTAATTACGTCGGTCTGACCGCGGCGATCGATCCTGCCGTCGAATTTCATAATAATTGGATTATAAGCTAGGAACTCTTTGTTGGATTACATCAAGTTAAGTTTCATTCTCATGTGCCATGAACCTTCGTACAAGTTAAAAGTTTGACCACTTTTTTATTTCAGGTCGACTTTAGAATTATTTAGGTAGGTTGACAGGGGAAAATTTTAAAATGATTAAAGTTTAGTTTCTTTCTTTGTGATGCTCAAAGAATTTGAACTTTTATTAATTAAATAAAAAGTAGGTATTTAAAAATTGTCCTGAATGAGCTGTATTCGAACACAATATCAGTGGTCAAGGGAATTACTGAATCAAAGAGAGAGCCCTCATTGACTGAAATGAAAAGGTATATATTATAAAAAAACTGTTTGTTTTAGGCAAATATTGATGTGAACCCGCTCCGGTGAAGGAGTCCTATACCCCATATTACGGGTCTTGAGCCTAGTTTGGGGTATATGTTATATTAGTAATTTATGTGATATATAATGCCTTAACTGAATAAACGATTATTTATATGTATATGCAATCTAGAGGTACATGTGCAGCGAGATAAATAGAATAACGGCTGGCCTGATGGGAAAGGGTCATCGTCTATTACTTAGTTATTTAAAAGGCATCAATCTCAAGCACCTATACGGGTAGAAGCAACGAATGTTTCGATATCCAAAACAAAGCACAATAATAGCATTCTGCGGCTGCGGATAGATCTGATCCGGTAGTGGCCATCAATACAGGTAGGGCTGCAATTAGTTCCCGAGGGTACCCGATATTTATACCCGGCCCGCTTATTGATCGCTCGACACGTCAATCTGGATTACATTTTCACTTACAGCTTAACCCACATACTAACAGATTATATAACATAATAAACTTTCGCGATTTGAAATCATTTTTGTAAAACTAAAGATGACGCTCCACACAAACGGGCAAGTGGTCACGGTCCGGGACGGAATTTTTGTAATGTTCGAATTTGTACGTAACCTGTCACATATAAAGCGAACTCGAAGGAAGGAGGTCCCCAGGTCGCAGTCCGATGCATTGGTCAGATCAGCTCCGCACCACTCTCGAGGCTCCCGTTCACGAGGACCTGAGAATTGCATCCAGCCGACCTAGATGGCGCTCTATCATAAGAGATCGTATCCTGCAAGGGAGGGGGTCACGACCCCCAGTAATGGGGAACACGACTCAAGGACGAGGATAAAGCGAACACTAACAGGAATCGCGACCACTTTACCGCTCCGTCCCGCCTCTGTCTGTCGTCAGCTTTGCTTTAAAATAATTACGCGATAAGTCCCGATTTAAAAAATTAACATAACATAATATTTTGTAAGGTTTAGTAGAGAGCATTGCTATGTTTGTAATATCAGCAAACAATATGTTTCCCATAATATTATCACTACGTAGTATAAAACAAAGTCGCTTCCGTCTGTCGGTCTGTCACTATGAATGCTTTGACCATTAAAACTACGCAACGGATTTTGATGCATAATATAAGTAGAGAAACACTGATTTTTTACTGTTAGGGGTACAAAGTCAATGTATAAAAGCTTCTAAGCTTTTTCTACAACTTATAAAAGTAACAAATTGTAACACTAGATTCTGTAAGCACTCTTACGTTAAACAATGTTGTAAAGTACCTTAACTTTCAACTTTGAATCTTACCTCTACCTACTTCACGTCTTAAGTCCCTACGCCTTTAGTCCCCTCTCGTGATGAACAGCTAGTTTATGTGTGAAACAAAGATATCATGTTTATTAAAATAGTTGCACAAGTTACGCCTGCAGAGGATTAGCTGGATTTAAGTTGGCGAGCTCATTTGAAGATATCTTAATTAAGTTTTTTTGGCTACGCTGACGTCTGGAGAAATGTTTTCGCTGTACATGTTAATGAAATTAAAACAATAAACGCTAAGTTTAAATAGCGCTGTTTGTTTTCATATTTAATTTTTGGCGACCTCTGTTTGATGATTAATGTAGTCATAAAAGTTAATGAATTAATTATAAAAATCCTTGACTGACCCCTGGCTAGCTTTAAGAAAAACCCCTGCGTTCAATAAAAAAACGCTAAATTGAGGCTTAATACCCCTACTAATACAAAACAGTTGAAAGTTTGTTTTTTATGTTTATTACTCTTTTCCGCAATACCACTAAATAAATTGTGCAATGTAGATAGCTGGAAAATAAGAAAAGTCTAGAAGACTAGTCTAGCTATTATTTTATATCGTTATACATATATTCTATACGAGTGAACCTGTCTTGGTGGTACTAGATTTAGTCAGTGTACTATACTCGCTCTCGCATTGTCTAAAGTTTCTAAATTACTCAATTGCTACACAACACAACACTTAACAACTTTATGCTAGAACAGCATTTTCTTCCAGATGTTCGGTAGCTGGAGAAAATGTATATGAAAATGGGAGGTCTGTAGATAATATTATTTACATGGTAAACTTTTTCGAACTAACAGTGTTAAAATATAGAAATTGTGTATTATTTTTGGGATTTTTTTAAATGTTAGAGACAGACACAAAATAGTGATGGTAAGCCGTTACCGCGTTACCAGTCTGCAAGCAGATGTATTGCCGACACTGGCGATGAATTCTGGCCTGGATTTACTGAGAATCGTGCCGAAACCCGGCATAATGATCATTTGACGACACGGTTTTGTCCAATGGGTGATAACCAGAGCCCCTTTGGCTTTAACACACTGGTGCCGAAGTAAATACATGCCGTATAAACAAGGTGAATATTCTTCTCTAAGATTTTTTTCTTTAATAGTGTTTAATAATAGTGGGTTAATAGTGAACAGTGAGCCATAGCCAATAATCACTCAGAACGTCTTTTATCAACTTTTTATTTATACGATGTCAAGGAACGTCTATCTCACGCGATATAGCACGCATGTAAACATGATCCTATGTGCATACGAGTCATAATTCAAGTAGATCGCCGGCGGCGGTCGTTAACGGTGCATTATGAGCTTGGGGTCCGGTTACTTCCTCATACGCTGTTACGCTGTTATCTTTGAAACGCAACTGTTTACCCTTCCTATTATACTACACAGACTGTAAAGGCGGACATCGCGGAAAACAGGGAAACTTAATTCATTGTATTTCAGGAGTCCCGAACAGTTTTTCTATCATTATATTATATGCTAAGTTTTAGTTCTTAAATTTAAGGCTTTTTTGTCTTCAAATATTATTGTACCTCCGGACGAAGGCAAACTGTCATTCTAAATATATTTTATGTACCCTAATATCTGTACCTAAACTTTTACAATAAATAATATTTTTTTTATTTTTTGTGGCAAATGCCTTTATTGAGAAAAACAAACTAACAATACTACAGCTACTACAGCAGTAAAGAACACTTTTATTAACCACAGATCGGCCACAAGCCGATCTATAGAAAATCCAAGTGCTCCAAACCACTGTCAGATGGCAGAGTGCCCAGAATGCTGGCAGCATTGCCACGTTGAATGGCATTACTTATACGTTGGGCCAAATATACCCCAGCATTTCGGTCACACGTCGCCTCGACCAAGCGCTCAGAAAAATTTTGGAAAATCCGGTGAGCTCCCGGACCCCAAGGACCCAAAGTATCTACCCCAAACGGCTCAAAAATGTAACCGCTATCGAGGTTAGCATATTTACGCCGCTTGAGCTGCTCAGCAGAAACTGCCGCCGCACCAGCCGCAATTTGAGTCTCTGGAAGATGTGAGGGCGCCAGTGTATCAACGCAAGTCGCGTCCCACACCAACGGCCGACCTAACTTCCAGGGAATCAAAGTCATACCGTCAGGTCTTTTACCATCGTCACGCATCAGACCATTCGGTTCGAGAATGGCTGCTACATTGGCGCTGGTAAAAGCCCGGCGAATGATGTCGTTGAGACTGGAGTGGCGGAAGATTTGGCCAGCACTCCGAGAACATGAGAGACCATGGTGACCGAGTTCGTCGACTGCAGTACCACACTGACAGCGGTGACCTACATAACAAGCTGCACCCAGGCGCAAACTAACAGCTACACGAAAAGCAGATGAATCTAAAAGATTACCAGTGTTAAAGGAAGGGATGGCTTGCAACCAAAAACCAGATTCCCTAACAGAGACTGCTAGAAGTCGGGCACGGTCTGACGAGTTGTGACACGTTTGTATTAGACTATTCCGTGCCAACTCGCAGAGAGGCCCATCCCACAGTCTCTGTGAAGATGGTACTTTAGGTAAATCGGTATTGGGGCAAGCTGCCACCCAAGCATTTTTTGCCTCAGCTGAATTAGCTATAGCCAAAGATGATAATGCGGGGTCTCGCGAGGGAGCGAGTATTTTTTGAATGAGATTGTCCGAACTATGCACTGGGGACAAAAAAGCCGGGAGAGCGACACTAGAAATTTTACGGACCCCCAGGCCTCCAAACCTGATAGGAGGAGGAGGAGAGGTAAGGAGGCTTGAGACCAAGCCCTGTCATCCAAGCTCAAATTCAGGACCGACATCAGGGTATTTTTTATGACGTTGAGCTTACGAGAAGCTCATTGTGTTTCCACAATGGACAACATCGTAAAATGTATGTAAATATAGGTACAAACAGACAATACCTGATAATAGTAAATGCCATGTGGGCCAACTCCCTGTAACTCCCTTACTTTTTCCGCAAAAACGTGGTCCCAAACTCACACCACTAAATTATAATACTCACGCGACACACGGACATTCATAAGGCATAACCATGCTAAATTTATTTTCTGTGCATGAACTCGCCCATTCATTCATTTGGGGTGTCATTTTACTTAGTCGGATAGTGTTGAGTGAAACAGAAATATTTAATCAACTTGTGCAAACGGGATGGACAAAACGAAGGAGTACAAATTTAATAAGAAAAAACTAAAATAAAAATGGCAACATTCTACCTATTTCTTTCAAACTACTTCTGTCAAATTTGACAAAAAAAATGTAAACAACATGTTGTTGTTCGTATTTTTAGTGATTAATAAGTTATTTCGAAGATTTTTCACAATAATGTTGATGAAAATGAATAAAATAATCCGTGGCGGTGCTTGCCAAATGAATTACAAAATGTATATATACGGCGTATACAGCAGTTGCAAATAGAAAAGTGGTTGCTGCTTTGACTAAGTGTTTCTAAGAGAACAGCGTATATCTCAGGTACGTTTAAGTTAGATTAACAGTACATCATCAAGCTCATTGAACCTCATCATTGAAAACGTAAAATAATCGTTATTTTGTCCATAAATAACTATTTTGTGTTATATATTTGTTTACAACTAAAGTCATAAAATACATTATAGTATGACTGAACATTTTTGATACTTTTCATATTGTCCATGTTTAATGACGATATTATGTGTATGAAAAATTGCGTTTTAGGGTTCCGTACCCATAGGGGAAAACGAGACCATATAACTAAGACTTCGCTGTCCGTTCGTCTGTCTGTCTGTCATCTCACGAACCGTGATAGTTAAAAGGTTGAAATTTTCACGGATGTATTTTTGTTGCAATACTAAAAATAGAATAAAATAAAAAAGGGGCTCCCAAACAACAAAGTGCTTTTTTCCGTTTGTTTTTGTATATATGAGATGTTTCAAGAAAGAGTTCAATTCAAAAGAGTCCGACTTGCACTTGGCATTTTTATTTTGTTTTAATGTCTATTAGATGTCCCTACGTACAAGTACAAATACAATTGCTTTATTTGGGAATTTCTTTTAACATTATATTCATGGCACCTTTTTTACTGTTACCATACTGGTACGCCTTTTTTACTTTTAAAAGATGATATTAATCTTATTTATTTTGTATTTTCTAGGCGAATCGAAATCATCAGTCAGAAAATTTGTTTTGGAAAGTATTAAAAATAAAGGAAAATGCCCGCCTACGAGACATCGAAAAGACCACCCCACCGCAAAAAATAAAGAATTGGTTTACCTTAAATTAACGATTTATCATTTTATTTTATGTATTTTTAATATTATATTTGTGTCATATTATAAATCGTCTTTTATTATCATTTTATAAAAGTATCATTATTAGACGCATGTCTTGTGAAGCATGTGTGTAACTTTTTCGCGCCAGAGCTACTTATCTGATTAAACAGAGGTCAGCAACCAAGTACAGTGGTTTTTTTTAAAAATAATTAAAGTATCAAAATTGTTTATAGTTAAATTCGGTATTGCCATACGGGTAACTCATATATATTCTTTTATGTCAGACTAGGGTAACCTTGGTATGCTTGAAACAAAACGAATATCTCATCAACCATACGTGATGTCCTGAGGAGTACAACAATAGAATGAAGCATTCGACAAGGTAATGGAAAATTTGCCAAATTTGGTACAGAGGTAGTTGGAATCCCCAAAAAGGATATGGAATAAGTTTTATCGGTTTGTACGAAAAATGTCCAAAATCCAAAATGTCCAACTAGTATTAATGTCCAATACTAATTTGGTCAAACACTAATTTGGTCCAACATGGCTAACATCCAACTAGGAAAAATGTACAACACGAATAATTTCCAACATGAATTTGGTCCAAAATGAAATATCCCCAATTAAGAATAATGTCCAACACGAATTGGTTTATTTCTGACGCTGTCATAGAAGAAATGAAAGGTCTTGGGGAGATCTACCTTTCAGATGACAGCTGTCAAACTTGAAATGTCAAAATCTTCTCTTCAAAAATTTTCATTTCTTCAATGACAGCGTCTGCTTAGGACGAGTATTTTTCGAGATATTGACGTTTCAAGTTTGACGGCTGTCATCTGAAATGACAATCTCTCCAAGACCTTTAATTTCTTCTATGACAGCATCAGCCTAAGACGAGTATTTTCCGAGATATTGACGTTTCAAGTTTGACAGCTGTCATCTGAAATGACAATCTCTCCAAGACCTTTAATTTCTTCTATGACAGCATCAGCCTAAGACGAGTATTTTCCGAGATATTGACGTTTCAAGTTTGACAGCTGTCATCTGAAATGACAATCTCTCCAAGACCTTTAATTTCTTCTATGACAGCATCAGCCTAAGACGAGTATTTTCCGAGATATTGACGTTTCAAGTTTGACAGCTGTCATCTGAAATGACAATCTCTCCAAGACCTTTAATTTCTTCTATGACAGCATCAGCCAAAGACGAGTATTTTCCGAGATATTGACGTTTCAAGTTTGACAGCTGTCATCTGAAATGACAATCTCTCCAAGACCTTTAATTTCTTCTATGACAGCATCAGCCTAAGACGAGTATTTTCCGAGATATTGACGTTTCAAGTTTGACAGCTGTCATCTGAAATGACAATCTCTCCAAGACCTTTAATTTCTTCTATGACAGCATCAGCCTAAGACGAGTATTTTCCGAGATATTGACGTTTCAAGTTTGACAGCTGTCATCTGAAATGACAATCTCTCCAAGACCTTTAATTTCTTCTATGACAGCATCAGCCTAAGACGAGTATTTTCCGAGATATTGACATTTCAAGTTTGACAGCTGTCATTGCATTGGAAATAAAGATTGTTCACAAGGTACGTGACACTTTTAATTGGACTACGGGATTAGCTATTGATAGAACCACGGATAAAATAAAACTTTATTGGACATTTTTATGAATGGACGTTTTTCATGAATGGACAATTTTCAAATTGGACCTTTTTACGATTTGACATTTTTATGAGTGGACTATTTTCCGAATGGGCATTTTTATGATTGGACGTCTAAAATATTTGTCATTTTTCATAATTGGACATAAGTCGTATAAACCTGGGCTTTCTTTCGGTGTCGGCTCGTGCGGTGATAAAAGCGCGATGCCAGAATCAGGCCGAGCCGGGGGGGCCGGGTCAGGTGAATTCTTCACTTTAGAGGTTTTTTCTTTCTTTCTTCAGACTTTTATAAAAGTCATTATTGATTTAATTAAAAAACAAATGCTCCTATTTATTGTACAAAAATAACATTTTTGTAGCGGGGGTGAAGCCGTGGGTTTAGCTAGTATACAAAATAAATATAACGTTACCTAATCGAATGCGAATGCAATGAACGACAAAGATAACATTGTTTCAGCCATGCCTAGTTTACCCTATATTTTTATGTATTTTATGTCAACTAAAATCGAAATTATATAAATTGGTTTTAAATAATATTAGTTAGCTGTGATAAGTTTTTCCTGCTTTTTACTGCCTTCTTTCCATTTTTACACCAATTTACCACACAAGAGGTCATTTTTGTCCGTTAACTATATTATTTTGGATATTTTTAAAAATCAAACGATGCGTGCATCTGTCGCTGAGCGCGTTGTGTGACTGAGCGGCGGGTGAGTTGTACTTTTTACGCCCCGCCCATATAGTTGTACTTTGCGTTGAATCACTTTTTGAGCTGTGTTCGACTTCTATTATTTCCCTAATTCGTTGATGTGGGCATTAATTTTGATCAATCTGTCCGAGGCCGTCATAAAATTTTGAATTTTTTCCTCAACAAAAGGTAGGAAGGATTCGTCTAGGATCGGCGAACCAAGGAGGCGAAGTGAGCACTTATCAACAATTTTTATGCTGGGTGCCAAACGAAGGAATTGATCAAGTACCAAATCTTTGTCCAAACATGTATCTGAAATAAAAATTTCACATTTTGATAAATTTAGTTCTAGGCCAATGAGACGAAATTCGTCTATAAGAGTTTTTAAATCGTCAAGTAAAGTTCCCGCATCACCTCCTAAAGTTCCGTCATCTAAGTACCAAACATTAAGTTTGGACTTTAGACGCTGAATAATCGGATGGATGGCCAGGCTGAAAATGGCCGGTCCGAGTGGATCACCCATAAATAATAAATAATATTCTTATTCTTATCGTTGTAAAATTCTTGTTTTTATTTTAAAATTCTACATATACTAAAATGATACGTATGTTTTTATGTTATAGGGCCTAAGCTCAACCGGTTCTGCATATTTAGACGTTAAGAAATAACAATCATAATATAGGCACCAGGTATACACGACACACATTTTCTGCTTTTATTTAATAAGGATCGTGATTCTGTTACTTCAAGAGTTTAGATTATACTAGATATCACTTAATTGATACAACATAAAGAAAATAAAACTAAATACAATTTGTTATATAAACAGTGTTACAATTAGTGGTCTTAACGCTAATAGCGACCTCTTCCTCAACCAAAGACAACACTTTTATATTACACGTACTCGATTATGACATGTTTACAAATAAAACATGCGACCATCTCGATAATTTCGTATACCGCTGATCGAGTAAACGGATTCCGGAGTACCTTCTTACCGCGTCCCTTTTGTCTTTAGAAGGTGGTATCTGCCCTTTAACATTCTTCTGTATGTTTACGTTACCTATTATACATTTGCGCCGCGTCATCGCTTGCAAGCCGTAAGATATTGCTTGTCATCTCTGGAAGCTATGTTCCTTGTAATATTTTAGGCAACAGGTGCTGCTGAAAATATTGTATCGTAACTCCAATTTTGTTTATCATTGAGTTAACAAACCACCTGATCAATCTCACGTGTTATTGTTTATGGTGTTGACTACCTGGTTCTGCGAATTTGCTGGTGTGTTAAAAATAGCCCTGTATATACATTCATAATATTATGTAGGTATCTCTAGTAACAACAGCGGAAATAACCCGAGGCTCTAGCTCGAAACATTGTTAAAACTTTTCGTATTATTTGTGTAAAAAATGAATGAAATATTTAGTAGCATTTATTCTATTGCGCAGTACGGGTAAACGAATACGCTTCCTCTATTTTAGAACAAAATTTGGTAGCCCATTCTAAATGCTTTTAAATTTTTGTTTTTATTTTTTTACTTGAGAGATTGTTATAAATAATATGTTTTTTTTTTCGTCATCGCTATCATTCTGATACGTATATTAGAAAAATATATTTATATATTTTTATTTATACGTTATAATGTATGTGTGTGTGTTGTTATTTTACATCTAAATACATGTACTGATATAGTTAAATTTTACATGAGGGTAGTGTAGGTCAGACTTTGATTCAATGTGTGATTTTTCAGCGGATGAAGCTTTGTGAAAAGAAAGGACAAGAAACTTTTTAACGGGAATTATATTCTATGTGTGGGTTTTAGAGCATTTTATTGAATTCTGGTCAGCTAGTCGATTATATGCAAAGTGCGAACGTAAAGACAGTAATCATTTAAGTCTAATAAGGATGTAGTCACAGTGTTTAGGCAGTACCTTAAAGCCACATCAGCAATTGAAAAGCTTGAACTGTGAACGGTACACATTTGCATTGCACATTTCCACATGGTCGCGCCCTATTATTACACTTTGCCACCTGCATGCGTATTGTGTCAATACTCAAAACATGGAAGTTAATGGCGAATCAACCGAAAACATGGAATGGAACCGAAATTTTAAAATTGAACCTGACAGTCATACAAATTAAGACCTACCTTTATAGAAAGCAGTTGAAATTTACACTGAACTAGATACTGATAAAAATAAAATTCAGGATTGATATAATTTATTTTTTTATTAAATAATTTATTATGAATATGAATATCAATTTGAAGTTATTTCATAAAATGATTTTGCCTTAATTTTTATAAAATAAATTATTCACTACATGTATCCGTAATTTCCTTACGCCCACCGTTTAAAATTTGCTACTTTAACTAATTTAAATAGAACCAAATGAACACAGAGATTAACACGGAACTCTAATTCCAAAAGGTTAAAACTTTTCGTGTCAACCTCAACCCTTCCTTTAAAAGGATCCCAATAACACTGGATGTTCGATTAAAGTTTACCAACAATATCAGGACGACGATCCTCGATTTGTAAATATTATTTACCAATTCGATTTTACGAAGAAAACACTCCGAATTTTAGTGAGAAGAAATCGACGTTTGATAAGAACTGAAACGTAAATCTCAAACGTGGTTATACTTTACAACCTACTGAAACTTTTGAAACGCAATAAAGTCTTGTCTTGCACTTAAAATATTTTCTGGCTACGGTCAGTCAGGAGTCAGTAGATTTTTTAAATCAGGTGCCTAAAGGAAAGCCTTATGATTGCCCATATCAGACATAGTGCCACCCAGTGTTTTGTACAAATACAATAAAATAAAAACCAAATGACGCGTGGAACTGCACTGCGCCTATAGCCCTATATTACATTACTGTGCTTCGGTAGGTAGGCACTGTAGCTAGTGAAATCACTGAGCTAAGGAGTCTTAACATCTTATGACTCTTGAGTAAGAAGCGTTGGTGCAGTGGACCTAGAATTTCACATTCACATCATCGTGAAATCCTGGGTAGCACTGTACTGATTATGGGCAGCGCTATCTCTTAACATAAGGAGAGCGTCTTGCTCGTCTCCTTACTTCTTCACATAAAAAAATATATACGTTGTTGAATCTCATCTGAGCATCAGTAATTTTGCTTGTAATATTGCCCTTCACGAGATGTAGCTAGCCCTTATTAAAAGACACGATTTTAGAGCAAAAGCTCTTCAAAAGGCAAGTGAACAGAGTCTTGAAAGGGAGGCAACGTACCAGCGGTACCCCTGGTATTGCAGGCGACGGTAACCACTTACCAGGTGGGCCGTCTGCTTGTTTGTCACCTATTACATAAAAAAAGATATTTAAAAAAAGAAAGACTGACTGAATGATCTTTTAACGCACAACTAAATCCGCTAAAGTTTAAATTTGGAATACAGATTGGATTTATGACGTACCTAGACCTCCGCTATGAAATAATTTCTGCACGCGGACAATGCTGCAAGCTTAATCTAGTTTCAATTTAAAATAAATAAAATATTATTGAATTTGTATATTGTAAGTTTGGCAATCGAATCGCATTAGCGTTCTCAGCTCACGACCACATTAATTATAATTATTATAATATAATACATCGGTTAACCAATTACAATCATAATTATTGATGTTGATTGGGCAATTAATAATTGTAATTTCTGTCGGTTTGTGTAATTACCACCACTATCTCACTACTTGATTAATTATATTATTATTAAACAGATATATTTACATTTTCGCAACTTTAACATACCTATATGTGGCAAAGGTTTTCAACATAATACTTTAATAGTTTTCACATAATACCTTAATAGGTAACATAATAGTTTTCAACATATATCTATAATTTTTTTTACAGTTTTTTTTTAAAGTAATTTAAAAAAAAATGTTTAGGTCAACGATATTATAATTTAGATCTATTTAGTTTTTTTGCATATTTTTTTACTTAAGTTTTGATTGAAAATACTGTATCCTTAAAATTCGTAGATACTTTGAAATTTAATTATTTAAGAACCTATGGTGAATTTATTTAAAGGATAGGATTACAGTTTTTGCGATTAGATAATTTTAATCAATTTTTAGATTCTGTAGGAATCGTTTATATGCATTTGTAGGTTTTATAATACAAAGAAAATAAAGAGAAATCCTTTATTGTCCTATATCAATATTTATGTGCTAAATTTTTTAATTGACGTAATGCTTTGATTTTATTTGCTCTATGTGGTGAACAACATTTTTCAAATTATAATCAACAACAAGTTTCAGCCTGTGGTTTACACTCGTCATACAAATACAAATGGATAGAGTTGATACCAAATAATTTATATTACTTTATTCGAAGCTCATATTTATAAACACAAGCAGGATCTCTATAGTCTCATATACATACTAAATTTACTCAGAAAAGTAAACTACTGAGTAGTTTACTTTCACGGCTTCTTTAGAGAAATCCTTTATTGTCCTATATCAATATTTATGTGCTAAATTTTTTAATTGACGTAATGCTTTGATTTTATTTGCTCTATGTGGTGAACAACATTTTTCAAATTATAATCAACAACAAGTTTCAGCCTGTGGTTTTAGCTGTTGAAAGTAGCCTTTGTGTTATTTCAGGGTCTAAGATATTTCCGTCTCTAAAGTCCATACATAAAGGACTTGGAATCCTACACGCATGTACCTACACGTATTATCACACGCTCATCCACATTTTCACATTTATTAATATAAATTGAAAGATTTTTATTACGTAAGGATATTATATCATTATTTTTTGGCTAGTATTATTTTGATGGTCTGTACAAGTAATCCACAAAGTGGCAAAAGCTGGCAAACAGTACATGTAGGTAGTAAGCTACTTTGTACTTTGTTTGCGTTGGTGAGCCTGTAACGAAAACCGCCTGGTGTGAGCCAACTAAATAAATACCTGTTTACGTTCATCCTATGTTACGTGTCGATCACGTTTTTAGTATTAATTCTTACATAATGGATTCAGAAAAATAGTATTTTTACTTTACTGATTCATAAAAATAATATTGATAATTATTCATGTTACTTATTTTATATTAGACACCACACCGATACGCAAGCAGTCGGCCCTACCCCTCTAGCATGGACAATGCGTAGACTTGTCTTATTGCTGTCAAGTCAAACTGTCATCCTATACATTCACAAAAGTACAATGTATGGGATGATAATTTGACTTGACAGCGAGACAAGTCTACGAAACGTCTGTGCTTGGCCCACAACTTTAGAGATGGTATGTGGTTATCACTGTCGCCTATCCATCAACAATACTAGTCGTTGTTGCACCGAAGCGGTATCTGTTATTATCGTCTCTAAACAAAATTTCTAGAGGTAGTTACGAAATTGAACACGACTTTTTACGCACCGGGCGGATTGATTTAGTTTCACGTTGTATATCAAAAATCAAAGAAGTAGGATAATAGCTTTAGTGAGTTATCAGACAAATCCAAATTTTTACGTTGTTTATGTTTAAAAATGTTATCATAAACAACAAAAATTTACAGCGCTGAAACGTATTATCTCCTGCATCCCTTATTTAATTAAAATTCCAAAAATTCTTTAAATTACTTCTCATGCGCACCCTTCAATTTTATTACGCACAACATATCTCATAGCGAAATTTATGTTTACTGAATGTGTCACGAACGGTAAGGGCAATTTTCACTTCACTTGGAAAAAAGGACAGTGGGAAAGAGATGAAAGGATCTGATATAGTAGGTGTGAGTGAGATGAACTGATCATTTGGATCACCTGTCGCTTCGGAATTGCAACGTAACCACAAAGTTCACACGCAAACAGATTTCTATTGGAATCTAATAGTCACTTAGGATTTATTAGCACTCTAGGGATTCAATAGTGGCATGAAGGTTTCGCATAGAGATGACTATGAATATATTATACGATAGAAAGGGAGCACTTTAGATGATAATTCTGATAGCTAAGCGAGTGAATATTTTCAAATATAATCCAGACTTATAAAGAGAAAAATAGTGAAAATAGGTACACAAATCACAGGTTTAATATAGCTTGTTGGGACTTATATTATAATGATTTAAATATCTTTTATAACCTGTATTTTTCTGACTCGTATGGTATTCTATAGAAACCCTTACATAACGGATGTCTAAGTCACAATATCCATAGATGTGTCAAATTTTTACTTCATCCGTCCAGGATTGAGATGTGTGTTCGTAGATCAGTTAATCAGAGCGCTTTTGTTTTATATATCTAGATATATTTTTGTCATAGATCATCCAACTATTGCAAGAGATTTTACTTACTTTCAAATAAAGAAATACTTTTAAAATACAATAATAAAAAAATCTTCTACTACTAGATATACTAGTCAGTATTCGATATACTATTCTCGTTGATATACGTTACCTTAACTTAGCAACATCAAGAACTATTTTATAAACTACCTCCGTTACAAAACCGCTGCAACAAAAACCAAAAATAAATAAAATAGTGTAGTCTGTTTTACTCCATCGCATCCTTGTTTATAGATTACACATTATCCGACCCAGGTGTTATCGCGCCGCCCCAATTTTTACGAAGGAAGCTGCGGTGAAAACAAGCTTCCCATTTTTCATTCTTTAGCAAATAAAACGGGAGGATTGTGCTAAATACTTTTTACCTTAAGTTTCCGTGAGTTGAACTAAGCTATTTCTAATCTCACAATGTATCCACGCTATGTTGGAAGCACAGATTGTTATAAAATCAGACCTCGCGCACTGAAAGCAAAGGAGACACGTAACAAGTAGATGACAAGTTCAATGAATACTACTGACTAGCAACAGTTTTTACATTGTTTCTTGAATGTATTCCGTTTCCTACACACGATAATGTCAAATGAAGCGGCGTATATAATGAAACCACATGAAACATTTATTGAACCGCACGACATTGGTTTGCATTGAAAATGTGGATAGATGAACACTATATTTACCTTGCCTACCTCCACAAGGTATATAGTGTAGATAGGTACTAACGATCAAATCAAAACATAGTCAATCCTGTAGCGGTAGCGGTCCACAGGAAGCGGCTACAAAGCGGATTATAATCACTTAAAGGGCTATTTCAATCAGAGGGAATGGACAGGATCTTATTATTCAGCACTAAAGCACAGCTTCAATTTTGTCTTTAGGTAGAGGTATCAGCCTTTTCAATAGCCAATGCTTTCGGTGTACCCACGTTTTGTACGAAAGGTTTCAGTTTTGTGTTTACATAGCGGTATCAGTCTTTTAATCAGTCTATGTCTCCACGCTATGTGTTGGAAGTATCCCGCGGTACGTTGACAGTCCATTTATCTTATTTGCTGCTGGTTAATTAAGTTCCCGTAGAGGTGGCGTAATTTCATTGTTCCTTTTGTTGATTTACGAACGCTTCGAAAGTTTAGTAAGCTAAGCTTGGAAACTTAGGTCGCTTCGTTCTTGTAATCTGAAAATTTAATATTGACTGTCTACTGTCTTGGGTATAATAACCCTTTGAAGCAATTAAATGTTAACTGAATGTATGTTTTTCTAAGTCACGGTTTTGTGATAAAACCAAAAAAATCATGTTAAAATTATAACTTTAGTTTTTATTAACATTCAAATAAGTAAATCGGTATATATAATATTCTTGACATTCTGTTTTGAAGCAAAACGGATTCGCACTATATTTTAGAAATTCAATCAAATCGTACATAATAGGTACCATTTACCACATAACTGTGCTTATTTCTTAGAGGTTAAAAATAATTGCCAATAACCTACTTTTATAAATGTAAAATTAATTTGATATGTGGATATAATCATTCAATCTACTGTTGTATATTATGGCCGCATAATAACTCATAAGGCAAACGTGAACGCTAACTCAACAATAAATATAATGGCAAAATGAATTTAAAAAAATATAATTGAATCATATGTCGAGTAATCCATTTAAAACATTCCACATACAAAATTACATTTAATAAAAATATAACACTCGTGTAAAACATAAAATAATGTTGTTTCATTCCCGGAAACAAATCTAAAACCCTTTTCAGTGAACGAATCGTTCTGTCGGCGGTTATTTGCGTTTGCTTCCATTCAGCGCTTGCATCGCTTCACTGCTGCTAAATTATACTTAATGCATCTGGAATAGGTTATAGATTTGTTTTATTGCTATTTGAATGAGGTTGGTGAAAAGGACGATTATTTCAAATTAATCTATTTGATCTATCTATCGGATGGCCGATGGGGTTGAAATGTGCTCGAATTGAGACCAAGGACAAAAGCAGCGTAGATTTCCGAAAGACGCTGGATGCAGGTAGCTTCCAACCGGTACATATGGAAGTTCAAAGGGGAAACCTATACCGACGTCCTACGGCTGATGATTATGATCTATCTATTGAACAATATTACTTCAAACGTTTGCTTAGTTTGAGTTGTAAATTGTAATTTGTATAAAATTATACTACCTACATACAATAAAAAAAATTACTCGTAACATCCCTCGTGGCTAGCGTTGTTCCGAAGAACTAAAACCTATTTTCTTGTCTTTTTACAATAATTATTAATATAATATTTTATACATTAATTTTAAAATTTCCAGTGTCATTTGAAGCTTTTTTATCCTTACATAAAGCATGACATATAAGACAAATACAGAAATCATTAATCATCGTACATTCTATTTGATGTAGTAATTCGAAGGCACTAATGTGTTTACTAAAAGCCTAAGCGCGGAAGTAACAAATGACCGGCAACTGATTGGGCCATTGTCCATGCACACCACACCAGAAATAAGTTAGTAGAACAGCCTCGATAAGCTTCTCACCTTCACTAGATAGGGGATGTTGTCAATTTTTAGTTACACTAAACGATTCGTGAGTATTTAGATTCATCTTTGTAAAAAACGGCATAAACTCACTTGTATTTACATCGGCTTCGTGCCGACCGTTTCGGCGCGTAACCGCAGCTAAATACTCCCTGAAGAAAATCCTCGTACAGGATCGAAACGGTCGGCACGAAGCCAAAGAAAATTCAAGTGAGTTTATGCCGTTCATTGACATAGATGAATTTTTATTTCATTGTCTATCAAGTACATTATTGAAAAAATATTGGATACGTATTTTTTCTTTGTAAATTTTATATGATACTGGGTTGTTCCATCACTGGTCGAACTCTGAGTTTGTACCGGTTAGTGACGTCACGCGTTCCAGTTAAAAACTTATTAGCGTTATGTTACCAAATCGCAGATAGGTCACCTTCTGCGGTGTTCCAGGAGGCTCTGGAGAATAGATTCCACTAGCTTTTGATTGCATAAAAATAAAAAAAATAAAAAATTCTTTGTTGATTTTGAAACACAAATGAAACGTTGCTTGATCAAATCTTATTAAGTAATGTTTGTTGCACACCATTACGAGCATTACGCCCGTAAATATACGAGTTGAGACCCGCATCGGACCAGCCTTTCGGATAATCAGTCAATATTTGACTTGGCATTGATCAATTACACAAAAACACCGTTGTCTGTTGTGTTGGTCTTTTAAACGATACAAATTATTTATAAAATGGAGGAAATATAGATTGAATATTGGAATAAAAACAAACCAGAAAAATACACAGTATGAAAATAAATATATTGACTATAATATGTATGTATAAAGATCGATGATGAAAAAGGCTGCTTCTAGATGAAGGCCAATACCCTCTTGAGCGAGTGACGAAAATCGTCGGAGAGTCGCGACTACGCCGAGCCTGAGTTCCAACTGAGCGTTATAACAATGAAAGTAGAATTATCGGAATATCACTAGACGGCCGTAGCTCGTAAGGACACAGATTTTTTAAATTACGATTACAAGTTAAAAGTCTCGTTACAAGACAAAATCTTAAAGTTTTCTTACTTACTAAAAACTACATAGTACACTATTGTCGTTTTTAATTTTGTCCTTGCTAAAAATCACAGAAATAAGGTGAGAAGAAAAACCTAGCAATAGCATAGACCTGCTGAAAATAATAAAATTTCCCACATACGTTGGAGCAAAGTAAAGACACTATCGGTCCAAATCAATCCAAATCACCCATCTATTTATAGAATTAAGCCATCCATCATCCTTAAAGTTGACAATCCTCATGCTAAGCTTCGGCTAGCCATATGAACATCGAACTATTTGAATACCACTAGCGGCCGAAGCTCACTCGGCCACAAATTTGTCTGACGAGAAGTAAATATTTACCGCGCCGGGCTCACTCCTCGACCTTTTCTATTTGAGTTGCTGTAAATAACCCTGTTACTTCGCTCAATTGTTGGTTCGCCATAGCTTGACGATACTACGACAATCCTACTAAGATTATAAATGCGAAAGTTTGTAAGAACGTATGGATGTATGTTTGTTACTCTTTCACGCCTAAACAGGTGGACCGTATGAGCTGAAATTTGGTAGAAATAGCTTAGACCCTGGAATAACACATAGGCTATAGAACAGCGGATAAAACCGCTAGGCGCAGCTAGTATGAAATACTTTGATTCATAATATATAAATAGTACAATAGATGTCTACGGGGAACTAGAAAAGAGGTGAAGAGGTGCCATATGTGAGTAAAATGCAAAGGTTTGAAATGTCGAGTTCAAAGGATTTCGTGGAAGAAGTGACGGTGATATAAAGTTGTATAAATAGAGCCTTTTGATCGAGATCAATAAGTGCATAGCAGATGCACATTTATATTATGTGTGAATAGTGAATACGTTAGTCGAATAAGAAGTCGTATTCTGAGTTCAAGAAATTGAAATGACTTAATATAAGAAAAAAACTTTTTACGTCAGTCCCTTTAGCATAGTAAGATATTGTCGTAAGAGTAGCAACGCTTGTCTTTCTTCAAAAGTAATTAACGTTTAATAAGATCACAATGATATTGGGAGTAGCTATAAATTGTATGCAATGACAGTGCGAAGAGCATCTAGATATATATGTCAGGTTACTCTTGAAGTACCTGGGCCCGTAGCATGCCATACGGGATCCCGCTGAAATGTCAAGAGTAGAACTGTCATCCCATACATTGTACTTTTGTGAATGTATGGGATGACAGTTCTACTCTTGACATTTCAGTGGGATCCCGTATGGCATGCTACGGCTACTGCTATTGTCCGAGTAGGCGTAGCATGACACATGGGATCCCGCAGAAACTTCAAAAGTATAACTGTCATCCCATACATTGTACTTTTGTGAATGTGTGGGATGATAGTTGATTCTACGCAGTGTCTGTGCTTGAGGGGCAGAGTTGCTACTTTTACGTCAATGTCTTACTATGCTAACGCCGCAGGTGAGCTTTTAACTTTTTTGAGTCTCAACTCGTATATAAGTAAAAATTAAACAAATATTTAGCAGATACTTTCATGATAATCAAATAATAATAATATACCTCACTGGTATCAAGATAATAATATATTTTTGTACAACAATATATTTATCCAATAACAGTTAGAGACCTGTTCGGTATTGTCTAGTAAGTGCCAAATTAACGTGATATTACCGATACAAATAAACTATCTCGGGTTGGTTTACCGAACAAGTTGGACAAACTTTTTGTAATACGAGTTTATCTCTTAATATTTATTGTCGCGTGACGTTTGATTCTTATTACGCAGTACAATAAAATGTATAACTCTACTTCGTTCTTTATAACTTGTTTACTAGAAAAAAAAATCTATGATACGTAGTTTATCCACATTGGGGTTATCATGTGTTATAATTAGTACCATAAGAATATTGGTAATGCAACCAATAAAATATAAATATTGTAAACTTACCACTTTAGTAAAAGTACGTCCGTAAGTAGGTAATATTTTCAAAAACATTCACGAAGTGTCATTTATTATTTTTTCACTGTTAAAATTGCTCTAATTTTCGTAGCACGAGATATTCAGGTGTTTGTGAAAGCCTTTTAGTAGTTAAAAATAGCTCACCTCAGGGAAAAACCGAGAAAAATAAAATTGTTCTGAATGTTATAAGGCTACCACATCCTTGGTTTCTTTCGTAGAAATGTTAAAAAAAGTTGACTTATGAGTATGTCTTTTTAAATTGTGGCGTGTTTTTCCATCTTTTCTTCAAATCTTTTTGTTATTCAATTTCTTTATTTAAATGTTTAAGAAAGCTTACTTACACCTTTTTTTTTTTTTTTTTTTAATGTGATGAGTAGAAGACGAGCAAGACGCTCTCCTGATGATAAGAGATAACGGCTGCCCATAATCAGTACAGTGCTACCTAGGATTTCACAATTATGTGAAATTCTAGGAGCACTGCACCAACGCTTCTTACTCAAGAGTCATAAGATCTTAAGACTCTTTAGCCCAGTAATTACACTAGCTACAGTGCCCTCCTACCGGAGCACAGTAATGTTTACACATCACTGCTCAGGCGGTAGAATAACTGGTACTGTTGGGGTACCCACCTAGACGACCTCCTGCAAAGGAAGTCTACCCCTGGTGACACCTGGATACACCTGGATGATATGCCTAACAATAATAATTATAATAGTATATTAATTTAAAACTTCTTATAGAAACTGTATACACAAATAAAGAACACATGCAGGCCAGATGCCAATCTAAAGAAAAATCAAGTGTTCCAAAGTACTTCTGATGGTAGCGATCTACACATTTGTCTAAGTTTTTTGGCAATAATGTCGCATTGGATTGTAATTTGCAATGTCTTAAACCAGATTATATGTCAACAATCATATCAATAAAGCTCCGACACGTAAGAAAGGCAACAAAAAAAACTACACTCGATCATCGTCAAACTTTTTATTGCAATTAATGTAATGCAATTAATCAGTTAATTCGAATTTCTTGTAAAAATAATTAATATTTCAAATAGGTACCTAATCTAAAATACGAAAACTAGTAACATTTCTAATGAGTTAACTTGGTGGTAGTTATATTTGAGCTGTTAAAGTTTCGACTTTAACAGCTCAAATATAACTACCACCAAGTGCAAGTACATGCATCGGTTATAAAAATACCAAGTGTCAAACGCAAGTATGCAGTGGCGGTATGCATTCACGATATGAAATATTGCTGAAGCTCCAACTTACGCCATCTGCGTACTACTGTGATATTAACGACGATATTCGGTGCACGGTGTTTGCTATTCGATGCGAATCTTGCTTATATTAGTTTCGGTTGTTTACTGGGGTTTGATGACAGGCAATAATACTGGAGCGATGTAAATGATGTGTGCATATTTTTATGATGGAGAAGATATTGTGACTTTTATAGATGCTTCTCGAAATAAAAACTTTTCTATGTTATACAAGCCGATACAGAAAGGTATAATATAAGTTATTATATAATATATCATGTAGGTAATTTTATGTGCACTGACCGTCGAATTGAACGATTTAGATTTTAGCCCATTTTGATACCGTGTGTATCATATAGGCTAAAAATTAACTCACGTAATGATGTGTGATCATGTGTGCATATTTTTATGACGTTGAGGAGTTATTGAGACTTTTATAGATGTTTCTTGAAATAAGAACTTTTCTATGTTATACAAGACAAGCTGATACAAAAAGTTTTCACGCATGTTAATATAATAACGTATTGTGTAGATTATATTTATATGTTCACTTTACATATATCCCGTTAAACATAGAGCAAGTTCATTTGGGTCAATTGGTGGTTCAATTGGTGAATTACATATTGGGTTGGGGGTTTTGTTAATTTTTAATTTAATTTACTTGTTTACATTACTTTTTTCACGTTACATCTCTCACGTTAAACATAGAGCAAGTTCATTTGGGTCCAGTTTCCACCCGCACATATTATAAACAGTATCCAGTAAGTTGATGCGTTACACAATATCTGTATGATTGATGAGGGACAGTGTACCGCCCGTGCTCACTCGACCGCACCTCACATGTCACTTTACTTTATATCTACTTTATATAGAGTTTCACTCGGAACTCGGACCCGATTTGAACTCTTTTTGCTATCAATAGAAACATTAGAACCTTTTTAAATGTTTTATCGTCTTATTAGTGATGGGTGTACGAGTATGTAGGTGTTTTTATTTAATCATTGATTTAAATTTTTGTGTTTTGACGAAGTAAGTTTTCTTTGTTTTGTTGTTATTTCATGAGCATCCTTATCCATCAGGGTTTTTTTCCTGTTACAAATTCTAGCCGCATAGTCATAATCGCAAAAAGCGGAAGAAAGGTAGGCAGACCTTTGCCCAGCAGTGGGACGACCATGTCTAATAATAACAAATAAATATAATAGTCAATAACCATCAGACGTGATCGAGGTTAAAGTCTAACCAATAAATCTAGATTTAAATTTATTTTTCTAATTAAATAGATAGATACTTAACACTTTATTGTATACAAAAAAATTACGAACAGACAATATCTATACAAAATTAAATACATAACGAGTAGTAGTGTAATTAGTATTGGAAAATGGCAAAATTATTACTATATTTTATTTACACAACAAATTCTCAAAATTGATTTATCTATTCGACCATAAGTTCAATTTAAATCAAGATGAAATAGAACGAGATCCTAACTGTAGCTGTTTAGATTGAGCGTTCTAGTTAACAGTGATTGGGATACATTACGCTCAGTGTAGCCGGAATTAGAGCAAACAAAGCAGCTCCGACTGAAGCCTGTTCATTACACCTGCATGATTTTACTGCTGCTATATGGACTATGTAACTTGAATTAAAATTTTAAGCCATTGTGTATGCTAATTTTTATTGTTATTAAAAATACATATTCAGGACATTTCACACAGTGCCAGCTAACCCCAAACTAAACAACTTAATGCTTGTATTGTGGTGGTTAAGATAACGGATATAATACTTATAAATACTTATTATTTTTATTTAGCCTATACTGTCCCACTACAGGGCAAAGGCCTCCTTTGTCTATTTCTACATTTTTCCGTGTACCGGTTAGAGGCTAATCCTTTTCAGGAAGAATTAAAGTTCTTAATATAAAACATAATATCTAGAAAGATAGATAACTTTTAATTGAAAATCACACAATAATTGCAAGACAAAGGAAAGGATTTATTCTAGACCTGCTAGGTTTAGTCTCCAACCATGTTCGGCCGGAACATCTAAACGATGGTTTTTAAGTATAAGACGGTGGTCAAAGGTTTTTTTTTTTTTTTATGTGGAGAAACGAAACGTGTAAGGAAACGAGCAAGACGCTCTCCTGATGTTAAGAGATAACGGCTGCCCATAATCAGTACAGTGCTACCCAGAATTTCACAATTATGTGCAATTCTAGGTGCACTGCACCAACGCTTCTTACTCAAGAGTCATAAGATGTTAAGACTTTAGCCCAGTAATTTCACTAAAGGTTATCGCATAAAGAATAATTAAAAACTTTAGATTTATGTTATTAATCCCAAATGAACTTTTGAAAACCCAAATAAACCAATTTGGTATCGCTGAATGACTAATTGCTTTTAGACTACTAAAATCCGAACTAAAATTCGTTCAGTTCGATAAAATAACAACTATAATAAAATCCCATAGAGGAAGCGTAAGCTCCGCAGTCAAAAAAATCCAGTTAGTAGATTGATCTGAGGCAATATCAGAATGATAGATGGGCAGATGCTGCTGTCATATACGGGACGTAGAATATTCATAGATACGCATCGCAAGCATCCACAAAAAGTTACAATATATAATAGGAAAAATTAGAATGTTAAGTTTTTTTATTAAATATCCAAAAAAAAAACATCTTAAAACAAAATAACGTAGTACAAATATATTGATCAAGTATTAGGTGAGATGAAATATCTTTTGGTAAAATATATACCTATCAATAAAATCAATTGTAGAACACGAGTTTTTTAACGGTAGAAACAGATAGATAAACAAACGGTCCGCCTGATAGTGAGCAAATCCGCGCATCAGTTTGACGCCTTAATATTAAAATCTTATATACCCACATAAGTATCCTCCCCATAAGTGGTCATTTTGATAACATCACGTAAAAAATCTAATTTAAAGTTTTCTTAAAGTGAAAAGAGTTTATGGAAACTGAATAGCGAATAAATACACACGGGACAATGCAATGTAACACAATTGCAGTGAAAAGACGGCGGTGTTCCAGTTGCGAACAAGCTAGGGGACAGGGAAAGGGGACAGGTATAGGGGACAGGGTACAAAGGGACGCAGGTGCAGAATGCGCGAGTGAAGGCATTGTGCGGTGATTGCGTGGGATTTCGTGACGTTACGTCGCCTGGTTTGCTGCTAATACAACGATGCTGTTGAAAATACTTAGCGGCTTAAAGTTTTGTTACGCGTAAGGAACAACTTAGATATTGTATGCTGCAAATAAGTGTTAAGGTTTGGTTTTCTTTTATATCAAACTAGACTATACTCGCGCATAAATAAATTCTTTCTTAGCGGATGTCTACATAATAATATCTATATTATATATTTGTGCAAAGTTTTAGTTTTTTTTAGCGCCACCGGATCTCTTAATTTCTGTTATATCTGTTTTCTTTCACTGCTTGATTGTCAGAAATCACTATTAGCCATAAGATCGCCAATAGTAACACCTTTAAAATAATGTGTAATTTTTCATTTTTAAAGACTCTATTATGTTTCTAGGGGTTTTAATTTTAGTCTAAAATCAATGTACGTCACAAACTGCTAAGCGAATCGTTTGTATAGTGTAGAATTTTGCTAAGAATAAGAGTATTTCTGTAATACCTCTATAATATTATAGACTAGCTGCGCCCAGCGATTTTACTTGCTATACTGTAGCCTATGTGCTACTTCAAGGTCTAAGCTATATGTACATATACCAAATTTCAGCTCAATCGGTCCACCCGTTTAGACGTGAAAGAGTAACAAACATATATCCATGCATCCAGACAGCCATACATTCTTACAAACTTTCACGTTTATAACATTAGTAAGATAAGATTGTTTCATACAATGAATTCATTAATGAAGACTAATGCGATGTGACCAATTCTCTTATTGGCATGCAGTGCGATTCCATTTCAATTTTAGTTAATGGATATCAAATATTCGCATCCCCCGATAGGTAACAAGTATTCGATGTTACATTGCGAACGAATTAGCAATGCTGATGTGATATCTATTTTGCATACACGTATTACGAGTTTGTAATGATATTGAATAACGCTGAGGTATTAATAATTGAAATTATTTAGTCATTGAGATTGGTTTTGTCTGTGTTGTGTAAAGAAAATATGTAGATTAAGAGCGTATATATCGAGTGACGCTCTCTCGCTCGCACTATTTGACAAATTTTGAAGTATAAATTCATAGAATTAATTTATTGAAAATTCTCTAATATATCAAACTGAAAACACTTTTAAAATGTATGCAATAGTATTATGCAGGGCTGGTCTTAGAGAATTTTCAATAAATAAATTCTATGAATTTATATTTCAAAATTTGTCAAATAGAGCGAGCGAGAGAGCGTCACTCGATATATACGCTCTTAAGCTACTTGCCTGTGCCAAGATCGCGAAAATGTAATAGTGGTTTATTATTATATCTATGTAAAATTTATATTAAACCTAAATATTTTTCTAGCTGATAAAAAAAAAAAAGCTAATATAAATGTATGAAATCGTGTTACGTCATTAAATATTGAGAATCTTATATTATTTTATAACGGGGGCTGACTAAATATTGAGAATTATATTATATTCAAATATGGCATACTATTGATTTAAAGTTAAAATTATTATTATATTTAGGATATAACAATAATAAATCGTGTTAAAACAATTCGTTATTCCATGCCCCATAAATAAGAAAGAAATTCATAACTAAACCACTCAACTCAGCCATAAGTTATTTTCCCCTATCGCAAAAAGGTAGGTTAGGTATGTCTAAATATATTTTTATCTCTTTTCAAAATCTTAAACTTTAAATTTACTTGTGTCATATTACTACAGTAATTACCACAGATCAGAAGAACGGAGTAATTTCAATGGATTTAGATTTTAAAGCACTAGAAGCACTAGAGGCACTGTGTGCCTGGACTCCTTTAATATTCCTAATGAAGGTCATGTGCAGTCCCATGTAACGTATCAATAGAGGAGTGTCTTCAGCAAACTCGAGCTGAGTGTAGTGCAGTGATTGGTTCTCGGCATCGCACCGTCCAAGTAACGAGGCAGGTTTCTGAACTTGTTAGTCTCTGCGGTGTTGCATAAATAGGACTAAATTGGAATCCTTCGAAACTGCGACTCAGTGGACGCCACGTCCTTTGGGTGCGGGGGAATGTGGGGAAGTAACAAACTTCAGAGTTAGCTCTGTGGCGCCAAACCGCTGCGAGTCGCCAGCCGCCCTCACATCGGCATTAAATCGGACATTATGTCTGCACGTGGATTAAATTGCCACCTAACGTATGCATAATTTTGTCCGAGCATCTGGGAATGCTGATGAATCAATTTTCATGGAAAGTTGGACGCTTTAATTTGAACCGATTACGGATATGAATAATTTTATCCGTTTAAATGCAATCTATTTTAACACTCATTTGCTTTAATGTTGGTAATCAAGCACTGCTTAATTTACTATACTTATTAACGTAAATTTACATTTTCGTCGAGTCGGTTAAAAGCGCAAGTTGGTGATAGTTATACTAAAGCTACTAGATTAAGCATTTCTTAAAATTCCTTATTTTCTCGGGGCGAGGAAGGTAAAGACTCTTCAGTGTTTTTTAAAAGTTCTATCTCCTCGGGTAAAACAGATGGATACAGTTTTAAAACTGTTCGCCAATTCCAGATTGTGCGCTTCGCCGGTACCTAGATACTAACTTTATCTAACAGTTGATTGCGACTCTAGAAAACTATCCTTAGAATTTCCACTCTGCTTTATTTTTTATGGAATATCTAACGTTGAATTTCACAACAATATTTTATCAGATAATGAAGGTATCTGTTTCGTGTCAATTAGCATGGCAATTCCAATTTATGTCCAGCATTATTCAAAATTTCCATTATCTGGGTAATTTTTGTCGAACATTTTGGTTGTAAATTATAATGTAAGCGAGACTCAATTGTAAAAAATGTGAGGCGCCTAGCCATTTATTATCATAACGAAGGTGGTTTTTGAGGTGACAAGACGTTTCTAATTCATAGATTTTAATCAACTTTGAAAAAAGGAGGAAAAGTTTCCAAAATATTTCGGATTTTTTTTTCTCAAAGACGATTGGAAATATATGTATTTCAAGTGGTTCCATTTAAACTTTATCAATATCAGTTAAGCGGGTAGGTTAAATTTTAGCAAAATCAGTCATCTGTCTTTAGGTTTTGAATCACAACGTACGTTTATTTAGAATTAAACTCGACATCGCCTATTGAAAGCGTGTCTGAAATCGGTTTGGTACAGGTAGGTATATTTTTTATTTACATATTAATTCAGATGACGAGACCTTAATGTATATTTGTAAAAGGCAAGCTGCACCGGACTTAGTTGCCTAAGTCTTGCAGGTCCACACAGAATTTGATACATGTAGGTATTAGCAATACTAGGTACCTTTATGCAACACTGTACTCTATTTGTTAATTGGAGACAAGTCGCTAAGTCACGTATATCCAGTTATTTCCCTAGTTAGACTACGGTCACAATTAGAATTAGTTTCTGCATACAATTTGGCAAAATTGAATAATACTACATACACACACACATACATATAATCACGCCTGGTTCCGGTTGGGGTAGGCAGAGACTATTTGCAGCGGATGAATGCTTCGGCGTACCCGTTGCCCCGGCACTATGGCGTCCCGCAGGACACCCCCAGGTTTTTTAGTGGGTATCCCCGCCGCTCCCATCTTTGGCGGGGGAGTCCCACATACCGCCCCGCGCCCCCCGGCGTGGGGTGATGATGCGTAACGCATTTTTCCTGGGATAAAAAAAAAAGGCAGAGACTATTTCCCTCCACTTAGTACGATCTTGACACACCTCCCCGCTTCCTCAACTTCATCACATACTTCATACACGCTCGCCGGTTCTTTGTACTCTTGACCTGGCCTTTCCTTAGAACAACATACATTTGGTCAAGGAAAGTACGCCTAAGTCGATCTAGGTTGAAAATTTAATGTTATAATGCAATAAGTGGGTAAAAAGTTGATGACCCGTCTTAGGCTGACCCCATATTGGATATGCGCTGCTCTTGCGGTAATAAGTTGCTGGTAAGTCGCGACAATTAAACCTGTGACCTATTCAACCTACCCTAGAGATCCTTATAAATCACACGTGTTTTCAAAATAACACAACTATTTTAGTATTACAGATTAAATTCCACTGCATCGAGTACAACACACAATAAATTCATTGACTTAACTCTCTAACTTCGATTCCAATATACGAGTAGAAAACTGAAACAGAACTACAAAATGTCAAT
Organism: Hemithea aestivaria; assembly: GCA_947507615.1. NCBI lineage: Eukaryota > Metazoa > Arthropoda > Insecta > Lepidoptera > Geometridae > Hemithea > Hemithea aestivaria. The sequence continues at coordinate 7,731,552 of OX382334.1, read as the reverse complement.
ACAGCTCGTCAGGCTAAAACAAATGCTCAACTTGTATTGAATTTTAGTTAAACACACAGGTTATGAGTCGAGACAGATACCGTGAGATCATCAAGCTCTGTGCGTTTATCTCGACCATAATAATTTATTGTACGATTGAAAATCTAAATATATATAAGGAAAGAGTGACGGACTGACTGATCTATCAACGCACAGCCCAAACCGCTGAACGGATTGAGTTGAAATTCGGCATACAAATAGGTTTTATGACATGGACCTCCGCTAAGAAAGGATTTAATCACGCAGGCAAAGCCGCGAGTATAAACTAGTCAAGCATAATACGAAAACAAGTTTTTTTCAAGACGAGCTTACTTTCGCATCTTAGTACTACTCAAATGTGAAGTGTCATGGTGTGTCGGTAACATAGTACTCATTTTTTGCATCGACACAACTTATCACATCGTAATAATAATGTTTCTCAAAATGCTTGAAACCGGTGATTGGCTGAAGCGCATCTGACGCGTTACAACTCATCAAAACAATGTCTAAATGGCTCTGAGCATTTGCTAGATTTTTTTACATTAATATTTAATAATTAAATCCTTCGGATATTAGAATAGAATAAACCTGATATTGCATACCAACTTACACGAAATAATTACTATAAAACCTAAAAAGTAGGTACCTTTATAAGAAAAACTGGTAAACGCGGTAACTATCCTAACACATCATTGGTTAAAAAGCAGTAAGCATGTGTTTATTCTTGCAACAAAGGCGTTCGCGTTTGGTGCAGAACATGGTAGGTGACATTTTTATTCGAGATGACGAGAGTTCCGCGCGATGTGAATGCACTTAAATGTAAAGCAATAAAAGTTTCACAGCGTTCTTGGAAAATTAGAAAATAACTTATTGCACTACGTACGTGTTGGAAAGAATATTTTCATCCGGGGTTAGAAAAGACGTTCTCATTTCTGTTGTATTTTTATCGTTTGCTGTCTCAGAACCTTTGGAATATGATGTGGACAGTTCTTTCTTCTATTGAAAGAGAATAGTAGTACACATAAATAGATACGTTTAACCCTTCAAACCTTGCATAATTAATTATCGTTTACCTCAGACGAACTCATAGAGACATAATTTAAATTTTATTAAAAAACAATAATGAGACACAAAAAGAACATGGTGACGTTTAAAAAAGCATTTAATATTTTTTATACTATAATATAATTCCATAGCTATGTATTATACCAAATTGAGTACCTATTGTATTTTTTATTGCATTTATTATTAGTTTATAGTCATTGCCCATTCTTTAAATAAAGAAACTCGTCACAACAAAAAGTAACTTAGCAGTAAGTTTTATAACTTTTGCACTCAGATCGATAAGTCAGCATTAAATGCTTTTACAAGGAAAATTATGTAAACACATCCTGATTTTATCATGCTGGTTGTTTCATAAGACTCATTTTTTTTTCTGTAGTAAATATTAAATAACAAAACGGTCCATTGAAAATGTTCGCTACTAAATCGCAGTCATCCCAAAGTCGACCTGCCAAGCCGTCACTGGAAATTTCACCGTTCAACTGAATGAATACCGTCAAGCTTACATTTATGAGATAATGTTAAAAATTTAAGTACTTATAGAAACATATTATACATACTATTATTTTATATAATTAATTAATCTCTTTTAAAATAGAAATATAAATGAAATCTTATTTTTAATTGACTTCAGAAAAGGATGACGTTTACATAATTCGTCAAAGTCCTCTCCTTAACCGATTTGATAATTATTTATTGTTTCACAATATATAGATATCCAACTTAAACTTACTCCATCTCTTTTATTAACCGATGAAACAAAGTAGGTTTCTCAAACCATTCATTATTATCAAAGCAGACATTATATTATGTTTTTTTAAATTACTTGTTATTTTATCGACTCGCATTATATAAAGTTTCTTTTGCGACATCTTATAATATTCATACATTTTTCATACAGTCACAAAAGGCAGATGTTAAAGCAATATTATGATCTCAAGCTCTCGGCGACACCTCGTAGATCATATTGTATGATATTCTCCCGTATATTATGGCGTGAAATGACATTATTGCTAGGTTTATGTGCCTACCTACATGTATATATCGACCTATCCGAAGAACAGTGTTCTATGTGATCATAGACCAAAATGGAGTTTTATAGCTTAATGAGATAAGGAAGACGAACTCTTTAGACCTGCGTTTTTGAAATTTTCCTATCTTATTTAGTTTTGGAGATAATAAAACGAATATCGTTCTATGTTACATTCGCTCCGCACAAAAGCGCACGAAGTGACAATGCGACGCCGCGCGGCAATAGGACGCGCCGTGCGCTTGTCACATCGGCCGTTATTTATTGGAGAAAGGCTACATTTGAATTTTATCCGAAAAAATGTCAATATCAAGATAAATATTAGAAATGCTTAACAAAGAAGATAGTTTGAATACTGGTAAATTGAAAAAGATAGAATTACATTAATTCATTCTACACATTATTGAGTTTTTAATTAATGAATATAATTTTCAGTACAAAATGTTGCATGCGTTCGGTGTTTATTTAGGACGTTTCTTTACGGAGTTGTAGTTTTTGTAGTGAAACGCCTTTTTATTGCTTATATGAGATTGGTGTAATGTATTATTTAATGTAGAATAATTATTTCCCTAACTATAAAATGTAAAAAGTAGAAGTCATATGAAATATTAGGACGATTTTACACGGAAACTATCAAACATTTTAACGTCCCATGAAAAAAAAGGACGTTTTATTACGGAATCTGTAACACAATTTGTGGGTTCCATATTCATATGAGACATTGTTATTGGTAGAACGATATCATATAGGACGTTATTCATTTTAAAAAACTGTTATTTAAATACATATATTTTTAAAAATATTTTAAAACTATTCCTAGATACATAGTTTAACAATAACTTATGTGAAACTTTTAAAAAACGCTGTTTTTTATTATTTATTTGGATGAGAACGTTGCACAGCACAGCAAAACGCAACAAACATCACCTTTGGTCTGGTGCTCTTACAAATAAGCCAGGAACCAGCTAGTGTATGGGAAGAGATTCTACATAAAGATAGTAGGCCTGAGGAAATTAATAACACACCTAGTGCTAGTATATTATTGTCATTGGAAGTACCTCACACAAGCTTTGAAATTTTTTACCCCGGAATGCCGTCTGCTACTAATACCCATTGCAATTACCTCAAAATATTCTGGCCTAATCTCACAAATTCACCTGCTACTTTGAATTTATGAGCTGTGACTCCTAAAATTACTAGGAAACGAAAAAAGCACACCTCGGAGTGGATGGATCTTATAGGCATTACCTTAGGAATTTAGGCCAGAAATATGTGACAAAAGTGGGACAATTCGTAGACTTAAACACTATGTATCTGTCATAAATATGCCGTTACAAATGTGTTGCTAAGATATCTCACTATATTCATTCCATGTTTACGCTGTTAAAAAGTTAAACATAAGAATAGCACACCTGTTTCTACAAAAGGGTCTCCCAAAATGAGGGAACAGTGTCAATTTTGCTATCGAGAGAGCTTCTCATACCAAAACTATCTATTATACCTCTGATAAAAGGCGTTTATTTAATAGTAAGATGGGCCAAAAAATAAAGCAGATACCTAATTTGTTCGCAACCTAGCCCAGAAATTTGTATTCGACTTTAAACTTCGGCAATTAGTGAGATATAGACAACATAATGTGTTGTCCATTGTCCAGTCAACTACAAAGAGATGTATCCATGTTAGGCTTACAAAATGAAGTAAATTTTCATTTACCACAATGAACTACCCTTGGTTCGTGATATTTCTAGTAGCAATCAAACTTTATATTATCATAGACTCGTTTAATATGCAACAATGATGTATTCCACTACTTTTCCTTAGGTGATACATAATAATAGCATTTAAAATGAATCGAATAAAGTATAAGATTTGGTGGATACTGAAAATGTCACGAAGTAAGGGTAAATAATTTTTGCATACTAAAAGTTCCTTCATTTTGTAAGACTAACATGGATACATCTCTTTGTAGTTGGCTGTCCATAGGGCAAAAATATCGGAGTAATATTTGAGAAGTTCATGGACAGATTAGAGATCCGTACAAATTGTTTTTCACATATATTAAAAGTAGTAGTAGTAGTGTTAGTATTTAAGTATTATATCCGTTATCCTAACTACCATATTACAAGCATTAAGTTGCTTAGTTTGGGGTTAGGTGGCGCTGTGTGACACGTCCTGAAATATTTATTTTTATTATTATTATATTGTCCTGACTTAGACCGATTATAATATTTTAGTGATAGGTACAAATATAAAAAAAAATGATACAAACAGAATCTACGACGTCTTAGGGTATCTGTTAATGTTAATGTTGTGTAAATTGTTGTTCTGCCAAATAGGTACAAAGAATTAATAGATATTTGCCGATAAAAATAATTTCGATTGAGTATAATACATAATTATTTAACTCTTTATCATATCACAATCACAGCAATGATGCTGTTTCAAAAGAATCGGATGACATCGATGAATAGCAGATAAAATTATATTATTAGTAGGTATAAAGCGTTTTTATATATTTAATTTTTAAGAACTGTTATTTTTTCATTTTGAGAAAAAATGCTTGTTACGCGTATTTAAAGGTTGATTTATTTTTATGGATTTTTGAACTACAGGTGCCACAATATTAATGAATATGATTTATATTTTGATTTAAAAATCAACCTGAGCATTACGAGGACTTGATCTAGCACAAAGACTTATAAAGGTTACCTAAACCAGAGTTGTAAAATTATAGTAATAATTTCGGTGTAAATGTAATTGTTATAATTATTGGTATTTACACCAATAATTATAACAATTACATTTACTATGTACGTATACGTACGTTTGTACAAATACGTGTCTGCAGCAGTTATTATTTATATATTTAAGTAAATGCTCGATACCATGTAAATAATTATAATAATTGCATTTTTAACTGATGTGCTTTCTGTTTAAAGTGACGCCGTAATAATAGTTTTGGGGACTATTTTTGATTTTACTAATTAATAAAAATTATTTAAAATAAATATTTAATTAATTATTTTGTTGTATGGGTTTTAACTTAATATATAGTACTCAATAGTTACAATATTTCAAGTTTTTAATTCACATAAGACTCAACAAAGGTTAGGTAATTCCAACAATTAAATGCATATATTAATATAGAACGTAAATTATTTCAAACATCTCCGTTAAACAACGCCGTATTTTCACTACGGACTCCGTGAATTCCGCCTCTAAACGTCCTATGTTGATATAGAACTCGCTATCTTGAGAATGATGAGGGAAATAAATGTATAGAATAAAGAATTTAATCATGCTAGGGATACATTACAACATACCAAAAAATCTTAAAGCCAAGTATAACCGTTTAAGAGTAATACAAGTGAACATGTTCTCTAACCTCTCCTGAACATTGACCATTTTGCAGATAGCACACTATTCTACGGAACGGTCGATATAGATGATGTGATGTGTTGTGTTGTTTGTATGTATTAATAAAATACAAGCTGCCCAGCGGTTTTACCCGCCTTGTAGCCTTTATGTTATTACAGGATCTAAGGTATCTATGTAGCAAATTTCAGCTCAATCGGTCTTCCCGTTTAGTCGTGTAAGAGTAACAAACGACGACATTTTCACTTTCCATCAGGTGGGATGTGGTCAAACGTAGGCCTAACTCGTATAAAAAAAAAAAACATACATCCAGACATCCATAGATTCTTAGAAACTTTCACGTTTATTATATTAGCAAGAAATAAAGTAAGATAGTAGTCTGATAATGAAAATACAGGGTTACAATTGCTAAACTGTAGAAGTCTTTTAGATTGTTCGAAAAAAAAAACGAATGTGCTGTTATAAAAAATAAAGCATTGAAGTAGTACGAAAGAGTTAAGTACTTATTTATTGAGCTTATTTCTCATTAATTCAATTTTTAAAGTAATCGTAAAAAACGACAACTGTTTAAACTTTAGATATGATAAAAAATATTTTAAAGTTTTTTTTGTTTGAAAAAGCGTCGAAAGTTTTGTACTTGTCTTGATAATAATTTAGTTACAATAATTCTTACTTAGTCTTATGAAAAGTTTGTACCTTCTAAATATACAAAAATAAAGAAAAAGATTCTGAATGATCTTTCAAAGCACAGTTCAAATTTTTTTTTTTTTTTTATGTGATGAAGTAGAAGACGAGCAAGACGCTCTCCTGATGTTAAGAGATAACGGCTGCCCATAATCAGTACAGTGTTACCTAGGATTTCACAATTATGTGAAATTCTAGGAGCACTGCACCAACGCTTCTTACTCAAGAGTCATGAGATGTTAAGACTCTTTAGCCCAGTAATTTCACTGGCTACAGTGCCCTCCTACCGGAGCACAGTGATATTTGCACATCACTGCTCAGGCGGTACAATAACTGGCACTGTTGGGGTACCCACCTAGACGACCTCCTGCAAAGGAAGTCTACCCCCGGTAAAAATCGCTTAAAGACAAATTTTAGATAGGTAGCTATTATGACAAAGTGAAATATCTAACTCTGTATAGTATATGGAAGTCATACGTTAAGTAATAAATATATATCATAGTCAAAATATAGGTGTACAGATTACTGATGGAGCGTAAAGATATCTTTAATGGAACTGTGATTTACGGAACATGAAATGTCTCGAGTGAAGTGACTGGTTTGTAGGCTCATTTAATAGACCTCTAGTTTATGCTAAAGGCTTTGCTCCTCTTAGGTTATCCTTTCTTCTAAATAAATAAATAAATAAATAATAAAAACAAACTAACAATACTACAGCTACTACAGCAGTAAAGAACACTTTTATTAACCACAGATCGGCAACAAGCCGATCTACAGAAAATCCAAGTGTTCCAACCACTGTCAGATGGCAGAGTGCCCAGAATGCTGGCAGCATTGCCACGTTGAATGGCAATACTTATACGTTGGGCCAAATATACCCCAGCATTTCGGTCACACGTCGCCTCGACCAAGCGCTCAGATAAATTTATAACTATTTCTTGTAACTTGGTATGCAATAAAGAGTAATTCTATTCTAAATGTTAGCAAAAATTTTAACATTATTATAATAAATCAAAATGCTTCAAAACTTCGATATCTATTTTTCCATCTCAAACTAAATCAGTTATAAGGAAGAATAAAATCTAATCTCTTTTGCAGTAGCCGCAATCATGGCTACGTGCTACGCCGTAGCGGGTGCTACGTGATGTGCTACGACGTCCTGTAGCTTTTGATTCCTCACAAGTTTTATTTCATTGATAAATTGTTTTATAGCTCAAATATTTTATTTTTAAGTTTAATTTTAATATTCTTTTGTGATTTATTATTATGGATGTTAATTTGAGAATTAATTAATTCAGAAAATAGAGAAAACATTAAGCTTTTTAGCGATTGTTTTGATGTAATTTCATGTCGATAATGGTTTATTTTACTTTAGTGGGTGATAACTAACTGTATAAAAGTTAGGTTAGTAACAAACCAAATTATGTTCTATAACAAAAACGGCACAATTCCTGTTGGTGTCGTCCCAGGAGGTCTCTCGGCTCGTTTCCCGCGACCGCGGATAATTAATGCACGTTAAGCCAATCAGAGACGTGATCAGCTCTATTGGGAATAAACTTTTCGCGTCATTGGTTGTATGGATTGGACAGTGTTTAGTTGTTAGTGATCATTTTGATGATGATGATGATGATCAATACCAATTCGAGACGTGAGACTAGCCCTAATGTCTTCTTCATCAAAATTAAAGTCTGTATTCTAAATTATGTAACCAAGATAATGTTTTAAAAACTTAAAAAAAAAAACAATTCCTATGAGTTTGCTTGCTTGTTTATCTCATAGAGGTGGTTTGTAAAGGAGCGGCAGAGTCATATAATAGAAAAAAACTTGACTTGCCAAAGTCTCAATTGTAGCATATTTGAAAAAAAAATTAGTTTGAGATTGGAATAGCTTTTCGCGTCATTAGTTGTATGGATTGAACAATGTTTAGTTGTTGATGATGATGATGATGATGATATAGGGTTATGATTGTCCAAGATATTTATTTAACGTAAAGAATAACTCTTTTTTGCAAACCATGTTTCATGAAATAGTTCTTAATTTAAAAGAAACTTAGGATTAGAGGTTAAAAATTGGCGACATATTGCATATAACAATCTCTCGCAGACAATTTGATTAAGCATTCTGCTGTAATGGGTTACTGCAATTTTTTTTTCTGATCGATCCCGTCTTAAGCCGCTTGAACGATATTTGTGGTTTTTGTGCATGTTTGGTTGGTCTTAGAATAAAGTATTTTCTTGTCATTTTATCACCAACAGACACAGGTGGAGCTGCGCGGTTCAGCTACTAGTGTTACCATGTATAAAGCTGACGAAAGACAGAGGTGGGACGGTAAAGCGGTCGCGATCTTCATTTTGAACCTGCCTGCGTTCGCTTTATATGTAACAGGTTACGTAAAAATTCTAACATTACAAAAAATCCGTCCTGCACCGCGACCGCTTTCCCGCCTGTGTGTGGCGTTACTTTAAGGGTCATAATCAAAGAAAAAAAAATACTCGTATATCACGAATTTTATTCTTCTCTTAAAACAAGCCCAGCTCTGGAAATAGGTTTGCTTTGTGTTGTGGTTTTTTCTTACAATGTAGACTACTAATTTAGTGAGATTTTACTCTTAACATTACCGACTTTAGTTTAATTATCTGGACTTTTAAACATAATAATACGTCGAGTGGGAATTTTCATTTTAAAAAAAGTTTTAAAATCTTAGAGGTTTTTAGGAAGGAAAATTGGACTACGCCAGTATATTATATTATTACAGGTTATATATTAAAATAGTACAAAACATTAAAGTAGTTTTCTGCAATAAAAAGATCTCATTTGATTTTACTTTTTACCGTTTAAATAAATATTAAAATTACTCGTAAAAGCCAGCTTAAAAAATAAATAAAATCCCTATTTTATTATACCAGCCATCATAAAAATAACTCAGTATTTTCCACGTGATAGAACTTGAAAATAATTTAAATACTTTCTTTATGAATGTGTAAGTAATAAAGAAGTACAGTTACGTCACGTTTCATGGCCCGTGGCGGAATATTCGAGACCATAGGCTATGTAATAAAGGCATACACTGCGCACTAAAGGTCAAACTGACGCCACGTAGTTTTTAAAATCAAAATATTTATGTGTCAAATATACAGCCGAGAGGTAAAGGCGGCTTATGTGGCCGTAGCATGGCATACGGGATCCCGACGAAACTTCAAAAGTAGAACTGTCATCCCATACATTGTATCTACTTTTGTGAATGTATGGGGTGATAGTTGACTTGACAGCAAGACAAGTCTACGCAGCGTCTGTGCTTGAGGGGCTGGTGAGAGGTTACCGCCATATGTGGTACTTGTTATAACGAATATTGCCAGTACATCGTCTATCTGACAAGACGCCTTTTGAAGAAACACATGTAGCTCATTGATATAATAACGCGGGAAATCATTCAGCAAATTTCACGTATACAGCACAAAATAATGAAAAAATTAGTACTAAAAAACTACATGATTAAAATTAGTACGAGCCTAATTGAGGAGCAGGCTATATCCATAATTAGGTCTTGACATTACCAATTTATTGTCATTTCTATAAACAAAAAAAAAATTGATCAGCCTGATCCCGTACAAATAACTTTGATGTGTAACAAAACAATTTTCAGATAAGTTTTACAAATTAAAATTTTATATGTCAAAATAAATTAATGATAATTTCAAATGATCATTTTCATACATACTACAACATAACTATTGTTGTGAACTTAGCCACACTTATGTGTTTGTAGAGCGATGTCTGCCATTTCAAACAGTTTGTGAGACGCCCCATTATATTTTTCACGCATCGTAAAAGTTCCTCTGTTCTTTTCGGGTGTTTCTGCAGGAGAAGTATAATTGGAGCGAAATTAAAAGATATAAAGTTTCTATCCTGACAGGTTTGTTGAGTGCTCTTTTCATGAGCTTTTAAAAGATGATAATTTTGTACTAGCAACGTTGTTTAGTAAATTTAAATATATAAAGGGAAAGCCTAACCAATCGAGCAATTATAAAACACACTGACCGCTCAACGGATTGGTTTTTTTTCTTCAATTTTTGTCTCCGAAACCTTATTATGGTGTAAATGAGTTGTTGGGACTCTGACTTTCCTTTCTTATTTCGTGGTCCGAAACCGTGGTCGAGATATTCTCGACAATATTAGACGTGAATTCTGCCGTCTTTGTTGTTTTCTTTATTCTATATCGAATCTTACTAATATTATTAAGCAAAAGTTTGTAAGAATGTATAGATATCTGGATGTATGTTTACGTTTGTTCACGCCTAAATGGATGGACCAATTGATCTGAAATTTGATATAGACATATCTTAGACCCTTTTTTTTGACTCAGGTAAAATGCGTTACGCATCATCACCCCATGCCGGGGGGCGTGGGGCGGTATGTGGGACTCCCCCGCCATAGATGGGAGCGGCGGGGATACCCACCAAAAAACCTAGGGGTGTTCCTGCGGGTACGCCGAAGCACTCATCCGCGGCCCATATACATAGAATATATATAAAAAAAACATATCTTAGACCCTGGTATAACACAAAGACAGTACAGCGGGTAAAACTGATGGATACTTACTTACTAAGTTGGAGCGAGAACTCAAAGTGAGTTTTGGCCTCCGACAATAAGAGGCTCCAACTGGTTCTGTCCTGTGCCACTTCCCGCCAGTTTTCAACTTTCAGGGCGTGCACATCCCTTTCCACCTCATCTTTCCAGCGGTATCTGGGACGACCAACGGGTCTACGACCAACTGGTCGTCTCACATACGCCCTCTTCACACCACGATCCTCTCCCATTCTTTCGAGATGACCGAGCCAGCGAAGTCGATGTGCTTTTGTCTCGCCGATGATGTTTGGCTCGGCCACGAGGTCCTCTATTTCGGCATTCTTTCTTATCCTCCAAGTTCCATCTTCGTGTCGCACTGGCCCTAGTATTTTTCGGAGGACCTTTCTCTCTGTGACGAGGAGTTTATTTTCTTCTTTTTGGGTGAGTGTCCAGGTTTCACAGCCGTACATTAATATTGGTCTTATAACGGTTTTATAAATCCTAATTTTGGTGCGCTTACTTAGAAACTTGGACACTAGAATCCTATGCAGTGCTGCACTACAACGGAGGGTGTTCTGTGCTCGGATTTCGATCTCTTCCTCCCTGGTGTTAGTATCCGTGATAGTGCAGCCCAGATATTTAAAATTCGATTAAAAATCGATCGATTCGATTTAAAAACCGATGGATGAAGCTAGTTTTATATAATAGCAACAATACAGCACATATTACACACAAATGACACTAATTTTATAAAAAATGCGAAAGTTTGAGAGTGAGTTGTATGTTTGTTTTTTCTTCACGCCTAAATGAATGGACCGATTGATCTGAAATTTGGTGTATAGAGATAGCTTAAACCCTAGAATAAAAGATAAGCTACAGAACAGCGGGTAAAACTGCTGGGCGCTGCTAGAACTTGACAACCTCTGTGGCGCGGTGGGCAAATACCCGCTTGCAACGCAGAAGGTTGCGGGTTCGATTCCCGCATGGGACAAATGTTTGTGTGATCCACAGGTATTTGTTTCTGGTCTGGGTGGTTAAAATATTTATTATAAGTATGTATTTACAAAAGAGAAGTAGATAAGTATTATATCCGTTACCCTAACCACCATATTACAAGCATTAAGTTGCTTAGTTTGGGGTTAGGTGGCGCTGTGTGAAATGTCCTGAATTATTTATTTATTTATTATTATAGTACATTATATACAACAAGTACATTATGTACAAGTCAGCAAAATATTGCAGTTACAGCAAAATATTACAAGTCTAATATAATACGAGAACATATGAAAACAACATTATCATAAACAATGTTCTTAACAATAAACAATGTAAGAGTAAACCTAAAATGACAACAAACAAAAGTTTTCGTGTGCCGAAATATTACGCGAACAATACGAGAATAAGCAAATTATCACTCCTACTTGATAAAGTTGAGAAACGTAATTTGTAATGTATATTTATGAGTTAATTTTAACTTTTTAATCATAAATGTCTAATGATCTTAAGCGTTATTTTATATTGATTATTTTTTTACCTTTTTTATTTACTTTCGTGTCGCTAACTTCGTTTAATTACTACATAGTATAAAACAAAATCGCTTTCCACTGTCTGTCTGTTAGTATCCATGTATGCTTAGATCTTTAAAACTACGCAACGAATTTTGATTCGGTTTTCTTCACATGTATAACGAACAGATAACATTACTAGCAGCGCCCAGCGGTTTTACCCGCTGTACTGTAACCCTTGTGTTATTCCAGGGTTTAAGCTATCTCTCTATACCAAATTTCAGCTCAATTGGTCCACCCGTTTAGGCGTGAAAGAGTAACAAAGATACATCCATACATTCTTACAAACTTCCACGTTTATAATACTCGTATTAGTAAGATTGTTTTTTTTAAATCTTTTTTATTTACTTTCGCGTCGGTAACTTCGTATAATATTATTACTACATAGTACAACACAAAATCGCTTCCCGCTATCTGTCTGTCTCTATATACTATGCTTATATCCTTAAAACTACGCAATGGGTTTTGACGCGTTTTTTAATAGGTTAAGTAATTCAAAAGGTAGATGTTCCTGTATGGTATTATGCATGTTGCTCTATACTAAGAAATTTGCGCAGGTCCGCTAATTATTATTATAAAAACCGCCAATAAGACCGCCAATTGTAACATTGCTTAAAGGCATATTACACCTGGCTAAATTTAGAAGCCTAAATTCAGTCGCCACTGAATTAAGTCAATTGTAATCACATTTAGCATCCTAAATTTAGAAGAAAGTATCGTTCATCCTAATTCAGATTCTGAATTTAGTGACTAAATTCAGCCAAGTGTAATAAGGCTTTTAACTGAAATGTACTTATTTAGTGTTAATTGTTTTCTTTGTTGCAATAAAGAGTTATCTATCTAGCTATAAAAAAACTTTTTAAAATAGAAAGAGAGAGAGAGTTAAGTAAATAAAATTTTAATTAAAGTTCTTCTCTTCTTTTTTATTTCTGTTAGTTTTATAAAATGCTGTCAATGTGAATAAAATAAATTGTCTGTAACAACTGTGCAAAGATTTTTTTCTCGTATTAAAAAGATTATAATCTAATCTCAATTTACTTAGTTTTTATTCAATAAATGTAGCTGATCAAAAAGGCAGTGAATTATAATGACATAATGTTAATAAACCTTAAAATAAAATATATTCTGGTAAGTTTTTCAAAAATCTAAGACTGCTTTTACACGTTGTTAAAAAATCATATCGTTAATAGATAAGAATTATTAATAACCCAGCCATTTAAAAGGTTTTAGAGGTACAAAAATAATAAAATATTTAAATGAATATTTATTAAAAAATCTTATTTGTAAATAGCTTTTTGAATGTAAAATATTAATAGTACCTATGAATGCTCTTAACTAGCATACTTCCACACTAAATTTAATTAAAATATTTTAAGCGATGCTTCATAAAATTGTATATTCATAATATATCATATTCGTTAAGGCTGGACAATTATTTGAGTGTAATATACCTGAAATCTATGAATAAACAAATTCAAATTGTTCTTATTTTTAATGGGCAAGTAATGAAAATTATTAAGACAATTTTCCAATAATTAGACCTAATTATATTACGAAGTCATTAATTGGTGAAATAATTAGTTTTCAATTTAATAGATAAATGATTTGTATCTTAATATGTCACACATACTGTTATTATTTAATAATGATACTTACTTTTCGTTGCAATTCAAAACAATGATCAAAGTGGCACGACACAATCATGAGTTCAAAGTTTTGTTCATCCAAAAACACGCCATTTTTCAGTTGTCACTACCACTGTTACATAGTCATATGATAACTTATCATAAAAGTTAGTTAATAGTTCTGGCCACGTACGTAACTCGTCGCGGGAAATCGTCAGATTTAGCGCCAAAACCGACCGTCCCTCGAGACTACCATCCCTCGCCGAGCTCAGCAATATACTGACAACTGTCACCCGACTCCGGCCGGCGTTTTGCTCGCATTTACTACGGACGCTTTTCCTCTTTTGCCCTATCTTGCTTTAACGAAAATTTATATACACAGAGAACTGTACGTACACACATGAACGACAACTTAGTTCAAAGCCATCCGTACAGTTACACGACTCAGATGTGTGCGTGAAGTGTGCATGTGTGTGGCAGACGCATCTTCACGGTAACGTTCGAATGCGTTACTGCACACAATAACGATCCCCTTGCTCCAATAAGGGATTTAATCAGCTGGAATAAAGTCGCATTTCGTACTTTATTCATGCATTCAGCTCATTGAGAGACAACGCTAAAGCTGAATTGCGCATGTCCCTGATCAATCTTGTGATCGTGAAACTACGAAAACTATTGCTGTCCTTATTTTTCCTGAATTTTCAAGAGAAACTTGCAACCTCTGCCTTAGAAACGGACGTCCAGAGCAATCTTAGACCGACTTCATAATTAATTAGTACTTTGTTTACAATCTGGGACTTGAAAAGTATAAAGAATGTTTTTTGTTCGGAAAGTCTACTGAAGTACATTTTTATGAGTCATAAAGTTGGACTTTTATAAGGTAGCGGCAGAAAAGTTTTTAATAAATTACGCGGAATAAAAAAGTCCGAAGACGGTTTTAAGTTAAACATTTTGCGATATCGCAGGGGATGTTCATTATACTAGGAACCTACCTTATGAATTTTAATAATCTGTATTTAGATTCGGTGACAAGAAAACTTCTCAATCTCGAAACAAATGAAACCTGTTCGTGAACGTTGGACAAGTTATTATTGTCCGAGAAACATGAAGCCATCAAAAGTTACGTCCTCGAACTAGTCACGAACAAAGTGAGGAAAAACAATTTCCCTCCCACTGTGGATGATATTAACTGGAAGATAAGAGTGTAAGAGTATGAGTGAAGCACTCTTTCCGAGGGCGGGTGCTTACACAAAGCTATGAATAACAATTTAGTAAAGAGCGAGGAGCACAAACACTTGAGTGTGGAAGTTTGTTGCCGAGAGCCCAAACAAGGAACAATACACCACAGCGAGCTGAGAATTGACTCAATGGATACGGCATTTACTATGCTTTTACCTTGATCAGATTCATTTAAAAGTTACGACTGAGTTCCTACTCGTAACACATGCTGCTTAGATACAAATCAGGATTGATTTTAAGTCTTAAAATTGATGTTTTTTAATGACATAGAATTTTGTTTAATTTCTGAAAAAATAATATGTGTAGATGGTATAATATCCCTGAATATCATGTACCTTCTGTAAAAAAAAATAACAAAATTTTTGTCAATAAAACAAATTTTATGTCTCATCATATTATGGATTATACTGTCGTAATTTGTAATTGGGATTAATTAAAAGTGTCACATATTTCACAATCGTTATATTTTTTTATGTTACTATGATGATATGATTTGAAATTATTATTAAACCGACGGTAGATATGTTTTTGATGTTTAGCATATACACAGACACATTACAATTAATACCATTCAATTACTAAACTTTTTGCAATAAAATAATCAAAATTAACGATACAAAACCAACAACATCTTTAAACCTATACAAGCATTTGTTCTGAAATTCTTCGAATCGACAAAACCTCAAATTAATTACCTATGTCAACCTCTTCTGAGACTATAACATCGTGTTTATTGATAGTCGTTTTCAAAATAAACAATTCAATGACAATTATACAAAAATGAGCTTCAATAGTTCCTTAAAAAGTACGTGATTGAACGAAGAGTCTCTTACAAGATTAACCGCACTCGCATTTTACCTCCTCGATTTACCTCTGTAAAATCGAGTGTAGACAGGTCACACTCGCTGTCATCTCACTGATAAAGACTTAACTGTCACATAATAAATTTATAAGTGACTTTGAATATGTGAAAATTTACAAGATCATAATATACAGAGGTGTGCTATTAGATTTTAAACATTCAATTAATGTTTAAAATCTGCAAAATAACCTGTTCCTAACATTTCACATTTTTGCTTGTAACAACTTTTAATTATTATATTCACCATTTTTGGGACTAAATATTTAATTAAATAAATAAGTAATCTCAAACAAACCTAGAAAGTCAAAATTAGTATATTTCAAGATAAATCTGAAATCATTATTACTTAAATTAGCTTTAAAAGTACGTGATTGAACGAAGAGCCTCATACAAGATTAACCCACCGCGGTAGAGAGGGTCGTATCGAGTGTAGCGGTACACGTCACTTGTCACACTCGCTGTCATCTCGCTGATAAAGAGTTCATTGTCACATTCAGGATTTGTGCGTTATGTCAAGTGGTTGTTCTGATTTTGAATATTAGGAATTATTATTTGCTGCAGAAGAAAACACTTTTTTTTTTGTTTGCAATGATGTAAAATAATTAATTATTAAGTATAATATATTAATTTATGGAAATGGAACTGTTGTCATTATAATTAAATATCAAGAAATAAATAAATATATGTAATGAATGTTAAACAATAACAAAAAATAAATTAAGCAAACATTTAGAAGTTTGTCGGGTCAGCTAATACCTAATGTTACAAGTGTAAAATTTACAAGTATACTGTAAAAAAGTCATTTATTTTAGTACCCATCTCTATTCCATTCAAAGAGTTTATTTCTCTTCATACTCATATCATCCCATAGTATAGGACTCCGCCTTTCCTAGAGCTTAAACAGCTTTTCATATTTAAACCGATTTGAATCTTAAGCGCGCCACAAAATATTGGATCACTCTTTCCGGCGCATACTTCCAAACATGGCGCTCACTAAACCGTTTACATTTTATTTAGCGTACGTTGCAAATAAAGCATAAATAAGGTTGTCGTTAATATTTTTAATAATTATTGATATTACTGGCATGAGGACAATTTTTGTTCTCAGAATATTTTGCTACTTGCCGTGATTCGACCGTGATAAACCAATGTACACCCCCGATTTTATAGCCTTTTTGAAATGCAATACACATTGTCACCCCAAAAAATGTATTACGCATCGTCACCCCACGACGGGGGGCGCGGGGCGGTATGTGGAACTCCCCCGCCGACGATGGGCTCGGCGGGTATGCCCACTAAAATACCTGGGGGTGCTCCAGCGGGACGCCATAATGCCGGGGCAGCGGGACCGCCGAAGCACTCATCCGTGGCCAGTTTTTATAGCCTAGCCTATCAGAAACACAATCGTCAAATACCTACTTATATAAAAGGGAAGCGTAACTGATTGAATGACTGATTCATCAACGAATTGCTCAAACCACGTATAAGATTCAAATTTAGCAACAACAGTTTTATAATGAAGATATCCGCTACAGCTTGCGCTTCGCTTCGTGCAAGTGTTTGTGTGCGGTGTCAAAAGCTCACACAAAAAAGCAGAGTGGAACTCACCCTAAAGAAAATATTTTGTAATGGGGAGCTAAGCTGCTAGTATACGTAAGTATTTTTTATATATTAAAGACCCTTAAAACGTATCAACGTCCTGCTAATATAAAGCGCATTTTTTGAAAGTAAATTGGTGTATCTGCTTCATTGTAACACCTTAATTGATACAATATTCAGATTCCTGCCCCTGAATTTAACTCTATCATTTGGTTACCATGCTGCACGTTTTTTGCGTGACCCATTTGTTGTGTCAGCAAAATACTTGTTAAACTCCAACCCGGCAAAGAGTTATGAAAACGCCAACTTTTGGGTCTCCTAAAAAACTGTAGACACTTTGCACAACTTTCCTCCTCAACAGGATTTTATAAATATTAAAATCTAAGCGAGATACTCTCGAAGCGGAAACTATTCTTTTTCGCCTCTTCAGAAGGCATTCACGAAACTGTGAAACTTTATTTCTATTCAGCTCGGCCGGATATAACTAGAAAATAAATACCGTGCTCCGCTTTTAGAAACGTCGCAATACTTTTTCTTCGCCTTTAAAAAATTTGTTCTCATTTAAAATTAACGAGCTATGTTTTAACTTTTACAGAGGTGAATGATTGAAATCTGAATTTATAATTACCTACAATGCTGGAGGGTGGAATCAATTCTTGTCAATTAATAGAGCTCTATTAACCGAGGCGAGGCGGATGGCTCTCGTGAAGTTATGCATAATAATTGCTTGCTCTTCACTTCCAATTACAGCCACTTGAATAATGACGAACTTCTCGCGGTCGACTCTTGGACTCCAGTAAGCAAGTTCCCAACTCCTGTGGGGCATAACGTTTCACACAATTAGATTAACTCGTGCTTTGTACTCGGGCTGTAAGTAACACAAGTAGACAAGTGCTTTGAAAAACTTCAGCGGGGTACAAGCCACGCTTTGTCTGAGATATAATTGAGCGCGGGTGAGGGCGCTAGTATCTGTGTGTTTTGTGCTTTTAAAGGCTGTTCTTTATGGCGAAATATTTGTTCTATTTTTAGCCACATTTCCTTATATTCCTTAATTATACTGTAAGTGTTAAAGCAACGCAGGGAATTTAATAACATCATAAATGTAATATCTGACATTAGCATTAAAGATAGCAGTTAATTACAGAAAAATATTTAATCTTACCAGTTATTAACAAAATTAACGTATCCATTATCCATTTTGCACGAGTGCCCGCTATAAATAGGTACCTACTAATGAATAATTACTTGTCGCTCTTTAATTTATTCTATCGATTCAATTACGCGATGTTTCCGATATATTCTGCTAAGCGAGAGCGTGAATGTGTAGCTCATTTGCTATTTTAGTTTTCACTTATAATGAAAAAGTATTCTGAGTATCACTATTCTAGCTATGATTATTTTAAAAAGGTTGGTCTAGATATGGTTATATTTATATTTCGCTTATTTTCTGCAACATTGGCGTAACACAGAAACTTATGTATGATGAAAATAATGATCTTAATATAATTTAATTTGTGTTCATCATTACTGAAATTAAACTATACTATAAACATAGGTTAAGTGAAATTTATGAATCACTTATCTAAAAGTTCTTTGATTTCTCTATCGAAATAAATCATTGCATTCATACTCATTTCACAAGTGTGTACTTAGTACTGTAAGGAATTGAGAGCTCCCATCGACAATATTACTCTGCTTTGTTTGCGTCACGTATACCAAAATTCAATTTAAGCACAAACATGAGATCAGCGGGATTGATTTTTTCATAAGTAGTGACTGATACTGTAAAGCTTACGTCAGACTGAGGCGGTTGGAACGGTAAAACGTTCGCGATCTTCATTTTGTTCCTGCCCGCGTTCGCTTTATATGTGACAGGTTACGTACAAATTCTAACATTACAAAATTTTCCGTCCCGGATCACGTTTGCTTTACCGCCTACAGTCACTTACGTCGTCGTTTAGTCTGTCGTAAGCTACCGATTACAGTCTGTCGTAAGCTTTAGGAGTTGAGAGCTCCCATCGACAAAGTCACAGTAATATTCTGCTTTGTTTGCATCACATATTCCAAATTTCAATTTAAATATTATGGCGCGGAGCACAAACATGAGATCAGCGGGATTAAATGACGCGCACCATTTGTCGAGGTTTCACGGGCGATACAGGCGCGCCGCTCACTGCTCGGCCAATTCCCAAATTAATTGCTTTCCAATAGTGTTTTTTTTACATAAAAATCGCTCTAACGTGTAAAATTCGACGCTTCATATGCCAATTTGCTGATCAAATCGAACGTTCAATTACTGTTTTTGATGGCGGATCGTTTGGATTGTCTGAGGTTTTTAATTGAAGTTACTCGTTATTTAATGTTTCAAATTTTGTTGACGTTAATAACAATAACAATAAGTGCTTGAGCTAGTCGATGAAATTTGCTACTTAATTGGTGTTTTGGACTTGAAAAGAGAATAAGTGCATCAGCACTAATGATTTAATATGCCAATTTATCAATACTTCTATATTATACTACTTCACTGCGCTGGTACTTTCACTGATGGTCTTTAGCTAAGATATTGAGAAATTTGCCAAGCGATACAACTGGGAAATCATCAACGCACTAGTGAACATAACAACAATCACGTGAAAATGCATTGAAACCTTTCTTGTCTACTGACGCGATTCAACGTCAACTCCATCTGCACTTTCCATTAGGTGGGAAATGATAGAATAGCAAAGAATATCATCTCTTTATTGCAACCAGAGAAAATTAACAACATTTTTAAATGGGCGGAGAAAAACTCTTTAATTCTGAATCCATCGAAATCAAAAATGATTATTCTTGGAAATAAAATACAAATTCAAAAAGTACAAAGGGAAAACCCGCGACTACATATAAATAATATAGATATACCGATTGTTGCAGAGGCTAGGAATCTAGGGCTTATTTTAGACGGAGAGATGAGGTTCATAAGTCATATCAATGAAAAAATTCGAGCAAGTTTCTATAAGTTAAAGGTTTTGTACGGTATCAGAAATAATATTTCAACAAAAGTCAGGATGCTTTTGTGCGACCTGCTTGTGCTTTACCCTTTCAACTACTGCTGTGCTGTGTACGGTCCGAGATTGTATGGTAAAACAGAAAAGGCAATCCAGAAGGTACAAAACGCATGCGCTAGATTCTGTTACAACATACCTCGACGAGAACACGTTACACCTTATCTCATCAAAAACAATGTTCTAAACATGAAGACTAGGAGGGAACTGCACTCAGCCTGCACTACACAAAAGGTTATCTGGAATAAAAAGCCGGAGTATCTTTTTGATAAGATAACTTGGACGAAGGATATTTCTTTAGCCCGTACACGCAGTACTACCTTACTTACCATGTACATACATAAACACAGGACCGTTGGATACAAAGGTTGCTTCAAATACAGTGCTGCGAAAATTTGGAATACAATCCCCCCTCCTTTGCTAAGGTAAGTCACGGTGTATTTAAAACCAAATTTAAACAAATTCTATTGCTGCGTAACATGAAAACACACACACACACACGCGCACACGCGCGCACCCGTGCATACATACATGCTCAATGTTCAAAATAATGCATGTGATTCCGGACTTCCTTATTGTTCTATTTAATGTTATGTTATATAACTTTTCGATTATAATGTGTCTCATGTGTTTTAAATTGTACCTAAATGTAGTAATGGTGTCTATTTATAAATATTCCGCTTTAATGACTATTTTTTTGTAAATCTCGACAAACATATCAGATCGAGCATGGTATAGGCTGAAAACCAGCGCTGCGCAGGATTTCCTCACGCAGCATTAAGCTGAGTCTATGCCAATTGACAGCAAAATTACGTGTACACAATATATATATGCATACACTTTTTGTCTTTATATAACCTTTGTAATTTTTGAATGTCAATAAATTATTTTTTACTTTTACTTTTTACTTTTAAAATTACAGTTGTTATGTGATATTAAATGATATTTAGTAAAATTCTGATTTCATCACCAAATAATCGACTTTTGTATTTTTTTACCGACAATTTTCTCATCTCCGCTATAGCATTAACTTCTCAAGTTTGTCTAGAACTCTACTTAAGTTTGAAACTTCAATCCATAACAAATTTCAGTCCGCAGATCCAGCATCTTAATCCATCGTCAGTGCTCCACTTTCTTTCAAATGGTTTAAATTGGATCCGAGAAAGAAACTAAAGAATTAGATAGTCTATGAAAGACAAATCCAATCTAAGTAAACAAGCGGCGCGGGCCCGGTGCAGCGAGACAATGAATAAAGTTTGAAAGGACGGTAGATGGCACTGGATTAATAGCGCTGACCATAGAGGGCTCAACCATAGACGCATTACCGGAGGTATGTATGCTATCGCCGACGATTCGCATTGACGCTGCTTAATACGACTACGTCAAATGTCTTTGAACGACCCAATCAAAACTAGCCCTCCGTGTTAATGTCTTTGAACCAAAGAGTTTCTAGTGTGAACGGGCCAATCAAAACAAGCCATCTTTCTAAATGTGTTTGAACCAAAGAGTTTCTACTATGAAAAGCCAATAAAAACAAGCAAACCGCGCCTTGACATGTTTTAGCAATTTTGTTTTCATACAAAAAATCACGAAAGCAGGGTCTATTTTGGTTTTCTTGTCTATAGCGCTGACTCAGGTGCCGGACTACGGGGCGTCTCAATCGTAGCATTCCTATTGTACCGCGAGACCCGGCTGCCTTTTGTCAAATAATTAACTTTAAATTTAATACCCAAAATACATATAAGCGTGTTGCAGCGCCGAGCTGCTAAATCTACTCGAAAACCTTTCTCAGCAACGTTTGCCATTAATCCTTGGGTTACTATTATTACTTTTAGCTACGGCCCCAGAGGCCCATAGGCAGGCCTTCTTTCTTCAAGCAGCAATCGCGTGTTGCTAATGCTAAAAATAAATTGCGATGAGTCATTATAAAAAAACTAACGATACCAACTGTCATCTCAGTTCATTTTCTTAGCGTCAGCTACAAGGGATTGGCATACGCGCCGCAACGACACGCCCATACTTCTAATTTTAAAAGTGTTTATCTAAATTACATAATTAGGTACTTAATAAATGTTTATTTTATCATTATGCATCCAAGGGTTAAGCGGCTAATGTAGAAGCACGACAGGACCAGGCGAGCAGACAAGACGTGCGGTGCGACGGACATCGTCCGTGACGTCACACGACCGCTACCTGCCCGCAACTACATGATCTACACGTCTGTTGTAGGGTTTACGCATTCGTGTTCACTTGATTAAAACAGAATAGGGATGTTGACTAGGAAGAATAAAAATCTTAGTCCATCGTTATCAATCATAATAATTAGTCCATCATAAAGCGATAAAAAATGCGATTTTGGAAACTATCGTGAGTGAGAACCACAAATACGACTCGGCTGTTCAAAAAAAAAACAACAAATCTCAAAAAAAAGTTATATGTGGATAAAAAATGGCTGAGGTGTAAAGCTTATAAGTTTTGGGTGCGTGCAATACATACTCGTACATATACCTTCTGCAAGTTTTATGCCAAAATTCAGCACTTTGACTAAAAATTTATAGAACACTCAGTCACACTTTTATGTTTTAATATTCGATTTTTAAAAGGCTTTCCGGGTTTTCCCACACGGTAATTATTATAATTGGTAATTAATTTACAATTTAGGATTTATTTATTGTTATATCTGGTCTGTGAGATGCACTCCGTAACAGAGATATCAACTGCGAGTGTGGAATTGAGTTATAGATTCTAGCTAACTAGTTATGATATTGTGTTTTATTTTTAAGTTTATTTCTGTATATTTTTCTGTGTTCCAATAAAGAGTTATCTATCTATCTATCTAACACACAACAGAGCCTAGGTACTCACATCTTCTTTGCATTTAATACTAGCCACCGTCAAATTGTAACTCCACTCAAATGGGCGTAACCCGAGACTTGCGAAGACAAAACATGATAGTCGTTCACGCCACACACTCGCACAAACGTCTGCGCGGGACGTATTTAATTAATTTTAACGTACCACGAAACACTTGCGTACGTAAATATACAACGTTATAATAATAATTAGGCTTTTAACCCCACGCGGGATAAAAGTAATAGCTGAATAGGGATGTCGACTAAAAAATTTTATAATTGAAATTAAATTATTTTTTTGTCCATCAAGTAATCATAAAAAAATATTGGACACGTATTTTTGTTCTAAATTTTCGAAAGAAGTATAAGGTACAACTAAAGTTCCTTTTTCTTGACGTCACTCTACTAAGTCTGGTACATTTTTGTACCGTGTAGTTACGTTACGAGTCCTCACTCAAAAACTTATAAGCGTTATATCTCAGCCACTTTTCATTTATTCACAAACCAAAAAATAAATTTCTAAAATTTTTATATTATTAAAATTTTGGACTATTTTTTTGACCTTGCGAGCATCCCTATTCTTGAACGCTGAGGTTTGTAAGTGCCGTCTCGATTTATATTATGTGAGGAAAATGAGGGCGATGGTACCGTTAGCGGTAGATTAAGAAAACGTGAACTAGGTAAATGACTATAATTAGTTATGTAAGGCTTTTCCGTTGGTAGAATCGACAATGGGTATTTATTAACACCTAGTGGACAAAATCATGTCTCAAAGTGGTCATTATTGCTGTTTTCCGAGACGATGTTAATTGATGCCAGGTAGGGATTGACTAAGGCTAGCTAAGCAAACCAACTCGTGATGTAATAATTATAAAACCAAACTTTTACCTTTATATTAATAGTGCGATTTGAAAATCTTAAACTGTGTGAAAGAAGAAATGCGTGTGGGGAGTGAATCATCATCATCATCAGCCTATGTTCGTCCACTGCTGGATATAGGCCCCATGGGACGCCACTCAACTCGGTCCTCCGTCTTTCTTCTCCAACCGCTCTCAGCGACACTTCGGATATCATCGCCCCATCTCGCCCAAGGACTCCCTACAGGGAAGTGAATAAAGATTTATATTATTATTTCATCATCATCATCATCTCAGCCGTAGGATGTCCACTGCTGAACATAGGCCTCCCCTTTGGACTTCCATATGTACCGGTTGAAAGCGACCTGCATCCAGCGCCTTTTGGCGACTTTTACAAGGTCGTCTGTCGACCTTGTCGGTGGACGTCCTATGCTTAGCTTGCTAATCCGTGGTCTCCACTCGAGCATATTTCGACCCCATTAGCCATCCGCTCTGCGCGCTATGTGGCCTGCCCATTGCTTCTTCAGCTTGTTAATCCGCTGGGCTATGTCGCGTCGGTGACTTTAATTCGTATACGGATCACTTCATTTCTGATTATTATTTATTAATCAAAGTAAAAAAGCAATCACAGGTAACATGAACGTAAAGCGGCGCAGTCTTCACGTACTACCGTATCTCGTAACTTATTTATGACTTAAGTTTATGTACCAAGATAATATTAATTGAATGTTCCTGTCTCAGCTACATTATGTTTGATGCGGCTCACCACATAGCTCCCTATTCGGTTAGATTAGAATCGAGCAGTAATAGATTATGCCTAGTCGAGATTAGATCTTTGTTTCTAGTAATAGCTATCAGCTATGGGCTTTGTATGCTTGTACAAATTAATTTGCTCTTTGAGTACGAGATTAGTTAAGTGCTTCTTTAGACTATGTTTGTGTACTGGACTTAGGAGACAGGTCTATCTACACGTCTAAGCGCGTCTGAAGCTAAAGGGTTTGGTAATAAAGTAACAATGATTTTAGTATGAGCTGCACTTTCCAGGAGGCATGAAACACATACACACACACACACACACACATACACACACACACACACACGCACACACACACGCACAACGTACACATCCATACTTTCGCGATATTAGTAGGATATAAACTCATCTAAGGCTTCCTGTATTTATAACTATTTCGTAATCTGCAATAAAGAGTTATTCTGTTCAATTCTATGGTACTATAAAAGTTAAAAGCTACATATGTTATATAGCTATAGATCAAGGCAATATCATAAGAACTAATTTTGACCAGTATCAAATAAAGCAGGTTGTTAACATGATAGGCTGTGTATCAGTTTCAACTAGGCCGTGATAGCCACGGAATAAATAAGAAAGGGGACGGCAATGATAAGCTATTGGGCTCACTAGTAGGTCATTCAGAGCCTAAGGATACACTTCATGAGGCTAGAACAACATGTGCCGAGACGCGTTTTATCCACTTTACACAATGCTAATTACTTTGCTAATTTTAGGCATTCACTAATAGGTGTGAATGACCCGGTAACATCAGTTTTAATACCAAAATTCTACTCTTGTTTGATCTTGCAAGTTTCAAGGACATTCTAAGAGGTTTTCAATTGTTGGACAGCAACGCGAAAAGTATAGTGACGAGTTTAAAAGTTTGTCTAACATTACCAAAGAAAACGAATAAAAACGAATTATGTAATTTGCAACACTGGACGAGGATAGTCATTAAAACCTAAGATGCTGGCATTTCCTGAATACTAGTAATAGACACATGTTTTATTCTGAGATATGTACAACGATATAATTTGCAGCAACTAAATGATTAAAATTTAACAGACAAAGAATAAAAAAAATACAAACTTAATCTATAATCTAAAACTTATAAATAGATAGATGCTGGCCAATCTAATCTAATAAGGTAATCTGTGTAAGTACCACAAGCCCATCGAAACTATTTTAAAGAGCAGATCGTGTTGCGGCAACCTTCCGAAGTGGCGTCCCCAATTTCCATTACTTGTGTAACTCGTAATAGCGTGTTTCGACTTGTTCTGCCTTCGGCGTTGTTCGGACATGTTCGCATGCAAAGAACTTGGTTTACTCGTAAACTTGCTCTGTGGCTCCGTGGCCCGAGCGCGGTTAGGGACGTGACAGTTCACAAGATATTTTGTGGAACTTCTCTGGATAGGTACACATTGTATAGATGTAGCGAGCCTACTCCAAGTTTGAGACTTTGAAGTTATCTTTTTAATATTTTGTTGAATTATTAATAAGAATAAAGCGGACACAAGCTCACTTTTTGTGTAAAAAAATGTTCATTGCCATCGGCACAGCCTAAATGCAGGGCATCTACGCAACACAATTTTTTTTTCGGTCATATTTTTTTTTACTTTTGTATCAAGTGTTTTTTACTGTAGAGATAATGCGATACGTTAAATTATTATCTTACGCATACATACTCGTACTTGTATGCGTAATAATTATGCCGCGTTAAAATTGTTTAGCTTCAAATCAATGAATAATTGTGGTATGTGGCCAGTCTATTGATAATAAAAGTGTTTATACTGTATCTTAAGCTAGCTTGAATAGTGTTTTGCTAATAAAGCCACAAAAAAAAATTAGTATAAATTAATCCACGAATGAGTCTGCATAATATATTACTTGCAATATAAACTCTATCTCAAACATTTATTATAATTCGTTCTAAGTAGGAATAATCCTTTTATCAGGGGTTAAAGTCGAGCCGGCGTATTTTAGTTGTCACGAGTATTTAGGGTTCTGCTCAGTGACTGGTCGCCTTTGTTATCTCACCGCTGAGGGCACTAACTACGCACATTTGTTTTACTTGACCCCTCTTGCTTACTCTGCTGTGAATATATTTTAATTCCTTTGGATATTTTCTTGGACCACTCAAAATTTTATTTCGAACTATCTGTACCCAGCGGTTTACAAAGGTTAAAAGTAGTCTATGTATTATTAGGTACCTCTTTAAACTCTTTACTTTTATGATTGTTATCTTTTTATTGCTTCAACCAATTGAGCTGAAATTCCAGGAATTTGAGCACTATCAATTTGGCGTAAAAAGGTAATAAACACACACATATTATACATACTTATGTGCAAATGCATACTTTCGTATTTATAATATTTGTAGAGTATGATACGTTAAACCAAGAAATAAAAGACTTTAATTACTTATACTTTAAAATTAGGAATACTTTCCTTGAAAATATAACCTACAAAAATAGAATGTATTTTTTAAATACTGTTCTGTTCTTCCACTAAAGCCAGATTAATTCATAAAAATTGTACCTCCTCATAACGAATCAGGTTATTTCCGATGTGACTTGGACAATGTTTCGGATGCTATTAATTTTAAAACATGTGTACGGTGCGAATAAATTATGATTGTTTTAAATGAATTAATGAGACAGATATTGTCGGTAGAATAATGACATCCATTTTCTGTTCTGCTGACCAGGATCAATACGTCACGTATGGATATGATTTATTGATTTCAATAATATTTAGAGTAAGTTGAAAT
Organism: Hemithea aestivaria; assembly: GCA_947507615.1. NCBI lineage: Eukaryota > Metazoa > Arthropoda > Insecta > Lepidoptera > Geometridae > Hemithea > Hemithea aestivaria. The sequence continues at coordinate 7,703,611 of OX382334.1, read as the reverse complement.
CTTTTTTCAGCATGCTTTTTTTATGTGATAAAGTAGAAGACGAGCAAGACGCTTTCCTGATGTTAAGAGCTACCCATAATCAGTACAGTGCTACTTAGGATTTCACAATGATGTGAAAATCAGGAGCACTGCACCAACGCTTCTTACTCAAGACTCATAAGATGTTTAGATTCTTTAGCCCAGTAATTTTACTAGCTACAGTGCCCTCCTACCGAAGCACAGTAATGTTTGCACAATACTGCTTAGGCGGTAATGGATGATTATACATTTCGAATTTGGAGTCCAGTTCTTCCTGACGACTTATGAAGTGATGTCGCCTTTGACCACGATCTCGCGTAATGTTAAGCGACGATGTGGCCGTAGATGGTAGCAGACTAATCATAGAAGGCGGGATAAATCCCTTTCTGGCTTCCCTGAACATCATTCCGGAATACAGTTATAATGACCGCTTGGCGACATTTGTTTTGTCCAGGGTGGTAACTAGTAACTAGCCACGACTGAAGCTTACCTAGTATTCATGTAACTTCTCAATCCTTATTCTTTTTTTTTATTTGAGAACAGTGTCAAAGCATTAATTTTATTAATGTTGTTTTAAAACGAGAACAACGAACGCGTTATTACTTCACGAGTTGTAAACATATACCGTAATGTTAAGCGGAAAATTACGAATAAGTATAACAAAATTATTATATTATCATACCGGAAAACGCGCAAAATTTCACTTGTAACATGCTTATACAACACGATTTATGTAAACGTTTCTTTTTGGTTTTACGAAAATGTTTTTATGTGTAAAATATGTTGTTTTTTTACAAGCTTTATATTACTTTCACCTGTCTGTTGTCTGTCTGTCTGTCTGTCTGTCTGTCTGTCTGTAATCAAATCTTGCAAGTTTAATTTGACCCACTTCCCGGTTTCCAATTGAGCTGAAAATTTGCATGCGTATGTAAATCAGATGACAATGCAATATTTTTATGGCATCGAGCTGATCTGATGATGGAGCTGGAAGGTGGCCATAGGAACTCCGTCATAAAACAACGTAACCCCATCGAGTTTGGGCTCATTTGATTCGTCTTGACGAGTACTTTATGATACAAGACGATAATAATAATTAAAGCTTGTTTTTAAAAAGTATTTTTAAAATTTCACTTGTTTTAAAACAAAAAACGCGGTGTTTGTATGCGCGTATGCCGAGTAGTCCTCGTATTTATTTTCCATTGAAGCTACGGCAATAATTCATGCAGTCTGTTTCGTTGCATTTTTGATGACACCGTATTTTATATTACTGACAGTGGGAATCGCTTGCGGCGTTCCGGTGAGATAAAACGTCAGGGATTCGCGGAACGCTGTGGCCGTTTTATTAAAGCCACGGTTTATTTAAATGGTAACAATCTGAATCAAAGTCAGTTTACCTAAAATTAGGAGTACAGTGCCGATTAGAAATCGAGGATTATAACTAGTTGTGTTAAGACACTTTCGTACTACATTTGATCAGAGTTTGCAAGAATTCTGATATTGTTTTTCGCACTGCCTCCGACCTGACACAATCACGACGGTTTTCTTACAGAAACTTTAAGGTATTCGGTTTCGTTAAAGATAGCCATCATTAACTGTCCGATGACGAAATCGGCTTTAGTGTTTAAGCTCTTAACAGATTGGGATCGATCTTTGATTGTGAAAGCGCTTTAAGGCAGTTTCAATATGTATGTTTAATATTATAACAATGTTTGGCTATATCAAATGGAGTTTAAAAACCGTTCTGAAGTAAGTGTTACACTTTATCACGGTACTGAGTTCGTGACATGATTAAATCACCGAATTCAAACATGTTAAATCAGTGCAAATTATATTATCTCCATACCGGTGGGCATTAAAATTCTATTTCACGTTGATTCCAAATGGAAATATCCCAGCCTAATGGAACCAAGAAACTCAACGTCGAACACTCCAGATTTGATTAGTGCAGAACGCTAAGCACGTAGCTGTAATGTTCATTAAATGAATGTTGACTCAGAATAGTTGGTTAACAAAGCCTGGCATCTGACAATGTCAAAGGAATGGGGTTATGTGAAGAATGTTAATATTTGAGCCTGCGGTTTCGTGTGAGACGCTATAGTTAGCTGTCGGAATACAAAAGGTGGGTGTTTACTTGATAAACCTTGTTGATAAATATTATTAATTAATTCATAGGATAAACATTTTATGTATGGGGCTCATCATGAATAAGAAGACACAAACTCGGAAATAAATCCATAATCTTTTTTTTTTAAATTTTATAAAGAAACTAAAATTCTCTTTGTATTGGCAGCAGTGTTTGACATACATACATATCGAGGACATCGATTTTTATTTAAATCTGCCTGAATATGAGCGGTTATCGTCGCCTATATATACGTCTGTATCATCATTAGTGGTATCGGTCATTGCCGAAGCTCTGACGGTCAAGTAGACGAGGTAAAACCCTTCCTACGCTCTCTATCAGCTACTGCTTTTGCTAATATACTTAATGAATTCATGTTAAACTCATTCATGTTAAACTCTCCCAAATCCCGTCATATAAAAGATGACGCAGCGTCCATTTCTTTAATAAAATTGCGCTATATCATTGCCGTCCGGACCCATGACTCAAAAGCAGCGAAGAGGAAAAATATATTCAAAACTTTAAAATTGAACGTAACATTTCACGGGTGCTAGGAGTGTCACTCGACATGGAATTTTATTTGCATCTTCTGGCTATTTGAAATGGATTCAATAGGTTTCTTGAATCAAGAAATAGGAATGGTCAAGTGATAGAAAGCTTCTGATAATGTGAAAGTTATTTTAGCAATAAATATTATGTAAAAAATCAGCATGCTGAACGATTTTTACCGGGAATTATAAATATGTAGTGTAGTGTACCTACAAGAGTGTAGGTGTAATAAATATCAGGAGTTTGTTTTTTGGTAAATATTTATGAAAGTCTCTGTTAACAATGACGACGGTTTTTTACTCCAAATCCATTAAACCAATAAAAATATTATATATTTTTTAAATACAATATAATACAGATGATAGCTACGCTTTTTGTGGCAATGACAAGTGATATAAAATAAAAATATAAACAATACTTTATTCAATATCTTCATTAGTTTCTAAAATTATTTACAATCTACAGATCGGAAAAATACCATTTTCTAAGTATCACTTGCAGATTTTGATACCATACTTGCCCAGAAGTGTTACATCATTGGCTTATACAGCAAGATATTGAGTTTTAAAAGAAAAAAATGCATGACTTTTAATACGAATATTCCTAACTTACAAATTAAAATACACACAACGAAAATTGCTTAAGAAAAGACGTCTTTTATAAGCGTAGCGTGTAGATATTGCAGATATCATTACAGACTAAAGACAACATAACCGGTTGGCGATGTTCCTTTAATATTGTTCCTACCTGCGTAATAGAATGTGAGCATTACTTTTAATTTTCCTTGTGTTTTGGTGAAATCTTTGTATTGTGCTTTGAACATTGATATTGTATGTAATGAAAACTCCATATTGTCAGTTTAGATTACGAGAGTTGTTACACCTCTTTTATTTAATTTTTATAAAATTATTTATTTTTATAAAGTTTTGTCATAGTTTTAGGTTCCGCAAAATTTGTGGTGTACAATAAAGAGTTTTCATTCTTTCATTAGTTATACCAGCTACACTTAGTGCACATTTACGTGTCAAATTCTCAAGAAATACAAACCGTGATCAGGATTTTTTAGAATGACAAATTAAAAATGTGCATGAGCGCTCAAGGAGGGGACATTAAAAAATATTTACTCACAATATTCAAGATCTTGCTCTATTTCATAATATTATGTACAAGTAGAGGCCCTTAAAAATGTGCATGAAATAAAGCGCTTAAGAAGGTGGAATTAAAAATAGTGTTCTTTACTGACAATATTCAAGACCTCGCTCTATCTCATAATACAAGAAAAAAGAGGCTCTACACGCTACACGTCATGAAATATTTATTTTCGAGCTGGCGCATTTTCAATTCAATTCAATTCACAGTTACTGTTCTAGACAACATGTTCGTTTCTTTCCATAATCATAACACAGTTTAAAACAAAGTCTTATGTATGCTTAAATCCTTAAAATTACGTAACGAATTTTTATCCTTAAAATTACGTAACGAGTGTTTTTGCAGTTTGGATATTATTTGTAGCTGTGCTTTAAATAAGAATATTTACAATACAATACAATATTATTACCCCACTATGTCCATATTAAACATACTCGCTCGATTCACTTTACTGTGACAAGGGCCCAAGAGGCAATGTTTGTATAGGCTCAATTAAATTAAACAATGAGGGTATGTTTTAAAATATTCACGTCACGCAACGCCTTTTGTACTTTGAACTGACCACTTCGCTGCGATCACAATGGAGATAAAGAGAGATAAAATGGAAAATGGCGGATTCGTTTACATTTGAATCTCGTGTAACTTTTTCTATGGAGTACCTACGAGTAGAATGTTAGACTGTGACTTTGAATAATTTCATCAAATTATATCTTTATAGAGTTTTTTTTTTGAGGCAAAAAGAGAGCTTGTTTTTTCTCCTTTATTAAGAGAAAAAAACAAGCAATCAATACTACAGTTTTAATACAGCACTAAAGAATCATTTGTATTGATTACAGATCGGCTACACGCCGATCTACAGAAAATTTAAAATTTAAGTGATACATAAACCACTCTTAAATGGCAAATCAAGAATATCATTCTTTAAAAAATACAGTTGAAATGAATCCTCCAGTTTTCCTGAGATAGATAACATATTAAAAGGTACGCAAAAGTGTGAACTGCCATAGCTGGTATTATTATAATCTGAATAATTTCTTATAATTTTGTCCCTCACAAAAAATAAATCACACGCCATTTCGTTTTTATCAAAGTACACAAAATAAACATGTAAACAAATTAAGTCAGCTCAACCTCATATTCGATCAAAAATAATATTATTCAACTGTGTAAGGAAACACTTCAAAAGCCGAAAATATTTTTACCGCAACATTAATTTCTCTTCAAAAGATATCAATACCGCCTAACATACTATGACTTCTTAAAAATTCTCCCTCACAAAGTGAAGGCAAGAGGCTTTCCTAAATAAATAAGTCACAATATGTTTACGATACAGCGTTTTAGAAACACTTCACATATTTTTTATCTGCCTTTATCGACTGAATGAAAAAGAGCGGTCCGTTTCACTTTTCTTTTTCCAAAAAGAAATGTTTACGACTTTTTTGTGCGGTCCCCATTGAATATTCATGTAGATTTGGTGAATATTTTTAAGGTCATGTTTTACTATTCGCTTTGGAATAATTACGCAGCTTTTGATGGAGAATGTTAAAGAGGTGAATCTAATTGAAGTTAATTGTGAAAAGGTTGTTTGTTATAGAAAAAAGGCTTGACTGTGTAACACGAAATATTTTAATTTGGGGGTTCGTGTTTTTATAAATGGCATGGTACTTTTATTTTAATTCAGAACACAGAATAATTTTGAATAATATCTACTCGTATTTTTAACTGCCTTTTCAAAAGGAGGAAAGTCTCACAATTCGTTGGTTTTTTTTTTCGAAATCGATCAAGCGGTTTTCACGGTATGAGAATTAAAACGTGCGTAAGCAAAATGACTACACAACAAGATTCAACTACTAATCTCTAAACACTAAACTCATCACAAAATTTTGTCACACAATCAGACACAGTGCAAACAAGTTTACCGTAGGGCACCTGATTTGCTAGTCTCGTCACTAGTTACCAGAATTAAATTTAAAAACAATGTCCTTAAACGTATTTATAGTGCTATCACACCGCTTAGTCTCAAGTTTTAAATGAACGTTTTCGTTAACCTTCAATACGCTAATCCAATTAGCTGGAACTCATTATCTGGGTGTGTTCTGCTGCAGTGCCGTGGAAAGAACCCTCGGGATCTGTAGTGCCACTTGTTGGCGATTAGTAGAGCGCTCTTCAATGGTGCGGTGTTAGGCGAAGCTAGAACGGTCGTAATCGTAGTTTCTAAGCGTTGAATTGAAGCTAAGTTTGGTTCGCAGTTTGGAAATGTCAGTTCAGAATTTCAAATAATTTTTGAAGGTGTACTTATAGGTGTACATATATCTTTAATTACCACCGTCAGTCTAATATAGAACCTGATATATTCTGACATATTATATATTCATAATATTATTTATTTATTCTGATATATTTTCCTTTCCTGCTTGGTTGTCTGAAAGAGATTGCTGTTTGCGATATGACCGCCAATTGTAACACTTTTTAAATGTATTAAATTAATGTTAGTTATTGTTTGTTTCATAAATTTAGTGGACAATAAAGGGTTATTTATCTATTTATCTATATAATTTGATTTTAGGGAAAGAAATAAATATTTTGGGGTAAATAATATTTGTAACATCTATGACCCAGTGCTCTCGCAACGCCATTAACAGACAAAAATGGCGTCACATCGCTAAATCCATCGGGAAAATCCAAACAGAAGACCGAGCATCAGAGCAACCACGACCACTCTGACAAGAGTGTACGACTAAGAAGAAGAATATTTGTAGAGAATATATTATTACAGGTAATGTTTTTACACAAGTACACAGTACAAACTTGTAGATGAACTTGATAAGCTCAACGCTCGATTGGTTTTGATTGCGTATTACTCAAAATTAGTAGAAAATAGATTACAATGTATATTGACAAGTTTTACACACAACACCATGAACAACAAACAACAAAACATCTTATCTTCAAAAAACATCTTATTGTATGCCTTAACTAACACACGCATAGAAGCTTTAATGTAAATTTTTATCCTGATACTATATAATATTTGCGTAGAAAAACATCAAACTTTTGCTATACTAGAGGTAGGCTTCGACCGTGTCTAGTGGTAATTATGACTGTGTTCCCGCATGGATATATCCCGCCTTCTATGTTTAGTATGCTACCATCTACTACGACATCGTCACCTAACATCACGTGAGATCGTAGTCAAAAGCTAACTCACAATGAAAAAAAAGTATTAAGGCGCTCAAAACAAACCAATTTTCTCTTAATACCGCTAGAACAGAAAACTTATTGAACAACATATATAACATAAATACAATAAAATAAGCTTAAAGAGATTACGATTAATAAGCAGACATTTTTAAACAAAATTTAGGTACTTTAAAAATATAATAAGATCAAAATATATTAGAATGTTCTATGTAGATGTATTTCTAGTAGAGTCACGCAATACGCAGCCTTTGTGCGTGGGGATGTGAGGCTCGACTCTTGATCTTGGCGCCGCTAGTGAGGGAGCATTACATCGCTGTTTGATGTTGATTGTCTGCTCGCTTCTAATAGCTATTAGCAGATAAAGGACAAAAACGACAACATATAGTGCGCTATTTTAATGATCATGTGATAATGGTGTTGACCTAACTGATTTTGGCCACGACGACTAGACTATAGCTATTTTTTTCATGAAAAGAAGTAAAAAGACGAGCAAGACGCTCCTGATGTTAAGAGATAACGCTGCCCTAATCAGTACAGTGCTACTTAGGATTTCACAATGATGTGAAATTTATTGATGCAATAAAATATAACAGTTGGTTTTAATACTGATTTTAATATTAGTAGATACAATTTTATTATCTCAGTGTAGTTGATCTTCTTGCGTAAAGTATACTTGGAAGTCTTACTGAAGGCTTTTGCTTACGCACTTATTACATCATAATATTAAGCCACCCTATTTCTACACAGGTTGTCTCAGCAGGGAAACTCGAAACGAGGCCTTGGGATTTAAACTTAAATCTCCTTCAAAAAGTTATAATCTTTTTGAAATCTCAGCTCCATTAAACGCACACGTGACCAAAACAACAAATATTGCCAATAAAACTCTCGATAAACTGAACTGTGCTTTTTAATAATACACAAATGAGACAGCCATACTAAGCCATCTTACTGCGCTTACATCTTTTGTTTTTTTTTCTTATACAAAGAAGTAAGAAGACGAGCAAGACGCTCTCCTGATGATAAGAGATAACGATGCCCATTATAATTAGTACAGTGCTACATAGGATTTCAAGAGGATACTTACTCGTATAGTAATTTCGCTTGTTACAATGCCCTCGTACCGGAGTACAGTAATGTTTGCACTGCTCAGGCGGTGGAATAACTGGCACTGTTGGTGTACCCGCCTATTCAACCTCCTGAAAAAGGAAGTCTACCCCCGGTAAAACCTTATAAGTACAATATGCCCACACTATTTATAATACAATTAAAGTATATTTTGTATGATGCGTGCGTTTTCAAGTAGGCAAATGTTTCGGGATGGGGTTCAGTGAAGCAGGAGGATTTTCCAGCCATCTAGGTTTAGTCAGCAACCCTCTGCGGCTGCAAAGTCGCTTAACTACATGCGAGATCGTGGTCAAATGCTTACCTATAAATGAATAAAAAATAGTCCACTTAAGAGTGCTTCATTTCTTTTTAATGAAACTACTTCTTGTATTTCATGTATTCTTTGACTCCATATATTTAGAATTCATTGCAACACTGCAAGGTGCAAAGTTGCCCAATATAACTTGTGTTTCAGTTTTCAGGAGGTTTTGTTTGTATAAATAGGTCGCTTTGTTCCAAACAAGAATCGCGAATGTAAATTTCAAAGTTTCCAACACTTGGTTACATGTACGTGCTTTTATAACTGTTTAAGTATTGCATTATTTATGCACCAATTTCCGCGGTAGCTTTTTAAACTTTAGACTTTAAATTAAATTTAAAGAAAAAGAAAATAACTTTGATTTATAGTTAATTGAATTTAAAGTATGTAATAAACTAAAACTTATAAAACACGATATACTCTATAAGCGGGTTATTACAGCAATTGAAGATTTCAAGTTTTGTTGTGGAGTCAATGTGATCAATGATTTCCAAGTAATATAACAAAAATAAAATATCTAGCTACGATGATGCAAGAGATGAACGGATTTTATGCGCTTTGAGAAGAAACTACGGAATAGCTCAATAAATAAAAGATTATGAGTATTCTTATCCGAGTTCTTGTGTAAGTCTTTATGATAAACGCCTAAAGCAGTAGTTTTCTTAAATCATACTTGGTAATAAGGTTTTATTAAAGGGGTATGAAGATTTTTGTAGCGTGGCACCTATAAATTAATTAAAATACAGTTAATTGTCTTAAAATTATGTAGTACCAAGCTGCACCCAGCGGTTTACCTGCTGTACAGTAGCCTAAATGTTATTCCATTGTCCTAAATTATCTCTATACATTTTTAGCTGAATCGGCCCACCCATTGAGGCGTGATAGAGTAACAATGTATGTATGTATCAATCTTACAAACTTTCGCTTTTATAATATTAGTAGATTTAATATATAGTTTTAAATCCATACCGTAAATATAAGTCATATTGTATAGGACCTATTCTCTTGTATTAGGCAGCTTTATAGCGTCCGTGCCTCCGTGCTTTGTAGTGTCCGTGGCCCAGTGGTCATACGTCCGGCTTTTAATACGGAGACCCTGGGTTCAAATCTCAGTGTGTGGCAAAAAGTTCGCCTGGACGCTACCGTGTTTCGGAAGGCACGCAAAACTGTGGGTCCCGGCTGTTTCCTATAAGATATGTAGGAGGCAGTCTTTAGGACATGTTGCAGGCCCTGTAGTAATCTCGGTGACCTGAAACTGCAACTATAGCAAATATAGGTTCGCCACACAACCTATAAATTGTGATTTGACTCTGACAGTGTAAGTAGGGTAACCTGTTCTGTTGGAGTATAAACCCCAATTATTATTTACAGTCCTAAAAGGTAAATAAAATAGTCCAATAGATTAAGCGAACGACACTGACGAAGCGTTAGTTACTTGAAGGCGCCATCATAAGCCGCAAGATGCCGGATTGCTTGCAGCGAGGAAACGACTAGGAAATTGCCCCATTACGCTTGCAAATCGTGAGCTGCATTCCAATTACTTCTTTGCTTGTAATTTTGCATTTGGTTGGGGAGCTGGCTGTCTGAAATCTAAAAAATATACAAAGGAATAATACTTTTTAATGTTTTTGTTTAGTTCCATTTACTCTCATAGCTAAGAGGTATCATAATGGTTCATGAAAAACTTTTTCAGCAGTTTGTTCCCATAATTTCAAGTTTCCTATTACACCAGGGTAGATCCCTTTAAAAATAATAAAAAGTAAAAAAAAATAATAGTAGGATGAAACCCATTAGAAAAGGAGGGGAATATTATAAAAATAAAAGGAAAAATAATTTACGGGCGGTCTGAGGTCGGGAAGGGGATGGGGGTGAGTTTTTAAGGGTAAAAACGGTTTTTCTCGATTTCCGGCAAAACTAAAAATCCTATCGAAAAAAGTCAAATGGCAAAGTTGTAGGTAATAAAATGATCTAAAACTTTTTTATTTACACTTTTTTCACATAACCTCAAAATTTATGTGAAAAATTCAAAAAACCAAGTTTTTGGTTTTTTATTTTTTTCTTTTACAAAAATTATTTTTTTTTAACGAAATTTGGTGAAAACTTACCTTTTTATGTCTCAAATACGCTGTAATTTATTTGATCAAAAATATTTATTTTTTCACCTTATTTTGAATTAATATCGAAAAACCAACCTAATTTTCAATCGAAAATTCACCCGTCAAAATATCAGCATTTTTCAAAAAGTTGGTATGGTTTCTGTTCGTTGAAATCTCTTCTTTCCGATGGTGAAAAAAAAATATGTTTCTACAGTAAATCTTCTCAGAAAATGCAAAAAAAAACTTGTTTTCTAATGGATTTCATCCTATATATTGTGTCGTTTCTTACATGGTTTAGCACAGAGGCTTTGTAGGCTCATCGAAGACAAAGAAAACTCCAATAAAAATTAAAGCAGAATCTAAGAGCATTGATTACAATTTTAATTTTACAAGCTTTTATTTACTTTCACCTGTCTGTTGTCTGTCTGTCTGTCGGTCTGTCTGTCTGTAATCAAATCTTGCAAGTTTAATTTAACCCACTTCCCGGTGTCCGATTAAGCTGAAATTTTGCATGCCTGTATAAATCGGATGACAATGCAATATTTTTATGACATTAAGCTGATCTGATGATGGAGCTGAAAGGTAGCTATAGGAACTCCGTAATTAAACGACGCAACCCCATCGAGTTTGGACTCATTTGATTTGTCTTGACGAGGACTTTATGATGCTAGATGATATAGTCCAGTCAATGAGTGTCCAAAAAGGGTATGTGGATCGAAAAGTCGAAAGCAAAAAAACTAACTTAGGAACTTTGTTTGGACTAGTTAGGAGATAAAAATACTAAAAGTCCCCACCCCTCCAAGGTGAGCTCGAGGGGGGGGAGGCCGAAGAAGGTCCCATTTTTAGGTTTGCTTATATGTCAAAAACTGTGCGTCATACGATATTTTGTTGTACTACATTATAAAACCTAATAAAATTCTCTACAACTTTGGCCTTCATACTTTTTATCTATCTCCAATCGTTGTCCAGCTATGAGCTTCGAAACATGGTCTATTTTTAAGACGCTTATATGAGTTCTCCAAACAACGTCGGTAAAAAAATCATGAAAATAAAATTTGACCAACTGCTGGTTGTCGTACCATAATGAAACTTTGCAAATGTTTAGAAATCTGATGACAGTTCAATAATCTGGTACCACCGAGCTGATTTGATGATGGAGCCAGGAGGTGTCTACCAAAACTCTTCAATGGTTATTAGTAAACCATCACCTAGATCACATAGACACCTCCTGGCTCCATCATCAGATCAGCTCAATGGTACCAGATTATTGAACTGTCATCAAATTTCTAAACATTTGCAAAGTTTCATTATGGTACGACAACCAGAAGTTGGTCAAATTTTATTTTCAAGATTTTTTTACCGACTTTGTTTGGAAAACTAATATAAGCGTCATAAAAATAGACCATGTTTCGAAGCTCATAGCTGGACAACGATCGGAGATAGACAAAAAGTGTCAAGGCCAAAGTTGTAGAGAATTTTATTAGGTTTTATAATGTTATACAACAAAATATCGTATGACGCACAGTTTTTGACATATAAGCAAACCTAAAAATGGGACCTTCTTCGGCCTCCCCCCCCCCTCGAGCTCACCTTGGAGGGGTGGGAACTTTTAGTATGTTTATCTCCTAACTAGTCCAAACAAAGTTCCTAAGTTAGTTTTTCTGCTTTCGACTTTTCGATCCACAATCCTTCTTTTACTGGGCTAGTAATAATAATAAAAGCTTGTTTTTAAAAAGTTTTTTAAATTTCACTTGTTTAAACTATACTGCAAAAAGGAATTTACTCAAGGCGATTTTATTAAATGATTGATTCATAACTTCGTTGTTTCAGAAACAATTTAGAATCCATAAAAAGTAGATTTTTGAAATTAATTAAAATATTGCGTTTAGGGATTGCAATCCGGTGTCATTTTCAATCCGGCCGGATCCGGCCGGATTTCCGTCAATCCGGCCGGATCCGACCGGATCCGGCCGGATTGATCAAATCAGGATGATTTTTGCTTTTTACTACAATAAGTGATTTAATCAAGTCACTACTCTCATATTACGTAATACTAGCTGCGCCCAGCGGTTTCACCCGCTGTACTGTAACCTATGTGTTGTTCCAGGGTCTAAGCTATATAAAATTTCAGACCAATCGGTCCACTCATTTAGACGTAAATGAGTAACAAACATACATCCAGACACCCATTCTTACAAACTTTCACGTTTATAATATTAGTAAGATGAAGGTAGTTAAAATCGACTTTATTGCCTAACCAATGTTAAGACCGTTAAGACAAATAGATAAAAACATATTTTCATTCAGAACAATTAAAATTTAGTAGGTAGTGTAGAATTAGACGACATTCTGAATTGGTCACGTCGAATTCCTCAGTGTCTGAAAACCAGGCTTTACAATCAGAGGGCCTATTGGCTAATTCTCACCCACTACGATTGATGACAACTTCAATATACATTGAGGAGGTTTAAGCAAATAATGTGTTTTACATATCGTTTGACAATAGCCTTCAGTGCATCCTGCCCACCATGACATACGCCGCCGAGACATGGACGCTAACACATGAGGCTGTCTACCGCATCAAGGTAGCACAGAGAGCCATGGAGCGCGCCATGCTTGACATCAAACTTCAAGATCAAGTTCCAAACATCGAAATTAGGCGAAGAACAAAAGTTCAAGATGCCGGAACGAGAGTAATGGGACTCAAATGGAGTTGGGCAGGTCACCTGGCTAGGCGAGGTGACGACAGGTGGAGTAAGATGTTGACTGAATGGTGACCAAGGACAGGCAAACGCAGTGTCGGTCGTCCAGCAGCCAGATGGATGGACGATTTGGTAGAATTGGCGGGTCGCACATGGACCAGATTGGCACAGGACAGGGTTGACTGGCATAACCTGAGGAAGGTCTATTCCCAGTAGTGGGATGTAGAGGGCGGTGGATGATGATGACGAAGTAGAGTAGGTAATACTTATAATTTTACGAAGCAACGAGTAACTCAGTCTTTCTAGATTTCACTTTCACAGATTTATTTATAAGTAGGTAACAATATTAATTATTATGTAGTATTTAAAGATACAATAGTTATACCTTACTCTCGGTGACGAAAGACTCGCACGCATGAATACCACACGCATTTAAAGTCCTACGCATACAACAGCTATATTATTTTGCCACAAACTACTAGCACCGGATCCGGTCTCCGGATCCGGTATATTTGTACCGGATCCGGTAACCGTTAAATGTGCCGGATCCGGCCGGATTACCGGATCCGTTTTCCAGATTGCAATCCCTAATTGCGTTGCCTTGATAATTAAAATTATGCACGAGTAAAAATTGTGATTGTGACTAAAAAATATTTTGTATTTGTGAACAGTTTCATTTTTTATCTTGAAAAAATAGCAAATGCAGCAGTAATAAAAAATTAAATAACACCCAACTAAAAGTTGTTAGATGAAACTCAAATTTAAAATTGTTTTTTTTTTCATATAGGCTACAATCGCTATTTTATTTCAAACTTAAGTTCTAGTACACTAGATTGTCATCTTAAAAAAATAATAGTAGGCTACAATAGAAATTTTAAAAATAGTAGATCGTGTTTGACTTATTATAACAATAATATTAACAATAAGCCAAATAAACAGCCATCTCCTGCCCCACAGCAAGAGTAGAGGCGACAGAGAATGGCTTAAAAGCATCCACGCATAGTGTCGCGGGAGATAAAATGCGGTGGCGGAGTGAGCGATTTTATTCCAGCTATTACGGTGAATAATGATGGAAAATGATCCCGTTGGGCATATAAATTGTGATAAATATTTAATAAATATAGTCACCCTTTTATATTCTACTATAACGTGATCATGTGTGAGTGTAAAAAACTATTAAAGTGCCAATGTGTCAGGCTATGAGATCTTACTGCGGGCACATTTCTGTGGTACTGGTCTCAATTTTGAGTGGAAGAGAAGTATCAAAATATTTCTTGCTGCATGAGCTGGCATGAGAACTGTAACTTAGGCTCCAGAATAAAACTAAAAAAATTAGGCTGCTTTTCAGTATGTATAATAATTACAATGTTAGGTGCAGCAAGTAGATTAATACTAAAACTAGGTACCTAATCATGTAGGTAATTATGTTGCATTAGCAATGTATAATATACCACGTGTAATCATAAGCTTCTTCCCCTCATTAAAAACATGAATATGCATAATGATATTGCATAATCGTTGAAATAGAGTGATCAAAATGTATTCAGTGGTTACCAGTAACCTCCCTCCGACATTGTTGCCGAAGCACATTGAAAAGTTTTCTTGTTAAAAGTTCCATATTGCGGAATGAAAGTAATAATTCCTGAAATCACTTCCTTATTTAAAGGAATATCAGTATTAAAGCTTATTGGAATGTCATTTCTGTTTGATGGTGTTCTTGGATCTTGTTTAAAGATGTCTACATAATATATTCACTTACCTTTATAGATAGCTTTTTATAGAAGTACTATTTATAGTACACGTGTTAAAAATAATAATAATAATAATAGAGCTTTATTTAATCCAAACAAAAAATACAGAGTTTAAAATATAAATAATAATAACATAAAATTAATTTTGGATGGAACCTTTTTGGGTAAAAGCCTCCTCCAAGAAATTCCACTCTTCCCTATCTCTGGTGGCGCTTCGCCAGTCTCACTCGCCCCGCCACCGCTGCTTCTTAGTCTGCCCACCTAGCGTGCGGGCGACCTCTCGCTCTCTTGCCTTGCGGTCCGGACTGGATATGTCCTCGATGGGTCCGGACCACTCTACCGATCTCCGGGTCCATCTATTGTCGCTGTACCTGGCGAGGTGGCCTGCCCATTTCCACTTTCTTTGTAGACAGAAGGTTAGTGCATCTGTGACTTGGGTTCTATTGCGGATATCTGCATTTCTCACCTTATCTTTGAGTTTTTACTTGTTTTTACTTGTTAATAAGGATTAAGAAAATATTTATATTTAAAAACCTACAAAATATTTATGTAAAGTATTTATAATGATTATAATTTGTGAGATTGCCGCCGCTACAAAATGGCGGATTACTTTTTTCTTCACGATCCCCTCAATATGGGTCTCAAAAATAATGAAATGATGAAGAGGGCTTAACTACGAGTAGTAGAATACAATGCACTATAATAAATTTAATATCCAAGATGGCCGCCACCACAAAATGGTGAATTACATATTGGTTAGTTGTAAGTTGTAACCCTTAATGCTTGCATATGCACTAGGTGGTGGAACTAATACTAATAAAGACTATATTGGTATAGTTTGATTTCTTCACTAATTTTTAAAGCTTAGTAAGACTCAAAATTTAAAGCGGAATTAACACTAAATATTAATAAATAACTAATAATAGATCGGCTTGTGGCCGATCTGTGGTTAATAAAAGTGTTCTTTACTGCTGTAGTAGCTGTAGTATTGTTAGTTTGTTTTTCTCAATAAAGGCATTTGCCACTTAAAAAAAAAAAACTAATAATTAAAATGGATTTCCGCAAAGTAGCACCTAATTCCATTATTTAATTATTATAATTTGTCTATTATTGTAAATTTTTATGTATTTATTATTGTATAATTTTTACATATTGAAATTCAACCAATATTATTTACTTATTGTTATATTACAAAGTAAATAAAATAAATATAAAGTCGTACCGTAATTATAACCCTATAAAAACTTGCAATCAAAAAAATCTTAAAGACGATACAAAATTTAAAGATTTATAACGACTTTTAAGCATTTTCACAGTCATTGAGCATTGAAAAGAAGAAAATTATAATAAATTCAAGAAATTAGACAAAGTTTTGAAACTTAATCGTCGCCTTCGCTATCCGAGCTTTTTGAAAGACATCTAAAATTGGCGAGTAATCCCTTTCTTTGCGGTAATTTATTTTCAAATGGACCGCTTTTTTCAACCTCTCCGCGGCCTTGATATTAATTGAAGAGTATTTTTATAAGTATCTAACATGGATAAAAAATACTAGTGGATTGAACTGGCTCAAATAAAAAAGAAGCATCCATAGTAATTCCTTTCGTTATTTCATATGCACGCAGTTACAAAAATATAAGTACATACTTTAATATATATGGCACTAGTTGCACCAAGCGGTTCTACCCGCTGTACTGTAGTCTATGTGTTATTTCAGGATCTAAGCTATCTCTATACCAAATTTCAGCTTAATCGGTTCACCCGTTAAGGCGTGAAACATACACACCCACACACAAACTTTCGCCTTTGTAATATAATTATATATGGAATAACAGAAGTAGGACAAATTAATAAAAAAGTCAAGTTGTTTACGTGCAGACCTTTTTTGTGTGTGCACGTACACACGTGTACAAGAGAATTGGCTTACCACGGGTGCCTCATAACGGTTTCAGTAAAACTACTTCTAATAATTTCAATATTCTTTAGTATTTGAGAATATAGTAATCACGACACCGTAAAACACAAACCGGGCTTAAAACAAAGACTTACTTTTATATAAAATGGTTGTTCTCCAAGTTTGTTGTCATTTTTTGTGCTTCTACTAAGTCGCCCTAAAAGGGTTCTTACAAACATCTTTAATGTTTTAAAGTAGACCACTCCTTGCTCAAAGATGAACGGTTTAACTTTTGCGAAAATCTAGCGATTGATTATGAATTTATCAATGAATATAATGTTTATATTTTACAAGCTTTTATTTACTTTCATATGTCCGTTGTCTATCTGTCTGCCTGTAATCAAATCTTGCAAGTTTAATTTAATCCACTTACGAGTTTCCGATTGAGCTGAAATTTAGCATGTCGTATGTATAAATCGGATGACAATGCAATACTATTATGACATCGAGCTGATCTGATGATAGAGCTGGAAGGTGGAACCATAGGAACCATAGGAACTTCGTAGTTAAACGATGCAACGTTATCGAGTTTGGGCTCATTTGATTTGTCTTGACGAGTACGTTGGTGATAGATGGTAATAATAACAAAAGCTTGTTTTTTTAAAATTTTTAACTTGTGTGGAAAATGCTTTTATTTGGGTAAAAAGGATAAGTCTATAGCTACTTATAATAATAACTGTAATTTAAACATATACTTGTATTGTACCAAGGTGAGGGTGTCTTCTCGTCCATCTGCAAAAAAAGAATTAGAGACAACTTTTTAATGACAAAGTTGTAAGATAAGTAAAGAGTTCAAACGAACAATTAAGCATCATAGTATTCAAGTGGGTACCGTACTTAATTACAAGTCGCGTCTACGATAAGCAATTTATATGACCCATTCCGGGATCAGGAAGCCGTTAAGATAATAAAGAGAATTCTTTGTGCTAATTTAAACGGACATAAGGCACGAAAAGCAATGAATTTAATGTTAAGCTTCAGCCTTCTAATATTGTAAATTTGAAAATTTGTGTGTTTCTTACATTTAAACGCCGATGGCCACGATTCACCTAAGAATTGGCATAATATAGGTAGATGAGACCCTAAAATAACACATAGTGTCGCTAACCCACGTGAACATCTTTTCTCCTCTTAATACACGATTGTCTGGAAGAGATCGCTATTAGTTATAAGACCGCCAAATGTAACACTTAGTTTTGTTTTAGTTTTCTTTTAGTATATTTTATTTTGTGTTTCAATAATGTGTAATTTATAACACTTTATCTTATCTATCTAAATAGCTGGTTTATAAATGAAAAATTTGGGGGTTGGTGTGATTATAAATGTATATTATTTCTTTACGCCGAAACAAATTGACCTTAAATTAAAAACACTACCTTTATGTGAGAACATGCTATTATACGAATTTTTTTTCAAATCAGAACCGCGGAGTACAGTTTTATAAATAAATAAAAATTTGGTTTAAAGTTTGCTTATTCCCTACAAACAATAACATATACACTACTTTTCAGCATATAAAACCGCTGGCAGCAGCCAGTAGTTTATGTGTTACCTATATCTAGGGCTAAGCTGTCCATTTTATATTCTATAGGTAAATATTCAAATTTCAGCTCAATCGGTTCAGCCAATTAAGCGTCAAAACGTAACAAACACACATCCACACTTTCGTATTTTTAATAATATTAGGTATTCGTATATTAGGACTAGGTGCACATAATAAATCCGAATACAAGATATCGACAAGATTCTGTTAAGCCCGTCACATGTAACATTCCAGACAACGCTCGTCTGACTTGAGACCTCGCGAAGACAACCGGAAAATTAGAAAGTAAACATCGACTTTCGCACTCTGATTTTCAGGGAAACATTGATAAAAAATCTTCTTTAAATCATTGTTTAATACGGTTTTCAAAATATGTAACAGGAAAACGTGACTGACGCATCTGTGATCTATGCTCAACTCAAATTGCTGCAAGAATTGAGTTGAACTTTAGCTCATATCATATTTTATCATGACGTAGAAATTCCCTATAAAGAATTTCCTCACGCAGCCGAAGATGCAAGCAAAAGTTAGTTTCTTACTTTGTACCACGACATTTTTCCTAGCTACGTATTTAAAGATTATGTTCAAACTCGATGGCATCAAGTTGTTCATAAAAAGTACCAAAAGTATCTATCTTTTTGCTATATCATACCAGATAGATCCTCGTTATAATTATAATTTACTTAAATAATATACACAAAAACTGGAAATACAGATTATACTGAGTGACATATTACAATGATATTTTGTGGTCCAGTCTGTATCTAGCCTAAACATCTGTTCCGACAGGATGGGCAATATAATTGAGCCGAATGTTCAGATTGGAAAACCTAAATAAAAAATGACAAATAAGAAAATATTTACAAACACAATATGCTAAGATAATTACGCAATACAAAACCATGAAGAGGTCTTTATTCAATTAAACGAGACGAAGCACCGCCCGACATTTTCAGGATATACCCCCGGGGCTTAGGAGACAAATTTCCCTGGAAACAAATGCGATTCAAATTCAGACAAATAGTCCCTGCGCGGAAGGAGCCGTTTACCAGGAAATTTGTCCATCACTCTTGGGCCGAGCCAAATTTGTTTTACTTTTCCTTTTGCTGGACGCTAAAGGTTTGCGCAACAAATAGAGAAGGCTACTTAAGAGCCTTCAGGTCCTGACGTTAAGAACGGCATTGATTTTAACTTAGGGTAATTGTTCTAACTGGAAAAAGTGCTGATAAAAAAATAAGATGCACATTTTACTGTAGGAACATCTAATAGAAGTTATAATTTTTTTTTTTGTTATTATAAATAGGTAATGATAATATTTTTCATTATAATACAAGATCCACTTGGGTCAATTGAAGTTATAAATATTTTTTTGTTATTATAAATAGGTAATGATAATATTTTTCATTATTATAAAAGAACCACTTGGGTCAATGAGGGTTATACGAGTATGTATATAAACGCGTGCGTAGTGAACACCCGCAGGCACAAATCGGAAAAACTTTAAATTAAGAATATCATCAAAAATCATAGCGGTAGAGGCACTGGTATTCCTATCTAGAATTTTCATCAAAGTATTTTCGATCCACTTTTACTTTTTAAGAACTTTGAGCAAAATTATCCACTTTTTACACACACTCTTGTGATCGTTATTATACGATCTTATTTTAGTGTAAACAACACTTCTTGACACCTTCATCCCTATGACAAAGAAGGGTAAAATACATTGTGTATGGCCTTTTGTTAGTTACTTCCCGACGACGGTGCTTTATGTTTGTCCGCTACGGTACAGTGCAGTGGCTCGTTTTGTTTTGCTTACCTGAAATGAAGTCAAATTCTAAGTTAATTAACGTAGCTCTACAAACATTATTAATAAATAACTTTTATCACCTGTATGGTACTCATTCTAATCTAATCTATTAATATTATAATTTAATTAATGGTATAATTATCTTTTCACACTAGGTATATGGCTGCACGGATTAAGTTGAAATTAGGTATATAGGTAGTTTGGGCTTTACACATAGGCTACCTTTCAATGAGTAAAACTAGTAGGTGCAGAAATTGAGTTCAGCTATTTTTTTTTCAGACGCATACTGCACTTTTAAACTGGACATGTTTTCTCATGTAACTACTCGAATTGTGTAGTCTAGATCAGGTTCAAACGGATAGTACATATATCTTTTTGAATATTAATAAAAGTTATTAAATCAGTTTCAAACGTAACTTTTACAAACAGCAAATTATTTCTACAAATAGTGGTTCATTTATAAAAACTAACCAATATGGAACCGCAATATTGATGGGAATATGATCGCAGCCGCATTCGATCCGCATCCGATCCACTTGTGTCAATATAATTTACTGCGAAATGAATTTTCAGGAGATTACCGATATAGCCTAGCGGATTACGTATTCAGAACACAAGAGGTGCCGCGAGTTACGTTACGTGTCTGAGGCAACCAGAGATATGCTCAAAATATCACTTTCTGGTCAGTTTTTTGACTTGTATGCTGATAGATTATAGTTCAGTCAGTCACGTTTTAAATTAATTTATTTACAAAAAAGACTATCAGCCTAACGCGCTACATAATACTTTAATAACATTAATTAATTAAATATTTGGGAGTATTTTAGTAGGGTCCTCGCCCTTTAATAAAATAGAATTTAAATTTAAATAAATATAATTTATTTCAAAAAATACCATACCAAAAAAAATTCTCGACCATATTTTAATTTAAATTTTCTTAAAAACGTATGAGTCGAGAGCAAGGATGCGACTAAAAATGCGGGGATATGTATATATTTTTTAATTCAATTCACTTCAAAATTAAAAAAAAACAAAGACAACTTGGCAACACACGCGCTTGGCTTTTACAAAAACAAGCGAACTTGTGGCATCTAACTCGATACATAATACCAGTAGCATATAACCTAGCGCTTGTTGCAAACTACGATTAAAATTAATCTGGATTTACCTGTTTTCAGTTCTGGTTGGTTAAATAGTAATTAGTATTGTTGATATAATCTTTAAATAGATGCCGTTATTTTAGATCGCTGATATTGTAATACCAGACTATTTATAGAGGATCTGCTATTTACCTGATAGCAGTATAATGTTAGGTTGTTATTAATTTAGTTTGGTTTGTTATTAGTGTTTTAATTAAAATTTCGAACTTGGATACACTTTTAAATGAGGCTGATTCTACATATACGTCACGTTATCGCAGCGACTACACGTCGATGTTGTCGGTCACACGCTTAAGAGTGGCACACACCCAATGTGGGCTCAGCCTAAAACTACTAAGTATTAAAACTTTGGTACTATGGACTTTGGTAGTTTTTTCTAATAGAGAAGTTTATCGATACACGTTGTATTATGACTGGGCCAGATACCTATTACTTTATAGCTTCTGTAATTAGAAAATTAAATGAGAAATCTTCCGTTTAGTTGGCGAAAGTAGTGTTGTGTAGCATTTCAAAATCTAGGTATCACTGCCACTGTAAAGGTTTTGCTTAACATTATACGCTTGTTAGTTAAGGAAAACAATTACCTTTTCATGCAAAGAAATAAATTAACATTAGTCAATCTCATCTCGTTCATACTGATACCCACTTTTGCATAAAACTATCCCCTTCCGAAATAAATAAACCAGCAATATTTATGAACTGTTTTTATTTGAAGCATTACTACCGGTTGATGGAATCTAACCAGTCGCATACCTACACATCGCAGATTGAAGCGGGAAAAGCACATAAGTCAAACGTCAAGAGACTCGTGATACCATTTTCCAATTGCCCGCGTTTTGGGTGAGACTCGAAACATATCGATCAGTGGATTCCTTACTGAGCTGAAGTAGCTTGATGGAAGGCTGGGGAGCACGTGCGCTAGTTTTATTTATTTTGTTACTTTCGTTTTTAGTTTTTGCTCCCATTTTTGTTGAATCTTGACGAAAAAGTCTTGAAGCGGAACAAATGATATTACAGGAAAAATATCGTAAGCAATAAAAGTATTATGGTGTATGAAAATGTACACAAAGTATACATCAATATATGTATTGGTGCAATAATAATTACATATATTGATGTATTGGTCCTTAAACTATACTGTGATAAATGAAAAACTAAAATATGATTCTCGTTATATATGCAGCCCATACCTATACGAGTAATATGATTTTTTAGAGTCTAAAGCCCTAAATTACCATACAAATTTCCATTAAGCTTTATCGCTTCATATATATTATAGAAGTTACAACAAAACATTTTTCATTATTTTATCAGTTGAACGAGTTTTTCCATTGCAGTTGTAACCAATTTTAAATTCAAACTAATGATACATCCGAACCAAAGCCAAAAACACCCACTGAACAACAAAAAAAACCGTTGCTATGCAAAAATACCCGTTATGTACAAATTTATTTAAAAATCGGCTCGTTTATGCAAAACGAATGCCACAAACTATCAATTGTGATTAACTTACGCATGCAAAACACCGCACAGACATTATCTCCACTAACAACATAAAATCGTGGCAAATAATACGCGAGGAGTAAATCCGAGTGCGAGAGGGCGATAACGATAGCTTGTACAAACAACGGGCATATTGCTTGACGATAATCCTTGAGGCTCGTCCGTCGACGCGTGCAGACAACCCTGATGGGATCCGAATGTACGATATTACTGTTCTATATTGATATTATTCTGTGGAATGTAGATAAGGTGTTAGTTTAATTCAAATGTCAATTGGTAATTGTAATTAATATCATCATATTTTCTATGGTTAGTGTATCTGTCACGGCTAAAGCCCGAAGTGCGGCTACACCTAGGTTTAGTTGGTTAAACCTAGGTGTAGCTGACCATCGATGGTTAAAGTTAGGTGTAGAAGATTTATTTTCACCCTCACGGGTTTAAACGTGAGACAAGTTGTAATCAACATGTTTAATTATTGTTGTATGGTGATCGTCATAAAATTTTGGCTTTAAGTATTCCTAAATGGTAAATTGTAAACTCTGGTATAAGAACATGTCAAACGTGGTGCTTCGCCGGCTGCTGCCGCAGCAGCAAATATTTTGTGCACACATTAGCCGACAAAGATCGGCTAAACCTAGGTTTAACCAGATGAACCTAGGTGTAGCCGCACTTCGGACTTTAGCCGTGACGTATCTACTTAGTTCGTACAATATTGCTATGGATATGTCGCAGGTATATCTTTATACAATATTGCTGTGGATATGTCGCAGGTATATATTTTATATTGTAAAAACCTCAAGCTAATCCTAATATGTATCTCTTGAGACTTCCGTCGACTGTTACCGTAACATACTGGGACCACGATCCAGGTCGCCGTACCAGTTTAATTTTAATATTTTTCTCTATCCTCCTAATATCCTAATACCTCCAAAATCAGCACAGTCAAACGAAAAAATGTTTAGCCAGTAATAAAAGAAAAAAGTTATTTAATATTATTATTATTAAACAAGCCGAAAGAATGAATGTGAGAGTGTACCTCCTCACACTTCAAGGGCTGAACCGATCAAATTAAATTTGATATGTGACACTGAAACACACATACGAGTATACGCAGCTTTTTAGTGAATAAAACTTCTTAAACGTTCTGTCTGTTTCTAACTTTAAAAATAAGTATGTAATACAGGTATTACTCTGAACTTAATTCCCAATACTAGTTGTGTTATATGTATCCTGTCCACACAATATATTACCATCCTCCATTGTTCCTCATATCGTGACATTGAAACAAAGCGGGAGCTCCATAAAAGACGGCCAAGTACTAATAATAGTCAATTACCGAAGAATGGCTCACTACGCACATAATATCTGATACAATGAGGACATAAATCAGATTTAACGGCTGCTAAATAGGGATTGTAGAGGGGTAACTAAGGGTAATTGGAGGCTAAGTAAATAGATAATACTTAGTCTTATTTATTTGGAGAAAGAAGACAAGGAGATATATTATTGTTCGGTGGACAAATTTAATTAAATAATTTATTGCGAATACTTACCTACCTTACCTTTGTCGTATTTCCAAGAGTATCTACAAATTTATAATGTTACAATAATTTATAGCGTGTGCGTATATTTGATTTTTGAAGACCAATTGTAGATATGAACAAACTGCATGATCCCAGAGCAAAAAAAACATAATTGAAAAAGTTGTTTTTACCTAAGTTACGAAGTTGATATTTTTTTAGTCAGTATTGTCCCAAATATGTTTTTGATCTGATTATACATAATATTTTAGACCATAATTTGATAAAGTAAGAAAGTTGTCTAATCCGATTAAAAAATGCTGCATTAATTGCACAATTTCAAAGTTAAACGCTACGAAGGCATTTAAATTCAATACAATTTGCTCCCAATAGATGTCAGATAAAGGCACTTTCTTTGTGTCCCGGGGAAGGTTATCAAGGCACTCGGATAGGTATCCGAACTATTATCAGGACCTAAAGCCGTAATTACAGTTGATTCAACAGTAATTCTTTTCATTGTACCTTCGAATCTTTTGTTACGAAACTGCCGGACAAAAGATGGGCAGTCGCGATAGTGTTTATTATGTGTGTGAATGGGTTACCTTTGAGTGTGGATGTTTGACTGTTATAATGGCTCTTTTAGAATGAAACTATTATTGTTTGTTATCATATATACCTATGGACTTTGCATGCTACCTTTGATAAAATATGTAAGCAAATTGCAGAAAGGCACATAGCGCTAATAAATCGTGAAATAGATAGATAGATAATACTTTATTGTACACTTCACAAAAAGAAATGCTTTACTAGTAGAAAATTATTGACAAAAATATAAATGTACAAGCAGCGGTCTTATCTCTAAAAAGAGATTTCTTCCAGACAACCAATGAATGGAGAGGATATTATTAGGTATGTTATTTTTAATTTGGTTAATATCGCATAATGTAAAGCGACAATGCGGCCTTAGATTTTAGCAGACTAAATCTGTAAGGTGGGATTAGTCCCTCATACATTTTAGATTTGAATTTTAAACACTCTACACACAAATTATTTCACTCGTGTGTACTTGACTCGACAGCCACATAAATTTTTATACATAATCACATTTCACACGAGATATATAATATGTATTATGTCGACTTGTGCACCACAGCCCTCCCTACAGGAGTCTTAATATGTATTTTAATATCAATACTTAATGTAGCTAAAAGATAATAGACATACCTTCAACAACAAACTATACGGTACTTCATAGATAATTAAATTCCCGATAGTATATTAATTTAAAACACTTCTTGCTTCGTAACCTTTACTGAAGAGTTTGAACTCTAGACTACGTTCGGCATGGTTAATGGGTAAACAACGTGAGTTCTAGAATATTCTAGCTCTAACTCTGTAAAATTGTTTGTGTATATTTCCAGAGACTTTAACTAATGAACTAACACTGTTATCTCGTACTTAAAATTAAGGGCGCGTTCTTAGTTTAACTTTTCTTTTTTTTAAATGAAAATAATATATATTTCAAGGTACAATCAGCTGTTTATTAATCATCATCAGCCTGTACTCGTCCACTGTTAGATAATATAAGCTTCTCCTAAGCTGAGTATTACTCGTATATAAATGTTAAGGAAATATAACAAATAAAGTCATTTTGATTTTTTTTAATAACATCATATCATTAAGTAATAATTCGAAAGAATGACATGTAAAACCATTTTTATATTATATTACATATTTTAATGATTTTTATCACCATAATATAATATAATATACAAAAATCACCAACAATACAAAAAAGAATTTGACTAAAAGTAAGTCAAGCTAGCATTTAAAAATACTTATGACTTTGATAAGTTTACGATTACGTATCACACTACTCTTACTACAAATAAAGCAATTGTTTATTAATGGTGATAGGTAAGCAATCAACCCAAACATTACAATGACCACAAATAGGTAAGATACGTGATTCGTTACAAAAGGGGACCCTTAGACCACAGACAATGACAGCTGTAATACTCTAAGGGGTGCTACACACTTCCGACACGTTCGACAGATTCGGTTTGTTAATTTATTATATCGCAAATTGTGCTGAAAAGTTGCTACATTAATGCTGATGTTACACAGACGTAACGCTCGAGCTTGAGCCTTTTCGACTTGTGTTGTAAGGCATTTTTCCCAAAAAAAAAACATAATTATTATTATATTCAATTTTGCCTCTACAACAACATGGTAAAACAGATTATGTTTTACCTTTCTTTTAAAAATTTAGATTAAATTAGCACACCAGCACGTAATTGTTTCTGTTCTTTGCCAGCACCTTTTACCGGGGGTAGACTTCCTTTCCAGAAGGTCGACTAGGTGGGTACCCCAACAGTGCGAGTTATTCTACTGCCTGAGCAGTAGTGTGCAAACATTACTGTCCTTCGTTAGGAGGGCACTGTAACTGGTGAAATTACTGGCCTGAAGAGTCTTAATATCTTATGACTCTCAAGTGAGAAGCCTGAATTTTTCCTTTGTAAAATCTTGGGTAGCACTGTTCTGATTATGAGCAGCGTTATCTCTTATCATCAGAAGAGCGTCTTGCTCGTCTTCTTACTTCGTTATATTAAAAAACCCCTCAAAATAGGATATCGGGACGAACTGGATCACTCTTGGAAGGACTGGGCAGACAGAGCACTGAACCTTGAGAATGGTCTAGGAGTAGAGAGGCCTTTGCAGCAGAAGGATACATCCGGATAAATAAAAAAGCTGTTTCTTTTACGACGTTACCGATTCGAATAACGTATAAAGGACTTAACACTCCAAGTTCCCGAACTTACCTTCATCAGCTTTAAAACGCGCTACCACAACGGTGACTAATTGAAGATTGAACCTTTCCACTTTGGACGATCAAAATTTGTTTGTTTATGAAGTAAACTTATTCTTAAATGTTTGACTTACTTCAAATTAGAAAACTTCAGTACAACCACATTTTAAGCCTTGTAAGAAAGGTTTTGTTCCAAATATTGTCTGCGTTTCAATCTACATATTTGATTCGAGATATTCCTACGTTGTATCTACTATGTATGTGGGGCGATGGCCCCCAACAAACATTTTGGTGCTAACGGCAACCTTTTTTAAAGCTTATAGTTACACAAATGTTATATAAGAGCTCCGGTAAGAGAATTAAGCGTTATTGAGGTGTTAAGGACAAATAATTAAACCTTCGAGAGAAGTAATGGTATTAAAAAAAAATAAAAACCTTAAGGTGATAATATGGAGTTAGTCGAGACCATTATATCACTACTTTTTATAGCTTTAAAAAGTATAAAACACTAAAAGAAGTTTTAAGGTGTCTACTACCACTTACTAACGACTGATGTCATTGAACAGAGTTAGTTTAATGTCTTGTAACACTTTTAGTGGTACTCTTATAACTTAAGGAAGAGTAAAACACTAAATGTTTTTGTCAGGTGTTAACTGACACTTGATGTTCTTAAACAGAGTTAGCCTACGTATCTTGTAACACTGTAAGGGTTAATGTTATAGCTTAAGGAAGAGTATACAACTAAAAGTTTTTGTCAGTTATTCACTAACACTTTTGGTTCTAGAACAGAGTTAGTTAAATGCTGTTTACAATCTAATAAGTTCAATGGAGCTCTTAGAGGTATTAAGAATGTTATTCGTTTTAGTGAAGTATTTTTATTATAAACTAGCTTATAATTAATGCTGTAAGAGTTTGATTCCACCTTAATAACACTTAAGGTTATATATTGCGGTTAATCGGTCAACAACAGGTCATACAGTGGTTCTTATTTATAGTATATACTGCGGCAAGCACTATTTGCAAACTTTATAACTATTATATATCACTTTAAGTGGAGTTACAGAATTAAAATCCCTTAAATAGGTACATCTAATATCTCACCCACTCCTCTAAATTTCATAATATTGACGGAAATATTATTTTTATCGATCAGGCACCCATGGAAACATAAAAAAAGGACTTTGACTTTATTATAAATACAGACTAAATGCTATATAATATACATAATTATTATCAAAAATGGGTTTTCAAACAATAACAGCGGAACCCTAGAAATATTCAGCGAATGGCTCCAAATTAGACTTTTATGCAAACTTAACATATTTTTTCTGCTTTAAAACCCTATTGTAGAACTAAAAGTGGCTAAGGAGTGCTAATTATCATTCTTTAAAAACTTTGACTTGCATAACAGAGTTAACAGAAACCATAAGTGACTGCAAATTGACTCCATTAAAATAAAGATAACCTTTAAAAAAAATTGGATGAAACCTTGTTTTAAACATTATTACTTTACTTTTCAAAACAATTTTTGAAGTGAAAACTTCTTTAGCGGCGCTGAGCACTTTTTTGTATGGGTAAAAACTTTCAAACTCGCGTCAGGGTCACGTGATGCTGATCGAAAAAGCGTAAGATCGAGGGGAAGGGAGAGGAACTAGTATCTCCCACTCTTTCTATCGTGCCTGAGTGTGCTGCTCTGTTTAGGCGGCACAGGGGGCTTAGACAAGCGCGCGCCCGATATTTTTTTTTTATATTTTATATTTTTTTTATTAGACACTTAAATAGGTTCGAATCAAAACTGTTTGTTTCTTACTTCAGTTATCATAAACCAATTGTATCAGTTGTAAAAATTTGCGATGATGATTCTGATAATAACGATGGTGTAAAAGTCGTCGAAATTATGGATGGAAGTTGATTTTTCTGAGAGATAAAATTTAATGTAATATATAAATAACGATATAATGTTATAAATAACAACATATAAATTGTCATATTTGTGTACGATAGCGCAATAAATAAACATTGTATTCTACCTCATAAATGATAGTATTTTTATACTTATAATTAAACACAACGTTAATATTAAAGTTTTCACTTCTGCCGGCACTCCCGGAGTGCTACCTTTTTTTTTTTACTTTTCTTTTAAAACCCTATATACACTATTAGAAACTATTATTTTCCATAATTGAAACAAAAGTATCTGAGACTATATATTTATTTTCTACAGAATATCATCAAAAGTAGTTTATTTCAGAGGTGCATTAAAATTGAGATGAAAACTAGTATATGTTTTTACAAAAAACTTATCACCGCAGTGAGATTTAATGATTATAATCAAACAACGAATCAAAAATACATTGACTTATCAATTAATTTTTATTTGTCGTCTTTACACTTAAAAACTCAATGTTGTGCTGGACACAATATATAGTTACTCTGCTCAATATTTAGATGCTGTTGGGGTAACAAAATCACAAAAAGTATGTAAATAAATCAAACAGTTGGCGCCTAATGTTGTATAAACTGCCACTTAATATCTGCGATATATTCCTAAGATATAAATTGTTTCAAATAAGCACTAATACACAAACTAAAAAGTTACAAGAGTAATTCATACCACTTGTGTACCACTCTAGGGTTGCGATTGTAACCTGACAATAACTCATTAAACACTTAAAGTGGTAACAACAGCTCAAATAGCACCACTCTAACTCCTTACTATCACCCAAATATTACTCCTCTAGAACTCTTAAATAACTTTAAGTTCTAAATTCGTGGGCCCAAATCAGGGTTAAAAGGTAATTATAGCGGCTTATACCACCTATTCTTAGCGCCTTAATAGCGCCTTAGATTTTTAAATTCTCTTACACAGCTTTTGTAGCACTAATTCTTATCACCTAAATGTTAGTTGGGCCTTTTCCTCCACCTGATTTGTTTCATATTTTTAAGTTATAAGTATGTGTGCTTTTTACAGTGTCGGTTACAGGCCTAAAATACAATAATATTGATTTGAAAGGGCAAGTAGGAAAGAGGCGCTACTCTACACAATAACACAATAATATAATAACGCTTACCCAGGTATACAACTTTTATCTAGGATAATTATCATCAGCGTGTACAATGAACAGCCCTCTACCAAAAAATTTATTTTTCATCCCACTATCTCGGAAAGTGTATTTTTACTCATCGATATCTGACTGGAAAAGTCCATTTTATCCTCTAGAGAAATTCAATTTTTTTTTTTTTTTCTTTTTAATAATATGGCAACATGTGCATTTTGCCAGTGTCGAGTAAAATTCGTGAATGTTCACGGGATATTAAATTATGGTCTCCACTTTCGTGTTTTGCCAGTATCAAGTTAAATGTTATTTTTTAAGTAATAAGTTAGTTAGTCAGGTCAGAGTCAGAGTGAGCTTAATAGCTCGTCTAGTCACGTGAGTCTTCCAGTAAAATGGGTGGAATTTTACTGAAAGTTCGGAGGAGTTTTGGAGGGGGCACCAAAATTCATATTTCAGCACCATATCACTTGCCTACATCTGTGCACATTCAAAAACACTTAACACGCAATATTCCACCATTATTACACGCTAACAATCAAATTCTACACGATTATTAAGTAAAAGACGTGGAGCTAATGATATGATCAAGGCTTGCCGCCAAAACTCAAATTCAAATTTACTTTACCCTCTAGAGACAAAAACATAATTAAACCTATTTACTTCCACCTCTATGGTACCGAAATAAGCGTACAACTTTTTTAAATTTGTTAAAAACTCGGAGTAAGAACCTCTTTAGTAATTTTTGAAGTGAAAACTTCTTTAGCGGCGCTGAGCACTTTTTTGTATGGGTAAAAACTTTAAAACTCGCGTCAGGGTCACGTGATGCTGATCGAAAAAGCGTAAGATCGAGGGGAAGGGAGAGGAACTAGTATCTCCCACTCTTTCTACCGTGCCTGAGTGTGCTGCTCTGTTGATGGTGTAAAAGTCGTCGAAATTATGGATGGAAGTTGATTTTTCTGAGAGATAAAATTTAATGTAATATATAAATAACGATATAATATTATAAATAACAACATATAAATTGTCATATTTGTGTACGATAGCGCAATAAATAAACATTGTATTCTACCTCATAAATGATAGTACTTTTATACTTATAATTAAACACAACGTTAATATTGAAGTTTTCACTTCTGCCGGCACTCCCGGAGTGCTACCTTTTTTTTTTTTTTTTTTTAATTTGCTTTGGGCGCACCATCAGCCTTACCAGTTACTTTTGTAACATATTACGTTTCTTTTGAACTTTATTTACGTTAGTTGTTTAGATATAAGTTACATTTCGAGACAATAATGTTTTTTTAATGAATTATATAGTACTGTAATAGTAAATATTAATTAATAAGTAATTTAGCAGAGTTAATAGAATAAGCCAATTTCTTATAACTTTATTTAGTTAGTAGCAAGATTTTTTCTAAGTATTACTTTTTGGTAACTTTGTTATTAACGATTTCTCACTGTAATAAACTGAAAATGAGGAAATAATCACTAAAACGAATAGGTAGAGTGCTTTTCACGAAAGGAGACCTTTTTGCGGGACGCCACTATCGCACATTTTAAAAGTTTAAATACCTTTAACTTTTTAACGCCTCATAATTTCTCATATTTAATTTCTAAATCAAAAAGGTATTTATTTTATGTAACAAATAAAAATGATTAAAAATATGAAGTCCAATAATAATAGAATAAAAAAATTAGTTCCGCTAAATTCCGTGGGACCTCTTTCGTGAAAAGGACTCTAAGTAAGCGTACCTACGTAAATTAAAATTGAATACTGGTTATTTTTGAAGATTGTGCACTGGCAACACTGTGCGCATCCATGGTGAGAATAATTAAAAAAAAACTTTTAGCATTGAGTTATTTCCTCGCTGAGGGGGGATGAAAAATTATGTCGTGTCACACTCGAGTGCAAAGATTTTTGACCTTGCGCTCTTTTGATTCCCTCGCTAACGCTCAGGATTCTAATTATTAAATCACTCGCTACGCTCGTGATTTAATTTTAGAATCCTTCGCTTGCTCGGTCATACAAACTGAGCACGCGGTAAAAAAGCAACTTTGCACTCTTGTATAACAAATAACTATTATTCATTTAGAACCTTCCCTAATTCGTTGTTTAGAACACCCAATATATAATACATAGATTTACATACTTAAGGCTGTAAGATCACAACATGTGTATAGAGTGCCACAGCATACTATTTGCCTCTTTATTATACATTCCACTGTTGCTGGGCATAGGTCTCCGAATTTAGCAACAAAGTAAACAAGTTAACAATCTATAACTTACCTGTATAAGTTAAATTAAGTAGATATATTAAGTGAACAACTGGCGCCCATACACTTGCGGCGTTATGCCTCAATTATTATAATTCTCGAAATGAATTAAACAGCGCATGATCCAGCCGAAAATTTCCGATGCCAATAATTCCCAACCGTACTTAAACGGCAGTAATTAGGTTATGTATTGTATGAGGAAATTATAAATTTGAGCAAGCTGCGACGGGAAAATCATTATTGCGCAATTTATCGCACACCGGCGTGAATGCATTTGTTGATTAATTTATTATGGGACCACAGTTGGACTAATATAAAATGGTGCATGAAACCAACGATTATTTTAATGAAGGCAGATACCACACTGTCTCCTTGTAATTGTATATACAATACTAGCTTATGCTCGCGGCTTTGCCCGCGTGGAGAAATCCTTTCTTAGCGGAGCTTTCTACGTCATAAAACTTATCTAGATACCAAATTTTAACCTGCTCCGTCCTGTAGTTTGAGCTGTGCGTTGATAGTTCAGTCAGTAGGTAATTCATAAGTTATTCCTTTTATATATATTTAGATTGTTATATCTACATACGTTTATGTTAGGAGTTTTGTAAAACTAAAGTCCTTCCAGTATTGCATATTTCCTTTCTTTGCACGTTTGTCTAGAAGACATCGCTTTGAGCGATACGACTACAATATTAACTTTTTAACAATTTTTTTAAGCATTACTTTTCTATGTGTCATCAATAAATAGTAATTTATCTTTATCTTATTCAACTTTTCAGACAATAAAAACAAAAATTCTCTACGATAGATCTGTGCAAAACATCTGTGTTCATTGTCTAATAATGATTGGAAAATTTTGTAAACCTACATGTACCTGTCAAACAGTAAATGTAACTAAGAGAAACATTATAGCAAAAACACATTTTTCAAATATAGAGGTACTTTCGAAATGGGCGGTAGTCTTAAAATAATATTACTTGGGCGCAACTAGTTTGTCCGTGTTTCCCTAGCTATATAACCTGGAAATCTTTAATGCACGAGTGAATAGGTACCTTACTAGGCATCTTATGATTCATCGTCGACCACATCTGCACTTTCCATCACGTGTGGTCAAACGTAGTATAGGCCAAAACGCAGTATTGAAATAAAATATTATACTTTAGATTAGTTTCTGAATTGGTGTCTGTATTTATTCTATAGTGAATGGCAAAAACACCAGGTTAACCCAATTAAGTTTTGACTGAATGTTGGTATTTATTTGTGACAATTTAGTTTGTTTGCGTGTTAAATGTAACGTGTAAATTGTTATAGTATTGCTTGAATCAATTAAATTTAATTTAATTTATTTATATGGTCATTGATTTGATATACCTGTATTATAATTTAAGGTCGTTATAAAACGTTTGGGAGAGATTGGAACGCCTTGTGTTACACTTCGAAAAATATTAATATGCATGGCATGAAAGATATAAAATTTGGCAAGGGGAGAAATATTTAAAAAAAATCAAAAACGCATCCTGCCATTTTTTTATTAGGGTTCCGTAGTCAACAAGGAACCCTTATAGTTTCGCTTTGTCCGTCCGTCCGTCCGTCCGTCCGTCTGTCTGTCCGCGGCATTGCGGAGAAACTATAAGTCCTAGAAAAGTGTAATTTTGTATACAGGTAAGTAATAATAAGGGTAATAGAACGGTGACAAAAAATAATTTTTAATTAATTAATTTAGGCTACCTCCCGTACACGTAAGATGGGGATGATTTTTTTTTTTTGGCTGATACCATCGTGTGGGGTATCGTTGAATAGGTATTTTAAAATGAAGGACGGT
Organism: Hemithea aestivaria; assembly: GCA_947507615.1. NCBI lineage: Eukaryota > Metazoa > Arthropoda > Insecta > Lepidoptera > Geometridae > Hemithea > Hemithea aestivaria. The sequence continues at coordinate 7,669,158 of OX382334.1, read as the reverse complement.
TTGCTAAGAAACTTTTTCGATTTCATGTTCTGTTTGAAAGATATTCAAGTTTTAAAAAAAAAAATTGAGCGTCCCCCCCCCTCTAAAATCTGAACTACTAGCTTTAAAATTCTGAAAAAAATCAGAGGTATGCTTTCAACCATGAACTTTCCAGGAAAACTATAGCGGTTAAGATAAAATTATTAGTTTCGGTAAAATCAGCAAAATAAGAATACCTAAAGCTAACCTAGCCTATAGTTTATTAATGCATAACTAGATGGCGCTAGTAGTAAAATTAGATCGCGCAAGCGAATTGTTCATGGTTGTATTGTTTACGAGTTATAGCTATCACAAATAAATCACCATATTACAGTGTTACTTAGCTCATAATTTCTAACTTAAGTTTTTTTATTATAATTTGATATAGCATGGTCAAGGCTACTTGTGTGAATGATCCGGATATATTTTTTTTAATTAGCGGAGAATATTATGCTCAAAGAATTCCGTTTGAATGTGACAACGTTCATAATTTAGGCTTACAAAAATTACTTTGGATACTCCCTGGAAATTAACGACAAGCCTTGGATTCCCCAAAAGTTATGCAAAACGTGTGTTGAGTATCTACGTTTGTGGACAAATTAGAAAATAAATAGATTTTGGTACGAAACCGCTATAATGTGGAAAGGACTCGAGAACCATCACGATGACTTATTTTTGCTTAGTGTAAACATAAAACTATTGTTTTGATTTTATTAAAAATTAAGTATGCGGAACATAACTGGCTCATAATGTGTTCATTTAAAAATGGTTTACTTTGTTTTAGGCCAATGGTGGTTATATTTTTTTTTTGTAAAGTAAGAATTATTTGGACTTTTCTCAACACGTCCAAAAACTAATGCGTCACTTTCAAAGGCTCGAATGTGACATAACCATCAAGTTACACTCTCTCCACGACCACCTAGACTATATTCATGACAATCTTGGGGTACTAAGTGAAGAATTGGGCAAGCAATTCCACCCGAACTTTTGTTCGATGAAGTAACGCTATCAAGGCTTCTGGAACGCACATATGATGGCTGAATATTGTTAGAGCATTTAGAATAGCCCTTAGAATAAGAATAGCATTTAGAATAGCTCTGCCTTCAGTTTCAGCAAGAAAATCAAATAACATAAAGAGTTTTTCAACTTAAACTTAAATTAATTAGGATCATCTCTACATTGACCACCCACAAGGTGGACAGACGACCTTATAAAGGTCGCCGGAAGACGCTGGATGCAGGTCGCTTCCAACCGGTACATATGGAAGTCCAAAGGGGAGGCCTATGTTCAGCAGTGGACGTCTTACGGCTGAGATGATGATGATGATGATCTCTACATTTATAGCGTTTTATTACGAAAACAACATAATATGTGTCATATCTTTTTAACTAGAGCTGGTACAGAAATTTCAGTCACAAATTTGAAATCGTCGTCAAAAATCATCCAAAATGCTGTTGTGCAGTGTATTCAATCTACTAGAACTACGGAACCCTACATTGTGCGTGGCCCGACTCGCGCTTGGCCTATTTATATATCAAACTGAAAACATTGTTTAAATGTGTACAATAATATTTATGCAAGATTGATCTTAAGTAATTTTTAGTAAATTAGTTCTATGAATTTATATTTAAAAATTTGTCAAATAGTGCGAGCGAGAGACTCTCGATATTGAGATTTTGATTATCCATCTCAGCCATAGGACGTCCATTGCTGAACATAGACCTCCAGATTATTAGATTTTGATTATTTTTGTCGTAACTGTGCAAACAATGTCATGCGCTTGCCAAAAACTTTACTTTTATTTTACACCATGTCTTCAAATAAGTACTAAAAAATCATACATTGAACGGTTAATAAGTGATTTAACAGTTACCGAGGTAAACACATTATAAAGGCAGGGCAGAGTGAATCAATTTGCGGCCGCCTACCCCTTTGGCTTGCACTAATTGATTTACTCTGCAACCGGATACGCTGCTCAATTAAAAACTGTATCATATAATTGACTATAATCGAAGACGGCAAATTGAGTGAACAAATCTTTTGATGTAACCAGTTAAGGGAGCTATCATAAACCACCCCGTACCCCCCGGCGTAGGGTGATGATGCGTAACACATATTTCTGGGTCAAAAAAAGCTATGATAAACTGTAATGGCCTCTATTGCAGAAGTCGCCTTGATAAGTACCACACCAGTTATTATTATCTCGAATTAGATTTCCATTTTTAATTTTTCAAATGTAAACACATAGCATGCATACATAATTCATTGCATTACTTCCTAATACAAAATAACTGTTAATAAACTTTTAATAAAAATTCAATAAAACAACTAAAATTATTTGCCATAAAGGTACGAATTACTAGCAAGTGCACCTTTGTACCGATTTTTGAGCAGAGATGACTCTTAGACTTCCCTTGTTCAACCTATAATATGTAAGGTACGAGTATGTGCTAATTAGTGCTTTGCTTAGTGACTAGTGGCTCACAGTGATTGACATATTATAATACACATACATAGGTATCTAATCAAGCGCAATCAAAACTTAGCCGTATCGTTGTCCGAAAAGACCGGTTCAAAGTTTGCGTCATTTTAACTACTGATATCTCGGCAGGGATATTCACGTGCTATCCGTCAGGGAACCGAATCGAAGACCGAATTTAAAAAATGGCGTATGACGTATTGTTAAATCGATATGACGTAATACGTCATTTCATACATTTTTGACAAATCGGTGTTCGGTTCTATAACCGATAAGTGAATAGAGCCCTGCTGATCTATGCATCACAAATATACCCCAATCCTTTCAGATTGAGCTTTGCGTTAAGTAGATCAGTCAATCAGTAACAGTTTCCTTTTACGAGTTTGTTACAAGCGATAGCAGGACAAAGCTAATACAATCTCATTTATTCGGTAAAGTCCCTACAAGTTAAAGTAACGGGATCTCAAGAGTCTAAGCAGGGATCCAGTGGCGTGACGGTACGGTAATAAGATCTGGTTCACTTAATAAATCTAGACTTCTTTGGAAACTAGGATAGCTTTACCTAGAAATGGAGAACTTATGGGTTTACGTGTTCGGGTATCTGATTACTTGTTCTGTCTGAAAAGTTAGTCTTACAGCGAGTAAATAAACTAAGTATGGTAGATACATTAACTGCGTGTAAAGGCCCTGCTCCACTTTGCACACAAATATACACGCAGTGTCAAAATATCAAAGGATATTTGAATGAGAATTTAACAATGCGCTAATAGAAGTGCATGTGTACCACATGTCTAGTTATATAAAGCATATCGTCGACTTAGTGTGTAAACCTGCTGAGTCCATTTTTGTCGCTATGACGTCATCATCATCATCATATTTTATATGGTGCTCCCCAATAGGGACGTATACACCAATGTACCGAATTAGAATAGAATTACCCTTTATTGGACTTTATTTTTAGATATACCAAAATACAAGAAATAGTTAGTTATGAAGATAATATGACAAACATAAAATTCGGCGGTCTTATAGGGAAAAGCAATATCACCAATGATTACCAGGTTGTCAGTAAGAGATTGAAATTACCAATAACCCTGAATTAACAATAACCCTGCATATTAGGTACTCGCGATACTAAAGTTAATGTGGCACAAAACTTTTACATAGCAGCATAAATGATAGTCAAACTTTTCCAGTAGATACTAAGTAATAAGTCCGACATAGATTCACCATTTCCTCAGAATTCACCGTTGAATCAGCTCGTCGATTTACCGGGAAGAGAAACTCTAATCAACCATCTACCGCTGGTTGGAAGTTAAAACTATTCGCCTATTCCAACATACCGTTTAAGCTAGAATTTTTCGTGTAAATAAAATTGTAGCATATTTTTCAAGTCAGTAGAGCTCTATTTTTAAATCTATTACTATTACAAGTGAATTAAATTAAAAATTTTAAAAACCTCCAACGGAATATGTAATTCACCATTTTGTGGTGGATTTTAAATTTTATATAGTGGGTTGTATTCTACTAGTTAAGCCCTTTTATTTGATACCCTACCCATATTGAGGGGGTCGTGAAAGAAAAAAGTAATCCGCCATTTTGTAGCGGCGGCCATCTTAGACCGATTTCCACCAAACATGGCTAAGAACACTCTCGACTAACTTTACTTTCAAACAAAAAAACGAAATAATCAAAATCCGTTCATCCGTTCGGGAGCTACACAACACACGCTGCTAACACGAACACACGCACACGCGCACGCTACTACTAACGATATATTGTCTCCACGACCCCGTCATTATGGGCATCAAAAAAAGGGCTTAACTAGTAAAATACAACGCACTATGATAAATTTATATTGCGTTGGGGGTTTTTTTATTTTTAATTTAATATATTTTTAAATTAATATACGTGTACGAGTGTATGTACACCGTACATACACTCCCTTTATAATATTCATAATATAATGAGTGTTACACAAAGGAATTTATTTCAAGGATATATATTTACCTGTATGTGTAAGGCGCCTTACTTTAAAAACAAATCACCTGTTATAAAACTTGACCGGGCCGGGATCGACGGCCAGCAGCAGGAAATGAGAAATGCATTGTGGTGGGATCCATCGCTTCACGGCGTTTGTGGTGAAACTACAGCTTAAACTTCCCAGTAATCTCTTTTGAAAATGTAAACTGAAACTGTAAAGGTGCGCTTTAACTGATATCGAGAGGTAAGGCTAGAATTGATCACTTACAGTTCTTGATACGAGTATCTCTATTCGAAAAACTTCGAACGGTTAATCAATATGGCATAGAGATGTTGACAACAACAATTTTTTGTCCATCAAGTGGATTATAAAAAAATATTGTACCTGTATTTTTTTATAATTTTTATGATAAACGTGTCCATATACATAATTACAATTTCGATCAACATCCTGCATAAAAAAGATACGTAACAAATGTGTTTTATGTTCGTTCATATCACAAACCGTACTTCGCCCTCAGCAATCTGCAATCGGCAGATCGATGTAAAAAATTGATGGCCTCGGATCCGTTTTGGATCGGCTTGAGTTTTTATTGAATCCGAGCTGGCATGAGCTCAAACACTACGTTAGCAGAATTAAATTATGGCAGCGCCAATTACAACCGTTTTTGAACCGCGCGATGGCCGATAGCCAATTTATGCGCTTATGGACGATCGTTTCAGTAATAACGTGATTCCCTCCCGTTGTTTGCATGGTGCTGTTTGCTGTGGTGCTTTTATGATGGGTAAACTTGAGGGGTATTCATTTGGTAATGAAGCAGGCATGATTGCACTGAAGTTTCATCTCTAGTATACTCGTATGTGTATGTACTCTGAAAAATATTATGCATATCTGAAAAGAAAAACGTACCTATAATATTACTACTACTTTTTATATTCTACAAACATAAAGTTATAGAAATGATTTCTGCAAACGGGAATAACCATGATCATAAGCTATAGATGAAAATAAGACATGATAATCACACTATTTTAAAGGTGAGAGTTTGTATGGAATGATGGATATAAATGTTTGTTACTCTTTCACGCCTAAACGGGTAAACCGATTAGGCTGGAGATAGAATAGACTCTATAATTGAGTCCATTTTAACAGGTAAAACCATTGGATGCACGTAGCACATAATAAGACAAATATGACCACGAGTCCAGCGTTCACCTGCTATCGGAAATTCCCTTTCTCGTTAATCAAATCGAGTGTTAAATGATCCACTGCGGGAAGAATATCAAAGAAAGATATTTTCTCTTAGGGAGAAGTTACTGATGATCCCCCTCGATATATTTTTTCTTTAAGAACCAATGGAGTTGCTAACACGAACAATTTGTCAGAAGTCTATTTTGTCTGTTCGGATTTGGGTTGTTTATCTTTTGAATTGGAGCGGTGAAACACTTCACAAACTCATTTATATTTAGGTATAGGTAATAAAGAATGCAAACTCTCGGGGCTTGAACAATTTTTTATTGACGATGTTCTGTTACTCTAATGGATATGCCTTTTATTTAAATAGAGGCGTCGTTTTTGTATTGGTTTTATCTTAATTTTACTAATATTATGCATATGAAAATATGGATGTTATTAACGGGTAGGTAACTGTTTGACTTATAAACCTTAAATAAATATATTAAGAAATTGTTGTGACATTTCATTTCTTAATACCTAGGTGTACTGTAAGACACATAATTTAACACTTTAACTTTCGCGAGTCGAACTAATGTTAAATTTAACAATCGGGACATATCGCGTAGATATTTTACAAAAACATATCCAACCTTGACGTTTTGGCTCAGCTACATGAGCCTTGGACACGAGAGCACTGGAAAGGCGACGGTCCAGCGGCAACATAAAAATATCTACGCGATAAGTCCCGATTAATAAAATTAACATATAATCTAACAACTAAATTTAACCACTTAAATTTTAAATCAACATAATTTTTTTTTTTATACAACTAAGTAAGAAGACGTGCAAGACGCTCTCCTGATGTTAAGAGATAAAGCTGCCCATAATTAGTACAGTGCTACCCAGTATTTAACAAAGGTAAAATTCTGGGTGCACCGCGGCAACGCTTCTTACTTGAGAGTCATAAGATATTAAGACTCTTCAGTCCAGTAATTTCACTAGCTACAGTGCCCTCCTAACTCCTACCGAAGCACAGCAATTATTAGAAATTATGAGCCACACAAGGAATTCAGCATCCTCAAGCCTAATAAGCTACACGTACACCGACCACAGTTTCGTCAACATCGACGCTTGAAGCAGCGTGCCACAGCTTCCCAGGCTAAAGTCTGTGCATAGTTTCTTAGCGTGAATTCTCTCCGCGACCCTACGCGACCGCAACCGGTAGACAATGTTAGTCAATATTTAGACTATGTGAGCTATGCTCAAACATAAGTGATTGTAAACTAAGGCAGATAGGGTGGAGCGCGGATGTATGGAAAAAATTTTTTTTTGTTCTAATAGTGCGGGATTAGTGCCTTATATTATTGTCAAAATATATGTAAATTTTCATTTAATTTGACGGACTTCTTCTGCCTCCGCAGTGACATGAAAAATTTAAAAAAATTGTAAAATAGTTAACGAGCTTTTGAGGTGAAAAATTATGCTTAACATAATGGTTATTATGTATTAAATAATAAAAAACTAAAGTTTTGACATTTATTTAAATTCTACAATATAAAAACCCGTGCAAATATTAAGAAATAAAATAAAATATATATTATTAGTTAGCACCAAAACCTTTTTTTGTTTTAAATTTAGGCATTACATTGCGTGATTCCATCTTGGCTTTTATTGCACCCAATCTTGCTTTTTTTGTGCACTGTGAAATGGAAGCTTCTGTTGTAATAGTCACAGCTCTTTCAACCGCTTAAGTATGACGGGGAAGCCTAAAAAAAAATTCGCTGTTACTAATTAAATCTTTAGCCATTTCTGGGAGCACTTGTCCTTCGATGGATGTAATTTTTTTAACAGGCAGCATTTCTCAGGTTTCTAGAGCTTTCCCTAATGGACCAGAATAAGATTTAGGCCCCGAAGTACATCCGTCGAGATTAAGAAACAGGTGTCCAAAAGGAAATTAGTTCATGTGCAGTAAACAATAAATTATCCACTGAAGTGGTTTTTGTAATCTTTTCTCAAACAGCCTTATGATCCCACCATACTTTCCAGTATTGACATTGGTACCATCACAACCCTTTAACATCCATTACCATCTTTTTTAACATTCTTCAAAGTAACATCTTTCCTGCCATCGAAGTATAAAGACGAAAGCTCTGTGACAGTGCATTTTTCATTAATTTTTCTCTATTTTTGCTTCTCTCTCTACATAGCTTATATCTATCGATAACCTCCAAATCAGATACAATACAGATGATGCTATTGCTGCTGCTGCTCTATCTGATACCCCATACCTATCACAGGTCATCGATAACGTAGGGAAATCGAAGAAATCATTTTCTTTCTTTTTATTTCAGGACCGCTTTCGATCGTAGTATTTTCTGGTTAATCTGATGCTGATGATGTCGTTGAAGATGTACTAACATCTAATTCCTCTAACGTTGAAGTGCTTAATAAGGATGTGGTTGGGCAATTTTCTCGTTCATGCTTAATTTTAAAAGTTTTTGCAAGTAGCAGTTACGTCGATGACGCTGATTACCAATATTCGCGACGTTCTTTGGTCGATTAAAAAAGGTTGCTCTTGTTTAGGTACCTTTTTATCTTAGGGCAAATACATCGAGCAAAGTCTTTGCATTTGCATGCTGAAATATTGAAAAGTATTTCACTGTTTTGTCGAAAACTTTGTAAATTTTCCGGGGAGAGCCTCTTAATAGATTTTTGTAGGTTTTTACATTTTAAATGATATGCTTTTAACATCTTTATGATTCTTGTTCTAGTCACTATTGGAATAGATGCAGTTTGCCATATATTTTCAATCCGGGATATCACTGTATCTGCTATCTCTGCGAATGTTGGTTCATTTGCAGTTTCTAATTGTAATTTCAGTTGATGTCTCGTCCATTCATAGTACTTCATTACATCTTCGTAAGTAGGTAGAACATGTCCTTTTATCTCACAAATATCACCAAAAAGAGAACATTTCAATGCACTCCGAGTTCTTTGCATAATTGCAGCGATAAAAAATCGAGGGTTTGACTAATACGAGCTTAGAACATTAGAGCACTGAAGCAACGCGCGAGCAATGTAACCCTTTGTTTGAGTGGTGATTTTCGCGACAAATGTATGTACTTAAATGTCCATTCACACCATTTATTTGAATCAAAAAACAACGTTAAGATTTTTTAATCGAAAATTAACAATATCAGTTATCGTTTTTACGTTAAACAATGGACCATTTATTAAAAAAGCTTACGTTAACATAGCGTCCTAATAGGATCTAAAATTAACTATTTTCATAATTTCAATGACGTTGCGGAGGCAGTTACTCTAAACCAAATTGAATCATATTTTGCATAACTTAATTTGAGCCTAAAATGCATCGAATTTTAACTATTACATTACCGTTTCATAAAAAAAAATTTTTCGCTCCACCCTAGCAGACACCGCGCACTGCTAACACTATCTCTTACTAACACTCAGGTACCTATAACATGTATTACTTTCAGATAGTGTATGTAAACTGTATAAAATAATAATATCTGTTTAAAAAAAATTAATATGTTAATTTGTACATAATTAAATTTGTTGGCGCAAACAAGAATTTATGAAACTACAAGCTAGCCCAGCGGTTAGCCCAGTGGTAGCGTGCCCAGTGGTTTAACCCTTCGGAAAGTGTGTTACTCCCGGGTTTTAGAATTCTAGAGGTATAAATTATATTATAATGTCAACCTGATCGGTTCAGATCGAATCCGTTTAATCGTTGAGAGATAACAAACACATTACGGATGTGTTTGTTTATTGCTTTTGCGACAATTATAATAATAGAAAGATAGTGTAAAGCAAAGAAAAAAAAATTAAAATCAGAATCTAGTCACCACATTGTGAGACCTTCTATTATTTATTTATTTTTTTAATCTTTATTTATTATAGAGAACTAGCTGCACCCAGCGGTTTAACCGCTGTACTTGTAGCCCATGTGTTATTCCAGGGTCTAAGCTATCTCTATACCAAATTTCAGCTCAATCGGTTCATCTGTTTAAGCGTGAAAGAGTAACGAACATACATCCAGACATACATTATAACAAACTCTCACGCTTATAATAAATATTAGTAAGATTTATAATCTCTTTCGTTGGGTGAGCACAACGGTCGCGAAAACATTGTTCGTCTGTATGAAGGTAACTCATAGTGGCTACAATAATGTTGTATGGAGTGCGGCATCTGCATTTATTTCAGTCGCTTGTAAGCCCAAACCTCGACTATGAGCTACCGTATATTATTATTGACACTAACGGTTTGATGCCTCAATTTATTGGCGGCATAGGTGTTTGTTTCGGTAGATAAATTGGATCTATGGCCATATTCATTGTGGGA